>JAOEGL010000001.1:83631336-86031336 GCA_034509955.1 Urosaurus nigricauda | reverse complement strand
TATGACCGGCAGATTAGAGACAAATATGGAAAGGAAACATGGCCACATATTATTGTAAATGATAACAACAGCTAGAATTTTATACGCACAAGTATGGAAAACTGAAATAATACCTATGGAGGAAGAATGGTTGGTCAAAATTAGAGAGGCAATGGATATGGACACTCTCACAGCTAGCTTAAGGGGTAAAGATTCCCTAGCTGAATGGAAATGCCTCACAGATTTTGGTAAGAAAAAAAGGTTGGCAATTGGTGTAATTTGTACAACAAATGTTAAATAGAGAATTATACTTAATTGTTATATTTATCAGCTATTATTGTATATGAATACTTACTGTTATGAACTAAAATGGATTATTATATATGTGATAAGAGTAGATAGTTATTCTTAATTGAGATAGATAGTGAGTAAATTAAAGTAAATTTGCGAAATTAAAGTATGGCAGTGACAAAGTTATGTAAGGAAGTCAATATCAAGATATATTTTACCTGGCTATGCAAGAAACAAAAATAGATTTTTAAGATATCTGTATTGTAGCTCTTTGTAAGTAATTCAACACTGATAGTATGGTTTGCATAGGTGTTTTGTTTGTCTTCATCTGTAACAATTTGTCTATTTGTCTGTTTTATTGTGATTTATATAATAAAATATTATTTTAAAAAATAAAGTTATTCATTCATTAGTGTGTAAATTTAAAGTCACCCCTTTGTGTTTTTTTTTCTATTGTATTAACTGGTGTAGTTTGTTATTTTGTGTAATTGGTAGTTTTTCTTTTAATGTATGTCTTTTTAAAATAGTTTTATTACATATGTTAATTTATATATTAAAATTTATGTATTAACAAAAAACATTTCTTTAAAAAAGAAGTAATGGTTCCAGCTTGTAACCACAGAAAGTTAGAAAATGTATGACTTCCTAGCCCTATTACTTTTTGTGGCTTTTCTAGGCATTTGTTTGGCTGTAAGGGAGAAGAACACTAGATGGGTAGGTCTTTGGTCTGAACCCTGACAGTTCATCTTATGTCCTTAAGTTCTATAATGCTTTAAAAGCCCCTCAGTAGCATGTGCCCACAAATTTCTATATGAAAAAATACTAAAATTTTGTGTATGAGTGTGTGTGTGTACATGCATGTGTAAACATGCAGATGTGCACACCTTTATTTTTTTATATTGTTAATTTTTCAATAAGTTTAAAGTCTATAAATGGGAAGATTGCTCTTTCTGCTATCCACTGCTATCAGAAAAGCTATCCCTGTCTCAGGAAATCTTTTCTGACTTAATTATTATTTGATAAGACTATGTATGTGGAATCAGTGTAGTGTAGTGGTTTGAGTGTTGGACTAAGACACTGGGAGGCCAGTGTTCAAATCCCCACTTGGCCAGGGACACCAAGTCTCTCAGCCTCAGAGGAAGGCAAGAGCAAATCCCCTATGAACAAATCTTGTGAAGAAAACTCTGTGGAGGGTTTGTCTTAGGGTTTCTATAAATCAGAAATTACTTGAAGTGACACAGAAATGACACAACAACAGTGTATCTACACTAAACAGTTATACAGTAGAGTCTCGATTATCCAACCTTTGGTTATCCAACATTCTGGATTATCCAACGTTGTGGCTGTTGTGCTTTCTTTAAATTTTCTGTGATTTCTTTAAATTTTCTGTGATTTCTTTTAATTTTCAGAGGGCTAAACTGTTTATACTGTACCTCATAATGTTGATTAGTGATTTATTTACATTTACTTTTACTGTTACTGCAAATAAAAACTTCAATACATTTGCAATTCATAGTGATTTCAAGGCTTTTCTTGGACCCTCTGGATTATACAACATTTTCGGCTATCCAACTATCAGCTGGTCCAGTTTATATCGGATAATCAAGACTCAACTGTAGCATGACCCTACTTTTAACTGAGTTGGCTCTATCCTATATATGTCTGGAATTTGCAGTTTGAGAATGGGCACACTGAATTCCCTGCTAGAAGCACTAATACTGGAGTTCAGGGGAAACTGGAGAATATGCAGCCCCTCCCACACTACAAATCTCAGAATTCCATAGAACAGAGCCATGGATGTTAATGAGACTGAGCTGCTATATATATATATATATATATATATATGGTGTAGATACAACCTATGATAATTTTACTTCCCATTTTGAAAACTGCTTTAATGAGAAAACATCTTAGAATCCTGGTTTCTGTATTTAATGATTCAATGAATGGCAGCCAGACTGGTCTCTGGTACATCCAGAGGAGATCATACAACACCGATTTTAAGATCGTTCCACTGGTTGGCCATTAGTTTCTGGGCCCAGTACAAAGTGTTGGTTATCACCTTTAAAGCCCTAAATGGCTTGGGTCCGACCTGTCTTCAGGACTGCCTCCTTCCATATAATCCTCCATACACACTTAGATCCTCAGGGAGGAATTTGTTACAGCCTTATAAAACAAGGCTGTCCACAACCTCCCAGAGGACCTTCTCAGCTGTCATACCCAGATTGTGGAATGGCCTTCCGGACAAGGTCTGTCATATTACCACTCTAAACAGCTTTTTAAAAGCTATAAAGATGGATCTCTTCCAGCAGTCCTTTCCTGAATAGTTTCTCCAGCCACTAGATATCTAACTGTTGAACTCCGACCTCACTTTAGTCACAGTCTATTGTTTGTTTATATAAAATTTTTAAAGTATGTTTTAATTCTTACATGTTTAATAGTATTTTAAGAGGAGGGACTGAGGGTTTTGGAATGTATGTTTTTAAATCTTTGTAAGCTGCCCTGATTGCATCTTTGCAGAAAAGGCAAAGGGGAATACATGCAAACTG
Organism: Urosaurus nigricauda; assembly: GCA_034509955.1. Taxonomy (NCBI): domain Eukaryota; kingdom Metazoa; phylum Chordata; class Lepidosauria; order Squamata; family Phrynosomatidae; genus Urosaurus; species Urosaurus nigricauda. The sequence goes on along the minus strand of JAOEGL010000001.1, from coordinate 86,028,517 downwards.
TTGTGCAGCCTTCTTTCTGTGGATTCTGAGAATTGTAGAATCCACCAATGTATCTGTGACCTTTGCTTGGCCTCCTTTTGATTCAGTCTTGTTGCATGAGGACAATAGGAGATATGTGATACTACAGTAGCCCCCAGGCTAAATTAATTTCATAGATAATGGGTCTGCACATTAAAGAAGGAGGACAGAATGATGAGTGCCTATTGATTAGGACACAAAAAAGCAATGACTGACTATCTGTGGCTGTAAAAGGTGATGTCAAAGGACATCCAAAGTGGTAGCTAGTGTAGACAAATGAGTCAGTCATGGTTATCAAATGAGTGAAGCTCTCCATTGCCTGGTTGACTGCATGAATATCCCCTGGTAGACCTGTGCCTCCATTGCAACCATATCTGAGAAACCCTGTTCATAAACCATATCTTGTCAAGAAAAGCCCATGATAGGTTTGACTCAGGGTCACCAGAAGACAGGAATAACTTGAAGGTACACAACTGCAAACAATTCATAAACTACTCCATGTTCCAAAGAAGCCCTTTCAATTTAAATTGTATAATCAAAGCAAAAGCTTCTCCCACACTCCCACCACCATCTGCCTCTGCTGCAGATCTTAAAGCTCAGGCAGGCTTATATGGGAAGAAGATGATAGTGGTGTGCCTTCAAGTCATTTCTAACTTATGGAGATCCTCATTTTGCACTCCCCCTTCCATATTTACGACCTACATGGCTGCATGTTATGGAATCCAGGGGTTTGTAGTTTGGTAAGGCACAAGAATTCTCAGGCAGAGAATTCCCATTCCTAAAATTCCCACTCCTAAATTGGAAGTGCTAGGATTCCAGATGAAGCCATTGCAGTTAAAGTGGAATAACAGTGCTGTAACTGTGTAGTGTGAAAAGGCCTGTGGTGTGAGTTACACAGTTTGGGAGTTCCTATTTCTAGCGTGGAGAGAGAGAGGTTTCCAAGGGGAACATTTCCAAGGGGAAAATCTGCTGTAAGGGCAATTGCTAGGCTTCCAGTTATGCATCAAGAGAAAGAGAAAAATAATTTCCTGAACCACTCAGTTCCTAATTTCTCAGAGAAAGATAGATTCAAATCAGGCTGGATACACAATTAAAAGATTGTTGAAGGTTGAATTGATCAAAGAGTGACCATTTCATTGCACTTTTTGCACTCCAGACTCAGAGCTCCATCAGGAATGCTTCCCCAGGTGTGTTCAGAAAAATACGTTAGCAATTGAGGTTTTATATGAAAATATTAAAATAAAAATAAAAATAACATTGCATGGAGTTCAGCTTATAAATTACCAGAGCTTAAGTTATGCAATATGAGAAGCAACAAGCTAAGCAGATTCCTCATTAAGCTTTCTCCAGTTTAAAACATCACTTTATTTACAGAGCAACTAAGTAATTATAATTGCATGGCTACTGGAAAAGTGATCATGGGAGAAAACCTCAGAAATAATAATAAATTGGTAGGGTGAATCTAGTAATGGAGTTCCATGGAAAACCATCCATGTTTTTTCTGGCTCCAACCTCCACCAAGCTTTCTGCCGAGTGTAGGCAGGCAAAAAAATGAAAGAAAAAAATTAGAATAAAATAAAACCCAAATCTACATCTGAGAACAAAAAGTATCTTGGGAAGACACCACAAACCAAGGGAATGGATACATGCCATTATAAAGCAACAGAAAAGCCTAGGCACTACCAACTGCTTGGTATATAATTCCATCTTTATTAATTCATTGATATAAAAGAGATGTATATCTTCACTGATATAAAAAGATATATATCTTCAAGATGGTTCACCACTTTTTTCTTAAAATGAGGTATGTAAATGAAATATTTGATGTCCCTGACTCATATAGTAAGTTGTAGTATATCATATGACTAAGCTGTATGAATATGAACCAGAGTGGACACAAGTATAATCCGGTTTCTCATATGATCATTCATAAATCCTCCCATCCTGTTTCTGCATTAATATGCATTTTCAAAATCCATGTGAAAATTCATAAACATGCACTTGAACACATATTTTTGAATGTATTTTCTCTGTGTTCCACCCAGCACTACCTTTTGTGTTTGCCCCTCCATGAAAGACTGGAAAGACTGGAATCACATTCCCCCATCTAGTTCCCTATGTAGTCCATCCACAAAGTTGTACTAAACAACAAAATGACCAAAGCTGAGTCCATCCCATAGCCAAGCCTGAAGCCAGACTGAAATAGGTAATTTGTTTCATCCACGAACCTCTGGAGCTGGGAGGTCACCACACACTCCCAAACCTGGCCCAATCTTTCTTTCAAAAATGGTTCACCTCACTGCCTTTTAGGCAAGATGGGAAACTGTCTTGCTGTGGTGAGGCATTCACTGCTCCCCTTTCTTCATTCTGCCAGTCACCCTTGGGCTATTTTCAACAACCAGGAAGGGCATGGATCCAGTGGCTCTCACCCCTCCAAGGATCTGGCCCACATGCTCAGGTTATGATTAACATTATGATAAAAAGAGAACTCTACTGAGAATGACTTCATCAATAGCATGTCAGTTTCCTCAAGATTTCTATGATTGTGGCTTAAATATTGCCCATAATGTCAAGACTGTGTTTATATACAGTCAATGTGCAAATATTCATTTAATGGGTATGGAAAAGGATCCATATATAAAGATTATTTTGTTCCTGCTCTCCTCCCCATATTCCATGGAAATATAACATATTACTGAAAAGGAATTGCCTGGGAAGATATAGGAATTTAAGGCTTTAAATCCAATCACTAGTGCTGACATTGTGGAAATATTTCAAGTTCCCTTTTCTGTTCATGAAACATACTGGATACAGAACATTGGAAGACTGTTCTAAAGCCTAGGGAAAGCGAGCCATTCAGAAACTCTCTTCTTACCCAAGTTGGAGAAATTGGGATAAGTTGCTTAGATTTGACTTGGAAAGAGAATGAGACAGCTACTGTTTCAGTTATCTGCTTCATTAAGTTTAGACTATATTTGTGTCTGTTTGCTTTTCTACTTGTGCTTGGAAGTGTGTCTATCTGTGCTCTGTTTCACAGGGTCTGGAGTTTATTTGCCTGCATTTGCTTTCCATTGCCTTTGGACTATGTTTGCTCTGTGCTCTTTTTCATTGAGTCTGGACTTTATGGGCCTAAGTTTATTCCACAGCTTTTGGGCTATGTTTGTTTTGCTTTCCAAAGCCTGAGAATGTGGCACTACATGACTTGCTCATTGCCTTGAAGAATGACTGTGACTGTCTTGTGGTTAGCCTGAGAGCATTCCTATGCATGTGCTGACCCTTTGCCTAATTCCTATGCTGTTTCACTAACAACCTAGTTGGAGATTATCACACAATCCAGTAGGAAGTTCTCCAGGGCAAGCAATATTGACATTAATGCAAACTGCATATAAACAATATAAGCATAAGTAGACTAGATTAGAGGTAGATAACTGGACTTACACAGAGGAAACACACTGGCTGTTCATCACTAGCAGTTCATGGCCTGAGCCAAATGGCTCATGATTAACTTGCCATTTGGGTGGAAAGACACATACACAGTGATTCATACCATAAACCACTTGTGCTTCTATGCATACAGCACTATGAACTTGTCTGAAGATCAGAAGGAAAGAGGGAAACTGCTATGGCAGACATGGGAGGAGTGGTATCTTTCTAATGCTATTCAGTTGCATCTCCCATGATCCCTGTACAGCATAGCCATTGGGGGAGGAACCCTGGGAACTACTGTTCAGCAACTTCTAAGCCACATATCACCTGACATCTAGAATCCTTTGTTATATGCTGTTCCTCTATGAATCACGGATTGCATGTCAGTTTTCTATGCATCTGAGTGAAGTTTACAGTGCCATTTACTTTTTTAAAAAGTTATTTTTATTGAAAATGTTATATTGTACACAAATAACACAAAACAAACTGTGCATGTTATATTTACCATATGACAGTCTGTATGCTATTGCAGCAGGCTTCCCCCCCCCCCCCCCCCCAGAAAATAGAAAACCTTTTGAAATATTTGGAGAGTCAGATCATCTGGGGAACAGCCAATAAATGTCAAAATTGTCCTCACCCAATAAGTGCCAAAATCATTCTTGTTTTCCAGAAATGAGGGGAGATTATGCTTGTATTTGTAAAAAAACAAAACAAAAAACTGTTCCTCAAAGTTTGGAACATTGTGCTAAAGCATAATTTGCCCATTACTGGCTTCTTCCCAGTTGGCTTAACTGACACTTATCGCAGTGATTGTCCATCTTGTCCTTTGAAGTCATTCAAGACACAGCAGGCAGGACCTTTATGTTTTTCTTCAGGAGATGCTGTATGTCATCTTTTGCTGCCTATTCTTTATTGCAAGTAACCAGTTGTAACTCTAGGAGGCTAACAACCTAAGACAGTCTGTGATTAAAATGTCTGATACATTTTCCCCCAGCCCCTCCATTTAACATTGTTTCTTGTAGTGGAATCAACACAAAAAAGATAGGTACATGTATCACAGCACAATCAGATCTCTAGATAGGAGTGACTAAATGGAAGTAAATCTTACTGATTTCATCACACATTACTTGGCACTCAAAGGGTGCAACACCATTTTACCAGGAAAGGTTCTAGAGCAGATCATTAAGCAGAGAGTCTGTGAACACTTAGAGGCCAATGCCATAATCACAAAAAGTCAACATGGGTTTCAGAGAAACAAGTCATGCCAAACGAACCTGATCTCTTTTTTTTGATAAAATTACCAGCTTGGTAGATGAAGGGAATGCTGTGGATATAGTATACCTCGATTTCAGTAAGGCCTTTGACAAGGTTCCCCATGACATTCTTGCAAACAAGCTTGCAAAATGTGGGATAGACAAGTTAAATGTTACATGGATTTGTAATTGGCTGACTGGCCGAACTCAAAGGGTGCTCAACAATGGCTCCTTTTCATCCTGGAGAGAAGTGACCAGTGCGGTCCCACAGGGCTCTGTCCTGGGCCCAGTGCTATTCAATGTCTTTATTAATGATTTGGATGACAGAATTGGGGGCATACTTATCAAATTTGCAGATGACACTAAACTGGGAGGAGTAGCTAATACCCCAGAGGACAGGATCAAAATTCAAAATGACCTGAATAAACTAGATAGCTGGGCTGATGCTAACAAGATGAAATTCAATGCAGAGAAATGTAAGGTACTGCACTTAGGGCGGAAAAATGAAATGCACAGATATAGGATGGGGGACACCTGGCTGAATGAGACCACATGTGAAAGGGATCTAGGAGTCCAAGTAGACCATAAGCTGAACATGAGTCAACAGTGTGATGCGGCAGCTAAAAAAGCCAATGCAATTTTAGGCTACATCAATAGAAGTATAGTTTCTAGATCAAGGGAAGTTATAGTGCCACTCTATTCTGCTTTGGTCAGGCCCCACCTGGAATACTCTGTCCAGTTCTGGGCACCACAATTCAAAAAGGATGTGGAGAAACTGAAGCATGTCCAAAGGAGGGCAACTAAAATAGTGAAGGGTCTGGAAACCATGCCCTATGAGGAACGCCTCAGGGAACTGGGGATGTTTAGCCTGGAGAAGAGAAGGTTAAGAGGTGATATGATCGCCCTGTTTAAATATTTGAAGGGATGTCATATTGAGGAGGGAGCAAGCTTGTTTTCTGCTGCTGCAGAGACTAGAACACGGAACAATGGATGCAAACTGCAGGAAAAGAGATTCCACCTCAACATTAGGAGGAACTTCCTGACAGTAAGGGCTGTTCGACAGTGGAACACACTCCCTCGGAGTGTAGTGGAGTCTCCTTCCTTAGGGGTCTTTAAGCAGAGGCTGGATGGCCATCAGTCAGGGATGCTTTGATTTGGAGTTCCTGCATGGCAGGGGGTTGGACTGGATGGCCCTTGTGGTCTCTTTCAACTCTATGATTCTATGATTCTATGATTCTATGACTCCAAAGAAACAAAGAATTTGTTCCTCTCACCCCACCATCTCATTTTACTTCCCAGTTCAAGCTGAATTTAGTTCATCCCACAAATTATGATTAATACAGGTTTAAAATAATTTTGGCAAAGCAATTCTGCATTCTTCCCATTTTATTTCCTGGACTTCAGTCAAAGCCAACAAATTCACAGTCAATCTGCTTGCTTGTTCAATCCAAATACTTTATACTGCAAAAACCATTTTATTTTGCTGTAGTTGCTCCTTTTGCATGAAGCTGAGCTCATCCTCCCACTCCCGGCCAGTTGCCAATAGGAGGAGGTTGAGGGGGTGAAGTTTTGGCAAAATATTACCAAAACACTAAAGAATTGCTATGGTAGCCTTGATGAAAGACATTCTATGGCATGAGTTAAGCCCGCACTTGGATGTGAGTGGGAGCAAATTGAAGTCAATGACTGACACTGAATGTAGCAAGGGCTCATATAGGCTTAATATGTACATACTGCAATATTTACAATGTGAAGACACCACACCATTGGCAGTATCCACCGTAGAGATGGATTGATACAAAATTGCTTTGCTAGTCCACTGAAACCCATCTAGATTGGCATTCGGTTTGAACCAGATGCTTTGGGGCTTGGTACTGATGGGAGATTTCTTTTTTTTTTTTTAATTACAATTGGCATTGCAAAGTTACATAAGTTACAAATTAGCATTGCAAAGTGACATAAAGAAAAAATGAACAAACAAAAGCTGTTAACCAAAAGAGAGACTACAAGAACATAAAACTAATATACTTATTTAATAAGCTGTCTTCTTATTCTAAACATAGTAATTCTGAATCATAACCTACACTATATGTTTTGAAAATGAGAAACTAGAAGATAATAAATTATAATTAAAGAGTGGAGGATAATCCTCTGCTCAATAAGTTTGTATAACTTATCACCAATGATATCCTCTAATAGTCTTTACAGTGTTCCAATCATTATTTATGAATTATTTCTTCACTAACATCTAAATCATTAACTCTTTTTTTACCTTCCATTCCTGTTCCGAATATTGTAGAAAAGGGAGCCAATCTTCAGACAGTTTATCTTTCGATTTATTATTAATTAAACAAGTTAAATCTATCCATTTCTTTTAGCTCGTGAAATTTAAATAGCCAGTCCTTGATAGTTGGAATTTCTTCTATCTTCCAATTTCTAGCAACTACTAATCTTTCTGCTGTAACAAGATATAGTAGTATTCTCCAGTATTTTATTTCATCTTCCTTTTGAAGACATTATATTGAGCAAGTATAATTCAGGTTGTATTAGATATTGTTTACTGTGTAAACAATTTACTGTGTAAATTTACATTGCTAGATAAATAAAGGATAATAATAATAATAATAATAATAATAATGGATTTTCATAATTTTTTGTATTTGGGTATGTACTTTTGACCAGAATCTTTTTATTTTGGGGCATACCCACCACATATGATATAATGAATCTCCCTTACAATGCCAACATTTGCTTTCTGATAGTTTATTTAAAAAAATCAATTTCAAAGGGGTTAAATACCATCTATTTGAAATTTTTAAATGATTTTCCTTTAGGTCTTGCGAAGCAGTGAAGGTATTTTTTTTCCCCAGGCCTTCTGCCAGTCTTCGTATGGTATAGGGTGTCCTATATCTTGGGCCCAACACACCATATTTTCTTTTATAGTTTCCTTTTCTAATTCTCTATTTATTCGTAATTTATATAATTTTGATATTTTACCCCTCTCTTTTCCTTTCCAAATTCCATCTAATTCTGAATCTCTAGATTCAGTACCTTTATTTTTAAAATCATCTTCAAATTTCCCTTTAATTAGCAATCCGGGCATTACCCTCTTTATACTAATGGGAGATTTCAACTATCCCACTATTTGCAGGATTTCTTTAAAAGGAGTTATTGAAGGGACAATTTCACACAGTTCCAGTGAGAAGGGAAAATGGGAGATGTCTCAAAAACCAGAATGAATGACTAAAAAACTTTCAACTGAGCTATGTTTTAAAGGGGACATGTATAAGAAATGCAAAAAAAGAAAAAAAGAAAAAAGGGAGTATCACCCAAGAGGATTTCAAACAAATAGCACATGTAGAGAAAAGTCAGTAAAGCCAAAGCACAGGATGATCTCAGGCTTGCTAAAGAGGTTATGAACAACAAAATGGGGTTTTATTTTTAGGGTTAGCAGAAGGGCCCCTAGTAAAAGGAAGAAGAAAGAAATGGTGAAATACTAACAAGGGACAGAGAAAAGACAGAACTACTCAACACTTCCTTTGTCTCAGTTTTCTCACAAAAGGAAAAAGGTGCTCAACCTGCAGAAAATGAAGCAGAGGATGCAATAGGAAAAATGCCGCACAGAATAAATAAAAAGGTAGTGCAGGAATACCTTGTTAGTGAAGGAATGCCTGAATTTAAGTTTCCAGGGGGCCAGATGAACTACATCCAAGGGTATTTAAAAAACTGGAAGAAGTAATCTCATAGCTACTGGCAATGATCTTTGAGAATTGCTGGAGAACAGGAATTGTCCCAGCAGATTGGAAGGGGGAAAATGTTGTTCTCATCTTTAAAAAGGGGGAAAAGAGGACATAAACAATTACTGCCACTTAGCTTGTAAACATTTATAAAAGAGTGCCATAATCACTAAATGTCAACATGGGTTTCTCAAAAACAAGTCATGGCAGACTAATATTGTCTGTCTCAATAAATTAACAGCTTGGTAGATGAAGAGAATGCTGTGGATGTAGGATATCTTGATTTCATTAAGGTCGCCCATGATATTCTTGCAAACAAGCTAGTAAAATGTGGGCTAGACAATGGAACTGTTGGGTGGATTTGTAATTGGCTGTCTGGCCAAACCCAAAGGGTACTACTCAGCAATGGCTCCTCTTCATCTTGGAGAGAAGTGACCAGTGTGGTGCCACAGGGTTCTGTCTTGGGCCCAGTGCTATTCAACATTTTTATCAATGACTTGGATGAAGGAATAGAGTGCACGCTTATCAAATTTGTAAGATACTATGGCCCCATTCATACTAGCCCATTTGCCCTGGTTAGATCTGGATGAGATCATGCATAGCATTACCGAATCTCTCCGGAAAGAAGTTCATACTACCTTTTGCCCCCATTGATGCTTCCTGGTGCATTTTACCCCACTTAAGTTCATACACGAAAAAGTAACGATTCAAAATGGAGCCTTTTGGTTGTCAATCAAATGATGTCATGGTGACGTCTGCGAGCTGCTTGGTATATATATATATATATATATATATATATACACTTTTTATATTTGACAGCTTATGCACATGGAGCAGTGCAGCTTGTGGGGATCCTTCCCCCCCCCCCCTCCTCCTCCTCCTCCTCTGTTTTTATCAGCACCGGTGCTTCATCGGGCACTCTTGCATTTTTTTATTTTTTATTTTATGTATTATTTATTATTAATTATATTTTCAGTATTTATTATTTATTTTATTTTATTTATTATTATTTTTATTGTATTGTATTTTATGTATTATTGTATTGTATTGTATTTATTATTATTATTATTATTATTATTTTTACAATTTGACAGCTCATGAGCATTCTACACTTCAAACCGGAGGTTTCCTTTCCATTCGGAGGCCCATTCACTCAATGGGGCTATTTAAACTGGAAGGGAAATCTCCAATCCATATACGGATAGTTTCCCCATTCATAAGCTCTCCATGAATGGGGCTCTTTAAAATGAATGGAAAGGGAGCCTCCGATTTAAAGGGCCTTGTGTAGAATGTGCATGAGCTGTCAAATAATAATAATAATAATAATAATAATAATAATAATAATAATAAATAAAATGAAATGAAATATATACTAAGTAGAATAAATTAAAATAAAATAAATAATAAATAATAAATAAAATAAAAATATTTTAAAAATGCAGGAGTGCCCAATTTTGCCAGGAGAGGAGGCATGTTCTGCCCCCTGGCCTTTTCCCCTCCCCTGAACTTGACCGATCATGATAGGAGCCAAGTTCACATTCCCTCCAACTGGTTTTTCCCAAAAGAAACAGTAAATACACCGCTTTGGGAAAAAACGGGTTTAGGGGGATTTGCCCTGCTATGGGTGTGCAAGATCTGGATTCGATAGTGTTAAAACTGGTTTCAGTATGAACTTCTCGATTTTAAACCAGTTTACAAACCAGTTCATATGGTAGTCTGAACAGCCCCTATGTAAGGTACTACACTTAGGGAGAAAAAAAATTAAATGCACATATAGGATGGGGAACACCTCAATTGACAACAGTACATGAGAAAGGGATCTAGGAGTCCTGGTGTACTACAAGCTGAACATATCATCAGTTTGATGTGGCAGCTAGAAAAGACAATGTGATTCAATAGAAGTATAGTGTCTAGATTTAGGGAAATTTATAGTACCATTCTATTCTGCTTTGATCAGGCCTCACCTGGAATACTGTGCCCAGTTCTGAGCACCACGATTTAAAAAGGATGTTGACAAGCTGGAGCATGTCCAGAAGAGGGTGACTAAAATAGTGAAAGATCTGGAAACCATGATTTATGAGAAGTGGATTAAGGAGCTGAGTATGCTTAGCCTGAAGAAGAGACGGTTAAGAGATGATATCCTTGTTTAAATATTTTTAAACATATTGAAGATGGAGCAAGCTTGTTTTCTGCTGCTCCAGAACATGGAACCCAGAGCAATACATTCAAATTACAAGAAAAGATTCCACCTAAACATTAGGAAGAACCTCCTGACACTAAGAACTGCTCGACAGTGGAATATGCTGCCTCAGAATGTAGTGGGGTCTCCTTCCCAGGAGGTTTTTAAGCAGAGGCTGGTTTATGAGTTCCTGCATGGCAGGGGATTGGATTTGATGTCCCTTGAGGTCTCTTGATATCTTGAATCCTGATTCTATGATAGTATGATGGCCATCCCTTGGTGTTTTTGTTTGTTTGCTTTTTGTACCCCCCGCACATCTTATGTAGGCTTATGCAGAGACATATGGCTTCTGTACATGGAAGTTCTGCTCAAATGTGATAACTTAAATTTGTCTACTTCTTTTTAAAATATCTGTCCAATTTCTTTCTGCCCATGTTGTCTACCCTGATCATAACTGTATAATAATAATAATAATAATAATAATAATAAGATTTATTTCTATACCGCCCTTCCATAGATCAGGGCGGTGTACAGCATATAAGCTTACATTGTGTTTTGCTTTGTAGTCTCCAGTCGGCTAGCCTTCCCCACAAAAAAAATTAAAACCCCATATGTTCATGATTTCATTTTCAACTCATTTCTTCCGGGGTTGGCGCGGAGGTGGGCGGAGCGTATCTCGGGAGCTCCGGAGAATGCTCGCTCCGCACGGCGGGGCTGCTGAGGCCGCGGAAAAGCCGCGGGAAAAAACGGGGCAGTTCAAAAACTCCCTCAGAGATAGGGGTTTCGGAGAGAGCCCACAGAGGCTCGAAAGGCGGCGGCAACTCCGAGGACGTTTGGGGGAGGAAGAAGTCGGGGTTTTTGCGCCAAGGAGCCGAGGTGAAGTCCCCAGGCCGACGCCGGGAGACGAGCAGCCATGTGGGAGCCGCCATTAGACAAACCACCAGCGCCAACCAACCATACAAAGCTACAAAAATGCAAGTAAATTGTGGGATACTGGCCCCCTAATTTGCAAGGGCGAATGAAGAGAGACTCCACAAATACTCTGTCTTCCAGGACTATCTGGCATAAACAAGTAGTTTAAAGTTTCCTTTCTTATACTCTGAGACTGCAGAAGCTGGGAAATAGTGTTATATTGGGGCCCAAACAGCCTTCCTCCCCTAACTGGCTGGGAAAGTTGGAGAGTTGTCTGTAAAGAAACAGGAGTGAAAAAGAGAATTGTTTAAGCAACAAACGTTAACTCTGCAAGCAACAATCAATAAGGTGCTTTCTCTTGCATGGCTTCCTCCTGTATTGTAAAGTTTGAAATTTAATATAAGGACAACCAATCAAATATGTGGCTTACTCCTGTACTCTAAAAACAAACCAGAAAACAAACGAAACCCTAAAGCATCTTTAGAGCTCACCAGGTCAAGCAAATATATGTTTCCTCCTGTACTGTTAGAGCTCACCAAGGTCAAGCAAATACATGCTTTCCTCCTGTACTGTTAATTGTTTATGAAAATAGCAGTTTTGAAAAAGGCTGTACTGAATCTGCTAAATAAGACTGTAACAATAAATAACACCCTCTCCTCCAGAGTATATGAAGCTGGAGTATAAGAGGTGGAAGATTTGCAGGGCGATAACAAGCGGATATATGGTTTACTCCTGTACTGTTATAAGAGAAATCTAAGTTGAATGAACTGTAAATACACTTTCTAAATCTTCTGGAAGCTCCTCTTTTAAGTTTCTAAAAGACTGAAACGAGGTTTTTCCTTAATTGACTGATATCAAGAAAGTGAACTGTGGGAGTGAGCCAGGTGTATTTAACTCTGTGGACAGCTTCAAGCTTCCTAGAACAAATGGCTGCAGCTGCGCGTAAAGGAGCTTTGGCTCAACAAAGCAACATAGGCAATTACAACCAAAGAAGATTCTCTTCAGAACAAACCTCATTACTCGATGAAATGAAAAAAATGAGACTAGAGATGGAGCAAAACTTGGCTCGAGAGATTCGGGCTTTAAGATCGGACATTAAGAAAGACATGAAATCTGAATTGCGAGAATTTAAATCATCGATAGAAGCAATCACTAAAGAGCTTAACCATATAGGAGCTAAAATGCAAAAGCTAGAAGAGAGAGCTAACTCAATGGAGGATATAGTAAAAGAAGTGAAAACTAATCAAGAGATTGACAGAGAAAAAAATCTGGACATGAGAGCTTTAGACGAACAGAGGCAGAGACAGAACTGCTTGAAGTGTAGAGGGCTGAAAGAATTAAAAGGAGAGAATCTTTATGATAGATTGCTCCCAACTCTTGCTGAATTTATGAACATATCAATCCAAGAACTAAGTTGGAGCACAGACAAAATCTACAGAATCAACTCCAAAATTGCGAGAGATAAAGGCCTGCCAAGAGATATTGTGATTTATTTCTTGAGACAAAATGTTAAAGAGTTACTCCTCCAATCGAGTTATCAAGGAAGACTTGTCGTAGAGGACTGTGAGATCCAAATTTTCAAAGATGTGCTGAGAAGAATCCTTCAAAAACGAGATGCATATAAATTCCTGACAAATCAACTAAGGAGACACAATCTTATATATAAATGGGAGAAGTTGGAGGGAATCTCCGTTCTCTTCAAACAAAGATGGATCAAACTGAACTCTATCCATAAAGCTAGAGAGTTCTGGAAAAGACATCAAAAAGAAATTGAAGCAGTCCAAAAGCTTGATAAAAAGGATGATGATAAAGACGATAACAGAGATGAAAAAGAAAGTGAAGGACAAGTAAGAAAACTAAATACTGAGGAATTAAGCGGAAAAGAAGATGAAGATACAAATGAATCCGAAGAGGAGGACGAGGAAGAGGGAGAGGAAGTAAGCTCGAGAGAAACAGAAACAGAGGAAGCAGAACAAAAAGAAACTTTAGAGGGATACTCTTCAAGAGAAACCTTTGAGAAAACAGTCAATCAAGAAGAGGAATCAGGAAGAAAACTAAGAAAAAAACGTGCAAAGACAAAAGTCAAATAAGGCAAAACATCAAATGCAAAATGTACATATACTATCTTGGAACATTCAAGGACTGAATAATAAATGTAAAAGAAAAGAAGTTTTCCACCTACTTGGCAAAGAGAAGTATGAGATTATATGCCTACAGGAGACGCACATCAGACAAAAGGATGTGAGACTTTTGAGAAACTTAAAATTAGGTTCAACATATATAGCCTCAAATAAACAAAAAAAGAAGGGAGTGGTGGTTTATGTTACTAATAAATTGAATTCAAGAGAACTGTTTCATGACAAAGAGGGTCATTATGTAGGAATACAACTGGAACTATCAAACGCTGACATACTTTTGGTGGCCATTTATGCCCCCAATAACGGGAAAGCTAAATTTTTCCAAAAACTTAAAGAGTTATTACAGGAATACAGTAACAAAGATATTATTATATGTGGCGACTGGAACGGGGTTATTGAACCAAGTATCGATAGATTGTCCCACAAAACAATAAAAGTAAATCAAGGAAAACTCCCAAACTCATGTTTTAGGTTGATACAAGACTTAGGTTTAAGTGAAGCATGGAGACATAAATATGGAGATTTAAGAGGCTACACTTTTTTTTCTAATAGACATAAAACGTTTTCCAGAATTGATATGTTTTTTCTTTCAAAATTATTAGCTACTAGAATCATTAAACTCGAAACATTATCAAAATCATATTCAGATCACAATCCGATATTAACATTGAGAAAAGAAACTTCTGAGTTCCGTTGGCATTTACAAGACTATCTGCTTGATAGTCCTGAGAGCCAAGGAAATCATAAAAAATTACTTTAAGGAGAACATAAATAAAGAAACTGACATAAAAGTTGTTTGGGCAGCAAGTAAAGCAGTGCTCCGAGGTTTCTTTATTAAAAAACATTGTGAAATCCTAGCTAGAAAGAAACAAAATATGAGACAAATATCGGATGAGATACTTAAAAAAGAGGAAATGTTGAGACAAAATCCAAAAAATGAAAAAATTGTCAAAGAAATAGCTCTTCTGCAGAAACAATATAATATGCAGAATGCACAGGATATGGCTAATATGCTAAAAGCTTTGAAAGTAAGACAATTTTGTGAGGCAAACAAACCTGGCAAGTGGTTAGCTCAGAGGTTATGTAAAAATAAAGGAAAAAAACTAATTAATAAACTAGATGATGGACTTAAAATTTATAACGATAGTAGAGGAATAAGGAAGGCTGCACATAAATACTTTAAGCAAATGTTTGAGGCCAAGAGATTAAACACTTCTGATATGGATAAGTACCTTCAAAATTGTCCTTTTCCGGAAATAAGTAAAGAAGAAATAGCTGAATTAAATAAACCAATTTCCATAAAGGAAATAAATGACGCAATACAACGAGCTAAGTCCAATAAAGCACCGGGCCCTGATGGCTTTACGGCAAAATATTATAAAACTTTCCAGAATGAGATCATCGCCCCTCTAAATGAAGTCATGAACTCTATCAACGCGGACGGCCTACCTCAGACTTGGGAAGAAGCGAACGTCGTACTGGTACTGAAGGAGGGAAGAGAACAACAATACTTAAAAAATTACAGACCTATATCCCTCCTCAACACCGATTATAAACTGTTTACAGATATTATAGCTAATAGACTGAAAAAGGTCTTACAGGAGCTGTTACAGGAAGATCAGTGCGGATTTCTCCCAAAAAGACATTTAAAGGATAACATCAGATATATATTAAATGTGATTGAGCATTACGATTTACACAACGAAAGAGAACTGGCACTGATTTTCCTGGATATCGAAAAAGCTTTTGACAGCCTTGACTGGAATATTATAATTAAAACACTAGAACGATTAAATATGGGACTAAAATTTATTAATTGGATAAAATCAATATACAAAAAACAATCTGCGAGAATAATAATCAATGATCAAAGAACAGAAAATATATTATTGTACCGAGGTACCAGACAGGGTTGTCCTCTCTCGCCTCTATTGTTTATTTTGGTATTGGAAGCACTTCTAATTAATGTCAGAAATGACCCCATAATTAAAGGGGTCAGATTTAAAGGGGAATTTCTGAAAGTACAGGCATACGCTGATGATATTGTGTTAACTTTAGAGGAACCTTTGATGGGATGTGGAAGTTTAATAAAGCAACTTGAAGATTTTGAGAAAGTAGCAGGTTTAAGAATTAATATAGAAAAAACAGCTGTAATTACAAAGAATATGAAATCAGAAAATCAGAAAAAACTTAAGGATATTACTGGATTCAATATAACAGATAAAATAAGATACTTAGGTGTCATAGTAACAAGCAAAAATTCAAATTTGATCAAGAATAATTATCAAGCTAAATGGGTTGAGATCAAGAAAGAAATAAAGAGATGGAAATGTCTAAATTTGTCAATGTTGGGTCGGATTGCAGCTGTTAAAATGCTAACTCTGCCAAAATTGTTATTCCTATTCCAATGTATTCCAATTCTCAAACATGTCAAAATTCTTAAAGAATGGCAAAAACATCTAGCTGATTTTATATGGGCAGGCAAAAAGCCTAGAATCAAACTAAAGATATTACATGATACGCAAGAAAGAGGTGGATTTGCCTTTCCCAAATTAGATCTATATTATGAAGCCAGTGCTCTCTTGTGGCTAAAAGAATGGATATCATTACAAAATAAGAGACTGTTAAAGTTGGAAAGTACTAACAATAGATTTGGTTGGCACGGCTATTTATTTTATGATAAAATAAAAGCAAATCAACATTTCAATAATCACTACATCCGTGCCTCATTGATACAGATCTGGATGAAATATAAAAATAGAATATGCCCTAAATTTCCTAATTGGTTATCTCCGCATGAGGCTTTATATTGTATGGACCCCAAAAGAAATGAAACATGGGTAAAATATAAAAATCTGATGGACATCGAGGGAAATATGAAGCTTCATGAAAAATTATTAGAAGAAGGATGGGAAATAGGATGGTTCCTATATAGACAGTTAAATCAAAGATTTAAAACAGATAAAAATCTGAGAGGTCTTTCCAACTCTAATTCTGAAATAGAGGAAATTTTATTGAACTCAAACAGTAAACCATTGTCTAAGATTTATAAAATATTACTAAATTGGTACACTGAAGATGAACTAATAAAAGACTCTATGATCAAATGGGCACAAAACTGTAAGAAAGAAATCCCACTGGAACAGTGGGAGAGATCCTGGAATAGGAGAATGAAATATTCCACATCCCAATACGTTAAAGAAAACTACTATAAAATCTTATATAGATGGCACTTGACCCCGGAAAAAATCGCTAAGATTTATAAAACGAGTAGTAATATTTGTTGGAACTGTCAGAAAGAAATCGGTTCTTATTTTCATCTCTGGTGGTCGTGTGTGAAAGCTAAAACATTTTGGAAACAAGTACATGAAGAAATTCAACAAATGTTCAAAGTGGAATTAAGATTTAATGCGGAAACTATGTTACTATGTATGTTGAATGATGAGATGGAAAGGAGATATGGGAAAACAATATTCTTTATGCTGACAGCAGCGAGACTTGTATTTGCGAAGTTTTGGAAATCTGAAAAAATAATAGACATTGATGAATGGAGGTACAAATTATATGATATGATGGAACTTGATCTGTTATCTTGTAAATTGGAAAGCAAAGATAGCTCTAAATGGAAAGAGAATTGGAGAAAAGTCATTCAATATATGAGAAAAAAATGGGGCCAGGTGGCTGACTGGGCGTCAAATATGGAACAAATTGTATAATTATAAAGAGTACCTTTAGGAGCTTATATTACAAACAAATACAACACAGGTAATAGGGAAATTAAAAATAAGCAAAGTTCTTATAAACAGGAGGTAATAAGACAGAATATAAGAATGGAAAATACAATAAAGAAACTTGTAAAATGGGCATTATTGCCATGGAGGTAAAAGAGTAAAATATAAAGTAACCTCCAAAAGTAAACAAGGTTAAAGTATGCTACATATTTTGGAGGTTTAAGTTAAAAACTATTCTATTAAGTTAAATTTTCTGTTGTGGTTGTTAAAGTATAATCTATAATACAAAAAGGCAAACAATCATTTGAAGATTATAACGTGGTTGACAAGAATTAGTTTGGGAAAAACCTATTGGGGAATGGAGAGTCACTTTCTTATTTATATATAATGTATCTTTCTTTTCTGTAAAGATTCGTCTTAGTTTATTTGGGGGAAAATGGAAGTACAAAAATAATTACTCATAATTGATCGGACTGGAAAAATTTATGGAGAGTGAATATGTGAATTGATGTAAAAATATGTATAGCAAGTGAAATATAATGGATGTATAAAATATTTAAGTTAAAATATAATAAAAAGTATGTTAAAAAAAATTAAAACCCCCAAGTATATTAGACTTTCACTCATAAGGATAATTTTAATTGAAGCAGCAGTTGGAGGCTTTCATGTGAGTAGAATACAAAATCTGTTTCAGGTTTTGGTCTGAACCCTATCCCCAAAATAGGAGGAGGTAGTAAAGAAAATCTGTAGTGGATTCACTGCCCCCAATACATAGAGGCCACCCTTTAGTTAGACCTTCTTCTTTCCTTTTTTTCCACCCCAGTGATGGAGATGGTTGGACTGACTTGATGCACACACACATTTCTTGCCTCCAAATACCTTTCTAAACTTAAAGTGTGCATGCACTAAAGTGCTGAATTTTCACTTCTACTGAAACAAGCAATGTAGATCAACATCTTCTTCTCTGAGCTAGCCATTTATTAGGAAAGCAAGAGATACCTCTGGAACTGATTGCTGATTTTAGTCAGTTTCCCTGGTGTTGGTGCTTCAAGCTCTGCTTGTTTTTTGGACTGGAGATGATCACCAACTGTATACACAACAGGTTAATTCCAAGAATTGCCTTCAGTGGATGCAAGGTTTTCTCTTCAAAATACACTTGCTCCATCTGACTTTCAGAGAATCCCCTTTCTGCTGCACCTGCACCACAGTTGTCTCAATTCAGCAAGGCTCCCTGACCTGTGTACCATATCCATGTAGCTTTAGGCAGTGCCAAATTGATACACAAGCTAGGTAAGCTACTGTTGAAGCATGCCATTTATAAAAGGCCTCGAAAAACATACTACATACAAATATGAAATTGAAGGACCAAGATCCTACATCAGTGTGGTGTAGTTTAAATGTCTGCATGCAGTTACATATTAATTGTGCTATGTCATTAATTGTGCTATTTTTTGAATAGCCATGTTGCATAACTGAACCAAAGGTGCATCTATACTATAGAAATAATGCAGTTTGACACTACTTTAAGTGCTGTAGTTTTATCCTATGAAATTTGTCGCATCGTGGGATTTGTCATTTTTAAAGATCTTTCACCTTCTCTGACAAAGAGTGCTGGTGCCTCACAAAACTACAAATCCCAGGAATCTGTAGAATGGAGCTATGGCTGTTCAAATGGTGTCAAACTGCATTATTTCTGCAGTATAGATGCACCCCAAGACATAACTTGTGGATGCATCAATATGTACATCAGTGGATATTTCTCATTCAATGGTGTCACATGTGTAACTATACTTCAGCAATCTTAAAAAGATTGTGTAGATTGAGTAGACGATTTTACAAAGGTGTAAGATACCAAAGAATATAGTAATTATTTGAAATAACATACTTGAAGGGTTGGTAATGTATATGACCTCTTTAACTTGTCACAGCTTCAGATTTCCATCTCCCTTACTGTCTAGAATGGAGGAGTAGCCACAGAGAAGAAAGGCAGGGAATTTGCTTCTGCCATCCCAGGTGCTTAAATCTAGAGCCAGCCCCTGAAATTGATGTGGTTTGCTTATGAGCTTTCAAATTTAAAATGTCTGTACATTGTCTTATTATTTGGGGGGGGGGAGGGTAAAGACAGTAAGTATGTATTATTATTGTTATTATTACTTCATTTCTAGCCCACCTTTTCCCCAATAATGTTACCCAAAACAGCTTGTCAAATTTAAAACAAATACAGTAAAAAAAATTACAAAAAGAGAGATTGAAGCATATAAAATGTGGTCATAGCAATGCAATTAAATGATTCTTAGAATTCTAAAGAAAACAAAAAATATTCAGCAGAACACCTCATAAACATCCCACCACTGAAAGCCCATTGCAGTCAATTCATAAAATTTTAATGGAATAAGAAAGTTTTTACTTGCCCACGGAAGAAGAGCAAAGAGAGAGCCATTCTTGCCTCCCTAGGGTTGAGTACAAAAGCCTGGGAGCAGCCAGTGAGAAGGCTTTCTCCTGTGTTCCCATCAAACAAACCCCAGACAATGATAGAACAAGACCTTAGAGCTCAAGCAGGCTCATATGATCCTTCATGTACCCTGGACTCAAACATTAAATTTAATGAACAGAAAATCAGATTTATTCATGGGCAGGTTAGCATCACCATCACATGATCGTAATTTGATGCTGGGTGGCAGATTCCATGTTATTGAGGTGCTGAATTCCTGTAGGCTTCAGTTCAAACTTTAAAGGAGCTATTCAAGGTGCTGAATTCCCCACCCCCAAATAGACTCTTCACTGTGGATTAGCTCCTTCCAAGTTCAATTTAAAATCTGGGGGATTCACCACCCTACTGTCCTAGGAGCAACCAACCTCTTCTGCTGGAAATGTTACCTTTTTTTACTACAAAAGCCACCTTTTTTGACTACAAAAGCCAGAAATTCCAAAAAAGGCAACATTACTGAATACAGCACAGTATGTTTTTCTCCATTTCCACAAAATAGTACACACATCCAATTTACATTCCAATTGAGGCTTGTGAAATGTAGCACTCTGAGTGAAACTGCACTGTCAGTATTTATCCTCCAGTGGAGAATTAGATTCTGCTTGTGGGTTGTTGTTTTTTAAAGGGAACATGAATACTGACTAATGGTTTGCATCCTGGGATAGTATATTTTCATTCTTCACATATTTCCCTGCTCTTACAGCTATTACAAAGAGAACAGGGTGACCAGAGGAAGGGTGCAGGAGGACAAACATGATGACAAGCTATGCCCACTGTAATATATTGCTTGTTCTCTGTTTTCAGTGGCACAGAAACAGCAAGTTACATGAGACAGCTTTACAGACTTTTGACTCCAAGAAACTGAGAATTACAGTTAGTTTCCAGTAGGGATGAAGTTAAGAGCTGCATGCAAGAGCAGCCCCTGTAGGATAGCCAAGGGATCCATGCTTGTATTTCAGTTTTTGTAAAATTAAAAGGATCATTAGTGATTAATGAAGGGATGAGGTTCACACAGAGTGTGTTGTGGGACTGCTCTGTACATTTTAAAATAAGTTTGTAACAGTCATGCAGCTTTAGATGCTCTCCCACCCAATACATAATAGTAGTTTAACCTTCTTTTTTTCCTGGCAGGATCGTGTATTCTTTGGTGTGTGAGAAAGGAAGTCATTTGGTAGGTTTTGGGTTTTGTAAGGAGGAAGACGGAGGAAGTTCCTTATTTCTAATTCCGGACCCTTTCAGTTGTGGAATGAATTTTAAGCCAACTATAGGGGATTTTGTACTAGTCTTGTCAAATGTAGATTTCAAAAGGAACTTAACAATGTGATCCTCAGCATTTGTGTTCAGAAATTCCTCCAAGTTCAATGAGACTTACTCCCAAGTAAGAGTGCATTGGTTTCTGTCTTTAATTTGGCAGGAATGGAAGTTCTTCTGGTGGGAAAACATAATTTACTTTATGTTTACTTCCAGACTTCTGAAACCAAGACATTTATACATTTATACCCCGCCCAATCAACTGGGAATCCGGGCGGCTTACTACAGTGGGAACAATACAGGCATTATCAACAAACATGAAATAATAAGCAAATATAACATAGCAATACATAATAAAAACAATTCAATAACAACGAAACACTACAATGATAGCAATAAACATAACACAAAATTTACATTCAATCAATAATTATCCCCCCCAAAATCCCCAATTCCAACTCCCCATTCAAAAATTAACAAAGCAGATACCAACAAACAATGAAGTAATAAAACAAATACAGCATACACGTTGCAAATTACTGATTAAAAATTACAATTAAGGATAACATTTTCACTCTCTGAAAAAGGGGGAGGCTAAAATTTAACTACAAGATAATACCCCTAGTATCTCCAGAGGCTTATGGGTGGCCGCCCACACCGAGATGGTCCAGGGCTGGAGGGGGGGCAGATATTAAAGGGGCCTCCATCCTCATTTGTCCTCCATTCTCCTCCTGGCAGTCCCTGGCAGGGAATGAGGTGCCCAAGACTTTATAGGGCCGACATTCATTCTGAGATGGTCCGGGGCCGGAAGAGACAAATCCAGATGTTAAAGGGGCCTTCTCCCTCACATGTCCTCCATTCTCCTCCTGGCAGTCCCTGGTGGGGAATGAGGTGCCCAAGGCTTTATGGGCCGACACCCATGCTGAGCTGGTCCAGGGACTGTTCTTGTGACTCACAAGGTGCATCTGCATTGTATGAATAATGCAGTTTGACACCACTTTAACTGCCATGGCTCCATTCTACAGAAGCCTAGGATTTGTAGCTTCGTGAGGCACCAGCATGCTTTGGTAGACAAGAGTAGTCTCTGCTGCTCCAGAGACTAGAACACCGAA
Source organism: Urosaurus nigricauda (assembly GCA_034509955.1). Classification (NCBI taxonomy): domain Eukaryota; kingdom Metazoa; phylum Chordata; class Lepidosauria; order Squamata; family Phrynosomatidae; genus Urosaurus; species Urosaurus nigricauda. The sequence continues at coordinate 86,006,272 of JAOEGL010000001.1, read as the reverse complement.
CAATGGATGCAAGCTCCAGGAACAGAGATTCCACCTCAGCATAGTAATTATAGGGAAACAACTGCTACCTTAATTAAATTGAGAGGAGGGGAAATGGCTTATCAAGGCCATCATTTGTAAAATATTGAGAAGATTTGAAGAAAAGGTAGTCCTCTTTGAATGTATCTGCCCCCATTTATTTCTTCTTCGTAGTCAGTCAGATAAAGGGCCACTGGCTGTAACAGGAGCCTGTTTTGTATTTCATTTCCTTGGTGAAATGTTTGTATAAAAATGTTGATTTTTCACACACATGCAAAGCCCCAAAAATTTTCACACACATGCAAAGCAAAACAAAACAACAAACAAAATATGGATATTCATGCAAAATACTGTTTTCTAAAGAATTTGTTGTTGTTGTTGTTCAATCCCCACTCCATTTTACATCCATACCTCTGGAACAGCTGTAATGATAAAGAAGCACTCACCATTATACATTTCCATATGTGGCAGCATTCCCACTGGTTATAAAGCGAATCAAGTATTGGATTATAGGGACATTGTTCCCATTTGTATTCACGTTCGATCGTCATTTGATCGATTTCTCCAGCAAAAACCTGAAACAGCATGTGAGCCCAGGTTATCCTGACACCACTTTTCCAGTGATTCTTTTGCCAGGGACCTTGTCTGATCTGGGGCAAATTAATGGGAATGACAAGGGTGTCCAAATCAGTATTTTAGGAAGGGAGGAGCTGGCCCGGGAGTATCACCAACTTTGTTCTTTTTCCTGGCATTCCCAGCACCATTTTCCCCTGTTTGCATAGCCTTCCCTTGGTGGTGCGGGAAGCAGTATAAGGCAACTGCTTGTGTAGACAATTTTTTTTTTAAAAAAATTAAGCTTTTGATTGCCTAAGCACTCTGTCGAGTGTCCAAACATAGCAAATTGCTACATTGACTTCCACACAAGGTAAGCATATTACACCTCCCTGCATAACTCCCCCCCGCTCCACATAGATCAACATGTGAGGACACTCATTAAACACCATTTTAAACTTTTTTCTTTCTTTTTTTTTTCTCTCCTGCCTGAGCGCCTAAGGGCCTAAGGGCCTAAGTGGCAGATCGGCTTTGCATTACATTGATTTGCTGTGGTTGGAGCCAGGCTTTGTGGATGGAAATAATTTCTTGGTGTTTGGGTGAAGTTGGTGTCACTTTGATGTCAAATCGCCTAAGTGCTTGATTGACAGCTTAAAAAAAACCAGTTCCATAAAGGCAATGGAAACAGGGAACAAAAACGTCTGCTTGATTGACAGGTTTTTTAAAAATAAAATAAATAAAAAACCGGTTCCACAAAGGCAATGGGAACAGGGAACAAAAAAGTCCGCGTCAAAATACAATGGAGAAATATCAATGGGAACAAGAACATGGGTCAAGAAAAACCGAGTCAGTTTGCTCCATTTTGTAGTGAGAACAATGGACGTGATTTGAATACGACTCAGATACTCGATCCGAACCAGACTTGCAGGGAGATTTATAAGCCCAGTAGGAACGGGTCCTGTGTTTCACCAACAATTGGTGTCTAGGGCCTTTGCAACTTGATTGGACAAATCCTACAGACTGGGCTAAAGTGGGCAAAACCAGAGGTGGCAGTAAAATGCAGCCTGTAAACTAGATGTTTCCAACCACTGTTATGGAGAGAAAGATAGTGTTATGTATGTTGCTTGGCTTTGAAACAGCAGTGGGGAGGGGAGAGAATTTTGAAGGCGGGGAGGAATTCCATAGCTTTTGCTCTATGAATAATAAAACAATCCTATCTGAAATAAATCACCGCATTAGCCCAGTGTAACATGCTTCATACCATTTTTAGAAAGAGATCATTAGTCATAAACTAACAAATACCATTCTATTTTAAAATCTGAGATCATGCCAAGAAAGAAAGCTAACCATGAACAGACATTACAGATTGTTCATTTGTTTGTTTATTTATTTGTTTCAATTTTCAAGAAGTCAGTGCACTAAAATCCATATTTCACTGAATGAAAGAAGATCTGTTGCATGTTTACAGCTTTTTTTGAAGCTGCTTCAGTGACTTGGTACTCTGTTGCTTTCTGCACGTGCACAAAGGAAGGATCCAGGCTTCTTTTTCTGTAACAAAATAGGATTTTATTATATTCTATCCTGAATGGAATTTTAGTGCTGAAGTATTATTTTGATGCCATTTGATAGATCAGCCTCCCCAGTTTTGATGCCTTTCAGATGCGTTATACTACAGCTTCCATCATTCCTGGCTGTGGTTCAACATATTTGGAGGACACAAGGCTTGGGAAGGGTGTGATAGATATGCTTTTGTCCAAAACAGCCATGTGTTTCTCTGTGCAGAACCCACTAAAAAAAAACAAAAAAACAACTTGGGGATGTTCTGAGAATATTGGGGAAAAATTGCACCAAAGTCTGGCTGCCTTGTTAAAATTTTCTCCCTGATGCTGGCAAACACAAAAAATTTGGTTCCATTGTTGAAAAATATTTGTGATTTGTGAAATCTTTGAGAGCATAATTTTGTGTAGAAATGCATGTGACTAGTCTGCACAAAAAACTTTTCTGTTCAAATGATTGTTCCTTGTTTTCAATGAAAATAAAATTATGGATTTCCCCTCAGAAAACCCACATCTATTTCTGCATAGAATCATTCACCTGTTCTTTTGCACAGTATGAATAATTCACCACTGCACTATGCCAGGGAACCCATTGCTTTTATTGGAAATGAATGGTGATCAATATTATTTCCCATGCCACATACATACTTTCAAAATACCACCTGGCATGAAACAGGTGCCCTGTCCTCCTGCATGACAGTATAAACTCTAATGGTTTGTTTCTTTCTATCTTGTGTTGAAGTGAGGGATCAAAGGAATAGTAAAAATACAATTTGACACCCATGTCCAGTTATATAGTAGTAAATGCTGAAGTCCAGGAGTACTTTATTGTCAGTCCCCTATATGTACCTCTAAGGAATGTTCCCACCTGGAGGCAAGTTTGTGGTTCCATATCAACTCACCAGTTCTAGAAGTTTTTATCTCAGTCAAGAGCAGGTTTTTTGTAAAGTTAATGAATCTCAAATGCTCAGATCTATCTACTCTAAAATGCAGTCATCCCAATTCTTGGGGGGATCCATTATGACCACCACCCCCCCAATGAATCGGGAAATTCACCAATATTGGAGCCCCATTGATTACATTGGGGGGGGGCACTACCATGCATGGCACTGCACACACGCCTCAGTCACACACACCATTATGTCCCTCGCAGCTTGCTATCTGTGAAAGACCAAGGGACATGAATGGCAAGACCACAAATCAGGAGGAATGACTGTACTGTGTAATACAAGAGCTCGTGGTGATTTATTGTTATTGGGAAAAATCCATCCTGCTCCCACCTGCTGTGAAGTTTACAGCTAAACTCAGAAGGAACGAGGAAGCCTCAGGGGTGTGACAGATGACATCACCAACATAATCCTTGCTAATCAAAAAGTGCAACCCTAACTTTGTACAATGCCAATATCCAGTTGACCAAGTGGGAGAACCAATTAGGAGGACAGTTCAACTCCTGTTTCTTCCACTATTTTTACCCTAATGGGATACAAAGAGGATGAAACAGAGTCCTCTTCTATGGAGGACCCATCAGGATCAGAACACTACCATATTACTTACTCCATTGCATTTTCCCACCATGATTTTCTGCATGAAAAAAAACCTACATGCTCCCAAGTAGGTTTTGATAACTCATTGATGTTGCTTGAACACTGTCATTCTACTGTATTACAGCACAGCAAATATTGGCTGGGCATTTATCTGAAGGTCTTAAAACACTGTGCAATACAGAAACTGAAGCAATTTACAGAATTTTAAGGGTTACAATAACAATTATAAAAACAAGTGTTAAAACTTCTAAAGAAGTAAAACTTCTATGAACTCCTTATTTAAAAGGCTGAACAGGTTTTGGATATTGACAATTTTGTGAATAACTGAGCAGTGAAAAGGTAGTAAAGACTCTTCCCATATCTGATCAACATTTTTTGCCACCACTTGGTGGGTAGATGAAATTACTAGAATGAACATTTCAATAAACTTAGAGAAATACTGGGAGTGATCCCATGGTCAGGAATACTAAAAGAAAAGGGAGTTCAAGACGGATGGGAGTTTCTCAAAAGGGAGATATTGAAGGCACAATTTCAAACAGTTCCAATGAGGAAGAAAAGTGGAAGATGTCTCAAGAAGCCAGGATGGATGACTAAGGAACTTTCAAATGAGCTAAGTTTTAAACGGAACATGTATAAGAAATGGAAAAATGGAGAAATCACGAAAGAGGAATTCAAACAAATAGCCAGCACATGTAGGGGTAAAGTCAGAAAAGCTAAAGCGCAGAATGAACTCAGGCTTGCTAGAGAGGTTAAGAACAATAAAAAGGGCTTTTTTGGATATGTCCGCAGCAAAAGGAAGAAGAAGGAAACAGTGGGGCCACTGCGTGCAGAAGATGGCAAAATGCTAACAGGGGACAGAGAAAAGGCAGAATTACTCAACACCTTCTTTGCTTCAGTCTTCTCAGAAAAGGCAAAGGGTGCTCAACCTAAGGATAATGGAGACAGAATAGAGGAAATTCAGCACAGAATAAGTAAAGAGGTAGTACAGGAATACCTGGTTAACCTAAATGAATATAAATCTCCAGGACCAGATGAACTACATCCTAGAGTATTAAAAGAACTGGCAAATGTAATATCAGAGCCATTGGCAATAATCTTTGAGAACTCCTGGAGAACAGGAGAAGTCCCAGCAGACTGGAGGAGGGCAAACGTTGTCCCCATCTTCAAAAAGGGAAAAAAAGAGGATCCCAACAATTATCGTCCAGTTAGTCTGACATCAATTCCAGGAAAGGTTCTAGAGCAGATCATTAAGCAGAGAGTCTGTGAACACTTAGAGGCCAATGCCATAATCACAAAAAGCCAACATGGGTTTCAGAGAAACAAGTCATGCCAAACGAACCTGATCTCTTTTTTTGATAAAATTACCAGCTTGGTAGATGAAGGGAATGCTGTGGATATAGTATACCTCGATTTCAGTAAGGCCTTTGACAAGGTTCCCCATGACATTCTTGCAAACAAGCTTGCAAAATGTGGGATAGACAAGTTAACTGTTACATGGATTTGTAATTGGTTGAGTGGCCGAACTCAAAGGGTGCTCAACAATGGCTCCTTTTCATCCTGGAAAGAAGTGACCAGTGGGGTCCCACAGGGCTCTGTCCTGGGCCCAGTGCTATTCAACATCTTTATTAACGATTTGGATGACAGAATTGGGGGCATACTTATCAAATTTGCAGATGACACTAAACTGGGAGGAGTAGCTAATACCCCAGAGGACAGGATCAAAATTCAAAATGACCTGAATAGACTAGAAAGCTGGGCCAGTGCTAACAAAATGAAATTCAATGCGGAGAAATGTAAGGTTCTGCACTTAGGGCGGAAAAATGAAATGCACAGATATAGGATGGGGGACACCTGGCTGAATGAGACCACATGTGAAAGGGATCTAGGAGTCCAAGTAGACCATAAGCTGAACATGAGTCAACAGTGTGATGCGGCAGCTAAAAAAGCCAATGCAATTTTAGGCTGCATCAATAGAAGTATAGTTTCTAGATCAAGGGAAGTTATAGTGCCACTCTATTCTGCTTTGGTCAGGCCCCACCTGGAATACTGTGTCCAGTTCTGGGCACCACAATTCAAAAAAGATGTGGAGAAACTGGAGCATGTCCAAAGGAGGGCAACTAAGATGGTGAAGGGTCTGGAAACCTTGCCCTATGAAGAACGCCTTAGGGAGCTGGGGATGTTTAGCCTGGAGAAGAGAAGGTTAAGAGGTGATATGATAGCCCTGTTTAAATATTTGAAGGGATGTCATATTGAGGAGGGAGCAAGCTTGTTTTCTGCTGCTGCAGAGACTAGAACGTGAAACAATGGATGCAGACTGCAGGAAAAGAGATTCCACCTCAACATTAGGAGGAACTTCCTGACGGTAAGGGCTATTCGACAGTGGAACACACTCCCTCGGAGTGTAGTGGAGTCTCCTTCCTTAGGGGTCTTTAAGCAGAGGCTGGATGGCCATCTGTCAGGGATGCTTTGACTTGGAGTTCCTGCATGGCAGGGGGTTGGACTGGATGGCCCTTGTGGTCTCTTCCAACTCTATGATTCTATGATTCTATGATTCTATGATTCTAACATGGTGGTTCCATTATGTAATTTTGTGTGTGTGTTGTTGTTGTTGTTGTTGTTGTTGTTGTTCTTTCCATTTCTACCCCTCCCTTCCTCATAAGCTCTCAGGGCAACTAGCATGCTACATACAAAGGGAGCAAAATCACAAATAGTCAATATCCAAAATCACACATTACAAATCTTCAGCATCACAAGATTCTTCACTAACAAATGTCTGCTGGAATATAATAATATGAATACAAATAAGTGGCAGTAAAAGATTATTTTTTATTATTTTTTCCCTGAAAGATTATGAAATAGATCTGTTTTTAGTCAGCAAAGTTGGAGAAGGAAATATCTAGATCTCTAATGGAAGGAAATTCCTTAGACTATTTGACACTGAGTTGAACTGAATTAGTGTGTTTACATACATACACCTCTTGCAAAAGATAAATCAATAAGGGCCCATTTCTCTAAATCATATTCATAATTGTTTGGTTATGAGCATATGGGTGACATATTCCTAAATGTCTGATGGGTGCAATTGATAGAATAATTGTGTTCAGTTATGAATTACATATTCCTCCCCAGACAGAATGTAGCTATTGAAAAAAAAAATACATCCCTTCTGTTATTTTTCTTATTCTGCACTTGGACAAGTGACGAGAACCACCATCCATGTGCGGCCAAATGAAGCGCTCAATGCCGATGCCATTCATTGGGTTGGGGGACTTATTCCAAGTAACAATCTTTGCCTTGACCACGGTTGTGCCCTTGCATTCTTTCCTTTTCCTGCTCCTAGTCCCTTCTCGTGTTTCTCCATCAGTTTAGGCCCCTAATAGGGAGAGGATGAGCCCATTGATGTCAGCGCATGGAGGCCTGCTAGTGGCATGCCTTTGGCTCGAGTCGCCTAGCAGCAACCATTCGTGTTATGTGGGCTTTCTTTTTGGGGGGCATTGCCCACCCCTGAAACTGACTTCAGGCATTTTTCACTGCCTGTTCTGCATGAATAGCCACAGGCCTCTTGCCAATTGTCGCCCCTGCTTGAAAGCCAGCCTCAGCCAAAGACCTTTTCAAGTGTGATCCCAGAGTGCCACACAGGCTTTCAGGGCATTGTTGTCAAGATGAGGGCCCTGCACTGGAAAGTGGGGTCAGAAGAGAAAGCAAATGAAGGGTGATGGCGGCTTCATGCAGTCCTCAGATACCCGCCTGTTTATTAATTTACAAAACTAATGTCACTGTCTTTAGAGGAGAGATTGAGTGAAAAAGATGCCCTTTGAAAAAGGTCATCCTGCTGCATTGATTTCTTTTCTTTTTTTTAATGGAAGGAAATTACAATTCAGGGATGATAATGATAATAATAATTTTAAAAGGACAGGAAAGACATGGCAACAAACTGCTGGAGAACTGGATGATGTTTGGGATATGTAGTTAAGGAAGTATTTTGGATATAATTTCTATAAAAAAATGTTTTGCCCAAAAACCACTTACTTCTTTGCGAAAGTACAACTGATACCCCCCTGTACAGTGGACACAGGCAAAATAGCATAGGGATTGGTGAAGGTGTCTGCCCCTTCTGAAGGATTGGCTTTTGCCCATCTGGGGATGATTTCCCCCTAATTTTGAGAAGTAAGTAGAGTTTGGGGGATGTGGCAGGGGCAGGGGGCTTGCAGTAATGCCTCTGGGTCTAGGATTGGTAGGACTTGCAGTCCAGCATTAGTTGGCAAGCCATATGATTCTTTCCCTTGCCTTAAAGGTAGGGCTGTTTAATGGGTGGGGTTACAATCAGACGCTATCATTGAAATGTGTGGTATCCTAATGCATACTTTGCAATTGTTGCATATCACATTAAATTTCCACAGACAGAAAATCTTTTTTAAAAAATAAAACCCCCTGAAAAATAAAGTATTACAAACATTTTATGATTGTGAGATTCTACATTTGTTTTGAAGGCAGTTTGCTGAACCATCATGGTATTTCAGCCTGGCCTTGCCCTTTCAGATGCAGTGTTACAGGCTTGTCCCAACCTGCTGGGTGCACAGCCCAGTATTATGAAAGCTATTCATTCATTTATACTCTTATCTGTATCTATCACTGCATAAATTCAAGGGTTGTTGGGGATTCCTAATATAGAGGTAGATTTTAATTGTTTCAAATTGCATAGAACATGAAAGCACTTGCAGTTCAATCTGCTTACAACATACATTATAGCCACTTCTTTCCCTTTTCCTGCTATTGGCCAAGAGATTGTCCAATGGATTTTTCTTATGCTCCTGTATAGCTACGTTTGCCAGCAAAACCTCTACCTCATCTACAAAAAATACAGGTTTACAGATGGAGTGGGCCTAGCCCTATGGCAAGGACAGGAAAGGAATAGCTTCCAGCAGTTGTTAGGCTAGAATTCCCATCGTATCTCACTGTTGGCCATTCTGCCTGGAGCTGATGGGAATTGCTATCAAAAATACTGGAGAGTCCAGTATTGCCTAAAGTAGGCATACGCTTTAGATTGTACACCTTTTGGCGTGTAAATAATTGATAATTACTATCATCATCCCACTACCACCCACCTTAGAGAATTGTTTCATGTCTTGTGTGGAGGGCAGTAGCTAGAGCATGGGGAGTTATTTTTTAAATGTTATAATATAATAATAATAATAATAATAATAATAATATATCTTTATTTATATACCGCCCTTCCGATGATCAGGGCGGTGCACAACATATACATAATTAAAAACATTCCAGCAATAGACAAAACAATATCCATATCAATATCGATATAACAGTACAGTGGCCATGTGCTAATGTAGAGGGAGTATGGCAGGCCTCAATTCTCAAACCCTCAAATTATCTGGTTCTAATTATAGTTGAGATTATTTTAGTTGTTGTTGTTGTGTGCCTCCAAATCATTTTTTGACTTATGACAACCCAAAGGTGAACCTATCATAGTTTTTTCTTGGCAAGTGTCTTCAGAGGAGGTTTACCATTGTCATCATCTGAGGCTGAGAGAGTGTGACTTGCCCAAGGTCACACAGTGTTTTTTTATGCTCAAGCAGAGAACTGAACCCTGATCTCCAGAGCTGTATTCCATTAATCAAACTACTACACCACACTGGTTCTTTCAACTTTTCCCCCCAACTATAATTAAAATGTGTTATTTAAATAGGTGCCATGCTCAAGCCACTAATTTTTAACCCTACCAATAGGGCATAGAACTCATCCTGTCTATTGATGGATGAATAAGCCAAGGATTGTAAACCACTTTGTAGAGTAAAAGTGTTATGAAAGAACATTATGCCCCTTATTTACAAAAATAGTCATTATCTGGTCACTAGGAAGGAGTTCCTACTAAAAACAACCAATGAAAAGGTGATAAATGACCTCACAAACTTGACATACAGTAAGACTATACTGATGTGGGGAACTTGTGAAATTTGTAGGGAACTTGTGAAATTTGCTGATCTCACACAACATTAAAGGTGTAGAAGTGCCATCCTGTTTTGTATCTGCAGACCTTAGCTATACCACTTGCTAGAAGAGGAAAGGGTCAACTACCAAAGATGCTAGCCTATATGATCCTGGAAAGGAAATGTTTGGGCAGGGTGGAAAACCTTGGCTTTTCAGATGTTTTAGCATATAACCCCACAATCCTTTATCACTGACTATGCTAGTGAGTCCAGTGGGAGTTGTAAAACAAAAAGACCCTACATTAAATGAAGAATAAGCCATTAAATATATTTCTTCTTTGCCCAACATGTTTAAATAGAGTATCTGTAAAGTGAAACTCCCTAAAACAGAAGCAAGCAACTTATAGCTTCCATAATGTACATGACTAGTATCTCTGATTTTGGAGCCCAGGCCATCACCAACCCTTGTCACTATCAAAATCTGGTTGTGCAGATGGGTGATCAAACTTTTAATCAAAAATTTCTGGGGGGTCCCAAATTAGAAAAGGCTGTATTAAGCAAGGTGTCAGCCTAGTAAGGCATTTTTTCCCCTGCTAGCATTGGTAACTACTGATCAAGAGCATGAGAAAACCCAAGGAGTGGGAGTTCATGAATGCTCTTTATGAGCAGCAAATGAAGAAGGTGCAAAGCAGTGATAACTGTGGGCCCTTGAAGTTATTATAACCCATTCACCTTCATGGCAGCAGAAAATCATACTAGAAACACAAGCTTATTATCACTTCATTGCATGATCAAGTGAAAGGAGCAGGCTTATGATGGGAAAAACTTTTATTGGAAATCAAATGTGAAAAGTAATTTCAAGCAGAGCTATAGATACTGTACTCATCCAGTGTACCATCAATAATATTTGACAATATTAGAGTTTTGGTTAGCTTCCAAGTCATCTCATTTTGTTATCCATTCACAAAGCTTCAACCCAATTTTCCATGACTCACTCAAATGCTCACATTCGAGTGTGTTCTCTTTGGGTGTTTGATGAAGAATATAAACATTGGGATCTGTTTCTGATCCATCAGACTTTGGTGGTTAGTTGTGTCCAAATTGTAATGGCAAATACCAACTTTGCTCACACATGCCTGGACTGTTTTCTCAAACTGAACACAATAGCAGATAAATGGAATGCCTGACAAATATTCCAGGAAGGCAGCTTTGTGTGGTACCACAGAATGTGTCCGGCTGTAATTTCAAGAGCTTCCTCAAGTTTGTGTTAACCTCACAATATTTCCTTATGCATTACATTCTTATTATAAGAACAGATCTGTTTCTCCATTTTCTTAAATCTCAGGAGCAGTGATTTTATGGAATTAAAGGTATCATCACACAGGTCTCTTAGATTAGACTGGGTGTGACACTAGGGTAACATCCCATATAGGAACGTGTGAATGCTGCAGTTCTACACAGATCTCCTACATACGCAAATTCTGCCTACATATACAGTATATGGAAGTAATTCCATTTAAACTGAGTGCAATGTATTTCTGAGTAAACAGTAGAATTGCTCTCTCTACGTCTTTCTCGCCCCATTAAAAATATAAAAATCATGTTTTATAATTGGCTATTGATTTAGGATGGCTTCTAGACTAAAATTCCAAATGAAATGCCATGATTTCAGGCATTTGGTTCTACTGAATCTTACCCTCCTATCTTTAGGTACTTTCAAGCAGCCCTTGCACACAACACAATTGTATCATTATTATTCCACTTTAATAAGATAAAGTAGAATATCTGTTCATTGACCCTTGATTGCTAATGCTAAAAACTTTATATCAATCAACTTGATATCAAAGGCAGAAAAGATTCTAGAACAGATAATTAAAAAGTAATTCTGTGAGTACATTGAAAGGAATACTGTGATTAATAAAAGACAGCACAGGTTTCTCAAAAACAAGTGATGCTACACCTTTTCTGATAGAGTTACAAGATTGTAGACCAGAGAAATACTGTGCTGCATCTAATATATCTTGATTTCAATAAGCTTTCCACAATGTTTACCATGATATTCTTGCAGATGAGCTGGTAAAATGTGGGCTAGATAGTTGTATTGTTAGGTATATTTGCATTGGTTAACCAACTGACTAAAATTAATGCTCACCAATAGAACCTCTTCATCTTGAAGAAAATTAATAGGGTTCTATCCTGGATCTGGTGTTCAATATTTTTATAAATGATTAGGATGATGGAATAGAGGGCATGTTTATGAAATATGGAGATGATATCAAATTAGGAGGGGGTAGCTAATACCCTGGGGCACCAGATCCCATCTGATCTTGGATACTGAGTCAGCCCTGGTTAGTACTTAGATGGAATATCACCAATGAATACCAGGTGCTGTACACTCTATTTCAGAGAAGAGTGATCAGGATGGTAAAAGTTCTGGAAACTAAGGCCTTGTTCCCACTTACCTGAAAATCTGAATCCTGAACCAATTCCTGGAACTGGTTCAGAAAAAAAACATGGTTCCCACTTTCTTTGTGCCAGTTTCAGAAATCAGTTCAGGAATCAGAAAGTGGCGGGGGCAGCTTGATGGCCTGGCCTGTCACTGGCCTCTCCTGGCCCCCGACATCCCTGCCCCAGCCTCCTTATCGGCTTCTTTGGCTGCTGACCAGCTTCCCTGTGGCCTTTCTTAAAATTTCCCATGGCCGGGGAAGCCCGAAGGAGGTCGCAGAGAAGCCAGGGGAATCTGGGAAGGAGATTGCAAGGCTTCCGGCTTCTCTGCGACCTCCTTCCAGCTTCCCCAGCTGCAGGAAATTTTTAAAAAGGTGCAGGGAAGCCAGTCAGCAGCCAAAGAAGCTGGTAAGGAGGTTGGGCTGGGGACGTCAGAGCCAGGAGAGGCTGGGACATACCAGCTGCCCCCCTGGGCTGGGCTGCCAGTGGGAACCATGGCAAATTTGAATCTGATTCAAATCTTCCTGGTTCCCACTTGGTCTGAATCAATTTATTTCTAAATAAACCGTTTCTGCCCCCAAAACACTCCAATTTACCATCATCTTTTTGACACAGATTAAATGGACAAAAATGGGCAAGAAGCATGCTCCCTCCTTTCTGAATCGATTTCTGAAATTGGATTCAGTGGGAACCATGCCTCTTTAACCCGGATCACAATCCGGATAAAAAGGTTGTGGGAATGACCCCTAAACTGAGGAACAGTTTAGAGGGTTGGATATGTTTAGCAAGTGGAAGAGCTAAATGGGGGAGACAATATGATGGTCAAATTAGGTTTCTGAGAGAGAGCAAGCTTGTTTTATGCTGCCCTAGAAAACAGAACTTGAGACAATAAATTCAAATTACAAGAGAAGACATTTCATCTAGACATTAAGAAGAACATCTTGATGGTAGGGGCTGTTTGATAAAACAAAAACCAGGGTACATCCAATGCAATTTACAAAAGGAACAAGAGACTTGCTTCAAGATGCACAAAAGATGGCTGTTTTGTCATTAGACAAAATAGAAGAGCCCAGTGCATTTCTGCCTGCGTGTATTCTTAAGGCTTTCTTGAGAGGGCCATTTAGTTCCCTTTCGTTCAACATTGTCTGAATCAGGAATTTTCAAATAATTTACTAGAATGTGAGCTGTTTGGCAGTGGAATAAACAATAGAATGAATTGTCTTGAAGTGTAGTGGACTCTTCCTCTTTGGTGATATTTGAATGGAGGCTGGATGGCTATTCCATGAGAGTGCTGTAGTGGTGCATTCCTGCACAGCAAGAAGCTGGACTAGATGACCCTTACAGTTTCTTCCAACTCTGTGATTCTATGTTCAGCCCATGGGGTTTAGTGCGACTATGAAAAGGAGAAAGAAGAAGGAAGAAATGTAAAAGCAACAAACAAACAGGAATCTATACACCAGCAAACCAGAGTATGACTGAGTCCTACTACATGTTCCGTGTGCTAATGTAGGTTCAACCCTGCTCCCTAATGGAATTGACTTTGATTTAACTTTACTTTAATTCCTATACTTTCATTTAGTTTTATTTTCACCCAATTTCACCCTGTCATATTCCATAGGGGGCTGGGCCCAAACAGATGGAATAATACATAAAAATGTAATGGTTTGGGAACAGCCCCTATTTTGGAAGGGGCTCTTGGCTCTTTAGGGATATTGGGGTGGTACTTGGGGGACCTCAAAACAATTGGAGATTGCAGGAATCCCACTGGCCACCCTTTCCCTGCCCCTCAAATACACAGTCACCACATGTGTGTCCCATTGAATTCAGTGGAACCTATTTCTCATTGCACCCTAATTCATCTAGTACTTAGGTCTCAACTTTGAGTGAAAGAATTTTGTGAAAGAATTTACTCCATTGACATTTCTACCATAGATTTTTTTTTAAAAGGAAATTACCATCTTTATGGCGAATTTTATTTTGCTTGATAATAAATAAATAAATAAATAAATAAAACTTTTATTTGTACCCCGCTTTTTGCTGGAGGAATCAAAGCGGTTTACAATATTTAAAACCATACAACAATATATATAAAATAACACACACACATGCAAAAAAAAAAAAAAAAAAGGAACTTAAAAGCAACTTTTGGATGCTTCTGGGTGGGTTGTGCAAATGCCCAAAAGTGGCTGGAAGCCATATGTGGAACGTGTATAGAGCACTCAAACCCAGAAGAGCCAGTACAAAAGGAGCAGCAAAAAGTGGCTCCTGCTGGCAGCCAGGTTGGGAACTGCGGTGGTGGCCTGGATCGGGACAAGGCCTGTGCAGTTGCTGTGGTTCCACGCCGATTGGGAGCTGACTATGACTGGAGTGGCCAGAGGCCACTCCAAGTTGCTAATTGCATGCCCCCTTAACAGGCTGAATAAGACTTACTTCCAATCAGACATCCATGGGATTGCACTAACATGCTCTCACAGGGATTTGCTATTAGAATGTTAATTTATGTTAGTGATGAGGATTTTTACATAATTAGAACTGTGTTCAGATTAAGTCATTTGCAGACTTATTTTTTGATAAATGCCAAAGAAAAAATTGCTATAAATATTCAGTTGGGTCTGATTTGCTGCTGAGATATTTATATGATATACTGATTTAAGTGACTTGGAACTTATTATGAAGTTACTGTTTGCCACAAAAATAACTGTAGCATGGATCCTAAAAAACATATCATTATTATTATTATTAGTAGTAGTAGTAGTAGCAGTAGCAGTAGTGGTGGTGGTGGTGGTGGTATTTTCCTCCTCCTCCATTCTATATCAAAGATCTCAGGGAATCTTACAAAAACATTAAAACAAGTTAAACACTTTCAAACAACGATTAAATAAGTTAAAATCATCTTGAACAGCAATAATAAGTAAAAAGTAGATTTTAAAGTTTTTAAAACTCTGAACAACTGTATTTGTGATGGGTTAGTGAGGCCCAAAGAATCTGATAACTTGGTGTCTCAGTCACATGAGCGCTGACGCCAGTCAGTGGAAAGGCAGTCCACAGTTGAGAAACTATAGCTGTGAAGGCCCTGTCCAGTTTATTGATCTCACTGGTGGGATGTGAAGGAGGACCCTTCAGTAGATCTTAATTCTTGGCCAGACACATATGGGGAGAGTTGTTCTCTCAAGTATTGATGTTCCAAGCCATTTTGGGTTTTTTAATGACATCAAAACTACCTTGAATAGACTGGAAATGTATTGCTAGTCAGTGAAATTCATTTAAGGCTGGCTTGATATGCTGTCTACATGGTATCCCAGTCAGCAGTCGAGCTACTGTGTTTTGTACTAGTAGCAGCTTATCAGTCTTTTTCAAGGACAGCCCCATGTAGACTGCATTATGGTAGTCCAGTTGGGAGATTACCAATGCATGGACTTCTGTGGCTGCAATATTCATCTGTAGTGTTCTATGAATCTTGTGCAGAATACTTCTTGCACTAAAGCACCATAACATGTCAGGTTGCATTATTTTTAAAAAGTGAACTTTCCCTCTGCCTTTGCTATTAGGACAATACCAACACAGTTTGCATGGGTGTATAAGGTCATTGACCTCAACTCCTTGTTCATGCTGTGCTAGAAAACTGTCATGAACCCTGGATACAACCCATCTTGCCTTCTTTATTATAAAACTATATATATATATATATATATATATATATATAAGCTACAGTAAATATATGTTTTAATGGTAGGTAGTCTATTATTGAGGGCAGGAGAACCCCTTATAGGGAACTGCTTTCTAAGTGAGCCCATCTTACCAAACTGAAAGCTGTTGTCCACACTTGTAGAGACCTTTGCAATAGGGGGCTGTTTTTGTAGCCCAAAAAGTATTTTTCCAAGTTCTGGTCCAGGATATCTGGGAGATGTCATGCTCATCATCTACCTAATTCTTTTCCCTAGAGGATAACGCTTGGACCTTCTGAATGCAAACCACACACTATCCTGCACAGTTATAGGTTGTCCCCCAACATTTAGTAATCTTACAATGATCTGTGTTTTGGCTTTGGCGAATCAACCTGATATCCTTTAGCTTGTCGGAACTCATTTGGTCTCCCTGACTTTGTATGAGTAATAAAACTTGAGCTAAAATTCTCATGAGAACAAGCCTCCTCAAGTTATTTTGGCATATCTGCTTTTAGCCACATTTGTAAAGCAAAACAGGAAGTATCTTCAAAGAAGGTTCTCACCAATTCAGAATGACATAAACTTTATCTGGATCTCAAAAAGATTATCCTCTTGGAGCAAAAAGTGACAGCTCTGGTTTCATTTCTTTGTTTTGTATGAAACATTTTGTTTTTCCTTCTTTCCTGCTCTGGCAAACAGATTTTAAGGTGGCATACATTCTGCCAATGATTAACTTTCAGCAGTTGGGAAGTCACACTCTCTCTCATTTGGACAATTTCAATATCAAATTTCTTTAAAATAAATCTTGCGAATGAAACTCTACAATAGAAATTGCCATAAGTTTGAGTTAACTTGAAGGTACTGAACAACAAAATTGTTCAGAAATAGATGGAGGGGGACAAAATAAGTATATTGTACCCCAGAATAAGAATGTTGACCCCTAGGGCTCTGGCCAAGATGGCCAACTGCCAGCAGCATAGCTCATGTGCTATCTCAGCTTTGCCCAATTTATTACTATCTTTTTGTTTATGAAGATACAGAAGGAATCCTCAATGGGCAGAATCACAGTCTCCTGAATAGCCCCCTAAATCAGTTACGAGCTGGGGCTGTCAGGTGGAGACATGTGCAGAGGAAATAAACCACTCCACACTGTAAAGCTGAAAAGAATTACATCCATTTAGGATGACCAGACAGAATACCAGTAAGTATTTACACCATGATTAATAGGACAATTGATGACTCCTACTATATATGGAGAGAGGACCACACACACACACCTAAGCAGGACATTTTTAACAATTGAGTGGCTATAAAAATCTCTGAAGTCTTACTATTATGATATTTCAAACTAAGACTAACTTTGGGAAAGACAAATACTATATTGTTCAACAACTGAAGCTGAAATTAAGTGGCAATTTTGAACAAAGAATAAGAATTGAATTTAATAACTTTAAGACTTAAACAACTAAGAGGTAGGAAAAAAAATCCTCTGATGCTGGAATTTAAATAGAATGTTTTACATCATATTATAAAAAAATGGCCTCAACCAAAAAAAATAAATAAATTCTAAAGCATTCATATTGGACATAGCAATAGCAAGAATAGAAGTTGCTTTATCCAGGACATCCAACCAGATTGCAGATTTGAATAAATGTGTTACATTCAGCATTCTGGCTCTAGAATATAAGATAGAACAGAAACCGGGTAGCCTATGATCAGACACCACAACAGAAGATTTTAAGGAGGCTTCTGAAAGATAAATTTAAAGAGATTACTGTTTTTGTCCAGAATTTAATAGTCACTGTACATAAAAATGAACAGAATATTACTGATCACACTAAGGAAGTTGCCATTTTTAGCATGATTTGGTAAACACACAGGATAGTTATGATGATTGGTTTAAAGTCCAAGGATGAGATTAGAGCTTGAGGAGTGCTGGTTGATTTAATGCAGGTGATTTTATGAGATCTGGCATGACTCATAAACATTCCTTGGAACAGCTTGATATGTAAATTGTAGCATTTTTACAGACAAAACTTTGCCTTTGTTCAGGGGAAAAAACTTCCAAGAGATGTGATAATTTGATTCGATATAGAACAACCTCAGAGATGAAAAGTGGTGACAGAGAAGCGGGATATAAATAAACTTTATTATTATTATTAGTGCAGGCTTTAAATAAATAAGAACAAAATAATTTTATCTAAAGAAATTCCATAGAGAATGCTGAAAGAAGTATAGAGGATGCATGTTTTTGTGGAGTTGCTTGGAAAGAGAGATATGACCTTTTGTTGGATAGTGCTAGAGGGTTTGATAACTACTAATGAAGGCAATAAACATATGATAAATTTTGTGGGAAAAGTGTGCTATTTAAAATGTTGAAGGAGGAGGCCCTAGAAAGGGGCATTAAAATGAGTTGAGTTGTTGAAAAGCAGTAAAAACAACAACAACAAAATATATTTTAATAATATAAGCAAAATTAATTTGAAAATGATTTCATGGAATGTAAATGGATTATATTTGCCACAGAAAAAGAAGACAAATTGGCATTCTCCTAAAAATTCTAAATATTATATTGTCTGCCTTCAAGAGACACATGTGTGGAAGAAAGATTCTAGACTTCTGCAAAATAAAACTGTGGGCCTGAATCTGTGCCTCAGAACAGGAATAAAAGAACTGGAATCTTCTTTACAAACCAAAAATTCCAACCTAAAGTGATACTTCAAGACGAACAAGGCACATGCTTAACTGTGAAAACTTATTGGCAAAACAATAAGTTTATTGGGAAATTATGCCCCAAACCACAAGAAAGCAGCATTTTATGGAAATATATTAAGAAAGACATTAGAATTGGATTTACAAAATTTGATGGGAATGTTGTAGCTCCTAATATGGATTAATGTACCAGAAATGAATGTAAGAAAGATCAAAGTAGACTGCCCAGAAAACACACACACACACACACACACACAACTTTATTTATGTATTTATTTATTTGCAGACTAGTTTGGGTTAATAAATGAGTTTTGATTTGCAGCATAGCTACTGAGAACTAAATTTAAATAAGGATACAGAGCTACAGAAATCTAGGACAGAAAGGTAAAGACGGGATAGACAAGTGAAGCCTGTTTGAAAAGATCATTTATAAAATATAAATTAAAAAAGAAAGAGAAGCAAAAAAGACTAAACTCCTAGAGGAGATTCAAAATCTTGAAAGAAAAATTAAAGAAGATTTTGATAAAGGGATTCAACAAAATATTAAGCTATTTCAACAACAAAAAATTAATGTCCGCAGTTCAAGAAATAAATTCTAAACTATTATATCTTAAACAAAAGAATTTTAAATTTGTAAATACACTCAGGAAATGGCTCTGCTATAAACTGAGACAGAAAAGGATAAATAAATTTGTTACAAAGATCAGGAAGGGAGATTGGTATGAAATGGACAATACGAAAATTAAAAGTATTTGAGGAATATTACAGAGTTTTATTTGCTAGGGGAAATGACAAAAGTCTTAAACATAGTAGATTATTTGCAGAGACATAGGGGCAAAACAGATGACCCCAAAGGGATGAGTTGAACCCATCCCTGAGAAATCTGGATTGGGGCCAACACAACCGTATGCTGTGGCCCCAATCTGCCTTTTGGCCAACCCCCCCTCCCCCAAAAAAGCAGCAGATAGCCACTCTTGTTTGTGCCAGCAAAATGCCTTTATGTGGATGGAAGCCATTTTTTTTGGACGCTTCAGCATGTGGTGTGTAAACATCATGCTGCTGGAGCGTTCACAAGCCAGGTCATGTGTGGCCAGCGTGAAGCCATCTTCCAAGTGGCTTCAGAACATGCAGTGTCAAAATGCTGTGCTCTGAAGCTACCTGGATGGCAGCACAAAGTGGTGATCTGTTTTGCCCCTTAAAATGGATAAATTGAGTCTGTAACAAAAGCAAAATTTGAATGGAGCTCTGACAGCTATGGAGCTTGCTGGGACTATTAAAAAACCCACCAAAGTAAAGAAAGCTCCAGGCCCAGATGGCAATTCTGTAGTATAAGAAATCTGAAGAGAATAAATTGACAGTTTATGTGGATGATCTTTTGTTAATGATATAAAATAAATTTCATCTGTTGGAAAAGATTAAGATATTTGGAAAATGTTCTGTGCTTCAAATGACAAAATTGTTGACTTAAAATGAGAAGATGCAAATAAACTGATCTTTCTAATTTTAAAATGGATAAAGGAGATAAAATATTTGGGAGTTATAATTACAAAGATAGCTCCTGCTCAGAAAAAAATGCATATTCCTGAGTTCATGATACATTATGAGCTCTTCCAGATTGGTCTAATGAAGCATGTGTTCTTTCAATATAGCTCCTTAGGTTTTTCCTGATTTTTCAGAATGTTGTCACCTCTATGTCTACTTGTTTTCTGTTTGGGACTGTTCATATTGATTTCTTGGATTTGCACTGGAACTCCCCTGAAGCATCCCCCCCCCCTTTAAATAAGTACATAGTTTGCTGAGATGGTCCTTTGCTTTTAACATCAAATTTTATCCTCTCTGTTTTTGTAGTGATCTAGTGCAAAAGTGCCATTTAAAAGATTTCACTGTTGTTGCTGTTGTGTGCTTTGAAGTCATTTCAGACTTATGGCAACCCAATGGCAAACCTATCATGGGGTTTTCTAGGCAAGATTAGTTCATAAGAGGTTTGCCATTGCCATACCCTGAGGATAGGAGAGTGTGACATGCCCATGGTCATCCAGTGGGTTTCATGCCTAAACTGGGAATCCAACTCTGGTCTCCAGAGTCATAGGACTTTTTCACATGGGGAAAATTGGAAGGCTAAATGAACCTCAATCTGGGGTCATCTATGGGAGTTCACGTTATTTTGCAAGAGAATATCAAACAATGTCATAGGCAATCCAAAGGCAATCCAAACACAATCATCCCAGGAACAGGTAAATTCGGAAAAACATTGAATTATAAATCCTGTTCCACTGTGAATTCACAGTCAATTTGCATTTGCGTAAGTATGAAATGCACGTCCAGTTTGGCCATGGGATTACCCCTTACAAACAAACTAAAATTCCCATGATCCTCTATTGCAATTTTTCTTCCTGTAGTCCCTGGCTGCTGAGGGGGAAGGCAGCTGTTTTGGAGGAAAGGGGGAGGGAAAGTGAAGGCAAAACCCCTTTGAAGAAATCTTGCCCAGAAAACCCCATGATAGGGTCTGGCATGTCTGAAATGACTTGAATGCACACAGCACCAACATAAAAACTCAGTTTAATGCTCTGACAGGAATGTTAGAAACAGACTACAATCCCCATGATCCTTTCTAGTACTCCCTGGATGCAGAGAGAAAAACAGCTATTTTCAGAGGAATTGGGGAGGGGGGGGGTAAAGATGAGGAGGCTGAGCATGTCTCCTGCCTCCTTATTTCTGTCCACCTCTAACTCAGGGGGGAGGGGGTCTTTGGGACCGGTACTATAAAATCTTCCAGACACAATTCTGTCCTCCCAGCATAGGCGCAAACACATTAATTCACAATAAAAATCTGATCGGTATGTACTCGTAATGAATTCATTTGCATTCACACTGCTTTCTCTTTTGGATGGATGCTGTTTTGTCTTTGGGTGTGATGAGCTAGTACGTTATTTCATTCACTTTCTTTTCTTTTGGGATGGTGATACATTCCTCCTATGTGAAAAAGTCCACAGTTCAGCAGTCAAACCACCACTTCCTGCTGGCTCTATGATTGTGCTAGAACAGACCTGCAAAACTTGGAAGTAGACTGAGGCCAAAATTAAAATTGCTGAACTTCTTCAGGTCGCAGATAGGTATTAATTAATTATTATAATCAATTATTATTAACCACTAGTTATTTATTAATAGTTAATAAGTATTAATTACTAATTTATTAATGAACTACAGTGCTATTAATAATTAATTATAATTAATATTACTACTATTAATTCCATCCTCCTCCACCACCACCATCCTGCTCTTTCTCAGGAGAAGGCCAAGCAGTGGAGGAGCCTTGAGCAGGGTGATCTGATGTCATAACCAGAATGGAGGACAAGGCACCACATAGCATATGGGCCATTTACTTTTTAAGAAACAGTCCAGATTAAAATAATTAATTAATAATAATATAATAATAATAATAATTTTTATTTCTAGCCCACCCCTCTGGTTACAACAGAGGGGATTATACGCACAACAACAATATACATGAATTAAAAAACAAATGGCAATGTATTAAGCAATAACAATAAAATCAGATAGCAATTAACAATAACTAACAACATAACAATTATAGCAACAAAAATACATAGTAATTTAAGTAACAGTAAAATTAGAAAGCAAAATACATAACAATTAACAAAGCAAAAATACACAGCAGCTATAGCAACAACAAAAAATAATTAAAACAATAAAATTAACAAAGCAAAATACATAACAACATACCAAAACAAGTAAAAAGAAAATAATCCCCATTCTCAACCCCCCATCCCAATCCTAGAAACAATGTGAACTATACACAATCTAAAAAAAAAGGGGGGGGAGAGAAGACTCCTCCTTAAGTCCAGGAGTCCAGGCATAGGAGGAGCCCAGGTAGAAGGAGGGCAAGCAAACACTCTCCCAGCCGGTCTTCACTGTCAGATGTTGGAAAGGTGATATATTCCAAGGGATGTACAATTTACAGCCAAGTAAAGTCACATACTCTCAGCCTCAGAGGATGGCAAATCCCCTCTGAAGAAACCTGCCAAGAAAACCCCGTGATAAGGGTCACCTTAGGGTTGCCATAAATCAGACATGACTTGAAGACGCACAACAACAACAACAACAACAACAACAGTATCTGCAATCATTTCACAGGTAGTACTTGGCAATGGGACACAAGGTGGCATAGTGTAGGACATCATGTAGGACTCTGGAGACCACAGTTTGATTCTTTGCTCTGCCATTAAAGCTACTTGGTGGCCTTGGGTGAGTCAC
The DNA here is from genome assembly GCA_034509955.1 of Urosaurus nigricauda. Taxonomy (NCBI): domain Eukaryota; kingdom Metazoa; phylum Chordata; class Lepidosauria; order Squamata; family Phrynosomatidae; genus Urosaurus; species Urosaurus nigricauda. Next base: position 85,983,560 of record JAOEGL010000001.1, on the reverse strand, counting down.
AATTTCTCAGCCTTAGGGGAAGGCAAGGGCAAACCTCTGAGCAAATTTTGACAAGAAAATCCCATGAGCCTTAAGGTTGCCATAAGTTGGAAAGAACTTGAAGGCAAACCACAAAAAACAACAAAACCTCAAGAAAATGCCAGCGTGGTGTAGTGGTTTGAGGATTAGACGATGACCCTGGAAAACCATTGAGTAAACTTAGTTAGGTCACATTTTCTCAGCCTCAGAGGGAGGTACTGGCAAAACCAATGATATGGATGCAACATCATCATCATCAATGGTTACATCAGACTGTGAAGCAGATACAAAATATGTTTTTATTTTCCATTATGTTGCTGTTATTTTGAAACCTGTATAAAGGAATCTTGTGGCACTTTTAAGACAAACAGAAAAAGAAATCTCTGGCATAAGCTTTGGTGGATTCATCAATTTGGTCTGGTGCAGATCTGATAATGATTGGATTTGAAAACTGTGTTTCAGTCTTTTCCCCCCATAACCATCTTTGGATTTCTGATTGGTCTGTGGCAAAACAAGAAATTTAAAACTTCCATCTGTAAGGTCAACTCTTTTCATTTGCATTTGTTTTAATTTGTGTAAATTCCCTTCGCTTCTTGTCTCAAAGGAAAAAGACTGTTGTTGTGTGCTTTCAAGTCATTTCTGACTTATGGTGACCCTGAGGGACCCTATCATGAGGTTTTTGGGACTGAGAGAGTGTGACTCAGTCAAGGTCACCTAATAGATTTCCATGGCCAAGTGGGGATTTAAAGCTTGGTTTCCAGAGTTGTAGCCCAACACTCAGACTTTTCCAGGTTGTCTGTGAAAATGAATGACAAACAAAAATAACCACTGGACTGCAATGGAAAAAACTTTTCCAATACTGAAGCAATTTTAGTTGAGCTTTGATTAAGTGTGGATGCTGATGCTGCAGGGCAGACAGTGTAAACAACCAGTAATAACCCTTGAGTTGGGAGAGTTATCCAGTCTAACCCTCATTTTGCCATGCAGGAAGACATCCCCACCCAGAACAGATGGGCAATTCTTCGGAGTGGCTTTGGGCAGATTTTCAGCCAGCGGGTCAAAGTCTTTGGGAAGCATGGGAGCTGAACCATCACCTTTAGCCCCTTTCTCATTCTTTGCAGGGTGTGTGTGTTTGTGTGTGTGTGTGTTGGGCAAGATCTTTTCTTCAAGGTAAATTGTGGGGGAAGCTGCACCGGATGGAGACCCTCTGGTGAGTCCCTTTGGGAATTCAGGCAGCCAAATCTGTGCAGGAAACCAGTATCCATTTGGGAGAAAGTTCCCATGCCCCTCCTCCTTCCTAGCAGCCATCAGCCATCAGATCAATCATCACTTCCTCCACATGAACACAGAGACATGCACACCCAAGCATGCTGCTTTGGCTTCTTCCCACCCCCAAAACAAAAGTAGGCTGAGCTTGGTTTCCCTGGGGATCCCTGCTACTGTAGGGAATGCTGCCAGAACCCACACACAAACGCTGATAGGAATGGCTCAACAAGGGAACCCAAGTAGGCAGCTAGCAAACAGTCTGCAGACCTTTCCAGAGTCCAAAAGTAGCAAACCACAAACGAAAGCCAGGGTCAGGATACCAGAAGTCACAGAGGTCAGAACAAGCCAAGGTCAGGGGAGCCAGAAGGTTTAAAGTAGTCAAGTCAATTCCAGGGTCGTAGGTTTAAGTCCAACAAAGGTTCAAGAAGCACAAGAGCACAGGATTCCAGAGCATTGGATGCCGACAGCATCCAATATGATGGAACTGCAGTAATCTCTGGCAAAGAATCAGCATTCTCCAGGTGCCTTAAATCAGCAAAGCCCTCCCTTATCCCAGTTGTTCCTTATCTGCACATGCTTGTCTGCCAGTCTCTTAGATCTCCTTAAGCAAGCTTTTTCAGCCCTCCTTTGGCTGAAGGAAGGGACCTGCATGCTTGGTTCTTCCTTTGGAGCAACCCTAGCCTGCTGAGCCTGTACAGGAAACCCCATAGAGCTCAAGTCTTGCTGATTCTCGATCAGTGGGGCTGGAGGAACAGAGCTGGGACCTGGCAGGGCCGAACTGGGACCTGGCATGGCCTCAGATTGCTCCTGCACCTGAGTAGCCACAACCTCCTCTGAATCCTCCACTGGGCTGGTCATGACACTGTATCTTCACTCACTGGCTACAGATGCCCCAGGTAGTTGATGACTCCTTCTCTACCACCAAAAGTCCTTCAGGGAGGAAGAGAGGGAGGTACAGAGAGCCAGCAGGAAACCAGGCTCACTTGCCTTCACCACTATCCCTCCCTTCGGTGGCCAGAGAGAAGCCCATTCTCCTTGGTGTGCTATGGAGATTCCACTTTAACTCTTTAATGCCCTGACCATGGGGCATAAAATCATCTGCTTTCATGGTCAGGTTTTCTTATTTGCCAGTCAATAGAGGAGAAGTGAGGTTCAAATCCGCAGGGGCCTCCAAAAATTGTTTGCTGGGCTGCATGTGGGCCCCAGGCTATAAATTGTGTAGGCCTGTGCTAGAACAATCTATTTATTTGTTTTATTCTTGGAGTAAAATAAATAAATAAATAAATAAATGTGTTGCTGTTGTTCCAATATGTCCCTGAATTAAAAGGAAATGTTGCAGCTGGTTCTAGGCATTGCCAGAAAATTTAGATGTTTTACATTTCCCCAACCAATCCCCAAGAATGAAAACAACAACAACAAATACTGCAACCTCCCAACACATTTGCCCTTTCTCAAGAAGTGCAATATTTAAGCTGTCTTCTACCAAATCGGACCACTAGTCCCTTTAGAACAGTCCTGACTACATTAAATGTCATCAGTACTTCAGAGTTTCAGATAACGGAGCAAATTACATGTATCCATATGGAGGGCACCTGCTTCTGAGACTTAGAAAGCATTGTGTATATATTCCAATTTTTCTCCTTAGTAGACTTTTTTCAGTTGTGAAAATCATGGTGGAAAAAGCAAAATGTGGGTGGATTGCAAATGGAAGATGGAGTCATTCAAACTACTCATAAAATTCCATGAATGGGACAGTACAGAAGCTTCATCAGAAACACCCTTCATGTTGTAAGACTGATAAAATTATGTTGCATGTATAGTCATCCCTCCCGATTTGTGTGGCATCTGTTCCAGACCCCCTGGAAAAATGCCAATATTGGAGTCATTATTGGTTTCAATGATGGAACACTCATACATGCACCACTGCATGCACACCTTTGGCATGTGCACCATTTTGTCCCTCCCTGCCCGCCGCCCATGAACTAGCAGGATCACAGACTTAAAGTCCACAAGTCGGGAGGAACTACTATATTTCTATGGTACTGCTGTACATAAATTCAATCTAGATAATGAGGAAATTGTAATAGTTAAAGATTTCCTATACCTTGGATCAAACATTTTTCAGAATGGAGACTGCAGTCAAGAAATCAGAAAAATGCTAGGAATGGAAAGAACAGCTATGAAAGAATTAGACAAGATTCTAAAGTGTAAAGATATACAATTGAGCACTAAATTTAGAGTCATCCAAGCCATTGTATTCCCTATCACCATTTAGTAATGTGAGCTCTGGACAGTGAAGAAATAGGACAGGACTCTTCCATCAGTTCATCTGAGATATGGTGATGGAGAAGAGTCCTGAGGTCTGGACAGCCAAAAAGACAAACAAATGGGTCTTTGAACAGATCAAACCTGAACTCTCCCTGGAAGCCAGGATGACAAAACTGAGGCTGTTGTACTTTGGCCACATCATGAGAAGGCATGACTCATTAAAAAAAGATACTGGGAAAGAAAGAAGGTAGTAGAAAGAGAAAGACTACATGCCACATAGTTAGACACAATCAGGGAGGTCTTGAGCATAGCAGTAGAAAGAAAAAAAAATAGCTTATTTCTCAGTCCAAAGACCATTGCAAACATAATAGTACAGAAATGTCTCATTCATAGGGTTACCATGAGTTGAGGTTGACTTGAAGACAATTAACCATAACAACTGTGCACAGAATACTACAGTTAACAAAGAAGGGCCTAAATGTTGTTAGCCCTGACTAGTATAGACTCATTCAATTAATGGGATTTACCAATATATTGACTCACCATACAACAATTGATTGAATAGATCCCTTGTAGTTGAGGCTAACCAACAGGCAAACAACAATTATCTGTTTCTGAGTGTTATTTGCTTTGATAAAAAATTTGGTACCAGAGGCAGAATAACATGGAAAGAATAGGGATAGGTTTCTGCACCAAAAAAAGAACAGTTCCACATGTTTCAACAAAAATTTTTATCTGAAAGTAACAATGTGCACATGTGAAATGAAACACATACCTCAGGTAATCCTAGAATAAGAAGACAAAAACATCTTGAGCTTTCCAGAAAACTCTTGAAACCCTTTTCCAAAATGCACCCAGGGATTTTTTTTCTTTCAACAGTCTCCACTTTTCTTAAGATTTCCATTTTAATGGCCGAATCTATGTTTGTTTGTTTTTAATATGTTTGACAGACCTGGCTCATTAGCTTTTCCTTTTTCTGTTCTTTTTTCCTCCTGGACTCTTTCAGACATGGGAAATTGGAAGTATAATCCAAGGGCAATCCAAACGCAATCATGGGGTTTCACGTTATTGCGAATTAGAGCTTCTCATGCAATTTTGGCCAAAAGGGAAGTCACTCCGAATGCAACCATGGGTTTCATGTTATTGCGAATTAAAGCTTCTCACGCAATTTCGGGCAAGGGGGAGTTATTTTTGGATAATAGGAAGTCATTCTGAACACCTTCCAAACACAATGGGGGTTCACGTGAATTAGCTAAACTAGCGAATTCATGTGAATTCGCATTGGCTCCATTCAAAGTTGGGAGAAATTCCTCCCATGTGAAAGAGTCCCCAGTTCATGCATCTTTAGTAAGGATTTCTGCAGGCAGATGCTATTTACCTTGCCTGTTGCAGACAGGCTCACACAGCTACAATAGGATCAGCTGCAGTAGAATCCTATTCTTTTTCAGCTCAAACTTCATTGTATTGTTCACTGCAGACACACTGCTCCAACCTGCAAGACTGCTTTTCTTCCAGCCTCCTTCATCATCCTTCTTTAATAATAATAATTTTAAAAAACAAAAACATCTCGAGATAGAGAGCAAGGAGGAAAAGAAGGATGGGAAGGTATAAAAAGACATTGTTAAAAGAAGCTTCTTTGTTAAGTGAGGTATGTCTAATGTAATATTACTTTAAGGTTGAAGTATGTTATGTGATATGAAAGATCTGCAATAAAGCTGTGAATAGTTAAAAGAAAAAGGAAGAGAAATCAATACGTCTGAATTTTTAAGACGAACAGTGTTTTTGAGAGACATATATAGTGCTTATCACCTATTTGCATATGTAACCCAGCTGCCTTTTGTGTCTGAAAAATTCATTGAAATTGGCCAGAAACCAGATCTACTGAGCTGATGTACTTGAAAATGCTTTTGCTCACTCTAGCAGTTCAAGCAGTTTCCATAAGATATTTGAGCCCCCTGATCATCCCCTCCCCTTGCTTTTTTTAAACTCTCTGGAATGTAGATATTTTGGTTAATTTTCTCCAGCTGTCACAGAGTCTCACAGGAAAATGACCTCGTGGAGTGACCACTTCCCTAGCTCTTGATTTAAGTAAGTTCTTTTCTAAACTTTCACCACACCATCCTCATCGATGTCCGGGGCCTTTAATGAGTCGAGGGATATATTTTCACATGTATGAATGAAAACAATTTTAAGATATTCGTGAACTCAACTTCCACTTCAAAATCATGACCAGTATTTTCTATCAACTAGTTAACTGTAACCTCCATTGGCCAACCCCCAAAAAACTATGGACACATCATTCCCCTTTGCTCTGGTCACCAGTAAAATGGACCTCCTTGTCATGTAGCTGATGCCTGGTAAAGTAAATTGGGAGGGAGGGTTATGATCATGACAATAGTGTTACAATTGTGACTAAGTAGCACTTGTGAACATGAAACAGTTATGAATGAGTAGATCTAGCAGCTTTCCCTTATTTATGATCACAACTCACTCATAACTGTTACAGCATTGACACAATTGTAACTCCCTCTTTCCAACTTATTTCAGTGATGTTTTAGTGGAATACAAACAACTCCTAAGTGTTGTCTTCAGAAAATTTGCACAGAGAATTAAAATGAGTACATTATCAAACAATTTGACTAAGCAAAAAGGAAAACAAATATTATTAATTTCAGTCTCCTACAGGAAAGCATATGAAAAGCATGTTTTGACTCAGAGGAGGTGGGTGTGAAAACTGGAGGAAGGAACATCAACAATCTAAGGTATGCAAATGACACCATAATAGTAGCAGAAAACACCAGTGATATAGAAAGATGATTGAAGAAAGTCAAGGCAGAAAGTGCAAAGTCAGGTTTAGAGCTGAACTTCAATAAAACAAAAATTATGACCACAGACGATCTACATAATTTTAAATAGACTATGAAAAGATTGAAATAGTTAAAGATTTTTCATTCTTGGGCTCAATCATTGATTAAAGCAGAAAGTGCAGTTAAGAAATCAGGAGAAGACAAGGATTTGGAAGGGCAACTATGCAGGAGTTAAACAAGATCCTGAAATGTAAAGATATATAATTAAATACTGAACTTAAGATTGTATTCTATGTATGGTTGTGAGAGCTGATTAGTGAAGAAACCTGATAGGAAAAAAACCCAACTCATTTGAGATGTGGTGCTATAGAAGAGTACTAAGAATACTGCGGACCTCTAAAAAGGCCAATGTTCTAGAACAGATCTCCTTAGAAGCAAAGGTGACTAAACTGAGGTTGTTGCATTTTGGCCATATCATGAGAAGACAGGACTCGCTAGAAAAGACAATAATGTTTGGTAGAATGAAACACAATAGGAAAAGATGAAGAACAAATTCCTGATGGATGGACTCAATCAAAGAAATCATGGCCATGAATCTCCAGGACTAAGCAGGGCAGTTGAGGATAGGGTGACTTGGAGGTCTCTCATTCATAGGGTCACCATGGATAGAAGTCAATTCAAATGCAACTAACAACAAATAAAATAGAATCAAATGGAAAACAGTCTACTCCTTTGGTGATTTTTCTTTTTTTAAAAAAAAATCTGAATTGTTAATAGAAATCATATATACTTTAAATAAAAAATGTTGGTACTAGGGTGAAAGTGATGGTATTTGTGGAATAATACAGAAGAGATAAGAAAGACATGAGGGTTGCCATCTAGTATTCTTTCAGTGGTGAGGGGCAGGAAGCTGCCATTTAAATGCTCTACACTGCCCAGAACATTTCCAAGAAGAGGAAATCTTTCTGATTACCCACAATCCAGCAGAGTGGCTCTGCACTGCAGGTGTTTTGGGGAGATCTAGGAAATTTAAACCACAACTTTATGCCACCCTCTATGGGTGGGTATTGATGGACCCACCCAGGCTGAGATGTCCTTCTTCAGAATTACCCTCTTTCCATAGAGACAAGCCCCTCCCCCCCCATTATCATGGAACCTAGGGGTCAGAATGGCTCTCTGAATCTCCACCTCAGTGAAACATGAATCCTGTCTTCTTTCCTATCACAGCTACAGTGAATCTAGTGATAAACAAAACAAAACAAACAGCTTCATTTATATACCGCTTCATACCGCCTAAGGGTTGTCTAAGTGGTTTACAACTGTAAGCTACTTGCCCCCAACAATCTGGATACTCATTTTAGCTACCTCAAGCCTGAGTTGAGCTTGAGCCCTTTTGCTGGTCTTGAACTCGCCACCTTATGGTTTTGAGTGAGTGGTTGCAGTACAGACATTTAACCACTCCACCACCAGGGCTAATAGGTTTTTTTGTTTTTTGTTTGGCTAAGTGAAGAACCTTACTGTGATTTATTGCTTTTCAGCTTTAAATATACCCCTGGGGGTATCCAGATATTTCAAAGGGCTGAATCCACTTTCCAGCCACTTTGCACTCATATAGTCAAACCATACAAGTTGTGATTAGTCACAATACACAGCAACTAATGGTTAATGCACATCCAGTGCTTTATGTGACTAATGCACAATGGGACCAAATCACTAGGAAGTGCCAGTTCACATTGATAGAGCCCAGTGCATATCATGACACTCTTGCTATTGTCCTGTTAATGCATCCTCACAATTCAGTTTTGTAGCTAAATATGCATACATTTATGTAATGTAGACTGCACTAGAGGATTCCATTTCTTTTCAGCAACATTTCATGAGACAACATTACTCATTAGAAAACACTATAATTCTCATCAACATGGAAACCAGTAGTTAAAAAAAGGAACACATTACAGTTGGATAGATTAAATCATACATGTGGATGGACTCAATCAAGGAAGCCACAATCCTGAGTTTGCAAGACCAAGATGAAAGGGTAACTTAGAGGTTTCTCTTTCATAAGGTTGCCTTAAGTCAAAGTTGACTTGATGGCAGTTAATAATAACAATAGGCACAATCAAGAAAGCCATGACCATGCGTTTTCAAGATCTTAACATTCTTAGGGTCCCCATAAGTCAAAGCTGACTTAATGGCAGTTAACAAGAAGAAGATTTCCAGGGTGTTATATATACACCAGATCTTGCATCCATGTACATGTTTAACATCTTTCCCGAGGCAAGGCAACATACCCTTCCACTTATGTAATTATTCGTGATTGTGAGTACTAAACTAAGAAATGAGCCATTATTTGTATAGTCTGGAAAGATAAGGGCCTGAATCCAAAGGGATGGATTACCTGGTGAATCTCCTTCCATTCGTGCAACCAACTGGATTGTCAGCAGTTCAACCAAGATGCTTGGAAAAATCTCTGGAATCTGGATTTGGGCTGTGCAGCCAGCTGCAGCAGGGAGGGAAAGGGAAGAAAGGTCTATTATGCTGGCAATAGAGTGCCCATGCAATATTCGTTCTAGGTCATTAAGAGTCTTTGGCTTCATAACCAGCAGGTCTTTGTAACCAGGACAGGAGCTCTGTTTTAGGGATAGCTCACTCTAGGGGAATGGAATATTCGCTCAATTAATAGCTGGGTTACACAGTCCTGGGATCATCTTTATGTATACCAAGGTTGGATGCACAAAGAATTGCAGAGGCAAATTTTCACTGAATTGTATTTTATTTTAAAGGGAAAAAACCAACACACTCGACATTCATTCACACAGGCACACAAGAACTGAAAAATAAAGATGTTAGGTTGGAACTGAGTAAGGCCTTAACAGAGATACAACACCTGTTTATATGCAGCTCCTCTTAATGATGTCCTGGAACAAGAGGAATGGGAACTTGATCACTCCCAGGCCACCAGAGTCTGGCAAGTGAAAGAGAGGTCTAGCAAAATACAAACTGGCAGCACCTCTGCCTGCAAACCAAGCTAATCCAACAAAGGAAAGGTCACCTAATTTATAGGAATTTTGTGCCCTGGAGCAAAGTCCAGAGAGTAGGGTCTTCCAAAGGCGTGACATAGGGGTGTGAATGGGTGTATTCCTGCAGTAGACAGCTTAAAGTGTCAGGTAGGTGGAATTGTTTACTCTGACCAGAGCCATCCTATTGTCTTATTGCCAGGCTCTTCCTCACCTCCTCCAACATGTCCAGAACATAAATCCTCTTGGCAACTCCTAAGCTAGCTGATGTGACCTGCTCACTTGCAACTAATGGTGCCCAAGTTAGAATTATAGAGGTTGAATTTATAGCAACTCTGATATCAAAAGAGGAGGGGTAGGTTTAGGTATGTCCAAGGCTGACCATTTTTGTTTTCCTAAGAAAGCACTACAGGCTGAATTTAGTTTTATGAACTTAGGAATACATTGAAGATTAATTATTTCTGTTTACATTTTAACATATATTTTAATTTAGAGTTGCCCCATCCCACTCCCAGACATGTCCTCTTTTCCAGAGATAAATTTAGAGTTCAGTCAAGGTGGGTATTTAGAATGTCCAGATATTTTTAAAATGCTGCTGCTGTTGTTGCTCCTACTGCTTCATCTCGTCTACTGCCATTGTCTCCTTATCACTGTATCACTGTTAATAATAATAACTTTATTACAGCCATTTGGTGGCGCAGTGGTTAAATGCCTGTACTGCAGCCACTCACTCTAAACCATAAGGTGGCGAGTTCAAGACCAGCAAAGGGCTGAAGCTTGACTCAGGCTTGCATCCTTCCAAGGTCGCTAAAATGAGTACCCAGATTGCTGGGGGGCAAATAGCTTACAATTGTAAACTGCTTAGACACTCCTTAAGGGTATGAAGCAGTATATAAATGAAGCTGTTTGTTTGTTTGTTTGTTTTGGCCAGCACATATCACTGTTTTCATCACAAGCTCTGCTAGGAGAAGGTACAGAAACCAGTCCAGTGAAGTACTTAGAGACAGACAGACAGTGACTTGGGGGAGAGAGGGAAAATGGATATAAATCTAGAAGAAGAAGGCAAACTAGCTAAGAGAGGCAACTGAGGGATTGTCCGGCAATGCAGGGGTGTTAGAACAGGGTGGCTTGGTGAAGCAAGTGAGGCAGATGTTGGAAGTAGCAGAGAAGGGAAAACAATTGTTATTTAAGTACAAGGAAGGTTAGGAATATTTCTAGTAGTAATTATTAGAGCTTTTACAGGAGGGGATTTAAAGGGATAGTCATCATAATGATTGGCATTTTGAAGTAATCCATCAGTAAACGTGTCCTCTTTCGTGCTTTTCAAAATATGGTATCCCTATTTGATTTTTAAAAATAGATTTACAGTGAAATAAAAAATAGGGAGCAGTGCAAAGCATTTGAACATGGGTTAAGTGTATACATTAATAGAAAGTGACACATTTTTGAAGCTGCATCCATTTTATAAAAGGTGTGTATATTTTGCAAAACTAAGTTCTTCTGAGCATTGAGCAATTGATAAATTATTTTTTATCTTTCCAGTCTTGCAGAATTAGTGCTCTAGCGAAGGTAAAAGGTGTTTATTGCATCCCTCAACTCAAGTTGAAGGAGACAATTTCTTTATAAAAGTCTGGTGCTATCCAATATACCCAAAACATCACTTTTTTTTTGAGCCAAATGTATTTCCAGGTCTAAAAATATTTAGGTAGTGTGATCCTGGATTGTACACTTGTCCAAAAAGGACACTGAAATACCGGTGTATATTTGGGAATTATGAATTAGCTCAATGGTAGTGGTTGGGATACTGAGCCATGGGATCTAATCTCTATGTATACCAAGTCCAGAAACATGAGGGATTCCAGAGGCATGTTTCTAATTAGTTTACTTTACAAGGGATAATCAATAAACAATCAAAAACATGCAACCATGCATGCTAACAAGGACTAAGAAAATCAAAGGTGATATGCTGGAACAGAGAAGGCCAAACTAATGGAAATACTGCATCTGAATCGAATAGTTGTTCCACTTGTTTCAGGTCCAGAGATGAAAGGAACTCATTTGCTTCTGAGGCAAATGGAGGTTGGCAAGAGAGAGAGGGGTTAACTAAATAGACCATCAGCATAGATGCCTGATACTGGACTAAGCCCAAGAAAAAATGGAAAAGCACCAGTATATATAGGCAATTTCAGCCCTGGGGCAAAATTCAGGGTATAGAAAGAGTCCAATGTCAATGCTTCCTTTGAAATGGGTTTGAATCATTTTGAAGTCATAGTTTTTTGTGGAGCTTTCGGGCTATGTGACTATGTTCTAGAAGAGTTCCTTTCGCCAGTATCTGTGGCTGGCATCTTCAGAGAATGATAGCCTGGAAAAGGATTGGAGATATATATCCTGTGTGACCCTGGGAAGGAGGGAGTAATTTGCAAATGTATTGTTTTGTTGCTAATGGCAGTCCTCAGGGTGGAAGGATACGCAAACAAGGATTAATGTCTTTGCAAATTACTCCTTCCTTCCCAGGGTCACACAGGATATATATATATATCCAATCCTTTTCCACAGATGCTGGCAAAACATCAGAAAGGAACTCTTCTAGAACATGGCCACATAGCCCGAAAGCTCCACAAAAAACTATGGATGCTGGCCATGAAAGCCTTCGACTCCACATTTTGAAGTCAGTTTGCAGGGATGGTAACATTGGGGTGTGAATGTGGGTGATATCCGAAGCAGAACGGACTAGTGGGTAAAGATGGTAGAGTTGCTAACTCTTTGGTGCCATCCATTATCCTATAGCTATAGCCTTTTCTCACCTCCTCAGAGATGTCCAGAAAAATAAGGCCCAGGCAACTCCTATTGCTAGTTTACGTGTGGTGTAAGAATCCCAGTACCGATGTTCACAGTAGGGTCATGGAAGGGCAAATTAACCTGCCTCCCAATTTCTTCCATTTGAAAAATTGTCCTGCAATCTTTAAATTAGAATTAGAATTAGTTTGAGATCACCATATACCCTGTTTCCCTGAAAGTAAGACATCCTCAGAAAATAAGACCTAGTAGAGGTTTTGCTGAATTGCTAAATATAAGGCCTCCCCCGAAAGTAAGACCTAGAAAAGTTTTTGTATAATAAATGTTTATTTTTTTGTTCAACAATAAATGTGAATTCTTCTCCATGGAAAAATAAGGCATCCCCCTGAAAATAAGACCTAGCGCATCTTTGGGGGGCAAAAATTAGTATAAGACACTGTCTTATTTTCGGGGAAAGATAGATAGAATTGTGATTTTCAAGAAAATGTACTCTAGGCTACCCTAGTAACAGAAATTGTAGGGGGCACAATTCCACTCTTCCTTAAATGAACAACACACAAGATAATCCAGCCAATAATATGTGCAAGTAGTTTGAGTCCAAGATCATCCATGGAGACATATGTGAATTGGCCTGTACTTGCCAGTTATTCACACAAGTCAGGAGGTATGCCTTGTGATCCAAACTTAAACATGGAAAATTAAATCCAGTTTCCAAAAATAACAGTTGCACCCCTTTAAGTGATAAACTAGGTGATGAAGTCCCCCATATGAACATCCTAAATGTAGTAATAATTTTTCGAAAATAAACCGGAGGGATATTATACAAGCTACCTCATATAACATTCAGAATCCATGGTGCTACTTCTGTTTACATGATAACCCACATACTTAAATATTTTAAACTTTCAACAAAAGCCCCAGCTAATACTCTGACTAGTTTGACTGCCAAAGCAATGTGTGTGTGTTTTTCCTTCAGCTTTCTTACAAATGGCTTCAGTAGCATTTGCCTGGACATGTGTAAGGCTAAAACTGAGTTGGGGAATGTGGGTGACATCTTTAGGAAAATATGTTAAATACCACATACCTAATAGCCATGCTCAGAGGTTCACCTGAACTTGCATAGGGCTAAAACAGGGGCCAAGGACAAGAGTGATCATGGAGGCCCAGCTTCCCAAGTTCTCTGGACACCTGGAATTAAGTGAGACTTGCATTTCTAGCCACATTCAACAGAATTTTGTAACTGAATTCAGCTGCAGTTTAACTTTGCATGTGTCCTGGTGAACACCTGAATATGTTTATTATCTATGAGGTATTTAGCATATTTTCCCAAATAGACCTTTTTACTTCACTGTTTCCATGGGATCAAAACTTGTTTATGTTGGGATATTTTTTTAAAAAAAATGCAGTTAAAAATATAATAGCATTGCACACATCCTGGGATGGTCAGCACCTAGCATTCATTCAGAATAATAGCTATTAATGATATGAATCTGATGGAATTAATAGGTAATTCCCTTGGAATGTGCATACTCCAAACATTATCATTAGAAATTCTTTTGCTTTTGCTTTTAAGGCAGCTAGCAGTTTCCAACATGTCAGGTTTCTAAATCACCTGATAGTTTGAAAGGAGGTATTTGAGTAATTTCTTCAAGCTATAAGGTGAGCACCATACTGGCTATATTATTTTAGGAAATGAGCCCAAGCCCTGTAGACGTAAAGCTAGCTTATAAATTAAAAACATCTTTCTCTCCATTTAATTGGCTTCCCTTGTGCTCCATAATTTTGTATCAACAAATTTTACAAAACCCAGCATGATTCAGTGATGGGTACTGAACTTATTAATGCATTAAATATTTATAGATAATGTAAAAATAAATAAATAAATCCAGACAGTCAGATCCACTGTCGTTACTGCATATAAATATGAAATATATCCAACTATGAATATTTGCAACTAGATCAGGAAACTTGAAAGAGTAAATGGGTTGTATATATGCATTGCTCCTCCTGCACTGTATGCACAAGTCCTTTGTTACTGCACTGAACTCCGAATTGCAGGATCAAGAACAATGTAGCCTTGATCAGATTGTTAGAGCTGACAGAAGGAAACCCTTGTAATAATTAATAATAATAATAATAATAATAATAATTTATTTATAGCCTGTTCCTCTGTATCCAATCGGAGTGGCTTAGATCAATTAAAAAATACAAGATAAAATATACATTGCTGATGCCCAACCACCCGCCTCTTAAAATAGAATTAAACTAATGTCAATTAAAACAACAAAATTAAAATTACAATATAAAATAACAAGCCATTGCATGGATATCCAGATCAAGATGTTGCAAAATTAAGAGGGGGGCTTGATGTCGAGAGTTAAGAGCATTCTGGGAAGGCCTGCCAGAAGAGATGCATCTTTAAGGCTTTTTTAAAGCAATCAGAGGATGTAATAAGATGCATCTCGTCCAGCAGGCCATTCCATAGCCTGGGAGCAACAGCCAAAAAGGCCCTCTGAGAGGTCTGTGACAACCTAGTTTTCATAGGCTCTAACAGGTTCCTCCCAGAAGGCCGAAGCGTGCGGGGGGGGGGGGGGTTCGTACGGGAGGAGGCGGTCCCTCAGATAAGATGGACCCAAGCCATGTAGAGCTTTAAAGGTTAAAACCAACACCTTGTACTGCGCTCGGAAACTAATCGGCAGCCCGTGGAGAGATTTGAGCACGGGTTATGTGCTCTCTCCTCGATGTTCCCGTGACAAGCCTGGCTGCCATATTCTGAACTAATTGAAGTTTCCGAGTTAGGCACAAGGGTAGCCCCATGTAGAGCGCATTACAGAAGTCCAATCGTGAGGTTACCAAAGCATGTACCACAGACTCCAGGTCCTTCGGCTCCAGGAAGGGGTGCAGCTGGCGGATCAGCCGAAGCTGATAGCAGGCACTTCTGACCGCCACATTCACCTGACTAGTCATGTTAAAGGAATTCAGGGATAAACTGGCTGTTACACTTATGTAAGAAAACTTTTATATCCTTTTCTTGAAAAATATACAGTGGGCCTTTGGTATCCCCTGGAGTTTGGTTACAGGACCCCCTGTGCATACCAAAATTTCTGGATGAACAAGTCCTATTATATGGTGAAGTAAAATGGTGCTCCTTATGTACAAAATGGCAAAATCAAGGTTTGCTTTTTGGGGTTATTTATTTATTTACTGGGAATATTTTCAAGCCATGGATGGTAGAATCCATGAATGCTGAATCTGTGGGCCTACTGTACAACCCAAAGGCCTTAACAACAAGATACAGCAATGAGATAATTATAAAGCAATAAAGGTAATACATTTATTCATTAATAACTGGAGGTAACTGTTGACCATATGGGTCAATGGAAAATGGGCCAGAAAAGTCATTAGGACACCCCACCTCCCGACAGAAAGCAAGTGTTCAGATTATGGAAGAATCATTCTGGGAACTTCCCTTGTCTCAAAAGTGGACACCCTACAGTCCCCAAGAACACAAGGAACATAAGGAACAGGACAGTCTCTATAGAAGTAGACAGTCTGTCAGATAGGAAACCCTGTACTCACCTCATAGCTGCAGAGCAATTTCCTGGTCCAAACTCACAAGAACAGAGCAACCTGGAAGAAACGGTGGTCCTACGATGATCACATCTCCTATAGTGAAGTGTATTTCTGACACAGAGCTGTGTCCTCTTCTCAGCCTCACAGCTATATCATACCTCAGAATCTCCAACATTTTTGGAATTCCCTTCTCCTGTCCATGGTCTCAATATTTTGTAGCATCTAGCCTGGTGAAGACCTCTGGAGAGTCAGAAAACGTATGCATTTGTGGATGTCATCTGTTCATTCCTTTCTAGATAAGGTAAAACTAACACCCACAAGTAACACATTGTTAAACTAAGGAATTCCCCACCACACATGATACTGATATTAACTTAGAGGCTTTAAAAGGGATTAGATAAATCCAGACAGGATAAGGCTATCGGTGATCAGTAGTCATGACAGGAAAGAACGAAGGGGGGGGGGAACTATTGCCCTGTTTGTGTGGGCTTCCCATAAGCAAGTGTCTGGCCACTCCAGGAACTGAACACTGAACTAAATAATCCTTCAGTCTGGTCCACTGGGGATCTTTTTTATGTGATCCTGTGCTTCCATCTTAGTCTGAACAGTTTATAATCAGTTTCAAACAAAAAGACTGTCATCTGGGTATGACATTTGGCACCCTATCAGTTCCAGAAAGAGAACCAACTTCTGGACATTAGTGAGACAGGTTCAGAAATGGAAGGATGTCAATTAGCAATTCTGACTTGCTAGAAGGCACCCCTAAAAATATTCCAGATACCAGAATAAAATGTAGCCAGGGACACACTGATTTATGAAGAGGTTGGGGAATGTCCCTGCTAAACAAGATCGACATTCACTATTTTGACATGTATACCATTTGAAGTAACCATGCCAATTATTAGTTGCTCACCTGTGCAGATATCAGAATAATGACCTTGCAATTTGAGGTACACCTTTGGGAAGCTTTCCTTTGCTTTAGTTGACATGTAGGTTTAAGTAGCATCCATATTTTTATTAGTCACGTTTCCTCCATAGTGACAGTTTCCAGGATCTGGAATCCCTTTTTGACTCAGTCACATGGTCATTTTTAGACAGCTAGACCATTAGCCCTATTACCCGTGATTACAAGAAACCATGATAGTATTACCATACTATAGCTGTGGCAATGACCATAGCTAAGAGAGTTTCCTTCACACATGTGAAAAAATATTGTTAGTGAAAGACAGGTAAGTACAGTGCTATTTGCATGGTGTTGCCAAATATTGTAGATGATCCAAGAGAAATATTAGCCCATGTATACAGGCCATGTTTTGTGAAAATAGTTTATCAAGCATCATTTTGTCTATCTCAACTTCCTTATTTCATCCTGGCTTGCTATTCATCCTACTATTCACTGTCTCTGGAAGCCCAGGAGTTTTGTTTCATCTATAAAATGTGATTTGTTTTATTGTAAAACAGCAGGAGAACAAAAAAGGTACTGTATGTAGGCTAGATCTTTTTCCTTGTATATAAAATCCTTTCAGCTCAGTTTTAGGTGACAAACTGCACAGCTGTAATGCCTTCCATTTACCAGCCTGCATATATGAAAGATGTGTAATGTTAACTGAGCCTCTCCCCCTGTACCCCCCCCCCTACTCCCCATCTAGTCCCTAAAGGAGGACCACCCTGTCTGCGGAATCTCCAAGGAAAAACACGGGGCGGTCTGATCAGAAACTGCCTTTGTTGGCTGAAAAGACACCATGTTGCATTAACAAAAACATCAAAAAAATTAAAATAAAACCTTTTTTTTTATAGTGGCTGCTTTTTATTTAAATATTCATTTTATTTGTGTAAACGGATCTCATTTGGTCTTTAAATACCAACATCACAGAACTATCTGTAAGCCTTGTTTACATTGAGCAGTGGAAATTGTTTCAAGCTTTTCACAGAACCTTCAAAACAAGATACACTGAGCAGAAAATGTGTTAGATCTCCCACTGCAGTGCCTCATTCCAGATATGACATCTACCCAAGGATAACCATTTGTGGGAGAGAATGGGCCTTATCTTTAATCCCACCTTCTAAACCAGGTTATTACACTATTAGAAGAGCTGTTCTGTTGCTGCTTCCTTAACTACAAGAATCTTCACCCTCTATACTATAGCCTTAGTGGTCACGTCTTTGCTAAACTGGAGACATTGACCAGAAACCAGCAGCATTTTCACACTACACTGTTACAGCAGCATGGTTTTTTCCAATGATGAGAGAAGGCAAACAGAGCCAGAGATCCAATAGTAACAATGGGGAAGTGTTGAACTCCACCATTGTCACTATGCTGGGCTTCACCAGCAATGCAATGCAGCTAAATACTGCAGGGGTGCATCCACACGGGCTAATAGAATGGCATTGGGATAAGCCTAGTCAGAGATATGGCACTCCAGATGGTGTTGGGCTACATTCTCATCTCCCCCCACAATTGGCTATGCTGAATAAGTCAGATAGGAGTTTCTGTCCAACATCTGGAGAGCCACAAGTTGCCTACACCTGTAATAGATGTGAAAGACAGCTTTCTTGGACCAACAGCCTTGCTGCTAATCAGAGCAGGTGGTACTAGGTTAAATGGGCAAAAAGTCTGACATAATTTCATAGTTCCCTCCTTGCACTGTTTTCTGAGTCTAAATCTCATTTCACTCCACAATTGCTGTAAACTGCATTGAGGCAGGAAGAAGGAAATGGTCTCCCACTGTTTTCTGAATATTCTGAATATGATTGGTTTTGATGCCAAATTTTCATTTGTGTGTAGAAATTGGCCTGTTTGGCAGAATAAGTACACTGTGGACAAGTGACCAATGGCATAATTCTGGCAAGTAATGGTGTGTATCATGTGGGATAATAAGCAGGTGAATATGCCCCTACAAAGAGGCCTGTGACCTCACTGGAATGGAGACACATTGGATTCCAAAAGAGGGGTCCCTGTTGAGATGCAAATGGACTTTAAATTTCCTGGACTTTGAAAATCTCCCTATTACCACATGGCCAGAAGGAGAAGAAGCCTGCCTGCAAAAGATATCCTAATAATAATAATAATAATAATAATAGTAGTAGTAGTTTATTTATAGCCCGCTCCTCTGTACATACACTCGGAGCGGAGTACAAGTAAAAAAAAACCATAAATTAAAACAATCCCATAACCCGTTTCCAAACCTCCCACCCCTTAAAAATAGATTAAACCAGCAGTGATTAAAACAGTAATTATTTAAAAACATATAGCGACATCCTAACCCTTCCTTATGTGGCCACGTCATAAGTGGGGATCAGAAACATGGGAGTAGGCAGGATATCAAAGTCTGGAACCGAAGCCGGGGATAGGGGATTTCAGGGGAAGGCCTGCCGGAAGAGATGCGTCTTTAGGGCTTTTTTGAAGCAATCTAAAGATGTCATGAGACGCATCTCATCCAGAAGACCATTCCAGAGCTTGGGAGCGGTCGCACAAAAGGCCCTCTGGGAGGTCTGCGCCAGCCTGGTCTTGATAGGCTGTAGTAGGTTCCTCCCAGAGGATCGAAGTGTGCGGGGAGGATCATAAGGGGAGAGGCGGTCCCTGAGATAAGATGGGCCCGAGCCATGAAGGGCTTTAAAGGTTAAAACCAGCACCTTGTACTGTGCCCGGAAACTAATTGGCAGCCAGTGGAGAGATTTAAGCACTGGTGTTATATGTTATCTCCTAGATGTCCCAGTAACTAATCTGGCTGCCATGTTTTGAACCAATTGAAGTTTCTGGGTTAGGCACAAGGGCAGCCCCATGTAGAGCGCGTTGCACTAGTCTAGTTGTGAGGTGACCAAAGCGTGTACCACAGTTTCCAAATCTCTCATCTCCAGGAAAGGCAGCAGCTGGCGTATCAGTCGAAGCTGATAACAGGCACTCCTGACCGTTGCATTCACGTGACTAGTCATGTGAAGTGACGAGTCTAGGAGCACCCCCGGACTGCGAACAGAGTCCTTCGAGGATAGTGTGATTCCATCTAGGACCGGGAGTTGTATTCCCAGACCTGGTTTTGGGCCGGTGACTGTCAGTACCTCCGTTTTGTCTGGATTCAGTCTCAATCTGTTTTCCCTCATCCAATCCATTACCGCTGCCAGGCAGTCATTGAGAGAGGAGACGCCATCTGAGGTCTGAGCAGATGATCTGGTCATGGAGAAATATATCTCAGTGTCATCAGCGTACTGATGACACTGAGCTCCATGCCTCCGAATGATCTCACCCAGCGGCTTCATGTAAATATTAAATAGCATCGGGGACAGAATGGCACCTTGCGGGATGCCACAACTTAGTTCAATTTTGGAGGAGCAACTGTCCCCGAGCCTCACCCTTTGGGTCCTGCCAGAGAGAAAGGAACGGAACCACTGTAAGGCAGTGCCTCTGATCCCCATCCCCCTCAGCCGGTCCAAAAGGATGGCATGATCTATGGTGTCAAAGGCCACTGAGAGATCCAAGAGCACCAGTAGGGTCACACTACCCCTATCAATGCTCAAGCGGAGGTCATCTGTCAGAGCAACTATGGCAGTCTCAACTCCATATCCTGCCCGGAAGCCGGTTTGAAATCCTCCCCAGCATACCATTTTTACTAAGGAATGAAATAACATGCAGGCATCTGACTAACATGTTTTGTCCACCCCCACCCCCCCGCCCCCGGTTTGGTTTGTAACAGGTTGCCTGATGAAGCCCATGGAGCTTCGAAAGCTTGCAACAAGTATATTGTGCATTTCTGTTGCCCAATAAAGGTATCACTGATGAATTTTTGTTTGTATTTCTTAAAATGGCCGACACAGCTACCCCTACAATTTTCAAGTCCCTAATGATTAGGCTGATGATATTAGGAAACAGTAACCCTCTGGCTATTGTAATGTTTTGGGTTTTGGCACAGGATCCTTGATTGGGTTGGTGTCTTTGTTAGAGAGTCCATTGGTAAGTGAATAGCCAAGATTTGTTACTTTTTTCTATGACAGTCCCAAGAATGTCCTTTTTGAGCAGATCTATTGTATTCTGCTGCCTCTTTGTGCATAAAAATATGCAAACAAGCCATGTAGAAAATTTGACAACAAGCTTGGGAGTGGTGACAACTTTAAGTATACATGAAATAGTATGTAAATCATGCCATCTCAGTGCCAAATCAGTTAAGACCTACCAAAAGAAACCTCTAATCTCCTTGCAAGATTACCCTCACTGATTTTAAAACTGAGCCAAAAACATTGTATTAAATCAATGTCTAAGAAGAATTGGGCTTCTGAAGAGAGGTTTGATGGTACTGAGCCTTCACTTTGCTGTTGCTGCTTCATCCTTCTCTTTTTCCTCCACCTCCTCCACCCCTCCTCTGTCTTTGCCTGGCATTCCTGATACTGAGGCCAGCTTGGCTTTCGGAACCATATGAATCAGAGAGAACCCACCCTATGCTTTGACATGTCTGAAAGGACTGACAGTTCCTCTTCAGTAATAATTAAACGAGTAAAAACTGGTTGCTTTGGTTAGCAGATATAAGTATGGAAAAGACAAATACATATTGCTGGGTGTGTTTGCCAAGAGAATTTAAGTTACTTGTCACTGGATACATTTTCCTCCAGAAATGTAACAAAGGTCCTTTATCCAGCAATCTTGGCCAGTATCATCTTGCTTTGGTTAAACTGGACTCCCTTTGTGTTGTCTTTGGTCAGGCATTATAGATATAGCAGGGATATAGAAATGCACAAGGAATGATCCAGAGCCATTTTATTTGTCAGGGAGGTGTGTTAGTGCCCTCAAGTCACCTTATGGTGACCCCATGAATTTCATAGTGTATCCTTAGGGAAGGAATACTCAGAGATAGTTTTGCCAATCCCTTCCTTTGAAATATAGCAACTGGTATTTGTTGGTTGTCTCCCAGACAATACTAACCAGTGTTGACCATGCTTAGCTTCTAAGATCACACAGGATCTGGTATCTTTAGGGTATTTAGTCCTATAGGGAAAGACATAGGTATTGCAAATTGGAGTCTTTCAACAAATACCCAGACAGAAATGGTGACTATGAAGCCATAGGTCTGGAATATTGCACATATGCTTTGGTGTGCAAGAGTGAATCATCAGCTTTATATATATACTTTTTATATATTTTAATTTTAAGATGTCTTTAGTCATTTTCAGAAAAAAGTACACAAGATGTGCAATTCATTCATTCATTCATTCAAGAAAAAGAACAGCAGCAACAACTTTTTCAATGAGACAATTGTAACAGTTTTAACTAGGTTATTTTAATTGTTTTTTTTAAAGGTTTTTAAATTATTTTTATCTTGTGAGATGCCTTGGGTCCCTTTTTGGGAGAAAGACAGCATAAAAATGAAATAAATAAAAAATAAATAAATACATGGTGATGGAAAGCAGTCACCACTATTTTTAAAAAGAGGCATGAAAAGGAGAATTCAGTGACTTCCAGGATGTTTAGCTTAATGTTTGTGCTGGACTATTAGGTGGAAAGAAATTATTAAAGGTAAAATCATCACATGTGTAGAA
Source organism: Urosaurus nigricauda (assembly GCA_034509955.1). NCBI lineage: Eukaryota > Metazoa > Chordata > Lepidosauria > Squamata > Phrynosomatidae > Urosaurus > Urosaurus nigricauda. The sequence goes on along the minus strand of JAOEGL010000001.1, from coordinate 85,961,293 downwards.
GAACAAGTCTTGCTGAAGAACAATCAGCTCTTTACAAGTCTTGTCTCACTTATAGTTTAGAGTTTTATGAGAATGTCAACAAACATGTAGTAAGGGGTGAACTGGCAAATGGTAAATACTTTATACATACAAAAAGCTTTAGCAGAGTTGCTCACCGTAAGTTAGTCAGATATTATGGCTGGACCTCTTAACCTAGTTAAAGACTAGGAATTACACAATATGAATAAACAAGGTCTTAAGGATCTTTATTGGGTGATAGTAATTTCTTAAATATTAAGTAGTGAATTGATTTTCTTAAAAGCTTTTTAAAGATTCTCCACTGATAAATTAAAGAAATTGGCTTTAGAGAACTATTTAACTGTCTCGATTTTTTACTCATGGATCAAATGAATAGTTGTATATTGTTTTTTGAATGAAATTTAGTTTAATACATTTCTTTTTTGAAAAATTATCTGTCAACCACAGTAGAGAGAATTCTTTGATTTCTTAAATTTATATCCACCTTGAATTCCATTTTGGAAGAAAGGTGGAATATAAATAAAATAAAATAAAATAAAGAATAAAATAAATGAATACTTGCAAAGGTAAAATGATTTGGGCTCAACAACATTGCAAAAAGAGAATGTCTTCAAACAGAGGTCTGTCCTGTGGTCCTTTGTAAAGTGGCAAGAAAAAAGCAATGGGCAGCCTGAAGGAATGGAAGTTCACTGACAGCATTTACTCAAGGATCTTTCAGAACCTGAAAAGAGCAATGAGGAGCTAAGGTTGCAATCAACCCTTTTTTATTGTCTTGCATAAATGTAAAATAAATCACATAACACACAATACATCCTTGAAAAAAAAAGTTGAATAGGAATGGTAAAAAGCTTGTTAAACTATATTGCATAAAATGATCTGAATATTTGGAGATTTAGATTCTGCATTTTATGGCTTCTATAAATACAGGTATACTTCAGTTTTGTTGTTGTGTGACTTCAAACCATTTCCTGCTTATGACAACACTAAAGCAAACCTGTCATGGGGATTTCTTGGTAAGATCTGTTCAGAGGATGCTCTCACCTTCCCCTGAAGCTGAGAGCATGTGACTTGCCCAAGGTCACCCAGTGGGTTTCACGTCTGAGTAGGGAATCAAACCCTGATCTCCAGAATCACAGTCCAACACTCAAATCATTACACCACACTGGCCCTTAGGAAGTAGAAATATATATCTCTGTTAAAGCAGCTGTCATCCTAGCTTTATGTCCTCAGTAGAACATTTGGTACTGGAAGCAGAAATAACAGGGAAAGAAAAAGGCAGGTTTCTACACCATAAAAAGAGCAATTCCATCTGTTCTATCAAAACTATCAATGTATTCCTGGCAAAGGAAAGAGACAGATCAGCTTAGCCTTGGATAAGTAAACAAAAACATTTTGAACCTTCTAGGAACCACTTGAAAGTTTCTTCCAAAATGCATCCAGAGATTTATTTATTTATTTTGCAAGCACCCCCTTTTCTGATGATTTCCATTTTTGTGCCTAAACCTATAGATCTATGCTTTTTTTTTAACATGCTGGAGGTAGCTGGTGAGGCACACTCATGTGATCTTACCTTCTCTCTCTGTTTTGCTGTTCATGCATGGTCAGTAAGAGAGTCTGGAAGCAGCTGCAGTCTACCTTGTCTGGTCTGGCAGAAACATACAGCTACAGTAGGATTGACAGTAGACACCCATTCTTTCCCTGCTCAAGTCTTATTACACAGTTTACTGAAAACATGGTACAGCAAACTAGCACCAAAAATGTTTTTTTCCAATGATGATGATGATGATGCTTTAAAAAGTCCAGTTAGGCAAAGGATAAGGAGGTTGGGTGGAAATAATAATAATAATAATATATCTCTTTGCCAGAAGAATTATTTGAAGGATGGCTGCACTAGAGATATATATATATATATATATATACATACATACATATACATATACATATATATATATATACACACACACACATGTGCATGTACACAGAGAGAGAGAGAGAGAGAATACGGTACATCTTTTACTGTTGTGATTATTGCATGATAAAGAAGTATATGCAAAATCACCCTGTACGACTGTAAAATGGATTAACTGAAGTACCACCTAACAGCTTCACCCATCTCCTTACAAATCTCTTAACGATACTTCTATAACCTTGTCAAGAAACATACCTGGCTATTCCCTCAATTAGAAAGAAAGGGTAGCTTATTAGAAGGGGGGAATCATTCTTGGGCATCTTTGCAATTGGCTGTAAGAGGAAGGAAGCATATAAAATACAGATGATGAATTCATAATATTTTGGTTAAACATTTTGTAGTTTTAAAACATTGCTTCAGTGTGGTCAGGATTTTTAGGGTAAATATATTTGACACCAGATGTGCTTTTGGATATGTGTTTTAAACTTTTCCTTGGGAGGGAAAAAAAAGGATAGTTTTGCAGAGGCCTTACAAGTTTCACAATCCCCCCCCCCCTCGGTGCTTTCATCCTCCCCAATGGATTGTAGTCAAAGGAATAAAGGGCTTGGAAGAGGCTGCTGACCCCTAAAAATGGAAACTTTGAAATGATTTTTAAACATAGATGCTAGTGTTCTGCTGCCGCCAGTAGAGTGAATAATGTCATTTGTTTCAGGTTACCACATGGCTCTATTGCAGGTGGCACTGCCATAAGGAAAACAGACAAATGTTCAATCCATACCACAGACATACACGCCAATATTTCACACATGAAAACTAGGATTCATGTGGCCAAGCAACATCAGAGTGTGGTCAAGGTGTCAAAAGTTATTAATGAAGGAAAACACACAAGCTAGGAGAGGTTGCAGCAGTGTACTTTTGCCTGAATCTACAAGAAAGGGTAACATTTCACTCCTTCAGCGCTCCTCTCTCCTATTAATTGAGGGCCCATTCACACTCCTTTATAAACCGGTTTGCAAACTGGTTTACAAGGGAGTCGTTCACTCTTGTGCTAGTTTTTCCCCACCTGAATTCTGGGTGTATGTGTGCAAATCCCCCTTAAACCAATTGTTTTGGAACTGGGAATTTCAGCATGTCTTTTCAAAATAACGGTTGTTTTTTTTTTAAACCAGGCACCAAGGGAACTTGCTGTCGATTCAATTTGGAGCACAGGAAGAGAGGGGTCATCTGCCTCCCTTCCTGTGCAGGGAGCACATCAGGCCCACCTCTTTACTCTCTCCCTGCCAGCCAAAGCCAAAGCCAGGGAGGGGTTTCTCCTGGGAACATCATTAGATGTGTCCTTTAATTAAAAAATGACAGCTTACAGTATGTACATCTTTGCTATTGCATGGCCGCAGTAGACAGTACCTTTAAATACTGGCATCATCGATATGACAAAGGTGCACATGATTTGACTGAAATTTTTTCTAAAACCCTATCAGTTAGGTTGGGGTTAGTTTTTTCCTCTTTCTTTAGAAATAAAACCACAACATGGAAGATTCTCAGACCAGTGCTTAAATGCTGGTAAAATGCTTCAATTTCCTATGAACAGAAACTGTGCATTCATATGAAATTGCTGCTCCCCAAATGATTCAGAGATAATGGAGGGGAACCAACGATTCCCTGATGTTTAGGAAGCATGTCAAGCTTTCACACACACATGCTTCCTAAATGTTTTAGCAGTGTTTTACCAGTGTTTACCCCATGGTAAGCGCTGGTGTGAAAATCTTCAGTCTCTGCTCCCAAGTTTGTGCAAACAAAGCTCTCTCACACATATTATATTGCATTTATACCGCACATTTACACCTATGGGGTTTCTTGGCTAAGACAGTGTGACTCCCCTCCAAGGCTATCCTATCCCAGGGTTTCTTGGCAAGGGTTGTTCTGAGAGGCTTGCAATCGCTGTCCTCCAAGGCTGACAGCCAAACAGTGTGACATGGATGCACATTTGATTGGCAATTAAAAAAACAACAAACCAAGAACAATAGAAATGGCAGCTTCATTTTAAATCAGTACAAATGGTAATATGAACATTAACAGGGTTAAATTGCCCTAGAGAGATTTGATTGGGGTAAACAAGATAGGAACTTTGATTTGGTATTGCATCATCGAATCTCCCCAGATCTAATCAGTACAAAAATGCTAGTGTGAATGCACCCTCATTATAAACTACTTTTGCATTTTGAACTCAGTTTGCAACAGCTGAAATAAGGAAGACAAAGCATGGAGGGGACAAGTGGGATAAGAAGAAGAAGAGAGAAGTTGGGACATTTTTGTCTCTACCAGGTCAGGGCACTTGGAAGGAATGGACAAAAGAAGCAAGAAAATACTTGGTCTGCTCACAGTAAAACACTGCTGACAATTTAGCCTGGGTATTTATGGCCTTGCCAGTCATGAAGAATGTGTGAGTGTGTGCCCCCTCCCAGATATGTTTGCATCATATATATATATAGCATATATATATATGCATCATATATATATATATATATATATATAGCATATAATACTGTAAGTGGTCAGGACCACAACCATCTTAGAAGTACTTGTGGGTGGACAGTACTGAATGCTCCCTTAGGCCATATAAGGAGTTAGCTGCCTTATTAAGAAAAGAATGTGTTGGCAGGTGGAGATTGGTAAAAGAGAAGGTATTAGTAAGCACTGATTGGTGGGAAAGAGCTGTACTGGGAGTGAAACTATATAAAAGCTTGTACCTGCTATGGTGGTGAGTCCTGATTTTGGCACCCAAAATGTTTTCGTTGACATCTGTTATAATAAAAGTTTATCTGGAACCAAGAAATGACTGATCATTGCCTGCCTGTCAGACTGAGACTGTTCCCTAAAGGGAAGCTAGGGTGACAATACAGTTTTGAATTCTGGAACTGGAACAAAAGGTGAGAGGTTTCAAAAGGCTCTGTTTAAGACCAAGATTTTTATAGCAATGAAAAGAGGAGGGAGAAATCAGGGAACATCCAATCCACCTCCAAAATTCAATCATAAAGGATACAGAATACTGGTTGATTTAAGTTTGGATGGAAGGGATGGAAAACTTGGTGGAAGCAGGAAATGAAAGAGCAGGTCTGGAAGATACGTGTATCTGTGTGTGTGTCTGTGTTACAACAATCTTATTCTGTATAGGTCACTTCCTAGTTTGTACTGAAAAGTCTATATTTACATGTCCTCAGGGAGCTGCCCCCAGACATCAATGTAGCAACTAAAGAATTTAATGGAACTGGGATTAATATATCCAAACCACCACACATCCCAATCCTTCCCAAAGTAGCAATAAAGAGAAGACTTCCTGTTCCAAAGCAGTTCATGTTTAGCAGAGATTGGAAAGTTACTTTCAAAATAGAATCCACTCCCATTACTCATTAGTGTGTTTAAGAAGTAACCCATTCCCATCACATTCTTAGTTAAGAGAAATAACTCACTTCTTCGGAGGCTTTTAAACAGAAGCTGGATGGCCATCTGTTAGGCGTGTTTTCATTGTGTATTCCTGCATGGCAGTGGATTGGACAGGATGCCTTTGTGGTCTCTTTCAACTCTATGATTCTATGATTTTTGCACTGCTGGTTGTTTTTTTGTTTTTGAAAGAGAGAGAGAGAAAAGAAATCCTTTGAAGTGATAAGAAAAGGGCATTAAATTCATAGATATAATTGCTCCTAAGTGTTCAGTGCAGTGTCATGAAGCCTGTAATTCACCTTGGTTTACAGAAGATCTGTGGGCAATGAAGCAGGCTGGACAATTACTAGAGTGAAGGTGGTATAGGTCTCAGAGTGAATATGATCAGAAATCAGCATACTTTTCATTGTGACTAGTATGCAACAGTGATGCAGGAAAAAAAGAAATGCCACCGAACCTTACCTTGCTCCTCTGCAATGCCAGGTCAGTAAAAAACAAAACCCTTATCATCCACGAACTCCTCGTGGATGAAGAAGCCAACCTGACTTGTTTCACAGAGACCTGGCCTGGGGGATGATAGTGCCATCACCTCCCAGCTGGGTACTCTGTTAGTGAGCAAGTAAGGGAAAATGGGGGGGGGGGGGGGCAGAGTGGCTCTGGTTCATAGAGACAACCTCACCTTGAGTAGGATACCTATCCAGAAAACAGACCACTTTGAGTGTATGTACCTTAGCCTGAAGACCAAGGGTAGTATAGGGAGTCTGTTGGTATACCATCCACCCTATGCGAGCTGACTCCCTATCCGAGCTGACATAGCTGTCTCGAAGTTGCTGCTGGAGTCGCCTAGACTTTTAGCTCTGGGCGACTTCAACATTCCTCTCAAGACCAGTTTAACAGGTGTGGCTCAGCAGTTCATGGATTCCACGACAGACATGGGCTTATCCCAATTGGTCTCTGAGCCAACACACTGTGTGGGTCATACCCTCGATGTGGTCTTCAATACGGAACAGGCATATCCGTGTGCTGAGGTAATACCACTACACTATCATGGACGGATCATTTCCTGGTCAGGGTTGGACTGCGAGCCACTGTCTGCCCCACCAGGGGTTGAGGACCCATTAGAATGGTCCGCCATCAGAGGCTAATGGAACCAATTAGATTCCAGAAAGCCTTGGAAGGTTCCTTGGTTGGTAATGCCAGTGATTCTGTCAAAGCCCTGGTTAATACCTGGAACACTGACCTTTCCAGAGCTATCGACACGATCACCCCTATTTGTCCTTTCCAACCTGCTTCAAATCGCCAACCGTGGTATATGGAAGAACTCAGGAAGATGAAGCAGGTTGGACAATGACTCATCTGACAGGACTTGTTATAGGAACTTCCTTTGTTCCTATAGAGAGGCAATATGTGCAACGCAGAGAGCCTTCTCCTCTGCACGTATTGTGTCTGCAGTGTCATGTCCATCAGAACTTTTTAGGGTGGTAGCAGAACTGACACATTTCTTAAAAGTGCCATCAATGCATCCCCATGTTCCAACTTGTCTAAAGGTAGTTAGACCGCTCCTGAAGAAGCCTTCCCTGGACCCACTGGATCTGAAAAATTATAGGCCTGTATCACATCTGCCATTGTTAAGCAAGGTGATTGAGCAGGCCGTTACCTTTCAACTCCAAGTTATCTTGGATGAAACCGATTATCTAGATCCATTTCAAACTGGCTTCAGGACAGGATATGGGGTAGAGACTACCATGGTTGCTCTGGCTGATGACCTTCGTCTAGGCATCGACAGGGGTGGCATGACTCAGCTGATGCTTCTAGACCTCTCAGCGGCATTTGACATGATAGATCATGACATCCTCTTGGAACGCCTGAGAGAGTTGGGAATCAGAGGCACTGCATTGCAGTGGTTCCATTCCTTTCTCTCTGATAGATTCCAGAGGGTGATGCTCGGGGGACAGTTGCTCCTCAAAAACAGAGCTTAATTTTGGTGTTCCTCAGGATGTCATCCTGTCCCTGATGCTATTCAATATTTACATGAAGCTGCTGGGGGAAATCATCTGTAAACCTGGGGCGGGGAGTTATCAGTATGCTGATGACACCCAAATATTCTTCTCCATGTCTCAGTCAGCAGCCTTGACAACTGATAGCATTTCTTTCCTCAATCAGTGTCTTGAAGCGGTAATGGACTGGATGAGGAAAAAAGGATTTAAGCTGAATCCAGCCACTTTTTGCCACTTTACTTACAGAATCATTAACTCTTATTATTTCTTGCCTTTTCAACAGATATATTTTTACTTATTTTTAATTCTTTAGATAGTAGCATTGTGTTTTTTAAGAATGACCTATCCTTTATTTCTGCTCATATGCATTTTATCTATATCTGTTTTAATTTTTGGAAGCTGCTTTAAGTCCCAAGTCTATCCTCCAACATCTATCCATCTATCCTCCAACACTTCATAGATGAAAGCCAGGACATAAGGCAATATCACATCAGAATGTGGTCAAAAAGTTTAGGTCCGGTAACAAGAGGGGGGAAAGTTACTAATGAGGAAAACCACATAAAATTACTACAGTCAGCTCTTCATATCCACAGATTCTGCATCCATGGATTCAACCATCCATGGCTTGAAAATATTCACTCACTCACTCACACACACACCCAAAAAAAAATCCAAAGGGCAAACCTTGATTTTTCCATTTTATATAAGAGACACCATTTTACTATGTCATTGTCCCATTGTACAAAAGACTTTAGAATTAATTCCAAAATTATGGTGCCACCACCAGAAATGCCCTCTCCATTGAGCTTGCCAGTCTGATTGTTCTCAAAACTATCCACAAAATGGCCTAACTCTAACAGCTCAGCTCCCTCATAGGTATAATTAGCAATTCAATTATTCCCTTATAATACTGGACTGAACTTTTCTCTTTCAGATTCTATTAGAAATTGTAGGAGGATGTACTGGTTCCATTAATTGGGCTGGAGCTAAGCTCCATCATTGTCTTTAGTGACAGAGTAAAGGAGATAGGAAAAGGAAGAAGAAAGAAAAAAGCAAACTACAGGAGAGTGGGGGGACCCTCTAGCCTAAACACTGTAGAAAGCAAAAGAAGACTTAATTAGGAAACTGGAAGGAAAAGAACAAGAACTCATCCTAAGTGAATTGGAGTGTGATGAGCATAAAGAAAACTCTTTTTACAACATGTTCTTTGACTCCCACTGAGTGCTTGTTTCTTAGACTTCCTTGCCTAATAATGTTAGCATTTAAATGGAGGAAGGAAGCTTTGATGTTAACACCTCATTGAGGTATAGAGTTCATACGTTGGCTACTCCTATTCTTTGGCTGGAAACAGTTTTCTGCTTGGCTAGCTTAACAGGACAACAGAACCTGGATTTGTATGGGGATTGGAAAGGCTATCCCCACAAAGAAAAGGGCTACAAACTTCATTTATTTTAACAGAAACCTGCCTTTAATAGAAGAGAGCAAATGCCTAAGGAGTGCCTCAGACTAAACAATTAGCAGGTCCTGTTAGTAGCATGGTGATGTACAGAAGGAACCGGATTTCTTTAAAGCTAACAAAAAGGATCTGTTCTTGTGATAACATGCTAGATAAGGATGGGGGAGGGGGAGGATACCTTTGTCACGTGATCTATGCTAACCTTAATTGCAATAAATCCCATGTATCACAACTTTGGTTGAGCACCACTGTGTTCTAGCATGATGACAGAAACTAAATGCAGGCAGAGAGAACAGAGATTCATGTGAGGTGGCCTGCAGTGATAAAAACAGACCAAAGTTAAACTGATCTTATTAGATCTTAGAGTGCCATGTGCATGCATTTTATCTCAAGGGGCTACTGGCAAGATAATTCAGATGAGGAAGATGCTGCAGATCTTGGCTCCAAGAAGAAAGGAAAGGAGTTGCATTTCATCTGGAAACAACTTCATTTATTTCTTCCTCACAGCCAAAAGCACCCCTGTCAAGGGTAGCACATGCGTTGTTGTGCAATAACTTTGCTGCACATAATGCAGCAAGTCTTACCTTTCACAAATAAAAGAACATTTGTACATTGATCACTGACACTTTGGATAAGCCAATATGGCTAATGTAAGAACTAGTTAATGTTGTGTTTGAATTTCAGGTAATTATACATCTTCATCTGAAGTATAATTAATTCTTTGAAAAAGAAACTTCAAATAATTAATAACTGACACCAGTTATATAAAGAAAAGAAGAATAAATGGATGGATGGAAATGATAAGAATAAGATGCAAAGAAATCTCCTGCATTGCAAAACACTTTTTAGACTTTTACATAAACTTTTACACTCAATCTGGATTTAACTCTTCTAAGTTTACCGCACAGGGCTCCTTGGAACGGTTGGAGAACAGTCCAAAAGGGGCTGGGAACAAGTGGAGAATGAGTGAGGGATGCATTTTACTACACACAAGAAGTCCCTCACTTGTTCCATTCCCTTCCCTTCCATTCCCAATCCATCCCAGAGGAGGCAATTTTTGAGAATTGTTCAAAACAGTTCAAAACAGTTCTCAAAAATTGCCTCCTCTGGGACAGATAGGGAACAGAAGGGAAAGGAAAGAGTGAGGGACTTCCTGTGTGCAGTAAAATGCATCCCCCCACTCATTCCGTCCCCATCCTGGCCCCTTTTGGACCATTCTCCTTCCGTTCCAGGAGCCCTGTGCTGTAAACTTATACAAATGTTTCAAATAGTATCTGCCATATATATTGTACATTTTGCTTTAATATACTTTTTTTTAAAAAAAAAAAAAAAAAATCCGGTTGTTGTTAAGTCACCATATCATAGTTCTCTTTCAACAAATTTGCCTGTGAATTACACACCAGATAGAAATGACGAAGAAGTTTTGGTTTCAAAAGTGTGCACCAAGGTTTGTATACCTTTTTGTTTGGCCTGGGGAAAGTATTACTGCAATAGGAACTCTGAAGTTGAGTTTATAGTAAACATTTTCTTGTTAACTGTACTTGATTTGGCCTTGACTCATGGCTACTTTGTGGATGAGACATCTCAAAGACCCCCTGTCCTCCACTGCCGTGCTCAGGTCCTGCAGCTTCAGGCCCATGACCTCCCTGACTGAATCAAACCATCTGGCAAGCAGTCTTCCTCTCTTTCTAGTACCTTATACCTTTCCTACTACTATTGTCTTTTCTAATGAATCATGCCTTCTCATGATGTGCCTGAAGTACAACAGCATCAGTTTTGTCATCTTGGCTTTCAGGGAAAATTCAGGCATGATCTGTTCTAAGACCCATTTGTTAGTCTTTTTGGCCATTCACGAATTCCTCGGTACTCTTCTCATGCATCACATCTCCAACGAGTTTATTTTCTTGTTATCCACTTTCTTCACTATCCAGCTCTCACATCCATACATAGTGATGGCGAATACATATCTTAGATTGTTGATCCTATCTTCACTCATATCTTCACTCCTTCTTCTTCTGAGTCTAAATCTGCTCTTTATAGGATATTTTCTGTATACAAGTTAAACAAATAAGGTAGCAGAATGCAGCCTTATTGACAAACTCCCTTTGTCAATTGGGAGCAGTTCTGTGTCTCCATATTGTGTTCTAACAGTAGCCTCCTGTCCGAAGTACATATTACTTATCAGGACTATCAAGGGGAAAGGGAATGACCCAAAAAAGCAGGTGGGTTGAGCAAAGGAAAGGGCTAGTGAATGTGTTCAAAGCATAGGAAACTGCTTTCCAATCCTGGTCTTAGAGCACTATTATCTTGAAATCCTCTCCACAATTCTGATACAATGTGGTAACAATAACAACAATTTATTTAACTCCCACATTTTCCCAAAAGAATCAAGGTTATAAGATAAAGAAAACAATAAAATACAATAGAATAAAATATACAATTAAAAATAATCCCATACCCTAACCCCCATCCCAATCATAAAAAACCATTAATAATATAAAATAGATTGCAATATAACAGAAAATGAGTTAAAAGTAGAATAAACTGAGGCGAGGACATCTATCTTCAGGGGATAAATGGGTTAAACGTAAGTTAAAGAGACATCCCCTAAACTTTATTACCAAAGCTTGGGGAAATTGTGGGGGATTTTTTGCACTACAGTTTCCAGAATGTCCAGCCAACATGACAGAAATTCTGAAAGTTGTAGTCCAAGAAGGAGCCTTTTCTAGCTTTGTATTATACACATAATAAGACAGTGTTGATTTTTCATTAAGTCAGCTGGCTAATGCTATTATGGTTCAAACAAGTAGACTGCTAGTGATGCAACTTCCTTTTTAGTTTCCTCTCCACTCACCTACACTTCACACTAAGTATATCAGCATCTCTGAAATCAGAAGTCACTGTACAGGATAGACCAATGCTGGGTTTTGAGGCAACAAATATGAATTTATACAAATGAACGTCCTGATGTCATTTAAGCAATACAAGAAATCAGCAAATAGGGATGAAAATGAAGTTGGGAGAACAAGTGCTAAAAATCTCCTCCTGAAGGGCTGCCTTCAGTTCTTTCCCCTGACCTTGGGCCTCACTTGTGAAACTTCATTTATTAGCAGCACAATTGCTAGCACTGTCCTTTAGCTTCACTCACTTTTCATTATGCCACAAGGCCTTTCTGAATTCCTGGCTGTTCTAGTGGATGTAAAATGTTTTCTTGTTCCCTGGGATACAGAAAGAGAATTAAAGTTATTTCCCCTCAGCACCTTTGTGATCACCAGGAAAAATTATCCCAGCTAATCTTGTCTCCAAACTAACCTGATTCTTCTTAGCTCATTTCCCCACTATGGCTTTTCTTGGAATGTTTTTCACTTGAATACATTTAAATCTGAGCACACCATGAAATATCCATATCACCTGCCACATGTGAATATTATTGATGTTTGGATCCTTTGAAATATAAAGAAGCAGAGGCCAAATGCTCTTCCACTTGCTATTTCAATGCATTTTAAGGAGACAACTATGAGGAGCTTTTGGAATTCCACATAGAATATGCCTACTTAAGAGAAGCCATGAATGATGTTTGCTTTCCCAAAGAGCAGTAGATTGGACCAGTGTTAATATAACCCTTTCCCTTCTGTTTCATTTTATTCTTGATCAAAATTCTTAGACAAATAAGTTTGGCTCATGTCAGTAGTAAAGCTATATATTGAAGTATAAGTACCATGTTTTCTATCTATGGCACAGCTAGCCCACAAATTAGAAGACAGAGTATTGATATGACAGTCATCTTCAAGTATCTGAAGGAAGGGCATGAGGAAGATGGGGTGGATCTATTTTCTGCTATTCCAGACGGTAGGAACCAATCCAATTGATTCAACTTAGAAGAAAGTATATTCTAACTAAATATTAGAGAGAACTTTCTGATTATCATAGCTGTTGACAGTGGAAGACAGTGGACTTTCCTACATTGGAGGTTTCTAAACAAAGGTTGGTTGGCTACCTGTGCTTGCCTGGAGTGAGAAATCCTCAGAGTGCTACAGAAAGGAAGAAAGCAATCTCCCCAGTCATCTCCCCTGAAAAAAGGTGCCTTGAACTGTTTGTGTGAAAAGGGATATTACACAAGTAATGTGTGTGGCTCTAATCCTGATGCTGGGCATATATTGCCTGGCCTAGTCTGCAGATATCCTCTCATTTGATTGGTTATCTACAAGGAGAAAACCGATGCATTAGCTGCTGCTTGTTTGTAGGCTTTTATACCACCAGGAGACCTGATCATACCAGTTCCTGATCACATAGAAGCCAACATACAAATACTGCTCAAGTCTTGATGTTTTCTCTCCAGTTGACCTTGCTAACTTAAAAGACACCTGTACGTGGGGTGAGAAACTCCCACTGCTGGGGTAGAACCATACTAGTCCAATGTGCATTGCCATGTACATCAGAGACACACAAAGGAGCAAAACAAGGAATTAGAAACAAATTATCTTTTGCAGTAAACTACTGGAACAGACTTATTTTTTGGCCAATTCATTACTTTTCAGTGGAACAGGGAACACTTGCCTACTTTTACTTTTTCTTTATGTGTGGGAATATAGTGTAATCTATGGAAGAGTCATCTTGTGCTGCAGCTGAGGATTACTTTGTAATGTCTTGTGTTTTTGTCAGAATTTCCAAGGTGCAATATCTGAATTGGCCACTTTGGGAAACTGATGAGCATTTTCTTGTATTTTCCAATGGCACAAAAGTAACATGAATGGTAAGTTGTTAGTAATATATTGCTAAGTATGTTACCTTTCTGGACTGCAGTATGTGGATGCCATTTTTTGGCTGAGCTTCTGAACCAGTAAAGTATTCCAATGAAAGCCAACTTAGTTTTTTTGTGGAGCTTTCAGGCTATGTGGCCATGTTCTAGAAGAGTTCCTTTCTGACATTTCACCAGCATCTGTGGCTGGCATCTTCAGAGAATGATAGCCTGGAAAAGGATTGGGGAGATATATATCTCCTGTGTGACCCTGGGAAGGAAGGAGTAATTTGCAAATGTATTGTTCTGTTGCTAATGGCAGTCCTCAGGGTGGGAGGATATGCAAACAAGGATTAATGTCTGCTAATTGGTGCTCAGTGTCTGCTGGGAATCCCCTGGCCTTAGGCTGTTTCTCATTTGCATAGGTTGAGTCTTGACCTTGCTGTCCTTCAGGACTGGTAGCCAAGCCTTGTTTACTCTCAGAGTTTCCTCTTTCCTGTTGAAACTGTCCAGGTGTTTATGGATTTCAATGGCCTCCCTGTGCAGTCTGACATGGTAGTTGTTGGCATGGTCCAGAATTTCAGTGCTTTCAAACAGCATTTTATGCCCAGGATGGTTTATAGCATGTTCTGCTATTGCTGATTTTTCCAGTTGACCCAGTCTGCAGGGTCTCTCATGTTCCTTGATTCTTGTTTGCACACTGCGCTTGGTGGTTCCTATGTAGACCTGTCCGCAGCTGCATGGAATGCTGTAGACTCCTGTGGCTGTCAGAGGGTCTCTCTTGTCCTTGGCTGAGCAAAGCATTTTCTGGATTTTCTTAGTCAGTTTGTAAACCATTTGAAGTTTGTGTTTCTTCACCACTTTCCCTATTCTATCTCTGACTCCTTTGATGTATGGTAAAAATATCTTCCCTTTGGGTGGTTGCTTGTCTTGTGTCTTCTGGGTTTTTCTGGGCCTGGCAGCCCTTATGATGTCTGCGCTGGAGTAACCATTAGCCTGTAGAACCCGGTCCAGGTGTTTCAGTTCACCTTCTCAGAAGTGGGGTTCACAGATACGTTTTGTCCAGTCTACCAGTGTTTTTATAGTGCTTCTTTTTTGTCCTGGGTGATGGTTGAAGTTCTTGTGCAGGTATCTGTCCATTTGTGTAGGTTTTCTTTATACTGTGCGGCCCAAATGTTGGTTTGGTTTGTGAATGACTAGGACATCCAAGAATGGTAGTGTTCCATCCTTTTCTTTTTCCATTGTGAATTACATCTTAGGATGGATGTTGTTCAAATGGTTCAGAAATACAGCCTGATCATCTTCTCCGTGGCTCCAAATAATGAAAGTGTCATGGAGGCATTCTATAGGTATGACACAGATTAAATTGAAATAATGAAATTATAATTGTATTGGTATATATTTGTAATTTTGTTCATAAAAACATCTCATCCAGTTTGCAATGTATCTGTATAACATATTCAGCCAGTATTCAGGTTTACATGTTGGGATGTATAGTGTATTGTATTACTGTTACATATGCCTTTAAGAGTTTTCATGTAATAGTTAGCCACCTGTAGGCCTTTAAATAAGAAAAGTATATTACAACACACACTTATTGCTGATTCCTGACTAGGAACTTGACTGTTGCTGAGTCTTGCTGATCTATGGTTTGGGTAAGCAAATGTGTTGTTAGTTTTGGGCTACTGTATTGTTTGTACTTGGCACTTTGTAGCTAATGTAAATTGAGTTATTAATATCTATCAACCTTATGCATTTAGCAGCATGGAAGCATAGTTTGGGATACTAATCTGACATAAAATGACATTGAAATGCTGATGAAGACCTCTAAGAGTTGAAATGGCCACACATTGCTCTGGAGGTAGCCGTCTTCCATGACTGAAAGATTGTTTGCCAGATTGAGACCATTGAAGGACATTGCCATCAGTACAAAAAACTGACTACAAGTGCCACAAATTACTTTTTCATTTTGGTGATTGGACTTTCTGGGAGATATAATATTATATTGCTTTATATGACACTCCATTTGTTATTTTGGGATTATTAAAAGATACAATAGACTTATTGCCTACTGCTGGCTTTATGTTGAATGTGTTTCAGTTCAGTACACCACGATGTTTATTTTGTGGTAGATTTTTGCTAATTAGTATTATTGTTTTCCCAGTGTTTCACTCCCTTTTTGGCACTAGTGATAGGAGCTCACCTCATCGTGCAGCACTTGGGTCTTGAACTGCCAACCTTCTGATCATCAGTAGCACCTTAAGCACTAAGCCACCACCTCCCTATCATCTCTATCATGTATTTATTGGAGGGAGAAATTTGAGATCATTGTCCCAAATATGAATTCTGACTCCCCATGATATTGTCTTACAGTTCCCAATTTTTTAGCACCGCAGTAACTGAAGACATCAGCTGAACATTAAGAAATGCAGTTTAGACATCCAAAGAAAAAGAGCAGGCAAAGTTACCAGGGGAAAGCAAACACAGCAAATATAAGAATTTGCAGTTATCAACATCTCACTGTCCTCAGTGCTAGAAATTTGGGGGACCGAAGCGAAATTTCAATACCAGGGCAGAATTCTTATTTGGGGACAATGCCTCCAACTCCTTCCCCCCCCTCCCCAACTCTAATCCTGGTTGTTTCTCCAACATCTTGTCTCATACTAACTAACACCAGTTTTGTTTCTCCAAATCAGAGGTCTTTTTATCCTCTTGCTTGCATGAAGTTATTAGGGACTGCAAAGTCACAGTCATATTTAATGTGCTCCAGTCATTTCCTGATGAATGTACGTAATTCTACCATTTTCATGTGAAAAAAATACTAATAATGAGGGGCCAGACAAGACAACACTCTGCAGGGATATTACATGCAGTGGCTTTTGTGAAAAGAATTAACATGAAAGAGGGTTCAGCACCAGGCTAAAGGTCAGGTCAGATAAACTCTTTGGTTCTGATATGTTTTTGTAAAGAGGAAAGAGCTTTAGAAAACCCGTCTGTGGGAAGAAGCAGTCAAGAAGGGGGTGGCCACCAATGTCAAGGGTGTTGGCCCATGTTTTTCTTCTGGTGCAGCCTTTCATCCTCCAGCTGTCAAGCTCCATTATTTTCAAAGCAGATTGTCATTTTTTTAATATCAACACAAGCCTATCTGGTGTGGCAATGCCTCTTTGATTAGGGGAACATCACAATATTGACAACAGTTTAGAGGACTGCTGTGCTTTCTTTTGAGGGCTCAACTAGGCCTCTCTGAAGAATGCTGAAACACTTGCTGATCCTATACATGGGTCAAGGAGTACTTGATTTGTTGGGCCTATACAGAAATATAGAGAATTTTTTCATTGGCTTTCAGTTTATTTAAAAAACAAACAAACCAGTAACCATAATATAGGGTGGATGATTGCACTTAAAAAAAGAAGAAGATGGATTGCTAGCAAAATATTTGCATGGCCTAGGCCAATAAGCTAATAATGGCCTGCATACTGTGGCCAAGACTCATTGGAGAATTCTGGGGGTTGAAGTCCTAACAGTAAGTTTTCCAGGCTTTGTCTATTAGTCACTTGGGCAGAAGGAAAACACAGCCTATTTTACACCCAGGTTTAAACAGAGACTCCTAATAATAGCTGGTGACTTCCATGAAGCTATCTTATTCCCCAAATAGGATTGTCCTTTTTTTACATAGCTCCTTTAAATTCAGACTAAACCCCAGAGTGGATTCACTGCACCACTGACATGAAAAACACTAGCTGTCACTAAAGTCTCTCTTTTTGGATGGTGATGTGTCTTGTTATTTCACTTACTTCAATGTGTGATAAGCTATTTCTGCTGTGTCTGGGATCCTTTGGCTCACTTCTCCTTCTGTTTGAGTATTCTGTCCTGGGAGCACCACTGGACCCAGGAAGTGGTACTGTCTGGCTGGTGAAATGTGGTTGGCTGGTGGTTCAGTTTCAAATCATGGATTATAACTTAATGGAAATGATGCAAAAGAGAAAAGGGACAGGGAGGAAAAAGGAAATATTCGCTCTCAGTGAGGTAGGGCAGAAAATATTCTGCAGTTGTTCTGTTCTTTCATTTTCTATTGCTTTGTACACTTAATAGTAGTATAATGAATAGACACACTGCCAGTCATACATGAATAGACACATTGCTAGTTTCAAAGTTGTAATTAACGTTGTTCAGTTGTCTGTCTCTCAGAAGGATGCACATGTGTATAATATGTATAAATGCACAATGTTATTGGCATGCTAAAATTAGTTGCTTTTGCTCAGATGCCTTTACTCCCCACCCTTCAAAGTTTCAACAATTTAATTTTGAAGCTATGCTTTTGAATTTGCTTATACAGTGGGCCCTTGTTCTCCACTGGGGTTTGGTTTCAGGACCCTTCATGGATAACAAAATCTGTGTATGCACAGCACAACAACATAAAATGGAAAATCAAGGTTTGCTATTTGGAATTTATACTTTTTGGGAATATTTTCAAGCCATGTATGCTCAAATCCACAGATAAAAATCCGTGGATAAGGAGGGCTAACTGTATGTGACATTTAAACTACATCAGGTGTGTTTTGTTGATGAGTGTTTGTATGTGCGTCTCTCTCTCCTAATAAAATGTTTCAGTTCAAATACTTTTGCCTATGGGAAGTGAGAGAATTGAGAAACAAATGTGAATTAGGTCATCAGCAAAATTCCTGATTCATATTTTCTCAGTAATTCCACATCACTGACCACCTAGTGGTGCAGTTGAACAATCTCTGCAAGAGATCGTTCTGGACATCATTCTAATGGCATTTGGCCCCACCTGGGGCAGTAAAGGAGGCCTCACTAACCAAATGCTTCCCTTGTAGCAGCCATGACTGCTGATGAAGACAGTTCTGGGAGGGGAAGGCAAATGGCAGTTGGTCAAAGCCAGGCTGATGAATATTATCTGGCACCATTAACTTGTTTTGATCTTATATAGCCTACTGTGTTATGCTGCGTGGGAAGTTGTAAAACAAATCGTAACATAAAAGTATAACTCTATATTTTAAGCTGGCATACATGCCGATGGCTACAAAAAAATCTTAATCACTACCTTATGGCTTGTAAAAGAGGCAATCTAAATCCAAATACCAAGGGGGATGATTATTTCTGCCGTCTCCTTCATACCTCTACAAATTATATATTACCTTTTTGCTTAAGATCAAAATGTTGAAGTAATTAGATGATTAATTGTTCTTTCTTGCAGTGCGAAAAAACAGTGATCAGCAAGAGTAACCGATAAAATAAAAAAACACAAAATAAATCCTGTCATGTAGTTGCTGAATACTTATAATTCCAGTCAAATCTGACCTGGAAAATGTGGTAATAAGTTTTGGAAGCAGAGTGTGTGTTTTCAGGTGGATTTCTTCCATTTTGAAAGCAAACTTTTATGATACCTGATCCTTTCTTTAAATTATGAACAGTTTAATTTATTTGCAACATTCACATACCATCTGTCATGTAGTGTAGAGAATAAAAATATAATTGCAAAAATGCAAACTGTATCAATCCTGGTATATGCCTTACCTCTGGAGGCAGAGAGAGGCTATTCCAGAGCATAGGTGGTTTACAGAAAAAGCTGTTCTTTAACTAGAAGTTAAGTGTAAACAGGAGTTCTTGGTAAACATATTTGTGACTCCAGCCTTTGATAAGATTACTAACAACACAATCAAGCAGAGGTCTTACATATCCACCAGCATTTCACAGATGAAAACCAGCATATATATAGCTAAACATCATCAGACTGTGGGCAAGATGGCAAAATTTATTAATGAGGAAAAACATACAGTCTAGGAGAGGCTGCAGCAATTTGCTTTGGGCTGAACCTGCAGGGAATAGCAAGATTCTGCCCCTTCCTCTCATCTTCCTTTTGAATTAAATGAATGTGAACTAGTTTTATGTTTCTAACTCAGTTTGCAGGTATTGAAGTAAGCTGAGGACAACGGGAGAAAGTCAGAAGAGAAGAGAAAAAAACTGGACATTTTAAAAGCCACTGAAAAGTGGGATGACAGGATTGATCAGGATTGTCCCAGCCAAGGACCCAAGGGAGAAAGGGGCCATGGTGGCAGCCTCTTTCTCCCCTCAGCACAGCCAAGGGAAGTGGGGTGTAGTGGGCGTCCAGGGTGCCTGCTGCACACCACTTTGAAGCAGCGGGGAAGCGGCAGTTTGCCGCTTCCCTGCGGCCTTCAAAAGTGGCGGGATGGAGCCTCTGGGGCTGCAGGTGCAGCAGCCTTAGCCCCATCTCGCCACTTCTTGGGGGGCTACATACCACCCCTTTTGGGCAGTCTGTACTGCCCCTATAAGTTCTTTTTGTAGCTATGTGGGTGAGGTCTCACTAAATGGTAGAGAAGACAGATCACATGTTTTAGTATCAATTTATGTTCTGTTGCAGTTGTTGAAATGTCAACTAGAATGAGAATTTAGTACATTCTGTTTGATACACAAGCAATTTGTAGCACTCAGAAGTGCATAAAAGTAAATAAAATGAATAGTTTAGTAACTTCTCTGAAACGAGAAAGTAAATATTTACTTTTTAAAAATAATGACTATATAAGTAACTAACTGCTTCAAGGCCATTCGAACTATGACTCTAACCAATTTCTTTCAGAAAGAGTTTTTTGAGCTTTGGAGTTGTTTTTTATGCTGTTATGTCTTACTGTCTGTTCTCTGGTTTTTGCTTGGTTTTATTATGTGTTATCTTCAGTCATTGTTACTATTGTTAATGCATTGTTAATAAACTGTACACCACCCAGAAAACTTTAATTATCAAACTTCCAAAACTGCATAATAAAGCTTTTAAAATGGCTAAATGTATCCCTTGTTTATGGTAGTCCTATTGACAATAATGCATTAATATCAGGAAATAAAAAAAACCATTTGAGCAATTGCTTGTCTCTGTTTTGGCATGGAGCTGATGGGGTTTATATTTAGGTGATGTGATGTGCTCTACTGCTGTTTCTTATTTGTTACTCCTTATACATTTGTTTCCATGGCTAACTGGGAGGAGGGAAGTTATTCCAATATGCTGTAGAAACGGTGATCTCTCTTGAAACTTCAGCAAAGTGCCCTGCGATAAATCTAAATGTCTAAAACACATTCTTTGCAACAGAAGTGGTTCCCACAATCTGATTTGTGTAGGACCCATGGTTGGCATCTACAGAATGAGGAGAGCTCTTTTTGTGTTCATTTTATTTAGGAATTCTTAAACTGGGGAAGTGTTCTTGGGTAGCTGAAAGCTTGAACATCTGGCTCCTACATTATTTCCAGAGGGGTGTGTGTGTGTGTGCATGTGGCAGGAATGCCAAGGCCTCAGTTCCAGATACTCTCAGCATGTGGAAAAACCCTTTGGGACACTTGCTAATGGCATAGGTTAGAGCAGTCAACAAGCAGCTCTGTGCTGTGCCACAGTTGCATATTGAACAGACCAACAGGGGGTTGTAACAAGCCTGAATGAATTCTGGCTGTAGGAGCCATTATAGGCTTTTTCAAAAGCTGAAGTGAATTTATTGTCAGTGGGTGGGTCTTCTTTCAAAATTCGCTATTACTTTAACACATTGTCATATCATGTTCAGCACTGTTTAACTAAATACTTTATTTTGAAAGAGTGATGCTGCTACAACAGCAGTTTATGGGTCAATTAATGCTGGCCTCATGTTTTGTTGTGATACTGAAATGGTTGTATTGTCAACTAGGCAATACAGATGGAAATTCTAACTTTTCCCCATCTCATACAGTAATTGACACAAGTTTTAAAAATTTCTCTTGAATGGGAACTGCAGTGAGACAACATGCTTTTTGAGGAGGGTTGGTCTTGGAGAAAATACATAAATTGTTGTGAGTGGATTTTAGTACATTTCTGATAAACTGTTAGTATTGGACAATGTAAAAAGTGTAACTAGTAAAATAGGGTAATTGGATAGGTTGTGTCCTTATTTTCCATATTGTCTCCAATTGGGCTTGGCTTGTGTGGGTAGGTGTGGATGTGGGCGTGATTAAACTAATAAAGGGGGAAATACGCTTGCTTTATACAAACAGGAGTTTTATGCAAAATATAAAACATACAAGGAAATGGCAATGGGAAAAGAAATTAGCATCTCATGCTGCATCTGCACTGCAGAAATAATAAGAGGTTGACACCACTTTTATTGCCGTGGCTGAATGCTATGGAATTCTGGGAACTGTAGTTTATTGTGGCGCCAGAGCTCTCTAACCAAAGGCTAAATGTTTCACAAAACTAAAATTCCCAGAATTCTATAGCAGTGGTCCACGGCAGTTAAAGTGGTGTCAACTCTGATTATTTCTGCAGTGCAGATACAGCCACAGTCTTGTGCTGCAGCAAGCTTTAATGAGGCCACTGGAGAATCTTTTTGGAGTTATCTCACTGTGCCAAAATTGCCAGTCTCAGCTGAAATCTCAGTTTTGGTCATATTTGGTCACATTGCCATTAAACAGCCAGCCATAGACCCTTGAATAGAAAGACTAAGACCCCCATCCATACCCAAATGGATGGTGTCAAGTTTGGACTGCCAAGGCTTCTATGTAATCAATCAGGAATTATCAAACAAAAATGTACTAAATGATCAGACACAAATAAATATTAAGACAACAATGGCCCACAGATTAGAAATGATCAATGTACATTCGTATCCCAAATAAAGGAAACTCAAAAGATTGTAGTAACTACAAGTTTATTGATCAATGTACATTCGTATCCCAAATAAAGGAAACTCAAAAGATTGTAGTAACTACAAGTTTATTGCATACATTTCCTACGCAAGCAAAGTCATGCTCAAAATGCGACAGAAACACTCTTACCATATATGAAGCGAGAAACTCCAGAAGTGCAAGCTGGGTTTAGGAAAGGAAGAGGCACTTGGAATCACATTGGAAACATATGTTGGATAATGGAGTGCAACAGAGAACTGAAGAAGAAAATCAGCATATGATTTATAGAAAAGCTTTTGACTGCATAATTCATGAAACGTTATGAATTGCCCTTAAAGAACTAAGTGTGCTACCACATTTGATTATCCTGATGAACAAGAGGCTATCATTGGAACAGAATATGGGGAAATATATTGGTCCTCAATTGAAAGAAAGTCAGGCAAGGCTGTATCCTATCACCCTACTGGTTCAACTTGTATGCAGAAAATATCATATGCAGAGGAGATTTAGGCTTGGAGGAAGAAGGAGCGAAGATAGGATGAAGGACTATCAACAATCTAAGATATGCAGATACCATACTACTGGCAGAAAATAGCAAAGACTTGTAACAATTGGGACAACTACTAAGGAACAATTACAAAAGAAAGTGCTAATGCAATCTTACTGTCAAACATTAAGAAAACAAAAATAATGACCATGGAAGATTTTCCTAAATTCAATGTAGAAAATCAGGAAATTGAAATAATGACTTCCCATTTCTTGGATCAATCATTGATCAGAATTCAAGAAATCAGAAAAAGATTAGGACTGGGAATGGCAGCTATGAACAAACTAGACAAGATCCTGAAGTGCAAAGACATACAACTGGACATTAAG
Organism: Urosaurus nigricauda; assembly: GCA_034509955.1. NCBI lineage: Eukaryota > Metazoa > Chordata > Lepidosauria > Squamata > Phrynosomatidae > Urosaurus > Urosaurus nigricauda. Next base: position 85,938,185 of record JAOEGL010000001.1, on the reverse strand, counting down.
GTTTGGATTCTCCATATCATTGTATTTTTCATCACTGCATATGGATGTGAGAGCTAGGTGGTGAAGAAAGCTGAAAGAAAGAGAATCAGATCATTTGAGATCTTGTATTGGATATGAATTCTACTGATACGATGGACTGTGCATCATTCTTGTTATTTCAATCTATATTTAAAAGCTATGTAGTAAATTTAGATGACTTTTTTACAATATAGCACTGTTATTCAAGATGTACTTTCTGAATGAATCTGCTTACTCTTGAGTAACACCAAAAATCAAGTTGGGGGGAGCATTACAATTATAAAAATAAGTCATTTCCAGGAATGTAGGCTTAGTGTTTCAGAAGGCAGGAAGGGGCGGGTTGCCCCATTTTTGTTTTATAGCCTTGCCTTTCTGTAAAGCAACCAAGTTAAAACAACAGGATTTAATTTCCAGATTGCTGGGGCAGCTAAAGGCTAATGCAGTGTACAGGCCTCCTTTTATCTTTCCCTCATTCACCTCACTCCTCATGTCTCTTTAGGTGTTCCACTTTGCCACTGTGCTGTTCAACTTATTGGCCTAAAATATCATTGCAGGTGATTTATAGAGCCCAATGGTTATTGTATGGCTAATGATTCATGGAACTTCATTAAATACCAAGTATGTGCCTGCTTACTGTCTGTGCACACTGCACATGAGAACTCTTGCACTCCCCCTTTGCAAATTGCCCCCATTAAAGTCCCAGACAAAAGGTCCTCTCAGTAGCTTACATATTTTCCCACATGTGAGAGAGCAATTGGAAACTTCCTCTTGATAACTAAAAACTTTTGAATTAGAATTTATGAGAAGGGTCTCTTGGTCTCATAGCCTCAGGGTTGAAACAGATCCCAGTGTGTACAAGCGCTCCTTTGAAGCATGGAGCTGCACGGGGTAACAGTTTTGAACAGGATCAAAAAGTGTAATGTGGAGACAATGTGTGGAGGCCTGTACCTTGACACAAGGAGTCAAGTCTGTGTTTTTCCAAGGCTCAGAATGTAAATGTGTATGGGGAAGGTAGTCACAAGCACTATTTTATTTTTAATTGCAGTCAAATCTGAAATTTTTAACAAAAAAAGAGCAAGAAGTATTACAATTTCATTTTCTTGAAGGTCTTGGCTTTGAAGTTATAATTGCCATTGAGAGAAAGAAAGAAAATTAAAGTGTGATTGATCTAATTGTTACTAAATAATTCTTACGAATCTTTCCTAACAGAATACCGTCTATTGTTGTTGTTAATAATTATTATTGATTGCTCAAAGGTTTCATTTCAGACATTATCCAAGCAACAAGTTCATGTAAAAATGTTACACTGGAATTCATATCCAGGATGGATATGATCTTGATAAATTAGGAATGTATCAGTTTTGCCTTCTCCAACATTTACTTTTACAAGAAAGATCACAAGAGCAGGTTGGTCAGATTTATTTTTTTGAGGGGGGGGGGAGGAATGTGAATTTTGAGATATCTATACAATTGAACCAATTGGAATTCTCAGCCATCTGCACTAGCCTCATTAAATGAACACTACTATTTAAGCTTGGGGAATACCATGTTGTACCAGCCTCCCATTCAGCACCATGAACATGCCTGTGTAGACTGGGATTCAAAGCAAGATTCAGAAAAAGGAAGCAATCAGAGTTTTCTTTTTGGATGTTCTGCCATTTTTGCTTACTTTCACATTGACTATTTTTAATATTGTTTCCATCAAATTTATAAAGACATTTGTGGATTCTGGGAATTGCTTATTTTAAAAAGGAAATTAAAAGAAATCCATGCCCATGTGTATCTGTTTCTGTGAAGGTTCTCCCTGCGTTTCAAGTTGCATCCACACTACAGAAATAAGCCAGGCCGACCACTTTAACTGTCATAGTTCAATGCTGTGGTATTCTGGGAACTGTGGTTTTGTGAAACAGCCTTCTCTGTCAGAGAGCTTTGGTGCCACAACAAACTACATTTCCCAGAATTCAATAGCACTGAACCATGGCTGTTAAAGCAATGTCAATCTGGATTATTTCTGCAGGGCAGATGCAGTGTTAGGAGATTATCACCCTGCAAATCCTGACAGGATAGACATGGGACTGAAAATCAAAACTGGGTGTTATCCCACACAGCCAAGGCTGGGTGAGTGCAATTCCCCTGCAGCCTGGACCCCAGACACACTTATTCAGCAGTTTTTCAAAAACCAGATCTTGCCATTTTTGAAAACCTGCTGGAAAAGTGCAGCTGGGGTCCAGGCTGCAGATGGGTTGCACTCACCCAGCCTTGGCTGCATGCAATAATGCCTGTTTTTTACTTTTCGATCTTGCATCTATCCTGGTGGGATTTGCAGGTACGGTAATCTTCTTAGTCTCTTCCTTTGTGTTTGTGTTTAGGAGGGGGAGAGTTTTCAAGAAGAAATTTCCAATTGCCTTCCTTGATGTGAGAAAGAATGTCTGATGATGCATCCAGTTTATATCAAAAGAAATGTCCTGTTGTTCTTTGTGGGGGTTTTGGGCTATGTGGCCATGTTCTAGAAGAGTTTCTTCCTGAAGTTTCACTAGCATGTCTGGTTGGCATCTTCAGAGAATGCTTGTCTGGAATGTCCTGTTCCTTCCAACTTTATTTTGGAGGTCCATACACAGTTTATCCAAGAATATTTTCTGCCAGTTCCTAGTATGATCATAAACTTGTTATCCATCCTCCCCATGTTAGTTTATTTTAACCTAGTATAAAATCAGAAAGAACAGGAACAAAATCTGAGACTTTCATTTCATCTGGATACATCCCAAGAAGATTTACTCTTCATTAAGAACTGGGAAAGAAATAAATTTCTTGCAAATTCAGAAACATAGCCTATAAGCAAAATGTTTGAAATATTTTATGTCCTCTCATAGTTTTATTGTTTCAGAATAGGTGGTGTCAGGCTTACAGACATGGATCACACCATCCAGTCCACTCTTGCTTTCTCAGTACTATGTGGCTGCCCTGAAACCATTATTCCGCAGCAAGAATATTATTGAGACAGCAGATGAAAAAGATACTAAATGAAGGAGAGCAATTTCATAGCTTGGGCTGAGGCTGCGACCCTAAGCACACTAAGCTGGGAATATGTTCCACTCGCTGATCTTTTTGGGACTGAGTAAACATGAATGGAATTGAATTACCACGTTACCAGTCTGCTTATCTAAGTCTGGGATTGATAGAGGTTCATCAAAGTGCCACAAATTGTTCATCCTTTATTACCTTAGGCCTCTCTCTCTATCCTTCTTACCAATAAAGCTATACCAGTAGAAATCTGCCTTCCTTATTTAAACAAAACAAGGCATTACTAAGCAAAAGCACAGGAAAAGTATATTGTTGAAATGAAAAGTGCTCATGAGATGTAAACCAAAATAAATGAAAGAAAATGAGTGAGTGAGGGTGATAGTTTAAGATTAAACAATTTGCAAGTTGTTGTTAACTGCCCTCGAGTCAACCTCAACTCATGGTGATCCTGTGGATGAGGCATCTCCAAGCCCTGCCCTCCTCCATTGCTCTGCTCAGGTCCTGCAGGCTCGGGTTTGTGGCCTCTCTGGTATGCAGTCATCTGGCATGCAGTCTTCCTCACATTCTTTTGCCTTCTACCTTTCCTAGCACTGTTGCCTTTTCTAATGATTTGTTTTTTCTAATGATTTATGATGTGGCCAAAGTACAACAGCCTTAATTTAGTCATCCTGGCTTCCAGGAAGAGTTCAGGCTTGATATGTTCAAGGACCCATTTGTTTGTCTTTTTGGTCATCCACAGGATCCTCAGCACACTTCTCCAGCAAACAATTCAAATGGGTTGATTTTATTCCTATCCACCTTCACTGTCCAGCTCTCATATCTGCACATGGTGACAGGGAATATGATGACTTGGATGACTTTAGTGTTCAGAGTTATGTCTTTACATTTTTTAAAAATCTTGTCCAATTCTTTCACTTTTGTCCAGTTCTGTCATAGCTGTCCTTCCCAATCCTAGCTTTTTTCTAATTTCTTGACTGTAGCGTCTGTTTTGATTAACATTTTATCCCATATGAGTATGGGAACTCATAACTTTTTCAATTTTCTCATTAACTAGGATGAATTCTTGTAGATGTTCCATGGTCATTATTTTTTTTTTCTTAATGTTCAAAATCAAGCCTACCTTTGCCTTTCCTCCTTGACCCTCTTCAATAATTGCTCCAGGTCTTGTTGGTTTCCACTAGTAGTATTGTGTCACCTGAATATCCTAGGTTGCTAATGCTCCTACCTCCATTCTTCACTCCACCTACCTCTCAGTTCTGATGGTAGCCTCTTGTCCTGATTACAAGTTTAAAGTGCTGTACAAATTTTACTGCTTCCTTAACTGAGGAAAAGATGCCTCTCTCCCTCTCCCCAACCTTGCTGGTCTCAGAATGTTGGTATGAAAGGAGCAGAGTCTCTTTTGAAATCTTGACACTGCTTTAAAACAATATTGTTCTAGATGCTCTGTCAAATGGGCATCTACTGATATATATGACTGAGTGTAAATTATTTTTTGACATGCAACAGTTAAGAATTTTGTTTTCACTTTTATATTTACTTCATGGTACTACAATAAATAGATGTAGAAAGAGATTGTGAGTGAGTGTGAATACACATTCTCCAGCAAGTACTAGTTTGTTGCCTCACTGTGGTATTGAGGTGATATTTAACTCTCAGTTGATTGCAATTTTTTATAGATTATCCCAATCTGTAAGGCTTTGAAATGGTAGACCCTGTGTATATCATCCAAGGATTAGTTTAGGTAAATACAGAAAGGCTCAACATAAAAAGGTTGCCCATCAAATTGACAATTGACAAATTGGCCACAGTCACTATGGAAAAAATAGTGGTATGAGATACTTGCAGTTTGCATTGGTAGAAAGACTTCCTCCATGTATGTAATCAAGGATCTTCAAAGTATTCAAAGTGAATGAATATGATGTCTGTTGGATGTTGGCATCTTTGGCTATGGAAGTTTTTTTTTTAAAAAAAAAAAGATGGAATATAATAGAGCATCATTTCTTTGGTTAAAAGAGTTGGATTGGGAAGAGTTGTAAATCTATGCAATGACTACAACTTCGGAATAAATTATCACAAATACACTCAGTGAATTATTTCAAGAGTACAGGGCAAAAAGAAGTGCCCTAAATTGATTACTGATTGATTAACATCCCAGAGTTCATAACATTTCCACTAGTTTAAGTCAGAGCTCATTCTCTAGCTTCCAAGCATTGCATATTGAAGCCAAGGCCCTGAGCCTGTGTATATGTTCAGGACAGTTAATATTTATGATGTATCTTACTGGGAAAAGTAGTATAAAGCTGTTTTCCAACAGTACATTTATCCCATGACCCAGTTTTATGAATAACATGCTGAAATATAGCCGACATGATTTAAAACTTTGTCACCCGTTCTAATGGATGCAATGCCTTGTTTAGCTTTTGCAGTGCAAGTTGGGCTTTGTGCAAAAATCTAGTACATATTAGTGCAAAGTAAACAGATGGTAATACTTTTGCTAATACTGAACATACATAAAGTTATTTATCAAAGAACCACATGTAAGACCCATTGCTTTTGGCTAGATTCCCTAGACTATTACATCAGCTAATAAAAGTAACCATTTTACTGCATTATTGACAGCTTTTGAAAGTGCATCTTTACATATGAACTTGAGATGCCTGGGGTGGCACAGACAGTTGATGGGTCTCATTCTGGCTAGTGTTGCTTAGCAGTCCACTCAACATTCTTGAGTGCTGTTCACCAACATTGTCAACATCTTCTCATGGGGAATATATTTGCTGTGTGTTTGTATATTCCATTCTTACAGTGATTTATATTCTGAACCTCGACCAAAATGCACTCTCTCTCAGAGATGTGCAACCACATAAAAATTTAATCTGATTAACAAAAGATGATACTATCACTGCAAGAGGTTGAGAAGAATGACAGTTACAGTGGAAAAATAAGAAAACATTCAAGGCAGGAAGGGTCAAGATGTTTAAAACATCCATGTATAGGTCCTGAAGACAAATAAAAGGGTCCATGAACAAATCAAGCATGAAGTTTCACTAGAAGCCAAAATACACAGGGATCTTGTAGCACCTTTTGAGACTAACTGAGCAAAGGAAGTTGTAGCATAACCTCTCATAGACTAGGTCAACTTCCTCAGATGCATGGTAGTAGACCATTCATCTGAGGAAGTAGACAAAATCTACAAAAGCTTATGATACAACTTCTTTCACTCAGTCTCAAAGGTGCTACAAGATCCCTTTTTATACTGATGTTACAAACTAACATGGCTATGGTCTAATCTGAAGTTTGACACCACTGTAACTATCATGGCTCAATGCTATGGAATTCTGGGATTTGTAGTTTTATTAGACATTTAACCTTCTCTATCAGAGAGCTCTCATGTGAAAACAAACTACAGATCTCAGGATTCCATAGCAGTGAGCCATGGCAGTTAAAGTGGTGTCAATTTGCATTATTTCTGAAGTGTCGATTAGCCCTATGTCTGAATGGAAGCCAAAATGGGGGCCAAGCTGTACAGGGCTTTACATGTCATAACCAGAAATCTGAATTGTGCTTGGAAGCAAACCTGTAGCCTGTGAAGATGTTTCAACAGGGAAGTTATCTGGTCTCGGCATCTTGGACCAGCTGCCATTTCTGAATAGTTTCCAAAGGCAGATCCACGTAGTGTGCATTGCAGTAGTCCAAACAGGATTGGAGGTTGGGTTGGTTTAATTGTTGCACAATCAGTTATGCCCTTTAGGACATTTATCTTATTATTATTATTTTATTATTTTGCACCATGCCTTTCTCCCAACATAATGTCCCTGGTGACTCAGAATGTAGATTAAAACAAAGTACAGGTTAAGAAAAACTCAATATAAAAATAAAAAGAAAAACTATCAAAACAGCTCTAATTTAAAACATTATAAACACATTTAAAACCTTTTCATGAAAATAAAGTTCAGCAGACTCACACACATTAAAAGATCCTTCTGCAATAACCAGTTAATAGCCCAAAGCCTGTTTAAACAAAAAGGGCTTTGCCCATTAGTGAAAGAAGAGCAAAGAGGAAGCCCTCTAAAAATCTTCTGTGGGAGAGAGTTCCATAGTCTGGGAGCAATACCAACATTGCTCAAGTAAGCTCCTGATGCAGACAAGCAATCCACCAGGGCATACAGCACAGGAAATACCTGCCAATTTTTTACACAAGAGTGTGATCTAGTGTAAGTCCAACATAGCTACACAGTTATAATGTTACATATGCAAACAGTAAAACAGATCTAGGCCAGAATCTGCCTTCCATAAATAGAAGGACCCTTTCCATTTTCAGAAGGCTTCTGATCCCATGGAGCATTTCTGCTGGCAAACTGATGGAGGAAAGCTACCATTGTCCATGATTCTCTCTTTACCATCCCCTAAACTTCTTTCTTGAGTTGTAGAACTCTCTGAAATATTGTGGGGATGTGGCATTGAAGCTGTAGAAAGTGAAAATGTCTCCCTTTCTAGTCAATTGGGATCCTGGATCCAACTCATAGTTCTGAGTCTTTTTTGACAATTCTGCAGCAATTCTGAGGCAGGTGTTCTCATATAGTGAGTTCTGGATCTCTGGAACTATCAAATAAAAAAGTGCTAAGTGGGTCCCTGACAATAAAGACTCCTGCATTTAGCAACAAAAATGATTTCAGTATGTTGCTTTCTTCATCCTGGGTTTTCAGAGGCAGTGACATAAGTTAAACAGGAATTAAACAGGAAATGCCTTATGTTTAACATAGGACATTTCCTGTTTAATTCCTGTTTAAACCCTGTTTGCCCCCTAGTGTGATAAACCTCATAGAAGTAAGGCTGAGTTTCTACAAATCCAAATGGTACTGTTCCTATCTAATCTCTGGATTTCAACCTCCCTCATGCTTTGAAAGTTCTAATGGTATAATTTTTCTTTCACTGTAATTCTAAATATTATAAATCTTGATATTAGAAAAAAACTATCTGCATCCCACCTTGTCAATTTCAGAATGCAACACAACTCACCCACTCCAGGATTTTCACTGCAAGGAGGACTGACATGTACATATGGAACTTGCTAAAAACAGAAGCTGACCATAGCATGGGGCTTGCGTACGATCACAACAGGAACACCCATAAGCTATGCTAGCTGGATCTCCATCTCCATCTCCATTTCTATATAAGAACCCTCAGGCCCTGGGAGCAAAGCCAGCAATTGTTTTAGGGACCAAAGGCTAGTCTACACAATTAAAATATTCTTCATTCTATTTGAATAAAATGTGATCCTTCCACATGCAATTTGGAGGATTTATGACTTTTTCTGTAAACTCCATAGAAAAAAGAATTGCCGATTTTAGTGGACTATCCCCAAGCTTGTGTGCAGATGTGCATTATCAAACATGGGACCATCCATCCACTTCTTATGGATTTGTATTGCTGCATACCTTCAGCAGAGGGAGGGGGTGAATAGATGCAAATTTTCAAAGGAAAGTGAAGACAAACAATGTGAATGTGCAAAAATCCACAGCAATTTGCATATGTAGATTAGTCCCAAATTTCATTCAGATTTATTCTGTGGACACAGTTTTAAAAATACTAGGGCTGAAAATAGTGGGAGAATAAAGAAATGATCTCCTACTATACTGGCAGTCATGTTGTGCATATACGGGTGGCTGTGGTGCATATTTGCTAGTTTTGTAAGACCAGCTACATCTGCTGTGCCTAAATTAGAGTAGGGAAGTTATGGCCTGCTAGTTGTTTTGAACTATAACTTCCACAGCCTTCCCATTAGCCGTGCCAGCTGGGGTTTCTGGGAGTCAAAGTCCAAAGCATCTGACTGGTGAAAGTCTTCTGGCTTTTGCAATAAGTAAGACCCAATATCCCATCCACCATGTATAGGCCCTTATATTTGGCAATCATTCTGGCTCATGAGTCCTTAGCTTGCTACATGGATCCCTTGTGAGGTAACTAGAATATATACCATATATTTTGGGATGTTGGAATACAATTCCAGATTATGGTACTTGGCTATAATAACATTGTTTTCTCGATACAAATCTGATCATTTCACACTTGTAATGACATTTGGCTTATTTAGCTGGCTGTGTGTCCTTGTTTCCTTGTTTGTTGTCAGCCAACTGCTGAATTTTAAAGCTTAATTTCAACTTGAACAAAGGGCGCTTCTACTATTTGCATGTATTTAAATCAGGTGACATGGAATTCATACTGCTAGATAAGAGATTTAAAGAGTTGAATTCATTGTTTTCTAGGGGAATCTGTGATGGGAGATACAGAAAGGGATGCTCTTTCTTTGGCTCATTCATTAAATAATCCTGAGCTTTGTTAAATGCTGGCCTAGTAGATGTGGAACAAGGGAAGGGCAGGGAGGAGATTTTAGATTGCTGGGGGCAATGTCAAGACTTATGGGCTCTTCCGCTTGAATGAAGTTGAGAAAATGGATTGTTACTGAGGCTGCTCTTTTCACAGCCAGCTTCAGGGCATGGTGGACCCTCCACCACGAAAAGGAACCTTCCATCTGGTAAATTGATGCACTGCCTCCATGACAGCAGTGAATTTGAGGTGCAAGGTCTTGGCTTCTTTTAGCTCCAGGCTTGAATCACTTCACATTCCATGCAGCCTGACACAGAAGGAAAAAAAAAGATACACAGAGAAAGAAACAAATACTTTTGAAGCCAATGTGTGTTTCATTTAAACAAGATCCTGAGTGGGGAGGGCTTTAATATTAGATAGAGTGAGGTGGTCATCTCAGGCGTCAATATTTTGGGTGCCTTGACAAGGCAACTAATTTTTAATTTTTAAACTAAGTTATTTCTATTATGGAGGGAGAGAGGTCAAGACAGTGGGGGTTTCTGTTGTATGATCAAACTCCTCTGGCTGTGTAATGTGGATATACTCAAAATCAACACCCCATTTAGGATCATCCCACTAATATAAGCAAGAATGCAGAAATCTGCAGTCAGAATTTGGTATTTTTAAATACTCAAAAATGCAACTCCTTCATGTTGCAATCACAATGAAAAATATGTTAGATTTTTAAAAAAATATATTACCTTTATATCTTTAACATCCATATATATGATTCCTCATATATATATGCCCATCCTACTCAGCTTTGATGATTGTAAATTTATAGTATTGTCTCACTCCAAGCACATCAAAACAAAATGGGCCATGAAAGGGCTGTAATACATAGCCAACAATATAAGGATTTTAAAAATATTAAAAAAATATGTCAGGAGAAAAAACTGCATGGTGGACAGTGGATAAATCAACAGGTCTCTGTTTGAGGAACATGTTGGATTCAGGGGTCTGTCAGATATCAGATGGAATAACCCATTTGTACTTTTTATGACTGACGTCATGTGGAAAGAAACCAGTGCAACGAGCACTATGGTGACATCAGGTTTCAATATTTTGTTTATATTCTGCCATACTTGGTTCCTAAACTGATCTAGAAGGGAAGAAAATGGCCTGTTGATGCTTAACTAAATATCTGGCTGCTAAAAAATGATTGTACAGCTAAATCCTCAAATCGGGAAATAACTGTGTTACCAAAATGGGAAGTGGTAAAGAACCATGTTTTTTTAAAAAAAACCTATTTGCTTAGAGAGTACAGGAAAGGTCCTTTAGGCTTAGAAAAATACTGGATAATGAATGAACATGGTATTGACAGCTCTAAACAGAAGAGCCCATTTTGTAAATTAGCATGAGGAGGGGCTGTTGTCAAGTAATGCAAATAGCACCCATGTGAATAAAGCAGATTAGTAATTCAGGAGAGGACATGTTGGGTCTCATTATAGAGAGGCCAGTTTTGCCTGTCCTTTTCCTGTGCCACTTAACTAGCCACATACATTCAAATGCTTTTTAGATTTGGGGGGAAAGGGGAAAGTTTTCCTAACAAAGAGAAATAATACATTATGCAGCAGTTGTCATGTTCAATATAATAATCTTAAATCTTCTACTCTATGTCTGCTATCTACTGGCTTCAGTACCAGAGCTGACTACACCACTTGTATTCACAATTGCACCTTTGCATAACTTAAAAGTGGATATTTAAAGAAATTCTGTTTCAGATCATAAAAAGATGTGAACCCATTATGTACAAACTAACACTTCAGTTTTAATTAATGTTTTGTTATTACCACCACCATGTCTAGGCATTTTAGAAATTCTGAGTTTCATTTAATTAATTTTGGATGTGTAACATTAGCTAAATTGTGAAATTAGTCAGGAAAGGAAAGAAGGAAGGAAGGAAGAGAATTGTGTTTAATCTTTCTTTCAGAATTTTGAGAAAGTATTCAAGTGGTTTTCCTTTTCTGAAAAAATAACATTGGTTTTAATATACATTGCCAGGAGAATGGTAGTAGCCATGAAAAGTCATGACTAGTTACAAATAGCAAAATAAATGATAGGTCGTTTTACCCAAGATGAATTGCTGCTACAGAAGTCTTCCTCCTGTATCAGGTGAATGGCACTATTTTCCACATAACACTGCCGTGCCACACACAAAAGTGGTAATTGCATGCTGTCACTTCTGCAGATTTAGACACTTACATTTTCCTCATACTATTAATCTATACTGTACTAACCTATATCTAATCATATTTCCCCATTTACATCTACAAGGCAAACAAATTGCTCACACGTGCCCCAGTCTTGAGTATAGTAAGATCCAGAGAACCATGTCTAGGATCATGATTGAACCATGACTGCCTGAAAGCACTGACTGTGAATTTCAAACCTCAGAAACAACAGCCTTCACAAACTGGAACCATTATACACTCTCACTCTCACCTAGATATGCATGACAAGGTAATCAGGTTATGTACTGTGTGCAGAGTTATTTTCCCTGTACATATCTTTTGTGTTTGAAGTGAGATTCACAAAATCTATAGTTACTACAGTGTAGCACATGGATAAGGAAGGCACAAAATTGCATCCCAAAACTCATTCACACTATGACTGGCATCCTGTTTATAACATATGTATGTGTAAGTTAACTCCTACACCTGTGTGTGTTTATTGAATTTCCTTCCATAGCACTCCATAGCAACCAAAGTCACCTGCCAGATCTACCATATTGCTGTCAAAGCCCCCTTTCCACTTCCATTCATGCCTAGAGGAAATCAGGGGTGGGATTACAGAAACTTTGCACCCATAGCCAGATGCAAACTGATTGCACCAGCTGCTGAGGCCTCCAGACCTCAGAAGACTTGGCTACTACCACATTGCAGAATTAATGCAGTTTGACAGCACTTTAAGTGTCATGACCCCATCCTATGGAATCCTGGGATTTGCAGTTTGTTGTGGCATCAGATCTCTCTGACACAGAAGGCTAAATATCTCCCAGAACTACAAATCCCAGAATTCCATAGCGTTGTACCATGGCAGTTAAAATGGTGTCCAATTGCATTAATTCTTTAATGTAGATCCAATCTCAATAGATGATGTAATTGCTTTATGTCTCATTACAGGGGCATAGCCAGATGCTTCTACAATCCTCCTCTCTTGCAGGCTTGAATGGCATTGTGTGGGGACTTGGAAGCTCTCCAGGGAGTCTGTGGACGGGTAAGTGGCTTAGTATAGCCTAGTTCCACCTTCAGGACTATTATGCTATGCTGAGATACACATGATTGCTGCCACTATTTTCTTTCTTGTACATAAGGAGTGGAATATGTAATGTATGAAATGGCTCCAACTTATGCATATTTAAATACATTTGCACTTCAGAAGACCATTGGGATAAATAATTCTAAAAGTGTTTGAAACACAAACATGATACTGCAGCTTACATTATTATACAACAGAGCCATCATATATAAAACCCAAAGTATGCCTGTCACAAAACAGTGCTGTTTTTATACTTTGTACACATAGATGCAATCACACATGGCTATAGCTCTATTTCTCCCTCGCCCACCACCTCCTCTCCTGTCTTCATTCCTTTAAAACAGATATAACCATTCCTGTCCCCATCTGAGTTAAATACCAGAGTATCTGTTTCAGAAGGCATCTAAGTTAAATCTAATCAAGCTGTGTCACAATTCCGTCAAGGCAGGCTGCTCTCTCTTTGGCCTTGTATAATTGGAAGAATGTTGGCACTTGTGCCTGGGCCATGAGAATGTGACCTGAGTTGATATTTAATCTATTCCAGTACTAGGCTGCACAAGGTCTGGAGCCTAAGTCAGGCCTCAGGAACAGTGTGTTAGACATCAGCAGTGCTCCTTTTACCTTGAAATAGATTCCATTTGATGCATCATTACGCTGCTCCAAGAGAATGCTTTAATGAGACAGATATACTCACTGGAAAGAATTAAATTGTTGTCTTTTTTTTAAAAAAAGTGCTTTGCTAGCCTAATCATTACAGGATGTTGGGAAATACCTGATAGAAGCAAAAGTTTATGGGGTCAATCAAGAACACATAAAATCCAAATTCTGAATGTTTTCCATGAACAATGAAAACTATTTCTTCTGTGTTTGATTCTTTCTTTCAATATCCACTTCCTCCTGAAGCTTTGCAAGAGAAGGGCTATATATTAGCTTAGTTCTGAACAATTCAAAAAACTGCCATTACTGCAAATCAGTAAATCAGAAGAATTTGACTTGTCAAATCATAATCAAGTAAATAATTATTGTTCAATTTTATACCTCCATTATCTCAAAGGCTTAAACTGTAAAATAACATTTATGACTCAAACCAGATATAATGCTTTAATACCAGCTTTTAAAACCACATCTAACCTAATAAAAAAGATGTTCACTTTCTGAGTTTTCACATTTTACAGTAGGCAGGATTCCCATAATTATTCAGCAAAACTAATGTATTGCGCTGATTTTAAGAGATCTTGAAAAGTTTTGAATATGACCTCAGTGTGATCTAAAGAACAGTTAAATTAGCAGTTCTTGAATATTAGGTTGCTACATTTTAGACTGATTCACAGGGGCCAGATTCACTGTGGCAAAAAAAGAGTGCTAGGGTGGTTGAATTGGCTGCTGTTTAACACAACAGGGGGAGGGGGGGCTCAGGGTAAAACTTACTAGGAATCAATAATTGACCATCATCGTGTTAATAACATATGGAAGTCTAAATCCAACATACTGTACATCTGATTATGTCTCTCTCTTTTGGTTGTTGCAGATGTTAGTATTCTCCTCCATCCTCTGCAATAACCCAAGCTCCACAGGCCTCACCATTTAGCCACCATAGACCTCCCCACAGCTATTCAGTGGTTGATGGACAGCTGGGAGGTGGGATTGAAGAAATGTCTGGCTATGTCCCCAAAGCTGGGCATAGAATGATTACATCATCCACTAAGGACCTCCAGAGGACCTTAACAGATTTTGGTGGCCTAAAAATATTCTAGATAAAAATGGATAAAGAGTGACTGGTCCAGGATCATTCAATAACTATCCTGTGGATTTCATAATTCATTGTATGTCAATAAATTATTTTATTTCATGTTACCAGTAAATGGTTTTGGAATTCCTTCAGTTTCTTCAGTTTTGTCTTCAGGTGGCCCTCTGAAGAATTTGTATTATTTATTTTATTTATATTCTTCCTCTCTCCCAATATAAGACCCAGGGCAGTTCATAGCATAGAATAAGTCTGTGTGAGTATCTACAGGTCAAAAGCCACCAGACCTTCTAGCTAATAGAAACCATCTTTCAGAATCTTCAGAGGTAGCTTCCTTTCCTGTTTTGTATTTGAAATATGCACAGAAAGAAGTGTACATTTGAAAATATTCACAAAAATGCTTCCTCAATGGAAAAAATGTTAATTAGGCTTACATCCAAATATCAGCCCTAATTAGAGTAAGGCCTATTGAATCAACAGGAACTAGGGGGGGGGGGTCAAGCTAATGTAAAATCCACTGATTTGACTTTGGAACAAACAATTGGATTTAGGCCCAAAGGCATAAATGTCAGAAAGCTACACAAATAATGTGTGCATTCTGATAATGTTATGGAATACTGATGAATTTCTGCACAGGGAAGAAAAGCTTATAATATATTGCAAATCCAAACTGGAAAAATTATCCTGGTGGTAGAAGATCAAGAACCATCATGAGATCATACTTTATGGGTTTTCCCATTCCAGTCTGTATTATAGATATACCAAAGCTTGAGGAAGTTACCTTCTTAATCTACAGCTCCCAGAATTCCCAAGCCTGTATAGATTTCCATCTGAAAGTATGAGCCCCTCATAGTTCTGAAAAATAACTAAACTCTGTTGACATCCAGTTGCTGATCTTATTTCTGATACCTATAAAGAAGATTTATGTTTAACCAAATTTGTTAAGAAGCATGGAAATTCCTTGGTTTTAACTGCATATCCTCACAGTATATGTTGCTGATATATCTGATACTCTAGCAGAAATACAACCAGATCATTGCTTAGTTTGTTGTGTATGTCATAAGCATATCTCCTTTCCATAATTTGTAAGAGTCAATATGATCAGTTCTTAACATTTTCAAAACATACAGAGAGAATCAGCAATTGGCATAATTAGGCCCCAAAGAGTGACATAGCTATAAAGAAAAGAGTATAAATTTCAAAATCAGTAAATATCACTGGCAGAGCCAGGAAATGTTTCCTTTTTTGGATTACAATGACCAGAATCTCCAGGAGTTACAGTCTAAAAGATGTCCAAGCCCTGATAACAGGGACTGAGTATCACAGGTGCATGCCCCATGTAGTATGTGAATGGCCCTCAGTCTTTCCCTTTCTGCATCACCTCTTTTAACTGTGGAGACTGAGAAAGTATAAGTGATTTGCACTTCTGAAACTTCCCATTTAAAGTAAAATGCAAATTGGCTCTTAGAATCCAAATGATTTACTGCTGCAAGAGCTGTTGCCACAATGAAAGGATATGGCACAATAAAGTACTTAGCCTTTAAGGTGCCACAGCACCTTTTGTCTTCTTGCTTCTGCTTCAGACTGCTGCTCTTCTGGAATTTGTCACCACGGTTAAGGACGACCCGGAGCTTGTTTCATGCCTGAATGATAGTTCATTTGCTCTTAATCTTTAATAACAAGGTGACTATTGTATCCCACACATCCAGAGCATCCCAGTCTGAGCAAAGGTCATTTCCGCATTAAGCGAAGGGTCATCATGATAAGTAGAACTCTCTGCACCATATTTCACCACTCCTGTATTATCACCCTGATCAGGTTCTCTGCACTGTAGCACCCTTTAGTCAAGCCCAAATGCCTTTTCTTCCATCTTCTACCAACCCATTCTAGAGATCTGAACAATAGCAGAATGAAAGCTTTGTTATGGAGTCAAGTCCTAAGAGATTAATCAGGTACATTACTGATTAACTCTGCCTGCTTTGGAATGTCAAATACTTCCTTTATTTAATGCTACAGCATGAAGTAACAAGGTTTTGTCCCTCTCTGATGCATTCCCCCAATCAAATTTCCACTTAGGTAGCAATAGAAGACTGATGTCTGTTTTAAAGTCAATATCTGAGGCTCCTCTGGTCTCATTTTATGCTGTTAATTCTTTTGTGCCTAAAGAAGTAGCATTTAATCCAAACAAAAACACAGATTACTTACAGAGACAATATGAAACAACTTTTTTTTGCTTCACATTTTCATTCTTCCTATGATATCAACAATTTGCCCAGACCTCCACATTAGTTGAAGAATAGCATTAACTTTTGGTGTCTAACACAATTCTAATTCTTCTTCTTCTTTTTCTTTTTTCTTTTTCTTTTTTTTTTCCTTCTTTTTTTTTGCCAAATTGACCTTGTGCAAGTCACGCTCTCTTGGCTTCAGAGGGAGGTAAAGCAAACCCCTTCTAAACAAAACTTGGGAAGAAAATCCCATGGTAGGTTTGCTGTACAGTCACCATAATTTTACCATTGCCTTTCTTTAAAGGAGGGTGTGATTTCCCCAGGGTCACCCAGCTGAGTTCTGTGGCTGAGAGGAGATTCTAAAGTACTATTCAAATGTTCAAACCATGCTGGTTCTCTCAGTACATGGGCTCCATACAAATGCATGCACATGTGCAAAAGTAGCATTCCAAAAATGGATGAAATCATGCTAGAGTGGGAATTTAAACAGAAGTTTGCTTCATGAGAGTGGAAAAATTCTTTTCTAGACTGATCTACAAATGAGTGAAATCAGATTTCTTGAATTCAAATTGAGATAGTCTTATTGAAGTCAAGATCCTGATCCTAGCATATGTAGTTGTGACAATACAGAATGATATGTAACAGTGGCAAGGAGAATTAGACAAATATGTTGAAGTGTGGTGCGTGGAAGGGAATTTAGGTCCTGGACCATTTCTAAAAATAGGATTCTCTTTCTGTATATGTGAACCTATTCTAGGAGTAGTGGCATTAAATGAATGAATCAGTGAACGACCAGATGATAAATTAAATACAAAGTATAACATAGAGGCAGCAAAATATTTGGGAGCCAGTGTGGTGTAGTAGTTTGAACGCTGGGTTATGAGTTGAGAGACCAGGGTCCAAATTCCTGCTTGGCCTTGGAGCAAGGAAAATTGAATAAATCTTGCCAAGAAAACTCCATGATACATTCACTTTAGGGCTACCATAATTCAGAAATGACCCAACAACAATTGTATTCTTTGCCTTTTTGTAAGGCATCTTGAGTCCCAGCCTGGGAAAAAGGCAATATATGAATAAAATGGAGGTTGGATGGATGTTTTTCCCATACTGTGCCTGACCAGAGGTACATTTAGTTCCATTCTGCCAACTTGCCAACTCTGACTGGCAGCAGTTCTCTGACATTTTAGGCAGGATTCTTTCCTGACACTATCTGGAGATAGGTCTACCACCCAAAAACAAACCAGATCTGACCCTGTTTAGCTTCCAGAATCAGTCACATTCTGTTGTTTTCAGGATGATGCTTCATGTGTTCACTCTGTCTTAAAGCAGAACACCTGAATAGGACTAGTGTGATACAGTCAAGAGAGCCAGTGTGGTTAGAGGGTTGGACTACAACTCTTGGAGACCAGCATTTGATTCCCAGCTTGGCCATGAAACCCACTGGGTGACCTCTCTTAGTCTCAAGGAAAAGCAATGGCAAACCTCCTCTGAACAATTTTTGCCAAGAAAACCCCATGATACGGTCCCCTTAGAGTTGCCATAAGTCAGAAACTGCTTGAAGGCACACAGCAATAACAATAACAATAAAAACAATAACAATTTATACTTAAATGTATGCCCATTGTCCAAAATCATTCATAGTTTGCCTTTCTTTGATCATGAATAAAACTTAAATGCATGCATACTGTACGTCTTCCTTTTTTATTTTATATTTTATTTTTAAAAAAGCCATATATAACATTAAATGTTTTTCAGCAGTGGCTCCAAATACATGGATTTGTATTTTATCATATAAACATAAAAGTAAGGCCTGTTTTAGCAACATGTTAAATATTTCAGGAGGAAAAGCTGAAAAGAAACAAAGTCTGGCAGATTATTCTGTCCAGATTCCATTTAAATAATCTCTTTTGCTAACTCCTAGAATTGCTGCAACATTGTCTTGCCCTAAGGTGTTATTCAGAACTCTGGATTTTATCTGCTTCCCCTACAACCTTCTTTGCATTAATTGAATACAGTTTAGGAACTGTGAGGAAACAATTAGATCAGTCCAAGCACTGGCCAGTTTTAACAAAATTGGGTGGAAGACATCAGTCCCTTGCATTCACAAAACTTCAAAACCACCAGATCTTTTTCTCATCCTACCCCCCATTTATTTTTTGCATAATCCTGTGGAATCTAACAAACAAAAGCCTTCAGAGAAGTCAGATGGCTTTTAATTTGAGTAGTAGGTAATCAGTGAAAGAGAGTCTCCTGGAGAGAAGGTAATTTGTCTTGAACTGGCAGCTGGAGATGGATGTGCTCTGAGGTTATCTGTAGTGTCAGTGCAGTCAGTCAGAGATGATCTGAACTCTGTGCCTCCTGCCTTGAAATCTGAATCAATGGGTGTTTGTAATGGCCATTCCCACCTAGAGTTTATGTATCTTCTCTACTGCTGCCACTAATGAAGAGTGGCCCTCTATGTATCCTTTGATTAATCATTGAATTTGAAAGAGAAAATTGCTACAATGTATGTCCCAGAGACTGAAAAATGTAGCACAAATGGATTATTTATTTATTTATATATTTAGGAGCCCAAGTTTCTGAATTTTACATAATATTTCTGTCTAGTTTCTGCATAAACTGCTTTGCGAACCACTATTCTGATCAAACTAATGACTTTTCTGTTTCAACAGGCATTTGATGATTGACTATGGCTGCATCTACACTGCAAACCTGATGCGGTTTTATATCACTTTAACTGGTATGCTCAATGCTGTGGAATTATGGGATTTAGTTTGTGATATATTTAACATTCTTTATGAGAGACCTCTGTTGCTACAACAAATTACAAATCTCAGGATTCCTCAGGACAAACTGCATTAATTCTGCAGTGTGACAGCAGCCTTAATAAGGCCCATCTCACCTAAGCAATATTCTGGATTTTGCTAACTGTTATGCTGGCATGTGCATGCATGTATGCATGTACATGTTTACTGACGTATGTTTTAATCTGATAATTAATAGTAGTAGTAGTTACTATGGTTGGAAATGTAACATTGGGGCATTGTTTCTTATTTAAGCAACATATCCACTGTAAGTGGAAAATCCCATATACCAATTGTTATTCCGCATGTTCATTTCTAGTGCTAACACCATTCATTGGAAGAAAGATAGGGGATAAATCCAATCAATAAACACATTTAAAAAAAAACCCTGAATTAACGAGAAGTCCTCCAGATGTGGCCTTTCAGTTCCATGAGTGGCTATGGCTAATGAAAGTCTTCATCCACCAACATCTGAAAGATGACTACAAGTTGTGAACTCCAGGTATAGACGCTCAGGCTTTTAACTGTATTTCCACTTCCATTTTTTCTTTTTGAAATCCTGCCTGAAAATGTGAATGCACCAGGAAGTAAGAAAGCCCATGCTTTGAAATATGTGTGGTACTCCAAAAAAAATTAGGCAATCATATCTTCTTATAATAAATATATGACCCTTTAAGCTGTGGGGAAAAAGCAAGAGTGGGGAAGAAACATTTAGAAATTAAACTGAAATCAAACCTGCTGCTGTTATCACACATAGCCACACTGGCTTGGCTGGTGGTGTCAAAACTGAGAACTCAGAGTTGAGAACCAAATTTGGATTTCCATGTGTCATTGATTTAACATTTCCCTCTGTACCACTTTGGCTGTTCTCTGTTCCAGTACAGCTGCCTGCAAATGCTCCCATTGTCACCATATTCTTCAAACAGCAAATAGACACCAGGTGATTAAGCTCTGCAAACAAACAGGGCTTTCCCAGCAACAAATCAACACCTCTCGGTGTCTGGTATTTGTGGAATTTGATAAGCCACCCACTCAGCCCCCTCCTCATTCTTGTTATGTCTCTCCTCAGCCTTCTTCATCTTTTATCCTCCCCTTCACCCAAGTCTCCAAAGGAAAGCATTCATAGTTAATTAATTGCTGAAATAGTGCAAGGAACTTGCTTTAGGAGGGCTGAAGCTTTATGTCTGAATTTAAAATCACTGGAAAGCTCTTGAAGTTTAAAAACAAAACAAAACACCCAGAAGTGGCAAAGGAAAGGGTGAAGTGAAGGGGTGGGAAGAGTGGGGAGAAAAAAGAAAAAAAAAGAGGAGTGGGGAAATCACCATCAAACTTTTCATCAGTCTTTTTTCAGATATCCATGTTCTTGATTTGTTAAATAAAAGCAAAAAAAAAAAAAAAAAAAAAAGGGGGGGGGGGAGGCTGCACAATATCTGGTTCCTTTCCTTCCCCTTCATCATTTTTAGCCTATGTAATGGGATCATAGGGCTGTTTTGCATCTTGCAAAATTCCTTAATGGAAAGTGTTTCTGTTGATGAATTCACATGAACCTCACATGCAGACAAAGTATGTTTTAACTTCTTCATTACCTTCATACCCAACCTCTTCCCCAAGGGAACATACATGGTTTCCTTCTTTCATCCACCTCACATTTTACTCTTGCAACCACATTGTGAAGGAGGAGAAGGTGATTGTTCCAATTGAGAGAGGGTGGTTGTCTCATAGTCATACTACACAGTTAAGTTGGAATCATACTGCTACCATAGCTTCATGCTAAGGAATCCTGGGGTATTTGACAAGGAACTAGAGGAGTATGCTGGCTGAGGATTCAAAGTGTGTGTGTGTGTGTACCTTCAAATTGCTTGTCAACTTATGATGACCCAATAAACTTCTTAGGGTTTTCTTAGGCAAGAAATACTCAAATGTGGTTTGTCCATTCCTTCTTCTGAAATGTAGCCTACAATGTCTGGTATTTGCTGGTGGTCTTCCATTCAATTACTAACCAGAGCTAAGCTTCTAAGATGGTGCAATGGATTCAACCTATATGAAGAGATTCCACCTAAACAATAGAAAGAATCCTAACAGTAAAAGCTGTTTGGCAGTAAAATATGCTGCCTCAGAGTATGGTGGAGTCTCATTCTTTGGAGGTTTTTAAACAGAGGCTAGATGGCCATCTGTCAGGGGTGCTTTGATTGTGTATTCCTGCATGGTAGGGGTCTCTTCCAGCTCTCTACTCATTGGCAGTCCTCTATCCAAGTACTAACTAACTATCCTGGTTAGCTTTTAAATTCTGATGAGATCTTATGCCTTACAGGATTTTAGGAGCAATACTAAAACTCTCTCCACTTTGGGAAGATAAGTAATTTCTGCTCTTAGGAGTTCTGGCTTTCCACCTCATTGGATGAGGCTTGGCAGTGCTCTCAAGACTTAAGGAGCCCTATTTGGGGGGAGGCACAGTAGGCCAAAGGGAGGGATAGCTCGGGGCATCCACTTGATGGCATTGACCCCAATGTACCACTCACCCACTTTCTCTCTGCAACTGAAGAATGAGTTCAGAGTGGACTGTGGGGTCAAAGGCTTTCATGGCTGGCATTGATAGTTTTTTGTGGAGCTTTCAGGCTATGTGGCCATGTTCTAGAAGAGTTCCTTTCTGACGTTTCATCTGAAGATGCCAGCCACAGATGCTGGCAAAATGTCAGAAAGGAACTCTTCTAGAACATGGCCACATAGCCTGAAAGCCCCACAAAAAAACTATCAGAATGGACTGCTCATGCTACCAACCCTTTTGGATGATGTATTTGGAGAAATCTACCACATTCCTCTCCCCAAATATTGCTTACATCAAGAAATATATGCAGCTTGTTGACAAAAACAAATCAATATTCTTTCTTGAAAAGTTTTTTCAGTTAAAATAGCACCAGAATACAAGAACCCTGGATGTGTATGTCTGTTTCTGTGCCTATGTACAAATCCAACACTAGCATGGGATCCCTAGTCTCTGAGGTCCTTGAGCAATTACCGGCATCCCAATGATAATCCAACCTTGGTTTTAGCATATCTTTTTAGCATAAATCTTCATGAATTATAATGGACTTCCTCAAGTGGGTTTATGGTTTACGTACAATATTCAAGCTTCAGGTATATATGCCCAGTTATCTCATCGTAAGGGGTAAGATCAGAGTGAAATGGGAAATATAAAAAGGCAATTGTAACACCAGTCATGACAGAATATTTTCCCCACTTGATCTCATTTTTTAAACATTGCTTATATGTTACTTTAGTCTGTCCTTGGTATCTGCTGAAGTTTGGTTTCACAATATGAAAGTCCCATTATATATAATGAGGTAGTAAAATGATGCCCTGTATATAAAATGGCAATGCATCCATTATATAAAATGGCAAAATGTCCCTTATATAAAATGGGACAGTTTGCATTTGGGATTTTTTTATTTATTTTTATTTTCATTTTTATTTTATTTATTTTATTTTTTTGCAGCAGTGGGGATATTTTTAATCTGTGGATGTTTGAATCTATGGGTGCAGAATCAATTGATATGAAGGGCTTTTTTTCTTTTTCACAAAAGATAAACAAGGCTGCACTTGGGAAAAGCCTGGGAAGAAAACTCAGTGGGCTCAGGGAAAAGGAGGATTACCTGTGGGTCCTCCCCATCCTGTCAGCATGGCAACCATGCTATGTGCCTCATGTACAGCTGGAAAAGGTGAAATATCTCAGTGCACCCCACATGCTTACATGCTTATAGTCACAGCAAAAATTATACGATTGATTGATTGATTGATTGATTGATTTCCTACCTTTAATATGTGAGAAAATCAACAATGCAGGTCTAGCATATCCACTCTGAACTGACTGTGTGCAAGGAGTATGTATTGCTCCTTTTAATCCCTACATGTACATATGGATCTGGAAGTAGCAGCTCACCAGGTGAGTTTGGACATGCTTTGGGGGTAAATATTGCACCACAATTTAAAAAACTGGAGGCTGGCAGAGGTTTGGTGAACCACAAAAGTGGGATTTAAGGGCTACTTTTGGCCCACTGTCTATGCTCCCTCCCCCCCCCCCCCTTCGAAAGATACCTTTGGTATTTAGCTGGTTTTTAACTGAAGGTTTTTTCAGTTAAGTTTTTTTCATTGGTGTATTAATTGTCTTATGGAGGGGTTAAATTTTGAATTTTGTTGTCAGTAGTCACTTTGAATGACATTTCTGTCAGAAGGATGGATCAGAGATTTAATTTTTAAAGACCTTATCTTTCTCAATGGCTTCCCTTCTCCCCACATGCAGCATGAATGGCTACAGAGCAAGGATGTGGAACCAATTTTCACCTAAAGTCAGAAAAACAACAAGGTATTTCCTGGCCCTCCAGTAAGCCACAGTTCAATAGTAGTTGGAGCACAGGAAACACAAGAGTAAGTATTTCATGAATGAAGGGTTACAAAAATATTTGAAGTTCAGAGCTGTTGCTTGGAAGTTTGAATACAATGGTTGTTTTCCCCTCTGCTAGTCTGTGCCATATCAGTCTAAATTAGAAAACCCTCAGTCATATTGCTGCCATTGTTTGCATCATTATCAGTCTAGTTGTGAAAAGCATGTTTGTGGTTCCCCAATAAAGTCTAAATAATTGGGCTACTCTGCATCTGGCAGGGCTTTCTCAATGGTGGGACCCCATTGAAAGAATTTCTTCATCAGAGATCCAGCTGTCCACTTTACTTTTTTCTTTCATGTACTATTTGTAGAAGCTGTGTGGAAATAAGCAAGTGATTAATTAATGACTGACTGTGGATATTTGTATTTCTTTTGTTGTCTTTTAGAAGCTATTTGTTATTTGTACATTTCAGGGATTTGTAATTTTACTTCCACATAGTTCATGACCATAGACTTGTGATTTTTAGATATTTGCAAATTTTGATTTTTAATTTTGGGTTTTTATGCAGCATTACAAGCTGTCCTGAGGACCTGTATGGAATAAAAGGGTATAAAGTGAAATAACAAGTATTATAATAATACAGCTTCTGAAGTTTAAAGAACACTTTATGCTTGCGAGAGGGATGGTACCAAAACTGATCTCCCCTATTTTTTGTCAACCCTCCCTTTCCCAGGAGGCAGTGATTTTTCAAATACTAAAAAATTCTATTGACTTTTGACATTTCATATATTTTTTCCATGTTCCTGGCTGCTGCTGAGATCTGCAGAAACTCATATCCCTGTCCCATCTCTGAATGGGATGGAAGATCTGTTTTGGGTGATCATGAATCATAACCACACAGATTTTTTTCTATGTGTGCCCTCTTCCTCTTCCCTCTTTTCAGTTGTCTACATTGGAGAGTATCACCACATATTGTGGGAATGAGCACTGTAATTTGTGATGCAAGAGACAAATATAGTTCCTTGGTCTGTGTGTGTCCTGAATCTACTGTTAATCAATTGATACATTTTGTACATTTGCTTTGATCATTTTTATTCCACTCCTCAGCCAAAAGCCTCCTACATTCATATATCACTGGATCTGAGCCTGGCTTCTTGTGGGGGTGTCCCCTGTTCATGTGTTTTTGATTGTTTCAACCCACCATCATGTCTTCTTCCCCTGTTTAGATATCTTATTTCTACACCACTTAAAAAAATCATTTTTAAAAAACTGTTCCTAGCCTAGCCCTGCAATAGAATGCTCCACTTTGTTGTTACAAGACTGCTCTTCTCATCCTGCCTGTAGTTTGCCACTTACAAGATAGGAACGGGGGGGGGGGGGGGGGCTCTTTATGTATCCTCATCCTCCTCCAACACTAAAAGCATTATTGTTTGTTTTTTTAAAGAGGGCAATTGCTCACTTATCTTTGCATGTGTCGATTTATAATTATAGACACAAGTTTAGAATTGCTATAATTTAAATGGAAATGCAGTACATCTCAACACAGTGGACTGTAGCCCTTAGACAAGAGTTTTTGCAGCTCCAATCCACAGTCACTCTGCATCCATCCAAGTGAATTCATATGAATGTGCATTGAAATATCACATGTGAATGCTGTTACTATGAAGCCATTCCAAAGCCAATCCAAAGTCAATCCAAAATCACCCCAGAATTCAGTGAATTCAGTAATAACCAAATTCACAGAAATCAGTTCCAAGGTCACTTCAGATTCAATCCGAATTGGTCTGGTGTGATAAGGTCCTGTGCCACGTGACTTGTGTGCCTGCTCAATTTGATGTCCAGAGGTTTACTGTTAATTATTTTATAACAAACCAACTGGATCGGCAGGAAGAAGAGAAAGAGAAAGGAAGGATGACAGAAAGAGAGAGAAAAAACAAGGTGGAAGAATGAGGGGGAGAGAGAAAAACACCAACAGAAAAGGAAGAGACTATGAGAAAGGGTGTCCAAAAGAGCAGAAGAAGAAACCAGTAAGACAAGAGGAAACAGAGAAATGGTAGCGGAAAGAGAGAGCCCCTCCAGATGGATTAAATGGGTTGGAAGGTTGCTGCAGTTTGAGGGTTATTTTAAAAAAAACATCCACACAATATTTCTGTCATCAAAGACTGTTGTTGTTGTGTGCCTGCAAGTCATTTCCAACTTATGGAGACCCTAAGGCAAACCTATCACAGATTTTTCTTAGCAAGTTTCTTCAGAGGGGGTTTGCTATTACCATCCTCTGAGGCTGAGAGATTGTGCCCAATGTTTCCATGGCTGGGTGAGGATTTGAACACTGATCTCCAGAGTCATAGTCCAATGCTCAAAACCCTACACTATGATGACCCTCAGGGTGGTTTAATATCAGAAGTTAAATCAAAAATGGAGGGTTAAGGGTGGAAAAATAAACTATTGAATATTGTAAATACATATAAAGTGGATTAACATGAGCCAACTCTTGTTCTTTCTAATTCCTTCATTCTCCTCCAATGCAACTGTCTTCCATGTTTCTAGAAAAGGCATCTACATATCAGTTTTCTGCTTGATTTATGTAGATTTACAGTGGTAAGTAGGATACAGAGAAGGACATTGGCAAAGAATGAGCCATTCTCCTCCCACCTTGGCTTTGCATAGCTGGTGTTAAACATTTGTGTAACTAGGTTTGGTGTCACCCAGTGCAGTAACCCATGATGCCATCTTTCCTGTTGATCTCCTCCCATACCACACCATACGGAATCCTTGTACTAATGTTATTTACTGATTATAATTCCTGTATATTATTGAAAGTAGTGGTAACAGTTGTGACATAAACAACTAGCCAAATTAAAATTATACCTTTAAATTGCAATATCATATGCACAGCCTAAATGTATATACATATACATGTACATAGTTTCATGTGGATGAAGTGAAAATTTGGTAAAATGTGATTTTAAAAAAAAATAATTTAAATTTTTAACACATTTAAAAATTTAAAAACTGGGGCCTCTCCTTTCTCCTTCCACTAAGCCTCACCCCACTCACACCAGCTATTCAGAATTTTATAGACAGATTTGTAGCTCAAGATGTTAAAATCCCAGAAATACTGGGAGCTAGAATCATGTGTAGTACAATTCCACTGTCCTACTATACATAGTTCTGTCATTGACACAAGGGGCTTCCATGTTAAGAGAGGGCAATTAATCCATTCCAGCTTTTAGTCCAGACTTTTACTCTAGACTTTTAAGACATTTCCAATGTGATGAATTTATACTGAGGAAAGGGTTCAGCATGTAGGCTAGCTCAATTAAAGATGGATCTAAAATCCAGAAGGGATTCACTGACCGGCTGTTATCAATGTCACCAGCTTAAACTGAACTCTGTTGAACACTGGCAAATAACTGGTGCTGAGTATTCTGCAAGTAGTATAGGTTACTTGGAGTGATGGGAACAGATTTTGATTGTGTATCTTTGTGTAAATGTGAGAATGTGAGTGGGAGGGTTTTTTGGGGGGGATACACAGACTTTCTGCTATGCATTAGTCAATTCATCCTAGTTGAGAAATTGTGTCTTTATTGTTTACCTTTATATGGAGGTTCCATACATTTTTCTGTTTCATGTTTCAACTGACAGAAATTAATCTTGAGCCTATTGCAGTTTTTGCCATGAAAAGTAACTATTTTTAAATTTTAGGTCCTCATTCACAAGTCTAATAGTCATTTACTAACAGGATTATTGTTTGAAGGCAAATATAATAAAAGTTATGAAGCACTGAGAAAATTATGAGCATCATGCAGAGTGTTATTTATTTATGTACAGGATTTATGGGCTGTCTTACAGCAGGATTTTTAGAATTGCACACAACAGTTTCTGTTTTAAACAAAGGTTTGGGAATCACTAATTCCCCACTTGGAGAAACCCACTGGGTTACCTTGGGCAAGTCACATGTTCTCAGCCTTAGGGAAAAGCAATTATAAACCTCCTCTGAACAAATCTTGCCAAGAAAACCCCTTAGGGTCGCCATAAGTTAGAAACTACAGTGGTCCCCTGGGTTATGAATCCCCCGGGGAACGAAAATCCCGGGATACGAAAGAGCCGGGGCCGGAAAAATGGCCCCGGCTTACGAACATATCCCCGGGTTACGGGAAAAAAAGGTGTACTTACTGTTAAGTAGTTAGGCAGGAGGGACCGGGAGGGCTCCGGGGAGGAAGCCGGCCCCGTGGAAGCCACATCCGGCCTCCCTTTCACGCAAGGCCGGCTTGTCCCGAAAGGCCTCCTCTGCTGCTTAGGCCTCGAGCCTTCAGGAGGAGGCCTGTGCCTGCGGAGGGCGGGACGAGCCTGGCGGAGGGGAAGGGATGAGCCTGGCGGAGGGGAAGGGAAGGCCCCGCACGGACCCGCCGGAAGCCGGATCGGGGCCGCCCCTTCCCCTCCGCCGGTGGCCAGACCTCGATCCGGCTTCCGGCGGAGAGGAAGGGAAGGCCCCGCACGGACCCAGCGGAAGCTGGATCGGGGCCTTCCCTTCCTCTCCGAGGTCTGGCCGCCGGCGGAGGGGAAGGGAAGGCCCCGATCCGGCTTCCGCTGGGTCCGCGCGGGGCCTTTCCTTCCTCTCCGCCGGCAGAGACCTCGGAGGGGAAGGGACGGCCCCGCGCGGACCCGCCGAGAGCCGGATCGGGGCCTTCCCTTCCTCTCCGAGGTCTGGCCGCCGGCGGAGAGGAAGGGAAGGCCCCGCGCGGACCCAGCGGAAGCCGGATCGGGGCCTTCCCTTCCCCTCCGAGGTCTGGCCGCCAGCGAAGAGGAAGGGAAGGCCCCGATCCGGCTTCCGGCGGGTCCGCGCGGGGCCTTCCCTTCCTCTCCGCCGGAAGCCGGATCGAGGTCTGGCTGCCGGCAGAGGGAAAGGGACGGCCCCGATCCGGCTTCTGGCGGGTCCGTGCGGGGCCGTCCCTTCCCCTCCGAGGTCTCCGCCAGCGGAGAGGAAGGAAAGGCCCCGTGCAGACCCAGCAGAAGTCGGAATGGGGCCGTCCCTTCCCCTCCGAGGTCTCCGCCGGCGGAGGGGAAGGGAAGGCCCTGCGCGGACCCGCTGGAAGCCGGATCGGGGCCTTCCCTTCCCCTCCAAGGTCTGGCCGCCGGCGGAGAGGAAGGGAAGGCCCCGATCCGGCTTCTGGCGGGTCTGCGCGGGGCCTTCCCTTCCCCTCCGCCAGCGGAGACCTCGGAGGGGAAGGGAAGGCCCCGATCTGGCTTCCGCTGTGTCCGTGCAGGGCCTTCCCTTCCTCTCCGCCGGAAGCCGGATCGGGGCCTTCCCTTCCTCTCTGCCGGCGGCCAGACCTCGGAGGGGAAGGGAAGGCCCCGCGCGGACCCGCCGGAAGCCGGATCAAGGTCTGGCCGCCGGCGGAGAGGAAGGGAAGGCCCCGATCCGGCTTCCAGCGGGTCCGCGCGGGGCCTTCCCTTCCCCTCCGCCAGGCTCGTCCCACCCGGCTCAGGCCTCCTCCCGAAGGCTCGAGGCCTAAGCAGCGGAGGAGGCCTTTCAGGACGCGCCGGCCTTGCCTGAAAGGGAGGCCGGACGTGGCTTCCACGGGGCCGGCTTCCTTCCCGGAGCCCTCCCGGTCCCTCCTGCCTAACTACTTAACAGTAAGTACACCTTTTTTTCCCCTCTTTCCCCCGGGTTATAAAAATTTTCGGGTTACGAAAGGTAATCCGGATCGGATTACTTTCGTAACCCGGGGGACCACTGTACTTGAAAGTACACAACAACAGCGACAACAAGAACAAGAACAACAACAACAACACTAATACGCTGATGCAACCAACTCTACCTCTCCTTCTCATCCAACTCCAAAGAAGTTGTTTGCGTACTAAACCAGTGTATGCAGTTAGCAATGGACCAGATGAGGGTAAACAAATTGAAATCTAACACAGAAACCATATAAGGCAGAGATACTCTTGGTCAGTTATAAGGCAACTTAAGGGATTCCTTCTATCCTTACACTCTCCTTGAAATCTCAGATTTGAAGCTTGGGTGTAGTTCTGAACACAGGTTCCTATCTTTTATGGCTGGCTAGGTGTGCACTTACAGTTAAAACTAGTGCATCAGCTGTGGCCATTCCTTGAGAAATAAGATATGGCTAGGCTATGGTGACCCATTTTGGATGGTCAGGAGGGAAGGCTAGAGCCACTATAACCCCTCCTTCACCCCCACAGAAACACGAGAGGAAAAAGGAGGGGAGGCAAACGCTGGGCAGCCAGGAGAAAATGCTAGAGCCATCATAGCCCCCTCCCTCACCCCCACAGAAACACCAGAAGAAAAAGAGGGGAGGCAAGTACTGGATGATCAGGAGGAATATTAGGCAAGAGGGCACCACTACCACCAGGGTGAGATCAGGTGGAAGGGCAGCAGGGAGGGAGGATTGAGGACACCAGACCCCTCCCCCAGTAGAGACCACAAGGCAGCCGCTGCCAACAGATGAGAAACTGAAAGAAAGTAGAACATGAGGGAGGGAGGAAGAGACGGGTAGGGAAACAACTTATTGAACATAGCTAATACTTGTTAGCAATGCACACAAGGAGGTGTAGGTGGCCCACCTTGTGTAACCCCCTCACCAAGAAAACCCTATGATGAGATGTCCCAAGTGATACACAAGCAGGATAAGAGCACTAACAAAGAGATAGGTATAAACTAAAGGAAAACACACTTTCAAGAACAGCTAAGGACAAAGCAAGATGATGAGACAAGTAGTAAACATGCTCAGAAAGGCAAATGCTATCTGAAGTAGCATACACATGAAATAAGGACATGGAATCTAAGAAGCATGAGCCAAGGGAAGCATAGTAAGTATAGAAATGGAATGTATGAACATAGAAGTATTGGGAGTGAGTGAGCTAAAATGGACAGGAATGGACCGCTTTGAATCTGACAACTACAAAGTGTTCTACTCAGGGAATGGAAAGACACGAAGAAAAAGGATGGCTTTAATACTAAGAAGAGATGTGGCAAACGCAATTAGAGGATACAATGCAAAATCAGACTGAATCATATCAATAAAGCTCCACAGAAAACCTATGAATATCACCATAATTCAAGTATGCACATCAACCACAGATGCAGTACAAGAAGAAATTGATAGATTCCATGAAGGACTACAGGAAGAAATTGACAACACACCAACACAGGATGTCAACCTGATCATAGGAGATTGGAACGCCAAAGTTGGAAGCAAAGAAGAATAAAAAACAGTAGGCAGATTTGGATTAGGCAAAAGAAACGAAGGAAGGAGTATCTCTTAGATTTTTGTAAAGCCAACAATCTATTCAATGCAAACACATTTTTTCATACAACCAAAAAGAAAGTTATATATACGAACATTACCAGACAGCCAAAAAAAAAAACAAAAACCCAAATAGATTATATAATCAGAAGGAAAAGATGACAAAGCTCCATACTGGTGGCCAAGACTAGACCACTTGCCAACTGTGATACAGATCATGAATTACTCATATCAAAAATGAGAGTAAAACTCAAGAAGAAAACAAAACCAGTCATCATACAAAATATGATTTAAACAATATCTCCACAGAATTCATTGAAAACAATAGACCGTGAACCAGAAGAACTTTGCTTTGAAGCCAGGGACATAATAAAAGATGAATGCAGACAGAAACTTCCAACAAACAAAAATAAAGTGAAGAAACTATGGATGACAGATAAAATACTACAAGCAATAAAGGAAAGAAGAGAAACAGGACAAAAGGGAAATAAGAATAAAGGACCATGAATGCAACAGTACAATGGCTAATGTGTAAAAGATAAAACTACTACAATGACCAATGCAGAGAAGTAGAAGACAACAACAAAAAGGGAAGAATGAGAGACCTATTCCATAATCTTCAAAAAAATCAAAGGAAAGTTCAAACTAAGGAAGGGACCCTCTATAACAATCAAAATAACATAATGCAAGACTAGGAAGGGATAAAAAGGCATTGGATGCAATACACAGAATAGTTATATAAAAGGGATTACAAAATGAAGAACACATGGAACAAAGAGCCATATGAAGATGAACCCCATTGCAGGTGGAAGCTGCAATAAATGAAATGGCAAAAAACAAGTCTCCAGGAACAGATGATATTCCAGTCAAACTGCTGCAATCCACATTGACAGAGTCAACTCTAGTGCTAACCAACATATGTCAACCGATATGGAAAACCAAACAATGACCAACAGCTTGGAAATTATCTATACATATCCATCCACAAAAAAGGAGATGCAAGAGACTGCAGCAACTGAAGGACCATATCACTGATCTTCCATGCAAGCAAAATTATGTTCAGAATTCTACAACATAGGCTCCAGCCGTACATGCGGAGAGAAATCCCAGAGATACAAGCAGGGTTCAGGAAAGGAAAAGGCTGTCAGGCCCATCCTGGCTGAGGACTCAGGGGAGGACTCTGATGCTGAGCTGGTGCCCTGGCCTGAAGTTGAGCCTCAGCCTGGTCTTAGCTCTGCCCTGACATCTCCAGCAGAGTCTGTGGCTTTAGAAGACAATCAGGAGCCAAACCTTCCAGCAGCAGGGCCTTCTAATGCTGTGGACATAGAGGAGGAGGACGATGAGCATATACCTACCTTTAGCCAGAGACAATCTGAAAGTGTGAAGTCAAAGGCTTTCATGGCCGGCATCCATAGGTTTTTTTTGTGGGTTTTTCAGACTATGTGACCATGTTCTAGAAGGGTTGCTGACATTTTGCCAGCATCTGTGGCTGGCATCTTCAGAGAAAGATGCCACTCATAGGTGCTGGTGAAACATCAGGAATAAACTCTTCTAGAACATGGCCACATAGACCAAAAAACCCACAAAAAGAAAAACAAAACTATAATCTGAAAGTGCATGCCTCTGGCACTCAAGGAGGCTTTATGAAAAACACCAGCTTATCAAGACCAATTGCAGTAATGAGGGCTAGGGACCATATTGAAAACATACAGTAGCTAATGGAGCACACCAAGGAATTTCAAAAGAAAATCATGTGCTTTATAGACTACAGCAAAGCCTTTGATTGCATAGATCATGAAAGGCTATGGAACTCCCTTAAAGACATTGGAGTGCCAACACATCTGATAGTTCTGAATCTGGTGAGGAATCTGTACTCAAGACAAGAGGCAACTGTCAGAACAGAACAGGGAGAAATAGAATGATTTGCAATTGGCAAAGGGGTTAGACAAGGCTCCATTTTATCACCCTACCTATTCAACTTATATTCAGAACATATTGTAAGAAAAGCAGGTGTAGACACAGAAAAAGGAGGCGTGAAAACAGGAGGAAGGAATATCAACAATCTGAGATATGCTGACAATACCATAATACTAGCAGAAACCCTTACAGACCTCAAATAACTAATCAGGAATATCAACGAAAGTTCAAAGGCAGGCTTACTGTTGAATATAAAGAAAATAAAAAATAATGACCATGGAGAATTTATATGAATTCAAAATATATAATGAAGCACTAAGAATAGTAGAAGAGTTCTCATATCTGGGATCAAACATTTATAAGAATGGGAACTGTAGCCAGGAAATCAGAAGAAGGTTAACAGTGGGGAGGGCAGCTATGTGTATTTTATGTATATAGAAAAATTGAATAATTTTACTATTGTACCAAATACTTTGTATTCAAATGTAAGATGCATGTTGCAAAGACTTGCCATGAAAGAGTAAGAATTTGTTGTTAGGATGATGTTCATGCTTTACCCTATGATGATCTTTTGCTTGAAAGAGTATTTTACAAAGATAATCATTATGCACAGATTCAATATCCTCTTCTAATAGCATCTGGAATAAACCCTGTGTTTTCTACAGAGTTGCTCCAGAGGTTTTTACTGGAATAGCTGGATCTTGAATCTAGTTCTTTGTGTAAGTGGACTAAGTGGTACTTTATTGCAAAGGGCAACCACAGGAAAGAGCTTTATCTGTGTAATGTAACACTATACCCGATAGACAGCTTAATAGCTAAACCTCTGGCAAGTTGGCTTATTTGGCTTTTAAAGTTCCTGAAAAGACTCCTTGGATGTTCTAATTCTTTGGAATCTGAGCTCTTGCTGTGATGGATTTAAGGGTCTTCTGGCCTCTGTTATACCAACCCACCCCCCTCCCCAGGTATTGCATGAAAGCTTAAGAGTGGTAAAATTGCAACCAGCCCTGGAGGCCACCTCAGCTGGAACTGAAAATCAAGATGCATGCCTTCTGGAGTCCCTACCAGGAGCAAATCTTTTCCCCTTAAGGTCAAGAGACTGTGGCAATAGGACCTACAGTCAGTGAAACCACCCTGCTCAGTTGCAAGACCGTAGCTAAATGTTCAAAAACTCTCATGCAGATGTCTCTGAAAAAATAGTGAGTAAATCAAGGATAGTGAGAGCAGTGTCTTTCTGAAACATTGCTGGTGTAGTGAATTTTTTAAAAAAGATCCAGATGAAAATTAAAACAACTTTTAAGAACTCCCCCCCCCCTTTTATATCTATTAGTGTACACAGATTTGTGTGGCACACTATAAAAGGTAAACAGCATAAAGAAGGTTCTAAAATCCATATACTTTTTCTTAGTACTTAGTACTTGGCTGAGGGAGTTATAGTCCTCTCCCTACAAAACACAAAAGAAACTCACTTTTCCTAAGCTTTGCTTTTCTTGCCTCCTTCTAAGTGACCACACAGCAGCATTACCAGATGACCCAAATAACAGGAGTAGGAGATTGACCTTACTGTATAGATCAACCTAACACCAATGTGATAGTCTCCAGATGTGAAATGGACTACAGCTCCAGTTATGGTAGACTGCAGCTTTCACCCTCCCCTGTCACCAGGGCTCCCAAGGTTGAAAACCCAAGATATTTTGATTAGCAGGGTCTATGACATCTACTGTCATCCCTTATGACTACCCTATTTCCTCTCAATTTAGAAGCAAATCATATAGTAGCGGGGGGGGGGTTGTTAATCGATTTTTCTAGCAACAGTGTATACCAATATGATCAGGAACAGTCTTTTGTAAATTGCTATTGACCCTTGTTCACTCAAGACCAAGCCACCTGAAATACATTGTTTGATAGCAATATTTATATTTTGGACTGTGATTCTGTTAACAATACCCAAGGATTTCCTCATGGTCAGATTAGGTTGTCTTGTGTTACTCTGGTGGGAGTTGCAGTCCAACCACATCTGGCAGTGTCACACCTTGTCCAGTCTCCTGTTAGGCCAAAAAAACAAAACAAAAAAAAACATTAATAAATGAGAACACTTTTGATGTTATTGTTGAAATTATTAACTGTCTGTTTCAGTGATGTGTTGCATGCCAGAAAGCCAAGAACATGAAAGAAGAAATGAAAATAAACAAAGATAATAAAAGCTTCTATTCATTTTTAAGATCAAGCAGGTAAGCCAATATTTGGATTCCTATTTATCTATAGTTCTGGAGAAATTATTTAAAATATAATGTGTGGGTTTTTTTGAAGTCACAGATCTTTTTTTTTTAAATGCAGCCTATTAATTTCTCTCAGTCCTCCAAGTACATACCTTTTCCTTAACACTGTTCCAAAAAAGTCATAACACTCACAAGGACAATTAAATTGTTTTGGCTCTGCATAGCAATTTGCTAGGTTTTTGTTAGGGAGGGGGCAGGGGAAGGAAGACACATTTCTAAAGCAGATTTCACTTGGTATGCTGTGGGAATTTCTATAGCTCCTGTCAAAGAGAGCCTAGAAAATCCTTCCTTTTTTTCTTCCTTCCTTTCCTTTCCTTTTTTCTTTTTTTCTTCCTTTGTCTCTTAGTGGCACTGCCAGATATTTGATGGTTACAGTTGTTTTACTGAATGAAATTCAAGCCAGCAGGAGAACATGTAAAGAAATGAATTTCTAGTTATTCAAGCTTACTTTCTCTTCTGACATAAGATCCTTAAAGTCAACACACAACCAAGGAGGATAGCCTGTGGGCTGTTGGAAGAAACCACAGCACTAGTACAAGAATGATACAATTATAACAGAACTCTCATATGGTCTGTTTAAAAGGAGAAGAAGAAGAAGGGGGAGGAAAAAAGCATCATTTCCTATTTAAGAAAGGGAGCGGGAGGTTGAGAAAGGTATGAGACTGGAGGCGGATGGGGAGGGGGAGTCATTCACAGCCCACACAGAGGCCTCACACAGATCTTGTGTGTGCATCTGATTGGCGAACCTCGAGAAAGGTTTAGCCAATGGGTACCCTGGGATACCTGGCCATTCATGAAAGCCAGCATGGCACTGTTTTGTTTAAAGAACAGGAAGTGTGGGGATGGAGGGAGAGAGAGGCTGTCTGTTATCACTTTTCATCAAGGTTTCCATTGTAGCTCAGCAAAGGGGAGGGGAAAAACCCCTCTGAACTTTACATTCTGACTTCATTTACTCAAGACATCAAAAAGCTCTGTTTCTTGAAAGATTTCTGGAATAGTGCTCAAGCAGCGTTTAATTCTAGGGGGCCACTTGTTTGTATATTGGAAATCAAATTCTCTCTTTACCAGTGTGCGCCTGCCATGAAGTCATTTTTCTGTGCTGATTGAAATCATCTGTTTTCAGTTCTCTGACAAATTAATTGAACTTTCCTCTGACTCAGGGGCCTTCTGACTCTTGAAACAGATTTTGTCTACATGCCGTCTCCCAGACGAACACAATTTAATCTCCTCGGCTTTAAATGAACTTTATGTTTCCAGAAAGCTAGTGAAAGAAGCATTTGTTCTGGTGATAGTAGTTTGCTGCTTTTACAAACAGGGAACAAGAATAGAGGGTTAGAGAATATTTATTTTACCGCAGCTGATAACTAACTCTTAAAATGTGTCAGATATCGTGATGCATGGTGACAAAGATGTTTTGAAATACTTGTGTTAAAGAATGCAGAAACAAGGTGTTGTGGGTTTCTTTCCAGATAAACCTGGAGAAGGATTGCAGCTCACAGCACATGTTTTACATGCAGATTGGTTGAGGTTCAAATCCTGGCATCACCAGCAAATGTTGCGAAGGGATGCTAAATAGTATTTATTTATTTGTTTAATGTGCCACCTGGAAAGGACTCACAGATAAAATGAGTTTAAAACTTTACAATAAAAATGTAAAGTCAATGTTAAAAAACACAAATATAACACACATCCCATATAAAGGCCTCTCTGACAAAGATTATATATTAAAAGCCTGCTTGAATAAAACATCTTTGCCTGCCAGAAAAAAAGAATACAGGGAAGGGCCAGCCTAACTTCCCATGGAACAGTGTTCCAGAGGGTGGGAGCAGCCACTGTGAAGGCTCTCTCATGTGTCCTCACCAAGTGAGCCTCTGATGGTGGCAAAACTGAATAAAAGCCTTCCCCTGAAGATCTTAGACTTTTTGCAGGATTGCATGGGGAGATATGGTCCTTCAGATAATTAAGACTCTAGGGTTTTATCAGCCATGACCAGCACTGAATTGTGCCTGGAAATGAACCAATAGCCAGTGAATCTGTTTCAACAAGGGAGTTATATCCTCCCTTTAAATGGCCCTGTCAGCATGCTGGTCACTATGTTTTGAACACAGTTTCTAAAGGCAGCCCCATGTAGATTGCATTACAGTAGTCCAAATGGGACATAATCAAGTCATGTGTCACCTTAGCCAGCTCTCAAGGAATGGGCACAGGTGGTGCACTAATTTTAACTGTACAAAGGCACTTCTGGTCATCTCATCTCCTCCAAAAAATGTTTTCCAGAGCAACTACAATCTCAAGCTCAGTGCTCATGGGCAAAGTCAGTAAGTTCTTTTTTTTCCCATCTTATAGGATTAATGCAGAAGTTTTACAAATCTATTCTTCAAACAGACTTAAGCTATTGGATAAGGGAAAAAAATCTTTTCTCCAAGTGGAAGGCTCTATCCATGCTCTCCTATACAATATCTTCCCCATGGTACCCATTATTAAAAAAATCCTTTGGAAAGGAGCATTATTTTTTATCTTACACTGATCCCTTTAAGAATAGTGTATAATTGTAGTACGATTTCAGTGTATGCCGACCGCTAGCCTGAAAGGAAGATATAACAAAAATCTTGTGACCCAAAGGATTTGTATTTGTGAGTCTGGAGAACTGGAGGACTTACAACACTATCTGCTGAGATACTCTCTATACATATCGCCAAGACAAAGGTTCTTATGTTATATTCTCCATTACCTTGCAAATTGTTCAGCTCTTGAGCAAATTTGTGCAGGCAATGATGTATATATTATTGAGATGGTGGCAAAATTTGCTTTGGCTGCAATTAAGATAAGAGCTAGATCTCAAAAGCATTAGTTTTAACAGTAAAGACTTTTATTGTGTTGGTTTGTTAGAACAATGTTGTGAATTTGTTACATGTTTACATTGACAAATTTTATTTTATCATTTCAGATTTATATTTGGTGCCAAATTTTAAAGTTATTCTGTCATTTGGCTTTCATTTAAGTATATGGAGTTGCAATGGCTCATAACTTTTAGTAATAAACAAAAGTTCAAGTTCAGCTACTGGCCATTGCTAAAACCTGGGTGTCCAGGTTCAGAGATGGGTCCACCCAAGAGTTGAGAACACCTAAACTGTGAGTTTGAAATTTCAGGAGGAGTGCAACTCCATCCAGCACAAGCACAGTCCCTATTCCCTTATCTGCCTTACAGCTAACCAGAAGCACCTCTGTTTTGTATGGATTAAGTCATATCAAATATTAACTTGACAGATCTGTAGTCTGAGTGGGTATAAAATGGCTGTAAGGATAAGTCCAAAATTTAAAAACTATATCTTTTTAAACATTTGTTTATATTATTTTGGTTCAAGGTATGAACCACATATTTTAGTTTGGAAGTGTTTCTGATCAAAATTAGTCTTCCTAGTGCTGCAAAATTTCTAAAACTCTTAATGGCCAGGTTTGCTTGTAAACAATGCCCTTTGACCTGTGGAAAAAATAAACCCAATAACTAATCCCAAATAATGGTTGGGATCAAATTTGCTGTTCAGCTGTGGATGATCTGCACATACGCAACAAAGGCATTCTGTACATTCTCAGAGACAATTCTGATATAATAATTATTATTAGCATTAGAAAACATGTCAAATTAAGCCAAAGGGAAGAATGCACTTATAATAACTCCTGCAGAGTCAGTGCACAGTGACTGGACACAGTAGCATCTTGTGGTGTTCATGCCAATGGACCACTCTAGATATTTCTTCAGATTTTAAAAAGCCATCCAGAATGCTGCACCCTATCCGCCAAATAGACCCAACACTATTGGATAGCTCTTTCAGACCAAATCCAAGAGCAGTTCTTCTGTCTCACTAACATGAAACCCACCATTTGCTACAGACAGGACAGATGATGAACATAATATACAACAGCATATCTCATATTTATGATATATACTATATAGCAATAGAAGTACTATACCACCTATCTATAAACTTAAGCAATCCTTAAGCAATTTACAATAGAGTAGTTCTTTTTAAAAAAATAAAATCCGAAGTGGTAAATGAAAATGAAATAAATCAGTTTTAATTTACAAACAGGGAGAAAGAAATAGGTAGCTTTTCTCCATGCCCATGAGTTTTTAGGTATAAGCAGCTTAGGACCTCCTAGTGCCATTCAGGAGCAGATGCGGATTCAGAACCAGAAGTAACAAAATATCATTGAGGAGGTGATGGTGGTATTTGTGATAGAAAGCTATTTTTGTGATACTTCTGGCTGTACTGGAAAGACAGAGACAGGATATCCCATTGAAACAGGCTTCAGTTACATAACATTCATCCTTGTTTTGCAGAAACAGGCATCTTGGCTCAGATACACTGCACAGTGTGACTTGGAAAACATGTTCGTTTGGATGTCAGCTCCCTGAACCATCCACCAGTGGCCATGATGGTTGTAGTTTTATTCCAAAACAAGCACTGGTACGATTCCTGAAGGCTTGTTTGTGTACATAACTTTGGAATGCAAAATTCAGATGACCCATTCAGCAAAGATATAACTCTCATTGCTAAAGAGCAGCAAAATAATAACAACAGCTCGTCTAATCCAGCTTCCTATTTCAAACAGTAGCCCTTTCACACTGCACAGTTGTTGTACTCTGATTTTATTTTATTTTTTCTCCCATAGCTGTATCCTGTGAAATCCTGTGACCTGTAGAGGCACTACAGCATTCTGGCTCCAAATTCTAAACACTCTTCCCTAAACTGCAAATCCCAGGATTCCATAGGATGGAAAAATGGCAATTAAAATGGAATCATAGTGCTGTGATTATATCATGTGAAGAGTCCCAGATGTCTTCAGAGTAGCTTCCCCTACATTAACAGTATGCAAAAGGATCTTGGAGCACTTTTGAGATAACTGAAAGAAAGAAGTTACTAGCATGAGCTCTCATAGACTTGAGCCTGCTTCCTCAGATCCACGTTTGGAGAGCCGAACATGGATCTGAGGAAGTATACTCAAGTCCACAAAAGTCTCCAAGATGCTTCACGATCCCTTTGTGTACTGATTTTCCAGACTAATATGGCTGTGTCTTTGAACAAAACCTAGCAGGACATAGCCATGTTAGTTTGGAATATCAGTATGCAAAGAGATCTTGTAGCACCTCAAGTATGTCGTGGCATCTGAGGGCCAGGTCTATGAAAACATATGAAAGAATGCAGTTAGTCTCAAGGGAAGAAGAGAAGAAGAAGAAGAAGAAGAAGAAGAAGAAGAAGAAGAAGAAGAAGGCGGTGTTCAACAAGCTTAAAATGAATGACAGTTTTAAAACAATCCTACAACCCAATCTTCCCTCCCACCCCTTAAAACTAAATTAAACTAGTGCAAGGTTAAAATAACAAGACAACATAAATACAATACAATCAACTTTGAGACAGTACAGGGGGAGGGTAAGTGATTGCCTCTATTGAGCCGGGAAGTTATTCCAGGAAGGCCTACCTGAAGAGATCCATCTTGACTGCTATTTTAAAGCTGTTGAGAGTGGAAATAAGATGGATCTCATCAGGGAGGCTATTCCATAGTCTGGGAGCAGTCACAGAGAAGGCCCTCTGAGAGGTCTGCGACAGCCTGATCTTCATAGGCTGCAGCAAGTTC
This sequence comes from Urosaurus nigricauda, assembly GCA_034509955.1. NCBI lineage: Eukaryota > Metazoa > Chordata > Lepidosauria > Squamata > Phrynosomatidae > Urosaurus > Urosaurus nigricauda. The sequence continues at coordinate 85,897,269 of JAOEGL010000001.1, read as the reverse complement.
CTCCCAGAGGACTGGAGCATACAGGGGGATCATATGAGAAGAGGCTGTCCCTGAGATAAGATGGACCCAAGCCATGTAGGGCTTTAAAGGTTAAAATCAACACCTTGTACTGTGCCCAGAAACTAATTGGCAGCCAGTGGAGAAATTTAAGCACCAGTGTTATGTGTTATCTCCTAGATGTACCACTAACTAACCTGGCTGCCATATTTTGTACTAGTTGAAGTTTCCGGATTAGGCACAAGGGTAGCCCTATGTAGAGTGCATTACAGTAATCCAGGCGTGAGGTTACCAGAGCATGTACTACAGATCTCTTTGTATACAAAATCTATTATTATTATTATTATTATTATTAAATATTTATTTATAACTCACCCCTCTGAGCAAGCAATTGAGGTGGGGTACAACAATTTAAAAACAAGTACAATTAAAATGTTACCTCCCAATCCCTCCTAAAACCCCTTAAAATAAGATTAAACTAGCACAAGGTTAAAATAGCAACAATAAAAACAAAAACAATACAATATTTGTTTGGAGAGCTGGCTTGGGTGATGAGAATTGTAGTCTAATACATCTGGAGTGTGTCAGGTTATAAAAGGGGTATGGGCTAGGATCAGAAAAGGAAAAGTTTTTGCTCTTCCCTCCTCACTAATGTGTGGTAAGAAATGAAATCTTCATGGTCAGAGCTAGATAGGTCTTCTCTACTTTCCTTCTTTCCTTTCTTTCACAAGAATAGATTGCCTTCAGAGCAGCCACCAATGCCTCCTATTTTACATCCCACCTTACTCCTGGCATGATGTGGCACACATCTTAAATTAAAACAAATTACAGCTAAAAAATGGGGAAAAAACCTTTAAATAACCTGTTAATATTTTTTAATTTTTATTATAATTTGTTTACAAAGATATCTATTACAATATTTACAAAACAACTATTATTTTCAGTGCATCAGAGTTTATACTTGTTAAGTACATAACACTCATATAACATGTATAACCTGTCTAAAAGACACATAAAACATAATGTGATGTAGTGGTTTGAGCATAGGACAGTGGCTTTGGAGATCAGGGTTCAGTTCCCCACTTGGTCATGAAACTCATTGGGTGACCTTGGGCAAGTCACATGCTCTCAGCCTTAGGGGAAAACAATGGCAAACCCTCTTTGAACAAATGAAAGCCCCATGATAAGAGTCACCTTCGGGTCGCCTTAAGTTGGAAATGGCTTGAAGACACATGACAACAACAACAACAACATAGTAAAGAAGATAAAAAGCCAGCATGTTAGATCAAAATACCTTTTTGCTACAGTATTGCTTTGAAAAACATAAGAGGCACTGTTGGCTCTTGTACCCAGGCAGAGTTGGCCTTCTGACATTTTGCTGCCTGCGGTGAACAACAAGATGGCTCCCCTCCAATTCCATGTACAAACACCAACTGGAGTGGCAGTTGACTCTTCCTTGAAGACTAGTGATGGGTCCAGAGCTTGAAAAATTTCTATTTAAACCAATTAATTTCTGTACACTCATAACTATGTGTGAGAATGAAATCTGTTGCTGGTAGCATTACAGTTGCACTGCTCATTACTTTACTATTACACTGATTGAAATTCGGTTCAGTTCCTTCACCTCACCCTCTCAGGCACTGATTGGCTCAGCACTGTGAAGCTTGCATTACGCATGAGGGGGACCGCTGTGTCAGAAAGTACTGGATACTTTCCACAATCATCAAGAAAATGCTTACACACATCAGCAGTGGAATTCCAGCCTTTGTGTTACTTTTTAAGAGAAAAATATTTGAGATTGATAAAAGAGTAGCATAAAACTGGAAAAAATGCTGTCAAGATTCCTCTACGAATGCCCTTAAAAGCTGATTATTGAAACAACTAGCACGTATTACTTTTTACAATAATGAAATGTCTTTACTCCCAGTCAAATGTTGCTTTTGAAATGTCAGTTCATTACACCTTAATTAACACAACAGTTACAGGTAAAACATTGCTCCCAAGCTCTGGGCAGGACAGCAGAAGGCAAGAGGATAGTTGAAGAGATGTAGTATCTGCATACCCTCCAACATTTCACAGATAAAAACTGGGCATGTCTGGCTAAGCAACCTCAGAGTTTGGTCAAGATATCTGACCAAAAGTTATTTATGTAGAAGAACACATAAATTAGGAGAGACTACAGTAATCTGCTTCATCCTTGACTCAGGCTTGCATCCTTCTTGACTCAGGCTTGCATCCTTCGGAGGTCGCTAAAACGAGTACCCAGATTGTTGGGGGCAAATAGCTTACAATTGTAAATGAAGCTGTTTGTTTAACAAATTGTAAGCCGCTCTGATAGTCTTGGCTGAAGAGCGGGGTATAAATAAAACATTATATTATTATTATTATTATTATTATTATTATTATTATTATTATTATCCTGAGCCTCCTGAGCAGATCAAGGCTGTGTCTCCACCTCTTCTCTCCACCTGCAACCTCAGTTAATTCAGTGCAAACTATTTTTGCATTTTAAACTTGTGTGCTTTCAAATCATTTCTGATTTATGGCAACCCCAAGGTGGCCCTATTGTGATGGTTTCTTGGCACGTTTTCTAGGTGGAGGGAGGTTGCCATTGCCATACTCTGAGGCTGAGACAGTGTGATTTGCTTAAGGTCACTGACTGAGTTTCCATAGCTGAGCAGGGATTTGAACCCTGGTTTCTAGTTATGATTCAAACCACTATGCCATGCTGACTTTCTTGAATTTAATTGCACTAACTGAAGTAAACTGAGGATGAAGAGGTAAAGTGGGGGGGGGGGGGGGAGTGAGAAACTTGGACATATTAAACACAGTTGAAAAAAGTAGGATGACAAAGGATTAATCCGGACTGTCCTTGACAAACTGGAACAGTTAGAGGGTATGCATCTGCTACCTAGGGCAAATGTCTCCGTATAATAGTAGGACTGATCCAGCAGTTAGGAAAAAGCTGCTGTTTCAAACCTTCTGTTCCCTCACTTTATGTTTGCTATCGGAATTGAAGACAACACTTTTCTTTCCCAGTGTAAACATATTATATATATAAATGACTGCCACTGAATAGATTTGTCTGAAAGACACCAAGGTCATAGCAAGAATGAAATGCAATGAAATGCAAGAATTACCTTTTAAAAATAATACCCTTTTTGCTCAATGGCTGCAGATTGAGATGTCTATGGGGAGTTTTTCCTCCATTCTGAAAAAAAAACCTGAAGCAATACAAAGTGGAGATAGCAAAAGCAAGTACTTTTCTATAATGCATATCAGTGAACTAAGCACTCCCTCTTCTCCTCTTCTCACTTTCCCTCTTTGTTTCCTTCTTAATTTCAGTTGGTACAAATTGATAGCAATAGCAATAGCAAGTACATTTCTATACCACTTCTTAGTACAGTGGTCCCCCGGGTTACGAAGGTAATCCGTTCCGGGATTACCTTCGTAACCCGGAAGCTTTCGTTTCCCGGGGGACCGCTATATTCAATGGTCCGCGCAGCCAATTTAAAGGGGCCGCGCAGGTTTTTTTTTTCCGTATCCCGGGGGATCTTTCGGATCCCGGGGTATACAATCGCGGTCCCGCCGGTTTCGGATCCCGGGGTTTTCGCAACCCGGGGGATTCGTAACCCGGGGGACCACTGTACACATAAACACTCCCTAAGTGGTTTACAATGTGTAAGCTAATTGACCCCAACAAGTTGGGTATTTATTTTGGCAACCTACAAAAGGATGCAAGGCTGAGTGGACTTGAACTCAGTCCCTGGAATTGAACTCACAACCTTGTGGTGGCAGTACACACATTTAACCAGTGCGCTACCAGGGCTCCTTGTTAATAAAAAAAAAATGACTTGATCCAATTCTCTTTGCCACATGTGTGGTCAGTGCTTTGTTGAGAGTTCTAGAGCAAGGATTGAGTCCCAAAGCAGTTTGCACTCAGATAACTCAATGGGATGTGGGTGGATGGAGAGGTGGACAGAAGATGAAGAGGATTCCATTCTTCATGCTCAGGAAATAGAAAACTGTTGCTGCCTCTCTATGGGTGCACCTACATTCTAGAAATTGGGATTTGTAGTTTTCCTCAGGTTGGTGCAGGCTTGGTGAAACAACAAGCCTGCTGTTCTTAAAGTGATACTACTGTGATTTATTTCATACCCTCCAACTGTCCCAGTTTGGCATAGAAAGTCCCACTGAATCCTCTTCTGTCCCAATCAGCTGATTTTAAAATGTTCTTTCTCCTCTTCCCACATTCCACTTTAACTCTCACCTTACTTCAGTTGCTGCAAACTGAGTTTAAAGTGCAAAATTATTTTGCATTCAACTAATTCAGCAGAAGGGAAAGAGGAGGGGATGAAGTCCTGCCTTTCCTAAACTCTGTATATAAATAAGAGTGGAAAATTTATTAATGAAGGTGAATGTATAAAGCTACTGTTTTAAGCAGAGAAACTTTTGGTTTCTCTTCGTTAATATGTTTTGTCCTCTTATTACATGGTCACATCCTTCTGACTACTCTCTGATGTGGCCCTGTCACATATGTTCCAGCTTCCATCTGTGAAATGTTGGTAGGTGTGTCCCTTACAAAAGTCTCAGAAAGTAACAGGAAATATATTTGGGATATTCATCTAGATAAGTAAGAGGGAAACAGATGAGATGAAAGGGGTGCTTGAAGCCACCCCTTTTGAAGACAGATTGGGGCCAGGGCAAACACATGCTGTGGCCCCAATCTGCCTTGAACCTGGCTGAATAGAAGTGGATAAGATCTCCTCCTTTTTCAGCCTGGGAAAAGCCAGTTTTGCCTGCCATGCCATGGCCCCATGATACTCCAGGAGCATGTGGCATGTAAATGCTGCGCTGTCTGAGCATCATGAAACCAGCCACATCTGGGCAGCTGCCCAACTTCTCGGTGGCTTTTAGAGCAGCTTTGTGACATGCGGCATTAAAACAGGTTTAAAAGGCCCTCTGTTCGATCCCTAAAAATTGGATACTATGTTATAAGTGCTTCAATAAGGCAGAAGAAATTAACATTTCTACCTAAATGCCATTTGACTTCTTTTCTACCATCATGCGTAGACCCTGCACTTTCTTCTTTTAGCTGGTAAGGCTGGTAAGTTCCTCCCAAGATTTATAGTGGTTTTCTACTAAACTATCTAAACTCTAGTCTTTTCTTTGACTTTACAAAGAGTCTAGAATGGATCTTCTTGTACCTCCCACAATAGAAAATGCAAATCCTTAATTGGTTATTTATTAATAGTTTATTTATTAATATCTGCTAAGTTGGTCATTACCTGAATTGAGAAAGATTTAAATAATATGGAGCAGCCTGATATAATAAGGTATAGTAATTAGCTTTGATAGAAAAATTAACTAACACACTCAAAATGGGAAAACAAAGAAAAAATATAGTATGGAAGTGTTTTATTGAATATATGAAGGTGAGGGAGAGGTTGGGGAGAGATAATTCTGGACCTCCAAAGCTGTTCAAACCTTTTTGGGTGACCTTTGACCTTTTTAATTTCTGTATTATGGCTGCATACTTTAATAAGAAAAGTAACTTTGGGTACCATTGTCTTTTGGTGCAGATTGTTAATAATGATGATACAATACAGAGTTAATTAAAACCTTTTTTTAAAAAAAGATAATAAATTCCATTGTTTTTAGGGAAACACTTAAATTTGGGGTATTAAGGAACATGACAAGGGCAAGTAAAGGCTGAATTAAAATCTATAAACTCAGGTTGCAGTTCAATGAAAGCAGAGACACCCCCATCAGTTCCCTTGTACTGCATTATTATTTTTTCTAGAACTGAATCTCCTAACCTCATACATCTTGCTCCATATATATGTGTGTGTGTGTGTTGCTCTTCTTCCCATTCCCATATTTCTCAGCAAATGCCTGAAATCAGAATATAACCAATATGTTAATAATCAAGGAGTCTGCTCGCTCCTTTAGACAGACATCAGGCAACCTCTCCCACAGTCTGTACTGGATAATCAAAAAGCCCTATTTGCATTAACATCGCCTTATGTAACAAATCCAAAGTGACAAACCAAACAGCTTTGAGTGGTTACGTTCCATCTTCTAATATCCCAAAGTGCGGCACGTCATAAAAAATGGGGGGGGGGGCCTACATCCTGCAGGCGTGCAAAAGAAACAAAGAGCAACAGCATTATAAAAACAACTTTCCTAGGCCCTGAGTGTTTAAACAGACCTTATAACTGAGTTACTCCCTTACCAAAGGAATACTGAAATGCAGTCTGGTCTTGCCATTCTATATGCCTATGCCTTCAACTCGCCTGTCAGTTGGTGGCAATCCTGTTAATTCCTTCCCCTGAAATATAGCCTATAGCACCTGGTATTTGTCAGTGGTTTCCCATGCAAGAACTAACCAAGGCTGACCCTGCTTAGGTTCTAAGATCAGACAGGATCTGGTGATTTTAGGGTATTTGGGATGGTCTTGCAATTGCCAAGCCAGAAATACTGTATTGCTTACTGAAAAGGGAAGATATTTGCTCTCAGAGCAACACTGCAGGAGAGTTTACTTCTGAGTCATCAACTCTGATGGCATATGAGTTCATCTTCAAACCTGACCAAGCCGTGGTCAGAGCAGGAAGGAGGGGGTGTTGCAAAACTTTTTGGGCTGTTTTCTAGTCCCAGAACATTTCACACACGATAATATGGCGATCACACAAATGGACAAAAGGCACCTCATAGCTTCCAGAGGGCTTTAGATGAGACCCCACACCATTTTCCAACCTATTCATTTTAATTGGTAACAATTCCCTTTCCTCACAGAAAAACCACAGGAACCAAACAGTTTTGTTTATTTAGTAACTCCAAAGCAAATCGGATGCTTTGGGGAAATTCTTTTTTTAAAAAAGCAAACAAACAAATCATCAAGAGGCACACATTCTTGGGAGTCCATGCCACTGAAATTAGAGAGATTAACTTTGAAGGGAGTACACTCCTAAGAACATGCTATTTAGCTCATGGAACCTGCCCTCTATAGTTTGGTGGAAGCATTGCAAGAAAAATGTATATGATGAGAGTTGAGATAAAAAAAACATGTAGCCCTCGAAATGTTTGTGAATTGCTGCTCTCAGCATTCCTCACATTTGGCTATGCCAGCTGAAGATGCAGGGAGCTGTAGTCCAAAAACATTTGGAGGGCCATGTGCCTGGACTCAAAAGCAATAACCCAAATTTACATGATTTATTATTAGAAATGTTGATATATTTGGCTCTTCAAAGAGATAGTGTCCTCTCCTGCAAACTATAATTACTTCTCAGATTAAATCAAAGCTTCTTCTTCACTACATACAAGCCCACATAGTGAGAGCATACAAATGCAAGATATAAATATCAGTGCAAGCCCAATGGAGAGCCACTATGGCACAGCATTGAGAGCACTGGACTGGGAGTTAGGATATCTGGTTCCTATACTTCACCATGCTATGAGAGTAATTGGGTGAGAGTGATTTGGGGTTCTTCACTCTCTTTCAATCACACACACTGCACAGAGTGGTTAGGTGGATAAAATTAGGAGGAGGAAAGCCATGTACCCTTCATTAAGCTCACTGGAAGAAACGCAGGATATAAATTCAACTCATAAATAATAGAATAAATAAAATACATAAGTCAATGATTCATGCGGTTAAGTCTACCTCAACCCTCCTCCACCCTCCAGTTGGTACAATAATTGTTGTCGTTAACTGCCCTTGAGTCAACCTCAACTCATGGCATACTCTGTTTAAGAGACATCTTCAAGACCCCCTGTCCTTCACTGCTCTGCTCAGGTCTTGTAGCCTCAGGCCAGAAATTTCTTTGACTGGGTCTAACCAGCTGGCATGTGGTCTTCCTCTCTTTCTACTGCCCTCTACCTTTTCCAGCATCATTGTCTTTTTCAATGATTGATGCCTTTTCATGATGTGTCCAAAGTATAACAACCTCAATTTAATCATCCTGGCTTTCAGGTAGGGTTGCCATAATTCTCTTGCACAAAACCAGGAAAAAGTAGGACACTCAAGAAAACAATTAATAAAATTATACATACATTCATGTTGCGCCTCACCTGCAGCCCCACTGGATCCTTTGGGTCTTGGCCTCGGTCCTGCGCGGCTGTGCCTCAGGCCCAGCGAGGCTTCCTGCTTCCTTGCCATTCTGCTGGATCTCTCTGGGCCATGGTCAAGGCCTTGGGTGGGCAGCATGGCTGTGACTCAGGCCCAGGAAGGCCTCCTGCCTCCTCACCACACCACCAGTCTCTCTGGGTCTCAGCCAAGGACATAGCTGGGTGGCGCGGCTGTGCCTCAAGCACAGGGAGACCCCCTGCCTCCTTGCCATGCTGCTGGATCTCTCTGGGCTGAGGCCAGAGGCCCCGCATGGCTGCGGAGGGTGCCAAAGAGGGGAACACTCATATCACCTGACCCAAAGGAGCTGAACTCAGCCAACTTCTTGCCTTGTTCTGGCCACATTTTGTCAATCAACTGGAGACTGGCAAAATATGACATGGAACACAGCAGGAATCTGGGATTGGAGGATCTAAAATGCCCAGCCGAGATGGGACATTTTTAGATATGGCAATCCTACTTCCAGGGGAAGTTCAGGCTGTTTTAAAACCCATTTGTTAGTCTTCGTCACCATCCACAGTATCTTCAGCACTCTCCTCGAGCATCACATTTCAAATGAGTTGATTTTCTTTTTATCAGCTTTCTTCACTGTCCATCTCTCAAATCCATACATGGTGGTAGGAAATGTGATCATTTGAACAAGTCTCACTTTGGTGTTCAAGTTAATATTTTTATACTTTAGGATCTTGTCCAGTTCTTTCATGGCTGCCCTTCCCAGTCTTACTCTTCTGATTTCTTAACTGCAGTCATCATTCTGATCAGTATTTGATCCAATGCATGGGGACCCTTTGACTATTTCAATTTACTCATTTTCTAGGATAAATTCTTGTAGATCCTGCATGGCCATTATTTTTGTGAAGGTTGTAGAAAGGAATATTAACAACCTGAGATACACAAGTGGCATAATACTACTAGTAGAAACCAACAAAGATCTGAAACAATTACTGAAGAAGGTCAAGGAGGAAAGTGCCAAGGCCTAAGGTTGAACATCAAGACAACAAAAAATAGTGTTGCAATTAGGCTGGGTTAACTAATTTGGAGGCCGGGAAATTAAAACAATGAGGAGTTATAAATTCTTGCTGATCTAGTGCAAACCATCCAGCAAATCCACAGACACTTTCTATCAATCCTTGCTCTAGAATTCTTAACAAAGCACTGACCATATCTGTGGCAAAGAGAATAGGATCAAGTCATTCTTGATTAGCAAGGAGCCCTGGTGGTGCAGTAGTTAAATGCCTGTACTGCAACCACAGGTTGTGAGTTTGATTCCAGGGGCTCCAAGGTAGGTTGCTAAAATGAGTACCCAGCTTGTTGGGGGCAATTGGCTTACACATTGTAAAGTGTTTAGGGACTAGTGCTTAAGTGCACTGAGAAGCAGTATAGAAATGTACTTGCTATTGCTATTGCTATCAATTTGTGCCAACTGAAATTAAGAAGAGAACAAAGAGAGAAAGTGAGAAGAGGAACAAGAAAGTGGGACATTTGAAAAGTACAAACAAAAAACAAACAAACAGCTTCATTTATATACCGCTTCATACCCTTAAGGAGTGTCTAAGCGGTTTACAAATGTAAGCTATTTGCCCGCCAACAATCTGGGTACTCATTTTAGCGACCTCAGAAGGATGCAAGCCTGAGTCGAGCTTCAGCCCTTTGCTGGTCTTGAACTCGCCACCTTATGGTTTTGAGTGAGTGGCTGCAGTACAGGCATTTAACCACTGCGCCACCAGTGATGAATAACTGGAATGACTGATGATTCATTGGAACTATCCCTTAAAAATATTGGATCGTTGGCAAGTATGCAATTCCCATACCTTTGAGAATAAAAGAGATGGCTTACTTGGCTTGATGGTTCACAACTTGTGCTGAGATGACTTGCAGTAGTAATTCTAGCTGTGACATCTTGAGATGAGAAGAGTTTGTGTGTGTGTGTGTGTTAGAATGTGTTTGACTTACAGAAGGGCCCTGGTTCAATATATAGCAATTGGGATGGGAAAGTCTAGGAAAGAAAGCTTCCTAAAATCCCAGCAAATCATTGCCACTCAGAGTATAGGGCTGAATGCTCTAACTCAGGATACTGCATTTTCCTAGGTTCATTCTATATTCCTTTCACATCACAACACCAGGGTCTTCTTTCACTAGTTTCTCCCCAAGACTTTCACCTTTCCCTTGCCTTTTATACCTTCCCACTTTTAATCCTGTTTCTCCTCAGCTCATTGTATGCTCTTTGACAAACAATTAGTTCATTATAATAAAGAACTAGTTCATGGCCTTGGTTCTGAGCCTGCAAAATGGGAATAAAAGTGACCCACTCATCTGTAAAACATAACAGGAATGTCAAAGGATAATTGCAAAGGCAAAACCTAATAGTAATTGTAAATAAACTTATTTGTGATCATTGCTCAAATTACAAATAACACAAATTACCAAATAAAGATCTACACTTCTACCATCTTGGAGCATGCAAGTCTCCTTTCCTTCTCCATCTTTATCACTATCAAGGTCTCAGAATAGAATGATAAGATTTTAGTTACTCAGTGACCAGTTTTTTTCCTTCCTTCAGATTCTCCTACCACTCTTCTTTCTTTGCGAAGCACTATGTAGTGATATTTTTATCATTTTTGTACTGTACAGACCTATGTTCAGAAGAGCAAGTGGCTCTTAACACTTGACTTCATCCATAAATGAGGTGACAAAAGTCTGACAAATTTAAATAATGAAAACAAAATTTTGCAGTGGACAAACTGAGATGCATCTTCTCCATCTACAGATGATACAGTTGTTACCCAACACATTTGAAGGGCACCATTTTTGGAAGCTACAGTATGAAAGATAGAATAGACAGATTGATAGATTGTAGAGAGGTAGGTAGGTAGGAGGACAGCTGGAAAATATGAGTTTGCAGTCATACTCACTGAACATGATGTCATTGAACTTAGGCAGACATAGGCTGCATCTGCACTGCAGAAATAATCTAATTAGATACCAGTTTAACCGCCATGGTTCAATGCTATGGCATTCTGGGAACTGTAGTATTGTGAAACATTTAGCCTTCACTGTCACAACAAACTGGTGACACAACAAACTGAGAATTCCATAGCATCAAGTGATGGCAGTTAAAATTGTGCCAAACTGGATTATTTCTGCAGTGTGGCTGCAACCTTGGAATACTTCCAAGTGGTCTTTTAAAATGAGTAATACTTATATGCTGCCTTTCCATCCATGAGCTCAATCCATGAGCTCAATGTTGTCTACAAGGCATTCCCCACACCATGCACACATTTTATCTTCAAAACAACCCTGTGAGATAGATCAGTGTGAAAGAGAATGATTGATCCAAGATCACTCAGTGTGTTTGATGGCTCAGGGGGAAATTGAACCTGGATCTTCCTCCAGCCCCAGCCCCAACAGTCTCAGCAATGCACTACACTGGCTCTCAAATATATAGGTTGTGTATAAGACTGTACTGTTCATTTCTTGGTGTCTCAAAACCTGTGCGGAAACTCAGCAACTCTAAAAGTAGGCACATGCTGGAGTATGTTTCTCAGAAAAAGAAGTGGCTAATGCAGCTGGCCCATCATATCGCCTGCCACTCTTTTGCAGCTCACAAGAAATTCTTCCTTTTTCTGAGCTGTGTTGACAGTTAGAAAGCAAAGAATCCCAAGCGTCTGACCACACATGAAAATAGTTTCTCAGGACGAGTCACAGCAATCTTGAATGTTTTTGATCGGAAATAGCTTCAGAGGGTATTGCCTGCTGCTGTATCCTGTCCCTGGTTCCTTACCAGTTTACAGTGCTTTCATTTTGATGAATAATACTGCACATTTTTTGATGCCTGAGTCATCCGGAAAACAGCAAGTATTTTTGGTGCTACTCAAGTGAATTCATCTCCTGGGGCTTATCTGTTGTGTTAATTTGCTGTTTGTTATTTTAAAGGAAGAACTTTCACTTTCCTCGAGTTGAGGAGCCCACCCTCAATATCTCTTGCATGGGCCAAAGTTTGTTTGTGACATACATGCTTCCACTAATGTGGAAAGTTAGAAACCCAACCCCACTTGTCCCATTGCCCAAAGGTGACTCATTGTCGTGTTGCTTCCTCCAGCCAAAAGCAGATTCAGAAGCTGTGAGAGTTTCCTGAAGATAAGAGACAAATCGAAGGAAAACTGGTTTCCCTGCTACCCCCCCCCCCCCCTTAAAAATATGCTCTTCTTTCAAGATATCATTTCCTTCAGCAAGAACAAAAACCCTGCATGCTAATTAACTATTCCAAACATATTTTCTACAGCATTAAGGGATTTCCTCATCAAAATAAAACTTCTTTTCTTGTTATCTACTCCCCCTCCCTTTCCCCTTTTTCTTTCTTTTTTTTTCTTTTTTTTTCTTTCTTTTTTTTTTTTACTTTTTTTTTACATTTTGACATCTGGGGCTATATTTTGCTATACCCCTCAGAGTTAAAGATCCAAATGCCACTTGCACGTATAAAAATCCCTCTCCCTCTCCCTTTTTCTCTGTGTGTATGTATGTGTATTTATATATCCATTTGAAGCCTTGCCAGAATGGCCCTGGAATCTCTGTGCCTGGTCCAAATCCTATTTCAGTTAATGGGTTTTTTGCTGTGAACTTCAAGGGAAAGGCGGATCGATCGCCTAGCCTTGTGTGGCCAGATTGTTTCACTTATGCTTCAGAATGTGCTCCTAATAAGTGGCAGATGGGCTCCAGCCCAAAATTCCAAGGCCAGTCCATTTTCAAAAGCTCGAAGGTGTTCACACCTACAAATGTGTCCCTAAAACAAGCCACTTAATCTTCACACACACACACACACACACACACAGTCTGGCTGAAATGTGAGGTAATCATGCTTTAATTTCTAACATAAGTGGCACTAGAATCAAAGGCCCTGGACTCTTTTGGTTAGTCCTAACTAGTTCAGGCCCATTGAATCAATTATTGAAGGCTGAAATAACACAGGTAACCCCCATTGATTCAGCAGGTCTGCTCTAGTTGGGACTAGTGATAGAATTTAGACCAAGGTTTTCTTAAAAGCCATCTGTTAGATCTAAGAATAATTTTGTTTTGTTTTATTAATTTTTTTTATTTACAACATAAAACATACAACATCCAAGAATAATTTTGGACAAGCAAGAGAAAGATGTGATTCCTCAGTGGTGAGGGAAAGGTCCTCTTCACACCAAGAGTGGTCAAGTCTGGCAGGCATGAGGGCCAGGTTTTGCCCCCACAGACTGATAATAGGCATCAGCACTCCAAAATCAGTCAAAATCAGAAGTGACTGGAACCCAGTCTGTCTCCTGTTTCTCGGTTTTCAGTAGGTTAGGTGTTAGAAGGGAAAGGGCCATTACTGGGAAATGTCAGGAGTGGCACTTGAACATTTCTACCATAGGGTTGCAAGAGTGAACTCTGGAGAGGGCTTCTGTACTTTAATGCATTGTTTGGCAACTGCACAGGGGGCACAGTCCAGCACTGGTCTAATGAGCCACACCACCAAGTTTCAGTGTTCCAGAAGTGACATGATGTCACTTCCATGCCATTATTTTGGCTGATTTTGGGGCATTCTCCTCTTTTCGTGTTTTGGGAGAGTTTGGGGGGTGGGGGGCATTGGAGAAGAAAAATGATGCATTTTAAAGCAGTTTTGCACCATTTGGAAACAACAAATTGTCAGAAAATTGCCCCCACAGCTAGGGGCTGGGGAGGCTTTCTGGGGATTCCAAAGGCTGCATGCAGCCTGCAGGCCACACTGCCTACCTCTACTTTGATGATTGTGCAAAAGAGAGAATTTTATCATGTGTTGCTTGTCGTGCAACCAGGTAATAAACAACACTTGCTGAAAGTCCCTCTTTTTCATAACCATTAAAAATATAGGAGCCTTCTACGGTGTTCATTCTTGCATCTATTGGCTCCCTATCTTTTTCAGGAGGTTCAGAGGCTTTGGGGGTTGGGGAAAGCCTGTTGATGCCACAGAAAAGCTCCTGGGTGGCACATGCAGTCCACAGGCCAGACATTTCCCACTCCTGCTGTATGCACTTGAAGGCAGAGTTCTGGCACTTACAAGATGCATTCCAAAGACTGAACTTGGGTGAGCACTAATATCAAAACCATGTTTTTAGTCTTAAGTCTTCTGTAATGTGGCTTTTCAGCAGCCTTCCTCACTTTGGATCCAGTTTCAGTAAACGAATTTGATTCCTTTTCTCCAATCCACACAAGAATAATGAACCATGTGTGGTCATTGCATTCCTCAGAAGCTGGGGTCCCTCCAGGAATGGATAAAGGTAGTGAGTGGATAGACTTCAGGCCTAATGGCCCATTTTAGATTGGCAAAAAGAGGTGTGATGAAAGCTGCATGAAAGCCCAGACTTTAGATGAGAAAAAGGGAAAGTGTGCCATGAAAATGCTATTTTGATGCTTTAAGGGAGAAGAAGCGCCTTTAAAAAGGTGCTGGATTTCCCTACTCTTTTTTTTAAAAAGTGTGCTATAGCGCAAGTGCATCTAAAGGCTAAGGTGTAGTTGAGCAGTTAAATGGGGCTCTGTCTCTTTAAGACGCCCATTTAAAGGCAGCGATAGAGGTGTGGATTATAATGGATCGTGGGTTGGGAGCATGTATGGTGTGGAGTTCACTTCTAATTAAAACGCTCAATGCCCTGCAGGTGTAAAAGCTGGGGTTTAACCGTGAAGTTTTTTAAAGCTCCCAAACCCTAGCTCCAGCCCTAATCGGAACCCTAGACATGCGCAGTAGGGACTCTGGGATGCCGTTACTGTTATTCTACTGTGGATAACATGTCAATTCATTCACAAAATAAGGGGGTTCATTCATGCTGCACCAGTGCAACGGCACAGTTTAAAAAGGCAGAGGAACCGCAGTGATAAACCGCTGAACTTTTAATTTTTTTTCCTTGCCGGCTGCGAATTGCGCAATTGCACAATTGTGCAGTTCCCAGCAGGCAATGATAATGTCGCTGTATTGTGTACCTGCGCAATTGTGCAATTCGCAGCCGGCAAGGAAAAAAAATTTAAAGCGCGGCTAAAAGCCGCGTTCCTTGCCGCCCATGTAGCTGCTCCGCCTGTGTTTGTAGCGTTCTGACAGCTTCCCATGTAGCTGCTGAGCCACAGAAAAGATCTCAGATAAGTCGTTCCCAAATCCCTCAGTCTAGCGGCCCTGTACCTTTTAAATGCACACCTGGGGCTGGCAGTCTAGCTGCTAAGCATTAAGGAAAGTGCAACTTCATGTCATACTTTCCTGCCAATCTAAAAAGCCCCAGTTGTCTTTTGGCACACACACTACCTTACATGGCTGTTGTAAGGTTAAAGTATGGGAGAGATTATATGCTGCCCTGGACTACTTGCACAAAGTACAAGATTTTTTTTAAAGGCTGAAATCCTGAATTGGCAGAAGTAACCATGATTTGTTTTTGTTTTTTAAATTACTGTATTACAACAAAATCAACAATAACAGTAACATTAACAAAAACAAAAACAATGATACAAGTCATTTCTATACATCTAAAACAAACATTTAGGAATAATAAATCACAGCTAACTACAAATCTAACTAACTAAAAACTAAAAACAAATATGAGGAAATTTTAACAAACTGTGGCCTCCAACTTGCCTGTCTGTGGTTCTTTAATATTAAACATTTCTACTCCATTCTTTAAAACATTGTCACATACCTTAACAATAAACTTAGAGATTAATATTTATAATGTTATAATGTCATATCATGTTTCATAGAAAAACTTAAAATAATTCTATAAACCTCTACATTATAAAACATTACTTATTTAGCACCTTACTGTTGTCTCATACTTTTAAAAAAAAGCTTAAGTTAAATCTGAAAACCTCTACCACTCTGTTATAAGACATTTGTAAGCTAGAATCCCAAAGTCATCTCAGGTACCCTCTTCTTTTTGATATAATGCAGGGGTAACAATGATGATGGAGCTCCATTGTCTTAATCACATCTGATTCCACCAGACGGCCCGGCCCAGCCTCTTTTTGGCTTCTTTGGCCACTGACTGGCTTACCTGTGACCGCCTTCTGTTTCCTGTGTCCAAGGAACCTGGGCAGGAGGTTGCAGAGAAGCTGGGAAAGCCTTGCAACCTCCTTCCCAGTGTCCCCAGCCAGGGAAAACATAAGGAGGTTGCAGAGAAGCCGGGGAAGCTGGGAAGGAGGTTGCAAAGCTTCCATATTATACAGTTATACTTAAGAGAAAAGTTCATTTGTTTTGTTACCATAGTGACTGATAAAGAATTTTTAAAGAATTAATAAAATTGGTTAGTGTTTTATAGATTGTCCTGTTCGACTTTAGTCCTGAATTTGGAGTAATGTGACTTTGTATGTTGTAAAGATTTCTTCTCCTTTGCTCTCAGCATCCAGCAGGTACCAGTCCTGCCTGTGGTAGAGGTTCAGGAGAACTCTGCGAAACCATCGTCTGGCATAAATGTGGGATATTATATAAAATTCTGTTTGCATTCATTATCTGTTATATACCACGTTGATGTATGCCTGTTTGAATGATTATTATTATTTCATGAAGAAGAGATTAGAAGTATAAAGGAGAAAATAAGAATCTATAAGAAAAAAATATTTAGTAATATATCTTGTTACATTTGTAATCACATATTACAAATCAACATAAGATTTCTCAAGTGAAATTAGTAGGACAGGAAGGTAAAAAGGATTGTTCTAGATGACCACACAAATCGTCTTTATTTATATTAGAGCTTCAGATGAAAGGGAATTAAAAACAATGAGCTATAATGCTGAATTAATTAGTATAATTTGCAAAGACATATATTTTATATTATCATACATAAATTTATTTTACCTCTCATATCTATATTATGGCCTGTGAAACCTAAACCACTTATTCTGGAGTAAATGTTATAAATATTATGTGCTCTTTACTAGAAGAAAATAAAGGAAAGAATTATACCACAACAAAAATTCCAGTGATGTTTCATTTGTGGTTTTTCAGTCCAATATGAAAATCATTTTGTACATGTATCTCTATTTAATTTTTGATATTGCACTTATGGACATACTCCAGTATAGCTAATCTTTGCTCAGCTCTTTACTTAGAGTTACAATGAAGACTAATACAAAGTATATAGCAGGAATTCAGTTTATAACAGCAAACTTCCATTGTCTTATTAAAAGCAGCCACTGCATCTTCTGAGGTTGACCAAGAACTACAGCGCAGCCCAGTAATACCATGTTTATTGCCAAAGTAAGCAGAAATGAGATATTAAATTAGAATTGGCAGGATCCCATTGTAAAAATGTTTTATTTTGGTGTTCTTTTCTTCATAGTCTCCTAGTCATTAATTTTAATGTAAGGTCTCCCAAGCTGACCCAAGGAAAGGCTGGGAAAAGTTACCTTTGGAACTATAATTCCCAGAACTGCCCAACCAGCATAGCTGTTGGTGGGGGTTCTAGTCCACAAATAATTTTGTCAAGTGCTGGATTCAATAATAGCATCTGATACAGACCTTGCAATCTAGTGCCCTACATATCTAGCTTTGCTGGTTGGCTATAATGTGATTCCTAGTTCAGCAATTCAATGTGGCCCAAAAGCTCAGAGTAGCTAGAGGTTCTGACTAATTTGAATGCACTGATTGTTTCCTGCAGTGACCATGCCAGGCACCTATAGGAAAACTACAATAGCCCTCTCCCACTATTGTTCCCTATTAACTGGTATTTTGAAGGCATACACTATCTATTCCTGGACGTAGAATATAGCCATAATTAAAGCATATATTTATTATCTTATCATCTGTGGATTTGTTTCATGCCCCTTTCCTGCTACATAGGTTGATGGCCCTCACCATATCATATGGCAGCCAATTACATAGTTTAACTATACACTGTGTTGAAGAAATGTTTCCTTTTCTCTGTCATGAATTTTTCATCATTCTGCTTTGTTGGCTGTCTTCAGGTTCTAGTCTTTATTATGAAAGAGGGAGAGGAACATCTCTGTCACCATGCACACATTCTGAGATTACTCTTCTTGCCCCATCCAATTCTTGAAGGATTTTCCATCCTGTGAATGTGTTTAGATCATATCTATCAGTGTATTGGGGAATAGTTGTGGAAACTCAAAGGAGAGGTCAGGAGATCTTCTGACTGGTAGACGCAAAATCCAATCTATAATTCTGGGTACCCAACTCAAAAAAGAATAATATTGATCAGGGGAAAGTTCAAAAAGGGGCCACCAAAACAATTCAGTGGACTGATTGCTTTCCCTATGAGATGAGCTCATACTTCATTTCAAGCATGTTCATTTACGAAAGGGGGAAAGTACCAAAGGTAGAGTGTTGGTAAGTGAAAAGATAATTGGAGTGGAAATAGCAAATTGACACATCTTCCTTTCTCTCTTGTGACACTAGAGCTGCAGGGTCAGTAGAATATTTGGGGAAAATTAGAGGAAATACTTGTTCACCAAAGAGAGAATTATCTTATGGAATTTACTGCCAGAAGACCTGGAAATTGTTACTAGCTTAAATGGCTTTAAATTTAGATTTAGATTAATTTAGGGAAGATTATTCTGTCAATAGTCCTGATAGTCCAGGTAGATACATGTAGTCCTGGCAAGTAGTCCTGGTAAGTACATGGTAGGTACATGAAACAACAGGTTTGGGTGAAGCATGCCATTGAATACCAGCTGTAACCATGGGAGAAGGCTGTTACTTTCCAATACTGATTTGTAAGCTTCCAAAATGTATCTAGTTAGCCACCATGGGAAACAGAATGGTGGATGGGTCTGATCAAAAAGGGTTCTCCGTCTGTCCTTATTGACTTTAGGATTCTTTATTTTTATGAATTCTGTATTTATAAATATCCTCTGGAATTTCTTACTCTATGGCCTCAATATAGTGCAACGTGACCCTGAACTCTTGTAAAATATGTCCGAGATCCTGACTGGGGAGATAAAGCATAAATGCTGCTCTTCTCCCTTCCCACAAGACTTAGCATGATTTTGCATTCCCCATGGCCATTTAGTGGGACAGAGAAGAATTCTAACATATCTGGTTATAGCTGGATGCATAATAATGAAGGATTTCAGGAATCATTTGGAGGTCCCACAGGATGATGTTATCTTTGTGCATCCAACTACGGACATATACCGTAATCAGGCACCTTTCAGTTGTACCCCACTGTCCAGTAGCCATGTAAGGGGATCCAGGAATGAGACAGATGGGCTTTGAAGGGGTTGTGGATCATTATGCAAAGATGCTAATGAATTCCTTCATCAGCAACAACAAAAAGATACAATTCTGGTGAATGCCACTAACAGGATGGCAGCCTACACCAGTGAAGCACAAGCTCTGGCAAGTTCTACTAAGCAGATAAGGCTTCAAATACAGCCTCAGCAACTGACCAATCTACTTAAGTACACAAAGGTTCATCTCTAAACAGTTAGCTATCAGGTGATGAACTGGCTACAGTAACTGCTAAATAAATGACAGTGTGGAAAAGCTGCCTTGAGTCGTAGTTTTGGGAGAAAGGTGGGATATAAATAAAATCAAATACACAGCTACAATCTACATCAGCAGAGGCACTATCTACACCAGGGAATCACAGATCTTCTGACATCATTATTTCCTTATATTTCTGTGTATGTGCCTTCAAGTTGCCTGTTGAGTAATGGCAACCCATGAATTTCATAAGGTTTTCTTAGGCGTGGAATACTCGCCAATTCCTTCCTCTGGATTATAGCCAACAGCACCTGGTATTTGTTGGTGGTCTCCCATCCAAGTACTAAACAGGGGGCTATTAGCTACGGCTGATGGGAGTTATAGTCCCCTCCAACCTAAATGCAATTGTTAGTCCTAAACAGAGTAAACTACTGAATCAATGGAACTTTATTTTTATAATTATTTTATAATCTGTTGGATTATCATATTCCCATTGATTCAGTGAGTCTACTCTAGATGGAACTAACAGCTGTGGACACAGATGTGTCAGTAAAAGTAGAATTGTAGAGCTTGTTTACACCAGCCAGAATACTCCCACCTGCTCCAATGTATTCTGGCCCCGGAGCTCTCCCATATTCCTCTGGTTACCAGGGGCCATCTATAATGCATCCCTACTGTTGCCTGTGCCGCTGCCAGTGGCACAAGTCCCTCCCTCTGAGGAGAGAAATGAGGCACACAGCATTAATTACATGGCTGCCTGTCTTATGACCTCAGAGGGAACAACTTGCACCAGAGTCACTGGCACTGGGACACACATGTAAACAGATGCCCAGCATGACTCCAACATGCTCTGGGCTTTCCTGGAAAATTCAGACCTAAAGGTTTTAATCCATTTTAAGGCAGGGATGGGGCAGATTCAGTGCAGAACGGGCCTCATGTCAAGAAGTCAGTCCAAACTTGAATGGGGCTTCATCCCTGCATCATGAAGACAGGGTGCCACGAGGCAGGAGAAAACTGGTTTAAGTGGACAGGCCCATAATGAGTAAATGGGCCCCACAATCTCCCACTACAACAAATGCCAGCACACATATATCCACAGGGAGTTTAATTCTGACCATATTCTTTTCACACATAGGACTTTATTACACAGAGTAAATCACAATGAAATTGTCAGAAATCATGAAAGAAGCATGATTGAGGTCCACACCCACACCCACTTCTCCCGTCAGTAAATCACCATAGAGGCATTGGGACACTCTTCTCCCATCAGTGAATTGTCATGGCAATAATAATCATTTGGCAATAACAGAAGATCCTGTTATTACCAAATGGCAGCTCCATGATGATTTACTGATGGGATAAGGGAGAAATGATAAAGTCCACAGTGCTCTTTCTTGCATGCATTGAGCAGGCAACATAAGAATTAGCCCTCAGATGTAGAATCCAAACCCCGCTGGTCATTTGTAGGCTAGCTTGTGTTACGTATGCCTGATAAACCATATTTCAAGAGGAATCATCTTTCAGTATAGACTTCCCAAAACCTGGGCTGGCACGGGAGCCAAAGAGGGGGCTGACTGCTTCTCCCTGGAGCCAGCCTTAGGCAGCATTCTGTCAGGAGCCCCTCTTCAGCCTGGGCAGTGGCTTGGTGGGGATCTGGCCAGAGTGGGTGAATGAGCAGGGACTTTTCTGAATCGATTTCCAATGAGGAGCGAAGGCGAATCAGAAAGTGGATTATACAGTAAGTGGGACCCCTTGGAGGTTTTGGTTTTGTTTTGCTCCTGAGTGATGGGCTTTTGTGAGGCACTGGAGTGGAGTTAGCAGCCTGACTTTTTAAACTGATTTCAGAGGCTTTAGACTCCATTTCCTGTACAGGGTGAGAGAAAAAACAGTGGCTGAGAAAGCCATTTTCATTGGGTGAGTCCTTTTCAAACTTGGGAGGTTTTTTTGCTCCTGAGTGGTGGGCTTTTTAGTGAGGCATTGGGGTGGAATTAGTAGCCTATCTGTTTTTAACTAATATCAGAGTTGTGCAATAGAATAGGCATCCTCTTCCTTTCCTCATTTCTTGCATCAACTGACTGCCATCTCTAAGGAATCTTCACTCGCCTCCGCCTCATCCTCTCTGAATGGCTTTTAAAAACAGTGATGTTATCAGATGAGTCATATGCCTGTTTTTATGTACTGGTGCACATGTTGAGGATCTATTATGAATTCATGCTTCTGTCTATGATAATGAAGTCAGAGGGAAAAGCAAGGAGGCAGCTGCTTAGATCAAGTGGCAATGTCTGTCCAACCCTAAACTTGCAGCCAAAATCAACAGTGTCTCTTTTACAGATGATCTAGGGAATGAAGTTACATAAATGGGATGTTTGAACTAATGACTAAGTCAAATACAGCTGGAGGATCCCTTCCCCAAAAGAAATTCAGCTGATTCTTTTACACAGCAGTGTTTCCTTATTATGTAAATCTAGAGCGAGAGAGAGAGCTGAGCTATCTGGAACCATCTTTCTTAATCATCTTTTTATTGCCTATGAACATACAGAATGCAAACATGATCTCTTGGGGGGGGGTTGCTGTATCCACAGTACAAATCTGATCCTGCTATACCTACTATAGTTCCATCCTATGCAATCCTGGGATTTCTAGTTTCATGAGAGGTACCTAAAACCAGTTGCTGAAGACCTCCAATGCTGTATTTCAAGGGGAGTGGATTAGAAAATTCTAAGCTCCAAACCACAGACCCCAGGATTCCATAAAATGGACCCATGAGGTAGTATCAAACTACTATAATTACTCAATGTGAACACACCTTATAACAAATAAACTGAATTTGCTGTGTATTCTGGATCAGTGCTACTTTCCACTGGACAAACACACAATAAGCACCTTTTTTAAATTTCACCCTGCATCATCTCAGTTAACTGAGGCATTTCCAGGAAAATTATAATGTCGGAAAAAATAAAGCAGGCCAAAGACAGGGAAATACAGCTTTTGGGCTATCAACATGCCATTTGGTCACCTGAGAAAGCAATCTTAATCTCACAGAAAAGGCAGGTAATGGCCCATTAGATCCTACAGATCTCCCTCCTCTTCAGGTTAAAGAAGAAGGTCAGAGGGCTCCTCACTGTAGTTATTGTGGTGGAAACTTAACATCACTCTCTCTCTTCTCCCATCACAGCTTTGATGGCAAGAAGAAAGAATGACTTAGGGGTGCCCAAGTGAAATTTGGAGAGAGCTACTATTTTGGCTGAATAAAAGAGAGAATTTCAGCATTCTTCTATTCAGTGGTTGAATAGAAGAGAGAATTTCAGCAGATGTTGCCTGTTACCTAGTTGCATGACAAACAACACCTGCTGAAACTCTCTGTTCTATACAACTATTATTAAACATATAGGAGAATTCTCCAGTTTTCAATCTGGCAAATTTAGGAATAGGGTGTGGCAGGAACATACTGAGAGGCTTTGGATTCCTTTGTTCCCACAAGACAAGTTCAACAAAGACAAGAAAAGTTATCGAGCCCTATAGTTGGGGTATATAATTCTGTCCAGTCAATGGAAAGCTACTGGAAGGGTGAGAGCAGAGAAAGATGATGCCCACATCTTATGCATATGGTCCAACATTTCACATATTTAAACCAGGACGCGTATGGCCACTGAGGAAGAATACACAGTCTAGGAGAGGCTGCAGCAGTTTGCTTTTGCCTGAGCCTACAGCAGTGGTGTGCCTAAACCAGGAGTCCCCCAGGGCAGGGGACGGAGCATCCAG
The DNA here is from genome assembly GCA_034509955.1 of Urosaurus nigricauda. Classification (NCBI taxonomy): domain Eukaryota; kingdom Metazoa; phylum Chordata; class Lepidosauria; order Squamata; family Phrynosomatidae; genus Urosaurus; species Urosaurus nigricauda. Next base: position 85,873,960 of record JAOEGL010000001.1, on the reverse strand, counting down.
GTGTGTAGCTTCTGGGGCAGTGCACAGTCCCTCCCCCCTTGCCGCCCCATCCTTTGCTTTATAAGGAAAAGGATGAGATAGAATGGGGCAGCAGAAGCGGGATGATGCATGAAGTGGGGAGCACAGGGATGGCAAGTGGGGGGAGTGCAGGGATGGTGCATGTAAGAACAAGCATAGGGATGGCAAGTGGGGAGAGCTGGGGGGAGGACCCAACTGCAAGTCACTCCTTTTCTGGGGTGTCATCCAGTGCAGGCTCCACCACACACCACACACACCTAGTAACACCACTGGCCTACAGTGAAGGGCAAGATTCCACCAATTCCACTCCTCCCTCTCTCTCCCTCTCCTGTTGAGCTCAGTGCAATTTTCTTTTGCACTTTTGACTCAGTTTGCAGCAACTGAAGATGAGGACAAAGTAGGAAAATGGAGGGGGAAAGAGAAACTGGGGGATTGTCTCCACAAACCAAATAAAAAGTGCTCCTCTCAATCTCTCAGTGGGGAGTCTAGGCAAGTACAGTATCTGTACACAGTACAGCAAAAAAATGAAATTAAGCAACATACATTCTGCCTAGTTATCCCTCTCCACTATATAAAACAGCTCAAAACAAATAAAAACAGCTTGATAACAGACATATACTAATATAATTTGGTATCAAAGCAATGAATATAAAGGACTGATAAATATAAATCAAAACAATGAATATCAATGAATAAAATTTTTCCTGCATAGGAAGAGAGAAAAACTAATGGTTGAGAAAGCCATTTTGATTGGGTGAGTTCTTTTCAGACTTTGGGGTCATTCCCACTGCAATTTGAAGTGAACCGTGAATCCATTTGAAACTGATTCCGATCCTCATTGAATCGATTCCAGTTGGGATGAAGTGGGGCAAACGCAGGAGTTTTCCAGAGAGTAGTTTGAAAGAGGTTCTTTTCAGAAGAATCAATTCTGATGCATGTCCAATAAGTGGGAATGCCAGGCCAGAATCGATTCCTTCTTTTTTTTTTTAACAAATAATTTTTATTAAGTTTAAAATTGTTTCTCATACATATATAAGGCAAGCAATTTCCATAATACATGATAAACAAGAATTTACAAATTATACATTCCATTCATACTCAATACTTCCTTTAACTTGGAAATGTTTTATAATATTATAGCAATTATCCACTAGGTTAACCAGGATTACTCTATTTTTCCTTATTAGTTCAAAGACCTTATTTTATATTTGCCAAATCAATTAATCACTTGGATACACCTTAATTACGATGTTATAATATTGAAGTAGCCTTAGAATTTTGTTTTTGTTTTATCTATATTAATTATGCTTAATTTAAATCCAAACCCATAGTTGTTGTTTCACCCCATTTTCCCCACAGATATAGTATTCTTTCCAGTCTTCTTTGTATTTTGTGGTATTTTCATTTCTTAATCTTCTTGATAATATATCAATTTCTAGGAAGTCCAGTACTTTGAATGCCCAATCCTCCATTGAAGGAATTTCTTCTTTCTTCCAATATTTGGCATAGGTCATTCTTCCATTTTTCTGTTCATTATCACTATCCAGCATATTTAACAAGAAAATCTCAGGCACAAATTTCAGATTAATTTTTAAGATTTGTTTGATTTCAAAGTGGATCTGTTTCCAGAAGCTTTTTGCTTTTTCGCACTTCCACCACATGTGAAAGGTATATGTTTGGAGCAGCAGCTGAAAGGTCCTCTGGGAAGTTGCCACCAGCCTGGTTTTCTTTGGCTGCAATAGGTTCCTCCCAAAGGACCTGAGGGTGAGGGAAGGATTGTATGGGAGGAGGCGTTCCTTCAAGTATGCTGGACCCAAGCCATATATTACTTAGGGAGTTGGGTATGTTTAGCCTCAGAAAGAGATGGTTAAGAGGTGATATGATAACCCTATTTAAGTATTTAAAAGGGTGTCATATTGAGGATGGAGCAAGCTTGTTTTCTGCTGCTCCAGAGAACAGGATCCAGAACATTAGATGCAAACTACAGGAAAAGAGATTCCACCTTAACATTAGGAGGAACTTCCTGACAGTAAGAGCTGTTCAGTAATGGAACACACTCCCTTGGAGTGTAGTGGAGTCTCCTTCTCTGGAGGTGTTTAAACAGAGGCTAGATGGGAATTTTGAGTCCCTGCATGGCAGGGAGTTGGACTGGATGGTCCTTGTGGTCTCTTCCAACTCTATGATTTTATGATTCTATGAAAAACAATTCATTCATAAGTGAGTGAGATAAAGAGGACCCCACTTGGTAGTTAAAAGCCTTTTAAAGATTGCAGATAGTTCTCAATCCAAGATGTTTTAAGAATAGAATGAAGCATATTCTAATTGTATACTAAATGCTGCACGTTCTCTCTTCTTGTATGGTGATTTTCAGCATTTTTACTGAGTTTGGCAACCCCTTCTTTCAGAAACCTTATTGCAGAGTAATTATGAGCAGCAGAACAGAGAATAGATATAAAAACAAAAACAGCTTCATTTATATACCGCTTCATACCCTTAAGGAATGTCTAAGCAGTTTACAACTGTAAGCTATTTGCCCTCCAACAATCTGGATAATCATTTTAGCGACCTCGGAAGGATGCAAGCCTGAGTTGAGCTTTAGCCCTTATGCTGGTCTTGAACTCGCCACCTTATGGTTTTAAGTGAGTGGCTGCAGTACAGGCATTTAACCACTGCTCCACCAGATATGAATACAAAGCAAAAAGAACATCTGTATAGTGGATGACTGGGTGGTACCTGAACATTCCTGGGAGAGTTAATTAAGTTTACACACGTGGTCATACACACACACATATGGAAAAGGTGCATATTGCACTGAAATGGTCAGAAAGGGAACAAAGAAGTCACATTTGAAATGTGTGTAGTACTGCCAGGTTTGCAAAATAGCAATAAGGGACAGTCTAAATGTGGGGCTGATGATTGGAAAGCAGCTATTAACTAGCTTATGTCCTATTTAAAACCAAATGAAAGTATTGATTTCAGTTAACTTAGCCATGTGTTTCTCTGTAAAGTTAACATATTGTCCACGTTCATACATTTTTACAATATGTTAAAAGGGTGGTTTATTTTTTAAAGGCCATTTCATCTCTCTACAGATTTCTAGCATAGATATCATTTCCACATGAGAAAAAACTCACCTTGGGCATCATATTGGGGAAAACAATATACATTACATAAATGAATAAACCTATAATAAATATAAAGAGCTTTCCATGTGGTGATGGTATACAAAATATTTATATTCTGTATTCCTACTGCAAACTAAATGTAAGGAACTGCAATCAATCAGAGCCTGAAGAAAAGGCTTTGGGGGACTACAATCCCAGGATTCCCATTCCAGAAGGAATCTTGCCCTTAACTGTAGACTCAGACCATAACAAACTGTTGAAGTTTCTTTTTGCTTGTGTGTTCCTCCACTTGAAATTTTATTTCATTTTTATTGTTTTGTACTTCAAAGTTTTTAACCTCTTTTCTGGTTTAATCTCTTTTTAGCATTTAATTATGTTTTTATGATGGGGAGGATGGGGATCTTGGAACTTTTAATTTTTTTTTCTTTTAACTGTATCTTGTTTTACTGTTGTAATCCACTTGGATTCCTCGAGATTAAGCGGAATAAATACTATTATTATTATTATTATTATTATTATTATTATTCCTTATTCATAATTTTTGCCTTCTGGGCCAGACTCTGATATTGCTTAGCCACATGTGCCCTGGTTTTCATCTGTGAAATACTGGAGGGTATGACATACACAAAACAGAACAGGTTATGTTTTATACAAGATGCCCAGAATTTTCTTCATAAAAGCTATGTTGTGTGAAATGGCCTTAATACTTTCATATGTATGATTTTGGTTGGAATTCTATTGGTTAATCCCTGCTAGAGTAGACCCATTCAATCAATTGTTGAATGTTAAATTAACACATAGGTAAATTCAATTGTTTCAGTGGGTCTACTCTAGTCAAGTCTAATAACAGGATTTAGGCCTTTATATGTACATTTGAACCATGTAAATCATACAAAGAAATAAATTTTATCTTTTATTCTGTTATGAAGAAGCTTTTCTGTTAATGTTTCATGTGTTTGATAAAGTCCAGTTTTGTTCTTTCTGCCTGAATAATAAATGTTCTGCTAAAAACAAGCAGGCTTGAAAAATCATTTTCCCATGAGTGCAACATTGCCTTCCCTCTTTGTTGGAAACTAGTTTAAAGAATTAATGTCTTTTCTAAAATATGGAATGCATTTGTTCTTCAAACACATGTTCCTATTAACATCTTCCAGTCCTTGACTATCTGAGAAGTTACTGTAAAGTGCTTTTTAAGGTGCGACACTGCAAAAATATGTGTAGAATTACAGACACACTTTTATCCTTATGTCTGATCCATTGAACTGGCTTTACTATGACTTAATTTAACATTTTTATCCCTCCTGAATTTTATTTAACAAAACCATATTTCTGCAAGATGAAAAAAGAGCAAATGTCAGTGGTAAACTGTGTGTGTGTGTGTGTGTGTGTTTATGTAAAATTTTCAGATGTTGTAAGGGAAGGTGCTCCATCCCTCCAACATTTTGGCTCTCTTTTTTTTTTTATTTCTTTTCCCAGCTGTACTGTTTCTTTCTTGTGGTGTGGCAAACAGAATTTGGCAAAGTTCCTTTTTTATCACATCTCCCAGCCCCCAGTTATGTTGACAGCAGGAAAGAAGGAAGGAAATCTTTCCTATAGGACCTTAGAAAAATGCACACCCACTATGCAACCTATTTTTAAACTTTTATTGAAAGAAAAAATAAACTCAGGTTTTCAAAATAGCAGTAAGAGGCAGTTGCATGCTCTCCAACATTTCACAGATAAAAACTGGGACACATGTCCAAGAAGTATCAAAGTGTGGTCAAGGCAGCAAAAGTTATTCATGAGGAAAAACAGATAAGCTAGGAGAGGCTGCAGCAGTTTGCTTTTTCCCGAGTCCTGAGTTTAAAGGCAGCTGACAAAGTGGTATGACTATGGATTAATCAAGATTGCCTCTGCCAAAGTGGGAGAATTGGGAGTTGTATGCAGTTGAAGTTCATGATACGCAGTGCTGACAATCAGGAGGTAGCTATTAACATAGTATGTTCTGTTTAAATACTAAGTAAATTAGTCATGTATTCCTTTGCGAAATTAGTATATTGTTCACATTCGGAAATCACATGAAGCACACATTGCTGTTTTTACGAAAGGCCCACACCGCAAAATACAGGATTTTTAGCATCTTGTTCAGTCTATATAAAAGGAAAAGATTTCCAAGCTGCAAATAGGGAACATCCCTTATAATAAGAGATATTGAGCAACCCCTTGTGTGGACCAATCAACTTCTGGTTTACAGTTCCTAAGTGTTTAAAACAACTCAGTTCCTCATCAGCACTCTACAAATGTGAAAAAAAAAAAATGATTGGGGAAATGGAGGACATTTAAAAATATTTTAAAAGGCCTATTTGGGGGATAAAATAGCTTGAGATAGGGCAAAACCAACAGATAGCATGGAGACATTTTTTTAAAAAATAAAACTACATCCTGCTTGAGAAGAGAGCCACTGTGGCATAGTGGTTTGAGTGTTGAACTATGACTTTGGAGACCAGTGGGCCATGTATACCCACTGGGTGACCTTGGGCAAGTCACATACTCTCAGCTTCAGGGGAAGGCAATGGCAAAAACTTCTCTAAACAAAACTTACCAAGAGAGGGTCACCACAAGTTGGAATTTAATTGAAAGCAAACAACAACAACAACAACAACAACAACAACAACTTGCTTGAGAGCATACCCTCACACATTTTTCAAGTGAAAACTGTAATACACGTGACTATGGAATTTATCAGACGTCGGAAATTGTAAGTATAATCCAATGGCAATCCAAACGCAATCATGGGATTACAAATTAAAGCATCTCACGCAATTTCGGGCAAAAGGGAAGTTATTCCGAACGCAATCATGGGTTTCACTTTATTGTGAATTAATGCATCTCATGCAATTTTGGGCAAGGGGGGGTCATTTTCAGGTAATGGGAAGTCAATCTGAACGCATTCCGGATGCAATGGGAATTCGCTTGAATTCGCTAAACTAGCGAATTCACGTGAATTCGAATTGGCTCCATTCGAAATAAAGAAAAATTCCTCCCCGTCTGATAAACTCTATAGGAACATTAAAACATGGTCAAGATCAGTGGAGTCACTAGGGTTGGTGTCACCCAGTGCAGTAACTCATGGTGTCACATGGACCTCCTGGGATGGGCGCGTGGATGGGAAGGAAAGTCTCACCCCAGGGTCTCACCCAGTATCCTGCCACTGTCATCCCCCAAGCAAGCAAGAAAAGGTAGAACAGCATCTCAGGAACATTTTTTAAATTACAAAACATCTCACCCTCAGTGAAACAAGAAGTCACAGCAAACAACCCGCCTCCTAGAGGACAATGGTGGAATGGAGTCAAACAGATTAGGAGGGAGAGTCTGCAGAAGGGGGAACAGAGAGAAAGGCCCATGACTTCACCCCCAAAAGGGGAGGGCCACACCAAGAAGAATCTGCCTTCCTTTCTGAGGGAGAGGCTTTGGGGTGCCTGTCTGATGTCCAGTGTCACCCCTTCTCATGCTGTCACCTACAATTTTTGCACTCTCCAATGACACCACTGGTCAAGACAGCAAAAAATATTAATGAAGAATACCCAAGCTAGGAGAGATTGCTTTGGCCTGGGCCTACTGGGAAGGGCAAAATCCCACCCCTCATATCGTCTCCCAAGTTAATGGAGTAGAAACTACACCTGTACACTGAAATAAGTTTCTAACGGTTGAAGTAAGATGAGAATGAAAGGGAAAAGTGGAGGGCGGGGGGGGGGAATAAACAAGGGAATTTTAAAAGCATGAGAGCTGTTTGATAGAAATACTTGGAGAATTAAATACTTTCTGTAATTTGTCCCATATTTGTTTTGCATCAATTAAACCTTGAATATGGTAAGCAATGCTGGGATCTACAGACCAGCAAATATAAACTTCTGCTTTCTCTGCATTTTTATCAAACTGTTGTTGGGGTTTTCCTGTTTCTGTGGGCCTCTGACAATTTATTGCTTTAAATAGTCCCATAGTAGCCAGGTACATTTGCATTTTCCATTACCACATTTTATAATTTGTTCCACTTAATATTTCAGTGATTATTGTTGAATTAGGATTAGTTCATAGAATCATAGAATTAGAAGAGACTACAAGGGCCATCCAGTCCAACCCCCTGCCATGCAGGAACTCCCAGTCAAAGCATCCCTGACAGATGGCCATCCAGCCTCTGCTTAAAGACCTCCAAGGATGGAGACTCCACTACACTCTGAGGGAGTGTGTTCCACCGTCGAACAGCCCTTACTGTCAGGAAGTTCCTCCTAATGTTGAGGTGGAATCTCTTTTCCTGCAGCTTGCATCCATTGTTCCGCGTTCTAGTCTCTGCAGCAGCAGAAAACAATCTTGCTCCCTCTTCAATATGACATCCCTTCAAATATTTGAACAGGGCTATCATATCACCTCTTAACCTTCTCTTCTCCAGGCTAAACATCCCCAGATCTCTAAGGCGTTCCTCATAGGGCATGGTTTCCAGACCCTTCACCATTTTAGTTGCCCTCCTTTGGACCTGCTCCAGTTTCTCCACATCCTTTTTGAATTGTGGTGCCCAGAACTGGACACAGTATTCCAGGTGGGGCCTGACCAAAGCAGAATAGAGTGGCACTATTACTTCCCTTGATCTAGACGCTATACTTCTATTGATGCAGCCTAAAATAGCATTGGCCTTTTTAGCTGCCACATCGCACTGTTGACTCATGTTCATCTTATGGTCTACTTGGACTCCTAGATCCCTTTCACACATAGTTTCATTCAGCCAGATGTCCCCCATCCTATATCTGTGCATTTCATTTTTGTGTCCTAAGTGCAGTACCTTACATTTCTCCACATTGAATTTCATTTTGTTAGTGTTGGCCCAGCTTTCTAGTCTATTCAGGTCATTCTGAATTTCAATCCTGTCTTCTGGAGTATTGGCTACTCCTCCTAATTTGGTGTCATCTGCAAATTTGATAAGTATACCCCCAATTCTGTCATCCAAGTCATTAATAAAGATATTGAATAGCACTGGGCCCAGGACAGAACCCTGTGGGACCCCACTGGTCACTTCTCTCCAGGATGAAAAGGAGCCATTGTTGAGCACCCTTTGAGTTCGGCCAGTCAACCAGTTACAAATCCATGTAACAGTTACCTTGTCTAGCCCACATTTTACAAGCTTATTTGCAAGAATGTCATGGGGAACCTTGTCAAAGGCCTTACTGAAATCAAGATATACTATATCCACAGCATTCCCTTCATCTACCAAGCTGGTAATTTTATCAAAAAAAAAAAAAAAAAGAAAAAAGAAAAAAAGAGAGAGAGATCAGATTTGTCTGGCAAGACTTGTTTCTCTGAAACCCATGTTGGCTTTTTGTGATTATGGCATTCCCTTCTAAATGTTCACAGACTTTCTGCTTAATGATCTGCTCTAGAATCTTTCCTGGAATTGATGTCAGACTAACTGGACGATAATTGTTGGGATCCTCTTTTTTTCCCTTTTTCAAGATGGGCACAACGTTTGCCCTCCTCCAGTCTGCTGGGACTTCTCCTGTTCTCCAGGAGTTCTCAAAATATTTGCCAGTTCATTTAATACCCTTGGATGTAGTTCATCTGGTCCTGAAGACTTATATTCATTTAGGTTAACCAAGTATTCCTGTACTATCTCTTTACTTATTCTGTGCTGAAATTCCCCTATTCTGTCTTCTGCTCCATTATCCTTAGGTTGAGCACCCTTTGCCTTTTCTGAGAAGACTGAAGCAAAGAAGGTGTTGAGTAATTCTGCCTTTTCTCTGTCCCCTGTTAGCATTTTGCCATCTTCTGCATGCAGTGGCCCTACTGTTTCTTTCTTCTTCCTTTTGCTTCAGACATACCCAAAAAAAAACCCTTTTTATTGTTTTTAACCTCTCTATCCAGCCTGAGTTCATTCTGCGCTTTAGCTTTTCTGACTTTACCCCTACATGTGCTGGCTATTTGTTTGAATTCCTCTTTTGTGATTTCCTAATTTTTCCATTTCTTATACATGTTCCATTTAAAACTTAGCTCAGTTGAAAATTCCTTAGTCATCCATCCTGGCTTCTTGAGACCATTATCTATTGTTTGAGTAGGAATTTTTTTCCCTTGAAGCCAGTATCTTCAAGAGAATACTACTACTAGTATTATATCCCGCCTTTCTGCCAATATAGGAACTCAAAGTGACGAGAAGTCTAAAACGATACAATTTACAAACAATACAAAATATTAAAATACATAAATATAAAATTTTAAAAAAACAATTGAACAAGTTTAAGGATTAAAACAGTGGTTAAATGCCTGTACTGCAGCCACTCACTCAAAACCATAAAGTGGCAAGTTCAAGACCAGCATAAGGGCTGAAGCTTGACTCAGGCTTGCATCCTTCCGAGGTCGCTAAAATGAGTATCCAGATTGTTGGAGGGCAAATAGCTTACAGTTGTAAACCGCTTAGACACTCCTTAAGGGTATGAAGTGGTATATAAATGAAGCTGTTTGTTTTGTTTAGTTATAAATTAAAATATAATATATTAAAATACAAACCATTAAAATTTGTACAGCCTAGCATTAAAAAACCAATCCTTCTCAGCTTAATAGGTCTGACTGCACAGGAATGTCTTTACCTGAGGTCAGAAGAATGGTAAGGATGATGCCAGCCTGGCCTCTCTAGGGAGGGAGTTCCAAAGCTTGGGAGCAGCCACTGAGAAGGCCCTGTTTCTCTTATTCCCACCAAATGCACCTGAGAGGGTGGCGGGACAGAGAGAAGAGCCACTCCAAATGATCTCAGTATTCTCGTGGGCTCATACAGGGAGATACAGTCCTTCAAATAGCCTGGGACCAAGCTGTATAGGGCTTTATAGGTCAAAAACAGCACTTTGAGTTATGCCCAGAAATGGCAGACAATGGAGCTGTTGCAACAAGGGATTTGTATGCTCCCTATAGCCAGCTCTAGTTAACAGCCTGGCTGCAGCACTTTGGACCAGCTGAAGTTTCTGAGCACGTTTCAAAGGTAGTCCCACATAGAGCACATTACAGTAATCCAGCTGGGATGTAACAAAGGCATGTACCACCATGGCCAGATCTGACTTCTTAAGGAACAGGCACAGCTGACGCACAATTTTTAGCTGTGCAAAAGCACTCCTGGTCACCGCTAATATCTGGGTTTCCAGACTCAGTGCTGAATAGCGATCGCAATCGCAATCACAATCACAAGTACAGTTCTATACCACTTATCAGTGTATTTAAGCACTCCCTAAGCAGTTTACAAAGTGTAAGCTAATTGCCTCCAACAATTGGGGCACTCATTTTAGCAACCTCGGAAGGGTGCAAGCCTGAGTCAAGCTTGAGCCCTTTTGCTGGTATTGAACTTGAAACCTTATGGTTTGTGAGTAAGTGTTTGCCCTCATCCAATCCATTACAGTGGCCAGACACCAATTTAGGACAGAAACAGCTTACTTTTGGGTGGAAAAGAGTGATAGAGTCTAGGCTAGGACCCATTCTGGGCCCATAACCCCAAAATGTGGGGTGCAATTTGAGTTTCCCAGTGTGTTAACCCTTTTAAAGGGAAACAAAAATAAACAAGTATGAAAGTCAAACCTGTCAGAGTCTAGTTTTCACTAGCAGAACAGGAGAAGTGTGGTTCAGATTACATTTAATATGCTTTCCTAAAAATAAAGACTAACTCAAAGAAACAACAAACATGTAGTTTGTGGTTTAAAAACAAATAATGGCTTTAATAAATATATACATAACAAAACTAAAACCTACTCTAACTAAACATATATATATGTATATAGCAGGAAGATGGGGGGGGTAAGACTAGCAGGCAGGCTGGAGACACATATCAACTGTAAGATTAACAGTTTAGAATTATTTCAAACAAAACATATCAATAATTAGTCAGGTAGAAGCTGCAATAAGAGAAATGGCAAAAACCAAGTCACCAGGAACAGATGATACTCCAATTAAGCTGCTGCAATCCACATTGACAGAGTCAACTATAGTGCTACTTAACATATATCAACAGATAGAGAACACAAAATGATGAATGACAGACTGGAAATGATCAATATGTATCCCCATCCACAAAAAAGGAGACACAAAAGATTGCAGCAAATATAGAACCATAGCACTAATATCCTATGCAAGCCAAATTATGCTCAAAATTCTACAGCATAGACTCCAATCATACATGGAGAGAGAAATCCAAAGTGGGTTCAGGAAAGGAAAAGACACTAGGGACCACATTGCAAACTTACGATGGATAATGGAGCGAACCAGGGAGTTCCAAAAGAAAATCAGCATGTGCTTTATATTCTATACCAAAGCCTTTGACTGCATAGACCATGAAAGGCTATTAAATGCCTTAAAGACATGGGAGTGCCAAAACATCTGATGGTCTTGATGAGAAATCTGTACTCAGGACAAGAGGCTACTGTCAGAACAGAACATGAAGAAACAGAATGGTTCCCAATTGGCAAAGGAGTCAGACAAGGCTGCATTTTATCACCCTACTTGTTCAACTTATATGCAGAACATATTGTAAGAAAAGCAGGCTTGGACACAGAAGGAGGAGGAGTGACAATAGGACGAAGGAATATCAACAACCTGAGATGACACCATAGTACTACCAGAAAACCTCAAAAACCTGGAACAACTACTAAGAGAGATCAAGGAGGAAAGTGCAAAGGCAGGCCTATTGTTGAAAATAAAGAAAACAAAAATAATGACTACAGAGAACCTACTCAAATTTGAATTGTACAACAAAGAAATAGAAATAGTAAAAGAATTCTCATACCTGGGATCAAACATTGACTGCAGTCAGGAAATCAGAAGAAGAAGCTTAAGAATGGGAAGGACGGCTATGAAAGAACTAGAGAAGATCCTAAAATGCAACTCATTTGAAATGTGGTGCTGGAGAAGAGTGATAAGGATTCCATAGACAGCCAAAAAGACCAACAAATGGGTCCTGGAGCAGATCAGGCCAAAAATCTCCCTTGAAGCCAAGATGACAAAACTTAGGTTTTCGTACTTTGGACCATCATGAGAAGGCATGAATCACTGGAAAAAACAGTAATGCTAGGAAATGTAGAGAGAAGTAGAAAGAGAGGAAGGTTGCACGCAAAATGGATGGAATATATTAAAGAGATCATGAGTATGAGTTTGCAGGAGTTGAGCAGAGCAGTGGAGGACAGAGGGTTTTGGAGATGTCTCATCAGCAGGGTTGCCATGGGTCAAGATTGATTGATTGTACCAGCTTCTAAATATTCCAGAATACTACATTCTGTAAACCCCAAAGACACAGTCCACAAATAATTCAGAGCGAAAATATGGATAAACATATTAGGCAGCACAGTCTGAATTTCAGTGGGATTAAGTAGATCCCACTTAAATCAATCATGAGAAATGCCAGTTTGCTACATTATACTTTGATGTTACTTGTTAAATGGGCAAATGTATCATTTCTATGTCTGAGCTCCTGTTTTCTTCCGAAGAACAGGTTTGTTATCAGTATTCTTCATGTCTGCTCCTGATCACATAAAGTTTTTTTTCTTTTAACAGAAACTGGTTTTTTTTTAATCTGAATGTTAACTTTGAAAGGACAATAGCAAATCATGAGGGTTCATATGCCTCCTCCCCATGCAACATGATTCCCATGAATTCAGAGTGTTTTCCTACTCTCCATGCAATTTTTCAGAAACACTTTCAAATAAATAAATAAATGATTCCCATGACCTGGAACAGAAGGCAAAGGAGTGTTACTTTGTACATCAAACCCTGGCAACTCATAATGTGTCACACAATGGAAATTGTGCATAGCAGCCCTGTGACATACTGCAGCATCTCATAAAAAACTATAGTGCTCTGCCTAACATTCTTCAATGGGGAGTCTACACCACCGAATATTTGCTCACTTAAACCCCAGGGTAGTTGAGAAATTTTCATGGAGCTTATAGTGATTTATAATGGGAAGCATAGGCTTTTTCAGCTACATTGTTCTCACTGACAGTGTAAAGAAAGAGACCACTAAATCTCTTCTCATCATAACTAATGATTAAGTCAGCAGCTTTTTGGGAGAATACAAAATGCCCTTCTACAAAAACAAAGTATTCTATTGTAATGCATTACATTTTTTGTATGTGTGGAAAAAATTCTTTTAAGTATCCATCCCGTAAGGCTTTTGCAATATCTTTAACTAGATCTTCTCTCGTTGTCACCATATTGAAATAAATGGAATGTGTCAGGCTGGGTAATGCCCTTTTCAATAACTTTTTAGGAGCTCACTCAACAGTTTGGAAGGGGGGAAAAATAAAGAAATGAAGCAAACTTTCTCAGGATCTTCTATGGCTTCAGTGAAAGATTGGCTTGCTAAGGGAAATGGACTCAGGCTAACATCAGTGCTAATAGCTGGAACAAGAAAAAGTAATCTTACAAAGTCGGAGTTACTTTACACTGTCTTCTATGTGTCCCAGTAGCTTGAGAAGTAAATTACCCAATTAAAGAATGGGTTCTGTAATATAAAGATCTTATTTAATTGGCTGTAAATAGATCATAATCTAATATAGCAGGACAGTTTCTACAGGCAGGTATGAATAATTCGACATGCATTCTCTAGCCTATTGTAAAGGGGCTTGCGATGTCATGCCACTGGGAACTAATTGTCCTGGGATCTTAGGTAAAGGTCATAGTTCAGATTCAAGAGTTATGATCATTTTAAAAGACCTCGGTTATCCCTCCCTCTCTTGTCAGGTCCCTTCTTTAATGCTTGACGCAAGATTGCATTGATCTTCCTTCTTGTGACAGAGTGTGAATATGCATTTCAGCGTAAACAGCAAGACCTGTTTCCCACCCAACAACTTTGCCTCAGTATACATTTTCCCCCCATCACAAGCCACCAGAGAGATTCAAATAATCATTACCATCTTCATTACTATCCTAATGCACCAAAATCAAACACTCATCAGGGAATATAGATATAATAGAATAAAGACATATAAGCAAATACTGATGATATCCCTTCATTATAAAAGCAGTATATCCAAATTATTTAGGATCACATTCACTAGTGGTCAGAAACTTGTACCTATCCATATTTTGCTGGGCAACTTCTACCATCCCCTACCAGTGGCTGTGCTCCTTGGGAATAATGGAAGATGCAGGCCAACAAAACAAACAAAAAACAAACAGCTTCATTTATATACCGCGTCATACCCTTAATGAGTGTCTAAGCGGTTTACAATTGTAAGCTATTTGCCCCCCAACAATCTGGGTACTCATTTTAGCGACCTCGGAAGGATGCAAGCCTGAGTCGAGCTTCAGCCCTTTGCTGGTCTTGAACTCGCCACCTTATGGTTTTGAGTGAGCGGCTGCAGTACAGGCATTGAACCACTGCGCCACACAGCATTGTATGGAGGGGGGGGGGGGCTTTTCCTCATCCCTGGCATTCATTAAGCCTTTAAAAAAAAAAAAACTTTGTGCCAGAAATTCGGGCCAATTATCAGTTCCACTTAGTCATAAGACAATGTTCATTTTTCCTCAGATGGATCCCTTATTACCATAATTCTCACTTTCAGCTTTTAAAAAGTAACTTAGGGGCTCTAAGCCGACTTGGGGCTGTGGCGTTTAGATGTGCCATGCCCCCAAGCCAAACAGGAGCCGTACTGATGATTACACACTGGCCAGCTTCTGTTAAGCTTTGTGGCATGCCGTGTAGATGTCACTCACCCCAGAGCCGGTGAAAAGCTGGCGCTAGCAGCAAAAAGGCAACTTTTTTCTGCCCCAAATAGGAGCAGGTTTTTTTTTCATTCCTATTTGGGGTGGAGGCTGGCTGGATTGGGGCCATGACAAGCAGTTGCTGTGGCACCCACCTGGCTTTTTCAGGGGCAGCATCATGCCACCCCTTTGTGCTGGTATATTTTTGTTCTTAGTTCCATCACTTCAGTGTTTGGAAAATAATACATTGTTGTTTGCTGTGACACTGGAGAAAGTAACCTTTTATGACCATTTTAGTAAAGTTCATTGCTTTTTTGTTATTTTCCATTACTTTTTTATTATAAAATATATTTGATTGATAAGAGAATTGCCTCAATTAAAATTCCTACTATGATGTCTCTCAAAATGCCTCAACATTTAACTTTTTGAAGTAACTAGAAAACATTGCTCATGATATTAATAAAGTCATTTTGTTCCCTTTGAAACATTACTCCACTGTACCCTTGCTATCCCTCCCACCCACCCCCAAAAAAGTATAGGTAACTCCATTGAATGGAAGTCATTATTTCCAAGATTTGGCTTAGGATAGCCAATTGTAAGTTATTTTATGTTGGGCTGTGGTTGACAATGATCCAGAAAATGTTGGCTGGTGCCAAACACTGCAGCTTCCCTAGGTGAATCATTGGAAACATATATATATATATATATATATATATATATATACTAGTGCTGACATGTCTGCATTGACTGTGGAAATATTGCTTTCTGAACAAAGTTCATAGTTGCTGTAAGATCCTAAGTATCCTTGAAGCAGCACAGCTAAGACAACTTCTCCATATATTACAATAGTCATTGTGATGTCATATATAAAATACTTCAAGCAATGTTATGGACCTGTCAAAGCTGAAAAGATTATCTCCATTGAGTGTGAGTGAAACCATGTAGTGTGTCACCTATAGGCACATCTCCTGCCTCCTCATAAACTGCTCTTTGAAGGAAGTGTAACCAATGAATTAGGGCAGTTGAACCTTACCAAAAATTGCAAGATATCCCTGTAAGTTCTCATTTTCCTCTGATTCCATAGCAGTGGGTGGGAGAAGCTAAAATTGATCCAACTGTTATTAATGGATCAGAACCATAATCTAAAACTGAGTTGTGGAATTATGTAGTATCTTTTCCCCCACCAGAGGTGGCTCCTGGACTCAACCACTGCTAATCTGTTGGTTTTCTATCTTGCATATCTCTGCTCTGAAGTCATGGGCCCAAAATAGACAAGTCAAAAGAAGCAGCTTCTGGCCACTTCAAGGGCATGGTGTTCAGATAATGCATACCCCCCAAAGCATCCAGAAGCCATTCCAAGGTCTCCAAAGGTGGCCCAAAGCCACCCAAAAAAAGGAATACATTTAATCCATTTGGGTGCACAAATCGAACCAAGCATTGGACCACATAGTATATAGAAAACCTACACACAGAGACAGATATCTACACAAGAACTTCAACCATCACCCAGGACAAAAAAGGGAGCACAATAAAAATGCTGGTAGACCACACAAAAAGGGTCTGTGAATCCCATCCCCCAAAAAACCACAGGAGTGAAGACAAACAACCATCCAAAGGTAAGGTATTTTTTACCATTCATCAAAGGAGTCACAGACAGAATGGGGATGGAGAAACACAACCTTCAAATGATCTACAGACCGACAAAGAAAATCCAGCAACTGCTGTGCTCAGTAAAGGACAGGAGAGAGACTCTCACAACTGCAGGAGTTTATTGCATACCATGCAGCTTTGGGCAGGTCTACATAGGGACCACTAAACACAGCATTCAAACATGAATCAAAGAACACAAGAGACACTTGCAGACTGAGCCAGCCAGAAAAATCGGCAGTAACAGAACATGTCATAAACCAACCTTGACATAGAATGCTATATGAAAGCACAGAAATTCTGGACCATGCCAACAACTACCAGGTCAGACTGCACAGGGAGGCCACTGAAATCCACAAACACCTGGACAACTTAAACAGGAAAAAAGACATAGGGCTGATCTAGACTGGCAAAAAGGGGTGTGTTCATGCCTGCACGAAAGTGTAGCCTTTAGATGACCCACACTGAAAGTTTGGCATGAACGCACTTCTTTTGCATTTTAGTGGGGGGAAAGCAGCTTTAAAAAGGAGCTGCTTTTCCCAGCTTCTTTTTAAAAAGGGTGTAACTGCGCAGCTGTGTCTAAATGCTGCAGTGCAACTGTGCAGTTTTATAAAGCTCCCAAACCCTAGCTCCTGCCCTAATCCAAACCCTAGGCATGTGCAGTAGGGACTCTGAGATGCTGTAACTGTTATGCAACTGCACATAAAATGTCAATTCATAAAATAAAGAATTTTATTCATAAACTTAAATTGTAACGGATTTAATATCTTTTTAAGGGGGGAGGGATGCAATTTGTTTTATTGATGTCATAGTATTTTAATGTGTAAGTTGCCTTGATTGATCTCAAAGGGATGGGGTATAAATAATAATGATAATTATTATTATTTTTATTATTATTATTATAAAATAAAGGGGTTCGTTCATGGTGCACCAATGCAACTGCGCACTTTAAAAAGGGAAGTGAAATCACAATGGTAATTTGACAGATATTCATAACTGCATAGTTCATGTGTGATGTACCTGCACAATTGTGCAGTTCGCAGCTGGCAATACAATTGCCTATATGATGTACTGGTGCAACTGTGCAGTTCATAGTCAGCAACAACAACAACAAAAATATTAAAGGTTCAGTGCGGCCAAAAGCCCCATTCATTGCCACCCATGCAGCTGCTCCACCTGTGTTTCTAGCATCCTGACAGCTTCCAGTGTAGTTGCTGAGCAAGAGAAAAGACTTCAGATACGTCGTCCCCACACCTCCTCAGTGTAGCTGCCCTATGCCTTTTTATTACACACCTGGGACTTGCAGTGCAGCTGCTAAGTATTAAGGAAAAGGCAACTTCATGTCACCCTTTCCTGCCAATCTAGAAAGCCCCATACTGAAAGTAAACAAAGTTTGGCTACCAGTCCTGAAGAACACCAAAATCAAGACTTGGTTTATGCAAATGAACACCACCCAGGGTCAGGGGTTTCCCTGAAGACAATGGATTGCTAATTAAATAGACACGCATATCCTCTGGCACATCCTCCCACCCTGAGGCCTTGCCATTCAACAACAGACCAACACATAGATTAACATACAAATCACTTCCTCCTGACCAGGGATCACAGTATACATATACATATATATAGATATATATATACCCCACACACTTCCATGCCACCATCCTCTGAAGATGCCAGCCACAGTTGCAGGTGAAACATCAGGAATAAATTCTTCCAAAATGTGGTCACATAACCCAGAAAACCCACAGAAAACTATGGATAGCAGCTGTGAAAGCCTTTGACTTCACATTTGGCATTTGATTTTATAATGTTTATACCCACCTTTCTCTGCAAAAAATGGAAATCAAAGCAGCAATGAAATTAATGAACCTAGTACAGTTAAAACACTAAAAATAGTTTTTTTAAAAAATTACAAATAAATCAAAGTGGGACAAGTACCTAATGCTGCCAAAAGCCTGCCTGCATGAAAAGGGATAAAAGAGAGTGAAGGGATAAGAGAGAAAGAGCCAAGCCAGTTTCTCTTGGAAGAGAGTTCCATAGTTGGAAGGAGCCACTAAGAAAACCATCTTTCTTATCCCTATCAACTCCTAATTTGCCTGGCAATTTGCCTTCAGTGAATTTTTACTTTATTCCCCATTTTCTAGCATTGCACTATCTTAGTACTTCAGATGGGCATTTGAAATTTCCTCATACAAAACTGAATAGACTTTGTGGGATGATCCAACCAAATCCTATATGATTTTGTATGGGGAACTGGGAGAGTGAAGTTAAATTTCATTGCAGGGCAGACTTATTCTTGTTTTAGGGAAGGGCAATGTTCACATTTTGGCCCTCTGGAGCTACACCCTTGAACTGTGCCACTTGCTCCTGTGTTTTAAAAAATGAAGTATTTGTTTCAAAAAGAACCTTAAAATAAGTATTGTAACTCTAAAGAAATCACGGAGCATTCTAATGGAAAGGATAAGGCACATGGCCATGAGCAGAAGGCTTCATATTTCTGGCTAAAGAAGGGCTTTATGTCTGAGGAACATAAAGTGGAAAAATTCAAAGCATGCACAATTACCGGCTCTGTGCTTGCAGCTCTGAATGTATGTGTACGAACACAATTGCACATGAATCTAATCAATACATTCATTCCTTATTAGAACATAATTACACATCCCAGGAGGCTGGAATAGAAATGTCCCATTAACCCCTCGTGCCCTTTCCAGTTTTTCTAGGTCTTTTCCTCTAACAGATTTCTATGTCACTCAACTCATTAGAGGCTACTGTCTAAAACATTGTTACATAAATAAGGATGTCAATCTGTCAGAATAGGTCTCCCAGCTCAAGGGTGATGATAAATATCTGTCCCCCTGAATTAAGCTAAAGACAGTGGAATACAGGACAGCTACTGTTGATTATTGGATAGTTAATGTATAGAGGACAAAAGGTGCTGGAGCTTGGTCACTTTTTGAAATCATTAATATGGATTTAGGCCTATTGTTTAAGAAAACTAGGCTAACAATAGCATGTTTAATTTTTTTATTATTTTTGGGTACTGTCTCTATATGGTAGATGGGTTCATAATGTTAAAGGCAGGCTCTTTGGTTGAGCTCAGTTAAATGCATTGTTCAGTTACTGGAACAGCTGGGAACAAAGTTGAACTATATTTGCCAAACACTTTAGGTGGTAGAGAATTTCACTCCCCATAGAAATACACAGTATACTAAGCAAAATAGGAAATCATATATACAGTAGAACAGTATTCACTGTGGGAACAGCTAAGGAGCTGACTCTGAGGAGGATCACATGGTTTATGCTGTAAATGGTTGCTTTATTACTAAGACGGACTGAGTTTTCAACTCTTTTTTCTAACTATTTCCACTTTTAATAAAAAAAAAAGAGGCAGAAAGTTTTTTCTCAGTTAAAGATCTCTCTGTTATCATTTCAACACTGATGACAGATTATTTTAGGTAACATTTAAAGCTGTCATGAGTGAGTGTTACACAGTGGCTTTTGCATCATGTGAAAAATAGCTAGCTAGAATCTCCAATACCTCTCAATCTGCTTTAACTAACATAAAGTCAATACCAGAGATCATCAACATTTTGCACTACAGATGTTTTGGATTGCTTCTCCCAGGAACCCAAGCTAACAATCATTCCTACTCCACTCCACCACCAGTTAGAGGTTTCACATACAGAAAAATCTGCATATTTTGAAGAGCGTGCCATTCTCATAACCATGTGAAAAAGAAGCATTGTATTCATTTCCAATAACTTCAGTAAAACCATATCCAAGACACATTCTCACAGCCCTCTCAGTGTCACAGTCTGGAATCTATTCAAGGATTATAGCCATGGTTGCCCCATGCTGAAGTGGCTGTGTGCACACTGATAGAAAATACTCAGGACAAAAGAACAAGATCTCTGTTTCAAATAGTGAACATAAATAAAAATGAGAAGATCACATACAATACATTGCAGCTCATATACTATGATGTAAAATTGTACATGAATTATGTACAAAATTGACAGTTGTTCCCAGAACTAGACAGAGAGCATATGACTCCAATTTTTATGGGAAACAGATTCATTTTAAATAACTTTTGTTATTTTTTTAAAAAAAAAAAGTTTTGTGAAGAAATACCCAAGATGTAATTCCACAACTCTATCAGGGTCAAAGAGGAAATGAAGGTAGCATCCTAATAGTGAGGATTTGATGGAGGATTCTGGAAGCTGTAATACAAAAGAGTAACTTTTTCAAATTCTGGCCAGTCTCCTATATGGCTCAGTTTCACATATGAGTTCTGAATTCCAATTTACATTATAGCTGGCCATACACTGACCTCTAGACTTACTAGAGGGCCACTGCAGCCTCCTCACCATGGTCATTCCATGCCTGATGGACAACAGAAGGAAACTGGAGAAGCATTTGATTATGTCCTCATAAGCAAAATGATTACATCATCCACTGAGGTCACCCATGGTCCCTCAGAACTCTCAGTGGACGATGTAATCATTTCACATCTGGCTGTGGAGCTGTAGTGAGGTTCTTCACCAACCCTCCCCTTCAGCTCTCCACCAGGCATGAAATGGCTGTTGGAGGTGGGCTGCAGTTGGTCTACAGTAAATCCAGGTGGAAACATGGTTAGTGTGGAGGGAACAATGGAATACTAACCTCCACCTGGAATAAATACACACACGCACTTCCATCTATGTAGGCCACTGGCAGAATGCCAGTCTCTGACTGGGAAGGGAAAGAATCAACAAAGCTGATTGTGGACATGACAGCTTATCCAGGCTCCTGGACAATTTGCAAGTGATCCACCATGTGTACATTCAATCTGGGTCAACCTTTTTGCTTTTAAAATATCGTATGTTGTCTGGAATCCCATGCTGGTAGAATGGTGCAATATAAATTAAACAAATAAACAAACATAAATAGTTTTTTGTGGGTCTTTCGGGCTATGTGGCCATGTTCTAGAAGAGTTCCTTTCTGACATTTCGCCAGCATCTGTGGCTGGCATCTTCAGAGAAAGATGCATCACAGATGCTGGTGAAACATCAGAAAGGAACTCTTCTAGAACATGGCCACATAGCCCGAAAGCCCCACAAAAAACTATGGATGCCAGCCATGAAAGCCTTCGACTCCACACACACACACACACACACATTTAGTTTTTGTTTTTTTGGTTTTTAAAAAAGGCATCTCTTTCTCAGCACTCTTTTCTAACCCTGCTTTGTATAGCAGCATGCCCTAAAAATATCATCAAACATCTCTCCAAAAGATGATGTGGCTTCAGGCTTCTTATGGACCAATGCTTTGTCAGCCAATAATATCACTGCAGGAGCCAGCTCAGTAGTGTATGGTAGCTGTAATTCTCTCCATGCTTTCCTCCCTCTAATTTCCTCCACCCTGAGGGAGCAACTGTTGCAAGGAGTATCCCCCTTTTCCTGGCACAGGGACACATGGAAAGTTTCTGCTACGTTATTGTAGTCAGAATTCTCAATCATGTCAGGAGATGCCAGGAACCAAACAACAATCTTTTGAGTCCAGCAGGATCAACAAATCAGCCTGTTAAGCCACCGTGCCAGTTTCTGAAAAAGCTGATTTTAAGGAGAGCTTTGTGAGCTGACTGCAGTTCATTCACATCTTTATCCAGACACAGTGACAGAAACCTCAACCCCCGCCTCTCCAAAAATGAAGGCTGATCAAAACCAGGGATATATGTACAACTCCTGAATTTCATTTGGCTGAGAAGTACTCAAAGGAAGCCTTGCCCAGTGCAGAAAGTTTATGCAAGTAGACTTGCCAACAGCACATTTTAGTTTAGGAACAGACAATAGCCCTTTCACATGACAATACAGGGTGAAGAAATGTGTGGAGGTAATATCCTATGGATCTCTATCTCTGATCTTACTGTGTGTTCATCCAAATATGTGTATAAGAAAAATATACTGTATCTATGCACAAAATCGGGTATCTTGTAAAAATTCATTGTTGTGTAAACAACAGACTGCATGGACATATCCCTGTGCTGTAAACACATGGAAACTGGGACACAATCTAGACTTCACTGTCACCATCACATATTCTTTTACTCTGGAACTGATGTATGAAAAAGTCTATAGGTGTCTAGAATGTGGACCAATATGTCCGTGCATTGATTCTGAACTCTTACTCTGTCATGACACGAACATTAGAAAAGAGATAAAAGAAATAAAGCTGCCAATATCATAATGCCGATCTACATATCTGTGAGAAGCTATCCTTGGAAATCTATGTACAATGCCAGCTGCCATACTTCAAAAAGGACACTGACTATCATGTGGTTGTTTTTGTCCAAAATCTGTTTGTTTGTTTTTAATTTCTATGCCTTCCAATTTCCAATCCATTTTAATTCTTTCTTTGATTTGGTTAAAGAGAAACCATTGATACTTACTCCCTTGTATTTCTAGTTCTTTTCTCATCTTTATTTTAAGTCTTCTCCTTCAATTTTCAGCACCCCTTTGTAAGTCAGCCAATTTTCCTTTTGTCTTTTCCATGTTCCAAAGAGCCTCATGTAATGAGAGCCAGAGGTACCTTTGTATAGATTCTACTCTTGTATTTCAACCATATTCTTAGGAGAGAAAGTCTAATGTCATGATCACTGAAATCTTTATTTGCTTTAGTTTTGTTATACCAACTGTAGGCATACCACCCAAATGTGAGATAGAATCCTTTCAATTAAACAACCTTTTATTGTTTAAACATATCCAATAACTCCCCCAAGCCAAACCACAAGCATGGTGATGTAGCTTGAGGTCATGTAATCCTAGTCCTCCTCTCATCCAAATTTAAATCCAAATTCTCTCATCCAAATTTAATTTAATTTAGTTATTTAACTTGTTCAAACCTAGATAAACATCACCACCATGATTGGTTCTTAAGCTCTAAATTGGCTGAATACATAAAGACAACAGTTATTCTCTGGATAATTTATGACTGGTTTAAATTGTTGTTCTAGATTTATTTATTCAATTTTGTTCTGCCTCCCCCTCTACTTAGTATTATAAGGTTTGGTATTTAAATATATTTACCTAATTATATATATTTAAATATATATGTACACAGATAGATATAAGTAATGTATATAATTATTAGATGAAAGGAAGTCAATAGTGATTTAATAGTTGCAAGAAAATACAACAAGCTAAAAGATTTTTTCTCTCTCTCTTCAAGAACATTGACAAGCTGGAAACATCGATGAAACTGACAAGTAAAATAATCCTAGGTAAGAAGAAATTCCCCGTGACAAAAGGTTACAAAACTGAGGATAGTTTAGAAGAAGATATAACAGGGAACATCTTCAAATATCTGAAGGGCTGTCACATGGAAGACGGAGCAAACTTGTTTTCTGCTGCTCTGGAGACTAGGATGCAAACCAATAGATTTAAATTAGAAAAAAAGAGAGTTATCTACTAAACATCCTTGTGTAAATTGCTGTTCAACACTCAAAAGGAAGATTGTGAACTCTTCTTCACTGGAAGTTTTTAAAACAGAGGTTGTTTGGCCATCTGGTAGTGATGGATTTCCTGCATCAGCAGAGGGTTGGAATGCATAATCCTGAGATTCCTTCCAGTCCTATAAATCTATGATTGTTTCTAGAACCATTTAGTAGTTCTGGCAGGGAGTGGGTTTACAAAAGTCGGTGCAGTTTATCTCATATCCTTCTCGTGGTCTTCCCATAGGCATCTGTTGGTCACGATGATAAACAGGATGCTAGATCAGATAAATTTCTGATCTGATCCACCAGGACAATTCTGATGTTTTTGAAATAACTATCCTTTGAACAGGCTGATTTGTGTAACCTCCAAAAGAATGAAGTACTCAGTATAGCATCTTAGGGCCACACTCAGCATGACAAAGGCATATTCTATGTACCAAATCCCTGCCAAGTGTCTCAGAGACATGAAGAAGGGGAGGCTGAAGCCTTCATTCACCCATGAAACAGCTCCTTATCTATTATTTTTCTCTTGACAGCTGTTACTTCAAATCCTGGGGAACTACCAGAAGAAAAATTACTGAGGCATAACACCTAGGGGGTGAGGGAGCCAGAACACTGGAAAAATGCAGCAGGCACTTGTGCATAGGTCAGTTGCAACATATGGGTCAGCCACCATAAGGTCTAGTTTGGCTCTCTTGCTTTGGAGATTTACCAGTGACAATGCTGAGTGGGGTATTCTGGAATGTGTGGTACAAAAAAAAAAAAAAAGTGTAGCAACCTTAAGTTTGACGGGGGGGATCCTTTTTATGACCACAGCTCCCAGAATCACTCTGTTGGTTTTGGGATGGTACAGTTTTATCTCCATTTTCAGGATGAAGAAAAAGAAATAAAATTACATCACAGAAAAAGCAACAGCCTAAATTAAGGGTGAGAATCATGTGGACTTTTATATGTAGTAGGGCCACAACTCCCACCAGCCCTATACAATCAATCTTAAGAAATGCTGGGAGCTGCAGTCCAAAGTCAATTGGAAGGCTACATGATTCTTGTCCCTAGTTTAAATCCATTTGCTTGATCCAATTAGAGCAGACCTGTGAATCCAGTGCTGAACTGTTATGTCAATCTTACTGATTCAATAGGTCTACTCTTGTTGGAAATAGCAACTGGATTTAGTCCAAGCTAACAAGGAGCAAGATCAAGGACAAAGGCTTTTGAAAGACTGTAATTGTGGATGAAGGAGCTAAAACACTGTCAGGCAATCATTTTAATGGAGAACAGAACTATTCTGAGTTGCCATTGTTAAGGATGCAGAACTTAATTTTAACTATGTTAATTTTAAACTGTCTAGATTTAATTCAGTTTTAAAGGGGGTGGTTGGGGTGGGATGTGATTGTTGTTTTTACTCTGTATCTTTTTATTCTGCTGTACCCCGCTCCGAGTATTTATTAGAGGAGCGGGCTATAAATAAACTATTATTATTATTATTATTATTATTATTATTATTATTATTAGCCTTTCTTGAAACAAAGTTGTCAGAGGAGAAAATACTATGTGTTCCTGGTGTTTGACTATCTCTTATTCATATTAACAGCTGTCTTAATCTGACAGCAGCAGGATGCCAGATATTGAGCCATACAGGAGGACTCTGTTACTTTAGGACAGAGTGAGAAATGAAGGGAATTCTCTTTTGCCAATGAGAATTTGTCACAAGTTAGTCATGGGAACTTGTGCACACCATAATTACAAAAACCCCAAGATCTTTAAAAGAATTAGATTCATAATTCTTCAAAGCTACCAGGAGATAGTCAGGTCTCCATGAACATTTAAAAAAAAATACACAACAGTTGGTCAAACCAATTGCTGGCACTGATCATGATCTCAAAGGCTGTTGAAATAAATTCACAGAAACCTTACTTGCTAATTCAGAAAATGACGACAGCTGCTGCAGCTGCTGAACTACAGGCAAGTGGTGGCCAAGACTAATATTTCCAAATGCACTCCTAAAGAGCTCTCTCTGTCTATGTTGGGGGGGGGGGGGGGGGGCACAAGGGAGAGAAGATGATATAAATGTTGCATGGATTTCTTTGATTTGCTAAATTAAATATACAGAAAATTACAAGAAGTCAAATTGCTGGGGTGCATTTGTGATTTAATCAATAGTTCCCCAAAAATTTGGGGAAATAATTTTAAGGTATATCATTCCCATTCCCATTGCATTTCCCCTATCAATATTGATGCAGACCATACAATCCTGAAATGTAGAATTTACTGGCAGGATTTAGGCTTCTCTCTAACATTTCAGCTACTCGTCTTCAACATTAGATTATCAGTAACCTACTTCACAGGGATGGTTTGAGGATATAATGAGGAATAGAAATGTTTATTTGTTTTTGTTGATTTGTTGATACATTAAGCTAGATAAATATCACTCAGCATTTAACAGATGAAAACCAGGACACATTTGGCCAAGTAACATAAGAGTGTGGGTATGATGGGGAAAAGCTATTAATGAGGAAAAACACACAAATTAGGAGGGGCTGCAGCAGTTTCTTTTTGCCTGAGCCTATTGGGAAAGGAAAGATGCCACAGCTTGTTGAAATAACTGAGTGCAAACAATTTCTACACTTTGAACCCAGTTTGTAGCAATTTAAGTCAGCTGAAAACAAAGGAAGAAAGTGGGAGGAAGAGAGAGAAACTGGGACCTTTTAAAAGCAGCTGAAAGAGTGATAGAACAAGGTACAGTATTAATCAGGACTATCCCTGTCAAATCAGGACAGTGTGGCATTGGCCAGGTTGATTTTCAGACTTGCACCTTCCGGCTTCTGTGCTGAAGAGCTCCAGTCCAAAATCCATCCTGAAGCAAGGTTACGTTTTAAATACCATTAAAAAGCCATTATTATTTTTCTTTCTTTCTTTAGATCTTTGAAACAAATGTTTTGTTTAGCTAAATATCCTATATTGTTTCTTAAGTTTTCTTGTGAACCAAACAGCACAACAGCATTTCAGCCTTTGGCTGTATGTGTGTTATGTATATATTGATTTATTTATGAATGAACCCCAGTTACTGTATTTCCCAGCATAGAAAGATGCTGTGTTGTATTTTACAGCACAGGGACCCTTATCTAATTATGACACCTGCAATCTTATTCTAAGAGAACCTTGCAGAGAGTTGTTGCTGGGAAAAAATGTGCTACACAGTGCTACCCAAAGAACAGGTGGGGGACTGGTGGGGTCCCCACCAGCTGTCAATGATACTTCAAATGTTGGAGAAATTAGCTGTGTAAGAGGCCTGGGTAACCTTTGGACTGTGTGCATCAACATATACCAGTACTAACTGGGAGGGCTCCAGGTTCTGGGTGAATTAAGAAAATTTTATTTAGAAAATATGCAGAGTGCAATCACACACACAAGATAGCAATCCAATATGGAAATATGGAAAGGGGGTAGCAAAAAAATAAATAAATTAGGGGTTATAATTATCTGTCCAAAGACAAGGCCATTGAAAACTGAAGTGGCTCAGGCTGGGAGTTCTGAGGAGTTAGTACTGGTATATGTTGATGCAGAATGTGAGTGTATATAACAGAGGTTAGCTTTTCATACCATATTTATATTTTAAAACTAGCCCTAAGCAATGGGCTATCTGGCCAGGTAACAAAGGAATCAATAATGGGAATCCAGACTGGTTGATGGTTTTAACAAAAGCAGTGATTGGATCAAGATACCCCTGAGATGGGTGGGTGGAAAGGTTTGGCTAAGAACGCAACAGGGGGTAAGCAGAGAGAGATTGGCTTACAGCTTTGGGTGCAAAGAGATCCTTTGTCTCAGGTTTTAAGAGGAAATGTGAATTACTTGGGGAAAGGAAGAAGTATTTTAGATTTGATCATTTTGTTTACTTGGATGTACAATGCCTCAGGGAAACAATCCTTTTTTCCTGGGAACTTAACCTAGTGTTCCTGAAAGGTCATCAATCTTTCAAAAAGCTTGCAGGACTCCAAAATACAGTGTGGGATATGCAGAGGCACCTAACAATAGGGCAGTGGAAAGGAGGAGAGCAAAAGAGGGGGACAACTGCAGCAAAAAGAAAGATCTTTTCACCTTTCTTTCAATAGTTTTACTAATGGTTCTTAAATATATCATTCTTTCTTTTTAATTAAATTAAGAAACTATTTCCATTATTAAATTACTCATAGTTAGTAAGGAATTGAGTTGTAATGTGTATGTGTGTAAGAGAGAGAGAGAGAGAGAGACAGACAGACAGACAGACAGACAGACATCTTAGATATCCAGACAATGGCAGTAGCTCTTAATGTACTGATACAAATATTTGCTCTCATCTCAAGAACCAAAGATGGGTTTTGGAATGTGAAAAAAAATATCCTTGCAGAAGAAACACAACCCTGTGAAAAGACATGAAAACTAAGGAGTTTATCACAGAAGCCCCGTTCTCAATGTGATCACGTTAATAAAAGGAACTGGATACATACTGATTTGAGAGGATTGCATATTGCATGTTTCTTCAATACAGCGACTGGGCCCTCTAGCTATCTTCTGCACTCCGTCTGAGCTCTACTTTCCGGCCCTTTGCCCTAACTAGCTTGCCTTTTCTAGGTTTTTTGTAAGTTTATTTTTGATGCAATTCCAGTGGTGTGATAATACAATTTTATATATATATATATATATATATATATAAAAGGAAAACAGCCCGATTGGGAATAGCGAGGAGGAGGAGAGGGAACACTGACACAATGCAGTGGCATTCCCACACCAGGTGACACCCCGTAAGACTACCAGAGGGTGGGACTTCCAGTGCCAAGACCTGCAGTGCTGTTTTTGAGGTGGGGGAGAACATGGGAGTGCCTGCAGTGGGCACAGGGATGCCCATGCAGCCCTGAGAAGCTCCCACAGCCCCAAAGAAAGCTTGTGCAGCCCCTAGAAGCTTCTGTGCAGTCCCAGGAAGCTCTTGTGGAGAACGGAGTGGTGCCTGTGGCCCCAAACAGTGCTCGGGAAGTCCCAAGAAGCTCTTACAGGAGGCAGAGCAATGCCCATGGTCCCAAAGAGCACCTGTGTGGCCCTGCAAAACTCTCATGGGGATTGGAGCAGCGCCCATGGCTCTGAGCAGCACCCACAAGGGCTGAAGAGTGCCCCTACAGCCCTAAAGATCTCCCGCTGGGGTCCAAGCAGCACCCACAGGGGGCTTGGAGCTGACTGGGTGCCACCTCCCTTCTGGGGTGTCACCTGGTGCTGTCCACATCCGAGGCACACACACTCCCGGTAATGTTACTGACACCGTGTGACTTACCCAAACCAGAACTGCTGCAGGAGGAACTTATCACAGCTGAGGACTAATGCTATAGCAAAGTGTTTGGGAGCTAACTGACACCCCCCCCCCCATCATTGATGAGTTTACAACACTTTGAAAGCAAGACAGCAATGAAACAGAGATGACATCATGCAATAAGTATCTCCAAAAGTTCTATTTTCCAACTTTAATGGTGGTTTCAAGGCTGTGTGTAATAAAAGTCCTATGAGAATTGAGAACAGCTGAGAAGAACCAATTCTGAAGAACAGTCCATGGGCTCTTTCAATATGCACAGTTATAGCACTATGATTTCCACTTTAACCATAGGATGGAATCATGGGGTTTGCTGCTGAAGGAGAGGACTTTAGAATTCTCTGCCAGAGAGATCCAGTGCCTCTCCAAACTACAGACCTCAGAATTCATAGGAAGTTAAATTGGAATCATAGGGATAGCCCCGACTGGACAATTAGGAAAGAGGTAAAACCACTCATGGTGGCTAAGGACAATGGAAAAAGGGGCTGCCCCAAACTGGGCAGAGGGAGTGTACACCCCTACTTAAAGTAATACCTTTGAAGAAAGTAAGAGCTTGGCTTAGGTTCCTCTGGCAATGTGTGGGCATATGCTTCAGTTTTTTCATACTTTCAGTAATGGCTGACTCTTTTCAAAGGCTATTCAGGATATCATCATGTATGTTGTGTTTCCAAAAAGGACTGATTGTATGGGCACCTGGCCAATCACTGAAAGCATAGTAGCCATTTTGGCCATCAGAGAAATTCCAAAATCCTTCCTAGGGTAAAATCTTTCTTAGGCCAACTAGAATGTCACAATATGGTCTGTGTGCTTTTACATTTTCCCAAAATCTTAATCAGGATTGAGAATAAACAGTTTGGTTTTTTTTAAAAAAAACTAAACTGTAAAACCTATTATTATCCCTTTAACTCTATTATGTACTGTCCCCCACTGACCCAAGGTAACAGAGATCATCTAGCAATGCTGTTTATTACACAAGACTACAATGACATGCAGACCTGCAGTCAGTTTGAATAACAAGGCATTCCATATAAGAAATTGCATCACAGAGAACACATTTCAGGAGGGAAAAAAATCCAATCATTCAAGTCTAAGGAGTTGCTGACCTTCTGGCAAAGAGTAGGTCTAGGCTATCTGGAAGATAGGACACTGACGCCCATGCCATGGTATGAATGCAATGCCCAAGCCAAGCAGAGGCTGACAATGGGTTTTCTGGCACTGCTGCACTCATTGGCAACAAGAAAGAGTGGCTCTTTCATATCCTCCAGTTTGGACACTACATCTGTAGTTCATTATAATAAATTTGGTAGTACTTGTACCTATTGATCATTGTCCCAAATAGCAGAAAAAATGTTTTGTCAGCCTTGACACTAGTCCAGCAACAAATGAGATGATGTCTGTGACCTGTAAATCCAGAAAGGTAATTAATATTTGCAACCAAAGTTTAGCCACAGGTTCAGAGCACTCACATTTTCACAACAAGCTTTACCAAATAAGTGTCTCTGTGTCCAAGGCATTTCTGTGGCTCCATACCAATAACAATAAATTACATAATTTATTTTAAATTTATATAGCCTTAGATAGTGTCGCCTGCCAACTTATGGTGATCTCTTGAATTTCATAGGTGTTTTTAAGGCAAGGAATATGCAGAGGTGGTTTTGCCAGTTGCTTCTGCTGAAATATAGTCTACAGCATCTGGCTGATGATCTCCCACCCAAGTATTAATGCAACCATGAGGCTGTGTGATGGGGAAATAAAACATTATTGTGATTAAAAAAAAATCCTTGGAGGTACAGGAGAGGTTCAAACATGGTCAAAATTCCTCCCAGAACCCCTAGAAAGCATTCAAAAAAGAATCGACCCCAGGAGGTCCTAGAGGCCACAAAAACAGTTATGGGAAAATTATTATTATTATTATTATCCCGCCGCTCCAGCTGGATCGAGACAGCTTCCAATAAGGGTAAAAATGCAACAATATAACAGTATATAACAGTATAAAATATAACATTAAAATTACATTAAAATTATTAAAACAATCAAAACAATCAAACAACAAAAAAGAAATGGGTATATAGAATATTTTGTATTGGGTCCATGGCAATGGGGGAACCAAGTGGGTTATTCTGGGAAGGCCTGACGGAAGATATCTGTCTTGATGGCGATCCTGTAGGTATATTTGAGATAATAAATAATCACTGATCCATAATAATCTAACCTAAATCCATTTGCTAGCTCTAAAAATACACATAAATTAGAATCCTCTGCTAAATAATCAGTGTTTATGTAAATCCCATTGATTCAATGAGCTTACTCTAGTTGGGACTACCAATTCAGTTCAAAATAAAATGTTCCTATTTTGCAGTTTAAGGAATGATGCAGCCCTCCAAATATTGTTGGAACCCCCAGCAATCTGAGCCAGCATAACCAAGGGTGCAGAATACTGGGACCACAGTCCAACAACACCCTATTGAAGGCTGCAACATTTTGCTTTTTGGCTGTTACTTCCCTGAAAGGATTTCTAATTTTAATTAGCCCATTAAGTGTACCAATTTCAGGATCAGTCTAATCTGGCAAACTGTATTCATATTGTGATTACATCTGAGTTAGATTACTGCAATATATTCTTCATAGGGCTAGCCTTGAATTGCATCTGGAAACTTTGATTGTTGAAAATGTGTCAGCTAAACTTCTAGCATCTTGCATGGTGCTGTGCAGTCCTGAAGTACATGCACTTCTCAATCATTTGAGGGGCTCAATTCAAGCTTTGGGGTTTAATTTTAAAGCCCCAGGTGGCCTTGGGCCTATTGCAGGGATTGTCTGTCTTGATATGAACTATTCCAGGAGAGGCTGTGTAGAAGATACTTCTGCTTGTCAGGCACATAGAAAAGTGTTTTCCCTTATATCAGCCACATTGAATGCACTTCCTCTAAAGCTACCACTGCTTTCCAGGAATGGACTCAACATGATAATTATTTTCAAATTATTTTAAATATTTCTAAAGGATGACATAAATGCTTTAGCAAATCTTTTCAATCAAATCTAGAGATGTAGGATCATTCCTGAAATTTGGTTAAGAGTGATTTTTATTACATTACCCAAAACAGATATTGTCAAAGTTTGCAATGGCTACAAAAGAAGGAGCTTCATTGGCTGTCTTCTAAGAATTTGCAAGAAATTTGAATTATGATAGAATTTACAAGATACATAGACAAGAGAGGCATGGAATATGGATTCCAAGAAGGATTTGGAACCAGCAAAGCATTATTCTGCATTGATGATAAGAAAGTTTTTCACAAAGTACAACATGGCAGGTTAATTGGAGTTGTTGGTAAACCAAGGTTTTGATTAAAAAGATTTCTATATAATTGATACCTTCTATTGCCAAGAAAAATTGCAATGGAATTTGAAGATCAGATGTCAGAGGACATATTAAAAACAAAGGCAAATCTGACAAGGATGTATGTCAACTGTGATTTGTTCTATCAAGTGGATTTATTTAGATATATGATAAATATATCATATGATCTGAACAAAGGGACCTGGACTGTTATCCCAGAAGGCAAATGAAATAAACATGCAACAATAGAAGCCATTGCTACATAGAAGATAAAAAGGAACACGACTTTAAAAGGTTGGCAACATTGTGAAAACAAATTATTATAGAGGAAATGCCAATAGGGTCTATGATTGTCATACTTAATGGAAATATAGCTTAGAATGGATTTAGATAAACACAAAACATCCTAATTCCACAGAACTTTCATCTTCCACATTATTTCACAGAAGAAAGATGAATCTTGTCAGGTAGAAGTGGCTTGAACCAGAATGGAATGGTTTTGAATATTATGCTCATAAAGTGGAGTGGGCAAAGGGTTGGGCATGTACCCTTGGAAAAGCAGTTCTGTGGTGAAAGACTACAACCCACATTCGACTAAATTTGACCCTTTTTCAGCAATGATAGGATAAAATCCCTCCTGTAGTGCCCCTTTCACTACCTCATTTATATTGAAATAACCTACAGCAGTGTCCACCAAACAAGCAGTTACAGCATGGCAGCAATCAATGGCCTCATATTGAAGCCATGTTCCATTTACAATTTTTCCTCTGTCCATAAAAAGTGCATTGTACAAAAATATTACAGGAAGTCTACTTATTTTTGACATTGGGATGCTTTTGTCACTGGGGTCCAAGTCAATATTAATATCAGTACTGGAGTGCCAGCTTTCCAGTGCATTTTTTCCCCAAACAAAAACTAATGGAGAAAAAAAAACCATCAGAAGTATTGTGTCACTATGGAGTTGGCTAGAAAGTGGCCTCCAGCTGTGATCATGCCAGGACTGCAGCAACTGCACGGTCCTCCCCCTAAGAGGGCTGCCACCACAGGTCTCAAGCTATGCTGCTAGGAATCGGTTTAATTCAACTCCTTTTTGCAGCAGCCTCCAACACCTTTGGGTGGTGTCAGAGAAGCTTTGGGCTATGTTGGAGGTTTGCAAAAATCTAAATGCCATGCCCCCAAAAGTGACTGGAAGCCACTTCTTTTGGCCCATGTGTTTCGAGCCATTAACTAACAAATTGGTGTAAGCTTTATTTGATGTAAGCTTTTGAAGGATGTTATCACATGGGAGGAATTTCTCTCAATTTCGAAAGAAATTAAGGTAGGGCCAATCTGGAAATGAGTGAATTTTCTAGTTTCAACAAATTTGCGTGATTGCGTGTTGACACTGCATCACGTTCGGAACTGCCCAAATTTGCCTCCCATTGCCTGAAATGGTGTGTGATAGTTTCTCACATGACAATGTGAAACCCCATAATTGCATTCAGAAGGACTTCCCATTGCCCGAAAATTTGTGTGATTGACTTTCATGCAATAACATGAAACCCCACAATTGAGTTCAGAAGGACTTCCCATTGCCCAAAAATGTGTGTGATCGACTTTCATGCAATAACGTGAAACCCCATGATTGCGTTCAGATTGCCATTGGATTATACTTCCAATTTCCATCATCTGATAATGTCCATAGAATACAGCCCACCTTATGAAGTATTGTTTCCATTGTCTTATGATTATTCATATGCTTGGATGTGGTTCATATTCAGAAAGTGTGGGCAGACAGAGGAAACTGAAATGCAAAAGACAAGAGAAGTGATCAGTAGCTTGATGATAACAGATTGTTTGAAAGGCTGATTGTGATCATATGTCATTTAAAGCCTTTGTCCCTATTCAAGCCACAGGAGAGAATTCACCAAAAGGTTTAGTTATAGTTTAGTTGTATCTCCTGTGGTTTAAATTTTGCCTGAGGTTGGAACAAAGGCTTTTTATACTACCATATATGTTAACCCATGAATGCAATAATATCTGTTACCTTGTTGTTGTTAATTGCCATCAAGTCAACTTTGACTTATTCAGCCCCAAGAATGAGAGACCTCAAAGGCATCCTATCATCAATAGTCCTGCTCAAGTCTTGCAAACTCAGTGATGTGGCTTCCTTGACTATGGACCAAAACAGACAGGCCAAAAGTGCCAGCTTTGAGCTGCATTGAGGGGTGTGACATTTACACAATGCAGACCTTGAATACAGCTGGAAGCCATGCTGAGCCTGACCCAACCCAGATGAGCAAGCACAAAAAGAAGTGGTGAAAAGCCAGCAACTGGGTTGCAGACAGTAGTGGTAGCCTGGATTAGGGCTGGGAGCATGCAGTCATTGCAGTCCCAGCATAATCTGACCACTCCTTTTGCCCCTTCTGCTTGAGGCCTGTATCTGCAAAGTGGTCTCCTTTTAACTATGTATTAAGAAGTCGAGCCCTTCCTCCAGTCCATCTGCCTTAGACAAGGCCCTAGAGGGAGAGAAGAACCACTGGACCTCATCCTCTTTCCCACCACCTTTCCCTTCTCCTTTTATGTTGTCTCTTTTAGACTGTAAGGACCTTATCAGATATTGGAAATTGGAAGTATAATCCAATGGCAATCCAAATGCAATCATGGGGTTTCACATTATTGCGAATTAAAGTATCTCATGCAATTTCGGGCAAAAGGGAAGTCATTCCGAACGCAATCATGGGTTTTATGTTATTGCGAATTAAAGCATCTCATGCAATTTCAGGCAATGAGGGGTCATTTTAGGGTAGTGGGAAGTCATTCTGAACACTTTCCGAACACAATTGGAATTCATGTAAATTCCTTAAACTAGTGAATTCACGTGAATTCGAATTGGCTATAATTGGCTCCATTTGCAATAAAGAGAAATTCCTTCCATCTGATAAGGAGGCAGGCCTGAGGGCAGGGAACCATCTAATTATAAGATTGTATGTACAGCACTGTGTAAATTTACAGTGCTATATAAATGAAGGTTAATAATAATTATAATGGTCTTCAACCTTTCCTACTGCCTTCCACCTTAAAAAGCACAATTGGCTTTTTCTATTGAATTACAGGTATGTCAAAGCCATATAGGCTTCCAGGGACAGCTTAAGCCTGATGTACTACTGCTTTTTCACACTAAGGTGGGCAAAGGATTTAAATTAGAGTTAAATGAGAGTTAAACAGGAAATGTCCTATGTTTATCATAGGACATTTTCTGTTTAACTCTCGTTTAACTCTTGTTTAAATCCTGTTTGCCCCCTAGTGTGAAAAAGCAGCTAGACTCATTTATTTGTCCTTTTTGCAGTCCAGGTTATCTGCAGAACACTCCTCCAGCACCACATCAGAAAAGAGTTGATTTTCTTCCAATTATCTTTCTTCACTGTCTAGCTTTCACAACCCTTGGTAGAAATTTGACAAAATACAATGACATGGGCAATCCTGACTTTGGTTTTCAATTATATATATTTATAATTGAAGATCTTATATAGTTCTTTCATAGCTGCCCTTCCCAGTCCCAGCCTTTTCTTTTCTTTTTTTCCTTTTTTTCCCCCTGTCTTTCTTTCTTTCTTTCTTTTTTTTTTTTTTTCTGGCTTCTTGGCTACAGTCTCCATTTTGAGCATCACCTTGCCTGAGTGGGAAATTAATGCTGTGGTCCAGTGGTTACTGCAATCCCTGGTTTCCACTTTCATGGGAAATGGAATGTATATTGAGCATTTCCAATTTATGGGCCGTTCTTTTGTTTTCTGTATTTGCTGACTACAATCAATGCTATCTAGTCTACTGCATTCTACTGACATAACAATGGTGGCTGATATTTGCCAAAATTGTTTCCTATAAACTGTAATTATTCAATGGCCAACTAACTAGAATGGACAACAGGTCTATATTTGCTCACCATTTCTTCCTGAAAACCACAAAATATTTCACAAAAATATACATGCTAGTTCACATAGATCCCTCCTATAGAGCCTCTAAGCTGCCCAACTCAAGACTGCTTTGTATAGTAGATTTCAAAGGCTTTAAATGATTCCTATAATTCCTTCTTATATCCACAAAGATGTACAGAATGAATGCATATGACAAATGCCAGGCCAGAACTGTAACATAATTGAATACTGCAATTCACAAAGTCTCTCTGGGAGCCAACTGTCTTTGTTATTTAGAGTGAAACTGCACATTTGCATGACAACAGCAGAGCCAGAGATTTCTTCTTCTCTGTCCCCTATAGGGCATGACATCATTGCATTTTAAGTGTCCCACCTCTGCTCTGCACAAGTGGCAGCCACCAAGAAGAAAGAAATGAAGCCTATTGAATAGCCTTGGCCAGATGTGCTACTTGGAAATAAGAGCAACATCAAACATTATATAGAAAGGTGATGAATAGGAAAGTGAAGCAAGGAAGCTATAGCTCTCTCTATATGAACAACCCCAGCAATTTAGAGTAAACAAAGTTCTGATTTCCAAATGCAGTATGGTATTATGGTATAACAATTGTGTGGTATAACCAAGAGTAATTACAACAGCAGGGAAGAACTGGGAGTTTTATGAACTAACACCAGAAAATCCAAGAAGTTCTTATGGGGGCTTCTCATTTTATTTCCTTATGAGTATTTAGGAAGCTTTCAGGATCTTATGTGCTAGGTAAATCTTGGTTTCAAAAGATAAATTACTCCTAACTTAGATCTTGGTCAAATTACTGGAAAAGGTTCAAAGTAAAAGGATGCCAAAATCCATTATGAACTACTAGATTTTAACACACACACACACAAATTAAGCCTGTTTTATGGATATTAGCTGTTCCTCCACATTTGCAGGTTAAGCATTTGATTATTTATGGGTTACTGTCCCTGCCACTGAAAAAAATGTTCTCACTAGGCAAACAAACAAACAAACAAACAGCTTCATTTATATACCGCTTCATACCCTTAAGGAGTGTCTAAGCGGTTTACAATTGTAAGCTATTTGCCCCCCAACAATCTGGGTACTCATTTTAGCGACCTCGGAAGGATGCAAGCCTGAGTCAAGCTTCAGCCCTTTGCTGGTCTTGAACTCGCCACCTTATGGTTTTGAGTGAGTGGCTGCAGTACAGGCATTTAACCACTGCGCCACCAGGGCTGGTAGGTCCTCCAGTGTGATTCTATGGTCAGCTTCCATTTCTCCATGTAGATTCTCTTTGCCTCCTATTGATATCAAAAAATATCCACAAACCCTCTCTGGTTCCTTTGCACCCTGTATATGCCTTCCCATGACTTATAATAGTCTGGGGAGGGCTTTCTCTAAGTCAAAACACCCTCACTAGCTTATCTGGTTAGGACATAGGGGTTGGGTTGCCTTCTCAAGGGTTATGGAAATTTCATTTGGTTTTAGATGGTTGGATTAGAAATATTTTTAATGGTCTGTGCTTTGAATGTGTTTTTAACTGTTTAACATTAATGTTTTAATTGCATTTTTGTATAGTTTTTAAAAAAAAAACAACAGTGGCTTTATATGTTGTTTTGGCCATACATTATTTTAAACAGCCTTTGTTGCAAACTGCCTTGAATCCCATAGTGGGAGAAAGGTGGGGTGTAAATTAATTAAAATAAACCAAACACCCAGCCTCTAAAATGAAAAGTGCTTTCCTGATATTCTTGGGTGTACAAGAGTACAAATTCCCAAAATATAATACTCAGTAGACATTTTTCATAAGGACTGAAATATTGCTGTAATGTTCAGCATCAGGATGAATGTCTCCACCCCACATTTACTTTATGAATGGGCTCAATGGAGAAGCTCATCAAGGCAAGCTTGGTTCACCCATTGGCAGCTCACATCTTGTTATCAACACAACATTTCAGCATGTTTCTCTTGTAGACAAAAGTCCCTTGACAACTGCAAATATCCCATTATATAATTTGCCATCATAGTTTCTAAACTGCCAGTAATCCACACCACTTAATCTTCAATAAAGTTGTTGCTATGGCACCATGACCCATTTTAAACTAGTATTCTTTAGTGCTAATCTTAGATCTAATTGTTCATATTAATACAAGCATTAGATTGAATTAGGGCATTATTTCCTCAGTATGTGCCATATGTGACACTTAAATACTGGTTATTGAGCCAAAGGAAGAAAACTGTGAGCAGTATGTACGATATGAGAAACTGTGTAAAGATCCAGGATTCAACATTTTAATAGAAATAGCTGCCGTATAATTTTCCCACAAGCAATTGGACACTAGTATTTTTAGCCAGTTGAGGCCAGTGTATGTTAAGAATAGCAATGGCTGCAGTGGGAAAATGCACAGTTTCTATTATGGGGTAGGCAGGGAGAACAACAGCTGGCTGGTGATGCATTCATATAAAATATGCAATTATAGAACACAGATAAGAATAAATTTTATAAACTGTTTAGAGTGGGAATTGTGAGGAGACAATGGCATATTGTTGTCTTCCTTCTTGTAAGGGGCATGATATTTGCTTGAACAAATTGCAGATGCTTTATTCATTCTGTTTATGTGTCATTTCCCACAAAGGGACCTTCATTTGAACAACATAGGTATTTTTCATGGGGAAGAAATTGAGACAGATACCATCTGTGCATCAGTTTAGACAGCACAATATTTAGAAATATCATCCAACTTGACACAAGAAAGAGAGTCACTGCTGATCACAGATGAGCTTCTTCATTTAGTTTTGTCCACAAGACTAAAATATAGTGGGAAAGCTGCTCTTTCCCAGGCATATGAAACTAAAACAGAGTTCCAATTCTGGACTCAGGTCATAATTTGAAATGATAACAAGCATGTTGCTAGTCCATTTCCAAAACACAGAGATTTGTTGAGTTGTGGCAGGGGAGAAATGAGGTGCATGCCAATGATCTCCTATAAAAACAACTGTGGAAACTGCAGATAATACAGAGTTATGAAACGGCAAGGGAGTTTTGTACCCTTATCAAAATACACAGAGAACTGTATTCTCTTATTGTACTATACACGATATATGATGTTGCTTTAAAAAAGAACTGATAAGCACCAGTGTAGGGTAGTGGTTTGAGTGTTGCACTATGACACTAGAGACCAGGGTTCAGCCATGAAACCCACTGGGTGATCTTGGTTGAATCACACATTCTCAGCCTCAGGAGAAAGCAATGGCACACATCCTCTGAACAAATCTTGCCAAGAAAACCCCATTATAAATTTGCCTTCGAGTCACCATAAGTCAGAAATTATTTGATGTCACACAGCAGCCAGCAACAAAGCACCTTCTATTCTCCTTGTTCTTGCTGTGGCACTGTTTGGTTTAGAAATAGGGTGAAATCAATATAATTTTTGTCTCTACAGCTCAGTAGTAAAAACAAGCCTAAGTATCAGGATTAGTGGGCACAGTTCAGGAGGATTTCTTCCTTTATGAAACAAATCTGTTTTAATTGATTTCCCTCCCTTGATGTGGATTAATTGCAGCTCTTTATTAGGAATATTATCAGAAATAAACAGATTGTTAAGCTTAGATTTGATCTGAATGAGGCTAATCAATACCCAGGGCCTGTGATTTAAAGCAATTCATTAAGGCCTCAGGAAAAGCTGAACAGTGTATGTGAGAAATGTCTCATCTGGAGAACCAAAAGAAGCTGCATCCTCAAAGAGGAGATATAAGCATTAGCAATTTCTAATAATTATTTCAGATCAACTGGTTCTGTTTCTTCCATTATTATGTGGAAGAGTGAGGTACTAACAATGGGCAGATAATGGCCACATGATGGGTCAGGTCACTTCTCAGAAGGTTATCAAGCATTTCTCTAGACAGCTATCTAGTATATGCCAGTCTATTTAATGTTAATTTCTGTATCAGTGATGAGTTAGACATAATTTAATGACTATGAACTGGGGCCACAAAGTTATCATAGATACTGGAGGGTGAAATGACATTCATCAATTCTGAGAGCTAGCATGATACAGATGAAATGCTGGCTACAGGGCAATCTATAACACTTCTAGTTCCATATGAGCTCCCTGGGTGTTCTTGAGTGAGTCACTATATCCAACCTTAGCTCCCCATCTATCACATCTGATATTAAAGATGAATCTTATAAGGTTATTTCAAGGTCAAAAGTAATGTATAGTAAAGCACTTGCATGCTACAGCCCAGTGAACTTAGTAGGTCTTGTTTTTGAATAGATATGCATAAGATTGCATAGTAAGGACTACTACAGATAATAGTACCGTATTTATTTCTATCATGTACATATACTACAATTTTCTGTAGTAATACTGAAGGCAGCTAGCAATAAAACCAGTAAAAATACAAGTATAGATTATCTGACAGTCTTTTTCAGGAACAACAATGTTGGGCTATGCACAACCTAATCCAGACTAGAGTAACCCTGTGAAATATTAGTCACCCCTTATGTAAATTGGATTAATGTTAGCTTGAAACAACTTGCAAATAAAGCAACAACATAATAAGTTATTTTAAAAATAAGTTATGAACAGGCCTATTAAAATTAAGGTGGTTTTTGCTGCCTCCCAGAAAACAGCAGATGATGCCTCAGAAAGATGTTCCAGATTCTAGGTGCCACCACTGAAAAAGCCTTATCTCTTATACATAGTCACTGTGCAATTCAGTGAAGGTATGTTCATACAGAAGAAGGGAATTCTTGAAGTACTGTGGTCCAGGTACTTTAGGGCTTCACAGTGCAAGTCTGTGCATGTGTATTCAGAAATAAAGTCCCAGTGACTTCAATGAGATTCATTCCCAAGTAAGAAGGTACAGTATAGGATAGCTTCCTAAAAATCTAATCAAATCAACTGGAATTAAGCCTTGAAACAAACTGATAAATGTCATAGCTGATTTAAAGTTGCAGTTATATGTTCCAGTCTTCAGACTTTGGACTATACCCAAGTGGCAGCATGAGCTTTTGTAGACTTCAGTCTACTTCCTCAGAAGCATCTGAAGTCTATGAAAGCTCATGCTGCCAACTTCATTCTTTCAGTTAGTCTCAAAGGTGCTACATGATCTCTCTACACACTGATTCTATAGACTAACATGGCTGTATCTTTGAATTTTGCAAAATCTGTGCTGAGCTATTGATGACCAGGGCCCATGGAAGGCTCTCATTCATTGGATTACCATATGTTAAAACCAATGTGAGAGCAAGTAACATCAACAATATAGTCCCACACCTATGCATGGATTAGGATTTTTGTTCTTAACTGCCTTCAAGTCGATCTTGACTCATGGCAACACTATGGATGAGACATCTCCAACACCCTCTGTCCTCCACTGCTCTGCTTAATTCCTGCAACCCCATATCTGTGACATCCTTAATAGAGTCCATTCATCTGGCATGTGGTCTTCCTCTCTTCCTATTTCCCTCCACTTTTCCCAACATTATTGTCTTTTCCAATGAGCCCTCCCTTCTCATGATGTTTCTGATGTACGACAGCCTCAGTTTGGTCATCTTGGCTTCCAAGGAGGTTTGTGGCTTGTTCTACTCTAGGACCCATTTGGTTGTCCTTTTGGTTGTCCATGGGATCCTCAGCACTCTCTTCTCCAGCACCACATCTCAAATGAATGGATTTTCTTCCTATCTTCTTTCTTAACTGTCCAGTTCCCACATCCATACATAGTAATAGGAAATGCAATAGTTTGTATGATTCTAACTTTTGTGCTCAGTTGTATATCTTTGCATTTTAGAATATTTTCTAGTTCTTTCATAGCCACCCTCCCCATTCTTAATCTTCTTCTGATTTCCTGACTGCAGTCCCTATTTCTATCAATGTTTGATCCCAAGTACACATGTGGAAAAGAGATGTTTAATCCTCCCCTCCCCCACCTCAGTTCACCTAGCTACATGTTAAGAATTTATCTTTAAAAGAAAAAAAAATACATGTTGCCAATGGAAGGTTTTCTACTATGGCTATCTGTCAAGGGAGTGAAGATTCTATAGTTACAGCTCTAGAAGGAATATTAAATCCCCTCTCGCTGCACACTGCAATCACATTCAGTAACAAGAGTGGGTGGGAGTACTTGTTTTTCAAGTCAAATAAACAAGGGAGCAGCATACTGTGGTCTGGATTCTACTGTTAGGAGGACAACATGCCCCCTCGATCCCTGCCCTTCTTGGCTGACCACTCAAGGAGGGGATGCGGTGGTGACATTGCTTCAACTTGTCATCAACACATCCCTCAGGGAGGGCAAATTTCCATCTGAATTGAAACAAGCTGTGGTTAAACCGCTTTTGATAAAGCCCTCCCTGGATCCCTTGATGAGAAATAACTACAGACCGATTTCATTACTTCCATTCTTGGGAAAGGTGATTGAGAGGGCAGTTGCCTTCCAACTCCAAGCCGTCTTGGAAGAAATCAATTATCTAGACCCATTTCAAACCGGCTTCAGGAGGGGATACCGAATCGAGATGGCCATGGTCGTCTTGGTTGATGATCTCTGTCTGGGCATCAATAGGGGAAGTGTGACCCTCTTGGTGCTCTTGGACATCTCAGCAGCATTCGATACTATTGACCACGGTATCCTTCTGGAACGCCTGAAGGAGTTGGGAATCGGGGGCACTGTGTTTCAGTGGTTCCGTTCCTACCTTTCGGGCAGATTCCAAATGGCGAAGCTGGGAGACAGCTGCTCTTGTAAAAGAGAGCTGACATCTGGCGTCCCTCAGGGCGCCATTCTGTCCCCCATGCTGTTTAACATTTACACAAAGCCGCTGGGAGAGATCATCCGGAGACATGGGACGCAGTGTTATCAATATGCTTATGACACTCAAATATATTTCTCTATGTCTCTGACTGATGCAGTGACCAAGGATGGCATCTCGGCTCTCAATGCCTGCCTAGAGTCGGTAATCGGCTGGATGAGGGAAAACAAACTCAGGTTGAATCCAGAAAGAAAACAGAGGTACTTGTGATATGTTCCCATAGTCCAGGTATGGAGATTTGTCAGCCTGTCCTGGACGGGGTCACACTTCCCCTAAAGGACAAAATTCGCAGTCTGGGCATGCTCCTGGACTCATCTCTCCAGCTGACCTCCCAGGTGGAGGTGACAGCCAGGAGTGCA
The DNA here is from genome assembly GCA_034509955.1 of Urosaurus nigricauda. Taxonomy (NCBI): domain Eukaryota; kingdom Metazoa; phylum Chordata; class Lepidosauria; order Squamata; family Phrynosomatidae; genus Urosaurus; species Urosaurus nigricauda. The sequence continues at coordinate 85,830,263 of JAOEGL010000001.1, read as the reverse complement.
TGCTACTAACTACAGTTGATACGCCAGCTGCGTCCCTACCTGGGCAAAGAGGACCTTGAAACATTGATACATGCACTGGTAACCTCTCTTTTAGATTTCTGTAATGCGCTCTACATGGGGCTACCTTTGTACCAAGTCCAGAAGCTTCAGTTGATCCAGAATGCGGCAGCCAGGTTACTTACAAGGGTATCCAGGATGGAACATATCACCCCTGTATTAAAATCATTACACTGGCTACCAATTAGCTTCCGGACACAATACTAATAATAATAATAATAATAATAATAGTAATAATAATTTCTATTCCGCTTAATCTCAAGGAATCCAAGCAGATTACAGCAGTAAAAACAGGGTATAGATTAAAAAAGAATTGCATTAAACTTCCAAAGTCCCCAGCCCTCCCCTCCTCCCATGTAACAACCAGTGTTGGTCATTACCTTTAAAGCCCTATATGGCTTGGGCCCGAGTTATTTGAAGGAACACCTCTCCCTACACAATCCGCCCCGCACTCTCAGAATGTCAGGGAAGAATCTGTTGGAATATAAGAACATGAAATTGATGACAACTTCCCATAGGGCATTCTCAGCTGTGGCCCCAAAATTGTGGAATAAGTTGCTGGAAGAGATCCATCTTATTACCACCTTAGATGCCTTCAAGAAGGCACTTAAGATGGATCTCTTCCAGCAGGCCTACCCACCCGACATACTATAACAGATTATTGAACAACTTTCTAAACCAGATCAATGATGGAAGAGATAACACCTACCTACTGGGCCGAAGGATCGAATTTTATTGTTCTTATTGCTATTTTTACTGTTCTATAATTAACTGTGTAATGACTTTTAAGATAATTAACTATAGTATAGATTGATGCAATGTATTTTAATAATATGTTGGAATCCTGCCTCGATCCGAAGGGAGAGGCGGGAAATAGAAATTATTATTATTATTATATTATTATTATTATTATTATTATTATTATTATTATTACTGTTTAGTCCCAGTAAGAGTAGGCTCAATGAATCAGTAGTATTTACCATGGATTGACTCACCATTCAACATTTGACTCAATTGGTCTACTTTATCTGGAAGTAACCAAAAAGATTCAGATCTACATATTTCACATAAACTATTATTTACTCTTCTGGCTTCCCCATGTTTACCCCAGGGCTTGAAAAGTTTACTGGGGGGGCGGGGGTTCTAGTATCCCCCATGTTGCCTGGGGATTTGGTGAGTTGTCTTCAAAAAATGTAACTTGGGGTAACTAGTTTATCTACTTTCCTGCTCCATCATGCAGATTGTTTCCATTATTAGCTACTTGAGGAGGCAAGTGAAAGCTGTATATTCTGCTCCCAAGATAAAAGCAAGGGTGTGTAACTGTTTACAAAATGAAGAGGATAAACACACTATCTTGCTACATGTGTTATCTTCTATCTGGCATAGATTAACTGTCAGCCTTTTGCATAAACTCTCCATCTGAAAACGGATGCCCTGCAACTAGATCTTTCACCTTCCTTTGATTGTCATTTTCCAATTGTTTTCTTTTTTTAAATTGCGTCAGTAGCTGGCTTGACTGATGCTGTATTTTGGCCCAGATTTGGAACCACCCAAAAAAGTCAAATGCAAAGAAACAGTTTGGAAAAATAAAAAAAGAAGATGTCCCTTGAACTATCTGAGTGTGTACATTCCAGCTGAAATATGCAAAGTTAACAGGGAACATTCTTTCTAGTATGCCAGTAGTCACCTCTCTGAGAAGCAGTAGAATTAGATAAAAAAACACCCACCTTCTTCACATTTCCAGGGACACATGGTGGAAAGGTGAACAAGAAGCATAACTCTTGTTTTGTCTGCTTAGATCCTTGCAGAATCATAAAATCTTAGAGTTGGAAGGGGCCACAAGGGCCTTCTAGCCCAATCCCTTGCCACGCAGAACTGAGCAATACAGAACTGAACAATTCCTGAAAAATGCCCATTCAATCTTTGTTTATTGACGTCCAAAGGAGAATCTACTACCTTGCAAGGTTGGCATTCCACTATCAAACAGTTCTTACAGTAAAGAAGTTCTACCTAATATTTAGGTGGAATCTCTTTTATTATAATTTGAATTCATTTATTCACATTCTGATCTCTGGGGCAGGAGAAAACACACTTGCTCCATCTCTTACATGACATAACTTCAGATAAAGATGGCTCTCATATCACCTTTGTCTTCTCTTGTCCATGATAAACCCTAGGTCATTCCTTCAGACTTTTCCAGACATTTTCATTGAAGGATTGAACAGAGCCCTGCAAGGTTTCCAGTCATGTACAGAGAACATGCACACCTTGGGCTTGGAGCTTGGTAGACTCGGGGCTTGAGAAAGGTGTTTTTTTTGTTGTTGTTGTTGTTTGTTTTGTTTTTTGTTTTTGGTAAATTTTATGGAGCTACAAACTTTCTGTGCTCCTGCAAAACCCTCCAGCCCATATGGTCATGTGTACTGGGAGCACTGGAAATTGAATTCTGAAACAATAACTTTTCCAAGCTCAGTATTTGGTTGAGAGTTTTGGACATCATGGAGGAAGGAAACTGGGAGGAAACTGGAAGGAAACCATAACTTAATAGGGTTTGCCTCTGAGGAGACATATTAAAGATTGCACCAGGAAATACATAAAAAGGGCTGCAGTCCTCCAGGTGTTGAATTATAACTCCCATCACCCCCAACCAGCAATAGCCAGCAATAATAACAGTTGTAATCTAGCAGCATTTAGATGACCAAAGGTTCATGATCCTTGGGATAAGATTGTGAATTACTAATTCACTATCAATTGTCATCAGGATCATGATAGCATCATTATCCCTCCTTTCATTAAAATAGCATGAAAGCAGTTTTTCATACATTGAAGCTGCAATCCTGTAAACATTCTACAGGAGAAAGCCCCATCGAAATTATGTCTAAGCATAGATTTGTACTGATATGTGCTGCAAGACACCAAACCTGGCAAAATCTTTTCAAACTGTGCCAGACTGAGCAGAAGAAAGATTCCTGATGCTGACATTACATGCCCACTGTACAATCGCCACCTTTTATTTTTTTCATTCCCATTAATTGGTTGCATCTAGCACCACCCCACCATCTTCAGACATGTCGATTCTATTAAAAAGAAAGATATAAATGAATACTACCTTTCCCAGTGGGATCCTCCAAATGTATTAGACTACATCATCTATCATCCATACCTCCTGTCTGTGAACGATAGGAACTTGAAGCTGCTGCCATGCTGCAGAATTAAAACAGTTTTAACACTGCTCCATTCTATGCAATCCTGGGATCTGTAGTTTGTTGTGGCAGAGAAGGCTAAATATGTCACAAAATTGCAAATCCCAGAATTCCATTGCGTTGAGTTGTGGCAGTAATTCTGCAGTGTAGATGCAGCCAAAATCAGACACATCTAGAGGGTAACAAACTAGAGAGGATTTCCTTTTCAGCACAAGCAGAATAATAATAATATAATAAAATGTTTATTTATATACCGCCCTTCCAATGATCAGGGCGGTGCACAGCATATAGAAAGAATGTCTTTCCCTTTACCAGCAACTGACATCTGCTCATACACAGCAGGACAACCAATAGTCTTGAAACCAGCACTCCTTCCTTTAGAAATAATGCACTATCTTTTATGATAGCATGTTGAGAGTGCAGTCTTCTTCCAGTGTGCATATTCTTCTCTTCCCATGGGTTAATATTAAGGGTTGGAACCATGCAGCCCTCCAGATGTTGCAGAACTGCAACTCCCAGTATTTTCACCATTGGCTATGCTGTCTAAGAGTAATGGACATTTGAAGAGCTACATAATCCCCACCCCTGGTCTGTACCAACAAACAGTCATCTGAAAATCATTTTAAGTGTCATGGTTCAATGATAGGGAATTCTGGGATATGTAGTTTGTGAAATATTTAGCCTTCGCTGTCATAGAGCTCTAGAACCACAACAAACTACAAATTCAAGGATGGATTCCATAGGATGGACAGTTAAAGTGATGGCAGACTGCATCATTTCTGCAGCCCCAATGAGGCAGTTAATAATAAAGGACTATGGGAGCTGTAGTTCAAAAAATCTGGAGGACTGAAGGTTCTTCCTCTCTTATTTAGAAGGAACAAAGCTTGTGTTTGTAGCAGAACATAATGGTGCTTGACTATGCCACTTCCCAGATGTTCTTTTATATACTCTACATTAATTGTTGATTAAATTACCTTATATTAAATACAGGCCTGCATTGAGTTCACAGTAAAGCAAGCCATAGCTGATATTCCACGGCAACAGAAGGGTCACAAAGCATAGAGATAATGAGAATAAGCTGCCCTTTCGTCCCTGTAGGTGGCCTCTCCATTTTATGTGGAAGCTTTGCCTGAGTTCTTCGCAATCTCTTTGTAGATCTCAAGTCATGGGATTGTAAATCTGGCACCCACCATGAGAATTAAAGTTCACCCCACACACATACACAGAGGGAAAGGGGAAAAATGCATTTGTGGTAGTGAGAGAAAGTGAGCGCCTTGCATACTTGCATTTTATTGCCTCCGTTAATGGTATTGTGTCAAGAACAGCCCTCTCTGGTGCAAAGACTGATTTGTAGAGCAACTGCATTTTTGTAGGCTTCCCTTGAAACAACTGACAACAAGCAAAGGGAAAAAAAACAGAGAGAGAGAGAGAGAGAGAGAGAGACTGAGATGGAAGCACTCCCGTTAGTTACACTTCTAAAATGCTTTTTAAAGATGCCTCCTGAAAGTCACGGGCTGTCCTTAGATTGTTCAATTTTTGGAATTCTTAAGGAGTGAGAACAGACTCTGTTGTCAACAGAGTCCTGTTCACAGAAACTAGGCAGGAAAATGAAAGAAGGCTCTCTATTGTTCAAGGATGTGGTGTAGGCTGCAAGAATGTGTGGGGAATGCGGAGTCTGCATATTACACAGAGAGAGAGGCCTTTGTGTGAACACACTGAAGCAGAATATCAATCATATAAATAACTCTTACCTCATTTTTTATTCTAGGCATGGCCGTCATAATTTTCAAACCATATATCAATGGGGATAGACATTATAGGTTTCCTAGAGCATATTGCTTTCATACATACACAGAGAGAGAGAGAGAGAGAGAGAGAGAGACTCCCACTCTGCATACCGCATTCAGGCAAACCAATCTACCATGAAAAGAAAGAGCAACAGAAATATTTTGGGCCTCTTTTGAGGAGGATCATACTCCACAGTGCTGTAGGCCTGATTCTGGTGCTTTTGGACCACTTCCCATAGACAATGACACGTGGAAAACATTGCTTCAGATTTTTTTTTTTAATCCACGTGGGTTTTTCTGGAAGGAACTGGGAGTAAGGCACTAGAATTCTTACTGGCTGTAGCATCTGAAACTTTCTGGTAAAATTCACATGGATTTACATTTCCAATGCAATGCTTCCCGTGTGTATTGAACCATAAAATTAATTGAAAAACAATAACTTCTGTCATATGGGGAACAATCCTCAGGATTGGCTTTTATGATATCACATTTAATGGAATTTTAATCTTCCTTCCAGACAAAATGTTTATTTTATTAATTAATTTTTTGAATGTTATGCAGAAATTTATTTATTCTGACACTAGGATTACAAAAAAAGGCACTAAGTTACTTGTGAGCATTTTGGCACTGGGGCAAAATTGGTATTAAGGTTGCAGTTGACGCACAATGGAAATGGTGTACATGGATAATATTGTGTCAAGAGGCACTGATGCAACTCCACCAGCAGTGATATGAAATTCTTTGAAATCCTGAGCTCAAGGCAGGCAACATGCCTGTTGAAGAGAACATTTTAGTTAATAAATGCTTTCGTTCCTTCAACAAGCAAGTTCTTGAAGTACAGTCTTGCCAAGAGAGGAATACCATACCTGCCAAGACAGGAATCTACATTGGTCTCTAGTTCAGAGCAGCATCCTACGTGTTGATTTTATGATGAGCTGCGTAAGATAGATCTCCCTTTGAGATACAATGTAATTGTTTTGCCTGGCAGTGATAGGAGGAGGTTGCGTGCTGAAATATCACCCACGCTGGAAAAGTTGTTAGCCATTATTTAATTAGATAATGCTACATGCAGCATCACTCATCAAGAGCATGTTTGAAGAGCATGCCACAGTGCTTAACTATAGCCTTGTGCTAGAAGAAAGAACTCTCCCTGCAGGTATGATTCTTCTAGAATATGTTGCAGGATGAGCAGAGGGTTAGAAATGGCTGGAGACAGATCCAGTTCTCTTTTCTGTGGTTTTTCAGTCCTGCTCATCACCACTCAGAAAGTTCAAAAAGGCTTACTCTGTAAGAACTTGTAACACAAACTCAAAAGATAGGTGGCTTTGTCAAGTGATCTCATTAGCATGACCAGCAAAATGAATCAAATGAATTTTTATTCATCTGCATAGTTCAGTCGACAGGTTGTGACTATCCAAACTTTTATTGATTGATTGATTGATTCCATTGCATTCCATTCCCTTTATATACTGCCTTTCTCACAGTGTGGGGCCCAAGACAGTTCATAAAAGGACTCGGCAAACCCTTCAACAATAAAATTTTAAACACAATTAAAATCACATTCAGAGAATAATTTATATATACTGGTAGTATAAAATCATTCAAAAACGCACAAAAGTTAAAATAGAACATGCATGTGTACACACATACTCACACACAGGCTCCCTGCAAGCAGTTATTCATTAAAAGCCTTCCTGAAACACAGGATGTGTTTGCTACTGGTGAAAGGAGAGCAGGAAGCCTACTGTGGAAGGGAATTCAAGATGATGGGAGCAGTCACTGAGAAGGCTCTCTCCTGTGTTTTCACCAAATGATCCTGTGGTGATGGCGAGACACAAAGAAAGCCTTACCTGATGGAATGTAAGAATCTGGCAGGTCTGTATAGAGACACATATACCATATAAGATTTTATAGGTCATGACTAGCAATTAGAACTGTACTCAAGAATGAAATGGTAGTCAGTGCAGCTGTTTTAACAAGAGAGTTGTATGTACACTGTGAATGGTCCAAGTCAGCATTCTGGCCACAGAATTTTGGATCAGCTGGATTTGATGAACAGTTTCCAAAAGGCAGCCCCACTTAGTGTGTGTTATAATCAGATTTGTCTTCTCAAGGAATGGGGGAAGGCCAGCTTACTATTTTTAATTGTGCAAATGTACCTCTGGACACTGCTGAAAAGATGCTTTTCCTGGCTGCCATGTTCAAAATCTAAGACATGGGTGGTCAGTTGCAGAGGCAGTGGGAGGCCTTTTCCTATGTGCCTCCCCACAGGTCACATGGCTGCTCTCAATGCAACTGGGAGTGATGTAACACCACTTCCATTTACATGAATTATTCATAATATGCCTGGTTCATGTGGTTTGGGAAGGTGGGGTAGGGGGCCATGAAGTCAATCAACCACCACCTTTTATAGTAATCTAAGGGGCTTTACAGACCACCCAAATAGGGCAGTCTGGAGCCACCTTTTTTTAATGTGCACCTTCGCCACAGCAGCTAGATGGAGTGGCGAAGGTGCACAGTAAAAAAGAGTGTGAAAACCCCATTCCTTTTTTGTGTCCCAGTTGTGACACAAAAAAAGGGAAAAGGCACCATAGGGTTCCTCTAGACCATTGCAGCTGCACAGTTCCGTATAGAAGCCGCGCAGCTGTGACGGCATCACTACGTACGCCATTGAAACAGTACTACATAGTGATGATGCCCCATCACGTGCTAGGGTTATGGGGCATGTGTAAGCCCCACCCCGAGGCAACCCCAGCACATGACAAGGGTGCCTCAAAAGGCCTGTCTGTACTGGCCCTAAGTATTTTTGTAAAGCTTTTCAGCATTTTCAACTTATTTTTATATTGGGGATTCAGGGACTTTCAGAGGGGTTTCAGGGGCATCAAAACAGGCTCCCAGTAGCTTCATGCAGCCCACTTTTGATATAAGGGAACAACAGGGGCTGTGGAACCACTGATGAAAGTTGCACTATTCTGTCTGGCTTTTTTAGGAAAGGGAATAAAAAAATCATGAAGTAGTTTATGCTTCTAGGTCCAAACAAATTACAGAAACTTTTGGCAAGCTCTACCTCTTACACGACCAGCTATTTAACCTGTTACTACACTTGATCTTAGTCAAAAGGCCAAGAAGCGATAACCTATTTAACCTATTGTTCTGCCCATACCCACTATCTACCACTGCTACCACCAGAATGCTAGAACAAGGAAAGAGATCCATTCTCTTCGGGTATTAGTATAACTTAGCCATGGAACAGCTGATGCAATCTACTGAGTACATTTATCCCTCTGCTACTGCAGTCTTCTATGCAATCCCAAAACCAGTTCCACAGTTTTCCCTAGCATTCCTAAACAAGATAGCAGTGCACCAGGGCTCTGCTATGGGGAACAGGGATGGTTTTCCAGTTCCATTGACAGCAGCAGTTCCATCATCAGAATGATCTTGTCCAATCCCAACCCCTTTGTCTGCAGCTCCGTAAACAGAAAAAGAATGTGGAAAAGAAACTTCCATTCTAAGATCTCACTTTTACTGACATGTTATTCTATAGCTCAGTGCTACAGAATTGTTGCTGAACTGATTCCAGCACAACATTCTGCAATACAGGTTTACAGTGAAAGAGCTAAAACAAATACCCTTTTAAGCATGATGGGAATTCTCCTTCAACTCCTTCAACATTCCATTCATATTCATCTTCCTTATCTGCTCTGTCAATTTGCAAGAAAACCTCTTGAAAGGAACATCTGAGCAGGTGTTTAGTTCATCCTCTCTGCAGCCTGCATTTTCACATTCCTATAACATATAGAACATCCATAGTGAGTGCTGGACAAACTATTTAAGAATAAAACATTCTGGAAAGAACACTGTTCAGGAATGAGATTACCATGATTCCCTTCTTTATGCATACTAAATTCCAGAAAGTTACACATGGAGTGCCCCCAGCCTGCCCTGGAGTAATCTGTATTATAAGCAATTGTGTAATAGAATGCATCAAGGATGGTTTGAACATGCTTTTTTTCCCAACACAAAAAATAATCTCTCTATCATGAGAAGCATATACCTTGTAATGCTTGAATAAAAGAGCGAGTTGTTTGTTCTCCTGAACAGATGTTGTATGTGGGAACATCTATGCCCACAAGGGCTTCTACTGATAAAACTCAGGCTTCTTTTACAAATTTCAAACAGTAGTAGTATAAAAACACCTGACAGAAGTAAAATAAGATAGAAGTTAATGTTAGTTTCGAGAGAATTAGCTGGGGTAGCTCAGAGAATGGATTACTCAAATATAGTCTATGGGAGCCTCCTCCTGAAAAGCTATCATAAACTTCTCTTGGTTCAAAAGTATTATTGGGGCCTTTTAAAGTCTGGGGAAAAGTCACTTTTTGGACAGCAACTCCCAGAATCCATGATCATTCTGAGAGTTATAGTCCAAAAGAGAGCTTTACCAAGCACTGTTATTTATGAGCAGAGTTTGGCTTGTAAAAGCACATTCCTCTGAACTTATTTGATCTGTATTAGTAATGTGCCAGCGCTTGAAAATATCTTCCAGAATCCCCCAGCCAACTTAACCAGTGTCAAACTAAGTCACCTCTGCAGTGTAGCAGCAGCTTAAGTGTCTTAGGACCTTATCAGATGGAAGGAATTTCTCCTTATTGCGAATGGAGCCAATTCGAATTCACGTGAATTCGCATTCATGTGAATTCCCATTGCAATTGGAATGCATTCAGAATGACTTCCCATTACCCAAAAATGACCCCCCATTGCCTGAAATTGCATGAGATGCTTTAATTCACAATAAGGTAAAACCCATGATTGCGTTTGGAATGACTTCCCTTTTGCCTCAAATTGCGTGAGATACTTTAATTCATAATAATGTGAAACCCCATAATTGCGTTCAGATTGCCATTCGATTATACTTCCAATTTCCGACGTCTGATAAGGTCCTTAGAAAAAATAATACAACAGGCCTGGTCAAATTTTCTATGCAGTTTGGGGTTCACATGACACATCTCTACCCAATCTCTCCTCATAGTTTATCAATCCCTTTTAGAAAGACAGTTGACTAGATGTACTGCATATGTGTGTATCTTAATGTTTAACCCACCTAAAAATTGTTGTTCTTTTGGTCATGTTGTATATTAAAGTCTCAGAAGTGGATACAATTGGACTTTGTGTGAGGGATGTGTTCTAGGCCCCTCTGCAGATACAAAAATCTGTGCATGCACAAGTCCCTTTAAAAGTAATGGTGATGCAGGGCATTCACATCCTCTAGTGTGGTTGCATGCACACACACCATTAACCAAAATGGGGGCTTGCCATCTGCAGATGTTTAAATTTACTGATGGCAAGTCCAACTATAAAGAGGGAAGACTGTACATTCTTTTTTGTTTTGTTAGTCCTGTGATGTCTTCTGTTTGTGTCCTATAGATCTGTGGAGAATGGAGTGGTGGAGAAGCATCCAGCTATGTTCTATAGGCTGATGCAAAGCACTGAAGGATACATCAGTGCTGTGTGTCTGGCTATACATGCTGATTGCTTCTCCATCACTCCTCCCCATCTCTTGTTGCTGTGTGCCTTCCAGACATTTCTAACTTATTGTGACCCTAAGGCAACCCTATCACAGGGTTTTCTTGGCAGAATTTGTTAACAGGGGTTTGCCTTTGGTCTGACATTGAGAGTGTGTGACTTGCCCAAAGGCACCCACTAGGTTTTCATGGCTGAATGGAGGTTTGAACCCTGTTCTCTAAGTGTCCTACCCCGTTACCCTGAAAAAAAGACATCCCCTGAAAATAAGACCTAGAAGAGGCTTTGCTGAATTGCTAAATATAAGGCCTCTCCCAAAATTAAGACCTAGCAAAGTTTTTGTATATAAATATATATGCAGTATATAATAAATATTCATTTTTTGGTTCAACAACAAATGTTAATTCTTCTTCATGGAAAAATAAGACATCCCCCGAAAATAAGACCTAGCACATCTTTGGGAGCAAAAATTAATATAAGACACGGTCTTATTTTTGGGAAAACATGGTAGTCCAACACTCAGACCACTACACTATGCTGGGTCTAGCCCACATTAGTCCTACCCTCATCTCTACCAGCTTGTAAATGGACATGGATGGGGGGGGGGGGGAGAGGCAGCAGCTAAAAGGTGGGTGTGGGGTGTATGAGGAATGAGTTGTCACATAATTCCACCTGGTGTAACTTTACAGTATGTTCTCCTCTGGGATCTTTTGCCCCACATTCAACCTGGCAGCCCTCATTAGTGGCAATGAAGGCATGATGGGTGTGTGAGACACAGCTTGCCTCCTCAACCTTGGGGCAAGTGCTGTTCATTTTAACAGCCCAATCAAGACAAATGTTATGATGTTCCTGCCCTGCAGAAAGATATGTGATATCATTCAAGTAAACATACAGCTAAAGTCCATTTATATCTAATGGAGACATCACATGGGATGTTTTAAGCAGGGAACAGATGAAAGCTGTGAGACAAGTCAAACATTTCTTCTTATACATTGTCACCAACAAAGGTTTCCCTCATCATTAAAAGGTCTTTTTTAAAAAGAAAAATGCTCTGAAGGCTGGTTTATTTGGCTGCCACAGTTTCAGTGACCACTGAAATAATAGCAACCTTTCAGTGAGCACTGTGGTTGCATTTCTGCACATGCAATTAAAAGTTTCACTTTTGTTTCTTGGTAGTTTCATTTTCTGAGGGCCATGGTCTTGTGTAATATTTGCATTCCAAACACTAGAGGAGAATGTTGAAACCATCACTTCAAAGGTATTTGTTAAAGATTTCGTTTTTATCAGTCATTCAACCTTTCCATGTTAGGCAAATGTTTTGGTTTGGAGGTGTTTTTTTTTTTTTCTTTAAAAGAAAGAGAAGAAGCAGGCCTATACCCAATTTGATAATTCTGCACTGAAGTCTCTTGTACCCCTCAAAAAGTCAATCCTGACAGCCTAGGGACCCTAGGAATTGATTGAGAGATAAGGAGGGGAAGGGCAGCTATGAAAAAAACTGGACAAGATCATAAAATGTCAAGACATAACTCTGAACACTAACGTGAGGATAATCAAAGACATAGTTTTCCCTGTCACCATAGAATCATAGAACCTTAGAGTTGGAAGAGACCACAAGGGCCATCCAGTCCAACCCCCTGCTATGCAGGAAATCACAATCAAAGCATTCCCAACAGATGGCCATCCAGCCTCTGCTTAAAGGCTTCCAAGGAAGAAGGCCCCCCACCATGCTCTGAGGGAGTGTGTTCCACTGTTGAACAGCTCTTACTGTCGAAAAGTTCCTTCTAATGTTGAGGTGGAATCTCTGTTCCTGGAGCTTGCATCCATTGCTCTGTGTTCTATTCTCTGGAGCAGCAGAATCCTTGCTCCATCCTCTATGTGATACCCCTTCAAATACTTAAAGAGGATTAGCATACAAACCCTTAACTGCCTCTTCTCCAGGCTAAACACACCCAGCTCCCTAAATCATTCCTCATAAGGCGTGATAAGCATCTAAGTCATTGATGAAGATGTTGAATAGCACTGGACCCAGGACAGAACCATCTGGCACCCCACTGGTCAGAGGAGCCATTGCTAAACACCTTTAGGTTTCACCAGTCAACAATTACAAATCCATTTAACAGTTGCCTTGTCTAACCCACATTTTACTAGCTTGTTTGCAAGAATGTCATTGGGAACCTTGTTAAAGGCCTTACTGAAATCAAGGTATGCAATATCCACAGCATTCCCTTCATTTACCAAGCTGGTAATTTTATCCAAAAGAGAGAGAGAGAGAGAGAGAGAGAGATCAGATTAATCTGGCATGACTTGTTTCTCAAAAACCACATGTTGACTTTTTGTGATTATGGCATTCCCATCTAAATGTTCATTGACTATGCCTTGCTTCTCCTTTCCACTGTACAGCATAACAAATTTCAGGAGAACATGATCACTCCCACCTAAGCATCCCACCACTTGCACCCCATTAACCAGGTCATCCCTGTTGGTTAGGATCAGATCTAAAAAAGCCAACCCCCTTGTTGCCTCTTCCACTTTTTGGACAATGAAATTGTCTGCCAGGCAAGTAAGGAATTTCCTAGACCTTGAAGTTTTGGCTGAGTTTGGCTTCCAGCATATATCAGGATACTTGAAGTCACCCATCACTACTACATCTCTCCTTTCTGAGTGTGCTGTGGTCATTTGTTCTAGAAAGGCATCACCCAATTCCTCAGCTTGACTTGGGGGTCTGTAGTAGACTCCCACAATAACATCCCTGTCATTTTCCTCCCATTACATTTTTATCCAGATGCTCTCCACCTGATTACCAGAATATATGTCCCAGATCTCTGTGTAAACATCTCTGACACATAGTGCTATTCCTCCTCCTTTCCTGTTTGGCTTGTTTCTCTTAAAAAGGTTATACCCCTTTATTTCTATATTCCAATCATGAGACTCATCCCACCAGGTTTCAGTGATGCCTATTATATCATATTTGCTTTGTTGTGCTAGGAGTTCAAGTTCATCCTGTTTATTTCCCATGCTCTGTGCACTAGACTAGAGACATCTAAGACCATGGGTCCTCCCCACTTGCTGCCTGTGTAAGGGTTTTTGCCTCTCACTGTTGCACTATTTGCCTTGTTCCTTTTGTAACACTTTGACTGTTATCTCCAGCCCTTGATGAACCTCTGCCTTCCAAAATACTGTCTCCCTCCCCCATATAACTCAGTATGGAAGTGAAAGCTGGACAGTAAAAAAACATGACAGGAAGAAAATCAATTCATTTGAGATGTGGTGCTGGAAAAGAGTGCTGAGGATGCCATGGACAGCCAAGAAAACAAATGGCTTCTAGAGAAGATGAAGCCCAAACTACAGTAGGTTTGCTTTAGGGTCACCATAAGTCAAAAATGACTTGAAGGCAAACAACAAAAACAACAACAACTACTACTACTACTACTACTACTTGATGATGTTATCTCAGCCTTGACAACAGCATGGAGCAAAAGAAGCATGATTGAAAATGGAGAGGAGTCTGAGAAAGCATGGAAGCAGTTGTAGATTGTGGCTTCCCTCTCAGTGGAGGCTCTGGGTTTTAGTCCAGACTCTTAAGAAACTGTCCAAGATGCTGGCAAAAATAGGTTCAGAACTTGGGTTGCTCCTTTAAAGTTGAAAAATCCAGAGTGAAGGAAGATAGCTGAGGGAGTTTCACATTATACAGTTATAGCAATACGATTCTACTTTAACTGCCTATGGAATCCTGGGATTTGTAGTTTATGAGGCACTAGAGCTCTCTGGCAGAGAATTCAAAAGACTTAAACTTCAGTTGCCAGGACTCCACAAGATGGAGCCATGACTATTAAAGTGGAAAGTTAGCACCAGAATATCTCAATGAAAGGATGTTCCAACCTTCATGTAATTAACATGCCAGTGCTATAGCATTTTTCCTATGCAAAGCAGCATAGAATAATAAAGGCAACAATTTGAAGCCTATGGAGAAATGAAATAAATACATAAATACCACATGCACATACATAATCCTAGTAACGCCAACAAAGTTAGTCTTGTAGTGTGGACAGAAGAAAATATAGGACATCCTGTACTTCTACCAGGATGGTGGCAACAGAACATGGTGGTGGCTCATGGTAGAAGATCTGCCACATCCATAGTGCTGCTGTTACACTCAGTGTGGACATATCCAGGGAGGACACTCCAAGAACAATCTTTATTTAGAGGAATGTATACTTAGCTCAAATAAAGAGATATAAAATGACCAGGGTAACTCAGTCTTGGGGGTGGGGGTCTATCCCAGGGTCCCAAAGTACACAGAACCCCAGACGCAGATCTCCAAATGAAGATGGATTTTATTTAAAAGGGAAAATAAGCACACCACTCAAGCAAACAACCACACATGCACACAAGGACTATAGAAACCAAAGGTGGGAGATTGGAATAGACGTAAGATGTCACTAATGGTGATATTTACCTATGCAGATCTTGCTTCTAATCTCTGTGGGTCCAGGAAAAGAAAGATAACTCAATCACTCCTGTGGCACATGGGTATGGCAAGTGATTGAGGTGCTAGCCAGGCAATCTGGCAGAGTTTCTGCCTGCTACTGGACTAAGCTAGGGACTTGCTGAAAAGTCCTAATATTTATACAAAAAATATGCCTTGGGGGCCGATTCCAAGGGGTTGAAAAGACCAAATGGTTTTGAAGTTCTTTGAAATGGTTCAGGGCTACTTTGAAATGGTTTTTCAGGGTGATAGCCCTGAGGTGTGAATGGAGAGCAATAGACACACATTTCCAGGTAAAGAGGAATAGCACAGAAGATCGCCAGTGCTTTGTTTATCATATCTGCAGCCCTTTGTTCTCCTCACCTCTGCCAGAATGTCCAAAACTGTGGCCCCAATGCACCTCCTGTTTGCTAGCCTACATGCAGTAACTACCTTCTGGTCATGGCATCCATAATCAGATTTGTGGAAGAGTCGCACAGCCTATTTTTTATTATATTGCTGATAATAAAAGAGGAGGGGTATCCAGAATTACCTATGAGTCCTTATATGAGATCTCAGAGGTCAGGGTAGATAGTAGATGTGCCTGGCCTTTTCTTTTTCTCCCATTTCCGATATGTTTTTTCTTCCTCTTAATCTCAATTGGCCCTAATGTGGGTGTGGATACGGGAACAAACATGATGATCCCTGACCTGAAATGCACATTCTTGAGATACTTCCAATGATGGGTTTCTAGTAAAAGCCTTTTAGTGACAGAGGAGTTTATCACATGGGAGGTATTTCTCTCAGTTGCGAATGGAGCAAATTTGCAATTATGTGAATTCGCTAGTTTAGCAAATTTACATGAAATCTGATTGCGTTCGGAATGTGTTCAGAATGACTTCCCATTTCCCGAAAATGACCCTCCCATTGCCCGAAATTGCGTGAGATACTATAATACGGAATTACGTGAAACCCCATGATTGCGTTCGGAATGACTTCCCATTGCCCAAAATTGCATGAGATACACTCATTTGCAATAACGTGATTGTGTTCAGATTGCCATTGCATTATACCCCCAAATTCTGTTGTAAGATAAACTCCAGAGAGGAGAACTCACAGTATTTTAGGATTAACAGTGGCCTGTAGCCTGAACAGCAGGATGAAGCACCCCTACTTAGGCAGACCATGGATAGATGATGGCTATGGCTTTTCAGCTACCTTCCCAGGAAGCATCAGAATGCTCTCTAAATTATATATATTTATATTATGATCTAACTTGTAGACTAGAATGGTGATGTCATATCAGTAGTTTGATTCTCACCTTGTCCATAGCTTTACAAATTGTTTATTTATTTATATCTTCTTTTTCACCCCAAAATTGGGACTCAAAGTGGCCTACAATTTAAAAGAAACTATAAATAGTGGCCTAAAACCTGTAACTAGTCCCAACTAAGGTAAATGTTCTCAATCCACTCCTGAATGATGCGAGCACTTATATACTGTATATACTAGAGTATAAGTTGACTTCATGTATAAATTGAGGGCAGGTTTTGGGGCCAAAATTATGGATTTTTATATTACCTGTGGATAAGTCGAAGGAAAATAAACTTTGAAACATGTAACAAAGCAAAATTTCCAGGAGAAAAGCAAAGGAAAACAGTGCCGATGAACTTAACAAAATTTCAGCAGGCCCAACTGTTTGTGCTTATACTAAAGGCAGAATGGATGAGAGAATAGAGAGAGTCAGTGCTTCTAGGACAGATTACACTCTTGCCTTCCATAAAGAGATACTTCCTGTTTAAAAAAAGAGTTAAAGTACAGTATTTACATTGACTTGCCGACTCACGTTTATGGGGTCAATTTTTTGACTAAAATTTCTAGACTGATACATGGGTATATACAGATTGCTTCCATGATTCTACTTTAACTGAAACTACAAATTGAAATGAAGTCTACAAATTTTAACAAATTACCTATTTTATTTATTGAATTTATACCTCACCTTTTTCCTGGGATGGGATCTAAGTACCTACATATATTGTAAGGCCTCACCTAAAGAAATATGGCTACAACTTTCTTCAACACAAACACATCACAATTTGTGATGTAAACAAAGGTTACTGAGATGATCCATTGTACTCCCAGCCACCATATTTACATCCTGCAGGCCAGTTAAAGAAAACAGATATTTTTTTTAAAGTGGCTGAGATTATATGGAACTGGCAGATTTATTTATCCAAAAAACCCAAACATTATCAATAATTATAGAGAGTAGCAAAATATTTTAATCTATGGCCTTGTTCCACTACATTTAAATTGGGACTGGGATCTGGGTTAAATAGGCATGGTTCCTACTGAATCCGATTTCAGAAATTGATTCAGAAAGGGGGGGGGGCATGCTTTTTGCCTGTTTTTGCCCATTTAACCCACATCAAAAAGACGCTGGTAAAATGGGGTGTTCTTTGGGCTGAATCGATTTATTTAGAAATAAATCGATTCAGCCCAAGTGGGAAACAGGCAGATTTGAATCATGTTCAAATCTGCCTTGGTTCCCACTGGCAGCCTGGCCCAGGGAGCAGCTTGTTGGCCCAGCCTGTCTCCAGCCTCTCCTAGCCCCAAAATCCCTAGCCCAGCCTCCTTAGTGGCTTTTTTGGCCACTGACCAACTTTCCTGTGCCTTTCTAAATTTTTCTGTGGTCTGGGAGGCCAGAAGGATGTAGTAGAGAAGCTGGAAGCCTTGCAACCTCCTTCCCGCGTCACAGAGAAGCCAGGAGTCTTGCAACCACCTTCCCAGCTTTCCCCCAACTTCCCTGAGGTCAGTGGCGAAAAGAGGCCAGTAAGGAGGCTGTGCCGGGGATTTGGGGGCCAGGAGAGGCCAGAGACGGGCACAAACATAATGGGAACTACGTTTTTTCAGAACCGGTTTCAGGAATCGGTTCAGAAAACTGATTTTTCCGGTAAGTGGGAATGGGCCCTTAATCTAACATGATGTCCATAATTCAGCATTTTCTGTGGTAAAACACAAGGTATAATAATACCATTGCCACTTCTGAGCCAACATCTTGGGGGAGGGGGTGTTATTTTATTTGTATCACATGTAGTTGGGAGAAATAATTCTAAACATTCTCATACAGAATGAGTTCTTGCTTCTTTGCTTAAAGAATCTAATCAAATTAATAGTGGGAGGCAATTCTCATCTGTTAAAGAAAAGCTTCTGTAAACTCAGCACTCACAAAAGACCAGCTAACTGTTTAATACTCCTAAAACTATAGATACAATCTGTCAGTAACAGATGGTGTGAAGACCAAACCAGAAGTGACTATTTTTGATAATCAATAGATTAAGAAAACTTGTGGTGTTGTTGTTGTTGTTGTTTTAAATCTTATGAAGGATCTTGTAACTCAATGGGTCTAATATATTGACTAGAGATAAACAACAATATGGCTTGGGAAATTGTATTAAGCATTAATGACTCATTCCAGTGTGACTATTCCGTTTGAACTATTAGTTCCTCAGAAAGTTACTGGAAAGTCAGCATCCTTCAGTGTAAGCTTCCTTTACTTTGTCTAACATCCTCAAATTACTTATTTAACATATAGTGCTTAACATCAAGAAATATTTTGATTCTAAATATCTTGTACATTTTTTCCGTACGTAAATCAGTGGCATGCTCCTTTGAACAATGTATTTTAACTACAAACTTTTGGATTACAATTTATTTATGCCTATTGTTTATTTTAATAATTTATATTCCACTTTTTTATCCAAGCAACCTCTATTTTTATTTTTGTTTTATTTTTAAGAAACAGTTTTTACATCAAGCAGCCTACATTTTAAAATGCAATATAATTATTATTATTATTGTTTGCCTTCAAGTCATTTCTGATTTACAGCGACCTTAAGGATTAATATCTCACAAATCTACAAATCTCAGAATTCCATAGCATTGAATCATGGCAGTTAAAGTGATGTCAAACTGCTTTATTTCTGCAGAGTGAATGCAGAAATCACGTACAAACTAGCAGCCACTAAGTATAGGCATACTAAGAGGCTGTGCAGACTGCCCCTAAGGAGCAGCTTTCAGCTGCCTCCACCTGCGCCAGATAGGGGCTGTGGCAATTGCATGCCGCAGGCCCAATCTGACCTTTCCAGGGTGCAAAAAGGAGCTGCAAAAAGTGGCTCCTTTTTGCACCCTAGAAAGGGTGTGATAGCCATGGCACTGTGGCACCGTGGCTTTAAGGTGCTCCTTTGGTGCTACATTGTGTAAACGCAGTGCCAGAGGAGTGCTGTGATGCTGTATGTGCCATGTGAAGCAGTGCATGGCATCATGCCGTCATGGGGGTGGAGTCAGGGCATGCATTATATGGACGCCATGCCCCGACTCTGCCCCTAGTTCAGCCTTAATGGCCGGTCTGCACAGCCTCTAAGTTTGCTACCTCTAACACAAGAACCAGATAGAAAGAAACCAGGGGAGGGGATATACACAACCTTGTTTTATACTTCAATTCCTAACTCTATAAACTGTAATTCTGAAGCGCATCTGAGGCATTCAGTATAGAAACAGTTGAGAAAGATGTCTGGTTGAGTAAGTGTAACGTAGAAAGTGCTCTAAATTGTGGATTTTGGAGACCACTGGGAATCACAGCTATGTAAACAATTTAAGATTTTTTTTGTTTTTTATATTTGTTGTATGTTTATGAGTTTTTGTTTTTTTTAAAAAAATAGTTTCTGGAGATGAAATTTTACATTCACTGAACTCAGTTAGCACTCTGACCTTTTGGCCTCTGCTACTTTGGTTATTCAAAAATGGGCTCCAGTGGAATCTTATCTCCTGATTCCTATGCAGACAACACCAGCCTAAGCTAAGCCATATAGCAACCATACCGAGGAAGTGTCCTAACAATATTGCATACAGGACATCTTTTCTGCAGTGACAGACAGTGAAAGAGCTTGGGACACAAAGGACACCAAGGCATGGGAGAAAACTGAATGAGCATAAATGTGAAAGGTATGGTTTGGGGCAGGACAATATAAATATAAATGTAAGATGGAGCTAATGAACAGAACTGTTTCATACTGGAATTGCATGCTCTCAGATTTTCAAAAGTTACTATGGGTGAGAAATTATGATGTGCCTGACTTAATTACCTTTTAACCTTCAAGTAAAACTATGTGGGGAGAAACCCACAAATTCAATGGAATATGTTATGTAGAGTCCAATTTCTATGCAGTAAGACATTCCAGAAGCAGCACTACAGGGTTTCGTTTCCTTTGAATAAGAAAACACTGGAGACTTCTGAACCCTGTTCAGCCATTAATTCTTGTTGGTGGTATTTGCCATCAAGTTGACTTGACTTATGGTAACCCTATGAATGAGAGAGTTTCTGGATGCCCAGACATGAGCCTTCTCTCCTCGGGTCTTGCAAACTCAGAGCCATGACTTTCTTCCTTTCTTTATTGTTTTATTATTATTATTATTATTATTATTATTATTATTGAATTTATATCCCACCTTTCTCCCAAAATGGGGTACAAGGCACCTTACAATAATTTTAAAAGGATACAACTAAAACATTAATTACAAAAGTTAAAAAATAATACTAGAAATAAAATGTAACAGTTAAAAACACAACATAATTAAAACCATTTCAATTAAAAACATGAAAGCATTAAAAAAAAACACCAGTTATACACATACTACATAAGTATGCTATTACCTTTTATTAATGAATGAAGTAATCCACCTTTTCCTACTGCCTTCCACTTTATCAAATGTTATCTTTTCCTATGAATCTTGTCATCTCATATGTCTAAAGCATGACAGTCTCTGTTTAGTTATCTTCACTTCTAATGAGAGTTCAGGCTTGATTTGCATTAAAGACTCATTATTATTTTTATTATTATTATTATTATTATTATCCTTTATTTATATAACGCTGTAAATTTTCCTTTTCAGATGCCATGGCATGCATAGAACTCCTCCATCACCACATTTCAAATGAGTTTATTTTCTTATCACTTTTCTTCCTGTCCAGCTTTCACAAACATACACAGAAACTGGAGGTGCTATGGTTTGTATGATTCTGACTAAGAGCTTATCCCATGGCATTTTAACTTGGCTTGCCTTTATCTGGTTTAAACCTTAATTTGGGTAGCATCCTGATATTATCAGACAGTTTTTGCTACCTAATTTGCCACCCAAATACAGCCCAGGTCCATCCCTGCTTTCAGGAGCACTCTGCTGAACATTTTCTCAAGCTGGAAAACTCCTGGATCCGAAAAGAGCCAGGAGGAGCAGCTCTGGAAGCAGGGATGGACCCAGGATGTATTTGGGCAGCAAATTAGGTGGAAAAAACCATCTGATAAAATCATGATGCTACCCAAATCAAGAATCATAGAATCATAGAGTTGGAAGAGACCACAAGGGCCATCCAGTCCAACCCCCTTGTCATGCAGGAACTCCAAGTCAAAGCATCCCCAACAGATGGCCATCAAACCTCTGCTTAAAGACCTCTAAGGAAGGAGTCTCCAAGGGAGTCTCCAAGGGAGTGTGTTCCACTGTCGAACAGCCCTTACTGTCAGGAAGTTCCTCCTAATGTTGAGGTGGAATCTCTTTTCCTGCAATTTGCATCCATTGTTCCGCGTCCTAGTCTCTGGAGCAGCAGAAAACAGATTTAATCTGGATAGAGATAAACTGAATTAAAATGCCATAGGATAAGTTTCTTTGCTAGTTAATGATATGCTTTTATACTTTGGGGTTTTATCCAGTTCCTTCATGGATGTCTTTCCAAGTCTTAGTCCTTTTCTGGTTTCATGACTACATTCTCCATTTTGAGCAATGACTGAGACAAGATGTAGAAAATCTTTAACTATTTCAATGTTTTATTACCCACTTTGAAGTTATATAAATCATCTGGGGTTTTATTTTTTAGATATTATTTACAGGGTTTGAACCAACATGCAAGCAAGGGAATGTCTCACCCCACCCTCTCTTTCATCATTTTCCTTATGTGGAAAATGACAAGTAAGAAGATGAGAAGTTCATGAACAAAGATATTGGAAATCAGGATTCTTGTTCATGTGGAATCTCCATGAAAACAGGATGTTATCTTCAGAGTTTGTGTTTTCCATACGAGAAAGGGGACATTGAAAAAAGGGCTATGTGCTTATTGGTTGATTCAAAACTGGTAAGTAACATCTGTCTAAGATGTTGGGGTGTTTTATATTTGTTTAATTTACAAATCTATTAAATAAAGAGTATCACACATTTTCAGCCTCAGAAAAACATGTGTCAGGGCCTTAGGGTCACCATGTATTGGAAATGAAATAAAAGCAAATAACAACAATGAAGGTAAGCCATCACTCTTTCATGGTAGCAGATTTAATATCATATGTAAGATACCTGAGGCTATGAACTTCATGGTACTTCAGTTTTATGCAGTGCATAGCTTTTCTCATCAACACTCTCTACACATTTCAACTACAAAAACTACAATTGACTAAGCATCCCTCATAGACTCCACCCTTCTCATGCATTGCCAATTTGCAAAACAGCTAAATTATCAAAGAACCTGAAGTTTATTCTGTCACATCCCTGACCATCCTCTCAAATAAAATTTGTAATAACATCTGTTTATGACACTTTGTTCTCCCCCATTACACATGTTCCACCTCTTCCGCATATAATTACAAAGATGTGATTGATATGTTCTAAAGTGCCTTCTCAGGTCCTATGAAATTATGGTGTGGCCCAACATCGTAGATCAGGGTTCTGCCTATGTCGAAGGGTTATTGCTGCCACATGCCTTCATATTGTCTTCCAACTTGTGACCCTAAGGCAAACCTATCATGGAGTTTTCTTTAAAAGACTTATTCAGAAGAAGCTTGTCATTGCCTTCTTTTGAGGATGAGAGAGAGTGTGACTTGCTCAAGGTCATCGAATGGGTTCTCATGTCCAAATGAGAATTTTAACCTCAGTCTCCCAGAGTCCTAGTCCAGCAGTCTGGTTTACAGACTGAAAGGTACACCCAAGAATATCCCATTGTCTGTGGCATCCTCTGAAATGTGCAGAGACCTCAAAGTAAAAAGAGGCTGGTCTAAGAAATCTTTGCTGGAGGTACAGTATGAAAATCACCACCATACTTTAATACACTTACATCCATGTAAGTGACAAGGCCTTTGACAAGGTTTCCCATGACATTCATGCAAACAAGCTTGTAAAATGTGGACTAGACAAGGCAACCGTTACATGGATTTGTAATTGGTTGTCCGGCCAAACACAAAGGGTGCTCAACAATGGCTCCTTTTCATCCTGGAGAGAAGTGATCAGTGGGGTGCCACAGGGTTCTGTCCTCGGCCCAGTGCTATTCAGTGTCTTTATCAATCACTTGGATGAAAGAATAAAGGGCATGCTTATCAAATTTGCAGATCAACCCAAATTAGGAGAAGTAGCTAATACCCCAGAGGACAGGATCAAAATTCAAAATTACATTAATAGATTAGAAAGCTTGGCCAAAGCTAACAAAATGAATTTCAACATAGAGAAATGTAAGGTACTGCAATGTGGAGTTTAAGGCTTTAATGGCCGGCATCCATAGTTTTATGTGGAGCTTTCAGGCTATGTGGCCATGTTCTAGAAGAGTTCCTTTCTGATGTTTCACCAGCATCTGTGGCTGGCATCTTCAGAGAAAGATGCATCACAGATGCTGGCAAAACATCAGAAAGGAACTATTCTAGAACATGGCCATATAGCCCGAAAGCTCCACAAAAAACTAAGGTACTGCACTTAGGGGGGGAAAAAAGAAATGAAATGCATAGTTATAGGATTGAGGGACACCTGGCTTAAGGAGACTACGTGTGAAAGGGATCTAGGAGTGCTAGTAGACCACAAGTTGAACATGATTCAATGGTGTGATGCAGCAGCTAAAAAGGCCAATGCTCTTTTAGGCTGCATCAATAGAAGTATAGTGTCTAGAACGACTTAGGGAGCGTGTCCAAAGGAGGGCCACCAAAATGGTGAAGGGCCTGAAAACCAGGCCTTATGAGGAAAGACTTAGGGAGCTGGGTATGTTTAGCCTGGAAAAGAGATGGTTAAGAGGTGATATGATAGCCCTGTTTAAGTATTTGAAGGGGTGTCATATTGAGGAGGGAGCAAGCTTGTTTTCTGCTGCTCCAGAAAACAGGACCCATAATAATACATTTTATTTCTAGCCCGCCCCTCTGAACGAGCAATCAGGGCGGGGTACAAAAGAGAATAACAACTAACAAAGCAAAAATACAAAGCAGTTATAACAACAACAAAATACATAGTAATTATAACAAAAAATAAAATTAACAAAGCAAAATACATAACAATTAACATATCGAAACAAGTAAAAAGAAATTCTCCATTCTCAACCCCCATCCCAATCCTAAAACAATGTGAACTATACACAATCTAAAAAGAAAAGAAAAGAAAAGAAAAGGGGGGGGGAGAGAGACAAGACTCCTCCTTATGTTCAGGAGCCACGGCATGGGAGTAGCCCAGGTGGAGGTAGGGGAAACAAACACTCTCTCAGCCGAGTCTTCTTCACTGGCAGATGTTGGGGAGGAGGGAAAAAGGCCCATTTCTCCTTCTTAAGTCCAGGAGCCAAGGCATGGGAGGAGCCCAGGTGGAGGTAGGGCAAACAAACACTCTCTCAGCCAAGTCCTCTTCATTGACAGATGTTGGGGATGAGGGGAAAAGGCCCATTTCTCCTCCTTAAGTCCAGGAGCCAAGGCATGGGAGGAGCCCAGGTGGAGGTAGGATGCAAGCTACAGGAAAAGATGGATTCCACTTTGACATTAGGAGGAACTTCCTGACAGTAAGGGCTGTTCGAAGGTGGAACACACTTCCTCAGAGTGTAGTGGAGTCTCCTTCCTTGGAGGTCTTTAATCAGAGACTGGATGGTCATCTGACAGTGATGCTTTAATTGTGAGGTCCAGCATGGCAGGGGGTTGGACTGGATGGCCCTTGTGGTCTCTTCCAACTCTACAATTCTATGATTCTATATTTTTTTGTGGAGCTTTCAGGCTATGTGGCCATGTTCTGGAAGAGTTCCTTTCTGACGCTTCGCCAGCATCTGTAGCTGGCATCTTCAGAGAAGATGCCAGCCACAGATGCTGGTGAAACGTCAGAAACGAACTCTTCTAGAACATAGCCACATAGCCCGAAAGCTCCACAAAAAACTATGGATGCCAGCCATGAAAGCCTTCGACTCTATGATTCTATACATGTATTAAACAATGTAACAATTCCTAGATATTCTGAAATATTCCCAAACTTGAAGATGTTTCTAGAGGCTAATACAGATATGCAATTTCTCCCCTGAATAATACGAGCACACAAGTACACAAACAATGAAGGTTCCCAAAGCTTTAACTTGACTTACAGTTTCAGTAATTGTAACTTCTCCACCAACTTCCATATCATTTTAGATGAGTCAGTGGCTGTTCCAAACCATATTTCCCAGAAGGATCAAGATTTAAAATTCAGTACTGAGTTTTCAGAGACCAGTTACCCTCACAAGAAAGTCAATTGCTTCCATCTGTGTGCTTCTGTCTGTGTTCTTTTGCAAACTGGCATATAACTATCTCCATCAAAACAGGAATGAGTGATACAGGCCTTCAAAGGGAAAAAGCTGAAATATTATACAGGTAGGCAACTGGATCCTCTTAAAGATCCAGCTGCTACACCATCATCTCCATTCACAGTAAAAATAGTACCAATAAATTGCTTTATGATTACATAACTATAAAATATGAAACTTTATTTATATTTAATAGAAAATATATTTATGGTATATATCTTTATATGGTGGTGTCAGCCCCCCAAGCTGGAAGTGAGCACATCCTCAGAACAAGTCTGATTTGAGCTCAGCAGAGATGAAAGGCCGGCAGACCAATCGGTGATGACTTACGAGCACCAAGGGAGGAAGTCAGTCAGCCATGAGCAAATTTTTTGCTGTCTAGAGGTTACTAATGAAACACTATAAAAACAGAAACAAAAGTAGGAGAGTTGAAAACTATGTCTTAGGCTTTTCCCGACGTTTATTATGCTTCAGTACAATATTAAAAGCTCAAACTTGTTTCTAACATGAAGGGGGGGGGGGGAGAACTTCTTTCTACTGCCCAACACCAGGTAAGAAAAGCACTTGGACTGAATCTGATCCTGAATCCAATTCTGGGGCCTGATATAAAAACAACAAACAAAAATAAAGGGTTCTGCACAAAAGGAACTGCATTCCCACCAACTGGCCCAATTTGGCAGGGACAGTCCAAGTTAATCCTCTGTTGTCCCACTTTTGGGGCTATTTTTACAATGTCACAGTTTCTTCCACCTCCTCCCACTTTCCTCTTTTGTCCTCACCTTACTTCACTTGCTACAAACTGAGTTCAAAGTGCTTTTTGCTCATGAAAGCAAAATATATCACCAGAAGATACCTAAGTTACAATAACATGGAAAGCATCACTAACAGCACCAGCAGCTGCAATTATATTTATATCCACTCTCCGCAATTATAACACTTTGATACTATCTTAACTACCATGACTCTATGCTGTGGAATCCTAGGATTTGTAGTTTTATGAGGTAATTAGAATCCTCTGCTACAGAGACCTTCAATGCTGTAATTCAAAAACAGACATGAAAGAATGCTTAGATGCTCACTAAACTACAAATCTTAGAATGCAATAGGTAGTACCCACTGTAGTTAAAGTGATACAAACATTTATAAAACTGATAGAATTGTGCAGTGTTGATATACCCTATGCTTGCCTACCTGAGAATAATTGATTTATATCTGAATAAACATGCACAAGATGAGGCAGAACAGTTTAACAACTATATTGCTGGAAAGACTGCCCTTTTGCTTTCCATATTTTTTTGGGAGGGGGGGGTGTTTTTGTTTTGCCACAAGTCACAATTTGGCCCAGCATTCTATTCAACCCAAATCCCACCACCTGCTTCTTCAAAACTATGTGTAATATGGAAACCCACAAACCCGACCTAATCCAGAAGAGTTCTTCCAGCAGACAGCACTGATATAATTACAATTGCAATAAATATATTGCAATAAACCAGTTTTTTGTGTGTTCAAATGGAAGCATCCCCCTTCTTCAAGCATCATTTAATACATTGCCTCTTTTCAGGCAATATCAGCTATTCATAAAAACCCTTTCCCAAATTAGTATAGTGCACAGATCTTATTTACAGATGTACAGGGTCCAAAAGAAGGGGAACACTGGAAATTTTGAATTTTAATTGATTTCAGGAAAAAAGGGGGAAAATACACTTTGCTATTTTTAACTGTTTTTCCTATGGCAAGCAGGGTTTTGTCTATACAAAGACCATACCAGCTTTTATACATACATACATACACATACACACATAAACACACACACACACATATATATGCCATTTTCATGAAAAAAGGCTTTCCCCACAAAATAAACATGCAGTGATATGAACCCCTTCCCCACTAACATGTTGAGAAATGTCCCTTCACCATCCATGGATGAGATTAAGATGATGGAGTAACAAGCAGGTCCTTCTCAGTTACAACACCACATTTTAAAATTGTTTCTCTGGAAGCTCACAGGCTTTTACACAAACAGGGTCAAACTACACCTTAAATTAAATATATAACACAAAGCTCCATCTGTTAGAGTTAATGCTTTCTTTGACACAAAGGTGAGGTTATCTTCCTGACAGTAGGAGGAACTTCCTGACAGTAAGAGCTTTTCAACAGTGGAACACACTCCCTTGAAGTGTGGTGGAATCTCCTTCCTTAGAGGTCTTTAAACAGAGGCTGGATGGTCATCTGTCAGTGATGCTTTAACTGTGAGTTCCTGCATGGTAGGGAATTGGATTGGATGGCCATTGTGGTGTCTTCCAATTCCATTATGCTATGATTCTATCAAACCTGTTCCCCAAAGTCACACTTCAAACCACTACACCATGCTGGCTCTTTGCGGCATTCGTAATGTAATGCGTAGTTTGACCCAATGTTTCAACTTCTTATTTAAACAGAATTTTAGACTCATTCTGACATTAGAAGTTACCTGATAACTGTATTTTTGTGTTTTATTGTAAAACAATTTTCCTGTTTTGTTTTAGTTTTACATTCATTGCAGTTTTCATCTTTTTAGGCTGAAAAAAAGGACAAATAAATAAATTGTCCATCCCTCCTGTCCAACTGAGGAGATCTGCAGATATAAGTAAATATTGCTGGATCAAGTAATGGAAGCATAAAGCAAATGTTCATTCAAATGCAGACGCCATCTTTTCATACTGTATTGTGATCTACGGATTGTATCCAACAGAGTCTATTTCTGCTGATCCCTTCCCTTTCACAAAACTGATCCAGGGAACTGGGGAGCAGATTTGGAGCAGGTACAGGTAGGGTCTTTGGGGGTGGGTTGGGAACAAAAGGGAAGGTCCTAAAGTAAATTTGCTTGCATAGCAATGGACTTAATCCTTTGAACAGGATCACTGTCTACATTCTGGTAAAACTAATCAGGCATAAATACATTTTCTAAATAAAACTAGAGATAGAGATGTTACTAATTTTACCAGATCTTAATTGTTACTGGTGCATTTGGTTAGTACAAGGGAAATAGCTTTCTTGATGGCTGCTCCCAAATTGTTGAATTCCTTCCCATGAGAAGCTTGGTTGGCCTCCTGTCTGTTCTGTATCTACTACCGGTAGTAAGTAAAGACCTTTTAATTTAGGCAAGCTGTGGACTCTAATTTTACTATGGCAGAAGGATCTTTTAATGAAATGTGTTATGCTTTTCTCCTTTTTGCTAAATTTCAATGGCCCGATCTAGATGGGCCTTAAAGAGCGTGTTAAGGGCTCTTTAAGGTGCCATTAGGGTTCATGAGCACGCAGCGTTCACACGCTCACGAACCCTAGCACGTGATGACGCGAGCGTCATCACATCACAGTTTTTAGACGGCGTGCATATGCACGCCGAAGCAACTGTGCAGCTTCTAGATGGAGCCTTTTTGGAAAATCACGCCGCAACTGCAGCGCAAAAAAGGAGCGAGGTTTTCCCACTCCTTTTTTGCAGTGGAGCTTCACCACGGCATCTAGCTGATGCTCCTGGAAAGACCCATTGTGTTTTAAATAATTTTGCATTACTGCTTGTAACGGTTTGTTTAATCCTAGGCTCTATACAGACCAGCCTAAAAGGCCAGCCTGTGGGCAGAGTAAAGGAACCTGATGACACACACCCTGACTCCGCCTCCAGGACATCAAGATGCCATGCACCACTGCTGATCATGATGTACCTCCGGCACTGTGTCCAGATGATGCAGCGTTGAAGGGGCACCATACAGCCCTGCCACTGTGGCTATGGTGCCCTTTGGAGGGCACACCCTGACTCCGCCTCCTCGGATGCCATGATGCCATGCGCCACTTCAAAGCCTGGATTGAGGCTGCACTGGGATGTTGCCGTGGCCCCAATCCGGCAGAGAAGGGGCAGCATCCTGCCACCCCTTAGGGGTGGTCTGTATAGCCCCCTAGTTTAAATGTTTGTAACAAATAGGTCTGTAGGTAAATAACTATTTTGAGATTGGGAGGCTGTCTATAAAGGCCTCCCATCAAGAGCCCTTGAGAGGACAGCATTATTATCCAGGATGGGTTGTAGTTCATTGATGATAAGTCTAAATGGTCTCAGTTGGGAGGTGTATGTGACCATTTTTTGTTTTGGATAGTTTGTTATTATCCCCCCCCCCCCAAACTGTGATTTGAGATAGGATCTCTACAAGATATCTATCACATAGGTTTGTGATTTCCATCATTTCTTGCAGCCATTAAGTGATTTGCTGAATCACGGGGTAGCATTGGAGTTGTTTAGGAGCCAGGCTTTCAGATTTCTGCTCCCTGGTGCATGCAGATGTTGCCATGCAATGGGAAATAAATAGTCATCTGAATCCACTCTCTGATGCTTATCAGGATAGCCAGCCAAATGCTCTTCAGTTTTTCGGCTTTTGTCCACCAGGACAAATGAATGCCTGGTGTAATCTTAGGATGTTCATAGAATTTCACCAGTGTTATGTTTACCTCAGGGGAATGGTCTGCTAAATTTATACTTTGTCAAATATAAATGCTTCCCATAAAGTGGATTCTACATGACTTTGAAACATGGTGCAGTTTTCTCACTGATGTGGTAGAGGATGCAGACATTGCTGGCCTGATTTTATAGAAATCTTTGAAAAGAATCCATAAAATATTTGAGAAAACCTAAAAGGCACCCACACATTTGGAATGAGATTATAGGACAGTGCTATTATGCAACCACAGCCAGTTTCCCCCCAACATTGAAAAAGAGCAGTATCAGTTTCACATTTTCTGCCTTCCTAACAAGAATGGTAGAGTTAAAATAGATAAATAAACTGCCTTTGGATGTAGCCTGCAAATCTTTTCCATTGCTGAGCTTGTAAAGAAGCCCTCAGCATTTCCTCATATGGCCAGGCTCTGCCCACATAATGTTCCCACCACCTACACTTTCTCTCTTACTTTCCAGACGTTCCATGTTCAGCCACTATGGCAATTGTCTAAAACCTCTGCTGAAAATCCCACCTGGTTTGAGACATTTTCTTCAACTCAAACTCCAACAGGCAGAGGCAGTCCTTACGCTATTTTTAAGCAAATAGGCACCTCACCAAGGATTTCATACTGATTTATAACTAGAGAAACCCTTTAAAGCTTGATGTCTGAAGTCTAGTTCATACTAAACACTAACCCCAGGATAACCTTTCTCTAGAGGTTATCCTACAACTGACCCTAAACTATTCACCTCTGCAGAGTCCCCCCCCCCCGAAAGTACCCCTTATCCTTGTTGACCCTTCTTTGAAGCAGAGGTAAGACAAGGGTCAGTTACATGCCAGTTTGTCCAAAATACTAGCACTGGGACAAATGTGACACAGAGCTTAACCAAGACCAGAATCTGAATTACTGGGTGGTCTGGTTGATAATTACAGTATCTTACTGTTTCAGGACTATTGCTTTATTTGCTTCCATTACTCAAGTACCAAGAAAGGAATCACACATACCTTGTCTTACTATCTATCCTTCCAGAGGTATAATTATTGGGGGGTGGGGGGGTGGACAAAATATTGACCCCATCAATAAGAATCCTTCAAATTAAATTTCCCTACTCCATATTCCAAGCTTCTGCTAGAAATGTGTTAGGAAAGGGGCATGGATTAAATATGCAGCTGCTGTAATTTTCTTGTTTGAGTTTTGCAACAAAAAGTCATACATTCACAAAGCTGGGAGGTCCCAAAGACCATATGATATAGTTCTCACTGGCATCATACCTGGACATATACATGGAAAAGTGATGCTGAATAAAACAGACTATCTCATATAGATAAAGTTGTTGTGTTCCTTCAGGTTGTTTCTGACTTATGGTGACCCTAAGGCAACCCTATCAAGGGGTTTTCTTTGCATGATTTGTTCATAGGAGGTTTGCCATTGTCTTCCCCTGAGGCAAAGAGAGTATGACTTGCCCAAGATCACCCAGTGGGTTTCACATGGCCAAGTTGGGAAGCAAACCCTGGTCTCCAGAGTTGTATTACAAAACTCCAACCACTACCAAACACTAAGAGACTCACTGAAAAAGTGGCCTACTGCTACTCATCATTTACTGGTCATTTTTAAATCTCCAAAAAGCTTGGCCATCACCATTTAAATCTGCTTTCATATCAGCCACATTCATTACTATTTTGAGTTTACAACTTGGTAAAAGGAGTCGATTAACTACATAAGACTGATGTAGTTACTGAGGCAAAGAGATTCCACCTCAACAGAACTTCCTGACAGTAAGAGCTGTTCTACAATGGAATTCCCTCAGAGAATGGTGGAGTTTCCTTCTTTGCAGGTTTTTAAACAGAGACTGGATGGCCATCTGTCAGTGGTGCTTTGATTGTGTTTTCCGCCAAGGGAGGGGGTTAGACTGGAAAGCCCTTGTGGTCTCTTTGAACACAATGGGGCGGTACAGACCGCCCAAAAGGGGTAGTCTGCAGCAGCCCCAAGAAGCGGCAAGATGGGGCCAGGGCTACCTCACTGGCAGCCCCCGAGGCCTCATCCTGCCGCTTCTGAGGGCTGCAAAGAAGTGGCAAATTGCCGCTTCCCTGCAGCCTGAAAGCGGGGTGCAGCAGGCACCCTGGGTGCCTGCTGCACCCTACTCTCCCCGGCAGTGCTGAGAGGAGAAAGGGCCGCCACCGTGGCCCCTTTCTCCTCTGGGTCCTTGGCACGGCCATTTAAAGGCCGCGCCCAGGACTAGGCGCAAAAAAAGAGCTGAATTTTGGAGCTCTTTTTTGCACTGCAGGAAGGGAGCACTTGGCACCCTCCCGCAGCACAATGTTGTCTGGCGCATGCAGCATTGTCTAAACACTGCATGCGCCATGACAACTTCATGGCGCGCCCATATGGACACCACCATTTTAAAATGGCAGTACCCATACGCTTTCGGGAGGGTATAAATGCTATGCCCTCCTGAACCCTAAAGACTCCTTTTTAAACTCTAAAGGTGCCTCTTTGTGCCCGTCTGTATTGGGCCACTGAATCTATTATTCTAGTAGTCTGTTAAGCTGGGACTCAGTGAGATCAAGGTTCAAACTTCTGCTTGGAAATAGAAATCCCTTGATAGATCACACTCTCTCAACCTCAGAGGAAGGCAATGGCAAATTGCCGGGACAAATCTTGGACCTTATCACATGGGAAGGAAGATCCCAAATCCCATGGATAAACAGGATTTAAATCTGGGAATATCCCACAGAAATGGGATTGTTTTCAGACAATGTTGGGCTAATTATTAACCTGACATTAACCTGTGCAGAAAGTGTGCAAAATTGGCTGCATTTAACTTTTGTGATTTTACACAGATTCAACCTAGACAATGAGGAAATAGAAATAGTAAAAGTATTTTCATACCTTGGATCAAATATTGATCAGAGCAGGGACTGCAGTCAAGAAATCATAAGAAGACTAAGAAAGGGGAGAACAGCTATGAGAGAACTAGAAAATATCCTAAAATGTAAAGAAGACATACAACTGAGCATGAAAGTTAGAATCATACAAGTCATTGTATTCCCTATTACCATGTATGGATGTGTGAGCAGGACAGTTAAGAAAGCGAATAGGAAGAGAATTAATTCATTTGAGATGTGGTGCTGGAGAAGAATACTGAGGTTACCATGGATAGCCAAGAAGTCAAGCAAATGGGCCCTGGAGCAGATCAAACCAGAAATCTTTCTGGAAGCCAAGATAACTAGACTGAGGCTGTCATACTTTGGCCACATAATGAAAAGGCACAACTCACTGGAAAAAAACAATAATGCTAGGAAAGATGGAGGGAAACAGAAAGAGAGGAAGGACAGACTCTATTAAGGAGGTCACGAGTATGAATTTCCAGGACCTGAGCAGAGCAGTGGAGGATAAGGAGTTCTGGAGATGTCTCATTTACAGGGTCTCTATGGGTGGAGATTAACTCAAGGGTTGCTCCCACTCCTGCTATTGGGGAAGAGAGGGCTGCTTGGCTCTGCTTCCCACCAACTCAGCCCCCCCCCCCATCTCCCCTCCATCTGGGAGATCAAGAAGCATTGACTATTTTAACTGATGGATTTACTGTGGTGGGTCTCTTCCTTCCTCTCCACCCAGAGCCTGGGCTGCTGTGATGATTGACATTTAATTTGAAGTGGCACAAACTAATGGGGATGACAATTGTGCAAAAAAAAAAAAAAAAGCAATCCCACTGGCATAATGAAAAGATCTGCTTTAATAGTGGGAACGAGGGACCTTTTGGAATTGATTAACAGATTTTGGAATCGATTGGAGCGAAGCCAAATCAGAAATCAGGTTATACTGCAAGTAGGAACGAGTCCTTTGTGATAAATCCCTGGACCTAGCCTCCAAAACAGCATCCTTGTTCTTGACCCCTAGTCCCAGCAGATCCCATTTAATTTCCCCCCAGAGTCTCCTGGGTCCCTGCTCCCACTTTCTGCTGAGTGGAGTGAGACTCCTTGAGATCCTCTAGACATCTTCCACCACCTAGTGAATCCACAATGAGTTCCCCTTAGCCCACACTAGGATTGGCTAAGGGATTTATAGTTTTCTTCCCTTCTACCCCCTTGCTAACCCAGCAAGCAACAACCGAGCTAAGGCAAGTGTATGCGAGTTAGTTAGGTATCATTCATGCAAGGCCTCCTTGCCTTGCAGGTACAGAAAACATAGGCCCTATCTAGACCGTGCAAAAGGGGTGGTCTCCACCCGCTTCCAGAAGCAGCGGGATGGGGCCAAAGCTGCCACACCAGCAGCCTCCGCTGCCCCATCTCGCCGCTTCTGGAGGCTGTGGGGAAGTGGCAAACTGCCGCTTCCCCGTGGCCTCCAAGCAGGGTTCAGCAGGCACCCTAGGCGCCCACTGCACCCCACTTGCGGAGGCGGGGCTGAAGGGAGGAAGCGTATCTAAAAGCTGCACACATGATGATGCTACGAAATCGTGTCCGTATGGACACCGCCATTTTAAAATGGCGGTGTCCATATGCTTTAGGCCTAGGGAGGGTGTAGAAGCTAAGACAAAGATAAAAATAATAAAAAGGCTAGGCACACTATCACATTCCTAAGCTACTCACACAGAGTTGGGATTTGCATTCATTGGAGGGTTTTGGGATGCCAGGAGCTGGACCTCCAGGCCTGCTCAATCGCATCCCTCAAGCCTGCTTCTGGCGCAGGGCCATCAGCTGGAAATCCAAAACAAGAAGACGCATGGCTTCCCAGTGGAGGCTCAGGGCCAAGACCCTTGGCCAGTGGCCAGCCCAACAAAGGGGAAGAGAGAGAGCTACAGGGCTCCAGAGGCTTTTTAAAGATCTCTCATGGAAAGTTCTCGAAACTCCCGGTCCTATTCACTGATTAGCTAATGGGGCCTTAGGTCACCTGTGCTGTAGTTACTCATTAGCATGTGATGCAAGCTCTCATTAGCATGTACCTCCCCCCAGATTAACCCTTTGTTGTCTGAGGGAGGTCTTCAAATGACTGAGGGCCTCAGTCATTACACCCTTGGAACCAATGAAACAGGTCCATGGGCTTCTCACACTACACAAATAGTGCTACAATTCCACTTTAACTGCAATGGCTGCAGTCTGTTGAATACAGTCATTTGTGGTATAATGAGGCACTAGAGGACCTCTCTGGCTGAAAATTGGAATACCCCAGCCTAAACTGTAAATCCCAACCCTCTATAGAATGTTGCGAGATAAAGAAGAACATTAAGTGTGTAGCATGAAAGCATCCCATGACACCCAATATAGGTTCTTTGGAAGTTCATATTGTGCAGGCTATGTTGTGCAGAATAGGGCAGAAGTATGGATTGCAACGCAAACACAGGATTCCACAGGGCAGTCCTTGAACAAGGAAAATACAAAGGATGACTAGAAAGAGAAGTACAGTGGGTCCTCACTAATTGTGGGAGATGCATTCTGGACCCCCACCCCACCCCCGATACCAAAATCTGGAGATGCTCAAATCCTATTGTCCTCAATGGTGGTGCAGCCGGGCTACCACTGGGGACAATGGGACTTCACGTGATGCATCTTCCCTCCCTCCATGCTTTCACCTGAGTTAGTGAGAGGCTGGCAGCAAGTAACCTCTGGTGTTGCTGCCGCTTCCTCCTGCTCCTCCTCCTCCTCCTCCTCCTCCTCCTCCTCCATGGCTTCCTCCCACCCAGTCAGGTGGGGACTTCCAGGGCTGGGGAAACTGCAGCATGGGCAGTGAAATGGCTGCGCTGGCCAGGGGAAGCACCACACAGGCTGGGAAAGTGCCTTCATGGGCTGGGGAGACTGTTGCACTGGTGGGGGTAGTGCCACACAGGCTGTGAAAATGGCTGCTTGCTGACCACCCAGAGACACCCCCCCAAGGCCTGGAGCAGAATCTGCATGGCCCAAAGCAGTGCCTGCGGGGAGGGAGGGCTGCACCCTCCAAGGATGGCACTGCTCCCACTTCCTCCTGCCTCCTTCACCCTCTTCTTCCCGCTCCTTCCTCCTCATCCTCCACAGCTTCTTCCATCCCCATCCTCTCATCTCTTCCTTTCTCCTCCTCCTCTGCCACCCCCCCCCCCACAGGTTTGCCATCCGCAGATGCTTAAATCCGCAGATGGCAAGTCTGCAGATATGGAGGCCCCACTGTAGTTCAATTATATTCACAAATTCCAATCCATTAGTAGATATATGAACAAAAATAATGGCTTCACAGTGCATTGCATGGGACACTAATACAAGACTCATCCCTACTTCACACGTAACAAAAGAAATCTTCTCATAAAAGGTTTTTGAACCCAAGAAAGCTGACTTTTGGTAAGCAGATTTATTGCTTTCACACATCAGCACTAACTGTGTATTGCAAAGATCTAAAAGATCTATATCACCTTATGCAGCCCTTTGAAAAACAGGAGCAAAGGGCATAATTCACATCTTTCTGGGTCCTATTATATTCCATCCCACTCCCACAACTTTATATGGTGAGGCCTGGATATCACTCTGTATTGCAAGTGAAAAAGTTGGTTTATATCTACAAAAGCTCATGCTAAAAAAAGTTAGTCTTAACCTTGCTGCTACATTCCTTTTTCTTTTCCCCTCCCTTCTTCCTTTTTATATTGCTAGAGACTAACAGAGGAAAGTCTTTGAAAATAATTTTCAAATGTCAGAAAGAGTAAGGAGCAAGAAACAAAATGGTAGGTCTCACTGCTGGAGGCAGGCTCCACAAGTTAAAAAAAACTATCCAAAAGAAGTTGACCAGAGTGTATCTTGGCTTCACCCATTTTTGTCTTGGTCAAAACGTTGGTGTCCCAACTGAAACAGATAATAATGATTTTATCAGTAAATTATAATTGAAACTGGTCACAGTAGGTCAACAGCTCTATCAGAGAGTGGGTTATCTTGCCAAAGGACACTTTCATCACTTATAAAATTTCCAGTGGATAGCAGTTAGCAGCTTTAATAAAGAAGGAAATCCTTTTCACCATCATCTTTATTAAATTTATTTATTGTACTTATATCCTGCCTGTTTCCCTAAATGAGATCCAAGGTGGCTTACCCTAATTTTAAAAAGATCCATACTAAAACATTAATTTACAAAAGTTAAAAAAGAAGTAAACATCATCATTATTTTTTTTTAAAAAAAGGTTTAAAACAGCTAAAACACTAAAAACACTTAATATGTATTAAAATAACAGTTTCAGTTTTTTTAAAAAAAACCTTGTCACTTCAGGATGGTTTCTTTATTAATGGTTTTCTTACACTTATATTAAAGTAAAAACTGTACAAAGGAAAGAGCAAGATTACAAGGAAGTCACACAATACATTGTACCTCTCATCTAATTCTAATGGGTAAAAATCTCTTTTCTGCATTACCTACATCCTTCCGGTCTGATCTCTACTTCCTCTGTAACAATGTACACCCCTTATTACAATGATGTTACTTTAAGTCCCTTTGCCCCCACACCACAACATAGTGCAAAGAACAGGGAACAAAATGCACCCTGGGAGCATCTTCTCTCTGTTGCAAGTTACAAGTAGATATCTTAAGTTATTTCCCAGAATACTTTTCCATAAAAATAATTCAGGGTTTAACAAATACATTTTAATCCTAATAAAATAAATGACATAAACACTTAAAAGAAATGATCAAATTCAAATCTTGACTGGAAATTACCAGAAACCACAGTTCCAGATGTTTAGCGTAACTGTATCAAGGGCATTCATGAGCAAGAGAAGGATGGTCCTGATAGAGCAGTTAACAAAGTAGGCCCATCTAACTTTTCATTGACTTGTGGTTTTGGTATTCACCCTGAGCTGGAAAAATCATCTTAACAGCTGGCAAAGACATTCTGGTTTCTTTTTCTCCTTTCTAGACATTCAAATTTGAGCAACTCTTCTTGTCTGAAATTTCTACATGGACATACCCATTTGATGTAATACTTATGAAATGGTGATTAGCTTCTATCTTGAGTCATACAAGGACTTAGCTACTGCAATCAATCTGGTTCTGGTCTCCCATTGAAAGCAGAAAAGGAGGAAAATATGGCTTCTCCAGGCACATCCACAAAACCATATTCCAGGGATCAGATTATTTTCTATGGTCCCTTGGTGATCATAGAATCATAGAATCCATACAGTTGGAAGAGATCACAAGGGCCATCCAGGCCAACCCCTTGCCATGAAAAATTATTTCTCAGTGTGAAATACAGCAGCAAGTCAGAGTCTAAAAATACAAACACAGGCAATTCTAGAAGCACATATACAAACATGGTGTTACATCACTTAGATGAAAACAACAGTATTCAAAATAAAGATTCAAAGCTGGATCCAGGACTCTCATGAACAGAGTTCCATTCATAGGATACTTCCACTAAAAGGAGGGGAAGTTTTCTTCCACAACTGCTTGGAAAATGGCTTTTGAGGACTGGAGGATTCTTCAAGCTAAGACAATGGGCAATAGCTGGCAGCAGCTATACTTTTTAAAATCAGCTTTCTCTTAATCTACTTAGAGGATTTATAACCTCCAACATTTTCTCAATATGCATTTTTGTTATTATTGTTAACAGCCCTCGAGTCAATCTCAACCCATGGCAACCCTGTGAATGAGACATCTTTGAGACTCTCTGTCCTCCACCATTCTGCTTACTTCCTGTAAACTCATACTCGTGACCTCCTATATAGAGTTAATCCACCTAACATGTGGCCTTCCTCTCTTTCTACCCTCCACCTTTTCTAGCATTGTTGTTTGTTTGTTTTCAATTAGCTATGCCTTTTCATGATGAGTCCAAAGTATGACAGCCTCAATTTTGTCATCTTGTCTTCCAGAGATATT
This sequence comes from Urosaurus nigricauda, assembly GCA_034509955.1. Taxonomy (NCBI): domain Eukaryota; kingdom Metazoa; phylum Chordata; class Lepidosauria; order Squamata; family Phrynosomatidae; genus Urosaurus; species Urosaurus nigricauda. The sequence continues at coordinate 85,791,347 of JAOEGL010000001.1, read as the reverse complement.
TCTGTCTTGATCTGCTCAAGGACTCATTTGTTTATCTTTTGGACAGTCCATGTAATCCAAATCCTCAGCACTCTTCTCCAGCACCACATTTTCTTCCCATCCTGTTTCTTAACTGTCCTGCTCTCGTATCCATACATAGTAATATGGAACACAATGGCTTGTATGAGTCTAACTTTTGTGCTCATTTGCGTATCTTTGCATTTTAGGATCTTTTCTACTTTAGCATACTGGTAATATAATCTACAAAATCGTCATCATTAAAACAACACAACTGGCCAATAGCTATACTTATAAGTTAGCCTACTTCATTTACACCACTTCATGAATCAGTTACATTTGGCATGTGTGAATCAAGGTCTTAATATCACCCTTGCAGCACAGTCTTAAACATATCTGCTCACAAGGAAATCCTGCACTATATCCAGTGCTTAAAGTTAATGAACATCCTGTTGAGACACACACACAGCTGAGTTATAAATGTTGGTGAATAAGCAGCAGCATCCAAAGATATGTCTCACAGGAAACTTTGTTTCCTAGAGTTGAAAGAAGATTCAGGTATGCAAAATTCCACTGATGTAGATGGTGTGGAGACTTGGTAACCACATTGTCATGTGCCTGCTCCTGTACTCTAAAAAGATGAGACAGGTACAGTATAAACAAATGGCAACAGTGAAATAATAAATTAAGGCTCCTAGACTGCTATTATAGCATCCTATTCAGTAAAATTACAGTAAAAATGGGTCCCAGACAAGAGGGAGAAGACATTCTTCTTCATAAAAATTTTTTTGACTCTGTATGATATGTATCTCTCTGTGTGTGAATACATATATGTATATGCACATATACATGCACAAGCACATGCTTCCAGATTCAGCTTACAGGGAAATATATATATATATATATATATATATACAAATTTCTTGTAATTTAAATTGTATGGCATTTTTATTTAGTTAAGACACCTTTCTTTCAATAAATGCAGAGGCATAATAATTACCTGTACCTTTTATAATAAACATACTTTATTCTGAGTATGCATCAATTAATTAATTATGAAATCTGTGTTTTCTTTATCCAAAGTCTTAAAAGCTAATTTTATTTTGTATGTTTTGTTTTAATCTAGCCACGTTTAATGAGAAGCTCATAAACATAATCACTGCAACATAATCACTATATAAACTTATTTTATGAATATCATATATATACATGTATACATTCTAGAGACCCATTGTGTTATAGAGCATTAGAATATGACTCTGGAGATCAGGGTTCAAATCCCCACTCAGCTTGGGCAGGTTATGCTTTCTCAGCCTCAGAGGAAGGCAAAAGCAAACTCCTTCTGAACAAATCTTACCAAGAAAAACCCATTATAGGGATGCCATAAGTCAGAAATGACTTTAAGGCACAGAAGAATAATACATTCTGAAGAATTGCTATGTTGGCTAGTGATGGCAAAAGGACTGAATGTGCTATGACGTTTTTAAAAAAACAAGTTGCTACTTGCGGCGTTCATTCTCATAGTACAGTACTCCACTAGATCCTTGGCACAGCAGTAGCATCCTGTTGTCAAATTGATCAAGGGAGATATTGGGCAGAAAGACCTAGGATTTTCTGTTGTACTTTCTTCCAGGCCATCTACCCTTGGGAAGTCTTGAGAGCAGGATTACCAGGTGAAATAGTAGTTGTGGAGAAGAGGCAATTTCAGTTGCTGGCATGCAGACACCACAGGCTAAAATTCTGTCTTCTACACAGTTATTAATGCATCAGTAACCTTGTCTCTGATTTTACCTGGCAACCATATCTCACAGTATTGGCAAATCTTTCTGTTACACTGTTATTTCATCTAAGGGCTGTTTTGTCACTATTCCCATGCACTCCCTGTCCCTTCTGTTAAAAAAGTGGGTACTGAAACCAAGAAGGTGTATCAAGCCAAGGGCTGATCTGGGGCTTGGTATGTTTAGCATGAAGAAAAAAAGACTGAAAGGTGACATGACAGCTATAGCTGAACTGATGTCATGTAGAAGAAGGACCCAGTTTGTTTACTGTTGTCCCAGAGATTAGAACATGAAGCAATGGATTCAGATTACAAGAAAAGAGATTTCACCTAAACATTATAATGAACTTTTTTTTTACTGGAGAATCTGTTCAGCAGTTGAACAGACTGTCTTGGAGAGTTGGTGGACTCTTCAGTTTTGAAGGTCTTTAACCAGAGGATGGATGGGTATCTTTTTAGCAGCACTGTAATTGTATATTCCTGCATAACATGAGGTTGGATTAGATGGCCCTTGTGGTCTTTTCCATTTCTAAGATTTTATGATCATCATACTCTATGAAGCTTCTTATTCTCTGTAAATGTCATATGGTCATTCAATTCTTATTACTCCTGAGGGAGGCCTGGCAACTTGAAGCTGAAATACATTGACTAGCTATATCTGGAGGAAATCTAGATTGTAGGAGATCAGTTGGACCCTCCAAAAAAATTTTGGCTAGCCCAATAGGTCCCAGTCATTGGTTTCTCCCATTACTAATTATAAAGTTACTAAGCGCTCACTATATCTCCAACACTGTGACTGTCCTACACAGCTTGGATCCAGAATCCATTACAAAATTGTAAGGCAATTTTAGTTGTGCAATTGATGGGAGGATCAACATTTTTTGTCAGTTCTCCATCTCAGTTATAACTCCTCAGATTTATTAAACTATCCCCCCTCCAAAACACTTTCTTAAATAATATTATGCAGAAAACAGTTTACTTTTCACATCGCACCAAAAGCAAATGGAATTCCAAGAAATTCATTTAAGATTCTGGTGTAAACCCCTATATATATATATATATATATGAACGATGAAAGAAACAGTTATTTCTATTATGGGAGGAGAAAATGTTGGTTACAAGCTATTATCTCAGTGAGAATATTTATTTAGTGAAATATAGAACTTTTCCACTTCAACTGTTTTATGTTTTTGTTTATGTGGCTGGCTCCTACAGTCTTTCCAGTCTGAGTCCTGTAGTTGGTTGAAAATTCTCTCTTTGAAAGAGTACTGAAGATCGTTAATATCAATAAGTCTTACTGGGTTGCAAACACTTGTAACTGCTTGTATTGACTTCCATTACATTTCAATAATCCTCCTTATATCTAAATGGAAGTCATTCATTTCCATTAATTAAGCCATTTCTGCATTTGCTATGGTGGCAATTAGACACAAAACTGCCTTCTTGGAATCAATGGAAATGAAATGCAGATAACACACATTGCATTTCTGCATTTCATTTCCATTGATTCCAACAAGCCTAATTGCCACCATAGCAAATGCAGGTTCACCATAGGGCCTCCATTTAACACCAACAGAGAGCCACACATACTAATTAATCTTCTATTCGAATAAGTGACATTTATTATGAATCAGTAGGAGGAAGCTGTGGTTCCCTGAGACTGCAGTGCAAATCAATGATCCCTATGCAACTCAATCAGGGCTGCCTGAAGACTTTGAGAGGCCTGGAACCAATGGTTAATTTAAGTACCATCAGTGCACATGTTGTCAAACTTTTGTGGGACATGATCAAATTGCATTAAATGAGGACTACTGAAGATACAGTTCATCCTTTTGGTTTTCTCCAATTGCTTCTACATGTTTTCCTGAACATTTTAATTTTGCAATAGAAAGTTTTCTAAACATCTGAGCACCCTTAGTGTCACTATTTTCTGTTTGCAACATCTGATCCTTTCACAAGTATTAAGAACCTAGATATTGTCAAAACAAGTAAAAAAATCAAACAACATTAATGAAGAAAAAAACCATCTCCTCAGTTGCAGATAAAAAAAACTAATGATTTCATGAAAATGTTTTTCTCCTGTTATATTCTGTTTAGAATATGAATGGGCAGGATGATGCAATTAAGATTGTGTTTTAAGATTAACAGTTCGTACCTTAATAATATTAGACTAGGTGACTATAATGTATTCTCTGCTGGCCTTCTTTCCCCAATTGTTTATAGCAATTATAGACAACTTGGTTACTGAGGAAAGCAACATGGGGCATCTAGATTGAGTTCAGCGTGCTATTTTTTATCATCACTGTCCGAAAATATTTTGGCCCAGGATATTTATGGGGTCACGTTCTTCTCTGTTAACCATCTGCATACTGAGGTATTTCTCAGAGGTCTTCCACTACATTCCTTCTCAATCTGAGGTGCAGTGGATGGTTCCTCAACCAGGACAGAGCCATCTTGGTAATGGCACTGATACTGTGGGATTCTTGTTCTGGGGAAGTTTGCTCTGCTCCAAGCCCAGAAAACCTATCAGCATTTTTTTTTTCATATAATGATTTAAATAATGACTTTCTAAAAACAATTCTAAATTGTTTGAAACCATATAATTTTACTTGTACACAATGATAAAGGGTAAGATATACAGATTTTAGCAAATAAGTGAATAAATGATTAAAAATAGTTATTCAAAAATATATATTTATTGAATTATTTATTATTTAATGACCCAAATTTAGATACTAGCATCAATTCAGAGACAGCATAGTATTGTGGTTTGGGTGATGTCTAGGACCCTTTCTTCTGAAGTCCGATTAGCTTTTTGATCCTTAACTGGCTACATTATTGGCTATATATTTCAAGGAAAGACACTGTAATAATTGAAATCAAAGGAAACATTCAGTTCAACAAATTCCTACTACTATTTATAGTTCTTTTAAAGGACAGTGGGGCAAAAGCATTTTCATGGTGTATTTCCTTACTAGAACTATGTAACTATATGTTAGTCTTTCCCAAGCATTCTTACTTATCCTATTGATTTTAATTGAACTCCTTTCTGAGATAAGTTTTTAGATTAAGGTGGACACATATTTTTATTCAAGATAGGCATTTAGAATTAGAATTAGAAAATGAAAGTTTCTCCTAAGGCTTGCAAAAAATGACCCTATGAATGACATCATTTTCCTAATTTTAAACATGAGATAATTTAGTCACAAGACCAAGCTGAATAAGACAATCATGCCCAAATATAACATATTTCTATGCTAGTGTTACAGATTTTTCACAGTTTTGATGACTATTAATCGGCTTACCTGCCACACTAATGAGTGATCACGAAAAGATACGAATGAATGAAAAGTTTGGTTTGCTTGTTTTCAGTGGCATTAGTTTTGATAATGTTAAACTTTGGGAATCTGATGTTGAATCTGCTGTTTTGCATTTTTTTTTTTGTTGCTTCCAATGGGATGCATTTCCATATTGCTAAATAAAACAAAAATGGCAGATGATGTTCCAAATCTCCAGTCCTTTTATATTCAAAGGAAACTCAATCCTTACTGCTTTTCCTAAGCTTTTCAGAGAAATAAATGCTTAATAGTGTGTAGTCAGTAGTCTGCAAAAAGTATATTTTGTAATCTATCACAGGCTTTAATTAATACTCACTTTTTTACAGTTAGGAAATGTGGCTGATAATCATGTCTATATACAGGTTGTGTCTTCCCTGTCTAGAATTCCAAAATCCAAAATATTCCAAAAATCCAAAACTTTTTTGCATAGGTGGCTGAGATAGTGGGAAAGCATCCTTTGCTTTCCAATGGTTCAGTGTACACAAACTTTGTTTCATGCACAAAACTATTAAAATGTTATATAAAATTATCTTCAGACTATGTATATAAAGTATATATGAAACATAAATGAATTTTGTGTTTAGACTTGGGTCCTATATACAAGATACCTCATTATGTACATATAAGCAAATACGGGTATTCCAAAATCCCCCAAAAATCTGAAATCCAAAAGACTTCTGCTTTCATGCATTTCAGATAAGGGATACTCAGCCTGTACCAATGTGTACCAATAAAAGGAGGGGGTTAGCAAATTAATAATTAAAAAACTAAACAGCGTGCAAAAACTTATTATATTTTAACTGGTTAAATTTTAAATTGGTTTTAATATTATTGTTATGACATTTCAGATGTTTGTTTTAGGGTAACTTTTGTTTGTTATAAACTGCCTTGAGTCTCAATATAATAACAACAGTATCTCCTTTTTTAAAAAGAAAAGAATGAATAGACAGAATTAAAACAAAAGGCAAACTGGACAATCTCAATAGAAATAGCAGAAAAGCTTGCTTAATGTATTTAAAGATGAGCTTAGAAGACCTTGGAGTTTATCGCATGTAATTTTCATGCCGACCAGGACATGAGATGGGATAGGGCAGGAAAAGATGAAAACTGATTTTACTGCACTCAAGATTGCTGCTGTGCTGCCACCCAACAATCACCCATCCTCAAAGCATCAAAATTGGCTGCCAGTGCACTGCAGGCGAATGGGTGATGGTCAGATGGCAGCACAGCAGCAGTTTTGCATGTGGTAAAATCAGTTTTAACCCGTTCCAGCCCAATCCCATCCTGTGCCCAGGTCGGCATGGAAATTACATGCGATAAACTCCCTTGACTCAAGCTGAGTTCTAACTTGTCTAGCTGAGTGCAGCTAGATCAATGTCAACAAGATGCATATATGGACAACTACTCCATTAATCTTAAGAAAGAGTGAGAGGGAGGGAGGGTGGGAGAGAGGGAGGGAGGGTATTCTGGCATGGCAAGTTTTATGGAATTAGTGAAATTCCACATAATTAGACAAAATACCTTGTTTCAAACCATACATGTTATGTCTCTTTTTTAGTCTGTTCACAAAGCATATGCAATCTTTTTTAAAATGCTAACATTTCCAAAAGGTCTGAAGAGGAAATGTTCAATATTTGCTGACTCTTTTACGAGTTACTCTAATTAAGGTATAGCCACAGAACTGACAATCAAGATCTTCATACTATTTAGAAAGTATGCATCCATGACCATGGAGTGCTTTTCATAGAACTGTTACACCTTCTTCACATCTGAATTTAGTGTAATGGAGATAGCACAAGAGCAGAAGAAGCTGCAATTGTTTTAAATGCAGATTTTTCTTTTCAAGAATCTAGAATAGTGAAGACCAAAGGGAACATTTAAAACACTGTGGCAAAACATCAGCTTAAACAGAAGGTTCCAGCTGCAGAAGTCTGCACTTCATGTTATTAGTATGAGACAAACTGAGATGCTTGTGGTGCTCCTTTCTTGTTTTTCTAGCAGTCTGAGGAAAGAGTGTATTTTCCCCATGAATAAAGATTGTGTATTTGTTATTTTCCTCTGTGGCCTCAAAAGAGATCTCCTCCAAAAGCATCTATTAGTGGGTGATCATGGTCAATCCATATTTCACATTCCAAATGGGAAGAGAAATGCCAGGCTGAAGTCTAAATTATGTCTTTAGCTGCATGCGGCTTGACTTGAACTTTACTGATTTGTCAATTTCCTTCTGTGACTGACACAAATGATAATAGTTGCAAAAGATTTATTCCTGCTAGACCAAAAGAATTCCTGGAATTTTATAAAGCCTTTAGAAAATCATAGTAGTTTGATCTGAGTGGCATTTTTACTTTAAAGTGTGTGTGTGTGTGTGTGTGTGTGTGTGCGCGCACACACACACACACACACACACTTTTAAATAGGTGGCAGAAAATTATAATTTGGCTTGAAATAGGTCTGGGGATATGGTGAAATACAGCAATCCTGTGGTAAAAGCTTTCCTTTTCTTCTTCTTTCCCCTCCCGTTTTCACATTCCTCTTTTTGGGTTTGTTAATTCCAAAAGGAAACCAATAACATTTCTAAATTGAACTCAGCATGATTATATTTTACCTTAACCCTAGTACTTTACTTTCCTCCCCCCCCCCCCCCCGCAATTCAAAAGTTTTCACATTTTTTATTACTGTCCAATATGCTTTGGTATGAAATGAAATATCAATCTTTCTTCCCACTTTTGCCATTAGGACATCAAATGGAGTTTTCTGTTCAGTGCAAGTGAGCCTAAACAGCCTAAAACTGACTGCTATGGGAGAGAAATTTCAAAAGGCTTGGGGGACTATGATGCTAAGATTCTGTTAACATTCCATGTGACTTGTGCTGCTGCATTCCTTTTAGTGTTTTGTAAATTTCTTCCATACTTAGGAAGTCCACTTTTTAACAGTGGATGCCACACATTGCACACACAGCTGCTATAGAGATTAGGAAAATAACGTCTATACACAAAAAGAGGTTTTTGCAGCAGGACTGTTAGTAATGTCCAATTTTTCTTACAAATAGCCTATTTCCCCAAATTTAGATTAAAATATACCACTCAGTAGAATGCCCATTTTTAAAAATTGAATATCATACCATAAACTGAAAATTATTTCACAGCTACTAATTCTATCATGAGCTAGCATGATGTGGTGGTTTGAATGTTTGGACTATGATTCTAGAGACCATGGTTTGATCCCCCAAGTGGCCATGAAACCCTATGGTTGACCTTGGGCAAGTCACACACTCTCAGCCTCAGGGGAAGGCAAAGGCAAAGGTGAATGCAAACCTCCTCTGAACAAATCTTGCCAAGAAAACCTCCTGCCTTAGGGTCGCCATAAGTAAAAAAAAAAAAAAAAAAACTTGAAGGCACATGGCAACAATCCAGTCATATGCAAGCATTCTGAATGATATCAGGACATTATGTAGAGTGTAAAGATAGACCTGTTATGCTGAAAGATGTGGCTGGTGTGCTACTTGTAACTTATGAGCCACATGCTTGATTTACTTTTGGTATCTTTCTTCAGAGGACAGTTAGTTTCTTTGTACAGCTTTTGGGAGTTTGAAAAAGTGTAATATAACCAACAAATAACCTCAAAGCCTGGACCACTCCAGATCCTGCTGGCACTCATTTTCTGTTGGTGGGCTTCCCATAGATAACGTTTTATTTGGCCTGTGTGGGAAGAGAATGCTGAACTAGAGAGGACTTTGATCTAATCCCTCTTGGTTCTTCTTCTTATCTTATATCTTAGGGGTGAAACAGATGGGCAAAATGAAGCAGCTTCCAGCTGCTTTGGAGGTGTGCCGATTAAATGATGCACATGTCCAAACTAGCCAGAAGCTGCGCCAGAGGTGCTCTCCAGTCCTTAAAACCAGAGCAAAAAGGATCCAAGATAATCTGGTTCCTGGCCAGTGCTGGTTAACCGCTGTATCCACGTACCGCCTTGGGAGCGGGCCATGCAGACAGTAGGGTTTTGAGCTGCTTCCAGCTGGAGCAGGCTTGGGCGGCTATTTTGTGCCTGTCTGCTCTGGCCTTTAAGCAAGCTTAAGGGCTTGTTGTTGTTGTTGTTGTTCTTGCTGCTGCTGCTGCTGCTGCTATTGCTATTGTTTTTGTTTAGAGCTCTCTAAAACTTTTGCCTCTCAACTACCTTGAATGGTCAACTTGTGAAGCAACATGCTAAAAGACTAAGGAAATAAATAAATAAAATTTGTATATACATTATAAATAAATGGGGAAAAAATCAATTTACAACATTCCCAGATAGAATCCATAATAAAGGTTGCTGTTGTTGTTAATCACCATTGAGTTGATCCTGACTCATGTAATCCTGTGGATAGGACACCTTGAAGACTCCCCATTCTCCACTGCTCTGCTCAGTTTCTACAAACGCAGACCTGTAACCTGCTTAATAGAGTTTATCCATCTAGCATGTGGTCTTCCTCTCTTTCTAAATCCATTCTCTTTTCCTAGCATTATTGTCTTTTCCAATGAATCATGCCTTCTCATGATGTGACCAAAGTATGACAGCCTCGATTTAGTCATCTTGGCCTGATACAGATCGCCCAAAAGGGCTGTCTGTGCTGTGCAATTAGGGTTAGGGAGAGTGCAGCATCCGCACCCTCCCTACCCCTAGCTCATATGGGCGGCACCATTTTAAAATGGCGCTGTCCATACATGTGCACCATCATGGCGTGTGCCACGTTTAGATAATGTAGCGCACACTTGACGTAATGGCACCACTGGAGGGCACCTTGCCCTTTCAGCAGCAGCAAAAGGAGCTCCAAAATGGAGCTCCTTTTTGCACCTGGTCCTTGGCGCAACCTTTACACAGCCGCACCAAGGACCCCAAGGGGAAAGGGACTGCAGTGGCAGCCCCTTTCTCCCCTCGGCAGTTCACCACTTTTCTGTGGCCTGGAGAAGTGCCAGGATGGGGCCTCTGGGGCTGCCAGTGAGGCACCCCGGTTCCATCCCGGCCTTCTTTAGGCGCTGACATACCCCTTTGCTTCCAGGGAGATTTCTGGCTTGATTTGTTCTAGGACCCAATTGTTTATATTTTTGGCTGTCCATGTAATCCTCAGCACTCTTCCCCAGCACCACATCTTGAATGAATTGATTTTCTTCTTATCATCTTTTGTAACTGTCCAGTTCTCACATCCAAATATAGTAATAGGGAACATAACAACTTGTACAATTCTAACTTTCATGCTCAGTTTTATATCTTTATTTTTTAGGATTTTCTCTAGTTCATTAATAGCTGCCCTTCCCATTCCTAGGATATGATCAATATAGTTTTTTTCAAAAATACTAAAGGCATAATACAGTACAGTTAAAGGCCAGTTTGCGGTAAATCTTCACACTGGCAAAAGACTGATGACCATTGATGTAAACAAGCCCAAACTACATAGATCATGCCTTTATTACAGATGATTGAGTTTCCTTGTGGATTTGTTACAAATAGATCTTTTTCATTTATTTGCAATATAGTTATATATTTTACCTCTCAGTTTCCTGACTCTCTTGGTGTGCTGTCAGTCCTGGGTGTCCGGTTTTGTATTATCCTTTTTCTTTTCTTGCTGTGGATAACATGGGACCCTGCAAATACTCAGGGACTAAAACTTTCATGTAAACTTTACAGCAGTCATACTGCTTGTTAAGAGCAATACAGCTACAAATCACTCTTTCATAACTTTTTCCTTATTAATATACATTATTCAGTGGCCATCAGAAAAATGTTCAGAATTTACAAGTGAATATGCATACCAGGAAGCACATCTAAAGCTGTAACAAGAATGTATGATTATTTGCAAGCAAGTCTCATGCAATTCAGCAAGAGTTCCTCCAAGTAAATGTGCTTAGGCTCAAATTCTTCTGTCCTTGAGCTTTTTCTCTCCTTTCAACCATAACTTCATAAACATATCCAATGAAGATATGCTTTCTGTGCCTGGGGTCCTCCAGATGTTTTGGAGTACAATTCCCAGGGTTCTTGACTATTGGCCATGCTAGCTGGAACTGATGGGAATTAAAATCCAAAACATCTGGAGGGCATTTTATCAGAAAATGCTGAGTTAAGGGTTGCATGTAGTGGTGGTGTCTCTATCACCATGAATAGATACTGCTGAAGGAACATATTACCCTTCCTGTTCTAGCCTGCAAGGTGATGATCCCAATTCTGCTCCAGGTGGTTAAAGAAACTTCCAGAACAGATCTGAGGGTGTCTGGAAAGCCAGAAAAGTCCCATTGTACAAGCATTGGATGATGCGCTATACAAATTTCTCACTGTCTCACTGAACTCTCCTGGTCTACCTTCTTAATATGACATTTATACCAGTTGATAGGAATGTATTGTATTGTATCATAAGACTAGAATGCTATGCACATTGAGAAGTAAGTTCCATTGAACTCAGTGAGAATTACGTCCAAGTATATGTGCAGACAATCTAGCTGGATCCTTTTCTGGGATTAATTATATTATATGATGGCTACTGTGAAAATGAAGCCAAGAGAACTCCCCATGACATTTTCCTTCATTCCCCAAATTTTGTGCATTGTAGGGAATGAGAAACTGAAATCCTTTTGCATCTACAACTTTTACATTTAATGTGTTCAGATTCCCTTGATAGCTGTTGTTGTTGTTGTATGTCTTCAAGTTGTTTCTGACTTATGGCAACCCTAAGGAGAACCTATTACGACATTTTCTTGAAAAGATTTGCTCACAAGGGGTTTGTTTTTACCTTCCTCTGAGATTTGCCCATGGTCTCCTGGGGGATTTCCATGGCTGAATAGGGATTTGAATTCTGGTCTCCAGACTTGTACTCCAACACAAAAACACTACAGGATGCTGGCTCCCTTGATAATTTTGCCTGCCCGTTTTCTTTGGAAGCCTAAATTGTATTCTAAATATTCAACTGAAACGTTATGTTGCCACAATGTTATAAATTTGATTTATGAAGGAAAAATTTCATTGAGGGGCGCAGAATTCTTACTGGGGGATTCTTCTTTAACCCCCCCCCTCTGGTAACTGCATCCCTGAATAACTACTTTGGGGGACCTTGAAACAAACCAAAGCATTTTTACAGTATTCTGCATCAATCAGAGGAGATCCTTGCACTAAAAACAGGCCACAATATTCTTATCGGTTGCCCTCCAAATCTCTAGATCCAATACCAGTTTTGCTCCAGGCAGAGTTCAGTCTTCTCTCATCTCTCAGCTTTGCTCATCTCTTAAAGAGTGTTTAATTAATCTTCAGTTAACTGAGGCTTCCTCTGTGAATCAATGAATTCCTATCAATTCTTGTTAAAGATTTTCATGTTCTTAAATGTTCAGCTTATTGATAACCTATCATCTGACAGTAACCTCCAGCTAATTGTCAAAACAGGGAGAAATTAACTTGACAATTTGAAAGGGGAGAGAGAAAAAAAATGAATAAATCTCTCAACTCTGCCTTTGAAGAAGACTTTTTAAAATATCTTGTATCCCATTTTTTTACAGTACTGGAAGAATACAAAATGTCAACAACCATAAAATAAAAATATAAGCATTCTATAAATGGCAGTATTTAAAATCCAATGAAAGAGCAGTGACAAAATTCTCCAGGGTGGCACAAGGTTCATAGGCCAAAACAAATTCAAATATCTTCAAACTGTGTTTGCATGACTGAACTGTAGAAGAAGACCTAAACATCAGCCAGAGAATGAGAGAGAAGGATATCTGTGAGTTTACATTGTCAGGTGTGGCTTCTCCAACATGCCCTGAAATACAAAACTACCATAGGAAGGCGAAAGGCTCAACATAGCCATTTTCCTTATCATGCTGGTTTTCTAAGGGGATGAGAGATATTATGGGGTAGGCATTCAAAGATGCAACTTCAAGAAGCTACAATGTCTGTGGTTTGAAAATGTGAAGTCTAGAAAAAGCCTTGCAAGAATTATGCTGATGATATAAATATGAAAACTAATATTAAGAAGTGGTGAATGATAAACACAAATGCATGTATATAAGCAAGTGCTCACACTAAAATAAACATTGTTATGGAAATTGTCATGATCTCATAATACACATATGCATCAGATCTGGTGGAAACACCATGTAAGAAATTCAAATTCCATATTCTCTTGGGTTTTCTTGTGCTTTTGTAGCTTTCTTCACTTTGGAATGTGATCATGTTTAAGCATGTTTGCTACAAATTGCATGAGCTAACCAGATGCTTGCTGTAGCCACCCTTCAGGTCAGTGTGTGTTGGCTGGAATAGATGATATTAAATGAAGCAGTGAAGAGGCCGCTTTGCCTAGTTCCGTCCTAACAGCCTGCCATTATATTGCTGCTAATTTGTATTTCCATAATGTCCATGGATTAGCAGATAGTGATTAACATGCTTTATTCTATTATTACTTTTAGGGAGTCAATTATTCCAATTACCTGATAGCACATGGAATATATACATAAGGCCTCAGAAAAAGGTCATACAGTCAGGACTCCAGATTGGCTGCAGCTGGTTATAGAGAACCTTGTTACAGAGAATCCTGCTAACGTAGCAACAACTTCACTGGCTATTCGTCTGTTTCCAGGCACAACCAAGTGCTGGTTCTGACTTTTAAAAACCTACACAGTTTGGGTCCAGACTATCTGAAACACCATGGGCTCTTCCATATTAGGGCAAAGAAGTGAGAACTTGAGTAACAGAGGCCCTCAATTATTACTGTTTGGACCATCTTGCCACTTATTTTTACATCCACAAGAGCATCTCACTTAGTTCCTGTAGAAGCCAGCAGATGCTGCATCTGCACTGTAGAATTAATGCAGTTTGATGCCACTTTAACTGCCATGGCTCAGTGCTATGGAATTTCAGGATTTATGGATCTGTGAAATATTTAGCCTTCTCTGTCAGAGATCTCTGGTGCCACAACAAACTAACGACTCCAGGATTCCATAGGATAGAGCCATGACAGTTAAAGCAGTGTCAAACTGCATTAACTCTGCAGTGTGGCATCAGCCAGGGTGGGGTGGGGAGAATGAAGGAAGCTATATGACACTGCAGGCAATTAGCTGATAATCATTCAGATCATAAACATTGTGGCCTATTTAGCAAGTCATTATTCAGATCTCTTCCATACTATTGCTCACTATATAAGAAGGGAACTGTCAAACGCACTTCCAAGTATTTCTTTCCTAAGAAAATCCTATGGAATTCATGGGTTCACCATAAGTCAACAGGCAACTTGAATGTGTGTGCTTGTGTGTTTATGTGCATGCACACACACAAAACCCACAGGTTCTGGATGTCGTGAGACCCATATGGGCATGCTTTTTTTCAAGGAACAGTGTTCTACAAATCTTAATGTACAGTCACTCCTCCTAATGCGCAGATGTGATATTGAAAATATGTGGAGATGTGACATCCACGAGCCTCTGTTTTCACTTGGGGGTGTCTCGAATAGATCCTTCATGAAAATGGAGGGCCAGCTGTACTTACAAGAGTTCTCTGCTCCCATACAGTGAGGAGGAGTGGCCAAGAAATCTGTTATAAACTGGCAGTATTGAACCAGTGATGGTGAACCTTTTAGAGACCAAATGCCCAAAATTAAAGGCGTTCCTCTACGGGGCGTTGAGGAACAAACATATGACTGTTCCTACTCTTTCCCCACCCTCTAAAATACATAACATGGTAATAATTAAAGCATAACATCTAGATGGCAGATCCCAACACACCCCTGGCAGCACAATAACAGAAAGGCAATAGAATAATGCAATACAGCAATAATAATAGCATATGCAACTCTAATGGAATGCAATACAATAATACAATGCAATACAACTCTAATATAATACAACATTTACACTTGTAATACAAGATCAAGGACTTTATCAGACTCGCTTTCATCCCCATTATGGGGACAGGAATAGGACTCTCGGGGCCGCGCATGGCCGAGCAAAAACGGATTCCAGCACCTGGTGCCAGGGCGTCCCCATTCAGTGCTGAGGTGCATCTTTTGGCTCAGCCAGAAGACTTCCGACCATAACATTTAATGTGCCTCAGCAATGAATGGGGATGCCCTGGCGCCGGGTGCTGGAATGGGGCCAATTTGAGGACACTCCAGTGTGCAGTAAAATCCGTTTTTGCTTGGCTATGCACAACCCCAAGCATCCTCTTCATGTCCCCATAATGGGGATGAAAGTGAGTCCAATAAAGTCCTTACACTTGTCCCTCCACATTTGTGGTTTTGACTTTTGTGGATTTGTTTATTTTCAGATTTTATTAATATGCTCTCTCTAGGAAGGGCAGATTCCTGAAGGGCAGATTCCTAGAGAGAACATTCCACTAGGCATTTGTAGCTCCTCCAGTGCAGTTCTGTGGTCAGTGTCTGGCAGATGTTGACCACAGAGTTACACTGGAGAACCTAGAGAGTCCTAGAGAGGTGTCCTCACAGGTAAAAGCATAGCGTTTTTGTTATTTGCAGTTTTTCCACTTTCACAGGGGTCCTGTGCCCCAAACCTGAGTGAATGTGGAGGGACGAGTGTATTCCTTTTAGATAAGTTGGATTTATTCCTTTATATGTAACTAACAAGATGCCTGCCTATGTTCCTAGATAAACAGCTGAGGTCATAATTGCATTGTGCGTCCTATGTTACTACTGGCAAGGTGGTAATATTAGAAGATCTGCAGAGCAGTCTTAATTCACAACCTTATTAGTCTCCTGGGGAAAACATGTATGGCAGATCTGACTGAATGATCCTTTGCTGTTTAACATCCCTACTACAAAGATGGAACCTGAATTTTCATTTAATTAAGCAATACTTGCTCTGGCCTCAGAGTATTCAAGGTGGTGAAATGACAGTAACATGTATATATTACTTCTCTTTACTGGGTCACAGAAGATTTTCTCCATTGTCTCTGGAGCTTATTTGATATTTACATTCACATCCATATTATTTTGGCATAGTCTCAGCTGGCGAGGCCTGGTAAAGGAACTAGAATCCCTCATAAGGAGAGCTGCTGCTTCTTTGTTTGTAGTTTGCTCCAAGGAGTTTACATACAGTCACTAACCCAAAACGGCTGCAGATCTCATCCTCTTTCCTGTCTCAGTGACACTAATATTAATTATTCCCGTTTATCCATTATAGCTAAATGCAAATTCTTTGGTTAAAAGCAGAAGACTTCTGAGTACCAGATGTTACCAGATGTCCTGCTTGGAAACTTCCAGGAAGCATCTCAGGAACATAGTTCACTATGCACAACTAGATAGGGTACTAATATCAAAGCAGATCATAAATTGAGCTTGCCCAGTACTGTCTAAACTGAAGTAATTTCCCACCCCTATCTTGGGTTGCCAGGAGTTGATCTTGAAATCTTATTATATAATATCATATACTCTTACCATCTGTTTGCTTTTTGAAATGGAATACTGAATTAGGTCTGATACAGGACAGCTCTTCTTACATGGATGCTAGACCTCCCAAAGCAAGTTTAGATTAATATTACAAGCTGTCATTGATCCATCTTGGTTACTACTGCCTGCTGTGCCCATGTTCTCATGTAGTAGTCTTGTGCATCACTTTCTATATGTTTCCTCTGGAAATGCCAGTGATAAACCTGGGTCCTCCTTCATAAAAAGCATGGTGGTAGGGCTCAAAACTGGGTATTCCCTGGGGTAGGATATGTCAGACAGTATGGGGGAAAACTTGGTTCTACTGGACCCTCCATTTTCCTTAAAAGCCCCAGGATAAAGTTCATTAATGACATCAGTTAGAGCTGGACTACTGTACTTAATTACCCCCCACACTGGTCTGGGGCAAGGAGGAACTCAACATGAAAAAGGTTTGCTTGACCTGTTTCACAGACTCACTCACTCCATCTCTTGCCTTGGCCAAATGTCTCCCTAGTTATAGCATAACTGTGTTTGGAGATTATCGCAAGCGAATATCCCCAACAGGATAGATGCACATTTAACTGTTCCCAATGGATCTTACCACACTGCCCCATAGTTGGGACATAGGCAGCCCATATGTAACCTGTGCATTTCAAGCAACAGGACAAACCTGGGTTGTATATGGGCTGCCTACAGCCTGACCACTTGGAAGTGCAGTAAGATCCAATGGGAATGGTTAAACATACATCTATCCTGTTGGGGATATACGCATGCAATAATCTCCTTAGTCTGGAAGGCCAGAATTCAAATTTATGCTTGGTCCTGGAAACCCTTTAGGAAACCTCCTCTGAATAAGCCTTGCCCAGATAAGCCTGTGATAGGTTCACCTTAAGATCATCATAAGTCTGAAACAATTTCAAGGCGCTTTACAGGAATCCTTCAAGTGCAGCAACTCACAACCTGGAAATGATGCTGTTATGAATAGCAATGCCTGTAGCCCTCCTGGGGGAAATAGGCACACAGAGAAGGAGGAATTGCTATTTAAATGGCAAAAAATATTTTTCCATTTCTATGAAAAGCAGGAAAAGGAAAGTCTCCTGTAGCTTCTAACAAGACTTGCTATTATTTACAACCTGTGAGGAGCTGCTAGCATCTGTAAAGATTCACTGCTAATGCATGCCCACCAAAATAAGACTATTGGCTTAACTTGACCAGGAAGAGGCTGCTCATTTTAACAAGGGGCAAGCCTCCTTACAGAGAAGTGATATTGGAGATACGATTGACAACAAAGTTACACACAGGTGCCAGCAAAATTTCTCCTTTTGTCCTCAGGCATATTGCAAGAAACATGCACTCATCCAAAACACACACTCAATTGCCCAGGGGTTGAAGGAAATTCTAGCTATTGAACCCCAACTATGAATGATGATAGATAGATAGATAGATAGATAGATGATAGATAGAGGATTTTTTTAAAAAAAAATTGGCAAGTGAAGATGTACATATTCTGCATTCTCTCTTCCCCTCCCACTTTTTGAAATTTATTTTATTTTAGTCCCTAACATGAACCTTCTATCTTGTGAATATTATTTTTTTTTTATTTCAGACTTGTTCAACATCTATATTTCTTGCAATAACATTAGATAATTTCATTTTTTTTTTTTCTGGGAGGAAAACATCCCCTCAGACCTAACTATGTCACTTTGACCTCTTTGGGAGGCCTGGGTAAGTTGTGAAAATTCTGGGCCACAATTCTTAAGAAGGAAACTTCACGTTCTTTCCGCTTCACTTAGCCTTCACATGTCTGAGGCAGTTAATGCTGCTGCCCCGTAGTCTGTGTGGCAGGAGCTGTGCGCTGGCTGTGGCACCTATTGTTTGAATTTTTCCTCTCGTTAGTCCCCTTGACCTTTTATTGTCTTACTCCTAAAGTGTCAGGTCAGATTTAGTGTACGGTCTCCCTTCACTAAGAACTCTTTTCCTTTTGTGGATCACTAAACAGGACAATTGCTCTATCCATCTTTTCAGGGCCTATTGTGGAACACCCCCCCTGAGCTGAGAAAGGTTTGATTCAGTGGGAAACCATTTTGGTCAAACAGAAGCCTGACTATGTGTTCTTTAAGGAACTCTGTCTTAATCACTGACTTTTTTTTATCTGGGATATGAAGAGGATTCAGGAGATCAAAAGGCTTGGGAGTACATGGGTTTGAACACAATTTTCCTAGAAATAATGGGAAACCTCCACTGAAAAATGAGCTCTGTTACAATGGGCAAACAAGAAGGAATGCTACATAGTGTTCCCATAGCATTCTAAATCATCAGGTCTTTAGTAGTTTCTTTGGGAAAAAATAAATGGGAGATGGCAGCTGGAACAAGACCAAACAAAATTGTTTATTGTGCACATAAACTGAAGCTTTAATAGTAATAAAAAGATAATTTGAAAGTCTGAATGATCAATACAGAAAATAAAAATAATTATTTAGTGTGATGGTTTACTGATGGACACATCCGTAGCTTTTCATAACATGTTACTATCAGCATGTAATTTGCCCTTCTCAACAGGGTGGCTTATCAACATTATGGCTTCTTTGGGAATGGCTGGATTGTGCTGATCATTTTGATCTGTCACAATCTGGTTTCAGGAATAGTTTTGGAATAGAGAACGGTATTGGTCATCTTGCTGGATAGGTTCTCCTGGCCCTCTCAGCAGCTTTTGATACTGTTGATTCTGGCATCCTTCTGGATTTATCTGTAATATACTTAGGAGGCCCAGATTTATTGCAGCTCCAGTCGTTACTGCAGGAGTAGTCATCAAAAGTGTTCTGGGGGGATTTTTGCTCT
The DNA here is from genome assembly GCA_034509955.1 of Urosaurus nigricauda. Taxonomy (NCBI): domain Eukaryota; kingdom Metazoa; phylum Chordata; class Lepidosauria; order Squamata; family Phrynosomatidae; genus Urosaurus; species Urosaurus nigricauda. Next base: position 85,772,008 of record JAOEGL010000001.1, on the reverse strand, counting down.
ATCCCGTGACCAATGACAATCCTCTCACATCTGGTGCCCTCAGATATATTTGATGACAACTCCCATTAATTCTGAGAAAGCTCCGTATGGCATACCACAAGATTATGTCCTATTCCCATGCTTTTTCACATCTTCATGAAACCACCAGGAGAGATCATTTTGAAATATGGGCTGAAGATCATAGAGATGCTCCTCATCTTTTGCTCTCGTTTCCATCTTCTAGTCATACCAGAAAGGGAATGAAAATGTGGAACCAGCTTCAGGAAAATGTTTTGGGGTGAATCAGGGTGGATAAGTTGCAGATATTGAATAAAATGCAGGTATTGTGAAGAAAAAACAACTATGGATGCATACATATCAATGGTCTTATTGAAGGTCCAAGCTTTTTGGGACTCTGCACTAATCAAGTGATGATAATTGCCAGAAGAAATGCTTTTTTATCAGCTTAGGTTAGTTTACCAGTTGAAACATTGTCTTGAAAAGACAGAACTTGCTTCAGTTGTCCATGTACTATCAATATCCCAGAAGAATGCTAAAGTTCGCTATCTGTGGGAGTGCTTTTCAAGAGAGTTTGGAAACAAGTTTAATACAGAATGTATCTTTTATTTTGGAAGTTTCTTTGAAAGGCCTTTTACTTTTAAAAGTAGACTACAGTTTGAAAATAATTACACAATAAGTTAGTGAGGCTTAATCATAGAGAGATTTTTCCTTAGAGTATCACTTTCCTCTTCAGTTTTATAGACAGATGAATATAAAGCTACCTGGTAATCGTCAAGCTATTCTGCCACCTCTTTGAACAATGTTTTTTCTTCTTAATTTATTAAAATAAGCACTCCACCAAGTGGTTTGCATTAGGATGGTTCAAAACTATGTTAGCTGAACTCTCTGGAACAATGTAAGAGATGATCCTGGAATCTACAAGGTAGAGGGGTACTGAGAAAAAGTTCTGTCTTTTTGTCCAGCAGGAACCTCTACTGGGCCAGAATCCCTACTATGAATGGAAGATTCATGAAAGCACATGCCTGGACTCACCCCTTTATATTTTTGGGGTGTACACTTCTACAGTCCCACATTCAGGCAGGCATAGCTGAAAAGACATAGTGCTCCCTAGGTATTCATTCATGACTAGGCACTGCTATTTCTGTTTCTATTAATTCTCAGGTTGGCTCAAGTCTGCTCCAGCTGATTGCAGGTCAAAACCCCACTGACTGCATGGCCTGCTCCCAAGGTGGGCTATGAATGCAGGGGCTGACCAGCTCCACTGGGAGTCGGTTTATCCAGGCTCATTTTTGCTCCAGTTCTAAGGACGAGAGCATGCTTTTTGGCATGGCTTATGGCCACTTTGGAGGCATGCATCATCTAAATGCCACGCACCCTAAAGTGGCTGGAAGCATTTTGACCATCTCTTTTACCCCTAGGAATGGAAAAGGCAGCCATGAAAGAGCTAGAGAAGATTCTAAAAAGTAAAGATGTAGTACTGAGCAGTATTCCCAATCACTCTGTAGGGATGTGAGAGCTAGACAATGAAAAAATCAGATAAGAGAATCAACTCATCTGAGACATAGTGCTGCAGAAGAATGCTGAGGATACCATGGACAGCTTTAAGAAGTCAAACAAATGGGTCCTTGAACAGATCAAGCCAGAAATACCTCAGGAGCTCAAGATGATTAAATTGAGATTGTTGTACTTTGGCCACATCTTGAGGAGGCACAACTAATTAGGAAAGAAAATAATGCTGGGAAAGGTTGAGGGGAGAAGAGAGGAAGACCTCACACTAGATGGCTAGACTCAATTAGGGAGGATGCAGGCATGAGTCCACAGGAAATTAGCAGAGCAGCGGAGGACACAGAGTCTTGGAGAATTCTCATCCACAAGGTTGCTATGAGTTGAAGTTAACTCAAGGGCAGCTAATAAAAACAAATCCTGTGGGCTCCACTGGGCTCTTTTCCTATTAAACTCTAGTGCATTAAACAGTCAGTGGTAAACCATGATAACATTTTTCAAAAAAAAAAAAAAATCCTGGAGGCAGGGGGAAAGGCTTAGGCTTCTACTCCCCCACTGCAATTAATTACTGAGAAGAGTTCTTGTTTTCTCATTCACATCTCTACCTTCAATCTAGACCAACATTTTCTACACAAGAGTTCGCTGGTTTTAAACATAGTTTAAACATAACATAGTTTTAAAAGCAAACTTTTTTTAAAAAAAAAAAGCTGTCAACATATTTTTTTTAATTCAGGGGTTCCCTGAAAAATACTTTAAGGATTCCTCCAGGTTGAAAATGATGAGAAAGGCCAGGCCCATAGCTAGGCTGGGCAATCAGGGCACTGCCCCGGAGCCCCCAGCCAAAGGGGGCCCCAAAGAGATGCAGCTCCTTTGTCCGCCACAACAGAGGCACCATAAGCTCCCTGGAGCAGCGCTGTGATGTCCCTCATGCACTGTGCCTTTTGGACACAGCGCATAAGCTACATCATCAACGCGTACCCTATGTAAATGGTGGTGCGCCAAGATGGAGTCCACGGCACACAGTAGGACTCGGGAACATGTGAACGCTCCAACCACTAAGGCCTAGAATTGGCCCCAGGCTCACCTAATTTTCTTTTCCACATCTGTTTAAAAAGCACAAGAACATACAAGTATGTTCAAACATTAAAAAATATAGGGGTCCCGAATGTACTTTCTGCCCCAGGGCCCCTAAAGTCCTAGCTACGGGTCTGAGAAAGGCTGGCCTAGAGCCTAAGCCAGAATTTCTACAAAGTCTCTTTCTGTGTTCTGTGAATGTCATTAATCACTGCCAAGAAGAGATTTCCTGAGTCTTTCTAAATTCTAGAAGGAACCAGGCCCATAATGTGCTAGCCTTAAGACTTTAAACATGTTTTTGTTGTTTTCTTCCAATATTCCTATGCCATGAGGTTTCTTTTTTTCTAATAACCCTTTCCCATCTAGATTTATAACTGTTGCTCAAATAGCACAATTTCTGTCTGATCCTGTGACTTTTTCAGTTCCCTCTTTCAGAACATGATTGCATAAATTCCCATTTTAGCACAAAAAGTAAAATATGGGGCTGTATAGACCGGCACTTTATGCTGCCCTGGACATGGATTAGGGTTCAGCATTCACGCATTAGAAAACCTTACCATGTCACCCTGTCACCATTATGGTGTGCGCCCATCCACACAATGCGCACCATGATGATGTTCATGGCGTGCAGCACCCAAATGGCACGGGCCAGAGGGGGCTTCATCCTGGTGCATGAGTGCTCTTGTGATGCCCCTTCCAGGAAGCTGCTCAGAGGGTCGGTGCCACAGCATGCGGCTGCAGTTTCACTGACCTGGGGCAGAAGGGGGTGGCTTCCAGCCACCCATTTGTACTAACCCTATAGTTCCTGAGCACTTGCTGATTCACAAATGTTCCATAACTCCCTCCCACTTTTGATCATCTTCATATAATGTGTGTTACAAAATTATGTGGACTTAACTCCAGCATTGCACCCTGTTGTTTATGGGGATGGACAGAAGAGAGGGAGGATTTTTTGATTCCTACACCAAAAGTTATGATTTGGCGAAATACTGAATTTGCTGTATTCTGTCTCTGGCAACATACAACTCTATTTTGCTTCCTTTTGACTTCCTTGCAACACATATAGTTGTTATTTCACCCCATTTTCACATTTAAAAAAAAATTCTTCAAGTCTCTCCTGTTTCATCTTTGTCACTTGTGAAGATCTTGCAGTCTTTTTTTTAAGGCCACTAAGTGTTTTGAAAGGTTCCCTAATCCTAGAGGGAGGGAGGGAATGCAACATCTTTTGTGGACAGGAGGGTTTCAAAACTAAAGAGGAATGGATCAGTGTGACAAGTATGAAAGAATTTGATACCAAAAGCAGTGAAATGCATAAGAGACACAATGAGCAATATTTTAGAACTAAACTTTTCCAATATTATATTGTTTTAACCCCTTACTACCTAGAGGCCATGCAGAACAAAACAGAATAACTCAGAATACTCATTTTTGAGCAAAACAAACAAAATCACATATTACTAAATTAGAATGGTTCAATAAGCCATAAAACTTCCTCAAAAACATGTCCTGATCCCTATTTCGGACAATAAATAGTACTCTGGGGAAATGATCCAGAACAATAGTTTGTGAGTGACTCATATAGACCAGTCACACAAAACGTCCATAGAAACTACTCATCTGGCATGGATGGCTTGGCACAAGTAGAAGTTGGTTTTCCCAACTGAATATTATTATACTGAACAGGCACTTGAAGTCTTGAGGATTTGCTATATTGCATTCTTCCCATCTACTCAGGTGTAGCTGGTGTATGTATATATGTATGATCCCATTAAATGAATTAAATTTATATCCTGCCATTCTTCCAAAAATAGGAGAATAGACTAGGCTTGTCATGTCAGAAGCTGGTGTTTTAGGCCATTCTCTTCTGTTCCAGAGGGCTTCTGGTCATTAAACATTTGATACTACAATAATAACGGAAGAGTTTCAGCTCTTATATATTGTTCTCAGGTATGTCTTACAGCACTTACTAGTTTGGGTATCCATTTCCTTTACAAGAGATCCTTGAGATAGAGAATAAATTCTTAATAATTGCATGGATAACTTGATGTACCACCTATATCACATATTAGATGTATATCACATATCACTGATTCAGAATTATCCCTTTAGTCAAGACCAGGGAATATTATTGACTGATTATGATGAAAATATGGGGGAAAGTCTCTAAGAAATTTTAGGTTCACTAGATCAGTTGTCCCAACTTGGCAGGGAAAATCTTAATACTCTGTCATTCCACATTTTTAATTGCTTTTAAAATGCCCCCATTTCTTTCTCTTTCCCTCTCTCTTTCCCCCTTTATTCTCAGCTTACTTCAGTTGCTGCAAATTGGGTTCAAAGTGCAAAAGTAGTTTGGACTCAACTCACTGTGGGGAAAGGAGAAGAGGAGGTGAAATCTTGCACTTCCCAATAGGTTCAGGTAAATCCTCTCCGAACCCTCTCAAAGCTTGCCTGTTCTTCATTAATCTGCCATATTTACAAAGAGTGTGATGCTGCCTCAACACACATGTTCTGGTTTTATCTGGGAAATGTTGTAGGGTATGCTATTATAGATCAGCAGCATCCTTGCTGAGAACACCAGTGCCTAATAATGTGCTATCTGAGGGCTTTATCACATTACAAAAGAAAGATGAGAGGGAGCGAGATAGAAGTGGGTTTCACATTACCTTCCTACATGACTTTGTAGTACTTCCAGTCAGTCATAAAAACCTGGCTTTTGACTATTGGATTTTTTTTTCCACAAGGACCAAAGACATAATTTTACGATTGTGGGCATGTAGGAAGGTAAGCTGAAAGCCCCTTCTGTCTTGGTATCTCCTTTCTTTTCTTTCTTTCTTTCTTTCTTTCTTTCTCTTTCTTTCTTTTTTCTTTAGTAATGAGATGAGGCCTTGAGATCCACAGCCTTCAGAATGATACTGCACCAACAGAACTGTACTGAGTTTATATATATATATATATATATATATATATATATATTTGTCAGCAGGAATAACAGCAAAAGCACTGTATTTTGTGCAAAAACAATGTTTGGGGACAGAACCATTACATTTGGGCAGAACAGAGATTTTGCACAAAACACCTTGTGATTTTCCCCTAAAGTCTCAAAATGGAAAAGAAAAATACATAACACTTATATAATGTGGTGAAGTTTCTTCTTTCTTGCTGCAAAAATGAAATAAGCAAAGATTTCTGTTCCTCAATCTGATCTGGGGTGATTCATATGCTTTTACCTTCTTTGTCTGACATTTTGTTGACTATCTACTATCCTTTTAAAGGGTAGTAGATAGTCAACAGCACAAAGAGTAACAGAAGTGTCATTGATTGTCATCCACTCTTTCATGTTGGGCTTCAGAGATACTGTTCATGTTCTGTCTTTCCTGCCCTTACTCCTTTGTCCATTTTGGCAACTCTTCCACTTCTACATACCTCTATTACCACTTCCTTCCCTGTGTTCAACTGCAATCTGTACAATGTGCCAAGAGCAGTCCCTTGATGAGTCAGATACTCTTTGTGTGTCAGCTTTGGAACTCCCTTCTCCTGAAAGCCTGCCAAAGCTATAGCAATGTATTTCTGGAGGTAAAGCAACTTTTAAAAAAAATAGTCAAGGAAAAGCAGATAATTATTTTCATAAAGGTCTTTTATAAAAAGATACATATGTATACATTTTCATTATTATAAATATTGTTAATCACCCTGACAAGGTAAAGCAGAGAAACCAGTTTAATGTAATAGTTTGCATGAAGTAGCCATGTTAGTCTGTTGCAACAAACAACATGATGTCTATGGCACCTTAACAATTAATAAATGTTATTTGGCATAAGCCATTATGGGATTCTTTAGCACATATATGTAGTTTTATCTCTGTTGGCAGATTATTATGCACATGCTGGAGTGGGCAGGTGCCTTGACAATATATTGTTGTTATTGTTAACTGCCAGCAACCTTATGGATAAGAGACTTCCAAATCACCCTGTCATCAATAGGCTTGCACAAGTCTTGCAGACTCAGGGCCATGCTTTCCTTGATTGAGTCTATCCATCTGTAATGAAGTCTTCTTTTTTTCCTACTGCCTTCTACCTTACCAAGCCTTATTGTCTCTTCTAGTTAGTGAAGTCTTTTATGATATGCCAAAACTATTACAGTCTCGATTTAGTTATCTTGGCTCCTAGGGAGGATTCAGTCCTAATCTGCTATTTATCTTTTTATCAGTCCATGGTATAAATAGAATGCTTCTCAAGCCCCACATTTCAACGAGTTGATTTTCTTCCTATCAGCATCCTTCTCTGTCCATCTTCGACAACCACACATAGAAATTGTAAATGCAATGGCATGGACAGTCTTTAGTATTCAGTAATATATCTTGATGCTTCAGGCTTCAGGCTGTTGTCTATTTCCTTCATAGCTGCTTCACAGCTTCCAAGTCCTAGTCTTCTTCTAATTTCTTGAAAGTAGTCTTCCTTCTGATTAATGACTGATCCAACATATGGTAAATCTTTAATTCTTTCAATGTGTTCATCATCTACTTTAAAAGTTATATAAATAATTTGTGTTCATTATTTTTGTTTTCTTAATGTTCAGCTGCAAACCTGCCTTTACATTATCCATGCTGTTCTTCAGTAATTGTTCCATGTCTTTGCAACTTTCTGCTAGCAGTGTGGTATCATTTACATATCTTAAACTGTTGGTGTTCCTTTCTCCAATGTTCATGCCTCCTTCGTCTAAATCTAATCTTGCTTTATGTATGATATATTCAGCATATAAGTTAAACAGATAGGGTGATACAATGCAGCCTTGCTTGACCACCTTGCCAAATGGAAACCGTTACTTTTTTCCCATATTCTGATGTGATAGTAGCTTTCTGTCCTGAGAACATGTTGCACGTCAGGATAATCAAATGTTGTAGCACACATATTTCTTTTCGAGAGATCCATAGTATTTCATGTGCTACACAATCAAAGCTATGGACTATAAAACACAGGCTGATTTTCTTTTGAAATTCTTTGTTGTGCTCCATTATCCAACATAGAATCATAGAATCATAGAGTTGGAAGAGACCACAAGGGCCATCCAGTCCAACCCCCTGCCATGCAGGAACTCCCAGTCAAAGCATGTTTGCAATATGATCCCTAGTGCTTCTTTCTTTCCTCAATCCAGCTTGGACATCTCACATTTCTCACTCCATATATGCTAAAAGTTGTTGTATAATTTTGAGCATCACTTAGCTTGCATGGGAGATTAATGTAATGGCCCAGTTACTGCAATCCCTGGTATCTTCTTTATTGGGGACTGGACGGTATATTAAGTGTTTGGCACATTTAGCCTGGCTCCTTAGCAATAGCCTGTCTGACATGTGAGACCCTACTAGTAGTACTGCTGCCATCAAGTCTAGCCTCTTGCCTCATATGAGCACATAATCCCACTACCATGGAAAGGTAGTGTCATGGTGATCTGGATGATAGGAAGAAGATCATAATCAATGGGATAAAAATGAAGAGAAATGCAAAAAGTACAATGTCCTTATTCAAGCCACAATACATAGAATTGAACCATTTGGTAAATTCTTGTTGAGCTATTATTTTAAAAAACAGTGAGGGGCTCTTTAGTCTTCTGAGTCAATCTCTTGCTGACTAGACTTCAAAAACAGATTTCAACATGAAACAAAAACACTTCATTGAGAGGTTCATATCCTATCACTTGAATAAGCACAATGACTTTTTATCCCATTATGTGTTAATCACTGCATCAATGCAAAAATTTCTGTGTTACCACTCAATTACTGTTTGTTAATGCCTTTGTTAAAGAAATTTTCACTACTTTATATTTTGAACTTTAATCTATCACATTCCAGTGATTAATATTACAATCCCCATAAAGTTAGCTGTAATCCATTAAAAGCTAAATTTGTTAGCATCACAAAACATAATAAAGAAACTCTCCCACCACTCCAGTTAAGGGTCTCACTGTACTCTCTCCTTGGCATACTGTCCTACTCTGGATTTGTTTTATTCTACTATTCTTACTCTTACTTTTACTTTCTTTCAGTCTTACATGGACTTCCAATTTTTTAAAAAAAGATAAACAGTAAAATATGCCATAAAAGGGTTAATCCAATTACCTGACCAAAACTATGCTATAGAGGTTATAGAGATAGGCAGGAAGGTTATTATTTTCATACTGGACAGGAAGGTGAATATTTTCATATTACAGATTAAAACCTTTCAATTGCTAAGCAAGAATGGGAAAGTATATGTTAAATCAAAAGTGCTACCCTGTTTCCCTGAAAATAAGACATCCCCAGAAAATATGACTTAACAGAGGTTTTGCTGAATTGCTAAATATAAGGCCTCCCCCAAAAGTAAGAAATAGTAAACTCTTTGTATATAAATATATATACAGAATATAATAAATGTTCCTTGTTGTTGTTGTTGTTCAACAATAAATGTGAATTCTTCTTCATGGAAAAATATGTCATCCCCTGAAAATAAGACCTAGCATATCTTTGGGAGCAAAAGTTAATATAAGACACTGTCTTATTTTCGGGGAAACACGGTATATTGTGACATGTTCTAATCAGAAAGAAATTACCTAGTGATGATGGTTATTTTTGGTCAATAATATTTCTTTATTGATTAAAAAATAAAGAGAGGTTACAAATTCATTTGATATTTATGGTAAGCATTGAGAAGCATTTTATTTTATTTTATTTGTTGTTTAGGAATAACAATTTGGGATAACAAGAGGGCAATATCTATTGTGTCTTTCATTCAATTTCATTTCCTCTATCTGTTCACATCTTTCAGACATTTGTAATTGTTAAGCAGTTCTGGCCTTTAACCATACTGGCATTTATTTCTGGGAGGATGGGAAAAAGTGATCTAGGCATTTCCTATTGGCTCTGAACCTAGAAACACCTGCTCAGATCACGAGTGGCTAGCTGGCTGTATTCTACTCAAAAAGAATACTTTGACCTGCCCCTTAATGGAACTAAACACAGATTTACAATGAAAAGTATCAAACTTCATGGGAAAAATGCAGTCTCTTAAAACACAGTCATTTGAATAGGCCTAATGAGACCTATATAGTTGCTCCTTTGGAACTTCTGAAGAAAAAGTAGAGAGGAAGCTTTGGAAAAATCTGTAGCTGTAGGTCTGAGAAAGCCTTCTTGGAGATTCTGTGGAAAAAAAAACCATCCAGAGCAGCTGTTCTGGTTGTCATAAAAGTCTTGGAGCCACTACAGATAGACAGAGGCAATTGCACAAGACATGCCAGTCTCTATATTCCCACAATGCTACTGACACCACAGAAGCCACATCCCTATAAACTAGAATTATAGAATCATAGAGTTGGAAGAGACCACAAGGACCATCTAGTCCAACCCCCTTCCATGCAGGAACTCCCAATCAAAGCATCCCCGACAGATGACCATCCAGCCTCTGCTTAAAGACCTCTTAGGAAAGAGATTCCACTACACTCTGGGGTAGTGTGTTCCACTGTCAAACAGCCCTTACTGTCAGGAAGTTCCTCCTAATGTTGAGGTGGAATCTCTTTTCCTGCAGTTTGCATCCATTGTTCTGCGTTCTAGTCTCTGGAGCAACAGAAAACAAGCTTGCTCCCTCCTCAATATGACATCCCTTCAAATACTTAAAGAGGGCTATCAAATCACCTATTAACCTTCTCTTCTCCAGGCTAAATAAACATCCCCAGCTCCCTACGTCGCTCCTCATAAGGAATGGCTTCCAGACCCTTCACCATCTTTTGGAGAAGCTCCAGTTTCTCCATATCTTTTTTGAATTGTGGTGCCCAGAACTGGACACAGTATTCCAGGTGGGGCCTGACCAAAGCAGAATAGAGTGGCACTATTACTTCCGGTGATCTAGACACTATACTTCTATTGATTCAGCCTAAAATTGCCTTGGCCTTTTTAGCTGCCGCATCACACTGTTGACTCATGTTCAACTTATGGTCTACTTGGACTCCTAGATCTCTTTCACACGTAGTTTCATTCAGCCAGATGTCCCCCATCCTATATCTGTGCATTTCATTTTTCCGCCCTAAGTGCAGAACCTTACATTTATCTGTGGTGAATTTCATTTTGTTAGCTTTGGCCCAGCTTTCTAGTCTATTCAGGTTGTTTTGAATTTTGATCCTGTCTTCTGGGGTATTAGCTACTCCTCCTAATTTGGTGTCATCTGCAAATTTGATAAGTATGCCCCCAATTCTGTCATCCAAATCATTAATAAAGATGTTGAATAGCACTGGGCCCAGGACAGAATCCTGTGGCACCCCACTTGTCACTTCTCTCCAGGATGAAAATGAACCATTGCTGAGCACTGTTTGGGTTCAACCGGTCAACCAATTACAAATCCACCTAACAGTTGCCTTGTCTAGCCCATATTTTACAAGCTTGTTTGCAAGAATGTCATGGGGAACTTTGTCAAAGGCCTTACTGAAATCAAGATATACTACATCCACAGCATTCCCCTCATCTACCAAGCTGGTAATTTTATCAAAAAAAAAAAAGAGAGATCAGGTTTGTCTGGCATGACTCGCTTCTCTGAAACCCATGTTGACGTTTTGTGAGTATGGCATTGCCTTCTAGAAGTTCACAGACTCCCTGTTTAATGATCTGCTCTAGTATCCTTCCTGGAATTGATGTCAGACTAACTGGACAATAGTTGTTGGGATCGTCATTTTTTCCCTTTTTGAAGATGGGGACAACGTTTGCCCTCCTCCAGTCTGCTGGGACTTCTCCTGTTCTCCAGAAGTTCTCAAAGATTATGGCCAGTGGTTCCAATATTACATTTGCCAGTTCTTTTAGTACCCTTTGATGTAGTTCATCTGGTTCTGGAGACTTATATTCATTTAGATTAACCAGGTATTCCTGTACTATCTCTTTACTTATTCTGTGCTGAAATTCCCCTATTCTGTCCTCTGCTCAATTATCCTCAGCTTGAGCACCCTTTGCCCTTTCTGAGAAGACTGAAGCAAAGAAGTTGTTGAATAATTCTGCCTTTTCTCTCTCCCTTGTTTGCATTTTGCCATCTTCTGCACGCAGTGGCCCTACCATTTCCTCCTTCTTCCTTTTGCTGCGGACATACCCAAAAAAGCCCTTTTGTTCTTCTTAACCTCTCTAGCAAGCCTGAGTTCATTCTGCGCTTTAGCTTTTCTGACTTTACCCCTACAAGTGCTTGCTATTTGTTTGAATACTGCTTTGGTGATTTCCCCATTTTTCCATTTCTAATACATGTCCTGTTTAAAACTTAGCTCAGTTGAAAGTTCCTTAGTCATCCATCCTGGCTTCTTGAGACATCTTCCATTCTTCTTCCTCATTGGAACTCTTTGAAATTGTGCCTTCAGTATCTCCTTTTTGAGAAACTCCCATCCGTCTTGAACTCCCTTCCCTTTTAGTATTCCTGACCATGGGATCACCCCCAATATTTCTCTAAGTTTATTGAAATCAGCTCTCCTAAAGTCTAGAATGCGTGTCTGACTATGTCTGACTTCCCCTTTCCATTGTACAGTGGTCCCCTGGGATGCGAATCCCCCGGGGAACGAAATCCCCGGGACCCAAAACTGCCGGGGCCGCAAAAAAGCCCCCAGGATCCAAAGAAAACCCCAGGTTGCGAAAGGGAAAAACCGCGCAGCCCCTTTAAATTTGCCGCGCGGTCCATCCACTAAAGCGGTCCCCCGGGAAACGAAGATTTCCGGGTTACGAAAAGTAATCCGGAACGGATTACTTTCGTAACCCGGGGGACCACTGTATAACAAACTCCAGGAGAACATAGTCACTCCCACTTAATGTTCCAACCACTTGCACCCCATTGACTAGGTCCTCCCTGTTGGTTAAGATCAGATCCAAAATAGCTGATCCCCTTGTTGCCTCTTCCACCTTTTGGACAATGAAACTGTCTTCAAGGCAATTGAGGAATTTGCTAGACCTTGAAGATTTGGCTGAGTTTGAGTTCCAGCAAATATCTGGATAGTTGAAGTCCCCTATCACTACTGCATCTCTATTTTCTGTGTGTGTGGTCATCTGTTCTAGAAAAGCATCATCCAATTCCTCTGTCTGACTTGGAGGTCTGTAGTAGACTCCCACAGTCACATCCCTGTTGTTTCCCTCTCCTTTAATTTTTATCCAGATGCTCTCCACTTGGCTTCCAGTATTGATGTCCTGGATCTCTTCACTGGTGTAAATGTCCCTGACATATAATGCTATTCCTCCTCCTTTCCTGTTTGGCCTGTTTCTCTTTAAAAGGTTATACCCCTTTATTTCTATATTCCAATCGTGAGACTCATCCCACCAGGTTTCAATGATGCCTATTATATCATATTTGTTTTGTTGTGCTAGGAGTTCAAGTTCATCCTGTTTATTTCCCATGCTCTGTGCATTAGTGTAGAGACATCGAAGACCTTTTACTTGCTGCCTGTGCAAATTTTTTGCCCCCTACTGTTGTGTCCTTGCACTGTTTGCCTTCTTCCCTCTATGTCATTTTGACTATTTTCTCCAGCCCTTTTGCCTTCCAGAATGCTGTCTCCCCTTCCCCACATAACTCAGTTTAAAGCCCTCCTGATCAGATTCTTCAGACTGTTGGCAAAAAGGTTTCTTCCAACTGGCGTGAGATGCAGTCCATCCTTTGCCAGAAGTCCCTCCTCATGGAACTGCAGCCCATGATGCAAGAATCCAAACTGTTCTTGGTGGCACGATCTGCGGAGCCAGCTGTTGACATCTGCTATTTTCTTCTCCCTTCCTTGACCATGCCCTTCAACTGGGAGAAGGGATGAGATGACAACCTGTGCATCCATATCTTTCAGCTTCCTACCCAGAGCCTCATAATCCCTTCTGACGTTCTGAAGGCTGTGCCTTGTACTATCATTGGTTCCCACATGAACCAAAAGAAAGGGGTACGTATTCACCAGTAGGCTTGACAAGTCTTGTCAGCCTCTCCGTCACATCATGGATCTTTGCCCCAGGGAGACAACACACCTCCCGAGACATCTTGTCAGGCCCACAAACCACTGCTTTGGTACCCCTCTGCAAGGAGTCCACCACCACCACCACCACCACCATGCGCCTCCTCCGAGGCTTAGCAGTGTCTGTTCCCTTTCGTGATACTCTCAGGCTCCCCTGCTCTGTCCCTGATGTCTGTCCCTGCTGCTTTTCCTCATCATCTCTGACAACAGAGAGAGATTCAAAGTGATTCTGTAGCTGCAAGCTGCTCACAGAACATTCCCTGGTTTCCTTACTTCTGTGTGTGACCTTCCTCCAAGCATCTACCTCTGTTTTATGTGCAGTGACCTCCTCCACCCCAGCAACTTCCTCTGTGTGTTTCCCACCCAAGACATTCTGGTCTGTACTGTTCAGGAGAATCTCCTGCTCACTAAGATGCTGAAGTGCAAATACCTGGGCCTCCAGCTGCCAGACTTTCTCTTCCAAGAGGGCTACCAACTTGCACTTGGTGCAGGTGAAGTTCCCCATATCCCTAGGCAAGAAGACAAACATCCCACAAGTGTTGCAGGTGACTGCACCAGGGCCTTCAGTTTTCATACTGAGAAGTCTTAAGGAGGCATTGAAACAAGACTGTGGGCTTCCCCTGCTAAACTTGGCCTTTGGCCCCAAGCTCTGTCACTGAGCTCGAGTCACGGGGCCTATAGTTATGTAGAGATCTCCTGGCTACTAGCTCCTTCCAGAGGCAAGTCTTTGACTCACTTCGTCTGAGCAAAGGTCCCCACAAACCCCTTAAGGAAAGAAGGGAAAGAAAAGTGGAAAATTTAAAGAGCCCCCAACAATGTTTCAAGCCAGCTTCTCTTCTATAAGAAAAATTACAATTTGCGTGCCATTAGGCACCGCCTCTACCAGCCTTGTGTAGAATTAGAGTTCTGGCCCCTCCCAGTGACTCCCAGAATGCAATAGCTCAAGTTTAAGTTTAGATGTCACCCAAGCACCTTTTAGAAGAACTGTCACTCTGCATGTAGTTACAGCTGATATCCTACAATCTCTGAGAAGCAACCATCTCTACATGTTCAGAAATGGAAAACCACCATTTGTCATGACATAAGAGTCCAACCAGTCTGACAGAAAAATGCTGAGGAGCCAGTGATGCTAGGGAAGGGGATATCTGAGCCAACCACCGTATGTGAGCCACCAAAATGTTCATGTCCAAGACAACATTGAAATCCCCTGGGTCTGCCTCTGGCACAGGTATAAATCACTCTCCTCCAGAAGTTCCACAATCTCCACAATACAACTATGCCAACACCACTTTGACAGCACTTCATAGAAAAGAGAAGGATCACCAAATTTCAAAACAGGGGCCTTTTTCTTTAAAGCTCCCCTCTCCATGGGAAGGGATGGAGACTGAGTGTAATCTTGGCCCAGAGAATAAAATGCCTTACTTTGAGCTTCAGATTCAATTGGAGCTATTTTCACTGCTGTATTTTTATGCTGCCCTGCCAGCCCTCAGTACTAGCCTGAATGGAACACCATTGCCTCTTCATTCCAGGATTTACTACTAAATGCCATGTGATATCTGCAAGTCTACCATTGATTTATTCAGTCTGCACTCTGTCCGGGGACTGAGTTGAACTGTGGATTACAACTGGAGCTAAGGGTTTGATTCCCTGCTCAGCCTTGGAAACTCATTGGGTAGCCTTGGGCAAGTCTTACATTCCCATCTCCAGAAATCCTCATGATAGTTTCACTTTAGGATTGCCATAAGTTGGAAAAGACTTGAAGGCACACAACAACAAACATGGCAACCATTGTTTTAGTATCCACATTGTACTGGAGTTTCATGATCTGAAAATCAGCTGTGCCTGAATGTCTAATAATCCCATATACTATTAATATCATTAGAGGGCCTCCATGCATTCAACAGCTGCACAGAAAGAAGAGGCTGATCTAATCTCTACCTAAGATGTGTAACTATTAGAGCCAAAATAGCTAGTCATCATTAAATGACCACAGAATTTTCTCTTCTATCAGATGAAATCAAGCAAGGATTGTTAAGTGAAAATTAGGAAATTAGGAAATAAGTATTGACACCATAAATTATTCATATTTATTTAGTTAAATTTGTTTTTAACATTTCTGCCAAATAGTACTCAAGGTGGATGATGCCAATAAAAATACTAAACAGCAAATCAAGGTCATCCTAGAAACCAAGAATATCAACTAATAAAGGTCAACGTAAGAAACTAAAAATAACATGTAATTATTTTAAAATCTAGTAATTTCCTTTCTCCATTAATTAATGTCTATCTATTCCATTACAACTGCAACTCAACAAAGAATAAAAAGGAAGAAGGAAGGAAGAGGCGGCGGGGGAGGGGGGAGAGAGAGAAATCTGCTAAAACCTTTAAGGCTAACTAGTTTTTTATTTTCATCTGAGTTTTCACGTATTTAAACTCACTTTTTCAAATGCAGTACAGAATGGATTTATATCCATGAAAGCTCATGTGCAAACAAAAACCAGTTCATCTTAAAGCTGCTGCCATATTTCTTTTTCTTTTCTCCCCCTTCCTCCATTCTTCCTCTTTTTTATGCTGCAAGGCCAATGCAATTTCAGGCTGCATCAATAAAAGTATAGCATCTAGATCAAGGGAAGTAATAGTGCCACTCTATTCTGCTTTGGTCAGGCCCCACCTGGAATACTGTGTCCAGTTCTGGGCACCACAATTCCAAAAAGATGTTGAGAAACTGGAGCATGTCCAAAGAAGAGTGACTAAAATGGTGAAGGGTTTGGAAACCATGCCTTATGAGGAACGCCTTAGGGAGCTGGGAATGTTTAGTCTGGAGAAGAGAAGGTTAAGAGGCGATATGATAGCCCTGTTTAAATATTTGAAGGGATGTCGTATTGAGGAAAGAGCAAGCTTGTTTTCAGCTGCTCCAGAGAACAGGACCCAGAAAAATGGATGCAAACTACATGAAAAGAGATTCCACCTCAACATTAGTAGGAACTTCCTGACTGTAAGGGCTGTTCAACAGTGGAACACACTTCCTTGGAGTGTAGTGGTGTCTCCTTCCTTGGAAGTCTTTAAACAGACGCTGAATGGCCATCTGTCGGTGATGCTTTGATTTTGATTTCCTGCATGGCAGGAGGTTGGACTAGATGGCCCTTGTGGTCTCTTCCAACTTTGTGATTCTATGATTCTATGATTCAAGAGACTAACATGGCTACTTCTGTGAAAACTTCAGCAAATAGGAACTTCATTCCTTTTGCAGTATAACTATAATAGCAATGTGACTTCACTAAATGGTTGTATAACATGGTTCAAGTGATTTTTAAAATATCTAACTATAATAGTAAATATTTCTTGCACCTTTGACCTCTAAGGAGTTTATCACACAACGGAAAAGTATAATCCAATGGCAATCCAAACACAATCATGGGGTTTCACGTTATTGCATATGAGTGTATCTAACGCAATTTTGGGCAAAAGGGAATTCATTCCGAACGCAATCATGGGTTTTACGTTATTGCATATTAGAGTATCTCATGCAATTTGGGGCAATGGGAAGTCATTCTGAATGCATTCCAAACACAATTAGAATTCATGTAAATTCACTAAACTAGCGAATTTACGTGAATTTGAATTGGCTCCATTCGAAATAGACACATATTCCTCCCGTCTGATAAACTCCTAACTAAAGTTTCCAACCTTCCTTTCTTTATGTGATGAAAAGAATTTTTCAAAAGCACATTTGGAAGCTTAATGTAATTCCTAGAATTGTAATGTTTCAAAAGATGTTCCCAAAATTTTTGAGCAAAAGGATTTCAGCTCTTCAGAATCTATTACCTACAAGTCATTTGCACAGACAGGCTTTTCAAATCATATAAGATTTCCCATGGCTCCTAGACATATATACTGTAATATCTTTCTTAACTCACAGGCTCTTTTGTTTATTTGTAAATTGCTTAACAACTTATCACTGATAAATTAAGTACAAGTAGTTTGAAGTTCATTATTCTACTCAGAAAACTTAACAATAAAATATAAACATATATTTCCAGGATAGTTGATGCATGTCCCAGAGTTGTACATGTCTTATTCTCTGGTAGCACGTAACACATTATGCTGGAACGTTGGCATCTCTACAAAGTTTTGTTTCAGGGAGATGCCTTCTGCTCCAAAGGATTATCCATCATTTTGAATTTTCCGTTCCAAAAGGCAGTTGACAGGGGGTCACTTCCTTGTTTCACATTACTTTATCATTGGGAATTCTGAGCTCAGGTTCTGGTATTTCTCTGATAAAAATGGTTGATGCACTTCTGAGATCAACAGACCCATTTTCTACTTTGTGACAGCCAAAGGTCTGATCCAAAAATGAAAGCACAGTCATAGTCAACTTCAATTCAACTGTGGTTAAAGAAGAGAGAAGTGATGGAAAAACTTGTTAACAAGGTATACAATTTTAGTGTTTTTAAGCCCCATTTTCAGTATAATAAAATGGTTATTTTAGGTACAACAGATGTGATTGTTCTAGAAACAAGATCCCAAAGTGATGCATGTTTTAAATGGTCAGAAAACATGCAGTCTACATGCTACACAGCAGGGCAGAAATGATGCCATTCTCAAGTAATCCTGTTACAACCCATTCCTTTGGAGACATGTTGCTTTATAAACATGACCACCCTGGGCACCTTTTGGAAAAGTCTGTTCAAAGTTTATTTAACACTGGCTTTAGGTTAGATTTACAGCTTTGGGGCTTGTTAGCCAGCAAATAACATAAGGGCTTTCAGTATACAGCTTTTAACATGGTGACATTGCCTTTCATTTAGCATAAGTGATTGTATACGTTATACTGTCAGATCACTGTACATAGCTTTTTGTGGTCAGGGGCTTGTTTTATCATAGGATTTTGCTGAACCACTTCCAAACCAGAACTCCCATGTGTCTAATTATATTGTATTTCCATTATATAAACTTTATTTTTTAAGACCAAAAACATATGAAATAATGATGGGAATAAGCCTCTCCTACCACACCACCTCTTATTTGTGGGAAGAAATGTTTACAGAAAGGATCCAAAGGTTGTCATTAAAGCACAGGTAAGAAAGATGAACCATCATATGAGGGTAATCTGTCGAGAACTTTGAACACCCCTCTTCAGGAAGAGCTTAAGTTAAATCAGACTGATGCAAAAACGATGTAAAATGTTCCAGGAAGAAAATAAACTTGTTGCTGGAAACTGTTCACTTTCAGCTACAATCATGATCAACAATATCCATGTACGAAAGAACTATTTAGGTCAAGGCAAGTTCCCATGCAACATTTTGCAACTGAGATGGCAACCAGAGAAATATCAACAGGAATGTTTGGTATGTCTAAAGTTGTTCCCATCAAGAGAAAGCAAAAGCACATGCCAACAGTGTTAAGCTGTACCTGACCTGCTCTCAAGTCAGTGTTTTAGTACCAAAGGGAATATTTTACAGAAAATCCCTGAAAATGGATGGCAGAGGCAACTTTAGACCAAATAGCCTCTGGTTCAGAAGCCAGGATCTTATGTAACATACAATTTTGGGTGGGAAGTGATAGTTTCAAAAGTGATTTCAACACATTATGGAACTTTTCAGATCAATTTGACTTCTTTTGATCCCTCATTGGGAAAAGTGATAGTGAGTATTATGCATGTTTTGCTATTTGTTTATTTTACATAATTAACATAAACATGCAATGATAGCTGCTTAATATTGATGGCCATCATGGTTAATTATTTTAAAAGGATTATAAATGTGTTGCTGTTGTTGTTGTTGTTTTTAAAAAAGCCTACTTCTGTTAAACAGCCCAGAATCACCAACCTTTAGAACCATGTACACATATCAATGTTGGTCTTTATCAGGGGTTGCATGGGTGGAGGTAAGGGAAGAAGTGCATACTCACCTCTGAGCGAATTCAAATGTGCTGAAGCAAATCTTGCCTTTTTAAGTCTATCTGGCTTCTGGCCCTCTGAATCCACAAAATTTTTTCCAGGGAGATGGTTCTACCTTTGGTTCCACCCTTAAAGTGGCCTAAAATATTTGAAACAAAGAAATGATACAAAACACACAAGCTCATCTGTGCTTTTAAACAGAGATAACACTTAGGTTATTTATTTTCAGAGCCACTGTTTCAATCTAATAACCTCTACCTGTCATTTTTCCCTTTATTATTCTCTCTCTCTCTCTCTCTCTCTCTTTCTCTCTGCTACTCAGACAAAGTAGTTAAACATGCCATTTAGGAGACAGAACATGCATAATATAAAACTCCAGAAAACATTAACATACTTGAAAAGCACCTTAATCACATTCTGTTTCCAGATGTGGAAATTTGCATTCCAGTTGAACCTTTATCCTGTGGTTGTTTGCTGAACTATTGAAAGGACATTCTTCAAAATACAAGTTCTAAAAACACATGGAGTGTTCAGAAGTGATTCATCAGCTCCTAAATAGATTATGAGGGAGTGCAGTTGAGTTTGAAGGGGAGTGACTCATAAGTGACTCCCTCACCGGGAAGTAGATTTCATTAAACTTAGGGGGACCTACTTCTGAGTAAACAAGTTAGGATCATGTTGCCATCATGGTGCACAGGATTTTACCCTTTTGAGGCTACAAAATATTATTTAGATGGTTTCACAATTAAAAAGAGGTAGTTTCGTACATGAAATACATCAATAAGTACTTTCTCACATGCATATTTCAAACTGCAATTGTAGCAACAGAATAGTCCTTTTGGCAGTACCTACCACGGAACATCACCTCCAATCTCTTGCTGCTGTTCCTCTGAAGTGTTGGTAGAGGGCATCTTTTCATTGATGGGACAATCCATCAATAGCCCATCAATTGTGCTGCCACTCCATTACTCCACAGTTGTGATAAGTGATGATCTCTGGCAGTCCTGATATTGAGCAGTCAAATGGTGCCAGTTTCCTCTTTTCCCCCTCTTCCCCTTGCTTCGCTATTCCTGGGCCGCCGCCGCCACCACCACCACCACTACTACTACTCCTTCTTATTCTAATATCACTTTCTTTTTTCTTCTTTTTAAAAAACTAAATCACATTACCATAAATCTGGAATTGCATTACAAATTTTAAACAGAAACAGAAAAAAGAAAGATTTGCTGGGAAGGGCATAGGGCAGGAAGATGAGGCTAAGGGGGAATGTAGAAAAGAACACACAGACTCTCACAAATGGCCCCTGTCACACTATTGAAGAGAGGTATGATAAAAAAATGTCAAACCCAGTATGTTTCTATTCATTTAAACAACTCAACTGTGGCAAAACTGAAGGTTGTGTGATATAGTCCTTCATGTAACAACAAAATGCATGATCCACAGACATGCCAGCAATATCCCTAGTAGATGTGCATTCAGCAACTATCAGGAGAGATCTATCCATAGGTTGATGTATGTCACATTATTCCTCCATATAAATTACACTCCTAATTTGTTTGAACATGTAACTCCAACCAGAATACAACCTGAGTGTATGCTTGCTAAAACTTTAAATGATTGTTGGGGTGGGGGACCAAAATGGCAACCAGAGCTTGCCATCTGAAATAGCACTGTCTGTAATGCTACCTTAAATCCTCTCACTACATTCTGCTGCATGAGTAGACTACACTTTCTTTTCCCTTACTAAAAGGGTGTTTAGCACCACCTCAACAGAGTATCAGTCACCTGGTAAGTTCATCTTTCTATTATCACTCAGAAAATGTGTGCATGCACACACACACACACTTTTAAGTCACCTAGCCCATGAATTTCATATGGTTTTCTGAGGCAAGGAATATTAAAAAGTGGTTTTGCCAGTTCCTTCCTCTGAACAAATCTGAGTTATATCATTTCCTCTTATAGATCAACCACCTCCATATAGCAATGCTTCCAGAGGAAAAAAAGCACATTTACCATTTCTCTTTCTCATTCTCCAAAACCACTCTTCCTCCACTAACAGAAGTTAGAAAAAATACTTATTTGGACAACAACTCCCAGGCTGCTGCCACATAGCAGATTTAACTGCTATGGCTCCATCCTATGGAATTTTGGGATTTGAAGTTTGTTATGGCACCAGAGTTCTCTGACAAGGATGGCTAAATATCTCAAAAAACTACAGATCCCAAAATTCTATAGCAGTGAACCATAGCAGTTAAAACAATGTCAAACTGCATTAATTCTGCCATGTCTCCCCCCAGCTGTCATACTCATGCTGGTTGAGAGATTCTGTGAATAATCATCTCAAAAGTAACTTTTCCACACTCTGCTCATAGCTATAGTTGTTCAAGTCTTGCCTTGAACCTGACTTCTCCAGCATTGTATGTAGCACAGGAGATGACAGCACCTTAAGGCATCCGTTTTCCTTAACCCTTTACTGAAGCCTCCCCACAAAAGGCATTAGTAGCATTGAAAGACTCTTTTCATAAGCTGTCTGGAACCCTAAAAAGTAGTATTCCTCTCAGAGTGTGAAGATACACCACTAACTCTGTGGCAGATTCCAGTACATCTGCACAAGAATGTAGTCATAATAATGGGGAGAAAAACAAATACTGTATGCAGAGTTGTTAACAAGCATTTTGTTCAGTGTCATGTGAAACAGGGTGGCCCAAGAGCACATAACACTTCCATTCCAACATTGTTTTGTGAACAGTGAGCTTGTAGCAAGATACGCTCTATCATATGATTGTTGTCAGTCATCCAAGGTTTTAATTCTAAACTTTCCCAAGAAATGCCATGCAACATTTATTGGGGAGGGGGGGATCACTGGCCAGTTTAGTGCTTGTCTACAGACATGGGAATGAAATCTCAAGCAGCATATCCATGATTAAGAATGCTTTCATGCATCTCCACCTGCTGGTTGGCATTTCATTAATTTCAGTCATCTAGAGGGATGATAACCATGCTGTTCTGAAGGGAAGCTCTTGTGTGGGAAACAAAGATCTGCTGAATAAATAAAGGCTACCCTTCTAGCAGGAGATGACAGTTTAGCTCACCAAATAGAAGATCATCAATGCAGCAGAATCCACTGACAATAGCCACAGTTAAGGAAGACAACCAGATGGACAGGACAAAAAGCAGAAACCAAACCAGAACTTTACAATCCCTATTGTTGTAGCAGACTTCTAAAACAAACTTTGGAATGTTTTGCAGCATGCCATCTTAATTTTCAGATTCCAAACAGCTGCTCCTGTGGTTCTTTTTACTACCTCCTTCCTTTTCCTAGCTATTTTAAAGCACATTTTAAAGTTTAATTGTATTAAAAGTAAGGAAACTGCATGTTTACTGCAGAGAAAGGTGGTACAATTTGTTACCTACCAGCTTCAGCTAGGTTGTGGTCCTGTATTCACCCTTCAGTATGTCCCTTTCAATTCAATAAAACTTCCTTCTCAGTAGGCATGCATTGGATTGCACTGTTTAAGAGACATGCATATATTCATCTGTCACCATTGATTTGCTTGCCAACATTTCTCAAATTAAAAAAAAAAAGCTGGACACATATGGTCAAGCAATATCAAATTGCAGTATGGTAGAAGCTACTAATGAGACCGAAGAGGTGAAGCTGCAGCAGTTTGTTTTTGACTGAGATTACTAGGAAAACCAAGGTTATGCCCTTTCCTCTCCTCTCCTCTCCTCCTTGATGAGCTAACAGAGTGCAAAATACTTGTGCACTCTGAACTCAGGAGATTTTCACATGGGCAAAAGTGATGGGAGCATAGAGGGATGCTCCCATCACTATCATGCAATTGCGTGGAGATTGTCAGATGAGGTCTCCCAACGTCACAATTTTAGCATCACTTTTTATTCACGGGAAAGTCCCATGAATAAAAAACGACAGGAGAATTTCTCTTTATTCTTGGGATAATGATGCAGTTATCATGATGTCATCAGATGTCATCTGATAATCTTCATGCAATAGTGATGGGAGCATCCCGCTATGCTCCTCTCACTTTTGCCCGTGTGAAAATCTCCTCAGTTTGCAGCAACTGAAGGAAGGCAGAAGAAAGGAAAGTGGGAAGAATACATATTCACAACAGCTGAAAAAGTGACAGAGAATTAATTGGAACTCTCCCTAACAGATTGGGACTGTTGGAGGGTACTGATGGTTGTTCTCAGTATTTTCAGCTTCAAATGCCCTGAGGCTATTGCTTACAGGTCTTATTTTTATTTAATTTCTTGTTTAAACACCTACTGATTACATTTGTGTACTTCTTTATACCCATTTCATAAAACAGGAAAAAATCATTTTAAAAATGAGAGCCAGCAGGGTGAAGTTGTTTGAGTGTTGGACTAGGACACTGGGGAAACAGGACTTGGCCATGGAAACCCTCTGTGTGACTTTTAGCAAGCCACACTCTCTCACCCACAGGGGATGGCAAGGCAAGCCTCCTCTAAAGAAACTTGCCAAGAAAATTCTGTGATAGGTTCCCTTAGGATTGTCATAAGTCGGAAATGATCAGAAAGCACACTGTAACAATATGAAGAGATGATAGGCAAATGCAAAATATCTCACTCTCAGTAATACTTACAGCAAATCCATGACTAATACATGCAAAAAAAAAAAACACCCGCTGGGCAAACAGACATACATACCTCTGTGTTTGGGGGTAAAAAGGCAGAGTACTAGCAAAGGTAATCATGCCAATAAAGGGGCAGCAATTAGCATATACTGGGCTGGTGGGGCAACAATTCCTTCTCCTTTCAATAACTCCCCTGGAACTCACCAAACAATCCATAACTTTTTGCTGCCTAACCAGTATTATATGCTTGACTAATAGGAGCTTATTGCTTAGCATTTTAAACCAGCTCCAGACTCCCAAGGAGGGGATTATCACACAGTAAACTCCCCACAAACCTCTATCAGCCCAGGTCCCAGCCAGGACCACAGAACAAAACAAAGAAACAAACAGCTTCATGTATATACTGCTTCATACTGCCTAAGGAGTGTCTAAGTGGTTTACAACTGTAAGCTACTTGCCCCCAACAATCTGGGTACTCATTTTAGTGACCTCAGAAGGATGCAAGCCTGAGTCGAGCTTGAACCCTTTTGCTGGTATTGAACTCGCAACCTTATGGTTTTGAGTGAGTGGCAGCAGTACAGGCACTTAACCACTGTGCCACCAGAGCTTTCAACTTCTAAAAAGTGTTGGCGGAGCTTGGCTGGAATCCAGGCTGATGGCAGCCAGTGGTTTGGTGGTAATTTAGTGTGTGATAATCCCCGCCTCCATCTCGTATCCCAGCTTTAGCCCAGGAGGCTGGAACCGGTTTAAAATGCTGAGTGGTAAGTTCCTATGCTTGTCCTGTAATTTTTGCCCATTGTGTGAACTGGTTTACACACTAGGTTTTATGAAGCTAGTTATGTTTGTGCAAGCTTCATTGAACTCTATATGATATATTTCTCAGTTGACATGAGTAAGATTGCACTGTACTGCATCTGAAGAAGTGCATTTAAATCCATGAATCCTCAAACTACAATAAAAAGCTGTTTGTCTTTTTCCTCCTCCCCTTCCTTTTCAATTTTTTGGTTGCAAGAGACTACAGTTGCTGCCACACTGCAGGATTAAGGCAGTTTGATGCTGCTTTAATTGTCAGGATTCAATCCTGTGGAATCATGGGATTTGTAGTTTGTTGTGGCACTAGACCTCTTCTGATAGAGAAGGCTAAATATCTCACAAAACTGCAAATCCCAAAATTCCATAGCAATGAGTCATGGCTGTTAAACCAGTGTCACACTGCATTATTTCTGCAGTGTAGATACAGCATAACATGGCTACTTTTTGGAAACTGCAAGTTTTCCTGTTTCAGACAGAGGTGGAAAAATCATGCAACCCTCCAGATGCTGCTGAACTGTAGCTCCCAGTACTCCTCACCATTTGGTCTTCTCGCTAGGGGAGCATGATTCCCAACTTTGGGTTAAAACATGAAGAGTTCAGAACAGCATTTGCTGCCTATAGTGTATCATAGCAGATGAAAGGTTTACTTCTTCATCTTTCCAGACCATGAAATTTTTACTTTTCTTTTTTTAAAAAACAAGAGTTCCCAGAAACTCAAGCTCCATCCCTCTGGCACCTAAACTGGAAATATTGCAGAGGGGTGACTTGGTATCATAGCCAATATTTGTTGGGTCTATTATTCAAAGTTGGTCTCAAGAACAGTATAGTCCACACATACTGTTGGTGCTCCCAAGATCACCACTTACTATGATTCTATGATTCTATACTTGGATCCTGTTCACCCTACTGACTGCCCCAAAACAATTTACACCAGTAAGGGGCCAACAAAGAGCCTAAATACCCCCAAAGGCACCAGATGCTAACTGCTCTTGGATGCTAAGATGGGTCAGTCCTGGTTAGTAATTGGACTGGAGACCACCAATGTGCTATAGTCTATATTTTGGAAAAAAAGAACTAGCAAAACCACTTCTGAGTATGCCTTGCCTAGTAAAATCCTAAAAAATTTGTGAAGTCACAAAATTCATGAACACACACACACACAGGGCCAGCTAGCTGCTTGTGTGCACTGCACATCTTTACATAGGCAACCCCTGAAGGCTATGATGTCCTGTCCAAAGGCTGGTAAGTTACTTTATTATTATTTAAAGTTTTTCTGAATCATCTCCCAACCCACAAGGGCTCTCCCAACCCACAAGGTAATGAATAAGTAAAACAATGCAAAGACAAAAACATTTGTAAATGCATTTAAAATATTTAAAACTCCTTTTAAAAACAATCCTTTTGAAACAATCCAGTCTGAAAAGAATACTTTGAAGAATAATGTGTATTAGCAGATGTTTTGAATTGTTTTGAATTTTATGTTTTGTATGTGAGCCGCCTTGGGTCCATCTGGGGAGAAAGGCAACATACAAATGAAAATAAATAAATAAATAAATCCTGTGCTATAGCCAAAGATATAAATTAAGACTATACCATGTCAAAGCATCAAGTCCGTAGATCCAGAAGCTTTCTTTCTTCTCAGGCATGGTTGGATCATGGGCTTGCCCTATGGAAAAGTTAGCCATGTTGGAAAGACTGTGTCCCTTAGAAACTAACAATTAGTAGTTTAGGCCTTAGAGCAGCTTACCTCCCCCTTCTCATCAACTCAGCACCCTTCTGGTGGTTGTTGTGGTACAGCTTCCATCATCTGCAGCCAATTCCCCTTGCTGCCTGGGGTGGCAGGACTGTCTAACTCATATGAATAATAATAATAATAATAATAATAATAATAATTTGTATTTCCTGCTTCTCCCTTCGGATCGAGGCGGGATTCCAACAGTTAAAATACTAACATAGTTTAGTACAATTAAAATATTAAAACATTAAAACTCTATACTTAACAAAACTTGCAGCATGTATTCTTATTCTTGTCAATCTCAGTATGTCTAATTTGATCAATTCTATTCATCCATTCCCGATCCATTAGACTAGGTCG
Organism: Urosaurus nigricauda; assembly: GCA_034509955.1. Classification (NCBI taxonomy): domain Eukaryota; kingdom Metazoa; phylum Chordata; class Lepidosauria; order Squamata; family Phrynosomatidae; genus Urosaurus; species Urosaurus nigricauda. The sequence goes on along the minus strand of JAOEGL010000001.1, from coordinate 85,745,040 downwards.
GGTGGATAGGCTTGCCGGAAGAGATCCGTCTTAATAGCCTTTTTGAAGGCATCCAATGAGGTAATAAGACGGATCTCTTCCGGTAAATTATTCCACAGCTTTGGGGCTGCCACAGAGAATGCCTTATGGGAAGTTAATACTAATCTTGTATTAATTGGATTTAATAGATTCTTCCCTGATGTTCTGAGGGTGCGAGGCGGATTATACAGGGAGAGGCGCTCCTTCAAGTAACTCGGGCCTGAACCATATAGGGCTTTAAAGGTAACGACCAACACTTTGTATTGTGCCCGGAAGCTAATTGGCAGCCAGTGTAATGATTTAAGTATAGGGGTAATATGTTCTGATCTTGTTGCCCCTGTTAATAGTTTTGCTGCTGCATTCTGAATTAGCTGAAGCTTCCAGACTTGATACAAAGGTAGCCCCATGTAAAGCGCATTACAGAAATCTAAACGAGAGGTTACCAATGCATGTACCAATGTTTCAAGGTCCTCTTTACCCAGGTAGGGACGCAGCTGGCGTATCAGCCGAAGCTGATACCACGCACTCCTGGCTGTCACTTCCACCTGATGTGTCAGCTGGAGCGACGAATCCAGGAGTACGCCCAGACTGCGAACTTTGTCCTTTAGGGGAAGTGTGACCCCGTCCAGGACAGGTTGACAAATCTCCATCCCAGGAGCAGGGGAACCCATCACAAGTACCTCCGTTTTCTCTGGATTCCGTTTGAGTTTATTTTCCCTCATCCAGCCCATTACCGACTCCATGGATCTACTGCACCATGTCTAACTACCCTGTGTTGATGATAAATGATCACACAGGTGCAAAGGGACTCTTTTTCAGTGAGATACAAGAACAGTGGGATACAAGAACATTCCATCTCATCTTTAATCTGTTTAAATCTCTTTAAATATTTGAAGGGATGTCATATTGAGGAGGGAGCAAGCTTGTTTTCTGCTGTCCAGAGACTAGGACCGAGAACAATGGATGTAAGCTCCAGGAAAAGAGATTCCACCTCAACATTAGAAGGAACTTCCTGAGAGTAAGAGCTGTTCTACAATGGAACACACTCCCTCAGAGTGTGGTGGAGTCTCCTTCCTTGGAGGTCTTTAAACAGAGGCTGGATGGCCATCTGTCGGGGATGCTTTGATGGAGAGTTCCTGCATTGCAGGGGGTTGAACTGGATGGCCCTTGTGGTCTCTTCCAACTCTATGATTCTATGATTCTATGATCTGCGTCTAATAATATCATCACAGTGGGAATTTCAAATCCTTGTTCTAAGGATTTAGAACAAGAGAAGTATCTGAACAACGTGCATTTTCAGACAGTGTTGTGACAGTACTGAAGAATTGTCCACATAAGAATTTCACAAGAAAGTATCAACAAAAATAGTGCTTTTTTTAAAGTTATGGCCATACATAGTTACAACATCCATTTGCCACACTGAACAACAAAGGGAAGCCACACAGAGGTATTGAGCTTTAAGACTTCAGGGCAAAAGACATGCAGCTTGCCACACTTCTGCTACTTAACAATCCAAGAATGTTTGGTGAAATGGTGGTGTTAAATAGTGGGGCCAGTACAGTACATGGAATATTACATATCCTTTCCCATAATCATTAATCCTTACATATTTTTTTAAAAAAATCTTGTAGCAAGGTCAACTTGGATTGGATTTGGTCTATTAGCCTTTTACCCTTTTTTCATTCTTGGGATAGTATTTGACAGTCATTTTCGGGAGCTTCCTTCAAATTTTAGTTCAAAGGAGCTTTCTAAGATGTTGAACATACTTGAGGGATACAATTCAGCACCTTGGACAACTCTTAAAGGTTCAAACTAAGGCCCCATTCAGACTAGCCCATTTGCCCTGGTTTGATCCAGATGGAGATCGTGCATGGCAAACTGATTCTATCCAGAGAGAAGTTCATACTACCTTTGCCCCCATTGATGCTTTCCGGTGCATTTTACCCCAACAAAGTTCACACTTCTACAAGTAACAACTTAAGATGGAGCCTCCTGATTGTCAATCAAATGATGTCAATGGTGACGTCTGATGCAGTCATTGGCCAATAGCATGTGTGCTTCCTCCCTCCTTTATTTGAAAAACCTGGCGGCAGCACTCGCATATTCTGTCAGCTTTTCAGCCTGCATTCCCAGCCCGATGCCCTTGCATTCCCTCCGGATCCTGCCTTCCCTTCCTCCTCTGCCTGGTGCCCTTGTCTTTCCCCTCACCTCCCCTTCACCACCACCCCATGCCCCTTCCTCTACGTATGAATGCCAGCCAGATGGGAAAAGAGTGGGATTGGCAGTGTTTTGACAATGGAGATGTGTGTGTGTGTGAGAGAGAGAGAGATGAGGTGGGAGAGGTGGGAAGAAGGGAAACAGATTTTGGGAAGCGAAGGATGGACCAGGAAGGGGGCGATGGGGGTGGGGAGAAGAAGCCCTGTCCCTCCTTCCCAAAGCCAGATCTGGCTCTTCTTCCCTTTGCTTCTTCCAGTCTGTGCCTCCACGCCCTTTCCGACTTATGGGAACCTGGGGTAGCTTGGCAAGGTTTGTCAAGAGGGCCATCCTCTGGAGGCTGAGAGGATGTGACTCAAGGTCGTTGCCACCACCACCCGCCCGCAATGGCTGAGCTGGGATTGGACCCCTGGTCTCCAGACACAGCCCACATGGGGGACTGGTTTGAGGAGGACTCTAGGGGGAGGCTAGGGCTCGAATTCTGGCTGGACCCTGGGAGCCCATGGGTCGATCTGGGGCTGGTCACACTCTCTCAGCCTCCAGAATTGTAGCGATGGAAGAGACCTCCAGGGGCCATCATCCAGTCCAAACCCCTGCCATGCAGGAACTCACAATCAAAGCATCCCTGTCAGATGGCCATCCAGCCTCTTTTTAACTTGCCAGGAAAAGCCCAGGACAGAAGGGAAGGCACCCAGCAGCAACAGTTCCAGCATCTTCCCCTTAAGGCTCCAACCAGTAGGCCACACTGTCTCTGGCAATCATCATGCTTTTGCAAGGAGTGGATTGATTTGGGGAAGGAATATAGGAGAAGGAGGAGGAGTGGAGAGAGAGAGAGAGAGAGATGTTTAAAAGCCCAAGGAGGGGAGGGGGTCCATCCATAGCCTTTTTTCTTCCCTTCTCTTCCTCTAAACGGCTGCCAGATCATTTCCTTCCTTCCTTCCCTCCCTCCCTGGGCCAGCAGGGCAAAAGCAGGGATCTCCCTCCCAGGCTTTCCTATGGGAAGAGACGGAAGGCCTTCCAATCCTGCCTGGGTCTTCTGCCTGGGTCCTCCCCCTCCCTCCCTCCTTCCAAGGAGACCACAGGCTCCCTCCTTGGGGGAAAGGGGGCATGGGGGAAAGAGAGCCAGCAGCTGGGCAGGAGGAGGAGGAGGAAAGGAGAGTGCAGCGCCATCACACTCTCTCAGCCACAAAGGAGGGAGGAGGAGGAGGAGGAGGAGGAGGAGGAGGAGGAAGGAAAGGGAGCCCACCACAGGCACTGTCTTCCCTCAGCAGCAGCAGCAGCAGCAGGAGGAGGAGGGAAGGGGAGCCCGGGCTGCCACAGTCTCAAAGCCCTTTCATTTCCCTCTCACTCAGCCCCGATGATGCATTCGCATAAGCTGTCAAGAAGCCCCAGCTCCCGATCGGAGAGGCGAGGCATGTTCCGCCCACTGACCACCTTCTGCCCTTGATCCCTCTCCCTGAAGGAGCCGAAGATGACCGGGGCCAAGTTCACATTGGCCTGGCCCCGGTTTTTTCCAAAAGAAACGGGGGAAACCCCAGTTTCAAATACACCGGGCCAAGGGGCATTTGCTCCTCCTCTCTAGTGCAAGCCCCAGTTCTGTTTGTGCAAGCACCGAATCCAGTGAGAACTTCTCAGTTTTAATCCGGCTTGCAATTCAGTTCAAAAGGTAGTCTGAACAGCCCCTAAAACTAAAAGTGGATTTACTTTCGTGCTGACATACAGCCACCGCCACTAGGACCTGAGAGAATAGTTTTTTTAAAAAAATGACCAGAAAATATTTTTAAAACTTGCAATGAAAAATTAGCTGTCATAAAAAGTTTCAACCTTCTCACCTTCTGTGAATTTTCAAACCACCACAAATTAGCTTTTGAAGATAAATGCAGGGTTATTTGCCTCATAACATGTGGTTCATACCCCAGCAGATAATTCTTGGAAAAGATAACCATGGTAAGACATAGGATGAAACAGGGCTTTAATCCTCTGTATGAAATTTATGGGATATTATTAGATTCTGTTGGTAAATTCACTCATTTTTTATACTCTTGCTTTCTTAAAACATTCAGAGATAACATCTGGGGGCCACAGGCTCCATTCCTAGAATTTAGGGAGAGAAAGATATCTACAGTTGTCATAGACTTCTGTAGATTTTTTAAAAATACATGATGAGGAAAGGTTCAGTGAGTGTTCTTCCCTCACAGAGAAATTTTAAATGGAAAGACTCTCTATCATATGGCTACAAATAAATATTTCATCTCACATCAGGTTTTGAGCTACAAGTCTGCAAAACTAAGGACACAAAATGAATTGTGGTTATAATACAACCTAGGTAGATTATTCATAAATGTATTAATTATATTTCTTTCCACTATTCTAATAGAGAAAGAAAACAGAGCTCAAGGTGGCTAATGAACCCCATTTAAAAATTAGTGCCTTCCAGTTGCCTGTTGACTTATGGTGATCCCATGAATTCGATAGAGTTTTCTCAAACAAGGAATACTCAGAGGTGGTTTTGCCAGTTCCTTCCTCTGATATATAACCTAGAGCACTGATTTCCATTGGCAATCTCCCATCCAAGTACTAACCAGAACTGACCCTGCTTAGCTTCCAAAATCAGATGGTATTTACCTCTCCTGAAGACCTCTGTGGAAGACTTTAACATCAACACAAGTTCATAACAATTATAACAGTTCATCATTTACAGTGGACAAAAGAGAACTTTTTTAAAATGAGGCAGTACAGTGTTGTAACTAAGGTGTCAGCCTGAACCTGAGAGCAAATCACTTGTTGGCTAGGTTCTCAGTCATAATCCTTTGGCCTAATTTCCTTTATAACCCCTCTCACCCAGTTGTTCAGAGGAATGATGGAATAACATTCTTATGTATCCTTTTTATCTGGGGAAAAAAGTGAAATAAAGGATTTCCTGAAGTTCTTATTTTCAAAAGAGCACACACATTCAGGGGACTATACTTTAAAGGTTTTGATTTCAAAAGAGGGCAAAAAAACATTCTAAATTCTATATATTCTGCTCTATTCTTTCTTTTTTAAAATTTTATTTTATTTTTGAAAAAAAACTTGAAAGTGCTTTAAGCAGCCATAGGAACAATGAAGGCATCCCAGGTCACCAGCCACTTTATCTTGAGCTAGGATCATTACTAAAGAGAGACCTCTGCTGCATTTTCGCTCCATCCACAAGAAGCTCTGATTACAATGTTGCCCGTGGCCATTTGAGTCATTACTGTACGCTGCATGAGAAATCGAAGTACAAGTTCTATGGAAATTAAACTCCTTGACCTGCACACATTTCCCCCCTCTTTGATGTCAGTCTGAATAGCTGTTTTCACTGGGATATAATTTTATATTTTAAGGCAGCTACTTAACATTCGGACCCTCAAAGTCACCCATTGTGTTTTTCTGAGCAACAAGGGTGTCAAAATGGTAACAAGCATTTCATAAAGTTTCACTTCCTCAAAGAGTTTCTCTGACAATATTCTTATCAGATTTGCCTTTCTTGAAGGTAGATATTTATCCTGTGCCCAGGATGTAATTTGCTCATGTGCTACAGCAAGGCTTTTTTTACCGAGGAAAAAACCCAAAGGTTACATACAGTAAAGCCGTAGGTATGTCCCTCTGCACAGATTGTCACTGATAAATAACATGATCACATGTTTTCCTCAGTTCTCTCACTTTTTGGCCAGGATGCTGATAAAGGAAGTGTTGTCCAGGGCAAATGAGGATGCTATGGGCGGTCCGGGAAGGAAGTGGAAATAAATCTGATTTTTTTTTCAGATTTTCACAACACCTGTAGCAACTGTTACAGACACTGTGAACCATGAACCATTCTGTCTGCAAGGACTAAAGGGATGTCAGCCTCCAAATACTAAAAGAATCCAGTAAAGGGGTTTCTGAGGGATATAAGGACCTGCCTTACATACACATGGTATAGTGGACCTCACCTTGGTACCTTGTTTCTTGAAAAGTGCCTTTATCTCTATGTACCTACCCCTGAACAGAAGTCTGCAGGAGAGGCCCTCCTCTGTGTCTCACTAGTGGGGGCAATACAAACTGGGAGGACATGAGAGAGCCTACTCAGTTGTGTAGCTCTATTGTGGAATTCCCTCCCTTTGTAGGGTCCAACATTTGTTTCTTTCTTTCTGCTTCGTTATTCTTTAATAATCATTCCAAAACTTTGCAGTTTTCTGCTAATAGTATGGTGTCATCTGTACATCTTAGATTGTTGATATTCCTTCCACCAATTTTCACATCTCCTTCCTCTAAGGCTAATCCTGCTTCACATATAATATTTTCAGCACTCAAGTTAAACAGAAAGGGTGGTAAGATGCAGTGTTGCCTGACTCCCTTACCAACTGGAAACCATTTAGTTTTTCCATGTCCGCCTTAACAGTGGCCTCTTTTGAATACAGGTTACACATCAGGACAAACATTGTGGCACACTTGGTTGTGGATCACTTCTTTAAGAGTGAGCCATAGGTTTTCATGAGCTATAAAATCAAACATTTTACAATAGTCTATAAAGTACATGCTGATTTTCTTTTCAAATTCTTTGGTACACTCCATTATCCAGCATATGTTTGCAATATGATCCCTAGTGCTGCTTCCTTTCCTGAACCTAGTTTGGACAGCTGGCATTTCTTGCTCCGTATATGGTAAAAATCTTTGTTGTTGAAATTTGAGCATATCTTCGTTTGCATGGGAAATGAATGCAGTGGTCCTGTGATTACTGCAATTAGTCAATGTCACTTTTTCATCATAAGGGCTATTAACAAGTAAGCCCCTCTTCCTCACATAAACAGGGCTTTTAAACTGCAATACCGGATCCCTCTGGGAATTACAATACCCAGCCAGTATGGCAATATCTTTTCCACAATGCCATGACATCTGGGTTATTATGCAGATGTTCCACTGAAAAAGTAGACCTGAAGGGGCAGAGGCCTTTTGAACATCTTAGGTGGGACCAGCAGACATGATACTTCATTTGATTCATAAGTATAACAGGGTTTGGAAAAGTTTTGGATTCGTAGTCCAAAAATGTAACTTTTCCAAGCGCTGTTATACTTATGAACAAAAAGAAGTATCATGTCTGCTGGCCCCATCTAAGATTTCCGAAACAGCTCTGCCCCTTCATATCTATTTTTAGTGGAACATCTGCAAGGAAACCATGAGTCTATGAGTTTATTAAAGCTCTAAGGTTCTCTGAAAAAAACCTTCTCTCTGTTGTACCACCTTCTCAGGCATGTTTGGTCAGAACAAGGGAGAGGACCTTCTTGATGGCTGTTCTCAGACTTTTGAACTTCTTCCCCAGGGAGGCCAGGATGGCTCTGTTCATGCTGTCCTTCTACCACCAGTTACAACATTCTTATGCCATTAAGCTTTTAGAAACTGATTTGGATGTGCTTTTAATTGTGTGCTGTGCAGTTTTATAGTGTGTGTGTACCCTGAAGGCACGAGTTCCCATCTGATCATGAAAGCTAAGCAGGATCAGTACTGGTTAATATTTGGGTGGGGAACCACCAATGAATATCAGGTGCTGTAGGCTACATTTCAGAAGAAGTAACTGGCAAAACCACACCCGAGTATTCGTTGTCTCAGAAAATCCTATGGAATTCATGGGGTTGTCATAAGTCAACAGGTGACCTGAAATAATGCAATGTCACTTAATGAATTTTTATGTTTTTAATTTTATCAATGGTTTAATTGTCTTTTAAATGTTTACATTGGTGTTTTTATTGATGTTTTTGTATAGTTTTTAATCTGCATTTTTTAAAAAATTGCTAGCCACCTTGAGTCCCATTATTGGCAAAAGGGCAGGCTATAAATGAAAATAATAAAATAATATATCTATGCAGTTATGTACATGTAGGCAATTGTGGAAGGTACAGGGACATTTTCCCCTCTGCTCCTCTGGGGAGGGGGGTCACACTGTCACATTTCAGCATGTCAGAAATGATGTAATGTCCCCTCCAACTGCCATTTTGGGTTTTATTTTGTGTAGGTTTAGAGGATTGAGCCTTGGAGGGTGTGGTATATTACCACATTTGTGGTCACTTTTGGGAGTTTATCACATGGGAGGAATTTCTCTAAATTTCAAAAGAAATGGAAGTGAGGCCAGTTTGGAATTGAATAAATTCGTTAGTTCAGCTAATTTACTTGATTGCGTATTGACACTGCATTGCGTTCAAAACTGCCCGAAATTGCCTCCCAGTGCCCGAAATTGCATGTAATAGTTTCTCACGCAATCACACGAAACCTCATGATTGCGTTCAGAAAGACTTCCCTTTGCCCGAAAATGTGTGTGATCAGCTTTCACACAATCATGCGAAACCCCATCATTGCATTCAGATTGCCATTGGATTATACTTCCAATTCCCTTCGTGTGATAAACTCCTTGGTGATTGGGTCTGGTTTGGAGGCAAAAAAAAAAAAAAAAAGCTTCAAGGACTGCACTTTTGGGCCCCAAGGGTGCATATGGGCCACATTCCACCCACCTCTAATGTAGGCCCTCCTTGCTGACATTTTGTCAAATGCTTGGCTGCTGAACACAGGACTGGAGGATGCACTGGCAACAGGGGCCTGGAGTATATAATTCCTGCTTCATGACTATGCTATGTGGGTGGAAAGTTTACATGTAAGTATCCCTTTGGTAGAGGGATGAGAAATGTGTGGCCCCCAGATGTTGCTTGACATCAGCCCTCATCAGCATCACTATTGGCTATAATGGCCAGACCTGATGGGTTTGTTTTGTTTTTGTTTTTTATATTTAAAAAAATCTGGGGAGCCCTATCCCTGTTTTGGTGGATCCCTAATGGGGAAACTGGGTTTCCTTTATTCTGCTTTTATCCTCAGTACCACCCATGATATGAGAGCAGAGCTTGGAAATGTTACTTTGGGGGACTTCACTTCCCAGAGATTTAAATAATAAACCTATCATTAGTCCCAACCAGAGCAGAACCATTGAATCTACCTACGAATCTATCTACCATATGTGTGAATCTATCATTCAGCCTCTGATTTGATGGGTCTACTCTAGCTGAGACTGAGCAACAGTATTTGAGCCTGGATTTCGTACCAGCATGATTTCATTGGCTATGTAATATCCTCCAACTGTCATTATTTGTCAGGGACAGTCCTGATTAATCCTCTGTCCCACTTATTCAGCTGTTTTTAAAATGTCCTGTTTTCTTTCCCCTCCTCCCACTTCCCTCTTTTGTGCTTAGCTAATTTCAGTTCTTGCAAACCAAGTTAAAAATGCGAAAGTATTTTGTACACAGTTAATTCAGCTGTGGATTGATGAAAGAAAGGACAGAATCTTACTCTGGCAAAAGCAAACTGCTGCAGCTTCTCCTAGTATATGTATTCTTCCTCATTAATAACTTTTGCCATCTTGATCACACTCTGTTCTTGCTTGGCCGCATCTTTCCCAGGTTTTGTCTGTGAAATATTAGAGATTATGCCATGCTGGCTGGGGAGATCTGAAACTTGAAAAAGTACCTTTCTCAGCTTCTGAGTAAGGGAGAATAACTGACCTAAGTTCACTCAATGAACCTCTTTGTTATGTATAGTTTTGATCTTAGATCTCCCTAGTCCCATCTGATGCTCAATTGAACTCCAAAATCTCACAGCAGTTTTCTCAGGCCTGTTCCAATCTTATGCTGTACTTATTTATGTCAAGGAAGATCTGTCAACCCTACCAAAACATGATACAGACCATCATTCATAACGCTTATGCTGCAAAGAAGATCCTACTTTGGTGTGTTGCTCAGAGTTCCATGTTATTCAAAGTTGTGCCAGCTTTGCCTCTCCACAAGCAACCCAGCAACCTCGAAAGCACAAGGAGACATCACAACCCCCTAATGCAGATATTCTGAGTAAATGAAACCTTTTTCAGTGTGGTTGCCTTTGTAATAACAGCCTTCTTATATGGTAGATACTTACATAACAGAAGATGAAAAGACATTTTATAGCTTTTTGGCGAGAGGGCTGAACATTAACAGCATACCTGTGGCTATTCAAAGCCAGGGAGGGAGTCACTTCCAGGCCATGGGAAACTCCAGGCAATTTGCCTCTTCATTCCTACTTATTGACTAGTTTTGCTGTTTGCACAGACGCAGCTTAGGTCTGTGTGTGCATGTATGTATGAAGCACATAAAATTCAATATTTTAAAAAATAAATCCATGTGATTAGTTCTGATGGTAAAACACATTCTGTAGACAGATTGATAATGGATCATTTCAGTTAATAAACATTCCTCCTTAGTAATAGGTAGCTCAGTTCACTGTTGGTAATGCACTGGCAATGAGCTGTGATATGTTGTTATGTTAAGCTTTCACAAGTCAAACAAGTATACCAAAAATGTTGAGAAAATAAGGTCCCCTTTCTGCTCAAATAATATATCTTAGAGGCAACTTCAAGAAATCACTAAGAATCGAAAAGAACCTCCATGTTGAAAATAGCATACATTCACAAGTACAATCCCATGAGATTCACATGGTCTTATCTCCATTTTGCTACTGAGTGTGCAAGCACTGTAAAAGCTAGTCAGTCTGCAGTGAAAGAGGCACATGGGCACAGGCTGGTTGCGACTGATGACACTAAACATTTGACAGGAAGGAATTCTCTCTATAGAGAAAGGGCTAATATTGGGGTCCACTTTGGTAACTCCTAAGAATGTGGGTGGGCAAAGAGTAGCCCAATGCCAAAGTCTTCCCAACACCCCCTCTTCTTTTGCAGCACCTGGTGCTCCCTAGGATACCCATAAACCTCTAGACTCCCTCCCCACTTTAAAAATATTTCCCAGATCATTCATTTGCCCCAAAGCAACTAAATTAATGTCAAAACTGCTGCAAAATTCCTAGAGTAAGAACAGAAGTAAGAATGAAGACATAAGATGCTTTAAAATCCAAGGATGTTTTTTCTATAGTTTCAAAGATCTTCAGGGGAAGACTTTTTCTTGGTCCTGCCACCATCACTGGCTCACTTGGTGAGGACATGAGAGAGAGACTTCTTAGTGACTGCTCCCATGCTCTAGAACTCCCTTCCATGGGAAGCTATGCTGGCCCCCTCCCTGTTTTTCTTTCGCCAGCAGCCAAAACCATTTTTGTTTCAGTAGGCTTTTACTATGTCACTATGCCAAAGACGCTTTTTTTAAACACTAGGGTGGGTGTTTTATTTATATTTAAAAATTTAGATATTTTTAAATAATTTTATATTATTTTAATTGTGACTATTTTAATTGTTTTTGAAACTGCATTGTAGATTTTAGCTGATTTCCTTCTGTGAGTAACCTTGGGCCCACTCTGAAAGAAAGTCAGCATATAAATAAAATAAAATAAAATTCCTTCTCTGACCTGAGTCCTACAATTCTATCCTTCCTAAACAACCAATAGATCTGGGATGGGCCATCAATACAAAGTATACCTCAGTTATTGAAGTAGATCTGTTCCTCCACATTACTTCTTTAACAGACCATTTGGTGCCGGGGCAGAAAAAATATGAAAGAATGGGGATAGGTTGAGGCCCCACAAAACAGAGTAGTTCAACATGTTTCAGCGAAAGTTTTTTTTTTTTTAATCAAAAAGTAACAATATGCACATGTGAATGGAAACAAGCAGCTCAAATCAGTCTTGCATAAATAAACAAAACATTTTGAATCTTCTGGAGACGACTTCCCAAATGTATCCAGAATGATTTTTTCTTTCTTTCACCCATTTCTACTTTTCTTCTGATTTCCATTTTGGTGGCCAAATATATACTTCTTTACCATGCTGAGGGAGGGAACTGGTGAAGTCGACTTGTTTGCTTTCACCTTTCCTCGCTTTTGCTGTTCGTACATGTCAGTAAAGGATTCTGAAGACAGTTGCTGTTTACCTTATCTGTTGTAGACAAGCCGACACAGCTACCATAGGATCAGCTAGAGTAAAAACCTATTCTTTCCCAACTCAAATCTTTATCGTATTGTTTACTGCATATTCACTGCTGTAACCTACCACCAAAAGTCTTAGCCCCACCTAAGCCTGGTCGCCTCCCCCACATGTTACACTGCCACCATTTATCACAGTTCCCTCCCCATCCATCCATTTATGCTCCCAGAATTTTGTAAGTTCTTTGGTATCATTTTCATTTGCCTCATCCTTTGTATCTTTTGTTACATGCCTTGAAATTTTACTCTTGACATCCACAAGTCATATCAAAATCCATAATTTTGGCCCCCAAACCTGCCCTGGATTTATAAGTGAGGTCAACTTATAGTCGAATATATACAGTCATTTCGGTGTCAAATGAAGTCTTCGCTTTTTCTTAAAGCCTTGGGAGGCCTAATGATTTCACACACCTCACACACATAGGGTTTTCAGCTCTTCACTTTTACAATTGTTTAATGTGTTTTTAGACTCTTTAAATTATTTTTATTGTTTTGAATTTTAAATAGCTTAAACTGCTTTTATTGTTAGCTGCCCTATGATATGGTGAAAATATATAAGTATTTTAATGAATAATAAATACATACAGGAGTACAGTTTTACCCATGGCCACAACTGTCTGTTCTGCAGGGGAGGTATATGTTATGTGGAAGTCTTCACACACACAATTGTTTCCTTCCTTTGTAGCTCACAGAATCATAGAACCATGGAGTTGGAAGAGACCACAGGCCATGCAGTCCAATCCCCTGCCATGCAGGAATTCTCAATGAAAGCATCCCTGACAGATGGCCATCCAGCCTCTGGTTGAAGTCCAAGGAAGGAGACACCACCAAGGGAGGGAGTGTGTTCCACTTTGAACAGCTCTTACTGTTGAGAAGTTCCTACTAAAGTTTAGGTGGAATCTCTTTTCCTGTAGCTTGCATCCATTGTTCCGGGTTCTATTCTCTGAAGCAGAAAAAAACAAGCTTGCTCCATCCTCAATAACCCCTTCAAATACTTATAGAGAGCTATCATATCACCTCTTAACTGTCTCTTCTCCATGCTAAGCATACCCAGCTCCCTAAGTCTCTCCTCATAGGACATGGTTTCCAGACCCTTCACCATTTTATGCACCCTCCTATGAACATGCTCCAGCTTATCCACATCCTTTTTGAATTGTGGTGTCCAGAACTGGACACAGCATTCCAGGTGAGGCCTGACCAAAGTAGAATAGAATGGCTCTATTACCTCCCTTGATCTAGACACTATACTTTATTGATGCAACCTACAATTGGATTGGCCTTTTTAGCTGCTGCATCACACTGTCTCGTTGAGGTTGACTCCTAGATCCCTTCCACATGTTGTCTTATTAAGCCAGGTGTCCCCCATCCTATATCTATGCATTTCATTTTTATTTTATTTTTGCCCTAAATTTTCCATAGAAAGCAGGGACTTGGAAAAGGTAGAGCCTAAGGTGAGGGCAGACCCTGCTCCAAAGTCCATGCCTTAGTTTATTCGTGGAAGACACCAGTCAGGGAGAGTGATGACCTAATCACACTGTGAACCTTCTGACCAAACTACATTGCATCAGCTGTAATTTTCAAAGACCGAGAAAATCACATCACAACAACAGAATATCATATATTTCCATCAGTAAATGGGGGAAGGGAGAAGATAGAGAAGAGGAAATTCAGAATGAGCTATTTCAATAGCAGCCACGTCTAGTTCTGGTTTAAGGCACAAAATTAAATTAAATACAGCATTATCCATGATCAGCTGTGATCTGATCTGACCTGACCCAAGAAAATATTCTTTGAGCAATCAAGTGAGCAAAAGCTTTTGTTTCAAATCTCAAGATCCACCTAATAAGTGAATTGCATCTTCGATAAATGGACTATTACTTGCCATTGAGATAGTTTCTTGTCACTTCAGTTTGTTCAAATTGTCTCCTCAAAGCAGTAACAATTCCAAGAGATCCTGGAGATGATAGTGATATCCAGAAACTGAGCTATCATTATACCAACTCTTCTAAACAAGGTAAATGCAATTTAGTTCAGGTTAATCTGTTTCTATTTGCTTTCTCAGTTCACTTAGGGCAATTACATGCTTACACAGCAGCCAATATTACAATAGCATTAAGATATTATGTTCTAGACTTTATTAACAAATTGGAAACAACCAAATCACTGGGAACTGATGATATCCATTCAAAGGTTCATAGAGAACACAAATGTGAAATTGCTGGTCCTCTAACAAACATGTGTAAAATGTCCCTAACCACAGCCACTGATAACAGTTCTGATGACCGTGTGTAAAGTGATCCTGGAGAAAAGGTGATTCTGGAAATTATAGATTGGTTAATTTAACATATGCTCTTGATGTTAACAATACAATCCTGACTCAAAAATATGTTGGCTATATGAAGTTACAATCATGCACAATACGAAAAACAAACAAACAAACCATCTTTTGCCAGCAGACCCTCTTCTTCTAACTCATTTCAGAAATTTGTCAACAGAACAATCTACTGTTAGAACTTCTGTGCTAGCTAAGATCAGCCAACAGAAAAGCCCAAAAGGGATAGAAGTTGCTATACCACAACCACCATGCTGGCACTCAAGCTGCATCTACACTCCAGAATTAATCTAGTTTTACACCACTTTAACTATCACTGCTCAATGCTATGGAATTCTAGGATTTGTAATATCATAAGATATTTAGCCTTCTCAATCAGAGACCTCTGGTGACACAATCAAGTACAGATCCCAGGATTCCATAGAATGGAGCTATGACAGATAAGCATTAACTGCACTAACTCTGCAGTGTGGCAGCAACCAATATTAGGAATAGGTGTGGGTATTTCTAAGTAATTTCTATAATTCTTAGGTTAGGATAGATTGCATTTAGCATAACATAGAAGTGGTTCAGCTGTCCCTTGACCATATTGGCCATTTAGGATTGTACTCTGACTTGGCAGGAAGCATTTTTTTAAAAAATACATTACTAAAGAATTGTGCAGAAGAATTATCATCTCTTCTGCAAAGATAAGTCCTGTCTCACTAACATTTTGGAGTTCTTTGGGAGGATCAATAAACCTCTGGAATAGGATGACCTGGTAGACAATTTACTCAAATATTCAGAAAGCTTTTGACAAGTCCCTCATCAAATACTTCTCAACAAACCTATCAGTTATCATGGGATAACTGGAGAGGTCATCTTCTAAACTGATAATTGGTTAAAGTGCAGAAAACAGAGAGAAGGAATAAAAGAAGAGTTCTAACTGGGAAAGTATGTAAACAGTGGGGTTCTTCCACAGAACATTATTTATTTAGAAATTATCTCCATTTGGGGTTGAGCAGTCAGGTAGCTACGTGTGTTGATGATACCAAAGCATTTTTGTTTTTGAAAAATATAGAATAGTAAAGATCTCCAAAGGAGTTACCTGCAGTTATGAAGTGATATGCCTTGCCACCAAAATTCTTAACTTCATTTACATGCTGATGGGGCTGAAGGTGATAGAGCAAAGAAAAAGATCCTTGGGTTATGGTGGATAGGTTGATGAAAATGCTAACACAGCATGCAGATGCTCTGAAAAATAAAACAGTCACTACCTTTTAGTAATCTATGTAATAGCCACATCTGATATACTATTCACAGTTCTGTGAAAGGTGCCTCAGAATGAAGATAGTTCCTCTAAAGAATGTACAGAACAACCTAGAATCCCAGGGTCTGGAACAGTTCTGCCATTAGAGAAGGTGGCAATGTTTGGCACTTTTACCTTAGAAGCATGGTAAGAGGAAACATAATTGACATAAATGAGGAGTATGAAAGTATATGTGGAAAGTAAACAGAAAGAAGTTTCTCTCACTTCTCACAAATGTATACTCTGGGTCATTCAAGGAAATTGAAAGGTGGAAGAATTGGGACAAAAAATAAGTGCTTTTCATGCATGCATATTTAAAGCAGTTGTTATCCAAAATGCCAGGTCCTGAGAGAGCACTCACAATCAATACTAATAGGGGAATTGTATTAGATCAGTTAAAACAAACAAAACAAAAAAAAGCTTCATTTATATACCGCTTCATACCCTTAAGGAGTGTCTAAGCGGTTTACAATTGTATGCTATTTGCCCCCCAACAATCTGGGTACTCATTTTAGTGACCTCAGAAGGATGCAAGCCTGAGTTGAGCTTCAGCCCTTTGCTAGTCTTGAACTCGCCACCTTATGGTTTTGAGTGAGTGGCTGCCATACAGGCATTTAACCACTGCACCACCAGGGCTGTATTAAAGCTGCTGAGAGGCCTTGCACAGGTAAAAGCAGGGATCTAGCCTATGTATAATGGTTCTGAGAAACAGGACTCCCAATTGTAGGTTCAACATAACTTTATTTATAGTGAAAGAAAATCACCATTCACACAAGGCACTCACTTATACACACATTCAAGAATTAACAATATAAAGGTGGTATCAGACAGCAACTTCAAGGGGTTTGCAGAGGGCAATACTGCACTGATTACAGATATGTAGCTCCAATCTGAGGGACACTCTGGGTGTAAAATAGCTCAGCTGTTGCCATAGGATTGTGGCATGGCCACCTTATGCTGAAATATCAGGCAGGTTTCAGGGTGTGAAAGGATTTGCAGGAGGAAGAATGAGCAAGGAAGTTGAGAATGGCTACTATTAGTGCAAATGTCCTTGGACAAGAATATCTCTCGCAGTGGAGAATGTATTTGGATTTCTGTTCACAGGTAAGCACCAGGTCTATCGTCTACCATCAGTTCTATCAGTGTTGGGATTATGCATATTCTGATCTTGATTGATCTATCCTGTCTACATGCTCTTGAGCTCCCCCATTCTGAGTTTAGCAGATTTCCTAACATGACAACACAATTTCCCACACTAGAGCATCCTTGCAGCTACATGCTTTAAATATCTATTGATATCAATTTGATATTGACATGAGGAGGGGTGCAGAAGACTAGACCTTGGGGTAATATGGTGGAATTTGCTTTAAAAAGATGAAGAGTTGGCTGCCAAATTTGATTGGTGGTTAAAGACATTAATGGAAGATAAGTCTGTAAATGGCTAGCAGTCATGATGGCTACATATTACTTATGGCATTATTCCTATAAAACACCAGTTGTCTGGAAATGAGAAATAGAGTTGGGTATTATCAGCACACTGATGACACCCAAGTAAGATATATGTTGTTGTTTTGTGCCTTCAAGCTGTTTCTGACACACAGCAACCCTAAGGAGAAACCCATGATGAGGTTTCTCAGCAAGATTTGTTAAGAAGGAGTTTGTCATTGCCTATCTCTGAGGCTGAGAGAATATGACTTGTCCAAGACTATTCAGTGGATTTTCATGGCCAACCAGGGATTCAAACCCTGGTCTCCTTCGGTTATAGTCTAATACTCTAACCTTTACACCACATGGTCTCTTGTTAGGTGTATCAAGGCAGTCAAACAGAAGACCTTAAATGTATAAAAAATCTATTAAAATTAGCACCAGGGCAAAGAAGAGCAAAAACAAAATCACACCAGCATAGCAGAAGTGTCTCTTCAAAGGTGGGTGGATAGGAACCACAAATATGTCTTTGAGGTTTCTATTTAAAAAAAAAACAAGATTAAAAGAACACATCTTGTAAACTGGGATGGGCTCTGGAAGACTATCATCATCTTGACTTCATCTTTTACAAAGTCACCCAAAAGCAGCATACGTGCAAGTCATGGAAAGAGCATTCTGGGATGAACACATCACCTTTGAAAAGGGGAGGAAGCAATGATAAGGGAAAGGAAAAGAGAGGACACAAGGACATGGCGGGGTCTTGCTTGCCCCTAATCTTCCCACTGTCTCCCTTTATTGTTTAGTTGAGTTACACTGTCTAGGTACATTGAAACAGAATTACTTAGAAGGGAGATAAGGAACTCTGTTCACATTTGGCTCCCATTTCAACATGTCTGTTGTTTCAGCTTTTGATTGGTAATGTTGCTTTAGCCTTTTGGCTGTGTTCAAAAATGCTGCTGCTGTTGTTAGAAAGTGGAGAAGTATGCAAAGGTGTTTAACTGTTCCTGATAAACTCCATTGAGAGTGTCTAATCTTCCTTCACCCGATAGTTTCACAGTTAGGAATGTGCCTGCATGACATCTCCCCCCCCCCCCCTCATTTGCCTTCTATTTATCTCATTTTGTGCAAAGAAAAAAGAAAGGTTGGGAGCATTGCCTTTTCCTTGCTCCGGAGCTTACTCTTGCTTGTCAAAAATGAGGATTCATGCTTCAGGAGGAGGAGAGGGTGGATAGAAGTATTAAAAAGATAAGGAAACAATCCTCCTGCCCAGGGCCAATAATAATAATAATAATAATAATAAGTTTTTATTTCTTACCCGCCCCTCTGTCAAAACAATCATGGTGGGGTACAGCAGAATTAAAAACAGTTACAGTTACAGTTAAAATAAATCAAGAGTCCCATCCCCGACCTCCTACCCCTTAAAACAGAATTAAACTAGCAAAGATTAAAATCAAATTACTATCAAATAGAAATAAAACAAACTTATAAAACACATTAAACCCATGGTGCTGGCCACAGCATAGGGTAACTTGAGGGTATAGGGGGTCAGGGAATTGGCTGGAAGATTTTTAGGAGCCAGGAAGGTTATACAGTTTCTGGGAAGGCCTGCCAGAAGAGATGCGTCTTTAAAGTTGTTTTGAAACAATCTAACATTGTGATGAGACGGATCTCGTCCAGCAGGCCATTCCATAGCCTGGGAGCAGAAGCCAAAAAGAGGTCTGAGAGGTCTGCGCCAGCATAGTCTTCATGGGCTGCAGCAGATTCCTCCCAGAGGAGCGAAGTGTGCGAGGGGTTCATACAGGGAGAGGTAGTCCCTAAGATAAGATGGGCCCAAGCCATGTAGGGCTTTAAAGGTTAAAACCAACACCTTGTACTGCTCTCGGAAACTGATCGGCAGCCAGTGGAGAGCTTTAAGCACCAGTGTAATGTGCTCTCTCCTAGACTTCTGCTGACAAGCCTGGCTGCCATATTTTGGACTAGTTGGAGTTTCCGGGTGAGGCACAAGGGTAGCTCCATGTAGAGCGCATTACAGAAATCTAAAGATGAGGTTACCAAAGGATGTACTGCTGTTTCCAGGTCTTTCAGATCCAGGTAAGGGTGGAAGCTGATAACAAGCACTCTTGACCACTGCATTCACCTGACCTGTCATGTGGAGTGATGAATCAAGAAGTACCCCCAGACTGCGAACAGGGTCCTTCGAGGAGAGTGTGACTCCATCTAGGACTGGGAGTTGTATTCCCAAACCTGGCTTCAGGCCTGTAACTGTTAGTACCTCTGTTTTGTCTGGATTAAGTTTCAACCTGTTTTTCCTCATCCAATCCATTATCGCCGCCAGGCAGTCATTAAGAGGAGAGAAGCCATCTGAAGTCTGAGCCGATGATCTGGTCATGGAGAGGTATATCTGAGTGTCATCAGCATACTGAAGACACTGAGCTCCATGCCTCCGAATGATCTCACCCAGCAGCTTCATGTAAATATTAAATAGCATTGGGGACAGGATGGCGCCCTGCGGGACGCCACAATTAAGCTTGATCTTGGAAGAGCAACTGTCCCCAAGCCTCATCCTTTGAGATCTCCTGGAGAGAAAGGACCGGAACCACTGAAGTGTGGTGCCTCTAATCCCCAACTCCCCCAGTCGACTCAAAAGGATGGAATGGTCTACAGTATCAAAAGCCGCAGGGTGAGCAGAACTGTGGTTTGAGGGATTGATATTGGCTATAAATTTGAAAAACTTTTCAGTTGATCCACTTTGGGTTGTTGTTTTTTAACGAGAACCCCCCTATTGACCAATTGGAGCTAGGCACAAATAAAAACATGCTTATTGTTATTAACTACCTTTGAGTCAACCTCGACTTACAGCAACCCTGTGAATGAGACATCACCAAGACTCACCGACTATCCTATATTGCTCTGCTCAGGTCCTGCAGGCTCAGAACCATGCCCTCCTTGATTGAGTCCAGTCACCCGGTGTATGGTCTTCCTCTCTTTCCACTTGCTGAGTGCAATAACATGCGTTTTTAAATTTAAATGCAACTTTATCCCATGGGGATAAGTAACTTTAAATAGAATGTGCTAATCTGTGTAGAAAGCACTTATTTTTGTTTTCTTTCATCTCACAGCCCTTTGTCATTCCATAGAATTATGTTAAGCATTAAACCACCAGTATATTTTAGCATCTGCATCACACCCATGAATTCCAATGTAACATATCTTGATTTTAAGAAAGCTTGCACAAAATGCAATATATTACCTAAGCTGTGATCTGTAGTTATTAGTTCCATAAATCATCACTTAAAAGAATATAAACATTATAGTATTATATATGATTGAATAAATTGAAAAACTAATACAGAAAATGAACACCTCAGGTGACTGAATATAATAATAAAAATAAATTTTTATTTATAACCCGCCCCTCTGAATGAGCAATCGGGACCGGGTTTTATTATTAAAAATGTGCCCAACATTCTCTTCCCTTGAAACAGTTAAACAAATGCAAAAACCAAAAACATTTTTAAAAAACCCAAATAGTGAAGATAGAAGTGGAAAATGAAAAAAGAAAAAAGAAACCCAATGGACTTCCAACTGGAGAAAGCATTGTGATCTACTGCTCAAAAGTAGCCCTGGGATCACATTTTCCCAATCTATTTTTAAAATATTATTTCTGAAAAAGTGGGTATTGATTGAATCTCAGGTGAAATTTTGTATCATTATTAACACAGAACATTTCCCCTGCTAATATCTATATCCAATAGCTAGGCTAAACTAGAGCAGATCCAATGAATCAATAGGATTAACATAAATGTTGACTTACCATTTCATTGGTTGATTGTTGTTGACTTTATTATTCAGCCAGACTAGTTCGGACTAATAACTGGATTTGAGCCCAAATCTTTTCCCATAAACCAAACATTATTTTGATGATGAGCCTAGATTTCTTTCTTCATAGCTAAAATGGAATGTATGCATATCCATATTATCATCTCCCTGTCTGTCATTATCACACCCTCTATCTGAGGGCACAGTCTGTGCATTGCTTACATAGACAAAACAATGCCACCCATGCACTGAAGGGAACCCTGAGGTTTGGAAAAGTACCAAAATTTCTTGGGGTGGGAGGAAACAGGCTGAAGCCTCAGAACAGCTCAAAGGAAATAAGCTTGCCTAGAAGTCATGAAATACTGGCCAATAGTTGAGGAAAACAAGAGAAGTGGAAAGGTGTGGCTGAAATCCTGAAAAGGCAATATCGATCATATCCCCCAATTTTCCACATTTGGCAGCCCCAGTTAATATTCTGTCATCCCACTTTTTAAAATACTTTTAAAATATCCCAATTTCTCACTCCTATTCCTACTCCTCACCCCCTTGTCCTCAGCTTACTACAGCTGCTGCAAACTGGATTCAAAGTGAAAAAGAAGTTTATACTCTCTCTGTTGTTAACACAGCAACAGGAGAGGAAAGAAGGGGGTAGAATCTTGCCCTTCCCAGAAGGCTCAGGCAAAAGCAAACTTCTGCAGCCTCTCCTCACTTGTCTGTTCTTCCTCATTAATAACTTTTGCTACCTTGACCATGTTGTGTGACCATATGTGTCCTGGTTTTCATCTCTGAAAGGTTGAAGGATATGGAACACTTAACAGTGCAGTATAGTGAGGTTGCCATATTGGTGGAGTAGGCATCTGTGGATTGCATTTCCCATGGATTGCCCTGCCCCATATTAGCCAGTGGTGGTTCACACCCATGGGCATGGGCATGGGCATGGGCATGACACCACCCACTGACTAATATGGACTTGAGCTACTGCATTTATCCCATTCACTGGGGAGTGGGCAGAACCAAATCCCTGTGGATGGAAAAGGCCCACTGTATTTATGTTTCTGATGTTCACGTTTAGAGAACTACTATTTGTAACCAAAATGATACAATCCATGTACAAGAGGTAGGTGGATTTTCAGGAGCACATTTCTTAGTTAAAAATATGACAAGCTTGAGGAAAACAGAGCCTGGAAAGGTTATTCTACAGAGCCAAAATCCAGTTTAATACTGATAGAGTAAAAATCTGCACTAGCACATTTCGTTGGGTTGGCCTTTTGTACAAGCAGTTGTGCAAATCAATTATGCAATGTTGTTCAAGAGGTTGGGAATCAGTCACACAACTTAACAGTTGCCTAATCAGCTGCACAACTGTTTTGCACAATCACAGTCCCAATAAACACTGTATTGGATTCTATCTTTGTGGTAACTCTGAAAATGTAAAACTGCTACCACAATGAGCCTTGTGCTAGCACAGTAACAGGACTTAGATACCACCTGATGACTCTCTCCCAGAATCCCCCACTCAACATGGCTATGCTATTTGGAGGATTCTGGGAGATATAAAAAAAAATCATCCCTCCCCCTCCAAAAAAATCTAGCGTGGAAAGGTAGGAGACCACAGAAGAGGCTAATAAAACCTGGGGTTGTATAAATAATGGTGCTCTGCAAGTGTTTGCATTACAATAAGTGCAAGGGGGGAAATGGCCATCATCTGCTCCTTCCTGTTGGATTCCTGACTTCCTTGCAGTAGAAAGGTACAAGGCAGTGGCAGCCTCTTTCAGACCATAAATATACAGCCAAAGCAAAATCTTACCTCATACTTCAGGACAAATAACTCCCTTGGGCAAAACCAACTTTCCAGCTTAAAGCATATGCTGATATTAGAAAAGTACAACACCTCAGAGCTCCTTTGTAATAAACTCTCACACTGCTGCTTTAAATTTTAATGGTCTGTGAAAGTTATTATTGGATGTTTTTAGCATGACGTTCCATTCAGACTCACATTTATGAAGTGCATTAGGAGGACTGCGTCAAATTCCCATAGAAATTGACCATACGACTTATATGTTGATGCTCAATAACCTTACAGAAGGGGATTTACATTAGTAGTTTGCATCTCCTTGTCTCGAACTGGAATGGAAAAGAAAACCCACCATGTCTAGAATGATCAGTTGGAATTTTTTAGGATGCCAGGTCCTAGGAGGTGGTCTTTTTCCACACACAGGAGTATATGTCTGAATTACGTATTATGCACATACAAAGGAAACCAACTATGAATACCAACTCCTTGAAAATACAGCAGCTTTCTAACATTTCAAGAAAAGCACATTTCCACTTTTCATAAATGTACATAATGAAACTTTGACTTTCTTTGCCAGATTGAGGGCTGGGGCAAGCTTTCTTCCCTACCACCTCCTCCCTAGAACAGCTCCTCCATCCCCCTGGAAATGCTACACAAAAAAATGTTGAATGAGACAAGCTGTGATGGAGAAGAGAAATGACTCTGAAAATCAGCTAGAGGAGACTTCAGTAAGTATAGCCCTTCAGTAAGTATAGCCCTTCCATTCACAGAATGCAGATCATGGATTTAACCATTGTGTTTCATTACTTTATCGAGAGTGACCAATCTAATCTGTGCAAAAGAAGAAGAGCTCCTGCAACTCCTGCAGTTGCACAGAAAAGGGAATGCTTAGAAAAGTGCTGAAATGCAGGACCCTTCCCTCCTTTCCATTTACCTGTCCTGGTCCCTATTAATTCTGGCCAAAGAATTAGTGGTCCAGACTTCTAAGGATGCATTTTAAAGGGTGTTTGCCTAAATACATTTACCTGGGTGTAAGTTACATTCTTCATAATAGATATGTGTTGCCTTGCACTAATTGCCTAAATGTCATCTGCGAGGATGCAGCTTAGGTTCATTATTTATTTCTTTTCAATTTTTTGTAGTAAAATAATGCTATTTTACCATTTAAACTGTAAGGAAAGGAAGAATTAGAGAACTCTCTGTAGAGAAGCAGAAACTGGTACTTATTAGGCTGCCAAAGTGACCAATATAATGCATAAGTTCTCCAAACAGGAAACTATTAAATAAAGGAACAGGAGCTCTAACAACTGCTTAACAGTCTAGAGAGCTTCAGCTGAATTTCTTAGCCAGACTCAAAAAACAAATAAACAACCTAAATTTAAAAAAAAAAACATTGCCACATATCAGATTTTAGAAAATGTATGAAGGCAATACATAAGACAAAGGGTTGCAAATATACATAGGACAATATTTTCTCGATTCCCTGAAGTGTGGGTGTAGAAACTGAAGAGTGAAGGGCTTCAGTGGAGTTAACCTCAGTTTAAGAGTTTACAATTTTAAATAGGTAGGACCAAATGACTCTTAGACTCTGGATAGAAATAACACTTCTTCAAGCTCCTAACCATGGAGTTTGGACAATTTCTTCTTCTAGAAGCACCAATGTGAAACTGGCAAAGCTTTTTTTGTATCACTTCTCCTGCACTGCACTCCAGCTTTTGCTGCAAAACAAAATCTTCAGAAGTGGTTCTGCGAGAAAATTCTGCGGGAAAATGGGAGGCCAGTAAAGAAGGAAAGGGAGGGAGAAACCCCATTTCACTGTTATCTGCTGTGTGAAGGCTGTTGTAACAGCCTCTGGCTGGTATCCTGTCAGTCCAACTATTAGTAGATCCATTCAATCAATTGTTGAATAGTGAGTCATCATGTAGGTAAATCCCATTGATTCAGTGAGTCTACTTTAGTCGGGGCCAATAACAGGATTTAAACCTATGTGTGGAAACCTTTCTTTCAGAATATGGGGGGGGGGGGATTTATGGACCACAATTTCCGTAATGCCACAGCTAGCATGGTCACTAGGATGCAATGAGTTAAAAGAAAAACTGTCCCAAGATCTGCTTCCTCTGGCATCTGTATAATTTGAAAGACACTCACAAACACATATATGTATACAGTCCGAAATGCACAGAGAGCCTCTGTGGTGAGATAATCCAGACAGTATTGGGCAAAAGCATGGCCTCTCCTCACCACTACCAGTACTACCTAGTAGGCAGCCTTCAGATACTGCATATGCACTTCTGCCATGGGAAGGTGTACCCACAAGCCTTCAGGTAGGAATTTGATAGGAGTATTTGAATTGGCAAAAATGTAAAGGCAGCATTCAGATACATCTGCTACTGTTTGTGTTTAGTTTCATTCCACTGACCTAATTCACTGAGTACCTGAGGCAGAGCAGCAAGTAATACCATACAGCTATCAAAGTCAAGGTATACAGTAACCAAGCCAGACCAAGTTATTTTGGAAGCAAAAAAATACAGTAATAACTAATTAAATAATTTGCTGCTCTTTCATGACACCCAAAAATCTGCTGTCTGGGTAGCCCTCTTTCAATCTCTCTAAGAGGATACCATGCCTTATTCAAGTTTATAAGAGGAAGGTAGTTTACTACAGACAGAGGGGGAAAGCAACCGGTACATAGGATTTTTTAAAATATGGCTAAAATACAATGGAATTGGGTGCACAAGGACTCACATCATACTTTGATAGAAAATCCACACTGTGGCTAGTGCAAACTTTTTCTAAAATATGAAAATGCCTCAAAAGGCAGCAGTCATTCCTTTCTTTTCCACAGACTGAATATGATGTGGGAAGATTTGATGCTGCTAACAAATGGGAATGAGCATGAGGAAACTTTGCAGAAGGAAATACAATGATGGTTGTAAACGACATGAACACACTAAAAAAATGAATTGTAAAGCATTGTAAGCATTATTTTCAAGGTTGTGTGTGTGTGTGTGTGTGTGCATGCATATATATATATATATATATATACCAGTTGGTTTTGATCTGTGGGAAATCATTATAAGTGAAGAAATGAAGAGAAAAGGGATAGACAGCTAATGGATTTTAAAAATGTAAACAAGGCACACTTGGAAAGTAAGTGAAATGAAGGCCCAAAATGTTTGTTGATCTATGTTTTAAGTCAGAAACAGGAGGAAATTCTTTCAGACTTTCCCAGACTACAGCAGTGCCCTTGACAATCAGATAACCTAGAGTCCACAAAATCTGAAATATGTCATCAAGACTTTATTTTACTGCCTGATCTTCCTTGGCCCGACTGCTTCTCTCATACTCTGCTCACCCACACAAGGCTTGCTAGACTATACAAGCAGAACCAAAGCCAATGAGAAGAAGGGGTGGGCTGAAAAGGAAGCAATAGCCATGGCAAATTTGATGGCAAGGAGAAAAGCCGGGGGGGAAGGGGTCTACACTACAGAAATGAACAATACACAGAACAGGAAAGTCTAAGAAATATGTAAAGTTAACCTGTATTTTTTGCCTCTAATCTTTTTTAATCCAGAATTCCCAGAATTCATCAGCCAGTATGGGGACTCTAGGAGCTGTCATCCAAAAAGTCATTGTTTCAGGCTCTGATCCCATTTCTGAATAACAGAAGGTTCATAGAAGTGATGAAAGTAAGAAAATATGGCAGACTTATGAGGACACAGGCAGGGTGACCAGATGCCATAACAACAAAGGAGGGCAAGGCATGGCAAAATGTAGGACATTTAAGAAAAATTACAAATTAAAAGCTAAAAACACTTTTGCCAGAAGATGCCAATGCAGTAGGGTGGCCATGTGTGCTGCTTGACAATCTTTTATCTGAAGGAATCCTTTTTTGGAAGAGCTAACTGTTCAGGACCAGTTAGAGATCACAAGAAGTGATAACTGATACTGAAGATACTAATCAACAGTGACTGAGCAAGCATGCAGGTCATGTGGGTACAATCCCCTCCACTAAGACAAGATGTGCATTCCTAATTAATTTATAGTCTTTATTTCTAACTTTGCATCCATACTTGCAAATTATCATATGCAATTCTGGGTCCTCTTTAACTCAATGCAGTGTTGGTGAAATATAGCTTCTTTTTAGTGATGCATAAATGGCTGATCCATGGCATAGCCCGAAGTGAGCAACTGATTCCATGGAGGCTTGTCTGAGTTACCATTGTGCTCTGCACTGCAGTCATAAGCAAGCTTTCCATTATAGCCAACCACCATCAATCTAATCTATGGAGAATGTTGTTAAAAGCTATCCTTAAAACACCCGTCAGCAACCTTGCATTTTTTTTTTTTTATTCCAAACATTGTGTTACCTGTGTGTATTTTAAGAAGACAAGTCACCTTTAGGGGCTCAGTGACTAGCAGGATCTACTGTACTAAATGAAACATCTTCTGCTGGTCATACAATCTTAATTATGTCTTTAAAGGAAAAAGTACAAAATGTTATTTTCAGTACACGGAGAAAACAACCACAGACCTACATAAACATTTCAGGATTTGCAAGTCTGCAATGTTGACCAGAATGCTTGAGTAACCAGTGTCATGACATTTTCGCTCAGAACACCACAGCCTCTCTGATTTGTCTGTGTTTGGATTTGAAGTGTCATCTCTTTCATGCACTTTGGGTATAATGAAGAATTTCTGGATTCACAGACTTAAGACCTTAAACACTATCTGGTGTCAACCTAGAAGAGAATACTTGACACCATTAGCCACTGAAGAATGTGGGCAATAGAGTTTTCTAAACCACCACCCTCAATGCAACTCTCTTTTATTTTGAGCAACTGGAGGTGGCAGAAGTCAATATTCTAGAAAATTAGCCAGTTTTGCTAATATAAAGTTCTGTTTGTCAATCACTCCAATAAATATATATTTTAAATGGTTAACTGCATCCTTCTGTGGTCCAGAATAAATTTATTACAAGTGCTATTCGTTTGCTTTTAAACTGTCTGTTGTTTGAATATTTGTAGTGTATCTTACCATTTAAAAGGTAAGCTGTCAAAATTATTAGCTTCTCATCTACTCAGAGCAAAGTTGTTGTTGTTGTTGCGTGCCTTCAAGTCCTTCCCGACATAAGGTGACCCTAAGGCAAACTGATTATGGAGTTTTCCTAGCAGGATTTATTCAGATGTTTGTCATTGCCTTCCCTTGAGGCTGTGGGAGTGTGACTTGCCCAAGGTCACCCAGCAGATTTCCATGCCCACACTGAGATTCAAACCCTGGTCTCCAGAGTCCAGGATTGTTATATAGATACCTAAATTCAATAGTTGGAACAGCTTCAGAAATGTCACTTCAACCACCCCCCTGCAAAGAACCATTGTATATAGCTTTTAAAAAACATTTTTTTAAAAAAAATTGACAAAATGATACTCCGACCACACCAAATTAGCCAATGCCAGTGCATATTTGAGAAACTGCAGAATGTTGTCGAGTCCTAGATGGCCCATGGGGAATGACTTATGTGTCCTACTATGCAGGAGAATGGAAGGTTTAACTGCATTCCTTCTACTCATTCAACAATGAGTAAATACCCAGCTTTCCCAGAACCTTGTATGACTAGTTGTAACACATTCAAGGAGATCACACTTTGTGCATGGAAGGGCAACATTTGCATATGAAAGATGTTGTAAGAACAAGTTATGGATATGGTGTAATCCAACAACAGTACTCATCATAACTTACAATATAATTCTTGTTGTTTTTTCTGATTTACAGCAATCCTAAAGTGAACTGATCACTATGTTTTCTTGACAAGATTTATTCTGAGGGGGTTTGCCTTTGCCTCTCCCTGAGGCTGAGTGTGTGTGACTTGGCCATGTTCGCCAGTGGGTTTTTATGGCCAAACCGGGGAGGAGGTGATTTGAACCCTGGTCTCCAGAGTTATAGCTCAAACCACTATACCACACTGGCTATTAACATTCATATCTCTGACTGAATTGAGTCCTGTAAGTTAAGTTCTGTTCATTATTACTTTGAAATGAGTTTAGCACTGCATCTTTAGTGGCACTTTGCAAACTTTTTCCATCAGAGCCTTGCATTTTGTCTCATTTGTGCCTTACTTCAGAGCACACAAATGTGCTCAGATTGGGAAATTCAAATCACTCTCCCCTTGGAATCCCCTCTGTTATCTGTATTCCCTGCCCTCATCAGAGAAAACAGTTGCATTGCAAACATATTTAAACAAGTTGTCTGAACTCTAGATGACTGAAATTCCATTATAAGGTAAAGACAGGTCCAGCACCCTCTGGAAACTATTTAAAACCTTCATACATTTGCTTAAGAGGAACTAATCCTATAGTGAATCTTGGAGAAAGCAGAATCGCTGGATGTTCAGTAGAGCTGATGAAATGTTCATTTGCAAATGAAACTGTCATATGAAGAAGGAGAGGTAGAATATATGGCTCATTCGTAAAATGATAATTTAAAAAATCTGTTTTGACAGAAAATTCCAACTTCTTGATTTGGAGTCCTTTACACTACATAGTTATAGCACTATAATCCCACTTCAACTATCTCTCTATGCAATCCTGGGATTTGTAGTTTAGGGATGGGTATTTAGAATTCTCAGATGGAGATCTCTAGTGCCTCACCAAACTACAAACTCCAGGACTGCATGAAATGCATCTATGGCAATTAAAATTGAATCATAGTGCCTTAGATGAATGGTTACTTAAATTAGTTGATATGTGTGAACTAGACAAACTAACAAACAGGCCGAATATCAAAGATGTGACTATTATAAATAAAGAATGATGCCCAATTATAGAATTCTGCAAGAAGAGATGGAAAGTAAAAAATACAAATAGTTTAACCACTGTGCTTCTTAAACATATTGCTGCTTGGGACTGGGGGAAAGTGAGCTACGGTATATAAGTTTTTATGAAATCAGATTAATCTTGGAAGAATGTATCAATCTTAGTTTCTATGTTTTTGTGCATATGTAAGAAAGTATACATAAGTCTGTGATTTATTATCATCATCATCATCATTATTATTTTAAGTGGAATCATAATGCTTTAACTATATAGTATGAAAAGGCCATTGTCATTGTAGTATAGTGGTCAGTGCAAAAGTGGGCTAATGTTGGGGGAAAACAGGCTGCTTGTGATTCCCAACTCCCTTTTTACAACCCTCTAGACTCCCCTGGAGAAAAAAAATAAAATAAAAAAGGTCTGTAAATGGAAGGTAAACTACAAAGCAACAACAGGAAGGTGACAAAAGGTGTCACTGATGGTGATGGGTGAGAATAGTGCAAGTGTTTCACCTTCTCTGCTTCTTTTGAATAAGAGACAATCCACCTGTACTATACATATAATGCAGGCTTTATTCAATAAGGCAGATTCTTCTCATTTTTAAAATTAATTTAGAAAACATTTTACTCTGAGTTTTAGAGATGTTCTCTTTTTCTTCTCTTTGTCTTCCTAAAAATCAGTTTATAATAAAGTCCAAGGAAAAGTGTCAAAAAAGCAGAAATAATATTCCCCATTCCCCACCCTACCCCTCAGAAATATCCTCAATTTAAGACTGTAAATCTAAGTGATTTAGTAAACAAGATAATCCCAGATGAAAATTACCCAACAAAAGAAATTCAATTGGGCTAAATAGGAGGCTATTATCATACCTTACATTCCCTGCTGTCACAAACTATAGTTCCATGGCCAAATGAGCAGGTCAAACTCCTTCCCTTGGCTTGGGGTGGAAAAGGCACATCACAAAGGACCTTACTGAAAAACTCACACAATAGCAACAACAATAAAATAAAGGAAAGAAACAGTAGCCTAGATTTCACTCTACTTGGGTGATAACATAGCTCCCAACAGTGCTTTCAGTAAAAATGTGTTGATCTTAGGAAGAGGAATGATATTGATGGTAAATGTTTCTAGCTTCTACAGCATTTTCACTTTTACCCAAGTTCTTCCAAGTAATTTATTGCATTCATCGCCACATCTCTCTTCAATACAATTCAAAGGGGCATACGTAAAAGATCTCCATTCCAGCCCAGCCAGATCTAGACCCAAAATTTCAAAAAAGGCTCTAAACCAGTGGCTCTCACCTAGTGATCCTCCATATAGCTTGGACTTCAGTTCCCAGAAGCCCCAGGCAATGACCAATGGTCAAAAATCCTGGGAATTTAAGTCCAAACATCCAGAGGATTAAAGGCTGAGAACTGTTGCTTTTATCCAGGTTTGGACACAGCCTCATTCTCCCACTCCATTCTTTTTACAGTAATAGAAATGCTCAAATCCACCAAGTGGAGCCAGGGACAAAATAATTGCTCATGGAGACACCCATCTGACAAGCATTATGAACCAAGGTCAGCCTATTAATCCACTCCTGGTCAATCTTCTGCAGATGCCCAAACATCCTTTTCCAGCAATGATTTGGGTGTTGGCTCAGCCATAGTAATTCATTGGGTGGCCTTGGGTAAGTCACACACTCTCAGCCTCAGGGGAAGGAAATGGCAACCTCCCTCTGAACAAATCTTGTCCAGAAATTATTAGGGGAGAATGTTTGCCTCCAAACAACACAGAATGTCCCCCATAACCATGAAAACATGTAAAAGTACCTCCACCCTACAAATATCCCAGGACCTTGTACTAGGCCTAGATTCTTCTGTTTTCCTCTGCAGTCATAAAATCTTGGCCTTATGCATGAGATATTCTTTGTGCTCATGAACTCATGAAGGGAAGGAGAGGGTTGTTTATTGGCATGTTCACATTTCAATCCAAAGCTCTGTAGCCTTCAATTCATTTTTTTTAAGTTAAAGAAATTTAAATGAGGCTCAAGGTACACTGCAATTTTAGTGAAATGGTAAGAACGTCATACATTGTATACATTTTTTTAAAAAAAAAAGAACACCTGTACAACCAGTATAATGAAACAAGTAAGAGCAGCTCCTAATGTGTTTAACAAAACAATGTTTAACCTGACTTTCTCGAAGTCAAGGGGACATGCACTGGCAGGTCAACCTGGGAAGAGAGTTTCACAACTGGCAAATCAGAAGGCCAAGAGCAACTCTCCATCCAAATGTTTACATACTGGAGTGAAAAGATGACTTGTTGTCCAGCTTGATCCCAAAATAAGGGTTATCTTGAAGCAAATTGA
Organism: Urosaurus nigricauda; assembly: GCA_034509955.1. NCBI lineage: Eukaryota > Metazoa > Chordata > Lepidosauria > Squamata > Phrynosomatidae > Urosaurus > Urosaurus nigricauda. Next base: position 85,713,052 of record JAOEGL010000001.1, on the reverse strand, counting down.
ATGATGTTGGTCTCCAATAATCAAAAGACATGCTTCTAACCATGGCTAGCTCATGACATCTAAGAGCAGAGCTCTCTCCAGATCTACTACACTCAAGAGAGCAAATCCATCTCCAGAAGCATTCATCCAGAAAGGGGAGAGCAGGAAAGGGATATTCTACTTCCATGATTCATTAGCGTAACCAACCCAAGAAGTTCTCTTTTAATAGAATGTATTTTTTTCTTTCATTCTCACAATTTAGTAGCAGTTGAGAGTCATGTGTACTACTTCTGGATCACATAACAATGATAAAAGGCAGTTAAACATACTTCCAATGGAGAAATTGGATGTTCCTGCCAGTAGTGTAAGAAGTCAAACAGGATAGGTGACAAAACTCAACACCACAGAGCACCATCATAGGGAAAGGAAAAAAATGCCACCTAAGTATGTTAGATATATTTTAGCCTGATTTCCAAAGGGTCTGACCAAATGTCTTTGAAAAGCCCACAAATCAGACATGAAAGCACTAGCTTTCTCCCACTCTGATAACATTCAAAACAATGGACCTCTGTGATTTAAATTTACTTCACATGTTGCTGGCTATCCAGAAGACTCATGAGGCAAATAGTGGAACATGGAAATGTTACTTTTTTGTTCAAGAACTCCCCAAGCCCCTAGTTAGCATGGTCACTGGTTATGTGGACAAACTGTAATAAAGTGACAAAAGTGACTGAGAGGTCCAGGAAAATTAATAGTTCACAATACTCCCATTCATTTCCAGATGGAAAAAAAGAACCAAACAGGTCTACCAAAGTAGTTTCATTTCCAAAGTCAGGAATGAACCCAGACTGGAATGGGTCCAAACAATTAGCCTCTTCCAAGGGTAATTAAAGTTGTGAAGCCAACTACATGCTCAATTACCCAAGGGCTATGCCCTGAAGATACATGATGTAGCAACCCTGTGAAGCAAACTAGGCTTGGCTCTGACTAGTGTCTTGATTTCAGCCCTCCTGAGAACCTTATATATGCCTGTTGAAAGTCCTGTTGAAGAAAAGCAGAACATAAATGTTATTAACAAATAAAACTGGAGACCTACCACTCAGCCAAATGCAAAAAACCCCACCAATCTCAGTATCACACATCATCACGGTCTCTTTCAAAGTTGAAGGAAAAACACCATTGGAAAGAAAAGCGATGACGATTCATGGAATAAACAAAGACTGTACCCCTTGGCAGGCTGCATTTAGGCAAGTTTTTAGGCACATTTTTCCAAGGATCCTGTCCACACCCTTCTCAGTAAGCAAACTTGGAACTGACCCAAGCAATTATGATCAACAGAAGCTAAGAGAACCCCCTGATCCAGGCTTTGCAACAATTGATGGTGTCCAAGTCATGCAGTCATATTACAACTTTCCTGTAATATGATTTCAGCTACTGAAATTCTATTTACCACAGGAGTACTGTCATGTCAAAGCATCAAAGAACTCCTTTATTCCCACCACAATTTGATGAAAACGTTTCCCCAAAAGAAATAAACTTTATAGATTTGAAATTAACCATGCATTTATTATTGTTAAATGTTTACAAAATAAACTTCATAATGCCCTTCAGCAATGGATTGAATAGGGATAACCGCTTCCTGGCTCACGACAGACATTTCAACACTATCTGACCCCAGGGGGGCTTCCTACACTCATCTATTCTCCCCCCCCCCCCCCCTTACAGGCTAGTTTCCAAAGCCAAACTGGTCTTGCCAATTCATTTCCATACACATTGGCTAGTTCCCAATGTCTTTGTTCACTAACGACCAGCATTAAAACTGGACCTGCTACTTCATTTCTATACACAAAGGATTTTGAATTTGAATTGGCATTCTGGCATACCAATGGCATATATAGATAGATAGATGTCTGTTACTGGTTTCCACTTTGCTAAATGCATCTGAGGAAGTAGACTGAAGTCTATGAAAGCTCATGCCGCCAACTTCTTTCAGTTAGTCTCAAAGGTGTTACAAGATCTTTCTACATTATTACAATGACATATGTTATTATTTTATTTGTAATGTTACATTTCCTTTCCTCAAAGAGCTGAAGGCCTAGTGGTTCCCTACACACATATGTTATCCTCACAATAACCCTATGAAGTACTATGAAGTAGTAACTGGCCCATGATCACCCAGTGAATGTTATGGCTCCACAGAGATTTAAACCTGGGTTTTTCTGGCCCAAATCGAAAATTCTAAGCATCACACTACACAAAGTGCTCTTCACACTGCCCATTTATAACCTATATTATTCCCATTGGCATAGTTCCATCCTCTAGACCCCTGGGATTTGCAGTTTAAGAACAGTTAGAATTCTGAACCAGAGAAATCCCAAGATTTCAAAAGATAGGACCATGTCAATTAAAATGGAATAATAGTCACAGAATGATAGAATCATAAAGTTAGAAGAGATCACAAGGGCCATCCAGTCCAACCCCCTGCAGCCTACTATCATCTTGGCTTTTTAAGCTGCTATAACACACTGTTGACTCATGTTCAATCCTTTTTGCATGTATTGTTGTCAAGCCAGGTGAAACCCATCCTATAATTATATAATTATAGTGCTATAATTCTGTAGAGTGAATAGTCCTTAGATCTCAAAATTGATATAATAGTTCATTAATCAATATAAACAGCTGCAGTGACTAGCAAATATATATGGAAGGGTGATGGGAAGATTATTATCATTATTATTATTATTATTATTGTCATTGTCATCACAGCCATAGCATGTGATGATAATTTTTATTTTTTCCACTGAGGTATGAATTCCATAGGGAAGTCATCTAGTGTTCGTCAGGAACAGGTAGGGCTGAAGCCATCATCAAGTGAGGCCTAATCCAAAATTTCTCAGGGCTACCCTTTTCTCTTCTTTTGGTGAAACCCACTTCTCTCCCACCTCAACCCTATTCCAGCCTGGTCCAGCCAGCTGCCTGAGAAGGGACGAAACATGCTTGCCAAATGTATGACTTGTTCAGTTGGAACATATTTTTGACAAGTAGGGAAAGGGCTGCATGCTTTAGACCTTCCGAAGGACCCTATGCCATATTTGGCCAGATCCATTTTCTGCTGCCTGCACAAATTCCATTGGTTTTCCTGGAGGTTGTTTAGCTCAGAACCTTCTAGATGAATAAAGCAAAGCCTGCTGATAAAATTGTGAGAAGGTACACTGAGAAGCAAAGCCATGGTTAAGAGCTTGTGAAAGGATCTAATTCCAAGGTTCAGGGGTTGCTATAAGCATCCCAACTCATGTATTTATTGATCTGGTCCCATCCTCACTACAGAATTATACATTATGATTAAATTGAGGCTGCCATACTTTGGCCACATCATGAGAAGGCATGAATCATTGGAAAAGACAATAATGCTAGGAAAGGTAAAAGATAGCAGAAAGAGAAGAAGATCACAAGCCAGATGGATAGACTGAATCAGGGAGGTCATGGGCTTGAATCTACAAGTCCTAAGCAGAGCAATGGAGGACAGCAAGGCTTGGAGATGTCTCAGACACATGGGTTGCCATGAGTCAAGGGCAACTAACAACAAACCAAAATTATTCCACTTTAATTTTAGTATTGTTTTATTATATATAATGATAAAAATTGACTATTGTCACATAATGGAAAAGATATATAAATAATTTTTAAATGCTCTATCTTATAATTCCTCCAAAGGTCATCTTTCCAATAAACTATCATTTTTTCTATTGCTTTTCCTACTATATTTGTACTCTGTTTTTCTTCTAATAAATTCCTTCATGTTTTGTCTATATCTGTTTTTTTATCCTTAATTACATAAAGTTGACCATGTACTTTTCCAATTCTCTCTGACTTGAGTCTTTTATTTTTCTTCCTTGTTTTTTGGTGATTTATTTTTCTTCCAGATAGTCATTCTGTCCATTTGCATCATATCAGCTAATTTTATCAGCTAGTCTTCGCTTGTTGATAGCTTCTCAGTTTTCCATTTTTGGACATATTGCAGTCTTGCTGCTGTCACCAGAAGAATTATATAGAATTATTCTCTAGTTTTCTCTTTCTCCTTCTCTAGAACTTAAGTTATATTTAATAGAAAAAGTTCTGGGCTCAAAGGAAAAAACTCTTCAAAAAATCTTTATCAAGTGAGTATGAATTTCTTTCCTAAAATTATTCCACATTAACTGTCATGGTTCCATCCAATGGAATTTTGGGATCTGTAGCTTAGGAAGCAACATTTAGAATTTTCAGCCACAGCTCTGTAGTGCCTCAGCAGCAAACTACCAATCCCATAATTTCATAGGATGGAACTATGACAATTAAAATGGAATAATAGGGCTGTAGTTGTGTAGTGTGAATGGATCTCTAATTTCTATCCCTTCTTTCCCCCAGAACTGATACTCATGATGATTCATAAGATTTTAAAAGAGATATGAATAAAAACTATATAATCATATTAAAACAGCTTGAACAAGTCAAATTAAACCACAGTTGAATGCATAAATGAATTTATTTGGCTGCATCCCCCCAAACATCCAGAAAAATTGGAGTTTTTACATTTATTAGAATACAGTCTGACTGTCTGATGATCTGTGACCTGCCTTGTGCCTTCTACAGTCAATACATCTAGACCCACTTACCTAGCAGTTCAATGGAGCCTACCTCTATATAGATACTGTTTATGATTGCACTGTTGGTCATAGAGTATTAAGAGGCACAAAAATGCCAGTCAGCTCAAATAGCCACATTCCGGGAACTATCATTTGAATAAAACAGGGTTGCTACTCATGTCATGCACAACGATCAATCATATTCATAGGTTAGTTTTGCTTAGTTATTTGGGACAAAAAAAACCCCATAATCTAAATAAGGCCCTATCAACACAGATGAAGCCAAAACTTTCCTATCTCCACTGAAATAAATATGAATGTGAAGTATTTATCAGAAGATAACAAGGATGTTCTGCAGCATCCTTGAATATGAGTGTTGAGTCCCTTTAACTATTAACATCCGTGCCTGCACTTGTTGTTATTTACATCCTGGAATGACAATGCGATTAATGACTCTGCAATGATGTCCAAGTGCCCTCCTCCTATAACTGCATGTCTGCGTTTTGAAGCATTCATATGCTAAAGTCCTTAACAGAAAGTGACTATTGTTCATCTTTGGCTGTCCTTCATCTCCACTCAGGCTAGTCTATTTAAATGACAACATTCAAAAGGTTAACCAAGCCACCCAAGTGCCTTTTCACACAAGGAGGAGGAGGAAAGCAAAGTCTAGCAGAGGCAATAAAAAAAAAAAAAAAACAAAGTAAATTGTAGTTGGATAGATGCCAAATGAAAAGCTGAAGAAAAAAATGAAAACCAATACGCAACATGAAAAATGCAGAGGAGGGAGACTTATTGACTAGACTTTCATAATCTCATGGTAGCAATTGCAATAAAAATAATCTATTATGGTCTTGGGTACAATCTGGAAAATGTGCAGAAATCTGAACCCCATAGAAGTCCATTAAACTTAGCCCAATGCTTAAGGTAAACTGTCAATTCCTGAAATTTGCAGGGCTGCTGATGTTCCTATGAAACTCTTTAGTTCTAAGAATCAGAATTCTACTATAGTTCATTAATAATTTGACAAGTTTTATATTAGCTTGGGAAAAAGCTTCTGTCATACCAACAAAGCTTCTAAATAGGGAGAGACTTCTTTTTGCTAGCATGGATATCAGTGACAAGACATCTTTTACAACAACAAAAATAAGGTCTAGTTCAGGCACACAAAATGGAACCTTTGCTATAGCTATTCAGTTTTTTTATAACTTAACATGGTGTCATTTTCTAGTCCCCATCTTGTAAAATTGCCTTGAATATTGAGCTATGTGGTCCATTAGAGTATCAAACGAATGTTGCAGCAGACCTAGGCTCTAATCCTGAATTAACCATAATTTCACTGGTCTAATCCACACTGCAGAAATAATCCCGATTGACACCACTTTAACTGTCCTGATTCAGTACTAGGGAATCCTGGGAAACATAGTTTGTTGTGGCACTAGAGCTCTCTGACAAAGAAGGCTAAAGGTCTCATAAAACTACAGTTTCCAGAATTCCCTAGCATTGAGGAGCACAGTTAAAGCAGTATCAAACTGGATTATTTCTGCTGCGTGGATTGGACCATTGATAACTTTGACATCTTAACCTACTTTTCCATGCATAATTCCTTGGTGGAAAGCTATAATATAAATGAATAGATCATCCAATTGTAACAAAGTACTACTGCTCTTTTAATATATTCATTCTATAGCACTGTTATCTTTATTGCTATGTCTTTGAATAATTTTATACTGTAAAAAATATTTGTGTACTGTCAGGTTTTTCATTGTATCATGTTTTAACTTAGTTGTAAGCTGTTTAAATGATTTTACCCTATTTTACATTATGGGTATTTTTATATGATAGCTAATTTACTTGATTCCCCCCACCAAAAATGCATTAGTAGCACCAAGGTTTTAGGCTTGTTTTAACCTTGTTGCAAGCTACCTTGGGTCCTTTGTCCGAAGAAAGGCAGATTATAAATTAAATAAAATAGATAATATCACAGATAGTGTTGCAGTTCAATGTGGTAGAAAAGAAAGTGTTATCTCTCTGTAAATTGGATTGGGAAGGGGGATCATGCCTTGGCTATTCACACCAGAAATTTGCTTGCACCTTTGCTCTACTTCTCTTTTATTCAAAGGGGCCTCACCACTGCATAGCAGCTTTGAAGCACTTAGGAAACATTCACAAGTTCATTTAACACCTATTAATTACTCTTTTGTTCCCACGAAATTGTTAAGATGCTTTAAAAGATCTTAAAAACTGAAGCTGATGATGAAAGAAAGGATTCCTAGTCTTTGTTACTCACTAAGGAAATCATGCTATGTTGAACTTGCATCAAGAAAGTGGAAATAACAACCTTCATCGAAAATATTTTTACCACCTTTGTCCTGTGAAGAACTGACATGGAACGATGAACTATTAGTCTGTCATGAATACTCCAGGAAAACTGCCACCCAAGGTGGAATATTTTATTCTACTCCATCAAAGGAACTCAAAGGACTGAGACGTAGCCTGTCACTTGAGTTAAAAAGGCATAGACACAATTGTAGTCCAGTGAATCTGGAAGATGCCAGGTTGGGGGCAGCTAGTTTAAGAAGCTTATTTGTGTTTGGTGACAACATTGAAGAGTTCAAGAAGATTCCATGTGCAAGCTTGTTTTCTGATGCTCCAGAGACTAGGGCATGAACCAATAATTTTAAATTACAAGAAAAAGGATTCCACCCAAACATTAGAAAGAACTTCTTGGTAGTAAAAACTGTTCAGCAATGGCATAGTTTGCCTCAGAGAGTGTTGAACTCTTAAAAGAGAGGTTAGGTGGGCATCTTTCAACTTTGTTTATTCCTGAATGCGAAGGGGTTGGACCATATGGTCCTTACAGACCCTTCCAACTAAGATTCCCAGAGTGAAAACTAGAGAAGGCTCCTGTACCTTTGTGCAGATGCAGGAATTTCAGCCGATGTTGTTTGTTACCTGGTTTCCCAGGAAACAATCCCTGCTGAATTTCCCTCTTCTTCAAAACTATTCAAAGAACAGGTACCATTAAATGTAAGGTTTGGAAAAAGAATGAGAAAGTCTTGAGACTCTGAGCCGGCATGTATATTCTGGAAGTTGTAGTTCAAAAAGTAACTCTTCCAAGCTCTGTGCTAATCTCTCGCTCTTGTTTCACGTAGTATTTGCACTTTATCCATTAGCAATCAGGCATATTTGCATGTCTACATTCATCTATTTTATCTAGTAGCTGTAAACCTAAAAAAGCCAATGTTCAACCTTTCAAAAAATACTGATATTATCAACCCCTGGAACAGCTGAGTCACAGAGTGGAGCTTGACTGATTGACTCTTTTGAGCTATCTGAAATATTTACAATGCGTCATCACACTGGTTCTGCTCTTTCCTTTCCATGTCAATTATTTGCTATTCCTTTCTCCATTGGAGACAGTGTCTTGCTGCTTGTTTCATGCTTTTCTGTTTGTGCACTACAGATGAAATTACATGTGATCTGGAGCTTTCAGCTCAATATTATAAAGTAATATAATATCCAGGAAACAATGAGGCATTCAAACCACATGTTGCCTCAACACCTTTTTGCAGGCTGCAAAATGTTCCTCCTGAAGATATCCTCAAAATTCTCAAGTGACATCCTCAAATATATATATTTTTTAAAAAACTAGACAATTTTTCATCCCCAGATTACCCAAACTGTTTTAACCCACCCCAAAAGTTGCAGTCTACTTAATTCTTCCACCCACCCCCAGAACACACATGCACACACACACTCACACAAATCTTAAACCCCAAAAACGGCTAGAAAATCTACCCAAACTGGTAGATGTCACAATGTCACTTCTGGGTTGCTAGCAATGCACCAGTCTACCCCATTGGGGTGTGCAGAGTGAAACTGTTATAAATGGAGTTTTAGAAGACACGATTAGGACAGAATTTTTAATTGACCCAAGAGACTAACTCAAGAAAATTGTGCTATTAGCATGAGCTTTTTTCAGGAATTCCAAGAAAGGGAAATAAAGTAAATATTTCTTTTTTAAAGTATCGGGGGGGGGGGGAATTACTTTGGAGGAGCATGACTCTACATGAGCTGATAATGTATCACACCATCAGAATTACAGGAGGAAAAGATAAAGCATTGTTAGTCCTAACTAGAGGAGGGCCACCAGATCACAAGAGTTTACCTATGTGTTGACTCATTCAGCAATGATTCAGTGGTTTTGCTCAGGCTGGAATTAACTAAAGGTTGAATCTCCTTTATCTGGAATTACAAAATCTAAAATATTCTGAAATCCAATATTATCCATGGGGTGGCTGAGATAGTAATACCTATGCTTTCTGATGGTTCCATGTATGCAAACTTATGTAATTATTGTGTATAAAATTACCGTCAGGTTCTGTGTATAAGGTATATATGGAACAGAAATGAATTTCATGTTTAGACTCAGTGCCACTTCCAAGTTATCTCATTTTGTATATGCAAATATTCAAAAATCTGAAAAACTCTGAAATCTCTGGTCCCGAACATTTAAGATAAGGGAAACTTGACTTGCAATAGGACTGCACCTATTCTCTCCTTTTCTCCTCAACTCCTCTTGAGAATACATCTGCTTCCTTCCTTGATGATGGGTGGTCCAGCCGCTCCCCTAAGTGAATATATGAAAGCAAACTTCTCATCAGTCACTACCCATCTCAGCAACCTTAGAACTTTTATCACACAGGGAAAATTGGGGGTTTAAACAGCGATTATCCCATGAAAATTGCACTATCACAATTAACATTTTCACACAACATCGAGATTAAAGTGCCACTGTCCCGGGAATAAACAGGCAATAAACAGCAACAAATCATTCACGGGGAAATCTCGTGAATGATTTGTTCCTGTTTATTGCCTGTTTATTCCAAGGATAATGGATCTTTAATTGCAATGTGTGTGAAAATGTTTAATTGTGATTGCGTGATTTTCACGGGACAATCGCTGTTTAACACCCCCCCCCCCCCCAATTTTCCCTGTGTGATAAAGTCCTAAGGTTGCTGAGATGGGTAGAGACCGACGTTTGTTTTAGTATATTAGCAAACTATTTTAGCATTTTATAGTGTTGTGTTTTACCATCCTATTTTGACTATACTGTATATGTTTGACATTCTGCCCTGTGATGGAAAGGGCATTAATACTATTAATAGTACTACTACTACGACTTTTATTATTATTCCCTAACTTGGCTTCATGCAGGTGTGTTGCACATGGATATGGTAACTGGAGAAAGACAGGATAACAAATAAACAAATTCCCAAAGCAATTTTTTTCCCACGTGTGTTGTACACTATCTTGGATATAGTAACCAGAGAAAGGCAATATATAAAGTAAATAGATTTCCAAAGCATTTTTTGTTTGCTGGTTTGTTTTCAGGTGTGTTGTACACTATCTTGGATACAGTGACCAGAGAAAGGCAGTCAATAAATTAAATAAACCTATTTCTAATATGTGTGTGTGTGTGTTCTCAGATGTGTTGTACACTATCTTGGATATGGTAACTGGGGAAAGGCGGGTTATAAATTCAATAAATTTCCAAAGTGATTTTGTTTTTGTTTTTTAAAAATAATATATAAATAAATTTATTATTTAAAATTAATTATTACAAATCAACAAACAAAAAAAATCCTAACAAGGTGGCTTTTATATGTGCGTGGGGGGTTGTTGTTTTTTAGATTATTTTTGTAAAAACTTTCGCAAGTTTTCCAATCCTCATTTATGCACCGTTTTAACTAGGTTTATTTTAATTGTTTTTCTTTTTTAAATTTTTAAAGTGTGTTTATCTTGTGAGGGGCCTTGAGTCCCTTTTTTGGGGAAAAAGGCAGCATTAAAATGGAATAATAATAATAATAATAATAATAATAATAAATTGCCCCATAGCTCAAGAGCAAAACGTGGGCTCCTTAAGATATCACACATGCACCCCATTGGTCCTTTAGTCCCTTTCTTTGGGGCCAGCATAATAATAATAATAATGCTGGGACCATGAAGCAGTTTTGTTTGCAGACTGCTGAAAGCAGTCTCTTCCCAATTCCGGAGGGCGCGCCTCTTAGAGCCATTACGGTGCGCGGCGGTGATAAGAGAAACCATGTGAGCTTGTTAACTTCGGCAAAGGCAGGAATGCGAGGAATTCGCCGGGCTTCCATTTAATGATCAGGAGGCAGAAGCCTCAATTAAAGCGATACCGCCCTATATTTCCTCCCAGGTCGACCAGCAACCTGAGCCTAAATTCAGCTGCGCTTTTTCCAACTCAAGCGAGGCAAAGGAACCCCAGATGTCCTCCTAAACTCAGAGGAGGACAAGGCGCCGCAAAATGTAGGACGCTCCAGGATTTCATCTGTATGCCGCCTTTCTCCCAGAAAGGACTCGAGGCGGCTTACGGATAAAAACATTATTTTTTTAAAAAAAAAAAATTACAATAAAATTTAAAACAGTTAAAACCATCTGAAAAACAACATAAAATCACATTAAAAGTTCAAGGATTAAAACGCACATAAAAGAAAAACACTCCTATTGCTGCTTTGCCATGCTTCAAAAGGGAGGGGTTTTTTTGGGATTCTTCCTGGACAGATGGTTGAAATGGAGGACATTGGGGTAAAAAAAGAGGACGTCTGGTCACCCTGATCTTGCAGCCCCCTTTTGGGGACTGAAAAAAAAAAAGCTGGGAGGCTCACTTTTTGGGTAGACTTGAGCCTAGTTCCTCAGATGCATGTTTAAATCATTAAACCTCACAGGCACCATTCGTTAAAAAATGCAGACACAAAAGGAGCAATGTGTCTTTAGAGCCCCACTAGCTCCTCTTAGCCCCACTCTCTCCAGCCTTTCTTCCCAGAAAGAAATCCATCATTGGCATTAGCCTCCTATTCCCTTTTTCCCCCTTCCCCCCACTCACTCTTTTTATTGAAATGCAAGGTAAGGCAATGGAGCCCCCCCCCCCATTTATGTGTCCATTTATTTTTAAAGGTAGCTGCAGGCTGAATCCTGAGAAGTAATTCAAGAATTGACCTAACAGCTCAAGGCAAGATTCCCAAGTTCCCTTTGAGCTGGGGTCCCACTAGATGCTCTCAAGGTGGGCCCTTCTATGCCCCCCCCCTTTTTTTTTTTTACTGAAGCACAGTGCAAGCAATGGCCCTTCTATAATGCTGAGCCTTTGGGGACTTTCCTCATTTATTAATTTGTTTTTAAATAAATGCACCGTCCCGTGATGATTATTGCTACGTCTCTCTACTAGAGAACTAGGGGGGAAAGCAGCAGAAGGGATGGGAGGGATCCAGCAACACCCCCCTCCCCTCCTCAGCCCCCAGATCAGCTTCTTCCTTTGGAAGTCCCCCTTTGGAAGAAGCTCCTCTAGTACAGTAGATGATTCTTTTTAGAAAGCACAAGGCGGGGTTTTACTTTTTGGAGGGTGGGTGGGAAGGAGGAAAAGAAGAGGAGGAGGAAAAGGAGGACTGGAGAGAGAGAATGCGGATTACATCATGAGAAAGTGCTTGCAAGATTCCTCTTCCAAGTCCCAGCTTCCTGCTGTCTCCAAGACAAGACTCCAACCCACTTGCAAAGGCTAGGAAGGGAGGAAGGAGCAGAGCAGGCAGGGGAGCAGTGGCACCCAAAGGAATGGGAATTGGGGGGGGGGGGATGTCCAGATGAAATGCATGCTCAGGGTGTGTGTGTTATGGGGCGCTAGGGGGAAAGGTTTGCCTGCCTGCCTGCCTGCCTGCCTGGAAGGTGTGGGGCTGGCCAGGCACCCGGCACTTTCCTCCTTGGAAACATTGCCAACCTCTCAGGTCCACAAGGGAAGAATTCAAAGCCAGGGCTGAGTGTAACAGTCTGGGGAACCCGGGTGCAAGGGGGTCTTGGAGCCCCTTGGAGACTAGCCTGGGAAATCCATGTGCAAAAGGCTCTTGGGGAGCCCCTTGGAGACTACTATCCTGGGAGTCAGTCTGCAAAGGGACCTTGGAGCCCCTGGGGACATTAATTCAAAGTAGCCAGTAGCCTATGAGTTTTTTGTAGACTTGGGTCTACTACTTCTTCACTTCAGATGCATGGGGGGTGGAGAAGAGTCCAGCTGTTTGCCTTTTAGGTCCTGGGCCCACAACAAACTCCAACTCCCAGAATTCCATAGCCTTGAGCCAGCTGGAGTTAAAGCGTTGCCAAAGCGGGTTATTGCTCCAGTGTGGATGCCGCCTTAAAGCCTAACGCTGAGACCACCGCAAAGTGTGTCACCACCACTACCACCTTCCCCTCCCAGGGAGGCTCAGGCAGGCACCGCAAAAATGGAAGACGTTCCCAACACACACACAAAGCCCCAATAGCCATTGGCTCGACGAGCCAAAGCCATGCTTCTTGGTCCTGCTCCAAATGGAAGAGGAGGACGTGCTGGAATCCCATCCTTTGGGACACGTGTTGGGCATGTCCTGGGACCCTGCGTTTTCCAGCCGGTTGCACATTGCCAGCCTTTCCTTCCTTTCCAGCCAAATGTTCCCCACTGTCTGTCTCTGGTGGGGGGGGGGGAGTTTAAAAGACAAAGGATTGCTATTGCTGACATTTTGGGGGGGGGGTCCTTATGGAAGGAAACGATCGCCCCCCCCTTTTTTTTTTAATTCTCACGAGGTGCGCCCTCGGTGCGTAAAAGCGCAAGGGGGAAGCAAGTCTGCGCTTTTCCCCCTTGCTTTGGAAAGGAAAGAAAAATCCTGGGTGTCAAAAGTGGGGGCTTCCTTGGGGGACACCCCCCCCAACTTCTTAATAGGTGAAAGAGGAACGTGAGATCTGAAGGGAAGTGCAAGCAAAACACACACACACACACAAACCGAAAACCCTGGAAAGGTTTTTTTTTTTTAACAATGGAAAACATTCACTGAGCAGCAGCAGCAGAGGAGGAGGAAGGGAAGGGAAGGGAAGGGAGGGAATGCCTTTCAAGTCGCCGACCAGGAGGAGGTACCTGGCTCAAGGTGAGCTTCCACCTCGGAGGCACGTGGGAAGAAGGAGAAGAAGGAGAAAAAGAAAGAGAAGAAGAAGAAAGGCTGGCATCCTCCCAAGCCACCCAAAGAGGGCACAAGGGGAAGGAGGACGCGCCATCCAGCGGCAGAGGAGGTGCCCAGAAAGCTCACCTTCCTTCCTGGCTGCTGCTGGGGGACTCTCTGTAAGGGCTGCCTTTGCCCTACATATTTTTTTTTTTTTTGGAGGGGGATCAACAACAAACTCAAACATTCCCCCCCTTTAAAAAAAAGGTTTTCATTCCCCCCCCCCCCAAAAAAAACTTGTCTGATAGAAGGCAGGTAACTTTTCAGCAGCCAGAGAGGTTGCTGAATGAAGCCATGTGGATTCCTCACTTTAGACCTTCCTTGCATTTTCTCATGTGGACTGTTAGTGAGGAAGTGTGCCTCCACACTGGCTAAACGATCCGGTTTGGCACTGCTTTAACTTGCCATGGGTCCATGCTATGGCATCCTGGAGGCTGGGGTTTGTTGTGGCACCGAAGGTGCCACAACAAACCCCAGCCCCCAGGATGCCATAGCATGGACCCATGGCAAGTTAAAGCGGTGCCAAACCGGGTCGTTAAGCCAGTGTGCCCATACCACCTAACACCCCAATCCTTCCACCACCACCACCATCCCCCAATATTCAATGCAGGCCCCCTTTTAGGGTCTTAGCTCTAAAAAGCTCTCTCTTTTGCAAAGTTTTCCTTCCTCTCTCTCACTCTCTCTCTCTCGCCAACCAACCCACCCCTTTCTTTTTCTTCCTCCTTTTTTTTTTTTAGTGTTGTCAGAGAGAGAGAGAGAGAGAGAGAGAGTGAGCAAAATCAAACACACACAAAAAAAGTTCCTCGTCGTCGTTTGAGATCTGCCTGATCCGCCTGGTAACAGATCTATTCCCCTATTGGTTTATGCTAATTCCAAGTTTCCTCTTGTCTGGGAGGGAGGGATGGGAAGGAAAGGAGGGAGGAGGAGGAGGCAAAAACTAGGCAAGGCAAAGGGGGAGTTCCCCTCCAGGAAGGAGGATGATGATGAGAGCCAATTTTGCTCCTTCTTCTTCTTCGTTCTTTGGGTAGAAAGTGGGCGATCTTCTCTCTCTAGTTGCCACACGCAGCAGCAGCACCAGCCCCAAGAAGAGCTGGCTCAGCTGGAGGGAAAAAAAGAGGGAAGGAGGAGGGAGGGCTCCGGAAAAGCTGCTGCTGGGGCTGGGGTTCAGAGAGTACCCATTCCGCCTCACCATAAATCAAGGGCTAGTCCTGCTGCTGCTCCTGCTGCCACACCGAGCAGGAGGAGGAGGAGGAGGAGGAGGCTGTGGATTTTTATGAATGAAAAAAGAGCACTGCACTCTCATCATTGGGTTGCACGGGGAGGAAAGAGGGGGGGGGGGGGAGGAACCACCAGGTTTCTTTTTGTCGACAAAGCAAATATTGTTTGAGAAGAAGATATTTACTAAGAAGCAAAGGATGGAAGAAGAAGGGACATTTTTTTCCAGGGGTGGCAGACAATGGGACGGTGGAGACTAGTGCCTGAAACGGAGAGCAGCAAAGGGAGCAGATTGATTGCTTCATTGGTCTTTGCTCTTCCTATACAGTATATATATGCACATACATACATACCTATATCTAGAGATAGATAGAGATAGATTGATCTTTGCTCATCTATACACACACACACATACATCTACATATCTATATCGATAGATAGATACATAGAGATATATGGATTTCTGCTCTTCATATATATGCATACATACAAAAATACATATCTATATCTATAGATAGATAAGAGATAGATGGATCTTTGCTCTTCATACATGCATACATATCTAGATAGATATAGAAATGGATTTTTGCTCTTCATATATATATATATATATATGCACACACACACATAGATATAGATATAGAGAGAGGGATGGATGGATAGATGGATTTTTGCTCTTCATATACACACACACATACATATCTACAGTGTATACATAGAGATCAATCTTTGCTTTTCATATATACACATACATATCTCTATAAATAGATATAGATCTTTGCTCTTCATATATATGCACACACACATACATATCTATAGATGGAGATGGATTTTTGCTTTTCATATATATATATATATATATACATACACATACATATCTAGATAGAGATATCAAAAAAACATGAAGAGCAAAGGGAAGAGAAAAGGGGATATATATGTTCTTTTTGGTGGTGATTTTAAAGGAGGCACTGATAGGAGTAGAAAGAGATATGTTGTGTGTGTATATACACACACACACACACACGTACATATATATGCATGTGTGTGTGCATATATATGATTAATTTATATTAGTATATAGTAATAGTAGAAAGCTGTATATACACACATATATGTATATACATATACATACATATATGTATATGTGTGTGAGCATATATATATATATATATATTAGTATATAATATATTAATAGGAGTAGAAAAGGGTTGTATGTGTGTACTGTACATATATCCCTTTCTACTCCTAGTAATGCCTCCTTAAACCACCCCCACCACCAAGAAGAAAAGCAGAGAGAAGGGAAAGGGGATGTCTTTCTGAAAAGCTTGGAGGGTCAGGGATTATTATGCAAAAACAACCACCCATATCCTGAAAAGTTTGCATATCAAGGCGTGCCTGGAATTTGCAGGGAGTTGACTTAAGGCTCCACCGCTGAGAGAGAGGTTGCTGCACAGGAAATCATGGCATGGGCTTGAAAAATCAGCCATAGACAAACCCACAGGGACAGAGGGAAACATCTATGGGGCAGCAGGAGGAAGAGGTGCAAGCAGGGCATCTCCCAACAAGGAACGACAGAAAATAATCCAGTAATGCCTTTGGAGATTGAAGTGTGAGAAAGGTGCTACTGGAGTCATTTAAGTCTTTTTAAATACTAAAATGAGACCAAACCGGCCACCTCTTTGAACACCTCCAAGTAAACCAATCCTTCAGGGGGGAATATTGTGTTAGGCAAATAAAACACCAGTCTATCCCCCATCCCTTTAAATATAAACCGGTTTGGAAGGTTGGCTTTTTACCCATTTCAAAGAAAGCTGCATTAGCAAGGGTTTTTTTCCCCCCTTCTTCCCTTTTCCTTTTAATTAACACAGTCTTGATAGTATTTAGCAGTGCTGCAGGCATTTGTGGCTTTAATGTCTCCATTTCTTGATAATTCCCTTAATTTCTTTCAGCAATGTAAAATATTAGAATTTTTTTGCCTCTAATAATACTTTTTAGTCACACTGATAGAGGGGCAGCAAGTCAATATCATTGATTTTCAGAGACATGAGGGAGGAAGGGAGATAAATCAGCTGTGGGTTTGTGTGTGCCCCCCTTGCCTTCCCAAAATGGGGGGCCAAATGGATCCACATTTGTTTCCTCTGCATTTCTTAACGCCTCCAGACTGTATCCTTGTCTCTAAATCCTGGCGGATGTACAACCAACAGGTCGCCATGCTGCAGTTAATAATGCCTGAAACTTTCCCCAGTTTTGTGGGGGAGGAGAAGCTTGGAAACTTTGGGGGAGAGCCATGTGGGCCACCATTTTGTTCAAGCCATGCGTGTGGTTGGCAAGCCAGCAACTATCCTAGCCTAGATCTTTTGGGTCTGTGGGCTGCTTTCCTGCCCCCCCCCCTGCAAAAGGCATTAATTTGGATGGAAACACTTTTTGCTTCCAAGAAACCTACTTCCCAGATGGGCACAAAGGCAGCATTTAGAGGGAGGGAGGGAGACTGCAGAGAAGGACTCTGGAGCTCACCCCCCCCCCCTCCAAGAGGAAGAGAAATCCTCTGGAAATCCAGGGGGCTTGCTTCCATATAAGGCAAAATTGAGAAAAAAGGGGAAAATGTAGAAATCCTCCCCCCCCCCCCCAAGTCTTGGAAAATGAAACTTATACAAACTTGATCATGGTGAGATTGGGGCCACTTTGTGAAATAATCTTATCAATATTTTATTATTATTATTGGAGGGGGTGGTGTTGGTGCTTTCCTTAACTGGTGGCTCCTCTCTTTAATCCTAAATTATTTTAGCCCTGGCCAATGAAAGCCCGTCTGTGTCTGTGTGTGGCCGGCCTGGCTTCATTCATCATCTGGCTCAAGCCCTCTCCAGGTTATATATATGTGTGTGTGTGTGTGTGTAATCTATATTGTATTTTATTGCATATTTATAAAGTGTCTTTCCACTGGATCAGGCAGAATTATTCAGTGTGTGTGTGTATATATATATTCTTAAATATACATTTTTCTGCCTGATCCAGTGGAAAGACAAATATATTCATTCACTGGATCAGGCAGAATTTTTCATACAGTATATTATAGTGATATATATATATGAGAATATAAGGTATGAAAAATTCTGCCTGATCCAGTGGACATATATATTGTCTTTCTACTGGATCAGACAGAATTTTTCATTCATATATATGAAAAATTCTGCCTGATCCAGTGGAAAGACAATTTGGGCTTCCTCCATCACCCCTTTTTTTTCTGCCCCCCCAATTTTTTTTTAATAAGAGGCTTTCTCTCTTCCTGATTTGCATGTGCTTTTTAAAAAGAAGAAGAAGAAGAAGAAGAAGAAGAAGAAGAAGAAGAAGAAGAAGAAGAAACCCACCCAGAACTAATAAAGTCCCCTTCCAGGAGGCGATAGGATGGCTTTAGGGACAGGGCTCTGCCCCCTTTTCTCTCTGTCTGTCTCTCTCTCTCTCTCTCTCTTTCTTTTGGCTTCCCTGTTCCCTCCCTCTTTCTCTTTTTCCTCTCTCTCTCTTTCGCATTCTCTGCCCGGGCTTTGATCTCTGCTTAACAACAGTCACGTCACACGGGGGGAACTCAAAGACAGGAGAGTTTTGTTGGAAGTTAGAAAGTTTTGCAGCCTCCAGAGGGCTGTAGCAGGCAGCACAGCAGCAGCAAGCAAGCAAGCAAAGCAAGCAGCAGCAGTAGCAGCAGCAGCAACAGGCAGGAGGAGCAGCCAGCCAGCAGCAAGAAAAGTGAGCAAAGCAATTGCAAAGCAAGCAAGCATCCAAGGAAGGAGGAGGCAAAGAAGGAAGGAGAAGATAGAAGAAGAAGAGGCCAGAAGAGAGAAGTGACTCAAACAAACCCTTCCTGCAAAGATAAATAAATAAAACCAGGGAAGCAGCCAGAGAGAGGGGGAAAGAAGAAGAAGACAGAGGCTCTTCTTGCTGCAGCAGGGCAGGAGGCAGGGCAGGGGAACCACCATGGAGCATCAGCTGCTCTGCTGCGAAGTGGAGACCATCCGGAGAGCCTACCAAGATGCCAACCTCCTCAACGACCGGGTCTTGCAGACGATGCTCAAGGCCGAGGAGACCTGCTCGCCCTCCGTCTCCTACTTCAAGTGCGTCCAGAAGGAGATCTTGCCATATATGAGGAAAATCGTGGCCACTTGGATGCTGGAGGTTGGTAACCTAAAAAGAAAAAAAAAAAACCCAAAAAAGTGCATTGCAACAACAAAACAAAAAAAAATGCAAAAAAGGAGCAAATATTATATTTGCATATATTGCATTTATTTATATTTTGCAAATACATATATAATAAGTATAGTTGCAATAATTGCTGGGTCTCAGTGGTGTGTCTCTTGGCTCACTTTTTCTCCCTCTTTTTCCTCCTCCTTCTCCTTCCCTTGCATTTCCTGCACCCCTAAAACCTAATTCAAAACCTCATTTCTCTCCCCTTTCTGCCTCCTCTGCTTGCCTTATTTTAAAAATAATTATTTTTCCTCTTTTATATAATATCTGTTCACAAACACACACCCAGGAGTCCCCAATATTGGGATGGATTTGTGCAAATAGGGAATGGTGGTGGTGGTGGTGGGGTCCCCCCTAAAAAACACACAAAAAGTGGAAGTTTTGAAAGTTTCCAAGAAAAGGTGTCCTCTTTCTCTCTCTGATTCCAGGTGGCTTTGGGGGATCCGGGGGTCCCAGGAGGAGCCCCAGAGGATCCCCATTGGATCCCCCCGACCTGGCCTTTTCCTTTTGAGGGGGATTTTATTTAAAATTAATAACCCATGGACACGTATGCAAGTGCTCCCCGTGCCAGTATTACGCGCCATCTTTGTTCTTATGGTTTTTTTATTGCAAAGGGCCAAGGGTTTATATTAATAAATAGGGAAGGAACCCGCCTGAGGGGAAATGGGGGGTCCCTGGTTTGAAAACTTTGGGGTCTCTTTCCAGGAAAGTTTCCTTTGTTCACACAGAGAGAGAAAGAAGGAGAAAACCCCATGCTTCTAGTCTTTCCCTCAGGAAGAAGACATACTTGTTTCCTCACAGGCAGAGCCTTGTTGTCGGCAAGGTCGCCCTCCCAAAAAGAGTGTCAATTTTGGGGTCCCCCTCGGAGGACCCTTTTCAAAAGGGTCCCCTCAAAAGCAGGGGAGCCTGGGCTACATTTTCAGCCCTTTCCCGAAAAGCTGGGTGCCCGGGAAGTATTTTTAATTAATTTTCGAAAAGCCGGCTCCTGCTGCTGCTGCTGCTGGCCAATGTCGCACACGTTGGGTTTCTCTCTGAGGGGAAAATGAGCTTGGGAGAGAGGGGTGGGGGGGCTTGGGTTTGACTTCGGGGTGTCCCTCAGGAGGGTCCCCCGAGGCTTTTCCCGAGCTGGGTCGGTCAAGGGCCGCCTGGGCTTTGTTTTCAGCTACTTTTGGAGCCCCGGGGGATTTTTTAAATATTTTTAAATATTTTTTGAAAAGATGACGTCTCTCAGGGTTAAGAAAGCGAAGCGCGTGGAGCTGCCTCAGTCCTCCTCCTCCTCCTCGACGCCACCTTTGTGTCTGAGAGAGACTGGGGGGGGCAGCACCCAAAGTCCATTGGAGCCAACAGGGGGCACCTCAGCCCCACAGAAAACCCCAAATGTTGTGGGGCACCCCTTTTTTCTAAACCTAATGTAAGGCCTGGACCCTAGATTTCGGGCCTTTCCCTTCTTTTTTTACCCCCCTCAACGCCCGACCACGTTTTTCAACGCCACATTTTTCCTCACTTTGCGACTTTCTCTTTCAGTTCTCCTCACTCTCCTTTCACACAACATACTTTTATTTCTCTGGTATTTTTTAACAAAAAAAAAAAAAAATTAAAATCCAATTCAATTTAATCCCATTTAATTGGCTTTTCCTCCACCTTTCTTTGAAAACTTGGAAGTTCTTTGCTTTGAAGGAAAAGCAAACAACTTGGTTCCAGGAGAACAGAAGTTAAAAATGTTTTATTTCAACTCTTTTTCTCCTTGTTTTTTCCTCCCTTTTTACCCCCTCTTTTATTTTTTTCCCCTTCCCCTCTTCAGGTTTGTGAGGAGCAGAAGTGCGAAGAGGAAGTTTTCCCCTTAGCTATGAATTATTTGGACCGATATCTTTCTTTTGAACCCCTTAAGAAAAGCCGCCTGCAACTTCTGGGAGCTACCTGTATGTTCGTGGCCTCAAAAATGAAGGAAACCATTCCTCTAACTGCAGAAAAACTGTGTATTTACACTGATAACTCCAT
This sequence comes from Urosaurus nigricauda, assembly GCA_034509955.1. Lineage (NCBI taxonomy): Eukaryota > Metazoa > Chordata > Lepidosauria > Squamata > Phrynosomatidae > Urosaurus > Urosaurus nigricauda. The sequence goes on along the minus strand of JAOEGL010000001.1, from coordinate 85,691,970 downwards.
TAGACCCAACGAATTACTGGTAATTTCATACTTTGCCTGTCAGGGAACTAAAACATCAAATTGCACAAAGGAAAACCAGCTGATAAATTCTTGCTATTTGGATCTCATCATAAACATATACACCGTGCCTCCTCATATTTAAGACAGAAAACTGTGTGTGGTTTGCTCACTTTAGTTCTTCCCTCAGTTAACTATGCAAACTTTAATTTAGTGGCATGAACATGCATATGTTGAAAACGTACAATTAAATACTTGGCCAGTGGCTGAGCGCAAGGGCTCAAATGCTCAGTATTTCCAAATAGGATCCAGTCCTGTCTGCGCATTACTTGGAAATAATTCCCAATCCCTTCAGAGGGATTTTATGTATTTTTAAGTAAGCGTGCACCAGAATCAGGCGCTTGATGTGCCATCCTAACGTAGGGGCATTGGGTGAGCAAGCGTATGAGTTAACCCCCTAGGCAGCTGCTGCCCACATTGTGTGGTAGATTAATTGAATGAAAATTCCCTAATATGTTAAATCCTTATTATGAACTCCCAAGAAGGAGAAATACAGGAGCAAGATTGTGGGGGAAGATAGGTGTCTGGCGCCCTCTTGCGCTGGAAACCAGAGGCCATGACTGGTTAATGAAACACTGGTTGGGAGCAGCTGGGTGATGATGGCGCTGGGGGAAGCGAGGGGGGAGGGAACCGAATTATGTAATTTTCATGTAGAAAGGCGCTTTTCCCGCCTACTTCCCTTCTTTGGTGGCATGGCTGCTGCTGTGTTTGGCAAGAGCCCAGTTTCTGTAGCCTGAAACAAGCCACCCGAACATAAAGCTTCCATAGGGTCTTATGATAGTTACAAATTTTGCATTTCTAGCCGTATGTAGAAAAGGAATTTTTGTAACCGTGGGTTGTTGTTTCTTCTTCTCTCTTTCTGTCGTCCCCCTTCCCCATAGCAAATGGAGCTGCTTCTGGTGAATAAGCTGAAATGGAATCTGGCTGCCATGACCCCACATGATTTTATTGAACATTTTCTAAATAAAATGCCTGTGGCTGAGGACAGCAAGCAGATCATCCGTAAACACGCCCAGACTTTTGTGGCTCTATGTGCTACAGGTATGAGCCTTGCACCCTCAAAAACGGCGTGTTGCGTGTGTGTCCGTGGGCCCCAGCAAACACACCCTCTTCCCTTCCCCACTGCCCAGAATCCCGTAGTGCACCCTTGTAAATGGGGAGCTAAATGGGACCTAAATGTCATCATAGATTATGCTTGGTGGTAAACGCAGTCACGTTTTCTGACTCTGGATTACTTGGCCCAAGGTGAGTTTTGTCAGAAAAGAAGTGGTATTGTTATTGTGCGGTTTTGTTTTTTAAACTCTCCTGTGAGTTCCAGAATTTTGTGGAATAAGTGGCAATATTAAACAGCGTTTGTCAGTCAGCCTGAAAGAAAGGCTAGGAGGGTTGTCCATTGTGGTGCTTTAAAACCTCAGAAGTCTGCCAAGGAGATCCTGGATTGGTAGGCCTTTGAAAAATCTTTTTGTTCTTGCTGCTGCTTTACAGTCCTTATGATAAAGGCTGTGTATCTGCTATCCCTGGAACATTTGGGGGAAAATGTGCCCCTTCTTGCTCCTTTCCAGTGCTCAGAATTTCTGGCAAGAGAGCAGGAGGAGAAACATGGAAATGTGTAAAAAGCTCTCTGGCCATGAGAGAGAGAAAGCTCTCTGCCGTCCGCACCCAACTTGACCACGTGCTCTGCTGAAGCCATGTGCTCTTGAAGCCTCAAGAGGAGCTAGAGACACCCGACTCAACTCCAGGATTTCACAGAGAGGCCTGGTTTGGGGTTTCATGGGCAATCTATGCTTGCATGCCCGCACTCTCAAGCACCTCCCCATACTTAACTTTATTTCCTCAATTTCCTATCCCTCCCCGAGTCCTTTAACAAGAAGACAGGGTGTGGAGTTGAAAATGCAGCATTACATTCCTGATCTTTTGATGAACTGGCTGTTTCTTTTGGGGTGGGGGAGGAAGAGGGTGGTAGGTTCAATAGAAAAATCTATTGGTAGACCATTAAAAAAGAGGAACAGCTCTAGTGCGGCAAGAATGTTCTAGCATGGCCAAAGAACAAAGAAGCAAAATCTGCCAGAGCACATGTTCCTTTGACAGGAAGCTTCTTGTGTTAACTGAGATCTGTCTCAGGGTTAGGAATGTTGGGTTTTCTGGCTATGATTGGATTGTAATTCTCATCGTTGTTGGCCTACACCAGCTAGGGCTGATGGGATTTGCACATGTTCCTGATCCCTGTACTAACTGATGCTTTTAAAGAAAGCCACATGTACCAAGAGGGGGTAGATGGGTTTTATGCAGTACAGCTCATCCGAGGAAACATAATCCCAGATGAGCATGGGATTGCTTGTTTTAAGTACAGAATCCACTAAGATCAGAAATCTGAATTAAATTTAAAAATCCAAGAGTCACATTGATGCTGGAGCTAGATATAGTGATGTCACACCTGAGATGAATTTGGTGGAAAGAATAAAAATAAATAACAGGCAGTCCCCTTCCACCATATTAATTTTATATGGTCTTTCTCCTACTGCATGTTCTGGTTTGGAAATTTAGCTTTAAAAAATTGTCAATACTGTATTTTCAAGCTTGCCTTTCATCCCAAGCCTAACATTAGGATGGTAGGCAGTTTTTTTGTGTGGGGTTGTGCAAAATATTTGTCGCCAATATCTTTAGAATCACTCAAATATTATTTATTTATTTTGCTAACCAACTTCAGTTGGGGGGGCTACTCAACTTAATAGTAGAGTCAATCATGCTAGAAAATCAAACATTTGCAGTAACAAAACCTATTGGTGGGACAAAGCCTCATTCACAGCAATAGCATTAGCTTAATTGACTTTTTGTGTGTTTGTTTCTTGTGCGCATCCAGCCCCCTCTTTTGGATATGGGGATGTTTAACCTGAGTTGTTGCACTGGCAGAAACAGTTCCACAAAGAATAGTTCAAAGGTTGGACTCTTGCAAAAAGCCAAGTACTTTGATCTGTTGTCAATGTTGTTATGTTTCTTTTTAGAAGCCACCTCTAGAGGCCTGTCTTAAAACATTGTTTGAAATGCTGTATGTAGAACTGGAAAATGAATTGGTGAATACAAACCTTGTCCAGAAATCTTTTACATCAGTTTAAAGGAGTGTGGAGGTCAACAAGGGATTCTTCCCATTCTCACAACCCTAATAAATAATGCTTCATAGGGTTTTACATTGGTGGAATTATAAACCATTTAAAAATTAGTTGAGTATGGATGCCTAGACAGAGATCAGAGAAAGAAGACAGGATACATGGTTCTACCACAGTTTGGACTAGATTTGCCATTTATGTGTTGCACTATTCTAATTTGCTAGGTTTCACCTTGGATGAATTACAAACTCTCTGTTTGCAAATGATCAGACTCCACTGAATGCCCATTGAAGTAAAGACCCTTTTTGACTATTGTTTGAAGCAGTAAAGTTGCTTCCTTTAAAGATTTAAATAAGGTGGGGAGGAAGTTGGAAGATTTCTATGAGTGGAGTTTTGTTCTAAATATAATGAAGATTACAAGCCAAGGTGATGCTAAAATGGATTTCTTTTTGTGAGCCTCCTTCAGCTGTCTGCCTAGCCCAAATGGATTTGCTTTGTAATTTTTGTTTTGTTTTGAATATGTTTTCACCAAAGACTCCTTTTGTGCTGTTGGAGGCTTGGGGCGGAAGGAGAAGAACAAGAAAGGGGAAGAAAAATCCTTGAGCTGTTTAGCCTAATGAATAGGGCCCTGGCATGGTTAAGCAAGGGAAGGAATAGCAGAAATGAAATGAGCTTCATTGATCCAAATTGAGACCACTGCTAGCAACTGGAAGCAAAAAATGATCAAGAGAAGCAAGTGGGAGAGATGGGGTAGTAAAGTTCGTTGTGTTCCCCTGGGTTGAATTTCTGATAGTTCCTGAATGTGATTTTTTTTTCTCTCCTGGCACAAAAAAAAGGCCTTCCTTTGAAATAGGTTTGCAACAACTCTTCTGTTCTTTGAGCCTTTCTAAAATTGGAAGTCTCAAGGTATGTGACCAGTTGGAACCTGTTGCATCTTGCAGCCAGTGATTTATGTTCAGAGGTTTGATTTGCCTCAATGAAAAGATTTTCATTCATAGCCCCCAGCTCTCCAGACGGATGGAATTGCTGCTCCATTTAAAAAGGAAAAAGGGGTGACTTGCCTTGTTAGGAATTTTTTTTTTTTAGAAGTGCTACAGCGCCTAGATGCTTGCTTTGTCCTCCCTTCAGGGTGGCTGGCATTCTTCTCTCTCCTCTTCCCCCCCCCCCCACCTTCCCTCCCTCCTCTCTTTTTAACAACACTGAAGTTGTTTATTCTTTTTGGATGAAGTCTCAGATAGGCTACTGGGATGTGTGCTTCAATTGAGGGGGCCCCTTCCCCATTGTAGCTGTGTCAGGTCTAATTCATCTCACCGAAGCCCCCTTGTTCCTGAGCGTTCAATAGCGCAAGATGAGGCGATGGAGACTGACAATGATGCCACACTCTTCACTTGGGGGCATCCAATTACAGCCAAGCAGGGCCCCCCTGATTAATATGCTGAAATTAGTGGTCTCTGCCACAAATAATTCCTTGTTGTGTTGCAACAAAAAAGTCTGTCCATGTTGCTTGTTCAGAGTGGTTATGAGGACAGATACAAAACTGACCATTTAAACTTCCTTATCACTCATCCACCTTGGAAAGGAGGAGGGTATGACTAGGAATTTGTGTTCTTGTTTATTACTTCTTTAAAGAAAAATGTTCTACAGATGCCAAAAGGGCAGGTAGTTTTTGTAATTGTGTGAATCAGGCCCATTTTGGACCTTATTTTTCACACATAGGACATTTAATTCCAAAATTGAAGGGAAACCAGTAACACTGCTATGTCAGCGAAACTGGGAAGAATAAGTATCATTGGCCTCTAAAAATATGAGTCATTGAAAGAAAGCCTCAAAACATGATTTGTTGTTGTGGTCATTTCAAGTCATTTCCGACTTATGGTCACCCTATCACAGGGTTTTCTTGGCAAGTTTCTTCAGATGAGGTTTTGCCGTTGCCATACTCTCAGGCTTGCCCAAGGTTACCCAATGGGTGACCCTGGCTGAGTGGGGATTTGAACCCTGGTCCCCAGAACCATAATCCAGTGCTCAAATCACTACACCACAATGCCTCAAGACATGTTATTGTGATTAAATGTGATTAAATGGAAACACGTATGTATCAGGTGTAGGTAGCCTAGTGCCTTCCCTGAACCCCAGCCAACATAACCTATGTTCATGGACTGTGAAATGGTAATCCAGAATTCTCAAGCCTCCAGATTGCTTATCTTTTGTACAGTTCCTCTCTTAGACACCCGGGCTACTACCATACTGCAGAATTAATGCAGTTTGACACCACTTTAAATGTCCTGGCTTCATGCTATGGAATTTTATTTGGTTTATTTCACAAAATATCTCACAAAACTACAGATTCCAGAACTCCATAGCATTGAGTCACAGCAATTAGTGTCAAACTACCATTAATTCTGCAGTGTAGATGTAGCCCAGGTTTTTCTCCCACCATATTGGCAGGCAGTGGTGTGATGACCTACAGTTACATTTAATCAGTGAAACTCAATAGAGTGCTTAATATTTTGTTCATTGGAGTGAATATACTTTTCTACTCCAGTATATAAATACTTATAAATTTTGAATTGCCCGCACTGCCTCAAATATTCCCATTGAAAAAAATGTGTATTACCCTATTGAAGTGGTGCCCTTTAAAGATGTTTTCAACATTTGGACCGTCAGAGGTTTGCGATATCCACCTCCCAGCAGAGATGGTCAGTAGTAAGGGAGTATGTGCGTCAAAGTCCAGAACATCTACTGTATTGTCAACAGGTTAATTTCGAAATACTGGGTAGTGTCCAGTTAACTTTTCTAAGTGAATGATAAAATGCTTCCATCAGCAGAAATATGGGAGAGAGTGATTCCCCTTTCTTAAAGCCTCCTATGCAATCTGAATGTGATCTGAAAAGCTGGAATCCACCCATGTAAACAGATTTGGTAGAGGTCTACAAGGGCAAAATCCCTCTGAATAGAAATCTACTCACACAACTTCAGATTGGAAGGAAGGGAGTAATCTGATGCTGTTTGGTTGATAAAATATTTTCACCATGTCACTTTTCTGTCTTAAGTTGTTTTTGTTTATTTATTTATATGTTTCAAGCAATTATGTACCCATTTCTTCCTCCCTGTTAGGATATTTAGACCTTCCATTTGCAATTACAAACAATGTCTTCAGAAGTCTGAAAGCCAATATTATGTTGACACTTTAGGGATCAGAAGAGCAAAGACATATCTGTTGGAGTCTGCAGGGAATGTTTCATAAATGCATGTTCATAGGCTGGCATTTCTGTTTTCACTCTGAACCAAATTCCCCCTCTTTAAATCCTTGGTTATGGTCATGAGTGACATGTCTTCTTAGATAAAGATTGTTAGCCTAACAATCAAAATTATTACCTGGTTGTGGTGGTTTAAGAAGAAACCATGTTGATTGCAGTTACAGCCCAAGCAATCTTGGGAGTGGCTGTAGCAAGACCTACAGCAGTGCAGTCTGGAAGTGGGCCCAGGCTGTTGTCAGCATGGTGTCACATCAAAATGTAACTGATTGTCTGCCAGTTTTTGGGACCCCTTTCACTTAGTTGTGCCAGATTTACATTAGATCTCTGTTGCCAGGATAGAATGCAGTCACTGATAAGTGGATAGGTTGAAGCCAAATGTTTACAAGAGGAAGTGTCAGTTTAATTAGCTGGGGATCCACAGCTACTGCTGTATTTGAGAATCTCAGCTGTTGTTAAGTGGGACTGACTTACTTTTAAAGTGTGCTAAGATTTATAGTCTGTGTGTGCAGTCAGGAATAAATTCAGCAAGGAAATGCATCCTAGTAAGCATGATGATGACAGAAGCCCAGAGCTGCAACTCCATGCCACTTACTTCAGAGTACATTCCATTGAAATTGGTGCAGTGTGAATAGTTAGGTGCCATTTTGTATATTGCTCACCAGATTCAGATTCAGTGTTGGTTCCACTATCAAACCCATAGTAAGTTGGTGAACACAAGTATTTATTGAACTTCTAGACTGGATGATGAATTCTCTGGGAAGTGCAGAGTTAGCATATTAAAAAAATCTAAAATGCAGTGAGTGAAAAAAATGGAAATGACACATAAAAAAGCCAAGATAAAACCAGCAGCGAAAAGTAAAAACTGCAACACATGAAAATGAAAAACTAGAAGCAAAATATTTTCATGGCTTTAGCTGAATGTAAAGTTGTAGTCATGTTTCAGAGAAACAACTTACATTGTAGAAAGATATAATTACTAATCTACCTGTTTTCTTTATTGATGCAAATAAAATCTTGCCAGATCTACCCAGACTGGCTTCTACAGGCATATGTACAGCAGTAGCATTTTCCAGACCAGAAGATGTTTATGGAGTTGCCTGGAAACACCAGCATGGTGCCTTCCAGGTGTGTTTCAGCCAGGCAACTACAGTGCCACTGGCTGAAAAATAATAGAAATGGCAGAAGAGGTAAGCTTTCTCTAGAACACTGTCTGCCATTTGTTTTGGACTTCTGCTCCCAGAAGGCCCAGTCAACTTGGCCAATAGCCAGGAATTATGAGAGCTGAAGTTGAAATAATCAGGAGGACCAAAGGTTGGGAACCACTGCTCTAGAAGAATGGTAGACCTAGATCCTTAACTTGCAGGAACATGTTTGCAGTATTTAGAGATGCCTTAAGTTGCATCTTTTGGATTGCTGTGCATCAACCTCTCACTGGATAATCCTCTTTTACTTGCATTTGTAAGAAATAGTGTATAAACAACTTCATTTCTGTTTCTTTGTTGTTTTTTTCTCCTAACAGATGTTAAGTTTATTTCGAATCCGCCTTCCATGATTGCAGCTGGTAGTGTGGTAGCAGCAGTGCAAGGCCTTCATCTTGGGAACACTAACACATTTCTCTCTTACCAATGCCTCACACATTTCCTATCAAAAGTTATCAGATGTGACCCGGTAAGTGAGTTATGATCCACCACTCAATTTACTGCTGTGATGCAATGTAGTGATCTAATGTGAATCCATGTGCCTCAGCATGGCATCTGCTCTGCTTGTGGAGTGGACTAGAAGCAAGGGCCAAAAGTTATTTTGCCTTGTATTTTCCAGTGGTTGTTGTGTACAAGGCTTGCCATAAGTCACCCTGGCTGTATTGCTTGGGATAAATGCTACTACCCTAAGTCTTCTAGTGAAGGAAGTGCCAAGAAAAGAAAGCGGAAACTCTTAAATCAAGGCTATATTGAATTGGTTTATAGGTAATTAAGCTATTGAAGAAAGAATGGTTGCAATAAACCAACTTTAGCTTTATTTCTGACCACTCCTAAGCCTTTTTCTAATGCTAAATAATATGGGGGGAAACATTCTTGTGGAGGTTCTAATTGGTTTATTGCATGGTAGACCTGAACAGTAGATAATACTGGATTCCTTCCTCTCCTCCCCTGCTCATTTTTTGTTTTTAATAATGCTTCTTCCATGATCTTGTAAAAAGGTAGTGGTCCTCATAGGACTCTGCTTTCTTTGCTCTGCAACTTCTTGAAAATGCTCATCAGTAAGGAGTGAGCAGTAAACCTTTCATGAGTGAATGGGCAGGAGGGGAACCTAAAAGGGAGACCTAAAGTCAATGATCCATGGCCTAATGGTGTGTGAAGTTGGGGAAGAGTTTAGCTTTGTACTAGAACAATGTGAAAACTCAATAAATAGATGCTTGAAAAAGGTTCTTGTGAGGTCTTCAAGTGCCAACAATGAGTCAAATAAAGTCAGTTCTGTGACTTGCAACCAAATGTTTGGTGCACAACAGAAGTCTTTATACCATAAATAAATATACAAGATTTAAGATGATTTGTATAATCAAAATTAGTTCCCTAATTGGACTTGAAACTTCATAGCAATTGGAACATGTTGGTATTGCATTATCTGTGGATTTAAGATGGTGATTATTTATCCTTCGCAGTATTATAGCATAAGCTAGTCTTTCTGTCAAGATCACATACCTTCAGTCCAAGCAAGTTGTTTCATAAACTGCTTGCTCAGGTCCAAGGTTCTGCTGAATTCACGTTCTACTTACTTTCAACTTGTTACCAATTTGAAAATTCAGTTTTTGGTCCTAACTAGAGTAGGCCTATTAAATAAATGGAACTCACATAAAATTGTTATTAATTCATTGGATTTACTTGAATTGGGACAAACAAAGATTTATGTCATAGAGCCCCAGAGAAATGTGTTTTGTTTGGAAATAAATGTCACTGAAAGCCACACAGACTATTTTTTTATGACCTGTATACTGTTAAGATGCACTATTGACATCTCCTTGGTTCATGTTCAGCAGAGTCTTTGCCAAACTTCCAAATACTGTAGGCTTCATTACCTTGGGTAAAGGGGACACACAGGAGATGCAGTTTTCACCCTGCTGTCCTAAGCACAGTTGTCCGTCTTTGTTAAAAGTATTTCTCCAGGAGTTTCATTGAATTCAGTGGCAGTTGAAGGTTGCATCTTGAGTGTTTCAGTTGCAGCAGTTGAAATTCACTGCCTGAGCTCTTGACTGTTTCAGATATTGAAAGAAGATGAGGTAGTTATTCCAGCACTAAACCTATATACCTTTCATTCTGTCTGCAAACGTGGGTTCTTCCCTGTATACCTGGCTCCTGACCAATTCAAAACATTTCACTAGGAACCTACTCACAACCAAAGTGACATGCTTTCTTGTACTGATAGGGAGTATCTGATTTGAAAAGGAAGCAGTACTTAAACATTTCTGATATACAAGACTAAGTTAGAGCAATATGGCTGATCTCAGAACCAGGGGGAACAGTGCATTTGAATGTGACCTGCTTAAGGGTCTCTTAAGATCTCTTTTTTCAAAGGAAAGGAGTTTTATGGCTGAAAACAAAAGCTTGGACAAAGAAATACCAGTCTGAACGTGAAAGGCATCTCTCATTCACAGAGGGACTGCTTCATGCCAAGTGTGTCACATAAAAAACAACAACACTAAAATCCCAAAGTATTACATTGTTCTCCTGAGCTCTTGGTTTGATGAAAGCATGAGAAATGCTGTAGAACATACTTCTTACATGTAGTAAGTAGCATGCAGAGATCTACTTATACTCATTGAAGACTTTGTCTGTGGTCATTTGGGCAGGATTGGCTTCTCTGTAGAGGAGTCTCCCATCAGGCCTCAGAAGTCCTCAAAGTGGCTGATTCTTGTCTTGGTGGTGGGAACCTGTCTGAGTAAGGTGTCGGGGAAACCCAAATGGTACATATACTGACTGTGTTTCCAGGCCATCTTGCCCATGTGGCTTGATTTGAGAAAGGGCCTCTGAGGCCAAGGCATTCAGACTGTAGTAGCAGTGTACCCCTCCTCCTTTTTCAGGCAGAAGGGAGCATAAAATCTGGAAACTGGAATTAGATATAGGTTGAGTCTCCCTTACCCCAAATGCTTGGGACTAGGAGTATTTTGGATTTCAATTTGTTTTCAGATTTTGGAATATTTCCATATACATAAGGAGATATCTTGCAAATGGAAACCAAGTGTAAACATGAAATGAATTTATATTTTACATGTATCTCATACATATAGCTTGAAGGCAATTTTATACATATTTTTAGTATTTTTGTGCATGAAACAAAGTTTGTGTATACTGAAAGCAAAAGTGTCATTATCCCAGCCACCCATCTGGACAATTTTGAGTTTTCGAATTCCAGATAAGAAAGACTCAATCTTTACAAGGAAACTGAGGCTTGTAATCAAATCCTGTATGTCCTTTCACACAGCGTATATCTGTGTGCATGTAACAAAGTAGAGATTACTGAATTGCAAAGATGTGTAACCAGTGTGTATCGGAAGTGCCCGCTGTTCACCAGAACCCATCATTGGTGTCACATTGCTTATTGGTCCCTTTACCAGTTCTGCTACATAGTTATGAAGCAGCAGTCCTCTATTAAATATGGACATTATACATCTTCGCAATTCTGTTTCCTGCACATTTCCATCCACTTATGAGTGCACAATGCCCCAACAGGATTCTGGCCAATATATATCTTTCTCTTTACGCTTCTGTTAGTGGTCTTTTACACATCCCAAGATTTTTAGATGGTTGAAACAGAGCGTATATAATTGCAGTATGCTAATTTTTAAAATAATAAATTATCAGAATTGTTTTCAAATTAGCAAAGTATGATATATTCAAAATGTATTGGACAAAAAAAGTAGTACTTCTGAATAAATTTTTCCTTTTCCTTTTTGAAAAAGAGCTGACGACAGTACTACCTCTCTTTTTTCTGCCGATTTAAAAATGAATAAATTTAAAATCATTTTTATTCCTGCAGTAGCTTCTGTAGGTCAGGAATGTAGGAAGCCATCATACATTACTAGGTCAATCTTTTGATCTGTCTAGATCAGCATTGCCTACATCAGAGTGCCAGGCATTGTCCAGAACCTCACATGAGGCTCCTTCCTTTGCTTTGGAGATTTCAGCAATTGAACCTGGGATCTTTGGCATCAAACCAAGTGCTTTTATCACTAAGACCTTTTCCTGAAGCTGTATTAAAAGCCAATTTTTTGAATTTTCCTCCAAATTTCAGGCAAAGCTTATGAAGCAGTCTAGAAAGAGCCTGGTGTTTGGTGTATAGCTGTGGATGTGAACATAAGCATTCACCTGATAGAAGTTATAGTAAAAGTGGAAGGGGGTCTCCAAAACTGGACAAAAGAGTACCACTAAACACTTTTTAGTCCTAAAACTAGATTAAACATAATTATTTGTATTAATATTATTATTGCTTTGTTGCTTATTTAGGGAGCTTTCTTGTTATTTTTATTGAGTTGTATCTTGAATTACTAAGACTGTTAGATAACTTAGCATAACATTTGTATTCACCCTTCTGCAAATGCTTGGATTTTAGTGCTGTTAAATAGTATGTGATCCTAGAAGCCAGCCTAAGATCCTTAGTGCTTAAAAACCAAAGGGATCATTCATCTGAACGTTTTAAAATCTACTTAACAGTTCTTGATTTGAATAGGTGACCAAGAAGATTTAGAGGTTTTGTGATAAAACTTACCTTTAGCCATGAGAAAGTGAAAGCTAAAATTAATATCACTTGATTGAAATTCCTTTAATGTTGATGTTTATCTTGGTATGAGTCCAGTTTCCCAATTTTACTTTTGATCAGTGGTAATTAAAAGTCAGATAACCACAATTAGAAGAACTCTTGGGCTGTTTCCCATCAGTTGTGTTCCTGAACCCATCATCGAAACAGGTTGAATTTGGCTTGGGATTTATTTCAAGGCCATAAAATTCTACATATGATTGACTGGGTTTCCATGTTATCTGTTAATATGTTAGAATTTGTTTCTCAAGCCTCATATAGGAGCTGCTTGTCATAAACCACACTTGACAGGCAATGGTACATAAAAGGATTCCTAAATCTTCTCTCCCTTTCTTACTTTCCTTTGTTATCCATGCCCAAATTAACTGAATATCAACCCAATCATTGTTTTAGCTACACTAGAATTTATATGCTCATATTAGTAAAACTAATACAAGAATTTGCTCTCAAATGTTGGAGTAGTTTGGACAAATTTTAAATGAGTAGACATTCTGTGCAATGAAGAAGCAAGATCATTGGCCATCTAAGTGTGTTGTCTTCCATTGGTTTATTGTATGTCCATAGATGTGATATTTCCATAAAGCCTATGTACATATGAGTCCAGGATATAATAATGAATAGTATCTACTACACAATTTGAGTCTACATAGATATGCATATATGCACTACATGTGTGTCTCTTTCTTCCTGTCTAGATGTCTGCCCACCTGTCTAGCTACATACCTAGATAGATATGCTGTACATTTATATACCAGATTTTTCTTCAAACAAATGTTGTATCCAACAGCTGGACAACAGTGGATCCATTAGTGGACAGAGGTGGAGAGTAATTTTCACTCTCTACAGAGCTCAATATACTTAGATCATCTAAATTTTAACAACAGTTGCCTGTATCATTCTAAATCTGTTAATTTCAGTATGTAACTACATTTGATGAAACAAAAATGCAAAATAAATTCAAATGTCTTAATTATTACTAGAATACAGAGTATTCTAAAATTGCCACGTTAGAGTGATACATCAAGATTACTTCACAAAGATAATGGTTTGGATCCAGACTTCATTGAGTTGGACTAGCTGACCTTTGTGGTCTCTTCCAACCTGTGATTTTATGATTGACTCATTATCAATAGAAGCAGAGTAATGCACTTTCTCCTGAATCATCCTATAAACCCTCAGAACCTTTGAAAATCTGCTACAGGGTGGATATTCTGGAACAGAAGACAGGACTGCAAATGGAGGGAATGGGGGGGGGGATGCCATCTTTTTCTTTCATGAAAATTAAATTAAGATCCAGCACCTTGTCCACTGATGGAAACATTTTTACTGTTTAAAAATCCAAACGGTACTGCCTACGTTTAGACATATGTGAAGCTTGTTGACAAAAATAAATTCGTATTCTTTCTTGAAGAGTCGTTTCAGTTAAAAGCCTCAATCTTCATTTAATGTAAGCATTGATAGATGGTAAGACTGAGTAACTGCACGCCTTTAGTACTAGTAGAATTTGACCCAAGACAGTCTATTGTATATATACAGTTTCTCAAGAACCAGTACAGCAATTAGGTTGCTGCTGCCAAACATAGATATAATTTTGTCAGTGGCTGCCCCTTTCTTCTCTGGAGAGACCCCATTTCTTTGAATTTGCCATGCAACACAAGAGACCTTGGAGGAGAAAAGAGATCACATTGCACCAGGCAGGGAATGCTATCACCATAACCATTCTCCAAGTTCTTTAGCATGGTATGGCCACTCCTAGGGAATAGGGAATGTTATAGCATCCTCCTTCATCACAGGCTTTGGTGAAAATTAGGTACCAAGTGAGTATTGCTTGCTGATTATGAAATTCCCAGTGCCTAGTGGAGAAGTCATTAAAACTGTTGCCAGACATTGCCCCACACCCCACCACCTTACAGGTGTACTGTTTTTAAGTGCTTTTATATTTTCAAATTGCATTTTATTCTTTTAATGAGTGATATGTTTTAATACTGTACTAGTTTAATTCTGTTCTAATACTCACTTCTGTATGTTTTTAATTGTATCCTTTTAATTTGTTTTGTGTCTCAATTTTGGGAGGGGGGGAAACGGGATGATGATGACAACGATGATGATAAATGTTCAGATAGAAGATCTGTAATAAGATAGATTGCTGAACACAGAAACACAGTTCCAGGGTTATAAACTGCATGGGGGGGGGGGGGAGAAAAGGAGTAAGCAGACTTTTGTCCACCTTTCAGCTTCAAGCTCATAGGCAATGATTGTGAAGGTAATAGAGACAGGTTCCACAGCCCTACACTTTCCTCCAGTGATCCTAATTTTGAATATTTACATACAGTCCAAGTGACAGTCTATGTCACTTTCTGATCAGAAAATCAGGGGCCACAGGGAAGATTTGCTCTTGCCAGACATTTTTCAGGCAAGATACTTACCCCAGCCTTGGCTTCTCAACATCTGCTAGAAGACCAAATCAGTCAAACAGCTGAAATTACTGACTGGCTACCAAATGTATTCAACATTTGTGGGTTTTGCTAATAGCAGATCACTTTCAATATTTAAAATGCTTCCCCAAACCATGGAACCATCTTTACTTGTGCACTGTCATTCCATTTATCTTGATTAGTGAATCCATTCCTTTCTGGTGGACACTCCTGGGGTTGTGAATAAGTACTGGGTTGTCTCTGATATTGCACTATGTTTTGGAAACAGCATGAATTCTAAGGTAAAATGTGGACCAGCTTAACAAGGTAGACCTTGGAAATTGTTATTTTATTAAGCTTATCATCTTGGTTTTATGGTTGAAAATATATTCATTTTTAAGTATCTTTGTATATGTTTATCTTAAATCTTATATGTGAGACTGCATCGTTCTGCCCTGTGGAGAGCTTGGAAAAATTACATCTCTTCCCTTCCCGTATGCAGAATGGCATGGTCATTGGTACTGGGGCATAATGCCCTAAAAAAGTAAATGAACAGAGGTGATAATGTTTCACACATGGATAGGTAGGACTAAAATAATTGTATTGTTTTCTTTCAGTATGGAATTGCTGAATATACTACAAATCGAACCTCCATTATCCAGAATTCTAAAATCCAAAATACTCCAAAACTTTTTTCATGAGTGGATGAGATAGTGACACATTTGCTTTCTGATGTTTCAGTGTACACAAACTTTGTTTCATGCACAAAATAATTGAAAATTTATATACAATTACCTTCATGCTAGCTACATGTATAAGGTATATATGAAGCATAAATGAGTTCTGTGTTTAGATCTGGGTTCCATCTCCGAGATAACTCATTATTTTCCCGTATGGAAATACGGGTATTCCAAAATCCAAAAAAATCTAGACTCCAAAACACCTCTGGAGATGTTTGAGATAAGGGATATTCAGCCTGTGTATAGTTATGGGTGGAACAGCTGCAAGCAGGTAGACAGAGTGTTTAACAATTGTTTTTGATGTGAGTCCTTTCTGGGAATATAAAGATGATTGTAGGTTGAGAGAAGGTACGTTGTACCATGCAGACACCATGTTAGTGCCTTTCACTGGGCAAGGCAAGGGGTAGTAGGATGCCTACAGCATAGTGACTAGGATGTAGGGTGTTTCTTTTTGCTATTTAAAATACTGTGTCTCTGTCAAGAGGAAATATTACACTAGAGTTTAAACTAGTAAAGGTCAAAGGTTATTTGTTTTCAGTGAGCTGTAACTGATGGCCTGATCTGCTTAGAGGTAGGATTAACCTCCCTCTCTCTCAGAAGAGACTTGCAGAGAATTGCTTGCTTGGGTTTTTAATCTTATTTTACCCCCAATGCCATGTAGTAGAGAAGGTTCTTGTGGCAGTGGAATCAGTTGAAAAGCTGGTAGATCACACAAGAAGCCTCTGAATGAAGGCAGAATTGAAACAGGAAAATAAAGAAAACAGCAGGCAGGTCACCATCTCAGGAAAACCACATTCATTCTCAGTCATGCACATCCTAACACTTTTGACGGCAATTTATCATGGAAGACTGGGTTCACCGCAAGGGCTAGCACATGTCATAGGTTAAATCAGAAAAGGCAATCCAAAAGGAAACTTCAAAGTTCCTTAATGCACAGAGTTAAACATGTTGAGCAAAGCTTTTACGATGTTTGTTAGAAAGACAGGAGGTAAACAGTGAGCCAGAGGAATTTCATCAAACTAATGTGGGAGTGTTTGTTTTGCCTTTCTGAAGCAACCCTGCATACTTGGCACTGAAGGTGTTGTACTAATATAAAGGAATACATGTGTTGATGATCTCCCAGGTCTCTTTCCATTTTTAATTTCTAGTTGGTGTGTCTATTACGATCAGAGCAAATTCCAAAAGAGTAGCTATGGTAGTTTACCACAGAAAAAGAATTTCTGTGAAAAGAAAGAATTGTGGTACCAAAGGTTCAGGCCCCAACAGATGTGTTACTCTCCAAGATTCCAGACTCTTTCCCCCACATGTACTAGTAGTTCCCAAACTTTGGTGTGCAAATGTTTGGACTTCAGGTCCCAGAATTCTTAGCTGTTGGCCAAGCCAGCTAGGGTTTCTGGGAGTTGGAAGTCCAAATCACTTGGAAGTACCAAAGTTTGTGAATCACTGGTTTAAACTTAAAAAGGATTTTCAAAAATTCTGTTGTATCCTATGAAATCAGAATGATTTTTTGAGCAAACGGGCTAGGGTTATTATTAAGTTACTGCAGTGTAATACACTGTGAGGGACCCAATAGTGTTTTAAAGGTTGGGAAAGTCTAATGTATTTCAGAATAAAAGTAATAGCTGTATTAGAGGTACCAACATTCTCCAGACTATCTTGGTTTGTCAGTTTTGGATTGCCTGGTTTCTGTCCCATCTAGGTGTTCTCTTAGCTAGACGTCATTGGTTGTTCTGGACTGTAGAATGATAAGAATTTGGTATTTAGTAAGAATTCTTGCTTTTTAGCTATTATTATATAAAATCACTACATATGATGCAAACTGTGTAACAGCTAATAATTTGGAAAGAAATGGATAAGCTGGGATACATGGAAAAATTTCAATGTTTTAAGTTTCAGATTGACTATTTCATCTGTTTTATCCATGTGAGCCGCTTAATCTTCATAGGGCAGATGTAGACTGAAATGAGATGTTTGGTTCCTCATTTTCAGTAGTATTCTTGCTACCTTGTAATTGCAAAAGTGGGCGGAAAGTTAGGATTTACAGTGGGTCCCCTGGGTTACGAAGGTAGTCCGTTCCGGATTACCTTTCGTAACCCGGAAGTATTTGTTTCCCCGGGGACCGCTAATTCTGCCGGACCACGCGGCCGATTTAAAGGAGCCGCGCGGTTTTTCTTGTTCGCATCCCGGGGGATGTTTTTTGGTCTCGCCGGTTTCGGGTCCCGGGGATTTCGTTCCCCAGGGGATTCGTAAACCGGGGGGGGGGGGGAACCACTGTACTGGCAGATCACTAGATGGAGTCTCCTTTGGGGGTTTTTAAACAGAGGCTGGATGGCCATCTGCTGGGAGTGCTTTGACTGTGTCTTCCTGCATGGCAGGGAGTTGGACTGGGTGGCCCTTGTGGTCTCTTCCAACTCTTATGATTCTATCTGCAGGGATTTTTTTACTCTAGACTGGAGCAGTAGCAGGAAATGGTTTCTCCTTTCCTCCTAAGCTAGGCTAATATTAGGAGTTCAAGTGTGGATTTCCTCTTGTAGTGGAAGTCATCTCAATGTATGCTGCATGGAGTGCAGTATGTTCTGTATATCAGTGACTGGGGAGGACAAGGTGGAGAATCATCCTTTGGTGGGCCTTCCAATAGGCAGCTCATTGGCCACTGTCAAACTGAATGCTGAACTAGAGAGGTGTTTGGTTTGGTCCAGCAGTCCTCTTCCTGTGTTCACACATGCTTTGAGGTACTCTGACTTGCGCAGAAGGAATTTACATTAACAGATTTTTTTGATTCACTCAAAAACAGGACAATTACAAGTTTGCAGAGGACCTGTTCCTTCCATTATAGTGAAAAGGATTCTGGGGGGGGGGGGGGGGGAACCAACATTGGTGGTGGAGTTGCAGTTTGCTTCGTCTTGTGGATATGGATGGTGACAAAGTACACATGATGTTGTCTCTTGGGTGTTGGATGTGGTTATTTAGATAAGACAGTTTTCCCTCCACATTCGCTGGGGTTAGGGACACAGGAGCCCCGTGAATATGGAAAAACCACAAATAACAAAAACACTTTGTTTTTAGCAGAAAGAACACCTCTCTAGGAATCTCCAGGTCCTCCATTCGTCAGTCATTGACCATAGAATTGCACTAGAGGAGCTACAAATGCCTAGGAATCTCTACGTCCTTCAGTGCAACTTTTGGTTAAAGTTGACCATAGAATTGCGCTGGAGGACCTAGATATTCCTAGAGAGAACATATTAATAAAATAAGTTGCAAAAGTCAAAGCTGCAAATATGGAGGGACAAGTGTATTATCTTGGCTTTTTAAAAGTGTTGCACCAACAAAGATGAGCACTGCCCCCAATGGTCAGACAAGACTTGACAACCTTGTCAACGGGGAATACCGTTACCTTTTAGAGGCAACTATGACAGTACCTGTAAGGCATAAAGACCCTGAAAGCACCAGATCTTGTCCAATCTTGGAAGCTAAGCAGTTCTGGTTATTACTTGGATGGGCGACTGCCAACAAATAACAGGTGGTGTAGGCTATATTTCAGAGGAAGGAACTGGCAAAACCATCTCTGAGTATTCCTTGTCTGAGAAAACCCTATGAAAAATTAATTCATAAGTGAGCAAATGAATTGAAGGCGTATACACAGTTAACATACATTATCCTGTTCCCACGCTCCTACCACTGAATTTACCATGGGAGAGACAATACAACAGGGAAATCATTTTTTTTTCTTTTTTTCACTTTTAAGTCATGGTACATACTCCCAGCATACATTTTCCCCATTTGTAATCAGGGATTTGTTTACTAGACAAAACAGATTAAGGGAAGCTGACACCTGGAAGTTGACTACTCCTGAATTCATACATTTGTAAACCATCAGCTCCACACACGCAGTTTAAAAAAAAAACACTCTCAAATCTTAATACTCAGACATAAAAGCAGGAATGAAAACAGCCAATTACAGTAAAAAATGAAGTGATGATCTTAGTGCTTGGGAAGGCTTGATACAAGCTTCCCAATCTCAAATGTAAGTGGGCACTGTTCAAAGCTTTCCATGAAAATGAGGAGATCAGGGACAGGCCGAACAGTGCGACTTGCTCCCCTTAGTAATTAATATTTTTGGTCAGGATCCCATTGTGCTTTTTTTGCTGGCAGAATCTACCTGCTATCTCAATACTTGCTCTAGAGAACTTAGAGATCCCTTGGAGTACAGTGGAGTAATTCATAGGTTTGTAGAAGAGTGAAAAGAAAGTTCAGTGACGTCAGTAAATGTCTGCTAGTGTGGCATAATATTTAGATCTCTTCATGTGTCATGTGCATTTAGCTTTTGAGTTTGAGAACACAGTGGTGACCATTGATCACAGGACTTGGTTTAAAGTAATTATTTTCTGAGGTCTTTCTGGTTGGCTATATAATTTGTTCTATATTCTCTAAAGAAGTTTTCTCATTCTCCTAAATTTCCTCAGGATTGTTTACGAGCCTGCCAAGAACAGATTGAATCCCTCCTTGAATCTAGTCTACGCCAAGCACAACAACACAACATATCTTCAGAAACAAAGACTGTTGAAGATGAAGCTGATCTTTCCTGCACACCCACTGATGTTAGAGATGTGAATATTTAAGGAGGACTTCAGATTTGCTTGCCAGTACCAGCAAACAGTGAAAGGGCATCTGAGAAGGAATTGGAATCAAGATCTTCTCCCCCAAGAAACCTTTTCTCCATGACTCTTTGTACCAGAAGGGAAAATGTCATTCATTCTTTTCTTCGCTATTCCTTCCTTCCCTTTGTGACTTTAACAAGGCAACCGCACCCCCTTCCCCCAACTGTCTTAAAAAAAGAAAAAAAAATAATATTTGCATGATTTCCAGGGGATCGCACTACAAAAATAGAAGACTTTGTACAACAGTAATCAACTAGAATTTTGGGGGGGTTTATATTAAAAGTGTTTTTGTCTGTATGTTGTAAGAATAGGCATTAACACAGATGAATACATACACACACACAAACACACACACAATCTCTCCAGGGGAGTTAATAGATTTGATTCTTGCATTTTTAAAAAGCCAACCATTTTTAAAGTAGAAGAGGGTTTTGTTTTTGTTTTGTTTTTTAGATAGATTATATGTGTTTTGGGTGTGTGTGCTTTTTTCCTTTTAAAAGTATAGCTTTAATGCAGTTCTAGGCTTTTCTGTATCTTGCTTGCTTATGCATTTAGTCACTTTATAAGTCATCTGTAAATGTTTATTTTATCCCCTTTAGGTTGTTATCCTCTTCACCTTATAAATGGTTAATGTAACCTTTACGTTAGTATATGTTAGTATACAGCATTATTATATGTTAATCTCCTGTGCCTGTGGATTGCCTGTGCATAAGGCTTCTAGGGTTCCACCATAAGTTTGGCGAAGAAAAGGTCCAACATTCAGTTCCAATGGTAAAGAGAAATTGCAATAGTGACATAATATATTTGTGTAACCTTCCTATTTTTCTAGTTACCTGTGTATACAAAAACATGCTAGTTTTTACCCCAAACCGCCTAATTATGTCCAGGTTGAATCCACAGCTTATCTTTTCTTTAAAAAATTGTTTTAAAACCATTCCATTTCAAAGCACTTTCAGTTCATTAGGTATAGGAAATACTTCCTTTTTTGTGTGTGGGAATTTTTTTTCTTCAAATGGAATGGTTTGGAAATCATATATATATATATATAAATATATAAATATATATATAAAGTGCTTGTGTGCAAACTCGGAATTGCAAAGCAAGTGCATTTAACTATGGTGTTGAGGAAAGGCGTGTTTCGTTTTTTTCTGAAGGTTGTGTTCCAGTCAGAGAAATTGCATTC
Organism: Urosaurus nigricauda; assembly: GCA_034509955.1. Classification (NCBI taxonomy): domain Eukaryota; kingdom Metazoa; phylum Chordata; class Lepidosauria; order Squamata; family Phrynosomatidae; genus Urosaurus; species Urosaurus nigricauda. The sequence goes on along the minus strand of JAOEGL010000001.1, from coordinate 85,670,749 downwards.
ACAAAATTGCCAGGATATCTTCCTAACCTTTTCAGTAGAAAATATATTTAGAAATCTTTTGGTGCCAATTCATATTTTTAAATAGAAATTTAGGGGCCTGAAAGGTTTACCTATAGGACACACATTTCGAGAATTGTCTCTAGATGTTGTACAACTGAAGGCTTTTAAACACTAAAATATATAATTTATAGTTAAGGCTAAAAGAATATTTATTGCAGAGGATTTCAGAAGGCCAGTATAATTTGTAAAATGAATCGCCCCCCCTTGATTCTGAGAAAACAAAAAAGATCTTTCTGCCCTTGGTGTTGCAGTTTTAATTCCTTTTACTTAAGAAGCAAGAACATGTCAAAATAGTATCACATTTGGCCCATATACATTTCCAATATAACATTAAGAATAAGAAAGCGCCATAGTTAAAAGTGTAGAATTGGTGTACTTGAAAAAAGTTCTTAATCCAGTATATTTCCCTCTTTTTTAATTTAGCTACAAATAGAAAATTTGCACATCTTGGCTATGTATCTTTTTTATTATTGTAGAAAGTAGCTGAAGGGACGTGGACATAGCTGTTGAAGTTGATGCTTGAGGAGAATGTGATGGCAAAATGTATGTGAGAAACTGCCGCTAAGGTGTTGATTGTAAAAAAAAAAAAAAAAAAGTTTTAAAACGGAAAAAAAAGGAGCGGAGGCTCCCATTTTTTTTATTGAGCTGCTATGGATAAATTCCCAGCATGAGTTGAAAAAAAAATTAACATTGCTTTTCTGTATCTTTGTCATTGTGTTTTGCTGCTATTTTGTGGTCATTTTTTTTTTGTTTATACAATGTCATATACTGCCATGTTATAGGTTTTAAATTTTCTCATAGAAAATTATATTATTGACATCTTTTTTTGTAGATTTTTTTATGTGATCAATTTTACTTAATGTGATTACTGCTCTATTCCAAAAAGGTTCCTGTTCCACAATACCTCATACTTCAGTTAACCGTGGTTAGATCAGGTTTTAATGTTTGTTCACAATGCCTCATAGTTCTACTGCAAACTGAAATGCATTGGACGTTATTCTGAATGGGTCTCGCGATTTGCAACTAGTTTGTGCTAATTTTTAAAAACAGCAGACATTTCAGAAGATTGAGTAATGTCAGGTTCTTTTGTTTTGTGTTTTTATAAAGCGGATTCTTTTTCTGATCTGGGGTTTATTATCATAGTAGTTTTAAGCTGTGTTATTAGCCACATTTGATATATGAAAGGTGCATTATAATATAACTCTTATATGCCCTTTGATGTTTTCCATCAACAGGGAATCATCATGCGGTATGATAGGTTATCTTCTGGAATTTAAGTATTTTGTGTGTTTAATCTGTTATGATATATTAGGGTTTTTTGTTGATGTTAATTATAGCATAATGCTAATTTAAAAAAGCAACAGCCTGTAAATCTCATAAGTAAGCCAGCTAACAGAGTTGTACGGTGAAGAATAATCTAGTTGCCTGTATGCTGCTAAACCAAAACAGAATTAGAACTTCATTTTGAGGGCAAATGCAGTTAAGATCCTACCTAAAGCTTATTCAGATGGAAAAGACAACAGCCTTGCAATACTACTATAGCAGTCGCAGGACCCAGGAGGACTGGATACATTTTGTCCAAATTTCAGGAACATTTCTTACTGCTTACCTCATAGACACTTCTGTTTGTGGCATCTCTGTGTCTCTGAACCAAACAAGATTGTTGAGTTAGTGGTTGTTGGTTATATTAGGTGTTTCACTGAGAAACAGCAGCGTGTACTGCAAATTTTAAGTATTGTATGTACAAAAAAAGGCCAAATGCTAATAAGCAGGTTCACGTGCCAACAGAGATGCTTTATTTGTCACATTGTTATAACGATCTATAGAAAGCAAAGCAATTCAGATTTGTACTTTTTTATATATATATTGTACTTATTGGCATCACTGGTCTGAAATGCACATTGTCACGAACAGACCTGTAACAGATAAGTTTCCAGCAAAAGAAAAAAAACTCCCCTAAAAGTCTAGAAATAAATTTGTAAAACCCAACTCTTGTGTTCTGTTATTTTTGTTCAAACATTAAAGGAGGTTAATGAGCCCCAGATACATCAATCTGCAGTGCAGAGTTGTTTACCCCTTTTAGGAGAACCCAAGGATAGGAATAATCTCTCTGGTCTCCCAAATTAGGGTTCAATCTCCAGATTTTTAAAAATTATTATTATTACTGGTTTTGAGAGCTACAATACATCTTGCTACTATGTTGACCAGTGCTGGTTCCAGGTTTGATGGGGTGCAAGATAACAGCTTTGGGAAAATGACTTCCTTGGACTGGGATTCTAAGAGTTGTTTCTGAGAGGAGTTGTTGGGAAAGTAACTTAAAAGATCTATTGCAATGTCCCCCATAAAGCCTTCTTTTTAAGGTGACTTGTCTCCTCCCCACCATCACCATCATTTACCACTGTCTTTCTGAGCCCAATATATCCAGTTGACCAATGAAAGCAAAAGGTAGATGCTTCTCTACATCTTAAGTTTGTTGGGAAATGGGTGACAGTACAACAGTAAGGAAATTCCAGGAGGTGAAGCAAAGTGTCCATTATACAATTGGGTCCTGATTTTTTATTGTGACATACTCCCTTGCTATAATGCAAACTGTTAGGTTTCCTTAAACATGGAGATGTAAAAGAACTTAATTGTGTTACATTTTACCTTCCATTCATAGGTGTCATCTTGAAACTATGCACCAAGAGTCATGCAGAGAGCACTCTTGCTCATTTGGGTCTAGCCAAAACCAAGCACTTTCCAAAGTTCCTTTAACTTCAGTGGAGTTAAACTTCAGTACATGTTAACAGTCATTAAAGTCAATGGCACTTAAAACTAACTTTGACCATGCATTTATAATATTTATGTTGTGTCGCACCTGGAATCCCTCCCATATCTGATCCATGAATGGAATGGTATTACACAATACAGTGGTCCCCCGGTTTGTGAATCCCCCGGGGAACGAAATCCCCGGGTCCCGAAACCAGCGGGACCGCCAAAATTCCCCCGGGATCTGAAGGATCCCCCGGGGAACAAAAGGGAAAAACCACGCGGCCCCTTTAAATTGGCCGCGCGGTCCGTCCCTTAAAGCGGTCCCCCGGGATACATGCATTTCCGGGTTATGAAAGGTAATCCGGAACAGATTACCTTCGTAACCCGGGGGACCAGTGTAGCATACCCTCCAACTCCCCAGTTTGACAGACAGTCCCAATTTATCTTGTCATCCCACTTTTTCAGCTGCTTTTAAAATATTGCAGTTTCCATCTCTTCCCCCACTTCCCCCCTTTGTCCTACGTTTACTCAGTTACTGCAAATTTCAAAGTACAAAAGTAGTTCGTACTCAACTGCTGGAGACTAGAAGAGAGGGTATGGAGATTTCCTCACAATCCTAACATGGTGGAAGATGAAAAGGAACAGGATTTCAATAGGAATGAACAGCGTATATGCGTACAGGTGAGGGAGAGAGATTATTGCCAAAACGGCTCTAGAAGCATCCGAAGATCTCTGCGCAGACACACACACACGTATGTGTGAGTCACAGAACCCATGTAGTTTGTGTTTCTCCTGTCTCGAGAAACAGATCCTGTCTTGCAAGAGATGGGACATTGTTGATTTCCAAATAACCAGAGATGGGAGGAAATAAAATGAAGTGAATTAAGTGATTAGGAAAGACCCAAGGTGCTTCCAGGCAAGGCTTTTATTACATACCCTTTAGCATTTCACATGAAAACCAGGACACATGCAGCCAAGCAACTTGAGTGTGATCAAGATGAAGTCATTAGTGAAAAGTAATGCACAAGAGGCTATACAAGTTTGTTTTGGCATTTCCCATTGCATCAGCTCATCTTTTTGATCTCCAGGGACTTAGGGCCTCAAAGACATTCAATAATAATAAAATATAATAATATTTTTTTGTATCCCGCCTCTCCCTATATTGGATTGAGGCAGGTAACAACAATTAAAAAGCAATAAAAATATTCAAGGATGTATCAAGGAATGTCTAGTCTATACGGTGAACATAACACTTTCAGACAGTTACATATTGTTTCCTCTGCCTGGATGAGGATCAGACAGGACATTATCACACGGGGACATATGTGCTTCCAATCCGAAAATTGCTAAAGTGCAGGCATCCTGGAAAAGCAAGCCCATTTGCTAAAGCTTATCACACAAACAGCACAACTTAGGGTCCAATGTGAATTTGGGTATCAAAAGTAGACAAACAAATCCCCATTGATAGCTTAGAAATACCTTTTCTGAGCATGCTCCAAATTGTCATTTCCACAAGTGTTCCCCCCCCCCCCCACATGCTCCAGGAGGGAAGGGTGGCTGTCTTGTTGAGTCTCCTAAAAGGAAACTATGTCCATGGTAGTGGGGAGCCTTGCCAGAATGCTCCTCGGCCCTCCTCCTCTTCCTCCAGTAGAGACAATGTTCCCAGAGGTCAGGAAAGGAGGATGAAGGGGAGGGCAGCAGAGGGGATGGATTCCTCTGTCATTCCTCTGGGGGTCTCTCCCTCCCTCCCTCTTCCCCTCCCTTTCTCAATCATAGTCGCCTTCCTCCTCCTTGGACTGTTTTAGATTTGTAAGCCACCTTGAGTCCCTGTACTTGGAGGAAGGCAGGATATAAATAAACATAATAAACAATAATCATCATCATCATTAACAACTGCACCTCCTATGCAATCTTTCCCTCTGCTTCACTCATGCTGCTGCCTGAATGCCCTTTAAAGAAGAAGAAGTTGAACAAATCTTCCAAGGCTTACTTTAGACAGGGGGCAGGAAAATTAGCAGGTAAAAACTGTAGTACTGCTGTTGCAAGACAAAGAGTAGGAGGAAAGAGTAAATAAAGCAAATAAAGTGGGGTGAGGTAATAGCAGCGGAATCAAGTTGGAATGGAGAGAAGGTGGCAATAGTGGGAGTGACTTCTTTCCTACCACAACAGGGAGTGAGAAAATTAACGTAAAACACAACTTGATTTCTCCCCCTGGATATCTAATAAAAATGCATACTATTAGTACCTCAAGCAAGTAATGAGGAACAAAAGACTCCATTGAACCTTAAATACTAATAACTGTACTGGAGCTTTTACCATGCTTTGTTGCGTTTCAGCTCCTTCGGGCTAATGGTTCTGTTGCCTTCTGTATGTTTTTTGAAGGAGCTCTGCAAAACACACTTCAGCTGCCAGTGCTTCCCAAACTTTAGTCCTCCAGATGTTTTGGACTTCAGCTCCCAGAATTCCTAATTGTTGGCCAAAGTGGCTAGGGCTTCTGGGAACATAAGTCCAAAACACCTGGAGGATCAAAGCTTGGGAACAGAAAAAGCCAACATGGGTTTCAGAGAAACAATTCTTGCCGGACAAATCTGATCTCTTTTTTTGATAAAATTACCAGTTTGGTAGATGAAGGGAATGCTGTGGATATAGTATATCTTGATTTGAGTAAGGCCTTTGACAAGGTTCCCCATGACATTCATGCAAACAAGCTTGTAAAATGTGGCCTAGACAAGGTAACTGTTACATGGATTTGTAACTGGTTGACTGGCCGAACTCAAAGGGTGCTCAACAATGGCTCCTTTTCAAACTGGTAAGAAGTGACCAGTGGGGTCCCACAGGGTTCTGTACTTGGCCCAGTGCTATTCAATATCTTTATTAATGACTTGGATGACAGAATTGGGGGTATACTTATCAAATTTGCAGATGACACCAAATTAGGAGGAGTAGCCAATACTCCAGAAGACAGGGTTGAAATTCAGAATGACCTGAATAGACTAGAAAGCTGGGCCAACGCTAACAAAATGAAATGCAATGCGGAGAAATGTAAGGTACTGCACTTAGGACGCAAAAATGAAATGCACAGATATAGGATGGGGGACATCTGGCTGAATCAAACTACGTGTGAAAGGGATCTAGGAGTCCAAGTAGACCATAAGTTGAACATGAGTCAACAGTGCGATGCGGCAGCTAAAAAGGCCAATGCTATTTTAGGCTGCATCAATAGAAGTATAGTGTCTAGATCAAAGGAAGTAATAGTGCTGCTCTATTCTGCTTTGGTCAGGCCCCACCTGGAATACTGTGTCCAGTTCTGGGCACCACAATTCAAAAAGGATGTGGAGAAACTGGAGCGGGTCCAAAGAAGGGCAACTAAGATGGTGAAGGGTCTGGAAAACCATGCCCTATGAGGAATGACTTAGGGAGCTGGGGATGTTTAACCTGGAGAAGAGAAGGTTAAGAGCTGATATGATAGCCCTGTTCAAATATTTGAAGGGATGTCATATTGAGGAGGGAGCAAGTTTGTTTTCTGCTGCTGCAGAGACTAGAACGCAGAACAATTGATGCAAGCTGCAGGAAAAGAGATTCCACCTCAACATTAGGAGGAACATCCTGGCAGTAAGGGCTGTTTGTCAGTGGAACACACTCCCTCGGAGTGTAGTGGAGTCTCTGTCCTTGGAGGTCTTTAAGCAGAGGCTGGATGGCCATCTGTTGGGGATGCTTTGATGAAGAGTTCCTGCATGGCAGGGGGTTGGACTGGATGGCCCTTGCGGTCTCTTCCAACTCTATGATTCTATGATTCTATGATTCTATCTGATGTGGGAAATAAAGATAGAGATGAGGAGGCTGATTGGATCAAAAGAGAAGATATGTAGGAACCAGCTGCCACTCCTCAGTAAGAGAGAGAGAGAGTACTGGAAGAGGTAAGTGGAGAGTCCAGCCTTCAGATGAGTGTTCCTTTGCTATCTGATTAACTTGTATTGTTAGCTTTGAGACTGATGCAAGCAAGGGGATGGCCACTCACTGCTCATGTGCCTCAGATGAGTCAGCTGAGAAAGACCATGTATAAGTCGAGGTCTGGTTTTGGGGTCAAAATTAAGGATTTTTATATGACCTTTGGATAAGTCGAGGGTAAAACCTAAGGAGACAGCCAGAGTGGGCAGGAGGCTTGAGCTGAAAATGCCTGCCTTTCCTCCCCCTCCTCAGCCCGACTGCCCCCACAGGAGACAAGACTGGGGAGGAGGCTTGAGGGGCGAACCTACTGACCTATCTATAAATCGACCCACATTTTTGGGTCAATCTAAGGGCATAAATTTCTCAACTTACAGTTGAGTGTATACAGTAATTGACTGAAGGCAAAAGAACTCTGGATTGAAGCCAGGGACATTGTCAGGGAGGAATTTAAAAAGATACTGTCTGCAGCCAAAAAGAAAGAGAAGCCTGATTGGTTGACCAATTACTCTCTTCAAGCAGTTAAGGACAGATGAGAAGCAAAAGTAAAAGGTGAGGGAAATAAGGTCACAACACTGAATGCATCTGTTCAGCAACTTGTATACAGGAACAAAAAGAATTACTGTAACAATGCAGAGAAATAGAAGATGACAACAAAAAAGGATAAACAAGAGACGTCTTCCACAAGATCTGAGAAATCAAAGTATAATTTAAACTAAGAGTGAGGGTGCCATATAACCAGCAGGGGAATACATTACATGACCAAGTTGAAATGAAAAGATGATGGACCCAATACACTGAAGAACTATTTAAAAATGATGAAAGGATGACAGATTCATTCGAGAAGAAAAAAATTAGAAGATGAGCCTACCCTTTTAGAAAGTGAAGAGAAATTTGCATGCACTTGGGAGAAATAAATCACCAGGAACAGATGAAATACCCACAGCGCTGCTTCAAGCTACCAAGACAGAATCTGTCAATAGATATGGAAAACAAAGGAATGGCCTACAGGTTGGAAATGCTCAATATGCATTCCAATTCTCAAGAAAGAGGACACCAGGGATTGCAGTAACCACAGGACCGAGGCATTAATTTACAATGCAATCAAAGTGATCCTCATTTCAGAAGAATTTCAGAAGAAAATCAGTTTGTGCTTTATAGATTATAGCAAACCCTTTGATTACGTAAATCATAAAAAACTATGGATCACTCATAAATACATGGATGTGCCACAGTATTTGATTATCCTGATGCATAATCTGTACTTAGGACAAGAGGCTACCATCAAGAGGGGATACAGAAAAATGGAGGGTTTCCAACTGATAAAAGGGTCAGGAAAGGCTGCATTTTATTACCCTATCTATTTAAATTTGTATGGTGAATATATACATAAAGCAAAGATTAGCTGGGAGGAAGGAGGCATGAAAATTGGAAGAAAGAACATCAGCAGTTAACGATATTCAGATGACACCTTGCGACTCACAGCAAATAGCAAAGACTCAGAATTCTTACTGAAGAAAATCAAGGAAGAAAGTACAAATGTAGATTTATAGTTCAGTATGAAGAAAACAAAAATAATGGCCACAGATGATTTACATACCTTTAAAGCAGATGATGAAGACATTGAAGAAGTTCAGGATTTTCCATGCCTTGGCTGAGTCACTAATTAGAATGGAGAAACAAGATCCTGAATTGTAAAAATGTATAATTGAATACAAAGGTTAGTGTTTTCTGTGCCATCGTATTTCCAATTTCTATGTATGGTTGTGAAAGCTGGACAGTGAATAAAGCTGATACAGAGAAAATCAACTTATTTGAAATGTGGTATTAGAGAAGAGTTCTATGGTTACCATGGACTCCTAAAAAAGTCAATTAAATGGGTCCTAGTGCAAATCAGTCCTAGAAGCCAAGATAACTAAACTGTTGTACTTTGGCCATATCATAAGAAGACATGACTCTGTAGAAAAGACATTAATCCTTGATAAGGTAGAAGGCCATAGAAAAAGAAAAGACTTCATTCCAGATGGATAGACTCAATCACAGAAGCCAGAGCCCTGAGTCTACAAGAGCAGAACTGTTGATTATAGGATAAATTGGAGGTCTCTCATTCACAGGGGCATAAATCAAAGTCAGCCTGACGGCAGTTACTAACAACAACATGGACAGATAAATTCAGTAACCCTATTACCAGGCTTATGGTATGGGACTTCACTCAGTGGCTGAACTCAAAAGCAGGAGTGGCCCTGTTTCTTACAAGACAATTGACCAGAAGAATGGCTCCATATTTTGTCCCATATATCCAGATTTATCAGGACTGGAAACCTGCTTTTTAAAAAACAAACAATATGAAATCTTAGAATCTGGGCCATATTATGACCCAAAAAGGTACCAGGTAGAATGCCTAGAATCTGGATAACTTTTTGTCAAACTGATGGTATGGCAACCCTACTTCAAGGACAGTTTGGAGAACATCCCCTCTTATCGGTCATAGTCCTGATCTGAATTCTCCTTCTCACACAGCTGAATTTAAAAAAAAACAACCCAGGACTGGTAACTACACAGCAAATGTATTGTCTGTTATCTCAACTCAGCCAAATCCTCAAAGTCTAGCAAATTCCTCACTTGCCTGGAAGACAATTTCATTGTCCAAAAGGTGGAAGAGGCAACAAGGGGATCAGCCATTTTAGATCTGATCTTAACCAACAGGGAAGACCTAGTTGATGGGGTGCAAGTGGTGGGATCCTTAGGTGGAAGTGACCATGTTCTCCTGGAGTTTGTAATACAGTGGAAGGGAGAAGCAAGGCATAGTCAGACACGCACTCTAGACTTTAGGAGAGCTAATTTCAATAAACTTAGAGAAATACTGGGAGTGATCCCATGGTCAGGAATACTAAAAGAAAAGGGAGTTCAAGACGGATGGGAGTTTCTCAAAAGGGAGATATTGAAGGCACAATTTCAAACAGTTCCAATGAGGAAGAAAAATGGAAGATGTCTCAAGAAACCGGTATGGATGACTAAGGAACTTTCAACTGAGCTAAGTTTTAAACGGAACATGTATAAAAAATGGAAAAATGGGGAAATCACCAAAGAGGAATTCAAACAAATAGCCAGCACATGTAGGGATAAAGTCAGAAAAGCTAAAGCGCAGAATGAACTCAGGCTTGCTAGAGAGGTTAAGAACAATAAAAAGGGCTTTTTTGGATATGTCCGCAGCAAAAGGAAGAAGAAGGAAACAGTGGGGCCACTGCGTGCAGAAGATGGCAAAATGCTAACAGGGGACAGAGAAAAGGCAGAATTACTCAACACCTTCTTTGCTTCAGTCTTCTCAGAAAAGGCAAAGGGTGCTCAACCTAAGGATAATGGAGACAGAATAGAGGAAATTCAGCACAGAATAAGTAAAGAGGTAGTACAGGAATACCTGGTTAACCTAAATGAATATAAATCTCCAGGACCAGATGAACTACATCCAAGGGTATTAAAAGAACTGGCAAAGGTGATATCGGGGCCATTGGCAATAATCTTTGAGAACTCCTGGAGAACAGGAGAAGTCCCAGCAGACTGGAGGAGGGCAAACGTTGTCCCCATCTTCAAAAAGGGAAAAAAAGAGGATCCCAACAATTATCGTCCAGTTAGTCTGACATCAATTCCAGGAAAGGTTCTAGAGCAGATCATTAAGCAGAGAGTCTGTGAACATTTAGAAGCCAATGCCATAATCACAAAAAGCCAACATGGGTTTCAGAAAAAGAAGTCATGCCAAACGAACCTGATCTCTTTTTTTGATAAAATTACCAGCTTGGTAGATGAAGGGAATGCTGTGGATATAGTATACCTCGATTTCAGTAAGGCCTTTGACAAGGTTCCCCATGACATTCTTGCAAACAAGCTTGCAAAATGTGGGATAGACAAGTTAACTGTTACATGGATTTGTAATTGGTTGACTGGCCGAACTCAAAGGGTGCTCAACAATGGCTCCTTTTCATCCTGGAGAGAAGTGACCAGTGGGGTCCCACAGGGTTCTGTCCTGGGCCCAGTGCTATTCAACATCTTTATTAACGATTTGGATGACAGAATTGGGGGCATACTTATCAAATTTGCAGATGACACTAAACTGGGAGGAGTAGCTAATACCCCAGAGGACAGGATCAAAATTCAAAATGACCTGAATAGACTAGAAAGCTGGGCCAGTGCTAACAAAATGAAATTCAATGCGGAGAAATGTAAGGTTCTGCACTTAGGGCGGAAAAATGAAATGCACAGATATAGGATGGGGGACACCTGGCTGAACGAGACCACATGTGAAAGGGATCTAGGAGTCCAAGTAGACCATAAGCTGAACATGAGTCAACAGTGTGATGCGGCAGCTAAAAAAGCCAATGCAATTTTAGGCTGCATCAATAGAAGTATAGTTTCTAGATCAAGGGAAGTTATAGTGCCACTCTATTCTGCTTTGGTCAGGCCCCACCTGGAATACTGTGTCCAGTTCTGGGCACCACAATTCAAAAAAGATGTGGAGAAACTGGAGCATGTCCAAAGGAGGGCAACTAAGATGGTGAAGGGTCTGGAAACCATGCCCTATGAGGAACGACTTAGGGAGCTGGGGATGTTTAGCCTGGAGAAGAGAAGGTTAAGAGGTGATATGATAGCCCTGTTTAAATATTTGAAGGGATGTCACATTGAGGAGGGAGCAAGCTTGTTTTCTGCTGCTGCAGAGACTAGAACGCGGAACAATGGATGCAAACTGCAGGAAAAGAGATTCCACCTCAACATTAGGAGGAACTTCCTGACAGTAAGGGCTGTTCGACAGTGGAACACACTCCCTCGAAGTGTAGTGGAGTCTCCATCCTTGGAGGTCTTTAAGCAGAGGCTGGATGGCCATCTGTCAGGGATGCTTTGACTTGGAGTTCCTGCATGGCAGGGGGTTGGACTGGATGGCCCTTGTGGTCTCTTCCAACTCTATGATTCTATGATTCTATGATTCTATGATTCTAATGAACACAGGAGCTATATTCTTTCTCGCTCAACTAAAGAGAAACATACATTGTCATACAATGATAGGGAACATGTGGCCTTTCAGTTGTTGTTGGGACGTAGCTAGTATAGTCAATGTTGAGTGGTGGTCAGAGTACTAAAACCAGAGTACTAAAACCCATTGGTTAGTCCTAACTTAAGTAGACACACCAAATCTTCTCTTCAGTGGTGAGTTAACATGTAGGTAAATCCCACTTATTCACTGAATCTACTCTAAAAAGGTAAAGGTATTCCCCATTGACAAGGTTGTCAAGTCATGTCCTAGCATAGAGGGCAGTGCTCATCTCTGTTACTAAGCTGAAGAGCCAGCATTGTCAGAGACTACTCTGTGATCACGTGGCCAGCATGATTGCACAGAATGCTGTTCCCACTGAAGTATGCATGCTTTCAAACTGCTAGGTTGGCAGAAACTGGGACTAGTGATGGGAGCTCACCCCGTCATGCAGCACCCGGGCCCTGAACTGCCAACCTGTCAATCTTGCAGTCAACAGAGTCAGCATCTTAACCATTTGAGCCACTGCATCTCAAGTCTACTCTAATTGTGACTAATACAGTGGGTACCTTGGTATCCACTGGTGTTTACTTCCAGGACCTCCCATGGATATCAACATCCGTGCATGCTCAAGTTTCATTATATACAATGGTGTAGTAAAACTGTGCCCCTTATTTGCTTTTTGGAATTTTTTGTTGGGCGGGCAGGAGGGATATTTTCAAGCTGTGGAGGCAGAATCCATGTATATGAAGGGTCAACTGTAATATAATTTAGGCTGCAGACTGGCAAAATCTGTTGAATTTCCACAACATCTTTCGGCCACTAGGACTCAAAATAGATTATTCATTTGATATAAGGTAATCCTTTGTTCCGAACAATTGGGATGAGGTGGGGCCTGATACTTTACCATCCCTCTGGAGGGCCATACGTTCACAGTCTTTGCACTGATGTTACTGTTCCATTCCATGCCACCTGGAAACATGCTTCCAAGACAGCAGTGTGAAGGCATGTCTCAGCACCAAAGAGCTGGAGAGGGACTTTAACATCACACACATCTCTTGATTTGCCATCCCAGCATCTCTCTTGGCTAAAGTATCCCCCAAGAGATGGCTTAATTGCTTTGCATTGAAACGTTAGCAATTCATTATAAGCTGCCTTGGAGATCATTAGAACCAAAGTGCAGCATGAAGTATACTTCATGAAGAATACTGAGTAAACTGCAAAACAACTAGATAATGAGATCTACATATTTGTGTCTTGATTGTATCATGTACACTTACATTTTTAGAACCAAATGACCATTGAAGAAGGAGAAGGAAAAATATAATATGTTAACATTTCCTTGTTAAAATAATTCATGCAAATTTATCTAAATGTCATCCCCTGTCTACAATATTGCATATTGAACTCTTACAGATAAAAACTAGCTCCTGCAGGTAACATGCATTTAAGATTGGAAGCAAATTTTGAGCATTTTATATTTTGTATTTTGTAAGATTTTTTTGAAAAAATATTCATTGCAGTATAATTGAAAACATGCAGCCTAGCTAAACTGTTACTCTCAGAGGAGAGACTGTTTGCTATTATTGAAAAGTGTGTGTGTCTGCATTTGCTAATAAAAATTGTAAATTGTGCATTTTTAAAAAAGTGTGTCCTTACCTAAATTTGTTTTTTGATTTGTTTTTTTAAAAAGCCAGTTAGAGAACAATGTAGGCATGTGTTTTTAAACTACTGTTCGTGCAGTCTGGTCAGGACTGTGTGACACAGTATACAGTGTTTTGTCATCCAAGGAATGTCTTTGATCAAGAGTTTATGCAAGAAGGGGGAAAAAAGCCATGAAACCCTAATCCGTTCCCACAGTCCAGTAAACGTGAGCTGGACAAACACTGGACAATAGCAGTAAAGCTTGCTGTTGGAACAATAGCACCAACTAAAAAAATTAAAGAGCTGCTGACTCACAGTTCCTACATTCAAGAAAGATTCCATGCAATATTGATTAGTCCCTGGATTCTGAAGGGGTCTGAAGATTATAAACTTCAATTATACCTTCCAAGTCTTTAAAGAAAGCGTGCTCTTATGCTCCTAAATCAAATGAGAGAAATGACAAACAAATGTGTTCATTCTCCATTTCACACAAATGCTAGACGAGGCATCTTATAATCTTTGCCCTAAATAATGCCTCTAACAACCAGAACACATTTGAAACTATAATTATTACAAGCTTGCTATTAAATTATTGATACCTGGTATGAAACACTTCTAAATTCCATTCAAGTGCAAATGAATTTTCCACTTTTTCAAGGAAAGTTCCAAGGTGTAGTCCCCCAATTAGGCAGCTTTTATATTTAAGGTGAAACACAGTGAGGCATGTTCTGGGAAGGAAAAGAAGTGCTGTACTGTAGCAGGTCTGGAAGCCAATTTGCTGCTTCTGAGATCCTTAACAGTGGAGGGCACATGCTCCAAATGCCAAAATGCAGGGGAGTGGGGGAAGGAACAAAAACAGAAGTGGATTTCAATTTGCTTCTGGTTTTGATTTTTTTAAATTTTGAAATGTTATCTAGTGGGGAGGAAATGGAATTTCAAAATTGAAATTATTACAGTCCAAGACCAGCATCAGTATAAAATATAACATGAGAATAAAACAGAGGACATAAACAAATGGCTTTGAAGATTTAAAAAAAACCTGTCAACTAAAGAGTTTCATTTTAAAAAGTTACATAAAATAAGAATAATAAGAATAGATTAGCAATATCAGGTTATTACCACACATATCACAGTATTATGTATTAACTTGGATCAGTTATGGATTTCCTACAAGTGATTGTTGATGCTGAGAATTGTGCCACTTTATATGTTATATGAGAGTTCCAGTCTGATAATAAGTAATTTAAATAAAAAGCTTCAGATCTCCCAGGTATGTTTAAAAGAATTGGAGTGATCAAATCTTTATAAGCATCACTGTAAAAAGGGCAGTGAAATAATTCATGGTTAACATTTTCTATGTCACCTGTGTTAACAGGGGCATCTCTTCTTATGAACAGGAGTCTTATTATATTTACCCTCTAGTAATGCTGATGGTAAAACATTGAATCTAGTTAGTGTGAAAGCTAATCTATATTTGGGGATCGACAAATTTGAAAAGTAGTGTGCAACAGTAAGTGGTCCTACACAGACCCAATAAGTAAAATAATTTGTGGACTGGGTTTGATGGACTTGAATTTCTATGCCCTTGATACACTGGATAATAGTTGTTTTAGCTTTAGAATATCCCATGATTTGAAGGACTTTAGTCGAAGGGCCCAGATTTTGCAATTTTGTAATCAGAGACTTTTTCCATTTAGATTGGAAAGTATCTGCCAGAATTAATGGTGTAAGACCCATAGGGAGAAAAGTCAACTTTAGCCAGTAATTCATAGTAATCATCAATATTTGGGCCTCCACAGAAATTTGTCCTGTCTCCAACCGAAGTATTACATTTGAGATGCACGATGGAATTCTTGTAATTGCTCTTAGAAATTTGGTTTGTACCACTTCAAATAGGTTGTAATCATTAAGCATGTATACCTGACAGCCATACAGGAAATGGAATTTACCCTCTTATGGGGGGGGGGGGGTTGATCTAGGGAGTCTAGATTGGTCATGGATTGCAAAAGCAGCCTTGAGGGTTCAGGACTGCATTTTCCTCATCTTTGCTGTTAAGAGGGAGCCAAACACAAAATGACAGGTTATAGATAATTTGAACCAAAAAAATAAATTGTTGCTGTCTTATTTCACATCTACGTTCTAATGAAACACAGTGTTTTCTCAAGGACAGATGGGCTTCCCATTCCCTACTTCAGATACACCAAGAAGGCAGCTGACAACATGTATCATTATTTGTATTGTTACTGTTATGCGCAGTCAACTTGGCTTCAACTGATGGCGACCCTATGAATAAAAGATTTCCAAGAGTCATCAACTGCTAAGTCATCAGCTGCTAAGATCATTTTTGGAAACTCAGTACCACGGCTTTCTTGACTGAATCAATCCCTATGTAATGCAGTCTTCTTCTTTTCCTACTGCTTTCTGCTTTGGTAAGCATTATTGTCTTTTGCAATGTATTTTGTTGACTCATGATATATCCAAAGTCTGATAGTTTTAGTTTAGTCTTTCTGGCTTCCCGTGAGAATTCAAGCTGAATTTACTCTTGGACTTGGACAAGAGTCCAAGAGTCCATGGTATCCACAGAACTCACCTCCAACATTACAATTTCATATGAGTTTATTTTATTCTTGTCAACTCTTTTCACTTTTTGTAAACAGGGGGCAAGGAAGAGAGCAAGAGAGACAGAGAAGGTGTATGTTGTTGTTTAAAAGGACATGCTTAATCTGCCTAAATTGTTCAATGGAATACAGAGGTAGCCCTAAGTTATAAATCTTCAGAAATTCAGAAGGACAACTGCAATGGTTAATAAATAAGTGGAATAATCAAAATATGGCCATGGGGGGATTAACCTCCTCCTTTCTCCCCACATATATATTTTAGGGGGCAGTTTGCATCAAAATGGCACAGATCGTAGAAATGTCATGTCAGAAACTGCAATGTTTTAGAAGGTAAGGTGGAGGGTGGGTGGAAGCACACAGGGACATGCTTGAAAACCAGTTTAAGAGTTTTAAAATACTGTAATATTCATGTTAGGAAGGATGAATTGTCATTAAGTACCCCCCCCCCCCCCAAATACATGGGTTGGAGTGTTCCTGTGTAAAACATCCTCAGAGACTCAAAGATGGACCTGGCAGTCAGTCTTTCTCCTTTTTTTCAGCTCACTCTGGCTATATTTCTGTGGCTACTTTTTGTATCAGTCTGTCTTTCCTAAACAAAAGCTTCAGCAGGTTTCAGGACTGGCTCTCTTATGTTCAGAAGAAGCCTGCTTTGTCTCAAGAGACACTTAAACTGGGCTGAAGGGACCCAGTCTTGGCTGAATAAAATGCACACCCCCACTTCATACCCTTTAATGCATAGCAATTTATTGTACTGGAAGATGTAATTTATGAAATCCTTAGTGTCGCTGCCCAAAGATAGCTAAGCACAGAAAGAATATGGCTGATTTCAACAAGCAGTAAGAAAGCTGTATGTATCATAATGTTTTCATACAACTCAATTATTGAGGGATTGCAGTTACTATATTAGAAATATAATTATGCTCATGTGAACCCTTTCTACCAACTCTTTCAGACAGATTTGCTGAATGTCAGGACTTGATTCACAGATGAGAACACTTTAAATCTTGGTATCGTCAGTCATGTAAGCATTAGTAACACTGAAAGTTCCTTCCACTTTTGGATGACAGCTTTCACAATACTGTATCATTGAATTTAGATTTGGAAGAGACCACAGGGATCATCTAGTCCAACCCTGCCATGTAGGAAGACACAATCAAAGTACCCCCAACAGATGGTCATCCAGCCTCTCTTTAAAGGCCCCCAAAGAAAGAGACTCCACCACACCCTGAGACAGCTTGTTTCACTGTTAAACAGCTCTTACCATCAGAATTAAGTTCTTCCTAATGTTTAGGTGGGATTTCTTTTCCTGTAGTTTGAATCCATTGCTCTGTGTCATAGCCTATGGACTGTTGGCTCCAGAGCCAATTGACCAAACAGGCTCAGATTCGTGGGAGTTAGTGAAAACATCTAGAAAGCCAAAGATTCTCATCAATACTCTAGCAGATGAACATTTAGATAATTTGTTATTACAGTGGTCCCATCACATTCACTGGGGTTAGGAACGAAGGAGCTTGTGAATGTGGGAAAACCTCAAATTAAAAAACACTATTCATTTTACCTGGAATCTAGGAATCTCCAGGTCTTACACTGCAAGATCTGCCAGACATTGATAACAGAATCATGTTAGAGGACCTACAAATGCCTAGAGAAGTGTTTTCTCTAGGAATTTCTAGGTTATCCAGCACAACTCCATGGTCAATGTCTGGCAAAGTTGTGCTGGAAGACTTAGAGATTCCTAAGGATATCATATTAATGAAAGCTGCAAATAATCAGAGCCACAAAAGTCAAAGCCACAAATGTGGAGGGCCAACTGTATAATCAATCTCTGTTAAGTTGCATATTTAGTCTAGTACTTGAAAACATTACTTTTTGAACTAAAGTTCCCAGAATCCCCTAGCCAAAATTGATAATTTCCACCTCACACACTTCTTACACTTTATTAAATACACAATGTGTGGGGATGATTTTAGGCTGAAAATTTCTAAGAAGATTTCAAAGTGGATTTTTCAAAGTAAAATGTTTTTAGACATCACATGAGCAACCTCATTTTTCATTCAGAGGCAGGTTTTTTTCACTCCCTAAAGATATTTAAGTGTGGAAGCATAACTCTTTGTTCTCTATCTGTAGTCAGAATAATTTAAAGCACTGCTATTTTTGTGTAAAAACTTCTGTTCTGCAATGAACTGTGACCAAACTGTTCTGAATCTTTCATTCTGAAGTGCCACCACTTTTATCTTTTTTAAAATCTTCATATTCTCGTAGTCCAGCTATGTATAGCTAGGTTGCCAGCCTTTAAGTCTGACTTAACCAGATTTTAAGTTTTGAGAAGTGATATTATAATGGACTGTCATATACAAATAAAAGTAATCTGAAGTGATGAAAGCCATGTTTAGAAAACATTCCCAATTATCAAGTATAGATAGTATGGCTTGCTATAGTCTATCACTGGAGTCCTGTTGAGTTCTTATGTTTTCATAAGTGGACGCATGTCTGATGGAATTAGAATTGTGCAGTTGTGTAATGCCCATATCTAGTAGAGGGGTGCTGTTATGTTACTATGTAGCACAGCTGACAGGTGCCTGATGGGCATCAGTGTAAAATGTGCACCAGTGCCAAATGCAGCAATGTGCACCAGATAGTGCACTTATCCACATTGGGAGTCTTGCCATTTCCCATTACACACCCTCAAAATTCAGTATTTTCTTAGGGGTTTCTTAGCACCTCTGCTACATAGGAAGGTATTAGTAAAGTTACATAATGTTAACAGGTCATATAGGATTCCAGTGAAAAAAATTAAGCAGCTTTCAGTTGTTTTGGTATTGATCAGATTTCTTTGTCCAACCCTCCCAAGTAAGACTTGGGAATACCTCATTCACGTGTGATCACCACTTTTCTAAACAAGTGTTCCAAGTCTTACCTATTACCATTTCCAATTGGCCCGAATCTATCCAATTCCTTCTCATTTTTTTTAACTTCCAGTTTTGTGTTGACATGGCCAAGGAGCAAGACACTTGGTATTATCTGGGTGTTTTGGACAACATATCTCATAATCCATAACTATTGTCCATGGTGGACAGAATTTATGAGTTGTAGTGAGAAACACTTGGATGGCCCCAGGCTGTCAGATGCAGCCTGTCAGGCCTCCCTTACCTACTGCCCATGAGATGCTTTGGGCTATAATTCCTGACAGCCCCAATCAGCATGGCCAATGTATATTGAGGAACACTGTCAATGATAGTCTAAAATATTTGCAGGTTCAGAATTCAGGAAGGCTGTGAACACAATATCATAGCTGCAATTGCTTATTTAATGAAATCTTTCTTCTTAGTAGTATACTTTTTCAACAAAGAGATTGGAAATGTAGCTAATAATAATAATAATAGTTTTTATTTCTAGCCCACCCCTCTGAGCGAGCAATTGGGGCGGGTTACAACAGGTTAAAACAGTACAATATAAAATATCCCATCCCTTCACCCAACTCCCCCTCCCCCTTAAAACAAGATTAAATTACAGCAAGATTAAAATAGTAGACAATCAATTAAAATTAAAAAAGAAAAACACCAATTTCAAATTCCAGCCCGAAAAATCCTGGTTGTATAGGGGTGAAAACTGCAGAAGTGAGGGATGGATAAACTCAAGCCTGCATTTCGGAGAAGGGAGGTGTTAAACTTCATTTGGGAAGGACTGCTGGAAGAGATGCGTCTTTAGGGCTTTTTAAAAGCCTTCAATAGATGGAATAAGACGCATCTCATCCGGCAAGCCATTCCACAACTTGGGGGCGACAACTGAGAAAGCCCTCTGGGAGGTCTGCACCAATCTAGTCTTCATGGGTTGAAGCAGATTCCTCCCAGAGGACCGAAGCATGTGGGGAGGTTCGTATGGGAAGAGGCGGTCCCTTAGATAGGATGGACCCAAGCCATGAAGGGCTTTAAAGGTTCTTTGGAATTCAGTTCCTAGATCTCTCCATTCAGCAGGATGACAATATGTACACTTGGGGGAGAAGCAGCAGCAGTTACCATTCCCCCCATACACACATACCCAGCAAGGAGGAAGGTGCTTCTTTGTTTCTGAGTGCTGAAGGACCCCTAGACAGTTCATGGTGGGGGAGGAAGGAGCAGAGGACTAGCACGTAGCTGCAACAGAGGGCATCACACAAGGAGATACCGGATATCTATTTTCACAATGTTTTTAAAAACCACCTATAGGATTCTGTCCACAGATGGTAGGACAGCACGTGTGGAACCCAGCTAGAATGTACTGCTTCACAGTCCACCTATGTATGCTTTGAACATGAGGGCTTTTTGCCTGAATCCACCTTCAAAGATGTGTCCTTGACTTCTATCATTATGTGATCAAACAAATCATGGTTCATGCTGACATGAAATTGTTTCTCTATTTTAAAGAAAGCTTGAAAGAACAAGAACCAGAACCCAGAATGTAAATGTTCAATAACTTGTGTGCAGAGAGAAGGAAAACTGCTATAATAATCAATGCAGTGAAATGGAAGCTGGCAACAAAAAAGGAAGAAAAGAGATCTCTTCCTCAAGATCTGAGAAATCAAATGAAATTTTAAAACAAGGGTGGGGATGCAAGGGAACACATTACATGACCAGTCAGAAATAAAAAGGCAATAGAAATAAGATACAGAAGAACTATATAAAAGTAATAAAAGGATTACAGATGCATTTATAGAACAATATGAAGACAAACCCCCAATTTTAAAAAATGAGATGAGAGTTGTACCAATAGATCAGCTCCAAGCTACAGAGACAGCCTCTACTCCAGTTTTACCTAGAATCTATCAACAAATATGGAAAACAAAACAATTGCCCACAGATTGGAAATACGCAGTATGCATTCCAATCCCGAAGAAAAGGGACAGCATGGTTTGTATTAAATTCCCATGTAAGCAAAGTAATGCTCAAAATTTTATAGCAAAGACTCTCAACATATATGGGGGAAGAACTGCCAGATATCCAGGCTGGGTTCAGATAAAGAAGAGGCACTAGAGATCATATAGCAAGCATATGCTTGTTAATGGAACCTACTGAGGAATTTGAAAAGAAAATCAACCTGTGTGTTATAGACTATAACAGTGTTTAATTTTATATTTAATGTTGTTTCACAGACTTCCATTCTAATTTATTGTTTTTTTATATATGTTGTATGTATAACATATACTTTCGTCAAGATATAAAGCTCACAAGGCATTATACCAGGAGTTGGCAACTACACTGGGGGCCAATAAACATCTCCTCCCATGGGCAGACTGCACTACCAAATTTTCACCCAAAAATTGGCTAATGTCCCCCCTAACCACCTGATTTTCAGTTATTTTCCCCACAATCTGTATAGTATTAAAAAGGTAAATTACCACATTCAGGGGAGCCAATTGTTTCCTCCACCTTATGTACAGTATTATAAAGGTAAATTATTACATTCAGGGGAACCCGGGTTCAAATCCCTGCTTGGTCATGGAAACCCACCAGGTGACCTTGGACAAGCTACATGCTCAGCCACATAGGAAGGCAATGGTAAACCTCTTCAGAAGACGTATTACAAAGAAAACTAGGATAGGATTGCCATAAGAGAGTTGAAAGCATATAACCACTGTCATCACCATGGGGTAGTTTTGTGTCAGGGAACCGTCTAATTATAAGTTTGTATGTACAGCACTGTGTAAACTTACAGCGCTATATAAATAAAGGATTATTATTATTATTATTATTATTATTATTTTGAGTGGATTTATTTTATTTTAGTTTTTTGCCTGCATGAATTTCAAAAAAAGTTGGGGGCACTGTAATCCTGAAGGAATTAATAGGGATTTGTAGGGCTGCAAATAGAAGGTTATGGGCTGCATGCAGTTTACAGCACCGTTTCTCCACTTCTGAACCGCACCAACAGTCTAGCCTCACATCATTAACAACCATCTATCTTTTAAAAATATTCCAGACCTCGAGAAATTTTGCACTAACAGTTTTCTAATAACCAAAATACCTGATTTAGCTGAATCGGGCTCAGTAGGTACCTCAGATTGCAACCCTTGGTGGTCATGAAAGGACAGCAATCAGTTAGCCCTTTAATTTTGTATTATCCTGTTTTTACTATTAAGAGATGGTGAAAGGTGCTTAAGGGATTTTCTTCCTCCTGTACCTAAATAATTTGGCTGGTTTTGGGTGTTATGCACCTTTAACATGGATGGGCAGGCGTGCCATTTGTCTCCTGCAACAAAATGTCTTGGACCAACATTAGGAGGAATGGATCATAGACCTGAAAACATAAAAGGGATCAAAGCATACGGGTCATTATTGTCCATGTCAAACATCAGGGTACGATTTTGTACAAGGGAGACATTTATGCATTTTAATGGTCTGGGTTGTGTTACTCCTAAGCGTAGAGTCTTTGATATAATTAAATCTTAGCTTTAAAAGCTGCCGCCTGGTTTTTTAAAAGACATTCCACACTTGGCCCACTGCATATTTAATGTGGTAGCACAGAGAACAATAGGTGTAGACATAAAAGAGTTTATGGATCTTAGGTTTCAAAAACCTTACCAATTCAGGTTAATCTAATCTCTTCTAGGTAAATCAAATCCCACCTAAAGGAATATTCATTCATTCTTTTCCTATGTAAACTGCTAATTTATGTCTATTCCTTCAAATGCTGAGACCATAGAATTGAAAAAATACATAAAAAGGCAACATAATTAGGTAATGTGTGTGTGTGTGTGTGTGTGTGTGAACAAACATGTACACAAACTCACTCTTAAAGGACATGTCTAAAATTAATTCTCTACTTTCAACTTCCTCGTTCCCCCTACATAACCTCCAAATTGGCTTTGGAGGTCCCTCAACCCAAGGAGGAATTTGTTGAGCACAAGCCTACATGCATATTTATCAATCCAAAAACACCCAACAAAGTTGTCAGATTTAACCTTCAAGCATGGGATTACAAAAATTACGTGCCTTGCGGAATATTTTCTGATCCCAATGAAAATTCCGATGTATTACACGGATATAAAAATACTCTGTATTCATAATGAATGTTTGGATATCCAGAATAAAGTGTGCTCCAAACAATCAGAGCCAGAAAACACAAGGTGCTATAAAAGGAAAGGAAAGCCAGATAAAATAATGCATACATGACTTGTATTGTGGGTTATTATTGGATCCCAATGAGAATTCCAATGCCCCTCTCCACTCCTAGAGGTGGAAGAAATCTTGATTTTTCTCAAATGCAGCCAGCCTACTGATAAGCAGCACATATCACATCTGCTTTGCTGCATCATGACTTGCTACTGGCAGCACAAGGCTTTTTTTTTGTTTAATGTGTTGACTTTATTAGGCACCAAACAAAAACCCACTGGCAAAATTAATAGATTTCTTGCGAAGCTTTTCAATTTTTTGTTTTAAAAGGTGTTTGTTTTTTTAAACAAATTCCTGAAATTTAGGGTGGTGTTTAGAACTGTACAGGTAACAATGCCACACAATGTCAACATTACAGGTTTGATTCTGCAACAAAACATTATTTTGCTTGCATCCGCACTGCACAAATAATCCAGTTTGACACCACTTTAGCTCAGTGCTATGAATTTTGGGAACTGCAGTTTTGTGAGACAGCTAGCCTTCTCTGTCAGAAAGCACTGGTGCCACAACAAACTATAGTTCCCAGAATTCCATAGCATTCAGCCATGGCAGTTAAAGTGGTGTGAAACTGGATTACTTCTGCAGTGCTGCTGCTACTAAAATGTCTCATTCTGGTGCATAGCAGTTAATTGATATTCATATCTCTTCTGATTCTTGCATATTGCTCCTCACTGTGTAAGGTGTACCTCTGTGGAGAAAAAGGTAAGGGCTACTGTCAGGAGCGGATATAAAAAGGCTGAGCAAGGCATGTGTAAGGTAGATAGGGACCAGAACTCTGAGTTAGAGGTTTATTAGATCCTGTGGTGTTTTATCAGCCAAGCTGGCTGAAGTACACTTCTGAAAGGGGCAGTTGGAAGGCGTTTTGTGTTCCCAGGTTGGAACTAAGAGAATTCAATGTAGAAGTTTAATTAAGAGTAACTAGAGGAGTCACAATTTATTGGAAAGTTTTAAAAGGATAGAGAAAGGCTAAAGGTTCAGTGTGAGCCAGGAATATAAAAACCACTTGGAAAATACAATAAAGGGAATTATTATACTTTGTAAAGCAATAAAGCAACTAAACACCATATCAATGTTGAATATTTATTTTATTTATTTACAGTATTTCTAACCCGCTCTTCTCAACCCCCGAGGGGGGACTCAGAGAGGCTTACAAGGCAATCATTAGATGTTGGCAGTATACAATTTAAAACATAAATACAGCAAAGTTAAAACAAGCACAATCAACAATAATTAACAATCAAACAGTTTAAGATCTCAATATATGATTCTTCCATATCCCAAAGAGGTAATCTGTGTTCTTATGATCATCAACGTTAGCCAGTCCCAGTGAAGTGCTGCATTACGTTAATGTGCAAAAGCCTGGTCCCACAACCATGATTTTACCTTCTTCCTAAAGGCCAGGAAGGATGGGGTTGATCGTATCTCACTCGGAAGTGCATTCCACAAGTGGGGGGCCACTGCCAAGAAGGCCCTGCTTCACGTCCCCTCCAGCCGCAATTGCGAAGCTGGTGGGAGCGAGAACAGGGCCTCCCCGGAAGATCTTAAGTTACGAGGCGGGACGTAGGGGCAGGTGCGTTCGGACAAGTAAGCCAGGCCAGAACTGTATACAGCTTTAAAGGTCAAAACCAGCACTTTGAATTGAGCTCAGAAATGGACAGGTAGCCAGTGGAGCTGACATAATGGGGGGAGGGGGGAATACCAACCATAAGAACGATACTGTAACCAATGATCTTGTAAATAAAGTTTTCTATTTTTTGGCTCAATGTGTAGTCACTTGAGGTGTTTTAAGAAACGTTTATCACACTAAAGGGCAAACAGGATTTAAACAGGAATTAAACAGGAATTAAACAGGAAATGTCGTATGTTTAACATAGGGCATTTCCTGTTGCCTTATGTTTAACATAGGGCATTTCCTGTTTAATTCCTGTTTAATTCCTGTTTAAATCCTGTTTGCCCTCTAGTGTGATAAACCTCTATAAGCCAAACTCTACCAGGGATTAATAATACTTTTATTGTTGAGAACACTCAAAATAGTGACTGCTCTGTCTTCCTACAGAGTGGCCCAGAGTCACTCATGGCATGGTGAGTCATGCCATGCCATGGTGAGAGTGGCATGGGAGTCACTCAAGCGAGGGATCCGAGTTTGAGGGTCTTGTTGTGCAATTTGATAGAAAGAGTGGAGTGAAATAAAAAAAATTAAGCAAGGGGTTCAGAGTGAAAATCTCACAGGGTACCGCATTTGTTATTGGTGGCAGGGGTGGGATCAAAGAGATCCATTTTGCTGCCATCAAGAGGAAACAGGTATGTGAATGAGGCTCACTGTCACAGCCTCCAAGGAAAATCCTAAGAGGCATCCTCTATTCACTTTCAAACTCTTCCACTTTGGAATTCAATCCTACTCTCTTCTCCTTTCAAAGAAAAGCATATTTACTCAAGCAAACAAAGAACTTTCTGCAGAATATCAATTTGCACAAGAAGCGGAATGAAGTACAAATAAACACCTAGCTATCCATGGTGCTATAAAGCAACCCTCCCCAATTTGGAAATCTCCAGTTTACTCCTCTATAAGTCCCACCATGACTATCTGGTTAGGGAACACTGCTATAAAGGAATACAGTGGGCCTGCCTTATCCACAGGCTCCAGATCCACAAATTTAACCAAGACTGAAAATGAAGTAAGATTTGGGGGGGGGGGGGGAATTACAGGAGATACAGTGTAACCAGGCCAAGAAGAAGACCCAGGGCAGTAGAGGAAGGGACAAATCCCAATCTCCAGGTGTGCATTCTTTGGTCTCCCCTGCCTCCAGGGAGCTTGCCAGCTATTGCTTCCACTTTGTGAACAAGGAGTACTATTGCCTTGAAGGCTGAGGTGGGCCGCTGGCAGGCTCCTTGAAGTTGGGGACACTGTGGGTCTTGAAGGAATTAAGAGGGACTTGTAGGGCTGCAAAAAGAAGCCCAATGAATGCATGCCTGAGAGTCAAGCCTTACTGCTGCATTCCACTGCTGCCCTACCTTATTCAGCACCTATGTTTTTTGGTATCCACAGAAGATGCTGGAACCAAAAGCCCTTGGACACGGTGGACCTATGGTAGTTGTATTTTAAGTTTTCATGATACCAAGCAGGTGTCTGTGTTTTGGTTTTTAATTTTATAACTCAATATATTTAAACTATGCATTTTTAAAAAAATTATTTAACTCTTAAAAAGCATCCAACATTGTTCTAGATGCTGTATTGACATGTAAGACAACCCCTGGTGTGAAAGTCACTTGATAATAGTGCTTATTCCTTCTCTGGCCAATGAATGGGGCCAAGTTGGTCTGACTCCATATAGTTGTTACAAGGAAGGATCCAAGGAGAGATAAAGCCACCTCCCTGCAGCTGCTTCTACACTGGCCATAGTAAGAAGCCAGGTTGGGCATCCCCAGCTTTTGTCCTGGGAGAGAAACTGGTCTGTTCTCTTGGCTAATGGATGAGAACATAGAATGTATATTGTATGTTGTATAAACTGAGTCACAGGGTGTCCTTGGCTTAGTTAACTTAGATCCAAATATTCAAGGACAGACCACTTACTCAAGAGTATTCCTATCCATTCCTCACTTCCAACGTCCCACAAAACCTCCCTGGGGAGTACAAAAACCTTCAATTTGACAAAGATAGTGTTAGGAGCTGCAGTTTCATTTGAACAAGTCCAGCTCCAAGCCTTTCACTTGCAGATTAGCAACATTACTTGTAAATTGCTTGTGCAGGTTTTACTACAGCTAGGCTTTCCAACAAGTATACAGTACATCCAACAAAAAATTCTCTCTTTAGTTGCCCCATATTTGAGCTAAATTATTTTGCTCACAGTAAAAACTGAATTAAAAATGATAACATTTTTTGCATGCTTGCTATTTAGGTATCAGTGGACTGCCATGCAAGTCAATTTGAATAAAAACAGTATATATTATAGTACAAAGAATAGCATACCCAGAAATGACGTCTACATCATTAGAAAGGGTTCACAATACACATTAGACTGGGAATGTGGCAATTTAATATTGTCGCACACTTAGGTTTCCTATCATCATAACCAGACATTACACACAGGAACAGTTGTGTACGAAGGTTTAATGTTATTTACCACTGAACAACAGACAAGGGAATTTTAGAAGCAAGAAAGAGGACTATTCAACACCAAAACAAATGTATGAGACAAGAGTACATTGTTACATGTACAATAAATCCAACCTAAAATTAAAGAAATTACTAAATTACTAAAATTAAAGAAAAATCTGGAAGTTACTGCACTAATTTTTGCAATATAATCAAAGTATGAGCACAACTGAAGTTACAAAACATAAAATGGAACACTGTAAAAAAACCCGATTCCAGACTTTTTATGTTGCACAAGCTGTTTCAGCAACTAATGCCTCATTCATTTCAAGGGAGAATGGTTTCAGTCTTGTATGTTTTAACTGCAATGTCTTGTTTTAATTTGTAATCTGCCTTGAGTCCATTTTTGGGTAAAAGGCTTGGTATAAATAAAATTAATTACAGTATATTATTATCTGAAAAATGAATAAATAAAAACCCCTTTGTGACTGCTGAAGAAAACCAAGAGCAGAATTTTCTGGACGATATAATTATTTTTCCCACTAGGTGGCCCTAAACATGTTTTCTCGTGTTCAACAATTAAGGATCGAACACAAACCTCCTTTGTGGGCAATATCTATGCAGTGAAGGACCAACAGGGCAGGAGTGAGGAATGAGTGGCTCTGCAGATACTAGACTGTAGTTCCCATAAGGTATGACTCTCCAGATGATGCTGGACAGTAACTCTCATCAGTTGTGTCCTTCAAACCCAAAGGTGAAGAGCTATGGGAACTGCAGTCCAACAATACCTGGCTGGCAATTCATTCTCCATTCCCATGTGAGGGCTTATCAATCCTGTTTTCTCTCATTCCCCTTCCTTTGTCTGGCAGACAGACAGGCAGCAGAGAAATGTAGTCTGGAGAATGAAAGGCCTCTGCTGCTCTTCCACACCCTCATTCAGCCGTTCTACTCTGGCTGAGCAAGCTGCATGAACTCTAGAGCATGGTGCAGGAACATGTTCAAGCTGATATGAACTAGTTATTACACAGTGTTATTCATGCACTAGAAAAAAGAAAAGTAAACAAGGATTTAAAATGTTTTATTCCTTTTGTTATAGAAGCCAGTAAGGAGAGTCCTGACAAACTTGAAGTAAGAAATGAGTTAAGGGAAAGGAATGGACTCAGCAATCAGTACAACTTCTCCAAGGTATGCAGGAAGAACACCGAATTTCAAAAACAATGCTTCAAGACCTCTCCTTGCACTCATGTGTATGGCCTTTGTGTTAACTCATCATGGTGACAGAAAAGAGTAACAGGAAGGTATAGACCTCACTTGTCCAAGCAGAGTTACACTTGCTATGACTGGTACCAAAGGGCAGGGGAAGAGAGAGGATCACCATGAAGAACTTGCAAGCCCATGCTTCCCAAGACACAACAATTTTTTCCCGTATCATGCCTGGGACTGGTACCATACGTGTTCCCATTGGCTACAATAATTTGTTTCTTATCTGGAACTCACTAGGTACTGGCAGTCAAAGGCTTGTGGAGTAGCAACAGTCCATGGGTCACCACTCTTGAGTAGCACTGGTGTAAGTATTCCTCCAAGCCTAATACAATTTCCTCCCCAGAGATACTTTAAACAAATTATCCCTTGCTTCATTTAAAGTAATTTTATTTTTAGAAATTTATTACAGCTGAATTAAGTCACTTCCCTACCTTACTGGGCACATACAGATGGTGATGAGTGTTAGAAGAAAAGCGACTGACCTAGATTTAAACATGTTCTGAGTGCCTACAGGTCAGATAATTGTACTGTATTTCAAAAAACGCATGAAGCATATGTTAAAGTGGTGCTGCAGCACTCCACATTTGTGGAAATATAAATACATAACGTCTGTTACACATATCAGTTTACTGTTTCTTGCACTAATATAGTGAAATATATCTTTAGACATTTATAGCAGAATGTCAGTTTTATGAATGAAATTTTACAAGAGTTTTTAGAAAACATGTCTGAAAGTTTCTTATATCACTTTTAAGTTATTTACTTAATGTAAGTACTTCTGGTAGATTAGCATTGTTTTGTAACAGTATGTTTTAGGACATTAGGACATTCAACATTAATTTCAAATAAATATTTCAAAAGGTGAGCCCCCATGTGGTGTCATGGTTTGAGTGCTGAACTACGACTCTGAAGACCAGGGTTCAATTTCCCTGCTCGGGCATGAAACCCACTGGGTTAGTTTGGGCAAGTCACATGTTCTCAGCCTCAAGGGAAGGCAATGGCAAACATTCTCTGAACAAATCTTGCGAAGAAACCCCCATGATAGGGTTGTCATAAATTGGAAATGACTTGAAGTCATACAACAACTTTAACAGACAAGTTCACCATAGAATCACTGCTTTCTGAAGAAACTGGAGCATTCAAACTGAACTGAGTGTGCAATTCAGCAATATAAAATAAAATAAAATATATATAGGCTTTATTCCTGTAGAAATATTAGCTTTCTTCCCTGCAGATGGAAAAGGTCTCTCTTCTGCTTAATTTGCCTGCCCAAGATTTCACTGTCAGTTTATACAAAGTCTTCTCCTGTGCTCATGTGGCTTTCAAAATGTAAGAGTAGATCCTCCAGAACCAAGTTGAGCATCCGCTGGAATATGAAGCAATGAACAAGCCTATAAAGAAAAAGAGAAACATCTAGTGTGTGTGTGTATGTGTATATATATATATATATATTTATATTACATTCCTATTATACAGTGCGCCCACATAAAAGGCAATAGCATGTGTGCCTTGGTACATGTGCCATGCTGCAAGTACAAGCCTCATTGTTTTCAATAGGGCTTGAGCTTGAATGGAATTTTCCTTACGCAGGGGGATCTGGAACGCCGTGTACATCATCTTTGTCTGTCCCTCAGTTATGATGCATTATAATTATAACACTATTTCACTTCAACAGTACACAATGGATGGCAAATAATATTATCCAAGGGAAAGTCTACCCATTCAACATTATTTCCTTTCCTTCTCTTTCCCCTTGCACCTTTAACCTACCAGTCTGCTTAAGAGTGCCCTCAATCTTCCGGAGATGACACTGGCAGACACATAATCTTGAATACAATCCTATGGATACTCTTTGGTTCCAACCTTAAAATTGGCTACCAACCTGTTTAAATCGTCCTCTAATTTTCTCTAGGTCTTCTTGAAGTCTCTCATAGACTGGATCCTCACAGGGAAATTTCTCAATCATCTCTATTAAGGATTCCAGGACTTTTGTCTTTTTACTGAGGAACATAAAGACATAATATACTGTGAGTGAAATAAGTTATTTCATGCTAAAATAGAAGGCCCACTGAATATATAGTATACATTGATGTTTAGATTTAATATGCATATTGATTTAATATGCAAACTGATGTTTTAAAATACTAGCTTTAGCCACATTTAGTAAGTTTTGCTTTTGTTCATCTTCATTTCATATTGATATGGTAGAAATTCATAAAACAAAACTACACTGCACTTCACATCAATTTCCCAATTTATATGGGAATCCTTTACACATGATCCATTATCATTTGGAATCAATAACATCTGTGAAGGAAAACCATGTGACTCAGAATAAGGATACCTAAAATCTAGCCCACCACAGCCTATCCCTGATGGATGGCAATTAATTAATGGTGACTCATGTGGCACTCCTGAGGCTGTTAGACTGCAATGCCCACCATTCTTCACCAAGAGCTTTGCTGGTTAGGGCTGCTGGGAATTGCAGCCCAACCACATCCATAGGACTACATGATCCTCATCTTTGCAATTAAATAATATGATCTGTCTAATCCATAGTTTTCCTTTTCATACTCATCAAATGCAATCATGCCAATCTAGAACCATGTCATAATGATCCATCAGAAAATCTGCTCCTCTGAATACGTATCAATTTCTGTGTAATACATGCATACCTGCATACTAGTTCTCAATAGTCTCTCTTCAACAGGACCATTCTTGAGAGCTTTTTTTTGTTTAGTTTTATAAAACATGCACCTGAACATGGAATTGGCTAGACTACCTCAACATGTTTGGAATACTATGGAACCAACTACCAATGAATATCACATGCAGTCATTTCCAGCTACTCTTCTGCTAAAGTAACAGAGCCATGGTTTGATAGAAATGGGAAAGATTATGCTACACCTTGCACAATTAGGATCATGCATCTGGATTCACGTTTTCTTTCTTTTATTTGCCCAAAGATCTTAGGTATGA
Source organism: Urosaurus nigricauda (assembly GCA_034509955.1). Taxonomy (NCBI): domain Eukaryota; kingdom Metazoa; phylum Chordata; class Lepidosauria; order Squamata; family Phrynosomatidae; genus Urosaurus; species Urosaurus nigricauda. Next base: position 85,639,228 of record JAOEGL010000001.1, on the reverse strand, counting down.
GGTAAAGCCTTCCTGGATGTGGAATAGACTGTCCATGTTACTTCCAGATCCAATCTAAGCAAACATATGCATAGAGCATAATCAGCACTGCAGAAATAATGCAGCTTGATGCTGTTTTAACTGCCATGGCTCAGTGTTATGGAATTCTGGGAGTTCTGTAAGACATTATGTCTTCCCTTGTCAGAGAGCTCTGGGGCAACAACAAACTAGAAATCCCAGGATTCCATAGGATAATGCATTGAAGTTAAAGTGGTGTCAAACTGGATTATTTCTGCAGTGCAGATGAAACCTAAGATTTTGAACAACCCTATGAACAAACAAAATCTGAACAAAAATGCTGCAGACTTACATTCTCTACCTCAATGTGAAACTATACTATTCTGGAAAAAATAAAATAGTCTCATAAACAAAGTGTTTTAGCATCAGATTCTCACTAAATGCTTGCTATTTTAAAAATAGTTTTAAGATGTGGACAGTTCAGCATTAGGTTCAGCACACACAACTATTCTATTAACACACAACTGTAGGTATAGCTGTTTATGTATAAGAAAAACAACTAAATGATTAAATTTATGTCCTGTCTTTCTGCCACAAATATGCCACTGAAGGCAGACAATGGTCATATCTTGTAATCATGGATGGGCTTTCTTTGGCCCTCCAGACAGCATGACCAGAAGTGGTGGGAGATTTAGGTTGCAACTTTTAGAGGACCAGAGGCTCCCCATCCCTGTCTTAGGTCATATGTTTTACATTTACATTTCTGTATCCAGTGCAAGAGGACTAAAATGTGATTTCATTGTGTTTTCAAAACACAGCTTGCTAAAAGAGGCTATGGAGTCGCAATGTACAAGTAAATACCCCTATTTAGCAATCTGGCACCAGCTAGAACAGAGAGGGCAGTGAGCCCAGAAATACTTGTCTATGAAAAGCACCAATATTCTTCCACACATGACCTCATCTCTCACTGTCTACCAATGGAATTCAGCCAATTAAGAATCACCTCTGTATCTGAAGGAGAAATGGAAACTGCACCCACGTGCTATTATTGGCAGTCATCTCCAAAGCACCCAAAGTATGCCCTAATAATTTAGGCAGCCCCCCTGCCCCACCTTAAGGTATATGTTACAGGAAGGGCAGAGAAAACTTAACTTAGCCAAAACCATCTACAATAATGAAACCAGTTCAAGGATGCACAGCCTACAGTGACCAATGAGGCCCAAATGAATAACACTGCTCAATTTTTAAAAATATCTTGTGAGTGAAGTTTTCTGTAACATAGTGCCAAATGCCTAGCATTAACATAGTTTTGCTGGAACCACCAACAAAGATTTATAATATTGAGCCTGGCACAGCAGCCAGTGCAATCATCTTTAGCTCTTAAATCCAAAAGCAAGAAAGAATAGGTAAACAATGTGGCCTATTTCCATTCATCTTTGCCACCATCTTTACTGTAGTTCTCAGGCTTTCACCCTTACTTTCTCTTGCATTCTCTGCTTCCACTACAAGTATGTGTATAAACTTACCTGTGTTTTTCATCTGCGTTTGTATGAAGCAATTTCTTCCATGTCACTGCAAAGCCAAGATATGACCCAATCTATAAATTTGAAAAAGATATATAGTTTCCTCTTGTGTTAACAATAGTATTTCCTCACAAATACTGTAACATCATCTATGTATCCAAAATAATGCCTGAGGAAATGGTTACACACAGCTTCAAATGTTTAACTCAGTCTAAATGAATGTGTTTCAATACCAAGATTGTTACTGCCATATGCATTTACCATACAACCTCAATATAACCTATAGAGGTGATGTTTAGTTCCCAATAAAAGATTATTAATATACTTTTAAGCCTCAGAATAAATCATTACATAATTTCTCTTGATCAAAATATCACGTTTAGAGTAGCACATACTTCCAATCCAATCTTTGCACCTTGCTGCACTCCATACTGCCTTCCTTCAATGACACCAGCATGAATTCCTTCAGCATAGCCTTCCTGATAGCCTTCACCATGAAATCTGTAAAAAGGCAGATTTAGAAAGAATTTCTAGATTATGTTTAAGCCATTGTCTCCAAGCTTCTTAGAGGATAACAACACAATCTGATATATAAGCAAATTGATTTTATTCTATTAAACCAGTTAATCTTCACATTGGTATGTGCAATATACATCAAATAGTTAAAACCAAAGAAACTGCTTAAGCATATCTTTAAGCTATTATCTTATTATCCTATACTGTACCTGTTTACCTGAAAGTCCAGTTGAACTCAGTGAAACATTTCTAAATTGACGCACACAGCATGGTGCTGTTAAAACTCCTGAGAGTTCTACATATCATTCATTACAGTCAAAATGCCTTGAAACTGGATGTGTAACTTTAAGAATATTTAAATGTAAGTCACAGTTTTAGGGCTTCTCTGTAAATTTCATCTTTGAAGCAAATTACAATAGAATTGAAAAAGATGCTTCATGGTAAGGAAATTATTTCACTTGCTTTTCAATTTAGGATAAAGTGGTGAGACTTCTCATGTTTTTAAAGAATGTGCCAACATGGCACAGAAATGGTTGATATAGTACCATTGTTGTTCTTTTTGCTGTGTGCCTTCAAATTCTTTTCAACCTATGATGACCCTAAGGTGAACCTATCATGGGGTTTAAAGCATTCTAAATACTATAGTAGTATAAAAACCTAAAGAAGGATCTCAGATTCTTCTTTGACAGGATGCAAGGTTGGTTCACTCATCAAATGGCTGATATCTCTTTTGTCTGACACAGGCTAGAATATTTATATGATCATTTTCTTGGATTGTAAAAATTTGTTTGAATTTGCAATATTGCAATGGTTTTGGCCATAATGTAAAACATGGCTTACTAGCACAGCATTCAAGTTAGCAAATTAGAGCAATGTATAAAATTTACAAAATGAACTTCTAATACTCCTGAAAGAGAAAAGGTTTACCACATGAGAGCAAAAGGTCAAACAAAGTGATAGGTAACAGGAGGTATACATTGCTGTGCAGAACCAAAATGAGTACAAGTTCTAGAATGCACAATGTAATTCTGGGGCTCAGGAATAATAATAATAATAATGTTTTATTTATACCCCGCTCTTCAGCCAAGACTATCAGAGCGGCTTACAATTTGTTAAACAAACAGCTTCATTTACAATTGTAAGCTATTTGCCCCCAACAATCTGGGTACTCATTTTAGCGACCTCGGAAGGATGCAAGCCTGAGTCAAGCTTCAGCCCTTTGCTGGTCTTGAACTCGCCACCTTCTGGTTTTGAATGAGTGGCTGCAGTACAGGCATTTAACCACTGCGCCACCAGGGCAGGAAGATTCAACCAATCACCTTTGATTGGTTGATCATGTTCTGCTGTACTGCTTGTATTGTAAGGATATTTGTTTTCAATGTAGCGATGTGATTTTGGACAGATCTGATGGATTTTTATATCTCCCTTGTTCTTTCAAATTCTTCTAAATAACCTGTGTGAAGGTTGCAATGTTTTGTATGCGACCGCGTTCCACAAGGAACAAGTTGGTTAAATCCCATCATTGCCTAATCCTAGTAAATGGTATTTGGTATTGATTTAATAGCTTATTATTGAGCTGCCATTTATGTATATATACAGGAATTCTTGTCCGCGGGAGCTGTTTTTCACGTTGACTTTCTACTGTGTTCTGCTTTTATCTTTTCTATGACTGATTTGTGATGGTAATAAAGTTGACTGATTGTGAGTGCACTTTCACCAACCAGAGTCCACTTTTGAAGATGCATTAAACAATATGTTTTGTTACAGGTATAGTACAGTACATTCAAACGTGGTTGCTGGGGTGAGGAGGAACACTGAAAACCACAGTGACTCATTATGAGCACTGGCCATTCACAAGGCAGTTGTTTCTGACAAAAAGATATACAATGGCCTGATCTAGATTGGCAAAAAGAAGTGTGTTCATGGCTGCATGAAAATCTAGCCTTTAGATGAGAAAAAGGGAAAGTGTGCCATGAAAACACTTTTTTTTTTTTTTTTTTTTTTTTTTTTGCGTTTTAGGGGAGAAGAAGGTGCTGGTTTTCCCAGCTTCTTTTTTAAAAACTGCGGAACAGAGCAGCTCCATCTAAAGGCTGCAGTGCAGCTGCTAAGCATTAAGGATGAGGCAACTTCATGTCACACTTTCCTGCCAATCTAGAAAGCCCCATTGGCATTATCTGCACCAATAAGACACATTCATGTTAAGAAGAAACACTCCAAGTAACCTCAGTAATTAATTTATTCCACTTCCCCCAATAGGAAGCATTAAAGTCTGTTCCACCCAAGTCTTTTGATGAAGCAAGTGACATGACAGTGTGTGTGTGGATATGCCTTCAGGTGGTCCATCAATTTATGGCAATCCCATGAATTTCATAAGATTTTCTTAGGCAAGGAAACACAAAGGTACTTTTGCCAGTTGCTTCTTCTAGAATATAGCTGTCAGCACCTGGTATTCATCGGTGGTCTCCTACCCAAAGTTACTAATCAGAGTTGACCCTGATTAGCTCCCAAAAACCAGCCTTAAGGCAGTCATTCTCAAACCATATACATTCAGATGTTGCACACCACCAGCCCAACTTAGTATATGAAAAAAAATTGTTTAGTGTGCGTATTTTCATTCACACATTCATATTTTAACATCTTATCAGGAAATAGCCTCCCCTTCTCCAACCTCTCCTACTCCTCCCTCAGGCAGAGGGTCCATGTGCCCGCCTTACCTTTCTTTTGAACCTCCAGAAGGAAAAGAAAGTTTGGAAAGTGGTAAGTGGAAGAGGAGGAAAGGGGGAAATCAGGGCCTCCAACTCTTGTGCCCCCCTGATGCTCTTGCCTCACTATTTGAGAACCACTGTTTAGGGTATTTAGGCAACTAGGTGCTATTTGGTTTGGGTCTTTGTGATTTGGTTTCCCTTTGTGTGTGTGGGAGGTGTCTGACAGTGCATTTTTACAGCTGGAAAATCTGATTTTAAATATCTGTCACGGTTATTTCAGAAAGAAGCTAAAAGGAGGAGTCTGAACTCTCAAGCCTCTGCTTTCTCTTCCAGTTTATCCACATGGCAAAGGTGTTATTAGCATCTAGAGACTGCTTTATAAATGCTCCCACTTTTTATGCTTAGCCCTGTAACTTTAAATAATTAGTTTGCTTAACATGACATTTGTCACTCCTAGTAGCATCCTCATCAACATGGACCTTTTTAGAGCCTTCAAATCACTATGAATGATCACCTACAGCGCCAGGCATTCCTTGGCAGTATCCCATCCAAGCACTAATCAGGGCCGAGCCTACTTGGCTTCCAAGATCAGACAGGATCTGGTGCCCTTGGAGTATTTAAGTCCAAGGGGGAGGGGGGAATCTGCCTCTCCTCTATGGATGTGTCTGTTGTGGATGTTGTTGAACCTTCAAGCTGCTCCCACCTTATGGAGATCCGTTACGGGGCGTCTTGGCAGGTTTCTTCAGAGGAGGTCTGCCATTGCCTTCCCTTGAGGCTGAGAGCATGTGGCTTGCCCAAAGGCACCTAGTGAATTTCATGGCTGAACCCTGGTCCCTAGAGTCATAGGTCCAAAACACACTGCAGAAATAATCCAGTTTGAGACAGCTTTACTTGCCCCAGCTCAGTTCTAGGGAATGCAGGGAACTGTAGCTTGTTGTGGTACCAGAGTTCTCTGACAGAGAAGGCTAAATGTCTCACAAAACTACAATCCCCAGAATTCCACTGAGCTAGGGCTATTAAAGTGGAGAGAAGTGACCCCCCCCCCAAAAGAGTGGGAGAGAACTTGCGAAGAAAAGAAGAAAGTAAAGTAAAAGGAAGATAAAAGATAAAAGAGAAGATTAAATTGGGTGTGTGTGTTATATTGCTATTGTCATAGTAGAACATAAGGGAAGAATGCAATTGAATTAAAAATGTGTGAATTTGCTTGAATGATATAAATTTGCTGTTTTAATAAATAAAATTTGGATTTTGGTTTTTATATATAAATATATAAATGAAGCTGTTTTTTTTAAGCAGTCTCAAACTGGATTATTTCTGCAAACTGGATTATTTTGGACCATAATCCAAAACTGAAACCACTACACCACTCTGGCTCTTTATGGGCGCAGCTACATTTATTGTTATTGTTGTTTAAATAGCGTCATGTACACAGTGCTTTACAAACAGAAAAAAGCCATTATTATTATTAATTTCATTTCTATGCTGCCTTTCTCCCAGGAAGGGACCAAAGGAAGGAAGCAAGATTAAAAACATTTCAAAACATCACAGCAAAACAATTAAAATTTAAACATTATTTCTTGTAGCAAATCCAAACAATTGTTAAAACTATATTGTTTAGGGAGTCTCTTTTTGTCTCTTTTAGACTGTAAGCCTGAGGGCAGGGATCCGTCTAATTTACGATTGTATGTACAGCACTGTGTAAATTGACAGCTCTATACTGTATAAATAAAAGTTAATAATAATAATACCTGTATATGTATCAATAACTTATCATGAAGATCAGATCAGATCATCTATTTAAAACAATATAAGTTAACTTTTATAACCACTTCAATATAAAAATCTTAAAATTTTAATCCCATTGGGGGGGGGGAGAGGCAGAATATAAATCCTTGAAAAAAACAGATAAAATAAAATACTAAATAAAATACAATGCAAATAATAAAAAACCACACACACTGAAACATAAAAATGCAGAACAAAACAACAGCCAATTATAGATAATTAAAAAGCATACAGCATTATATATATATACACACACATATATATAATTTAAAATAGTAATTATAATATATTAGCCTATTGTTGTACCAGATTTTTATATATATATATATATATATTATACAATATATTATATTATATATATTATATTCACTATTTTATATAGTAAAAAAAATACAGCATTAATCTGACATATCAGAAGTACCAAAAGCATAAAACATTAATCTGAAATGCCACCACAAAATAATAATAATATTAATAATAATAAGGAATTCAATTTGGATTTTAAAATGACAACAACATTGTAGAAATTATATTATTATTATTATTATTATGACTGTAGAAATTGATGCCATTATTATTTAACACCCCTTTTAACTGCCATCATGGTTCCATTCCCTGCACAAGCCTGGGATGTGTAGTTCTGGTGAGGCGCAGGCCCTCTTTGGCGGAGGGCGGAGGACGGACGCTGCTTGAGGGAAATGAAACTACAAATCCCAGCATCCCATTCGGCGGCGGCGGCGGCGGAGCTGCAGCACTACTTCTACTTAGAGCATTATCCTCGCAGTGCGGATGGACACACTCCTCCTCAGCGAGCTCCTCAGAGAGACCCAACCGCCCCAGAAGCGAAGGAGACCCAGTCATTAACTAACCTCTCTTCTGCCATGACGATGGCGTCGAAACCCTCCGCCTCGTCCCCGCCGTTGCCTTCCATGGCTGCTCCGCTCCGACCCTCTTTCCCTAATCTTCTCCTCACGACGCCATTTTGAACGAGCGCGTGACGTAGCTCAGGCGGCGCAGCCCTCTAGTGCGCATGCTCCATAGAGGAGGGGGTGATCCCGCGTTGTTCCCTCGTGACGTCACAGCCGGAATCTCCTCCCCGGCGGCCGCGCGCTGAGTTCATTCATTCCGATTCATTCATTCCTTCTCTCGCCAACCATGCGCCCCTTTCCCTCTTTCTTTCGTTCCTCGGCTTGGCCACTAGGGGGAGCGCGTCTTCTTCTTTTCCTTCTTCTTCTGTGCAAAATGGGAAGTGGATTGTAATTTTGTGGTTTTTAATACAGTATTTATTTGTATTTTATTGTTATTGCTTATGCTGTGTGACCCGCCTTGATCCACTGGAAAAGGCGGGCTAAAAATAAATAAATAAATAATTTAGTATTATTATTATTATTATTATAGATAGCCTTGGGCAAGTGATACTCTCTCAGCCTCAGAAGAAAGCAAATAACTTCCAAGAATCTTAGTAGAAGAAGGTTGGGCAAGTGTTTTGTATTCTTTTAAATGTATTTTATAAACAATTGTATCTTTTAAATATATATTATTCTTTGATATGCAATCTGTTTTAATATTATACTAATTTAATTCTGTTTTGATTCTGTAACACTTTTCTGTGTTTTTAATTGTATTGTTTTAATCCTGTAAACCACTCTGAGTCCCAGTTTCAGAAAAAGAGTGGGATATATATATATATATATAGTATATAAAATACAATATAATAATAGGCATCCCCCTTTGAACAATCTTGCCAAGAAAACCCTGTGATAGGCTTGTCGTAGGGTCACCATAGGTCAGAAATACAGCAATAGGATAGCATACATAAAACAACAGAAAAAATTGTGTATTTGTTTTTCTCTCTTCCCAAGAAATTCATACAGCTGATTGTGAAAAATTAATATTTCAGTGAATTACATGAATGTTAAAGCTTGCCATTACTGGCAGTGGGCAAGATTAATATGATCAGCAAAATGACATAAAGTTTCACATCTAGTGGATTTTTAAAAACGGATAGAGTAGAAAATAGTATGATAATGCTGCACAGCACACAAAATTCTAGGATGGAAAGTGATACAAACAGATTGATCTAAACAAATATGTGCACTTTGTTTTACACAGTGCTGCAAAAGGGGGAAAGGGTACATTGCCAAGTGAGCTTTTGGACGGAAGTGATTCCCAAATGCAAACTCTTCTAAGAAAAGCCATGTCTATAATGTATGTGGGTGCTTTAAAGAAAGAAACAGCTTACAGGACTCAGTAAAATACCAGTTCACAATAATTCTGCTATAAACATAACAATAATGTTAATGCATAATTTTAGGGGAAATCTACTGGGGAAGGAATTAAAATATTTCAAGACAAGTCGGATTATCTTTTGGTTCCCTTTCTTTTCTTGTCTTTTTCTGCCAGAAGGGTGGTGTTACTATTTTATCAGGCTTCATGTTCAAAGAACTGGAGTGTGAAGCTTCAAAATATTGGGAAGTCGAACTGATGAGCTCTCTGGCTCCTTAGATTTTTACCAGAGTCTGTAAGTCAGTATTTCAACTTTTTCTTTTTCAAGTACAAAGTGACCCAGACATAGTTGTTCAAGTGCACTGTTCAGACTCACATCTAATCTTACCAGGTTTAAATAACAGGGCAGTCCCTCCAGATTTATCAGTCAGAATGTCCTTCTGTAAACAGCTACTTCAATTACTTAAAGATGTTGAATAGAAAACTGGAAGCATTTGTCACTGAGCAAAGGGCAAGGTGCAATTTGCCACCTGAATGCAAACCTGACTGTTAAGAAGTGCAATAGAATTGTCTCTTTGTCTGACATCTGAATGGGAAAATGTTTAACATTTATATGGTACCTAAACTGACAGGTTATATTTGCATAAGAACGTAGATAACATTTAAGAGCTTTCTTTGAAACTCATCAGGGTTTTTTTGTTTTGTTTTTACTGTTGGCAAAATAAACCTCACTCACTGCTATGTCACATCCTTTGTTAGTTGCAATGTTTTGTTATTATTACTCTGTTGGGCAATAATTTGTTATTGTTACTCTGTTGGGCTAAATCCAGATGTTAGTCTCAACTAGCATAGACGCTTTGAGTAGAAATTTGATTAGTCCACAGTTATGTAAATTCCATTGACTCAAGGGGTCTATGCTTATTATTGGAACTAATTCAACTCATGTGATCATTGTGTACTTCTCATATTGGTGTTTTATATTATTCAATTCTATTTCATAGCTACAAGGTGACATAATAAGAGGAAGGTTGAGAACAAACCTCCCCTGAATAAAATTGTCAAGAAAATAACATCATAGGGTCATCTTACGGTAGAGATGCCTAAGTTGGAAACAACTTGAAGGCTTGTTCTTCTTCTTATGGTTGTTGTGTACCTTCAAGTCATTTCCAACTTATGTCAACCCTAAAGTGAACCTATCATGTCAACCCTAAAGTGAGCCTATCATTTTCTTCCACTGAGGCTGAGAGCATGTGACTTGGTCAAGCTGGGAATCAAACCGTGGTCTCCAGAGAACTAGTCCAACACTCTAACCAATACATCATGCTGGGTTGAAGGTGCAGAGTTATTATTTTATTAATTTATATCCCACCTTTTCCCAAATAATGAGCATCAAGGTGGCTTACAATGTATTAAAAGCAACGCAATGGTTAAACAACTAAATCAAAAACAATAAAGCCCTTATCTTAGAAAAAAACAAAGCAAAAAAGAGAGAAGAACCACTGGACTTCATCCCCTTTCCCACCACCTTTCCCTTCTCTTTGTGTGTTGTCTCTTTTAGTTTGTAAGCCTGAGGGCAGGAAACTGTCTAAATATAAGATTGTATGTGCAGCACTGTGTAAATTTACAGCCCTATATAAATAAAAGTTAATAATAACAGAAAGGGGAACTCATTATATTTATATTACAAAGAAGCCTGAAGAACAAAAAGAATTTAAACAACTACCAGTATGTAAAAAAAAGAGGACTAAGCATGCTTAGTAGCTACAGAATATTGGATATTAATTGGGGAAGGAACAGTGGAAACCCGAGGTGGTGGTAGTGGAATACTGTGTTTGAGAAGAGCAAGGATGGATAAATGGCACACTGAGCAAGAGCGCCCCCTATTTGTCGGTATGGATACACCATGCCTTTGTGTTTCAGGCCTTACTACTTAAAGTTAAAAAAAAAAAACAGGTCACATGTGTTAACTTAAATAATATAGGTATAAAAACTTATACTTCTGAAGTTGTTAAAGAATTTGTAAGTTTGGATCTATCAGGATCAATTAAGTAGAAGTCAACTAAGTCTACTCTTTGCAGACTTTATAGAATAAAATACTTTGTATACAGTATAGGATATTTGTTGTTGTAAGGGACTAAGAGCGAATCCGACCTTCTGAATTGACTGTTGTTGTCATGTTTATAGTATTAGTATGGATACAAAAACTTACACCTCTGGTGTTGTTACAGAATTTGTGAATGTAACTGAATTATCAGGACCATTTAAGCAGAAGCCAACTTAGTCTACTTTATGCAGACCTAACAAAGTAAAATGCATTCTTCTCAGGATTGCTGACAGCAAGCTAGTGGAGCTATTATTCTTGCTGATAGAAATCCCAATCTTATCTTTGCTTTAGCTGTTGCAACCTAAAAATTAGTCCCACTAAATCTAAAAGAGGCATTCTTTTGCTAGGCAAAACAGCAACTGAATCTTTCTTAATGCTTTGTGTTTCAATCAATGTTTATGTGTTTTTATGAATAAACGGCTCCTTTCTGAAAACAGGGTGTCTTTTTTTTTTAAAGTCAAGCTTTATGTTCAGGGCAATAAATTGTTTGATAAAGGAATAGAAATGGCCTAGGACTTAGATGATATATGACAGAGCACAGGAACAGACAAATCTGTCTTCCTTTGTAGCTTACAACTAGGCACATCAAAAGAAGTTAGGTATTTCATCAGCGTTGCTCAAGGACAGGAAGATGCTGCTCTTCTGCTTTGGAATTTCTTAAGGCCAAGAAGAACTCTTATCCACCCAGTGCTCCACTGTGGATGCTCCCCTCCTTTGAAATTTGTTGAACTACATGGACTAGCCCAAAGTTAATCCATAGTGGCATCCCCCCATATACACTGCCGACAAAGGGAGACTGAAAGGGGTTCCTAAATCCTCCTCTTGAGTTGCTGTATGAAATACGGTAACATTGAAGGAATAACTATTCCACAGTTAGAAATGGCAATATCCCCAAACCAGTTGCAAAACATTTCAATCTTCCTGGACATACAGCAAGGGATTTACAGGTATAGGTACGGGAATAAGAAAATTACAAAGAAAGATTAGAAAGAGAAACAGCAGAATTCAGTTACATTCACAAATCCAATCCATTAGCAGGGATATAAAGAAAGACAATGACTTCATGGCACCCTTTATATAGTGATACAAGAGTCCTCACTACTACATGTATAATAATAAAAAAATCTTGGAGAGAGTTTTGAACTCAGAGAAATTGACTTTTGATAAGCAGATTCATTGCTTTCACACATCTACATTAACTGTAAAGTTCTGAAAAATCTGTATCACTTCACCCACTCTTTGAAAATTTAGGGTAAGGGACATGATTTGCATCTTTCTGGATCCTATTACATTCTGTCTCATTCACACTACTGTATAAATGTGCCTTTTAACCTGAGATTTGCATCTGAAGAAAGGAGTATATATCCACAAATAAAAATCTGTTAGCCTTAAAGGTGCTTTCCCCCCTTCTTCTCATGCTATAGTTGGTGTGTTTGAGATAGAGTAGATAATTGACTTTAGCATGTGTTCCTAGTTGCAAGTTGCAAGCTTTTTAAAATATCTGTATGTCTGTCTTCAAGTCATCTGTGAATTTACGATGATCCCATGAATTTAATATTTTTCTTAGGCAAGGAATACTCAGAGTTGGCTTGCCATTACCTTCCTCTGAATACTACCTTGGTGTCTCCCCTCAAAGTACTAACCAGGCCTAACCCTGCTTAGCTTCAAGAGCAGACTGGATCTGGTGCCTTCAGGGCATTTTAGCTCTCTTATTAAAAGCTACATTCTTTAAAATATACAGGCAATTTCAGAACAAAATCTGAGAAGGCAAAGTACAAGGGAGGCAGAATAAGATGAGAGTGCCACACTCTCACAAAGACATTCCTCTTTCTCCTGACATCTTAGACATCTTCTAAAATTATAGTTAGAGTTGGCCATTTTAAAGTGTCTACTGAGCTGAATATGAGAGCCACTGTGGTATAGTGGCTTGAGTGTTGGATTAAGACACTGGAGACCAGGGTTCAAATCCCTGTTTGATCATGCAAACCCACTGGTGACCTTCAGCAAATCACGCTCTCTGAGCCTCAGTGGAAGGCAAATTCTTAAAAGAAAACCCCATAATAGAGTCACCATAAATCGGAAATGATTTGAAGGCACATTACAACTGAGTTGCAATGTGTGTGTGTCAATCACTATACTGTACCACTCTAGCTTTCACATGTGTGTGAGTGTGAGTGTGTGCATGTGCATGAGTGATGACAATGAAAGATTCAAGAAACAAACTATTGTGTTTTTGTTTTTATTAAAAATAAAGCACACTAAATCTACAGATTTCACAGACACTTTTAACTAAATCTACACACCAAATCTACAGATTTCACAGACATTTTCAACTCACAATTACTAAAATTACAAAACTTCACTACATTTTGTCCACACTGTTAAAAAAAGACAATATTTGGAATACATAAATAGAAATTTTAAGTATAAATACAGTAACAAAATAAACAGATGTATGTGTTTAATAAATTAATTATAAATATAGTGTTGACAATGAAGTGCTAGGTCAAGAAAATAGTAATGTTTCCCTTAGTTTTCTGTACAGAGTCATACTACTATATACAACAATCTTTCAGTAAGAAAGATCTTCCAAAGTCTGGTTTTTTTCTGGTTTTCACAAACTAGTTATTAACTAGTTTTCCTACATTAGAAAACTGATATATACAACATTTCCATAAAATATTTACTCACAGTAATGTATAACTCCCTTGAATTGAAATCAGTAATAATTTTTTTAAAAAAGCATCTCCAGCTGTTAGGAAGAATTCTAAAGAATACTTTACTGTAGCCCTTAAATATTATTGGACTGCAATGCCCATAATTCCCATCTATCTTCGTCATTAGGAAAGGATGATGGAAACAGTTTATCAGCACTTGGAGAGCTAGATTCTTATTCTTCTGATAAAATAGAATTGCTTACCTATTCATTTATTTTTAGTTACTCAAGATAGAACTTGAATTGTTTGTGTTTTTCCAACAGTTTTCTCACTTTAAATGTTTTCAGATGTCCTTCTTGAAGAAAGTTTGCATACTCCTATAACAGCTTGCAAAAAAGATAGTAGGCAGTCTGTTTAGTTTCTCCCATTCACTAGGGACTGATCTTACCCCCTATCTGGATCAGGCAAGCAAGGGCTTGTGAAACGATGAGGTCCAGCGATAGTCCCATTTAGAGCAGAGTCATTGAAATCAATGGAATTTATGTTAGTTATGACTAACATACAACCCAGACATTTCAGTGTGTCTGCTCAAAATAGGGCTGACAACAGTTTAATTGAGGTAAATATGTACTGAGGTTTGAGTTTTTTGTCAAATTGTTTCTGTTTTATATATATATAATACTGGTGCACATTGAGGAGATGCTATTCTCCTTTTGAATGAACAGCATCTTCTGACTCTTGTCATGAAGTCATTAAAGAAATAATGACCCTGTAAAATATTCATGATCTTATCTCTCCAAACAACCACCAGAACAGAAGGATTTCTTGCACTTTGCATTTTTTGTAATTTCTGAATTAAATAGCATCTTTTAGGAGGAATTTTCCTAAACACTCTTGTGCATGTGTGTTTGTGTGTGCACATGTGTGTGCACACATATAGTGTGTGTTCATGTGTCAGATTTCTTAGAAGTACTACCATTTGCTTGCCAAGGAGAGTACCACATCTTAATATCTCTGTCTTAAATATCACAGCTAGAAATACCACGCCAGCTTTCTGCCAATCCTTTTTATGAATTATAGCTTAAAGTTATAGAACTCTCCTCATTTCCCAAAGCTAGGACTTTGCACTGATGATAATTCTGAAGTGAAGCCAAAAGGATCCATGCTGTCAGTTTCAAGACGCGAACTGAAAATGTCAGATTCATAGCGCTGCCTGGTGTCACCATATTCTCCAAAATCTGCAGACTCCACTGGCACAGTGTTGATCATGGGCAAGAAATGAGACAAAGGAAGAAACTCCTTCCCTTTGAATTGTTGTCTTTGTCTGGCATTACTTAAGGAGACCAAAATTCCATATTTCTTTGACCTGTAGATGTTGTAGCCATCTGGACGCATCTCCTCTTCAAAGGAACAGTCATCTGTAGAATATCTGAGCTGAATATCAAGAAGTAAAAAATACAGATATAGTTTGAATAATATTGCTTCTTCAGTGGGCTATGATGATGGTGGCGATTGAGGATGATGATGATAATGATAATAATATAATAGATGTTTATTTATAACGACCCTTTCACAAAAGGGTAGAAGATAAACATATACACTCAAGGACAAAATATAGAACATAACATTATAAATATACATGAAATGAAATCTCTTAACACCCAACCATCCTGAGCAACACCCCACCATCCATCTCAGCAATTTCAGGCACAATTCATCAGCTTAATCTGGTGAATCAAAGAGAAAGATCTTGAACTCCTTAATAACATCACCTGTTTTTGCAGTGAGGTAAATCTTGAATTCAAGGGTGTGATAAATCGGAACTCTTCTACATTCTGTAGAGCTAAATTGTGCAGCACCAGGCAGCACAACAGACATTTTAAACTCAAATATGGATTGAAGGTCCACTAAGTTATTAATGGATGGAATGCTACTTTAACACATTACAAGTAGTGATGTTCCCTGACATGCCACTTTTAAAGTTAAATGAATGACTGGTAAACATTGTTATTTTGTACAATAAGTAGCATTTACTGAATGCTCTTGGTTTTAGTGGTCATTTCGGGGGGTGGGGGGGATGCTGGCAATTTTTGTCTTTTAAGGTTTCTTTTAAGGAAACTAATTTGTAATGGGTAACATAATGAACAGTGAGCAGGGCTAACAAGGCACTCTCTAAAGCAGGAGTGAAAACTATGGCCCTCTAGAAGTTGCTGAACTACTCCTCTCTCTTGTCGCTCTTGGCTATAGTGGCTCAGGCTGCAGTGGAACAGCTTCTTCTAAAGGTTATGCCTAATGAATTACTTTTAAAAATAGCACACAAAAAACTCAGGTTAAGTGTCTTTTCTCTTATTGCCTCGCAGGTCAGGCGCCACAAGAAAGCACCAATACACCAGGCTGGAGTGAACATGGCCACAACTTTATTTAAAGCCCAAACAAACAATAGGGTTGGCCCAAAGCATAAGGTCTGGATCTGGGCATCAGCCAAGCCCCCGTTGGCTAATGCCTGGTTGCTTGTAGCCAAGCATCGGGATGACGTAGGTGCCAAGCCCCGCCCTGAAGCACCGTCGGGCAACAGTGCTCCTCCCACTCGATTTGCAAGGCACTCTAGTCACCGGGTGTCAATTGACTGTGGCCCCCGCACTGGCCACATCAGCACGCACCATACACCCGGGTCGCTAGGACTCCCGATCCAGAGCCATCGAGCCCTGGAAACCCCTCAACCCCAGATCCAGGCCTATGCTGCCGCCCCCGCACCAGTTGTGACAATTAACTCCCAGGGAGGGAGGGTGGGAGAGCCGAAACTCGCAATGGCGCCTACCAGAGCGCGCCTCCAACATTTATAGGCCGAATGGGCCAATCAGGGCCGGCCACGGGGTATGGCCCCGCCCACTGGGCAGTCCGGCCCAATCCACTCAAGAGGCGGGCCGACCACGAGCCAATCAGGTCGCCCGCCTCTGCGCAATGCATTCTGGGACGTGTAGTACGTCCCAGAAAAAGGCGGGCAAGCTTCCCGCGCTCTCCCTCCCGGCAGCCAATCAGGAGGGAGCCCGCCCCCGCAAAGGCTGCCGGGACGAAGACCGCGGCGGGAAGCGAAGATGGCGCTTCCCGCGCGCGGCAACAGCGCCGGCCCGGTAAGTCGGGCGGCGCTTATTCTCATTAGCAAGAAAGCAAAAACTTTTTTTTAAAGAAAGCAGATCACATCATAACAACCCACAGTTCCCTAGCTAGGAAGCCCTGTTTTCACTGTTGTTATCTGCTGTTTAGTCAACTTCAACTTATGGTGACACTATGAATGGGAGACCTCCCAAAGATCCTATTATTAACAGCCCTGTGTAGGCCTTGCAAACTCAGGTTCTTTACTGAGTGTTGTTTTCAATATGCATATTGAAATATGGTGGAATCATTATGATTCAGTGTGGTTCTGAATCAAAACCTACATTTAAAATTAACTGTGGGGCTTTCTAGATTGGCAGGAAAGTGTGACATGAAGTTGCCTTTTCCTTAATGCTTAGCAGCTGCACCACAGCCTTTAGATGGAGCTGCGCTGTTCCGCAGTTTTTAAAAAAGAAGCTGGGAAAACCAGCGCCTTTTTAAAGGCGCTTCTTCTCCCCTAAAACGCAAAAAAAGTGTTTTCATGGCACACTTTCCCTTTTTCTCATCTAAAGGCTAGAGTTTCATGCAGCTATGAACACACTTCTTTTTGCCAATCTAGAAAGCCCCTAAATGACTGGTTAACATAATAACTTTTCCACAAAAAAGAGTAATCAGCATTTCAAGAAGATTCTGGCCTGAGTGTGTTTTAAAAAAAAAGAATTTCTAGCAAGTTAATATAATGAAAAGTTTACTTGGTTTTATCTACCATTCCCAGCTATTAAACACAAGCAATGGCAAAAAGGTTGACAGGCAAAGAGGTTGAAGCAGTATGGAAAAAATGTCATGGAGAACTTAATTCTGGATGAGGATATGGAGTGGTTATTTCAAGATTCAATCTGACAGGTAAAGTGATGTCAGCATAACATAGATATGTTATTTCAGATCCTGGTCCGGAGTCACTGTATTAGGCCTAGAGGTGGGGTGGGGGGCTGCACTTATTGGATTTTCAGGCTCTCTGAACTTCATGGACTGCACACTATTGCCCCTCTCAACTAGAAGTGAAATTGTGACATTGCCATTTTTCCAAAGCTGTGAAAAAAATGCACATTTTCTGCTATTTTGGAAAGTAGGCAAGGATTAAATTCCAAACTGTATCTTCCAGAGAGAAGCATTGTTCAGAGTTTTTCAGTGGAAAAATATTTTTTCAGGTTGTGGGTTGTCAAGGGAGTCTGTACTCATAGGCTGCTGGCTTTCCGCTCCTCATACAAACTGTTATGTGCAATGAAAGCACCAGAGAAAACAGTCAGAATCCAAATGGAGGAAGACTCAGTACATATTCAGAGCCAAAGCCTATTTCAGGTCCGACTGTAGAGCAGTGGCTTCCTTCACCACCACCTTTGAACCTGCACAGCAGCAAAGTTTTTCCAAATGGCAAGGGATCTGGTCCTCAATGCCCCTGTTGATCTAAAAATAGCAAAAATATCTCAAATTATTTCTGATATCTGTGTATGTGCTTAAAGTAAACACAACGAAAACAGTTTTTGTAAGTGTGTCAGCTTTTAAAATGGATGCATCAAATGTTATTACTTTCTCATTAGACATGAACAATCAGTATAACATACTATCCACTTAGAAAAGCACTGATTTGTTGTATAACAGAATACCTCCTAAAGCTATCATGTTATACAGTTAAAGGTTTTATATCCTGCATGTAGGATCCCAGAGAATACTTGCTAATTTAAAAGGACTGCCCCATCAAGAACCTGGTGATAACTTCATGGTTCCATGTCCTGTATGCCAGTGTTTTCCTTAAAATCTGTTGTCATTCTGGTTCAGTCATTAGAGGTGACTGAACTCTCGGCCAGCAGAATATTGCTGATTGCGTATAGGGCTAAGATAAGGGAGATACTGTTCTTGCATGAACCCTTTACCTGTCAAAGACCTATGGCATACTTCCTTTGCACACATGTGGAACTTTCTAGAGCAGAGCTCTTTCATTGAGACTAAATATATCCAAAGTGTTAATTGGGTTGTCAAATATCTGAAAAACATTTTATTTTTTACTGTTTCACTAAATTAGTGAAATGTCTCCAAATAAGACAGTGTTGCTATGCAAATTATTTAACTGTTTTCTTTGACAGAGCTGGAAGAAGGTACTTCTGGACTTTCTGTTAATTTTCTGGTTATGGCTGCTGGCCCTGTTGGCTGGAGGTTTCTGAGAACTATAAGCAAGAGCTATTTTATAACTGCACCATTACTGTTTATAGGCAGCAGTCTGAATTAGAGTTGATCTAAAATCCTCTTTTTAAAACTATTGAAAAAGATTTTTGGGATATAAAATACAGTATCTGTATTAAAGAGTTATGAAAAGAAGTGGGCATTAGTACATAATGCTTGTCTATTTTGGAACTGTGAATAGCAGTCATGATAGTATGATCTGTTTCTCTGAAAATGTCAAATAGGTTTCTGTTCAAAGAGCATGTAAACAGCACTTCCAAAAATTGGTAGCCTGACTTGTCAGGATGTACAGTACACATTTTTGTTAAATACGTAGGGTACAAAGCTGAATGATCTCCTTGTGTTTAATCCTACTGGTTGCAATAGGACATAATAGTTATATCTGCATAGTCTCAACTGAGGTGTTAATAGCCAGGCAGAAATGGCTTGTTTCCATATCATTGGGGTGTCAAATTTCTTCTCCTTTAAATGACCCATCCAAGAGGCACCAACTTGTCCCCAAATATTTTCAACACTTTGGACATCTCCTTTAAAATTCAGACTAAAACTTAGAGCAGGTTTACTACCTCACAGATACAGGCACCTACAGAGAAATTAATAGTTAAAATATCCAAAACTGACTTAACAGCAGTAAAGCAACTGCACCCTACTCCTACCAACAGTAGATGGCTAGACCTATTCTGGAGGAAATTTGTTGTTCTTGCTGTTGTTGTGTGCCTTTAAGTTGATTCTGGGTTATGGTGACCCTATTAAGGTTTTTTTTTGGGGGGGGGGAAGATTTGTTGAGAGGAGGCTTGCCGTTGCCTTCCTCTGAAGCTGAGAGCATGTGACTTGTCCAAGGTCACCCAGTGGGTTTCATGGCCAAGTGGCGATCGAACCCTGGTCTCTAGAGCCATAGTCCAACTCCTAAACCACTACTCCACACTGGCTCTATTATGGCCTAATGTTTAATATTTAGCCCAATATACCAGATATACAAGGATGAAGAAGAATGTCTTTGCTTCCACCTATATTACCGTGGTGATGGGGAGATAAACCTATTTCTGAATGGGGCTGCAGTCCTACACCCAGATACCTGCAATTGAGTCCCTTGGACTAAGTGGGACTTACTTCTGAACAGACAGATAGGACTGTACTCTTAGGCCTGGGGGGGGGCACAGTTCACACCCCACTGGATGCTGTTTTCACAACTATATACTTTGTTCTTAGCTCATGTTTCAGTCTACGTAGGGAAAAAGTGTCCCCATTGTTGACACAAAGTCTGACCAAAGAAGAACAAGTTGTTTTGATGAACCTGGAGTTTAAAAGACTATATTAGAGTTAGCAGTGTCTGTAGAAATGATGGACATATCCCCCCCCCCCCCCCATGGGACACTCAATTAAGGAATAAGAGGAAAACCATAATGTTCTTTCAGTGTTTTCCTCATTTTGGTACTAAGTGAACTGTAAACCTGCACATAAGATTTCTACACAAAAGCAACCTAAGATAATATGTTAATATCTATAATACATCAATGAGATATGCATTGAGCACATTCCATCAGAACTGATATCAACTGGAGAAATTTAATCCAACACTTCATCTGTTGCATTAAAATAAAAAGAGCTGAAGCTTGACAGAAACTATTGCATTTATTTTAGACATATTCCCCTCTAACAATGCACTGTTTTCTAATTTTGGAAAAGGGCAGTCATACCTCACTGGAAGGGGCTGTATGTTGAGGCATGCACTTAGAATTAAAAATGGAGTAAAAATTCTAAGAAACAGGGAAATTGTATGAGAGTTGTTGGGAGTGGAGGGGGGAAACATTATGTAAGAACGATTCCAATGTAGTGCTTTTTTCCTTGTGTGATGCACAGTTTTAAACAGTTGAATTTGGGACGCTGGAGAATCCAGGCTCAAACTCCCCGTTTAGCCAGAGCACGAACTGGGTGGCCTCGGGTGATGTCCTTATCTCCCAGACCTCACCTACCCCAGGGGTTGCTGTGAGGACATAAAGGAGGAGATAAAAAGGATCAAGTCTCCAGCCTGGAGTTCCTTGAAACAGATCAGGAAGGAAAAGCTAAACAAACAGTAAACCAGGGGGAGTCAAAATTCCAGCATGTTATGGTCCTTCAGTGGATCTGAAGAAGAAGAACAAAACAAAACACTAGCAATGCGAGAAAAAGAGAGAGAAAGAGGGGGAAAAAACCCCAGCTCCTAGTGAATATGCAGAAGGATCAAATAGTTCCACTATGCCTACATCACACTGTAAAAATTAGTGAGTCCGTGTGAACCATTTCTTGACCAGGATGCTCCCAGCAGGACCAGCCTTTTCCAAATTAGCATGAGTGGAGTTCACCTCCTCCTCCTCCTCCTCTTCCTCCAGTTGATTTCTCTCATAGCTCTTCCTGTGTCATTTCACAGCACCTGAGACCCTGGCCTTCCATCTTTCCTAAAACATCCTTTCAAATAGGGATAGGATCATGGCACACACGTGTTTAGACTGAGGTGTGCGAATAAAATAAAACTGATAGGCTGCTGTTATTTTGTCTGGCGGGAGAGGACACGTTTTGTTTTGTTTTGTTTTAAATCTCCATGATGTCTTAGAGGAGATGAATGCGCTCTGGCCATTGGTCTCAAAACACTTTGCAGAAATAATCACATCTGAGACTGCTTTAACCTCCCTGGCTCAGTGCAAGGGAATTTTGGGAGCTCGCTAACAGAGAAGGCTAAAGGTCTCATAAAACTACAGTTTCCAGGATTCCCTAGCATTGAGGAGGGCAGTTACCCCTGTGTCAGACTGGGTTATTTTGGCAATGTGGATTGGACCATTGATAACTTTGATGACCAGTCATTGCCTTTGACATCTTATCCAACTTGACCATGCATAACTCCTTAGTGCAAAGCTATAATATGAACTCAAATCCCCTAGCACTGAGCCAGGTCAGTTAAAGCACTCTCAAACTGGATCATTTCCGCAGTGTGTTTTGGACTTTTGGTGGCTGTGGCTTGGTCCTAACAGGGCCCCCCAATATCAGGGTGACCACAGGTCCTTTTTTTCCAAGACATGCCCTAAACTTCAGCCTTCTGTCCAGGAGGAATTCCAAAAACCTCCTCCATTTAGAGCAGTGGTCCCTTAACCTTTGGACCTCCAGATGTTTCGGACTACAATTCCCAGGAGGCCCAGTCAGGATGCTCTTTGTTCAGGAACTCTGGGAGTTGAAGTCTCAAAAAGAAAAGAAAAAATCTAGAGGTGGAGAGAGCCACAGATTTGGAGCATGCCTAAGAAGCATGAATGGTGCTGTTTTTAGCTTTAATTTTGGAACGTCCCTTATTTCCCTGGCCCTCCTTTAAGATGATGATGATGATGATGACGACGACGACAGGTGGCCAGTGTTAAGGTGTCACTTACCATCCCATGGAGCCTCCCTTCATCCTCCATGCAGAGATAGCGAGAGCTGTGCACCCCTTTGATGGCCACCGCCCGAACCGACACCGCTCGGATCTCCAGCAAACCTGCAGCACCGAAGAGGACCAAAAAGGAAGGCTGCATCACTAGCTTCGGGGGTGGGGTGGCCCCTAAGGACACAAGCCCCACAACCCTAACTTAAACCCACCAACACACACACATACACTTCATATGTGCTTCACACAACAATTGCCGCATCCAGACTAGAGCAATAACCGGGTTTGGCCCCGCTTTAAGTCTTTGTCTGGCTCTTTGCTATGGAATTCTGGGAGTTGGAGTTTGTTGTGGGGCCCAGAGCGGAGCTCCGCTCCGCTCTGGGCCCCACAACAAACTCCAACTCCCAGAATTCCATAGCCTTCAGCCAGAAAAGAGTTAAAGCGGAGCCAAACCCGGTTATTGCTCCAGTCTGGATGCGGCTTCCAGTTTCCTGGGGAAACTGTCAGGGAGCTCTGGTGGCACAACAAGCCATCATCCCCAGGATTCCCTAGCACTGATTCAATGCAGGTAAAGCGGTCTCAAACTGGATTATTTCTGCAGTGTGGTCGGAGAGTCGTGGTTACGGGGAAGGGGGCATAAAAAAGCATTTTTCTTTTTACAAATAAAATGATCTTTATTAATGGCATAAATAAGCATTTTTTAAAAAAATAAATGATCTTAATGGCAAAAATAAGTATTTTTAAAAAAATCTTTATTAATGGCATAAATAAGCATTTTTTTAAAAAAAATAAATGATCTTTATTAATGGCAAAAATAAGTATTTTTTTAAAAAAATAAAATCTTTATTAATGGCATAAATAAGCATTTTTAAAAACTAAAATAATATTTTAATTGCGTAAATAAGCATTTTTTTTAAAAAAAAACCAAAATGATCTTTTTTAATGGCACAAATAAGCATTTTAAAAAAAGAAAATAATCTTTTTTAATGGCATAAATAGGCATTTTTTTAAAAAAATGATCTTTTTAATGGCATAAAATAAGCATTTTGTGAAACTTTCCTCTGGCCCTCCGATGTCTCCCATTGCAGCCAGAGACCACATCCAGGGGTGGCCATGTAGCCAAGCACACCAGCATCCCAAATCCACAAAACAGAGATCTCCTTGGGGGGTATCAACAAAAAGGGCACCATCCCTGCTTGGTGGATGCCAGCCTTGCAGCCTTCTCAAGCGCCAGCTGGCAACACTGATTATTATGCCCCAGAGACAGGGTGACCAGAGGGCTCCTCCAGGCCAACCTTCTCTCCAGGAGGAATCCCAAAAGGGTCTCAATCTGGAGTAGGACCAGGAGGGAGAGGGTTACATTTCTAGGGGTGCTTGTTTTGGGGGGTTTCTTTTAAAGCTTTGATTGGGTGATGTCCTCCGACTTTGCTTGGAGGATGCCCGGCCCTCCTTGGCAGTGAGGAGGAGATCTGGCCACCCTGCCCACAGAAAACTCCAAGGACCCGGGACCGACCGGAGGGAAGTGTGGGGTGTGTGGTGTGTGTGTGATGTGCTGAGGAGGAGGAGGAGGAGGAAGGGCTTTGAGTCCTTACTGTGGGGCTCCTGGGCGCGGGTGGCGTCGACGGTGCCGTCGGGGCGGATGCGGAGGAAGCAGCTGGCGGGGCTCCCGGGGCGTCCGGGGCCGGCGGCGGTGTAGAGATGGCGGAGTCGGACGGGCTCCCCCCAGCCTTGGTCCAGGTGGGGGCCGGCCTCGGAGCCGGGCAGGGAGCGGGAGGACCCCGGGGACAGCAGGGACAGAGCCAGCCCCAGCCCCAGGAGCTTGGAGGGGGGACACATCTTCCCCTGAAGTCAAGGAAGGAAGGAAGGAAAGAAGGAAGGAGAGATGCAATGCACAATGCAATGCAATGCCAAGCCTCCCTCCTTCTTTGCTCAAGCTCTCTCTCTCTCTCTCTCTCTCTCTCTCTCTCTCTGTCTTTCTGGCCAGCGCAGCCCATCCGGCCTTTTATAGGGCTGGGCCTGGCACCGGCCCCATCCTCCTCATCCTCATCCTCATCCTCGATCCCTTCCTTCTTCCGAGGCAGAAGAAGGCCACCCCCGCCCCGTCGCATGATGAGCCTTGCATCAGCCTCTTTCCCGCCCAGGTGCTCTTGTGGGCAGGACGCCCTGGAGCTTGCACAGGCTGCCTCCACACTGGAGGAATAACCCGCTTTGGCCCCGCTTTAAGTGCCCTGGCTGAAGGCTTTCAAGATTCTGGGAGCTGGAGTTTCTGGTGCGGAGTACAAATTCCCCGCCCGAGTAGAAAAACCTTACTGGTCTTGGGCGAGTCACGCTCTCTCAGCCTCAGAGGATGGCAAGGGCAAACCCCCCCCCCGAAGAAACTTTCCATGAAAATCCCAGGAGAGGGTCGGCGTAAGTCAAACATGGCTCGAAGGCACACAGCAGCCACAAGAAGAGAAGGCACTGCGACGTTCTGGATTGTTTTTGCATTTGTGTGGTCATGGTTTTTAAATAATAGTAATCTTGTAAGCTGCCTTGAGTCCCTTTCTGGGAGAAAGGCTGCATAAAAATAACATAAATAATAACATTTATTCAGATTCCAACCACAATGGAAACATATGCAGGGGACAGAGTCTGGATGGCTATCTGTTGGGGATGCTTTGATGGAGAGTTCCTGCATGGCAGAATGGGCTTGGACTGGATGGCCCTTGAGGTCCCTTCCAACTCTACGGTTCTATAATATATATATATATATATATACATATGTACACACACACTTATATATACATACACACACACACACATATACATCTGCATACATATATGCGCATATATAAATATGTATATACATACTTATATATACATATGTATACCTATATATGCATATATAGGTATATACATGAATATATGTATACATACACACACACACACACACAAAGGGCGATAAGTCCTTTAGCCATTGCCTTTCTTGGAACAATGTATCCCCCTTTCCTTTACCCAAAAGTTAAAAGAAATTTCCAATGCGTTTGGGAAAGGGTTGTGTACCTCACCCCTCGCTCTTGTGCAGTAGCAAAAAGTGCTGATCCACCACCCAAACCCCGACCACCAGCCTTTTCCCAGTTGTCCTTGCTCAAAACTATCTCAGCAAGGGGGGCTATTCATTGCGTCCCACACCGCTTGCAAAAAAAGAAAAGAAGAAGGAGGAGGAGGGGGGGGGGCATGGAAGAAAGTCTAGATCTGAATGGAATTGCTCACTAATGACCCGGAAAATCGCCCACCTTTTAAAAAAGAAGCCCTCCTCCTTCCCCGCCTTTGTTGTTCCCCAAGGTGGCCAGGCCTGTTTGCTGATGCAATACCTCCCAGAATTGAGGGGAAGAAAAGGAGGCAAGAAAAAGGATGGAAGGGGGGGGACCTCTCTACAGCCCCCCAGGAACAAGAAAGGAATCACTATTCTTGGGATGTTCGGGGGGGGGGGAAGCAATGGCAAAGAAGGGTGTTTTTCACAGACATCTCATTTTGCATCACCCATCTTTCTGTGTCTGTATTATTTATATTATTATGGGGGGGGGGGGAATGCCTGCAACTGTATTCACATCTCTAGGGTGCATTCACTCCAGCAATAATCCGGTTTAAGATCACTTTAGCTGCCATGGCTCAATGCTATGGACTTCTGCTGCTCTGGTGCCACCACAAACCACCCTTCCCATAGCATTGAGCCGTGGCTGTTAAAGTGGTCTCAAACCAGGTTATTGCTGCAGTACGGATGGATGCAGCCTTTCATTAGCAATGTGCAAAGGTTAAAACGCCAGAGTAAAAGTTACACACCGAACCTCTGGGTGGCACTCCAAGGCAAAGAGGGAAATATACTGAGCCATCTTCTGTGGAACCATCCCTTCCCTCATTCCTCCTCTGGGCAGGTTGTCAAAACGAAGAAGAGGGCGAAGGGCATGGATTAGTTTTCTCCCTTGGTTATATACTCTGCCCACAGAACGACTGGAAAATTGCCTATGAAACCACATGTTGCCAACTTCTTCCTTTCACTTAGTCTCAAAGGTGCTGCAAGATCTCTCAACTCACTGATTCTACAGACTAGATCTTTGGATTTCCAAATACAGTTAGCCCTGGACTGTAATGGAGGTTAGGGGTGGAGGATCCCTGCAAAAGTGGGGGAAATCGGAATATAGGACACTATTTATATACGCATGTGTAAGTCTAGAAATTTAAGTAAAAAAATTGACCCCAAAAACCTTAATCAACTTATCCATGGGTAAGTATTGTACATTAACTCTCTAAAAAAAACAACAAAAAACAGGCACTATCCCGTGGAGAAAGGCAAGAGTGTATTCTGTCCTGGAAGCACTGACCTCCCTCTACTTTCTCATCCATCGATCCTTTAGTGTGAGCATAAACAGTTATGGCTGCTGGAATTTTGTAAGTTATTTGGCATTGCTTTCCTTTGCTTCATTGTTTAGATCCTTTGTTACATGCCCCTAAGTTTTACCCTCAACTTATCCATGGGTTTTATCAAAATCCATAATTTTGGCCCCAAAACATGCCCTTAACGTATACATGAGGTCGACATATAGTTGAGTATATACAGTATTTACCTGAGAGAACACTTCTCTAAGCATTTCTAGGCTCAATGGAAATTGGCCACAGAATCACACGGGAGGACTTAGAAATGCCTAGAGAGAACTTTGTTGTGGATAATTTTTAGCATCTTTGCCTGATGTAGAAGCCAGTGAAGCTTCAAAAGATTTGGAATTGTCCTAATAAATGTATTGCTGCTTTGTGGAATTCAGATTTTGTTGTATTTTGCTGCTTGACCAACATGGCTACTCCTGAATATGTTTCATTGCGATGGATATTTGAAGGCAAATGTTGGAATGACTTCTCTTTCCAAAATTGTAAATGTTCATGCCCTGAAAGTTGTGGCTGTCATTGTTTCTAGTGAGGATTACTTCTAGTGAAATAAGTAGGGCTTCTTCTAGAAGTGGGGAAACTAGTGGGGGTTACTTCTAGAGAAGATACATGGGATTATACTCTATATCTCTTATCCTTAAACTAAGGTGGTAGAATTCAAAGATATAGATGTGTTAGATTGTAGAATCAGTATGTAGTGAGATCTACATACATCAGTTAATAAAACCAGCTCTTTGTTTTAGAAAAACATAAAGCAGCAAACAATGCACTAGATCTTTTGACATTTGCTGTTTCCCGGGGGATTTTCTTTGAGGAGGAATCCCACAGTCCTGTTTTAGTGATTCCTTAACACTTCTCGGTATGGGCACTGAGGGAACGGCTGCAGTCATCTGCAACACTTGTGGGATGTTTGTCTTCTTGCCTACAGATGTGGGGAACTTCACATGCCCCAAGTGCAAGTTGGTAGCCCTCTTGGAGGAGAAAGTACAGCAGCTGGAATCCAGGGTAGAGACATTTCAGCAAGTCAGGGAGCAAGAGGTTTTCCTGGACACAACAGAAGGAATGATCTTGGAAGGGGACCACACAGAGGAAGTCGCTGGGGGTGAGAAGGTCACTTCATGTACACAGGAGGCAGACAGCTGGAGGAATGTCACACAGAGAAGCAGAGAAATCAGGGATAGCTGTAGGAGCTTGCAGCTACAGAATCATTTCGAAGCCCTTTCACTTATCAAGGATGATCAGGAAGAGCAGCATGGACAGACGTCAGGGACACAGCAGGGGAGCCTGGGAGTTCCATCGCAGGGAAGAGTTGCTGCTAAGCCTCGGAGGAGGCGCGTGGTTGTGGTGGGGGACTCCTTGCTGAGGGGTACAGAAGCAGTGATTTGTGGGCCTGACAAGATGTCTTGGGAGGTGCGTTGTCTCCCTGGGGCAAAGATCTGTGATGTGACAGAGAGGCTGACAAGACTGGTCAAGCCTACTGACCAATACCCCTTCTTTTTGGTCCACCCCTTCCTTTTGGTGGGAATGAATGACACAGCAAGACACAACCTTCAGAATATCAGAAGGGATTACGAGGCTCTGGGTAAAAAGGTGAAAGAAATCGACACACATACTGTCATCTCATCTCTTCTGCCAGTAGAAGGGCATGGTCCAGGAAGAGAGAGGAAAATAGCAGATGTCATCAATTGGCTCCGCAGATGGTGTCGCCGAGAACAATTTGGATTCTTGGATCATGGGCTGCGGTTCCATGAAAAGGGACTTCTAGCAAGGGATGGGCTGCATCTCACGCCAGTTGGAAGAAATGTTTTTGCCAACAGTCTGAAGAATCTGATCATGAGGGCTTTAAACTGAGTTATGTGGGGAAGGGAGAAAGCATTTTGGAAGGCAAAAGGGCTGGAATAAATACTGAAACTGACATAGAAGGAACAAGGCAAACAGTGCAAGGACCCAACAGTAGGAGGCAAAAAACGTGCACAGGCATCAAGTAAAGGGGACACATGATCTTAGATGTCTCTACACTAATGCAGAGAGCATGGGAAATAAGCAGAATGAACTTGAAATCCTAGCACAACAGGGGAAATATGATATAATAGGCATCACTGAAACCTGGTGGGATGAGTTTCACGATTGGAATGTAGAAATAGAGGGGTATAACCTTTTTAAGAGAAACAAGCCAAACAAGAAAGGAGGAGGAATAGCATTATATGTCAGGGATATTTACACCAGTAAAGAGATCCAGAACATCAATACTGGAAGCCAAGTGGAGAGCATCTGGATAAACATTAAAGGAGAGGGAAACAACAGGGATGTTACTGTGGGAGTCTACTACAGACCCCCGACTCAGGCAGAGGAATTGGATGATGCCTTTCTAGAACAGATGACCACACACTCAGATAGGACAAATATAGTAGTAATGGGTGACTTCAACTATTCTGACATTTGCTGGAATTCAAATTCTGCCAAATCATCAAGGTCTAGCAAATTCCTCACTTGCTTGGAAGACAATTTCATTGTGCAAAAGGTGGAAGAGGCAACAAGGGAGTCAGCTATTTTGGATCTGATCTAAACCAACAGGGAAGACCTAGTTGATGGGGCGCAAGTGGTGGGATTCTTAGGTGGGAGTGAGCTTGTTCTGGAGTTTGTTATACAGTGGAAAGTAGATGCTAGACATAGTCAGACACGGATTCTAGACTTTAGGAGAGCTGATTTCAATAAACTTAGAGAAATACTGGGGGTGATCCCATGGTCAAGAATACTAAAAGAGAAGGGTGTTCAAAGCTAAAGAGCAGAATGAACTCAGGCTTGCTAAAGAGGTTAAGAACAATAAAAAAGGGCTTTTTGGGGTATGTCTGCAGCAAAAGGAAGAAGAAGGAAATGGTAGGGCCACTGCGTGCAGAAGATGGCAAAATGCAAACAAGGGAGAGAGAAAAGGCAGAATTGCTCAACACCTTCTTTGCTTCAGTCTTCTCAGGAAAGGCAAAGGGTGCCCAACCTAAGGATAATGGAGCAGAGGACAGAATAGGGAATTTCAGCACAGAATAAGTAAAGAGATAGTACAGGAATACCCGGTTAATCTAAATGAATACAAGTCTCCAGGACCAGATGAACTACATCCAAGCGTATTAAAAGAACTGGCAAATGTAATATCGGAACCAATGGCAATAATCTTTGAGAACTCCTGGAGAACAGGAGAAGTCCCAGCAGACTGGAGGAGGGCAAACGTTGTCCTCATTTTCAAAAAGGGAAAAAAAGAGGATCCCAACAATTATCGTCCAGTTAGTCTGACATCAATACCAGGAAAGATTCTAGAGCAGATCATTAAACAGAGAGTCTGTGAACATTTAGAAGGCAATGCCATAATCACAAAAAGCCAACATGGGTTTCAGAGAAACAAGTCCTGCCAGACAAAGTTCCCCATGACATTCTTGCAAACGAGCTTGCAAGAATGTGGACTAGACAAGGTAACCGTTACATGGATATGTAATTGGTTGACTGGCCGAACTCAAAGGGTGCTCAACAATGGCTCCTTTTCATCCTGGAGAGAAGTGACCAGTGGGGTGCCACAGGGCTCTGTCCTGGGCCCAGTGCTATTCAACATCTTTATTAATGACTTGGATGACAGAATTGGGGGCATACTTATCAAATTTGCGGATGACACTAAACTAGGAGGAGTAGCTAATACCCCAGAGGACAGGATCAAAATTCATAATGACCTGAACAGATTAGAAAACTGGCCCAAAGCTAACAAAATGAAATTCAACATAGAGAAGTGTAAGGTTCTGCACTTAGGGAGAAAAAAATGAAATGCGCAGATAAAGGATGAGGGACACCTGGCTGAATGAGACCACATGAGAAAGGGATCTAGGAATCCAAGTAGACCATAAGTTGAACATGAGTCAACAGTGCGATGCAGCAGCTAAAAAGGCCAATGCTATTTTAAGCTGCATCAATAGAAGTATAGTGTCTAGATTAAGGGAAGTAATTGTGCCACTCTATTCTGCCTTGGTCAGGCCCCACCTGGAATAGTGTGACCAGTTCTGGGCACCACAATTCAAAAAAGATGTTGAGAAACTGGAGCGTGTCCAAAGGAGGGCAATTAAGATGGTGAAGGGTCTGGAAACCATGCCCTATGAGGAGTGACTTAGAGAACTGGGGATGTTTAGCCTGGAGAAGAGAGGGTTAAGAGGTGATATGATTGCCCTGTTTAAATACTTGAAGGGATGTCACATTGAGGAGGGAGGAAGCTTGTTTTCTGCTGCTCCAGAGAACAGGACCCAGAACAATGGATGCAATTCAAGGAAAAGAGATTCCACCTCAACATTAGGAGGAACTTTCTGACAGTAAGAGCTGTTCGACAGTGGAACACACTCCCTCGGAGAGTGGTGGAGTCACCTTCCTTGGAGGTCTTTAAGCAGAGGCTGGTTGGCCATCTGTCAGGTATGCTTTGGGAGTTCCTGCACCGCAGGGAGTTGGACTGGATGGCCTTTGTGATCTCTTCCAACTCTGTGATTCTATGATTCTACTTTAGCTATGCGTGCCTCCCTACCTATAGCAGGCAAAGTATACAGCAGCTGTCTCCAGAGTTCCTTACTCAGCATGCATGAATTGCCAAAGAGAGAAAAGGAGAGATATGCCTGCCTTATCAGCTACACCCAGCATGTTTTAAGAACATTAGACAGTTTGGGGAGGCTGCCCCACTGAGTAGATGCTCAAGGAATGGGAGTGAAGTGTTGGAGGGCAGATTTGTGTGTACCTTGCCCTGCTGCCCACTCACCTTGCTTGCTACTTTTAGATGAGAATGAGAATGCTATTCTGTCACCTGATTCATCTGCAAATTGGGTTGGCTTTTGAATGGCAGAGATCACCATTTTTAAATGGCTTAATATGTTTATATCTTATTTGTCCTTTTAAATTGATGTGTATTTTAACTGATGTGTTTTAATTGATGTTGTTTGTCTGCTTTGATTCATGGGGAGAGGTGGTTTGTTGTTGTTGTTGTTGTTGTTGTTGTTGTTAGTAGTAGTAGTAGTAGTATTGCCTCAGGGGGCAAAATGTCTTGGGCCAGCTCTGGTCATAGTTTATAGGGATGACTGTGTACATGCTCTCTCCATGAAGAATATTAACATTTATGTTGGGGTGGGGGGAATCAAGCAATTGCCAAAGAGTAAAATTATAAGCAAGAATCTGAGACAAAACCTTCTGGGGGAAAGTGGGAAATCACTTATTTTCTATCAAGAGAGAATTATATTTAGGAATGCATCCACTAGGGTCATGCACAAATTCTTTAAACTAATGTAATCTTAATTCTATGAAGTTCTTTATTTGACCACTAGATAGAGCTTTAAACCTTAAATCCTCAAATCTTTCCTTCAGCTCCTTCTCCCTTTCCCTCCCCATTAATCCTACTGATTCTGTGGAAACCAAGTGTTATGTTAGCTTATCTTTTGAGTAGCAAAGTGTAGATGACTCTAGTCTTCCCAAAACTGTGGAAACTATCTGTGAATGGTTTTAGACAAGACCAATTCCTAGACTATTTGAGACAGGGTTTCATTCACACAGCTCTTGCTACCTCATAGACTGTTTCACTCACAAATGTTTCTGGACCTGTAAGTAACAGTGCAATCCGGCAGAAAGGTGGGGGAGAAAGAAGAAACAAATATAACCCAGAGAAGCAGAACAGAAAATGGTACTGCACCATTTTAAGGACTAAGGACATAACCCTACCCAAATTTCCATTTAGTTTTCTCTCCTTCTCGATATATCATTTTATTACTGAACCCTGTTCAGGTCAGTGGAATTTGCTCCCACATAAGTACGATAGGATTGTACCTGCTAGTGCTTATAAACTCACTGAGTGAAGCATTTCAAATATAATTCCCACTGGATTTATTATGGCATTTGCTTAACTTGGATTGGAACGTGCCCAAGCTGTTTACTTATGGGAGAATCGTTTGTAGATGCTAATCTATTATACATATGTGGTTTTGTGTCTTTTGACCTCTGTAGGCACTTTCCATTCTGATGGATGTCTTGAAGCTCTAGAAACTGTACATGATTTGAGTCTGAGGAATTTTTTTGCCCTGTCCATGCCAGGGAAGGGCTACAGCTCAGTGGCAAGGCACACACTTTGCATACAGAAAGTCCCAGTGTCGATCCATATCTCCACAGGGCAAGGAAAACCCCATGGTATTTGGTATTTAATGGAGAATCTTAACTCTGGTATTTAATGATGTATCTTTACACTTCAGAATCTTGTGTAGTTCCTTCATAGCTGCCCTTCCAAGTCCTAGCCTTCTTCTGATTTCTTGACTGCAGTCTCCACTCTGATTGATGACTGAGTCCAACAAGCCTTTAAAAAATAGTGATGGCTGCTCTCAATTTACTTCAAATGTAGCTTGGTATTTATATAACATTTCCTAGGAGCCTTGGGGAGAGGATGGTAAGGAAATCATCATCATCATCATCATCATCATCATCATCATCATCATCATCATCTCTTTTGCATTGGTACTTTATTATATTTAGATCTTGCTTTTCCTCCAATAAGTTTAAGGCAGTATACTTGGCTCTCTTTTTTTCTCAGTTCAGCCTCAAAAGAATCCTGTGGTCAGAGTGAGGGATTCAGGAAATGGCTGAAGATGAGCTGGTTTGTCTCCTAGTTCTGCAAAGAACAGAATTTGGATCTCCCAAGTCCAAGTCCAAGTCCAACTATACAACATTCTGCAAAATAATGGTTTATATGCACTGCTATATACTGATCATGGAGTGCAAAAGATATCAGATTATCCTTATTTCTTGGGAAATAGTTTTCACCCATGTGCCCAAACAATACACGTAGAATCAGAAGTGCTTTAGATCTGGATGATGCAGAAAGAGAGCTGAAAGCAAGAAACAACCAAGAGAATGAAGCCAAATAGAAAAGATATTCACTGAACAAAAGTCACTTGGCTGAATGGCTAGCTCACAGTTTCACAAAGATTAATGTGAGTTTTAGTGCACATTCATTGAGACAGAGGGACACTGGAGAATGAACTCCTGCACATGTTCAAACAAAGCAGCTGGCTTTGTCACTCACAGAGTTTCACAACAATCAACAAAAGTTTTAACAAGAGTTTTATCTAGAGTATGAGGCCAACACTTAAGAATGCTGGTGTATATGCCCAAAAGCTCTTCTTAGCCTTAGTAAGTAGAAAATTTTATTTTTTGTGCTGGAGACAAAACTCTTAGTGAGATACTGTTCAACTTGATACATTTGAGCATTACAAGCTGGACAAATGCATTCTGCAAACAAGATAATTGTGAACTTTGGCAGAGTGACAACTTCATTTGGCAATATTTATTTGGCATTATTCCCTTCATTTAGACATCACATATCCTTACCATATTTTTAGTATCCTCATTACCTTCTGGAAGGAAAATAGAAATGTTTAATGTTTCCTTTTATACTTCTGTTATTGGCTAAATTGATACTGGTACTACTGACCAACCTTGATTCCTTGAGAATACATCTAGATGGACCCCAATGCAATTAAATTATAGGCCTTTGCATTAAATTCTGAGTATGTTAAAAATAACATTACATCCTAACTACTCTATGATATGACAGTCTGTAGTTATAGATCTGTTTATAAAAATCAATACATTTCAAGAACCAGTTGAAAGCACAGGTAATAAAAAGGCATGGACAGATTTACATAAAGGATTACTAAATACTGCTAACAATGAATACATTCTTAAGAGATCTACAGTTCTTGAGAGTGATCAAAAGCTTCCATGATTAAATAGAAGAGTAACAACTTTCTCCAGATTATCAGCTTTGCCATTAGAGTTACAGGTATTTCCATTTCCTTTCTGATGTTTTTGGATAAGAATTAATTGATACAAATTTCACATGATCATACACAATTTCCTTGCACATGGAAATTCATCAGTTATTTCCAATGTAGACTGAATAAGCTTAAAATAAATAGCAACTAACTTTATTTGTTAGGGAAGGGTCTTTTAACTGGGAAGTGCTATTAGGATATGAATTGCATGCACAAATAAAATACTGAGATAAGGTTTACCATTTTTCCCCCGAAAATAAGACAGTGTCTTATATTAATTTTTTCTCCCAAAGATGCACTAGGTCTTATTTTCAGAGGATGTCTTGTTTTTTCATGAAGAAAAATTCGCATTTATTGTGGAACAATAAAATGGGCAGGCTTCCAAACAAAAACTTTGTTAGGTCTTACTTTCGGGGAAGGCCTTATATTTAGCAATTCAGCAAAACCTCTACTAGGTCTTATTTTCAGAGGATGTCATATTTTAGGGAAAACAGGGTAGTTGCAGTTCTTTCACATAGATATTGACAAATGTTTGCTGAAAACTCTGAAGTGCAGTTTTTAAAAATGATCAAAAATTTATCAAAATTTTCAATTCTTTTTTCACTTTTTAATGTAGACTGATCTGTCATAAACAGAACATGAAATAATAAAATAAAAGAAAGATTTAACAGTGAAACATCTTTATGAAAACCAAAATCTTTCTTTGAATCCCTCTAGAGCAGAGAATGTAGCTCTCACAATAACTGTGCTGCTGTATGATTTCAATATAGTAACACATGCACAGAAATATCCTTGTCACAATTTTTGCTAAGTCAGTCTCCAGAAATATAAAGGCACTGGCTCAAGGTCCATGAAGCTAGGCCTGTGAGCTTATAAGGATTTTAAAATTCTTTGCCTCAAAAAGCAACCATCACTTCAGTTTTGTTGCTTGTTGTTAAGTGCTGTCAAGGTGACATTCTTGCCTTTTCTAGTGAGTCATGTCTTCTTGTGATATGACCAAAGTGTGACAGCCTCAGTTTAGTCATTTAACTCCTGCAAAGTTTAGGCTTCAAGGGAGAGTTCAGTCTTCATCTGCTCTTGGACCCATTTATTTATCTTGTTGATAATCAATTTACTTTTGTTATATCCATAGCAAACTGTTCCTCTCACTGAAGTGATGAAGATGGGGATGGTCTGGAGATCAGGGCTTGATTCCCTGCTCAGCCATGGAACCCATATGTGACCCTGGTTGAATCACACACTTTCAGCCCCCGAAAACCCTTTGATGCCTTAGGGTCACCATAAATCAGAAATGACTTGAATGCACACAACGACAACAAAATATGGTATGGGCATTATTATTATTTCATTTTTAAATTTTATATCCACCTTTTCCTGCAGAAATGAGAGTCAAGGCAGCTTATAAAAAGCAGTGCTTATAACAATAAATAGGTTAAAACACAAAGGTGTTGTTAACAGGTAAATCTATAGAAATAAAACCAATTTAAAACATATCCATGAAGAATACAAATAATAAAACCAATATGCCACAGTGCTAAAACTTATTTCCTTATAAAATGTCAGCTGCCCCATAGCCTGCCAGCATTTCTTTTTAACATTTCCAATGGAAAGAGATCAAGGACACTGCTTACCAGGCAATTCTATAACATGAAAACAGCC
Source organism: Urosaurus nigricauda (assembly GCA_034509955.1). Lineage (NCBI taxonomy): Eukaryota > Metazoa > Chordata > Lepidosauria > Squamata > Phrynosomatidae > Urosaurus > Urosaurus nigricauda. Next base: position 85,603,092 of record JAOEGL010000001.1, on the reverse strand, counting down.
AACCACAACATGTCTGGGAGGGTGGTGAGGGGTGCAAGAAGAGCCTCCCCAAAATTTCAAAGCCCAAGACAAAAAAGCTGTCTTTTGCCCAGCACCTCGGATAGCTCCAGATCTTATAGGATGACATTCTCATCTCAGTGGGCTTACCTTCTGACTCACCAGAAAGTTACTGTCAGCAACAGAATTTTAGTGAGGGCTGAGCAGGTTTGAAAACCCATACAAATTCCCCAGAATGCTTTGAAACAGAACCATTTTGAAAAACTGGAAATTTAATTAACACTAAGTTGACTGATACTTTGTGGATCACTCTAAGAGTACAGGGGTACAGGGAAGCATCTATGCAGTTGAGTCCTCCCAGGTTGCTGAAATCTTGGCAGTGGCCTAGGATGCCACATACCAGTATTGGTTGTGGGCATCACAGATTCTTCTTTGGCCTTAAAGCCTTCTGCAAACTGTTGTTATGCCTGAAATCCAAGTAGTACATGCAAAGTTTTGGAATTGCATATATATCTTTTTATAGGAAATACCACTATATTGAAATATGTCAGAGCTTTAGAAAATCAAGTTATAATTAACTACATTTTGCCCTCCATATCCACAGATTCTTTATCCATGGATTCAACCATCTATGCTTTCAAATATTTTTTTAAAAAATGTATACATTCCAAAAAGCAAGCCTTAATTTTGCCATTTTATATAAGGGACACCATTTTATTATGCCACTGTATTTAATGGGACTTGAACATTCACTGAATTTGGTATCCACAGGGGGTCCTGGAACCAAGCCCCAGCAGATACCAGGGGCATATTGTAATTTCTTTTAAATAATTGTGGGGGGGGGGGTGTGTTTGTCCAATATTGAAGTACAGTGGCAGAGTAAGAGACAGAAACTGGTTTTGTGTGTAACTGCAACTTTTAAATTACTTTTACAATTGATAAGAAGTATCAGGTGGTTCATATTCTGGCTCATGGTTTGCCTTGAGATTGATTATTATGGCAACAATAAGGCGGATTGGATAAGTGCATGTTTTCAACCACAGGCCAATGGCTTTTAGTGTTCAGTTGTCTTTTCAAAAAATAATTGAATGTAACTATCTAGGTTATTTTGTAAAACACGTAAGTAAAGAGATGCCTTAAATGTAACTAGCATGGCATCTGAACTGCAGAAATAATCCAGTTTGACACCAATTTAATGGCTATGGCTCAATGCTATGGAATTCTGGGAACTGTAGTTTGATGGGGCACAAGCCCTTTCTGAAACAGAAGGCTTAATATCTTGCAAAACTACATTTCCCAGAATTCCATGGCATTGAGTCATGCAGTTAAATTGGTATCAAACATAATTATATCTCAGTGTGGATGCAGCCTAGAGCTAACTACTTACGTGACTGAAATTACAACTAATAACTTTTATAAGAAAATTTTCACAGTCTGAAGTAGTTATGATTTATTGCTGAAATTCTGGCCACATCTATAAACAGGAAGGTAAGTCCAATTAACTACAATGGGAATGACCTGCATGTCATATGAAACTTGACCTCTGTTTCTCAAAGAAACAGCTGTTCTGTTCATTTCTGTGTTCTGTTCATTCCCAATTTGTTTGCTTTGAGTGTTTGAAAACTGATTTCTGTTTGTAAGTTTACTTGTCTGTAAGCTTTGGCTTACATGTGCTCTTTTTAGATTGAACTAAGGATTAGTAACCCCAGATAAAGTTTACCCAAGAGAAGGGGGAGACATTTTCTAGCATTCCCCTAAAGGGTAAACCTTGGATATTGCCTTCTAGGTCAAAGACATGACTTTATACACTTCAAAACTGACAGTGTTTTCTATGTGTGATTGGCTCAAGGCCTGCACCAGGTGCCACTGACTGTCCCAGTTAAATTACTACTGCTTCAGAGTCACAGAACTACTGTCCTGTTACTTTCTGTAACTTTCCTATATGATGGTTGTTGTTTTGTTTTCTCCCCACCTCACCCCACCCAGCCCTACACCATGGTTTCCTTCACACATTACATTCAGGAATCCTGGGACTGGCACGCTGGGAATGCTCTGAGACCAAAACAATGCTCGTTTGTTTTGTTTGTTTCCCTGCTTGCTTTTTCAGCAGAATTATTAGTTGAATTGGTCAAATGTTTGCACTACGCTGTCCCTTGTAGTTTCATATTGCCTATAGGAAAAAAAAGGTTTTGCCTGCCTTTAGGTTCTTTCCAACTTATGGCTTTTCTTGGCATGATTTATTCAGAGGGGATTTGCTTTCCTGAGTCTGAGAAAATGTGACTTGTCCAAAGTCAACCAGTGGGTTTCCATGGCTGAGTGGGAATTTGAAACCTGATCTCCAAAGTCATAGGCCAACATTCAAACCACACCACCACCCTGGCTGTCATTAAAAAATGTTACTAGTCATCAGTTATCTGGCCAATTTAAGCATTAACACCTAGTGAAATATAACTGACCAGGTTAGTGCTTTATATTATTTTAATGTCCATGTTAACACACACACACACAGATCTGCATACCTTATGTATTACATCTATATCCCACTTTTTCTCTGTTTCCTATACAGTATAATCCTAGGAATTCCAATTTATGCTGCTCCACTTTTTTTTCCTGCAAAGTTTGCTTTCATTTATTTTTTTAAAATTAAGGCAGATCATGATCATTCATGTCATTTATTTGATTATTGCTTTTTGTAGTAAATATGTGCGCTTCACTTTTAGCAAACAAACAAATATTGATTCTTGCCTTTGAAAAGATTTGTATTGCACACCTCTTTCTGGGTCCATTGCCTGAAAGGCCAAAAATGGGGACTCTCCTTCAGCCTGAGGGTTGAATTCAGTTTCAGAAAAGTTACTGGTGTTGAGATTCCAGTTGGGGAGGGCAGAACCAAAGGTGAATGTGTGGGACCAAAAATACCAGCATATCTAAATAGCTCTTGCTGCTAATATCCAAGCCATGGGAGAAGCATTTCAGACTTTTCGAATGGGGGAAAACATACTTTGACTGGGAAACCAATATATGAGAAGGAATGGGGCCACCAGGGAGTCCCACAGAGTGGGTTTCCAATAGAGATGTTGATGCCTCCAAACTGTGAGAGTTCCTACCTGTGCAACAGAAAAACCTTTCTAGAGAATATGTATCAAATACCCTTTCAAAGGTGAAAACTGGGACAGGTATAGCCAAGGCACATCAGTATGTAGTGGAGATGAAAAAAGGTATTAATGAAGGAAAGCATGTAAGCTAGGAAGACTGCAGCAGTTTGCTTTTGCCTGAATCTACAAGGAAGAACCTTTTCCCCCTCTGAGTTTATGGAGTGCAAACTACTCTTGTACCTATGAATTGAGTTTGCAGCAATTGAAATAAACTGAAGGCAAAGGGGAAAGTGGAGGGAGGAGATAGAAACTGGGACATTTTAAAAGCAGTTGAAAAAGAGGAAAAGCAGAAAATTAATCAAGACTATTCCTATCAACAGCTGGAGGGTATGGTACCATAGATGGAATGCTATCAGGAGCTAGGTCTTCCTACCAGTGAATACAGTAAGGTGATTTAAGTTTCCTAAGGCTTCAGCCTTTGATAAGGAAACAAATATATTAAATATCAAACGTGTCAAAGCCAAGTCTGATAGGGTCTAGCTATATGTTAGCAGAGTAGCAGAAGTGTGCTCTTGTCTAATTATGCTTTCCTAAGAACTGAGACTGAGTCCAAAAACAACACAAGTAGCTTGTAGTTCCAACAAACGTTTACTGATGGCTTTAATCTATATTTACATAAAAGCTATATCCTAATCTAGCTAGTGAATAGTTCAGGTAAAAAGAAATCTTTATCTCGCCATCTTTCCAAAGAAAGTTGAGAGAAAAGGAAAATCTGGTGAAAATCTTCAGAGAGAATGTCTGTTAGTCCCAAAGGGGGAGTGACCTAAGTCTCATGGTTAGTTTGAATGAGAGGAAAAGAGGAGTTTGCATGCAGGAAATCCCTATCTATTTAAGGACTGGGAAAGAGAATGCAAACATTTTCCAACAAACATCTATACCAATTTTATAGGCAGGGGGATCTGGAGAAAGAATTCAACAGATGACTTCAACAGATGGGCAGCTTCATATGGAAGTTTTTTTTAAAAAGGCTCTCAACCAGCTGTGGGTAAAAGGTGAACCTCTAGATGTTGAATTATAGCTCCCATATAATCCTAGAATTATAGGATTGAGATGCTGGCCAATGATTTTGTATTTTTAACTTGTTTTATTGATGTGGTGTTTTTCATTCTGTTTTAAAAGGTGAATTGTTTTTAAAGTATCTTTTGTGAGATGCCTTGGGTCTAATTTAGGAAAAAGGCAGTATAAAAATAAAATTAGGTAGCTGCATTTTGCCTACCGTCATTATAAAGTCTAAAATTCTAGTTGTTGTTATTGTATGCCTTCAAGTCATTTCTGACTTAACAGCAACCTTAAGGTGACACTGAGTTTTCTTGGCAAGATTTGTTCAGAAGAAGTTTGTCATTGCCTTCTCCTAAGGCCGAGAGCATGTGACTTGCCCAAGGTCACCCAGTAGGCTTCATGGCTGAACTGCGACTCAAACTCTGGTCTCTAGAGTCATAGTCCAACATTCAAAGCACTACGTTTGTATGAAATGCATATACCCTAATACTAAGATAAGTATTAGATATTACTTGACTAGATAGTTTCTTGTGTAAAATGATATCTGTGTAGTGTATCTAGTATAGGGCTATACATTGTTAGCATCAGATTATATTGAGAACTGTCTAGGGAGTTCATCACACGGGAGGAATTTATCTCGATTTCGAAAGAAATTGAAGTGAAGCCAGTTCAGAATTGAGTAAATTTGCTAGTTCAGCTAATTTACGTGATTGCGTATTGACACTGCATTGCGTTCAGAACTGCCTGAAATTGCCTCCCAGTGCCTGAAATTGTTTCTCACACAATCACGCGAAACCCCACGATTGCATTCAGAAGGACTTCCCATTGCCCGAAAATGTGTGTGATCAGCTTTCACTCAATCACACGAAACCCCATGATTGCATTCAGATTGCCATTGGATTATACTTCCAATTCCCTTCGTGTGATAAACTCCTAGGTAACCAATGTACAATCATCCTACGTAAAGAAATCATGGGGCAATACAGATCACAAAGCTATAAAACCACTTAGTAAATTGTTTCCAAATCAATAATCTTGTGCACAAGGAAGTAAGAACCTTTGGGTAAAGGTGAGTCATTTATGAGTATCACTTTGAGTATGGTGTTATGAATAATAATCTTTATTGCATTCTGCTTTCATTTTGTAAATACTCATTTTGATGTTGTTTATTGCCATCAAACTAGATTCAACATATGAGTTGAATGACAGACCTCCAAGACACCCTGATATCAACTGCCTTGCTCAGGTCTTGCTGAGCTGTCTTAGGGCTGTGGCAACTCATTGCCCATTGACTTAATCTGATATATTATATAAGAAAATAAGAAAGCTCTGTGGAACAACAAGACTACATAATAATAACATGCATGTTTACTGAGAGAAATTCTGTTGCATTGGTACAGTGTGCTCCTTGGAATGGGAGGATATATGCAGTCTGATTCTGGGGATTAAGTCTATTGAACAGAGTAACTACTCATAGAGTTGCCTGCATAGTCATTTCAGCTGAAGGTCTAGTCTGGGGCTGCTGTACTACAGAAATAATGCAGTATGACATCACTTTAAGTGCTATGGCCTAATGTTATGGAATTCTGGGATGTGTAGTTTTGAGAGATATTTAGCCTTATCTCTCAGGGGGCTCTGGTGTCACAACAAACTACAAATCCCAGGCTTCCATAGGATAGAGCCTATGGCAGTTAAAGTGGTGTCAAACTGCATTATTACTGCAGTGCAGATTAGACCAAAGATCTGAACAGTGATTAAAAAAAATTGTGCTGCTTGTGTAGACTTTGTTTTAGAGGTGAGTTGGGAAGAAATTTGTGAATGTGATTTTTTTTAAACGAAATTATTGGACCTACTCTGTGTGTAATCAATGGCAGCCTTCTCAGAGCTTAGATTTTTGCCAGGAAGACAGTTATTCACAGGTTCTTTAAGTGGCTCTTTCGTACAGGGAACCTTTGCAATAATTTCTATCTGAAAAAGAAAGCACTAACTGGTGTGCAATTTAACATCCCCACAATAGGTTTTGTTAAAAAAAAGTCCTGTCCCCCACGTTATAGTTTCATAAGTATTGTGCTGTGGAGTTTGTCACTATGAGTCATGGCTAAAGGGTAGTTGAGGTCAAGAAGTAAAGGGCAAAGGTCACACAAAGCATCCTTCCAATACAGCTAGAATTGACCTTTATTTGACAAAGCAGAAATAATTCAAGATCTGAAAGAATGGCAGTTAAATAGCCATCAGAACAGTGCATCTGAACATTGCATATGGATTGATCCTAATAGGGCTTAATTCCATATCCTAAATGGCCAATTAAAAGGCCACTTAGCAAAGTAAATGGCCTTACTGAAAGTAAAATGAGCAAAACAGGCAACAAAAAGACAACATCTTACTAATCAAATACTTCAAATGTTAGGTGGGATAGCATACGTGTAAAAAAAAAAAACAGACCAGGAATAGATATGAATAGGAATAGATACAGTGGTTCAAAATACTCAGTATTTTTGTTTTAAACCTTCTTTTAATTTGAAACAAAAAAAAATTCATAAAGTGAAAAGTTCTGGGCCAGATAGGCAATATTTGGAGCCAAATTTTGAATGTGGATGATTTTCATATATTATATGTTAGTTTTGTTATGTTTAGCCATTGCTTTTAGCATTTGTAGGGAATATGCCAAACAGAATATTTTTTTCAGTGTTACAAGTTCAGGGGAGGGCAATGCCAAACCTTCCCTGAGCAAATCTTGCAAAGAAAACCCTGTGATAGGGTCACCATAAGTTGGAAACAACTTGAAGGCACACAAGAACAACAACAGAAAGTTCCATGCTCAGTTCTAAGATTCATTGTTGTTGCTTTTTCAATTATATCATAAGAATGAATCCAGATACTTTAATTCAATTTACTAAATATCTTTGAAAATATAGAACACTTTTTCAGGAAGTTTCAGGAAATTATTCATATGCCTTAGGGGGATCCTGCATAATTGAATGGGTTGTTCTGTCTTCTTAACCTCTGATGTGCAAGGGTCTACTGCATCCAAAGACTTGAATCCAAAACCTCCTCCAGCCAGAGGATTTGGCAAGGCAGAAATAGTCGACTTCAGAGGAGAAAGGAACTGGCAAAGATATTCTCTTTAGCTTCTTCCTCCAGTGAAAATGTGCTGTGTCAGAAGTCTTCTATGACTGAAAGAAACTCTCCATCTGTAGAAAGTAGGATTCTTAAATATCTCTTTTCCATTCCTCAGTGCGAAGGGAGAGGAATCTCAGGATGAGAGCATTATCTTGAAAAGTGTGTGTGTGTGTGTGTATGTATATATCTCATTCATCTAATTTAAATGGCATACTCTGTGCATCTGTGATTGATGCTTTGTGTATTAATGACATCACTGCTGGTTTTCCCTTGTAATTCCACCCTTGCAGTACCACTTCCATAATATCACAAGGGGCTATCTCTTCGGGTGCATCTCCGCTGTAGAAATAATACAACTTGATCCCATTTTAATTGACATGGTTCCAACCTACAGTATTCTGTGATTTGTAATTTTTTGAGATGCCAGTGAAGGCTAAAGACCTTTGTAAAACTACAAATCCAAGGATTCCCTAGATGGAGCTACAGCACTTAAAGTGTTGTCAAACCGTGTTATTTCTACAGATGCACCCTCTGTCTCAGATTCAGGCCTCAAAATCCCAGGGTCCAAATATATATATATTTATTTTTTATTAGAGTATTTATAGTCTAGATCTGGCAACTCCAGTAAAAAGTACAATGGGCCCCAGTGAAACTACAAAATCATTGGATACTCAAGTCCCATTAAGTACAATGGCACACTATGATTGTGTCCCTTGTATAAAATGGAAAAATTGAGATTTGCTTTTTGGAATGTATATATTTTTAAAACATTTTCAAACAGTGGATGCTTGAATCCATGCATAAAAACCCTATGGATATGGAGGGCTGACTGAATTCTGTAAGCCACAGGATGACCACAGATAATTTCACACCTCTTGAAAGCTATATAACTTATTGTAGGCCATGATGGGAAAGCTTTGGCTGTCCTGATATTTGGATGTACAACTTCTATCACATGCAGTTGTCTTGAACAATAGCGAGAGATTGTGGCAACTATAGTCTGAAACATCTGGAGACTCACAGGTTCCCCCCACACACAGTAATGCATCACTTGTATGAAGGCAGCATATCTTCGGCTTCTGTACTGATCTTTCATCAATCATCGTATTTCACTGCCAATAGTATTTCACTGCCAACAGTATGGGGCTGATGTTCTTTTACATTTACCCAATTTAAATAAAAGAGAAAGCACACTTCATGGTTCTGCTCTTCCTTCACTCCATTGTCATTTACCAAATAGGACCAAGGGGGGGAAGTGATGGGCATATAAATGTTTAAAGCCTCCTTTAGTTGCCAGCTGTCATCGGCTTTCAGCTCTTTTGGCTGATCTTATCTGCTGCCCTGTGATTGAAAGTAATTTGTTTTGGTTGAAAGTAATTTGTTTTTGAGAGTAATTAGATTATCTCTTTGGTGGCTTCCTACCTGGTGACCCACAGCTTCTCTCTGACTTGTTGCTCATTAACATCAATTACCATAGAGGCCTAGCTCAAAGGAAGGCTTGCACTGCCTAAGAAAAGGGACCCATTAAGGAGCCTTCTTCTTATTTCTGTTTGGAGATAATAAATCTTCTGATGTTAAGCAATCATTGAAGGGTCAGACATATATGAGCCCGCTGAGACAAAATCTTTTTCCTTTTTTCTATCTGAGGGATAAGGATCATTAGGAATTAAGAAGCACGATGGACGAGAGAAGCATTGATTAGTTTCAAATGATGTGTAATCATGCATTGAAAGGAAAATAACAGACCAGATTCAGAACCACAATATAAGTGTGGCTAAAGGTGTTCACTGACACTCCTGTACCACACAGCCAGCTAGATCTATAAGTGGATAGATCTAGGGTAGAGACGTGAAAGGTCAGGGGGAAAAAATGAGAAAAATTGGGGGGGGGGGCAGAATCCAATTTCCCCTTCTCACAAGCCTTTTTTTTATGCCGGGGGGGGGGGGGAATGGATTATGGAGTATTTTAGAATGATGAGTGAAAGGGTTAATACAAGATGCTCACATATTTGCTGCCCCAAATTCTTTTCCCAAAATTGTGTAAGAGGAATTTTTTTTTGAAGACTGTATACAATATTAGAGCACTATAATTCTTCATCTTGATTTTCTTTTCTCAGTTCATTCTTGAGAACTATTGAAAAGAAAAAAAATCTGTTTTATTACTTGATATTTCCCCCTGGGTTTTTGTTTGTTTGTTTGTTTTGTGTGTGTGGTATGTGTGTGTGTTTTGTCTGCTCCTCCTACTGGCAAACCAAAAGAGGTTCCTGATAATCTCTGTCTTCTTTACAGCTCAGTGTTACCCTAAGGTTTGGTCCCTGACACCCCTCCTCTTTTTCAATATCAAGTTGATATCAAAAGAAGTGTTTTAGGCATTTAGCCAAGAAGGCACCCCGCAGTGCAGGAAGCTAGCCATGTCATATAAGGACACCCACAACTATACATGGAGATCTGACTGGCTCAGAATGAGGGAAGCTCAAGAGTACTTTCCAGGATGGATCAATCAAGATCTGCCTACTCCCTTCATTGATAGGAGTGGTGGTGGATGATGGACCCTGGGCTTACAAATGAACACAAACCCAAGTCCATTTCCCTCTGGAGGAGAGACCCCTTTGTCCAGAGACATTTGCACTGATTATCCAGTCATTTCCCTTCTGTAGGTCACTAAAATAAGTACCCAGTTTATTGGAGGCAATTAGCATATACATTGTAAACTGCTTAGGGAGTGCTGAGTGCACTGATAAGCAGTATAGAAATGTACTTGCTATTGCTATAGGGATTATTTCTTCTCACAAAGGGAGATGGGATAAGGAGCATTTAATCTAGTTTACTTGCTTTCAGCTGGAAGGTGGATGCAGAGTAGGGAAGAGAGGATGGGCCCTGGCACTACATCCACTGGGTAAGAAGAAAAAAGCTAGGTAAATGTAGACATCCCTGAAGAGTCTTTGCAAGATGCAGCTACATAATAATCAGCCCTTGTAAATTGTAGCAAGCTGCTGGAAATTTGCATACAACTCTTTCATCTTGCTGCATCCCTTAAAACTGGACAATATGCACCAATGTGTCCTGCCTGGAGATGACCACCAATTGACTCAGTCAATTCTATACTTTGAAATCAATACATAGTTCACACAGAGACTCTGCACATTTCCTTTTGCAAATAGCTCCTAGTTTTTGTGTAAATGAAGCAAACAGTCCCCCAGTTTTCATCTTTTTCTCCTTTTTTTAGTGGTTATGTCATTTGTCTGTGAAAGTGGTTGTTTTATGTGTGCCAAAACAAGAATAATAAAGACCTTTGAGGAGTACAGTTAGCGGGCGTGTAAACAGGGTGAAGGAATGTAGAGGCAAAGTGAATAAATGACCTTTCTGAAACATTCTCCCTCAATTACCATTTTTTGTCTGCATTAAATTCAGTTAATATGCTTAACCCTCTCCACTAGTTTTCTTATAGTTTGTCCCTCAGCACTTCCTTTCATGATAAAATTCGCTTTGTTTAAGGGTCCTTTTAAGGAAGACCCTATTAGAAGTTCAAGACTGCTTGTATGGAACAACTCTTATGGGCTGTCTCTCTGGAGGACTACTGAAAGAGCCATCATATATCTGCAGGCATAGTTCAGTTAATGAAATTGTTGTTGTTCCTGGACATTACATCTTTAATGGAAAATTTGGTGCCAGAGGCACAAATGACATAGAAAGAATAGAGATAGGCCCCTACACGAAAGAAAGAAAGAAAGAAAGAAAGAAAGAAAGAAAGAAAGACACTTCATTATGTTTCAGCAAACTTTTTATTCAATACTAAACAATGTTCACATGTAACATGAAACAAACTGGTCTGGTAAGCCTAGCATAATATACAAAAACAGTTGAACCTGCTAGAGACCAGTTAAAGGTGTCTTTGAAAAAGAGGGAGAGAGAATGAGAAAGAGAGAGAGAGAGAGGTGAGATTCATTCTATTTCCTGGGGTTCTCCTGATCTTCTCAGAGCCAGTAAATTAAATACTGTCTGCCCTCCTCATATGAGAGGATCTGTTCTGAACACACACACACCCTGCATATGGGTAAAAGTGTATGCTCAAGCCCAATAGAAAATGATAGGATGCATGCTCGCTATGATGCGAGTACGCACCCCATTACTTTTGCTGGGCTTGTCTTCCGTGTAAACTCAAAGATGCAGAATGCAAGCCTGACTATGGAGATGGCTGACTGTATGTTGTTTTCTTTGTGGAGTGAGGAGAAGCTCAAGAACTCTGCAAATTGAAGCTCTACCACTTTGCTTTCAAACAATTGACTAGGAAGATGACTCATGTGATCTGGTAATCTAGCTGGGGATGCATCTTTCTCTTCATACAGTTGCAAGCTGTTGCTTTGAGACCTCATGGTGTTACCCCATTTTTATAAAATAAAATAAAAAATTAAAAGAAATGTGAAAATTTACATTTTATTTATTTATTTATTTAAAAAAATCTCCTCTTACTGACCTTCATCCCACTCACACCATCTTTTCAGGATTTCCCTTTACACCCCTTGTGACACCACTGAGTTTGGGCTGTAGAGGCTGTCTTGTAAGCATCCTGTCTCTTTTGTACTGGGCCAGGCATTCTGAATCTCTTTTTCAAGGTAGCTATAACATGTCTGATTGAAACTTTTCATTAAAACATTTATTTTCTGCTAAGCATTCTATAGAATCAGATTTTACTGGTTATAATGGATCCCTAATATTTATTAATACATTGAATGCTATATTTTGTCATCTGATTTTTAAAATACAACATGATGTTATTATTTCATAATTTCTGGTACGCATCCTGGGAGTCAATGACTGAATACAGATCAAAGAAAGGGGAATGGCAAATGATTCTTCTCATATTTGTGTAAAGAAGTCTATAGAAATTATGACTTCTTGCCTAAGTATAACCAATGAAATTCATGGAGTTGCCATATGTGGACAAGTGACTTGATGGCACATATGTTACAATGATAGCTTTACAGGCTGGAGGTGTTTACAGTGAATGTGAGCTTTCAGGCTGTGAGAAAGCTCCCTTTCTTTAGCATAACTGATCTGAAATTTAATGCAATTTTAAGGATGAAATCATATAATGGCTTTTTAAAAATTAGTTTCACACCATATTTTGTAGGAGACTATTACTTAGGAGAACATTTCAGAGCTGTCTTCTCTAAACACCATCACTGATTCAGGCGGTAATAGTAACTACTGGTGTGTGGCATGCTGACCCCTTTGACATGACAAGGGTATTAACCTTTGTGATCCTGACCCGTGGCTGGTGGCAGAGGCCACCATTGCTCCAGATTACTCCTTCACCACATGAAATCACAAACAAATTTCATTCTTTTGAGAAGGAAAAAAACCCCTTCTGTCTTGGGAAACAATGGTTGTTGGACACTCTTAACATACGGTAGCTGATTTAGCTAGTGCATTTTCTTCTACAAGTACAAATACATCATTTACTACATTCTTGAAAATTAGTAAGCTGAAAAAGCAAGGCAGGGAGAGATCAGCATCCACAACTGGTCAGTCAGTGGAAACTGTTGCATCTTCAGCATTTGAGAAAATGTGAGTCTTCTCTCTACAAAGCTACAAAGAAAGAATTTGGATAATCTGACTGTTGCTGGCTCTAAGTATTAATAGTTTTTTTAAAGCAATCTTTGTCATTTTAGAGGAAATTAGAGAGACTAAAATGTGGTAATTAATAGATAAATTATTTTTTTTAAATAGAATTTTTACTAGGAACTCTTAGCAGGAACTAGATTTTAGGCCTATAAGTTAAAGATTGTTGCAGTTTTAGTTCTGGATATCACAGTGCTAGGGTTCAGGAGCATGTGAATGCTGTGCGCTCCCAAACCCTAATGGCGCCACCCAGGCACCTTTTAGTGCCCGTCTAGATCGGGCCTAAGAAGTTTATCACACGAAAGAGATCAGGAGTTTATCCCATGAATATCCTGGGAGAAAAAAAATCATGTAATTACGCATAACGATTTCACATGATGTCACTCAAAACACACCATTAAATTGGTCACAATGTGCATTAATGCACATCCTTTTACTTTTGGGATTTCGGTGACATTGCATTTCTGCATTTCTGCATTGCATTTCTGATATCACTTTATTTGTGCAATTGTGTGTGATAATCATTCATGCAGTTACTCACCATTTCTGCTTCATTTGCAGGATACTTTAAATGTGCTTTAATTTCTCTTTAATTCCAAAATCAGCCCCAATATGATAAACAAAGACAATGACTTCGCACCAGACCCTGAGAATCTGGAAAACTTTTCCCAGTGGCTATGTTGGCAGGAGATGTTAAGAGCTGTAATCTACCATGTTTTGAGGATATCTCATTGGGACAGACTGTTTTAGCCTTATAACCATCTTGTGAGGCAGCTCCTGTACAGCAGTTAAGAAGCTGAGAGATGTGTCCTTGTTTTAGTGAGCTTACTGAGTTCATGACGAAAACAAGATTTGAAGTAGAGAGTTGCCAACTAACATATAGTGGACCATACCCAATATGGCCATTCTGCTGACAGAACTGCTTCCGCCAATGAAATTGAGGGAGAGTGGGACACCCTTCACCTTCAACACTGGCATCTGGTGAATTCCATGTCAGTGGGACAGTGAATCTGTGCTGGGTATCAGTCCGAACTTTGATGCTATCTAAGGGCTAATCTTCACTGCAGAAATAATGCAGTTTGACACCGCTTCAACTGCCATGGCTCAAGGCTATGGAATTCTGGGATTTGTAGTTTTGTGAGATATTTAGTCTTGTCTCTCACAGAGCTTGTTGAGTGCCACAACAAATGACACATCCCAGAATTCCATAGGATGGAACGGTGGCAGTTAAAGCGATGTCAAACTGCATTATATTTTGGGAGATTGTGGTATCACACGGGGATAAGAAATGGGAGAAAGGCACTATGCTCTTGTTACATTTGTGTAATCACAGGAAGATTTCCACACAATCTTGTGCACATACCATATTTGTCCTGTCATCGAAGCATCATACAACTTCTCATTAACAACCAAAAAGCATGAATGGCTTGCCGATAGCGCTTCATTAGCTCTATCGCAAATGTGCGAAAGGCAATCACATTTCAACAGCACCATTGAGAATCCATAATTAAACCTTCTGGAAATAAATTGAATCTCATGGGAAATTTTATATCCAATATTTCTTCAATTTTTTGATGTATGGAACTCCACTATTTTTTGTCTTCCTATATGACCATCATTGGTATCTCTTTCTTCTATACATTTCCAACATTTAGGGTCTACTTGATTGTACATTTTTGATTATTTCTCCGGGGTCATATACCATCTGTAATGCATTTTATATATATTTTCCCTTAGATTTTGTGCTAATTATATTTTAATTGTTCTTTTCCACACTTTTCCCTATTTGCTTATTTCTATATTATGTCCTACATTCTTAGCCCACTGAATCATTAAATCTTTAAAAATTCTTCTTCCATGTCCTATCTTAAAAGTATTTTATATATTTTAGAGAGAACTTTATGATTTTCATTTACCAATACGTTTTCTAATTCTGTTAATTTCCCTTCCATACCGATATTTTTAATTGCAATTCTTAATTTTTCTCTTAATTGTCTATACAATAGCCATCGTCCCAATATTTCCTTCTCTTTTAATTCCTCTTGTGTTAAGATCTTAATTTACCAGCCTTGATTCTTAATTAACTCTCCAAATTTTATCCAATTATCCTTCAAGAAATTTTCTTTTTTATAAAATGCCTCATGGGGAAAGACCCAAATCAGTGTTTTTGGTGAGCATTTTTAAAATAAATTTTCCAGAGCTTTAATAAAGCTCTCCTTCTTTTGATTTGCAGAATGTAAAAGTGCTATTTTACTGTTCGTGAATTGTTAATGCCCTGTTATTGTGACACCATGTGAAAGTAAGGATTGCAATTTCGCCATTGTTTCATTGTTCCTAAATAACATTAGAATAGCACTATAAACATGTAAATAGTCCTCGTGTGATAATCTCCATAGGCCCAAGTTGTCAAACATCAGCCCTCCAATAGGTTCAGCAACATTAAAGAAGAGATTAAAACCCAGAGCAGATTCACTGCTTCACAAACATGGAAGCCATTGGCCACCACTGCCCTGCAGCCCTTCCCAGCCCAGGTCCACCCACAAAACTTGCTTTAGAAGGGTAGGACACCCTCTGGCTAAGAGGCCCATTCACACAACACAACGATAGCATTATTATTCCACTTTAAATGTCCTGGCTATGCCCTATGGAACCCTGGGGTTTGTAATTTGGTGAGGCACTAGAGTGCTCTGGTTGAAAATTCTGGACTCTATTTTCTGGTTGAAAATACAGTGCGATTTCCGGGATTTGATAAGATGCTGACATGGTAGTGAAAGTGTCTCACCAAATATAATTGTTTAATGTGAGTGGGCCCCAGGTTTTGGGCTGGTGCAGAAGACTGCAAGGGAAAGATACTGCCATCATATTAGCAGGGCATCACTTGTGTGGGGTTATTTCCCCATTTTCCCAGTTATTCCTATCAGGGTGACCCAAATTGTCCAGTTGCCTGTGTTTTTGAATAAAGGGAAATTCATGTTATTATTTTAGGAAAGAAAATAAAAAGGGAAACCTGAGGGAAACTTGACAGATTTATCCATCCCTAATGTTTGTCTTTTTCCTTATCCCTTTTAAATCTGTCTCCTCAAAACTGTACATTTTTCTTTTATTAATTTGCTTAGTTTTCTGAGAGTCAAATACACCTTAGAAGAATCCCTTAGGTAACAAGATATATTTTTCAGAGCTTAGAAATGTTACTTTTTAGTGTATAACTCTAAGAATGCCTCAATTTTTATTCTGACAGTTGTAATTAAAAAAAAAACTTTTTCCAAGCTCTGGAACTTTTATATTACTTGGTTTATATGACAAACAATTTATATATTTTATGTTAATTTGTTGGAAGCTGCTAGGTATTAATTAATTAAATAGTTCTTAAAATTCTACCTTTTACTGTTGTAAAAGTTTTTGGATTTTCAGACTAAGATTTCAGCCAGAAAGATACTTTCCAGTATTCTGAAACAAGAAAGAAAGAAAGAAAGAAAGAAAGAGCGGACTGTTTTCACTAACAGGCTCAGGAATTTTTTCATTGGTGAGAAAATGGAGTGTCTGCCACTTACTATATGTATGTCATGACATGGCTAAGAGTTAAGAATCAAATGACGTGTGAAACTTAGCATCTCTGTTCGATGTTCCTGTTGTTTGCCTAGGCAAATGATGTATGTAATTCAATTAGCAAGCTTACACTTATTTTGCAAATAAATGGACAAATTCCTTGCCTTTATTTAGTCAACAGAAAAGCACTTGACAGTGATGGTTTTCCATTTTTCATGCATTAGGTCCTACCAGTCACTCTGTGAAAGAACTTGGATGTACCTTAAATCCCATTTTGGGGGAAAGGTGAGCTACAAATCCAATAAACAAATAAACAAACCACTATTGTAGACACAAAAATTAGCCATGCCAGAAGTAACACAGTATCACTACTGGTTGCTATTTTGGCTGATATTTTTGGTGGGGGGGAGGGGGGTCAAGTATTTTTTGTAAGGGAAACATTTAGGGATTTCTAGGGGGTTAGGAAAAGCAAACTGCAATATTGGCATTCACTTTCGATGACTTGTGGGAAGTTTTCAGATGAAAAATCACCTGAAAATCAGGATGCCCCCAGATTTAAAATGGGAAGGCTCTGGAGGCTTCCACAGGGCTTCAGGGGCAGCATTTATGCATTCCAAGGGTACTAAAGTTAGAATTGTCCAAGCCACTGTATTTCCCATCACCATATATGAATGTGAGAGTTGGACAGTGAAGGAGGCAGACAGGAAGAAATTGAACTAATTTGAGATGTGGTGCTGGAGAAGAGTGCTGAGGATACCATGGACAGCCAAAAAGACAAATAAATGGGTCCTAGAGCAGATTAAGTCTGAACTGTCACCGGAAACCAGCATGACAAAACTGCAGCTGTTGTACTTTTGCCACATCACAAGAAGGCATGGCATATTAGAAATGATAATAATGCTAGGAAAAAGTAGAAAGAGTCAGAGCCATGTACTACTTGTGGTCCTTCTCTGCTGGGATCAGCAGTGCTGTCAGAACCTATAACTGACCAAGGTGCTAAATAATAACTCAGAATCTCCAAGTTCTGTGTACAGAACTTTTCTACATAGTATTTACAGCATTCTATACAAACCAATGACTATCCAACCGACCATCTACGAACAAAAGCAACCCACACTGCACATATGTCACACCCATATTATACATTTTGTCCATGACATAATCTTCTCACACAGGTGTCTGCAACAGTCCTCTTGCATCAGCCTCTTACATCATGTTGTCATCCTGGGGATATCCTATTAGGTGTGATGATGCTACTTCATGTCAGTCAACATGCTGCAACCTTACCCGTGTGTTGCATCATCCATCATCCATATTCAGTGCAGTGAATTTCAACTTCAGTTTCACATAAACTGACAGAGGTAGACCACACACCAGATGGTTAAATCCAATCATGGAAGTCATGGGTCTGAATTTATAGGACCTAAGCAGAACAGTGGTGTACAGGGGACCTTGAGGTGTCTCATCCATGGGGTCTGCATGAGTCAGGTTGACTCAAAGGCAACCAGCAACAACAGCACAAGGGCAACATGTGGCCATTAGGCTGAACTTTGCCCTGCTAGTCTACAGCATACTGTCAAATCTCATGATTTCACTACCGCATTTTAATTTATGAAGTTAGACTTGTCCTTCAGAATGATAAAAAGAAAAGTCTATAATAGATATTATAGTTCTGAATGTTTAGACCCCCAATTCCAGATGGTGACCACACTGAAATATGCGACTAACTAATCAGTTTGTCACAGGTCAAGACCTTTTTCAGTGCAATTTATTATATATCATTATAAATGTACCGACAATGTATTTCTATATCAACATTTTTCTTTAAAATCCTCAGTGTCAGTCACTAAAAAATCATGTAAAAAAATCAGTCTTTTGTATTGATTTCTTGCAATATTTTCATTTTTAACCAATATTCATGCACCTCTTTCAAGCCAGGTTAAGCCATTTTCTGTAATTTCATCAGGGAACTGTCACCTCAAGACAACATGATTTCTGTAATTCCTTTTCACAAATCAAATGAAATATATGTCTGGGTTCACTTACATGTTCATAAGGCTGTATCTGCATCTCATAAATAATGACACCACTTTAACTGTCATGGCTCCATCCTATGGAATTTTTGGATGTGCATTTTGTTGTAGCATCAGAGATCTCTGACAGAGAAGGCTAAATATCTCACAAAACCACAAATTCTAGAATTCCATGTTCATTCAGCCATTGCAGTTAAGATGGTGTTAAGCTGCATTATTTCTGCAGTGCAGATGCAATGTAAGAAAAGTAATGTTGAAAAGTACGTTGAAGCATATCAGGAAACATGCAACTATTAATAACTGGGCTAAGAGCTTTTTGATCAGATGTATTTACTTGATACTGGGAAAGCATTACTGCACTGCCATGATGAGACTGATAATTTATAAAACAATAATCTAGGGAATTTTAAAAACAATCTGGGATTCTCCTCCCCCAGTTTTTGTTTTGTGAATATGCATTAGCAAGGTCCTGTGGGAAAGTATAGTAATATTTAATTGCTGTCAAGCATTAAGAATAACCTTTAGATCAGAGCTCATGACTTGCTTTTTTGTTGTTCTTATGTGTCATCAAGTTGGCTTTGATGTCTGGTCAGGTCTTAAAATTCAGGGCCATGGCTTTCTTGGTTTAATCAATCCACCTATAGTGCAATCTCCCCCTTTTTCCTACTGCCTTCCACTTTACCAAACATTCCCTTTTTCAAGGAGTCATGTCATCTCATGATATGTCCATCCAAAGTATGACAGCCTTAATTTAATCATCTTGTTTCTAGTGAGAGCTCAGGCTTGATTTTGTCTAAGACCCATGCCATTGGTGTTTCTTTTTTCTTTTTAGCAGTCCATGATAAATATAGAATTCTTCTCCTGTGTTGTATTTGAAATGATTTGATTTTCTTCCTGTCAGCTTTCACAATCACACTTAGAAATCAGAAAGAAAAAAACAACAACCTACGACCTGATTATTCTGACTTTGGTATTTAATGATATGTCTTTTACACTTTACACAAATGGTTGATCTCCAGACTAGACTAAATTTCCACCAGCTTTAACCATGATAGATGATGATTGGTAGGAAATATATTCCACCAACATGAGGAGCATACCAGTTGCCAGTGCCTTTCTCTGCTCTAGAAAAGTTCAAGTTCTTTGAAAAGTAAGTGCTTTAAAAAGTTTTTTAAAAAGATTATGTTAAAATGACTTGAATGTTGCATAGTTTCACAGTAGCCAATTCATACCGAAAGGCACTACCAGATCCCATCTGATCTTGTAACTAAGCAGGGCCAGCTCTGGTTAGTACTTGGATGGGAGACCACCGATGAATACCAGGTGTTGTAGGCAATATTGCAGAGAAAGGAACTGACAAAAACTACCTGTGAGTATTCCTTGCTTAAGGAAATCCTATGAAATTCATGGGGTCACCACAAATCAACAAGCAGCTTGTGGGTGGGCACACACACACTTAGCTATCATCTGAACATGATTTTGGACTTTTTGCTCCAGCCAATTTGACTGTTGTACTTGCTTATTTACACTGCTTAAAGAGAGTGTTATTTGGATGTTTGCATTCATTAGCATATTACAGTTCAAAACTGCCTTCTAATTAGGCTACCTCTGAAGTACAAATTGATCCTTTGACAGCTTACAGCAAGTGTCAAAGCTATTTAGCAATACACTGTGATTCTTTGTGAATTACTATTTACCTCTGTCTCTCCCTCTCTCAAACACTTTCACAATGGCTACATCTATTTGTTTCCAGAGGTTCCAAGAAATGTATTTGGGAAAGTTAGCTGATGATCAACACAGCTGCTTAATGTCAAATGATGCACAGCAGGTCATCCAGAAAGAGCATGGTTTTTAGACCCACCTGGGGAAATACTTTTAATGCCAATCCCTTGGGATGGAAATGGAAGGTCTGAGAATGTTTAGACTCTAGTGCTAAAAGTAAAACTATGGAAAGAGATTATTAGGAGAAATGTGTTACAACCCTGAGTGATGGGTGTTCCATGTGTTAGACCATAAATCTGAAACAAACACTCCCCCCAAAAGTAAACATAATTTAATAAATGTATATTAGTAGAGATACTATGGAATTGTATATATAATCTACTCTGATGTTCTTTTTCTTTCAAAACACTGATGAAAAATAGTTTCAGAGGTCTTCTTGAAATCTTGGTTTTCTTGAGGCCTTCCAGGAAATCTGGTAGTTTGCTTTTGCTTATATTAACAAAGATATTGATTTGGGCATATACTTTAAAATCTTAATAATTTAGGGGCTTCTCTGTTGTCTGGTTTTCATTTCTTTTTATTACAGTAATTAAGTTGGGAAACTCTGGACCTGGCAAAGGAAAGATTGGTCAATTAATTTAGAAAAGTTTAGACAGAAAGGTGATAATGACTAGGGATTTCTCATCAACATAAGGGCATTCTAGATTGGCAAAAAGAAGTGTGTTCATGGCTGCATGAAAGTCTAGCCTTTAGATGAGAAAAAGGGAAAGTGTGCCATGAAAATGCTTTTTTTTTTTTTTTGGCATTTTAGGGGAGAAGAAGCGCCTTTAAAAAGGTGCTGGTTTTCCCAGCTTCTTTTTTAAAAACTGCGAAACAGTGCAGCTCCATCTAAAGGATGTGGTGCAGCTGCTAAGCATTAAGGAAAAGGCAACTTCATGTCACACTTTCCTGCCAATCTAGAAAGCCCCATAGTTCTCTTCACCATAATTTACTTTTTGTTGTTGTTGTTATATGTCTTCAAGTTGCTTCTGACTTATGGCGACCCTAAGGAAAACCTACCGTGGCATTTTCTTGGCAAGATTTGTTTGGGGAGGGGGGGGGGTTGCCATTGCCTTTCTCTGAGGCTAAGAAAATGTGATGGTTTCATACATATCCCCTAGATTAGCAAAGGTATATCATTTCTGGTGCATTTCACACTCACAATAATCCTTTACTTAAGACTTATGAATGTAACTAACAGTGACAGGGAGATCCATCATGGTGTAGTCATTCGAGTGGTAGTCTATACTCCAACAGATGAGAGTTCAAATCTTCACTCAGCCGTGGAAACCCACAAAGTAGCCCTGGACAAATCACACACTCTCCGCCAAGTCAAGGGCAAATCTTTAAATAATTCTTTAGAATTATTTACAACAGGTCAATGAAGTTGTTTTACATATCCAACCTGCTAGGGTCGATAGGCGTAACATCCATGAAGCTTGCCACTTGCATCTGCCAAGAAAAACCTATGATGGGGTCACCAGAAGTTGGAGTTAACTGAAAAGCATATAACAATAATACATAACAATAGCAAGACATACCTATGGTCATACAACAGGAGATACCTTACCTGTTGCTACACTTGTGGAGTTTCATTTTCCAAAGAAAACACAAACTCATATGTGGCATCTAACAGCAAACCATATGGATAAGTATTTGCAAACAGCCCCCATTAGCAATTATTCTGCCAGGTTAAGAGCCCTCCCTCCATGGCAACACCATCTGCCCTACGAGGGAGTGAAAGGGCAGGCCCACCTCCATTGGGCTTGTCCTAGATTAAAAAGCAGAGTCCTACCTTCATGACAACACCATCTGACCAAGGAGGGAATGAAAGGAGAGGCCTAGCAACACCATTGGGTCTGGCCTCAGGTTGAAGAGCCCTCCCTCCATGACAACACCATCTGGCCTAGGAGGGAGTGAAAGGGCAGGCCAAACTCCATTGGGCCTGTCCTAGATTAAGAAGCAGAGCCCTCCCTCCAGTCCATCTGCCTTGATCCAGGCATCAGAGAGAGTGAAGAACTGCTGGACCTGATCCTCTTCCCCACCACCATTCCCTTCTCCTTTTGTGTTGTGTCTTTTTCAGATGGTAAGCCTGAGGACAGGGAACCATCTAATTAAAAATAATAATTGTACGCCGCTCTGATAGCCTTTAAGGCTGAAGAGCAGGGAATAAATAAATAAATAAATAAATAAATAAAATTATTATAAATGGCATGAGAACTTTGGCTATGGTACATGAGTGGGCATATAAACATCATTTGATGTTGTGGTCACATATCCCCCCTACTCTTGTATTCCTTTGCCACTGTTATCTTTCCTTTTCTCATTCTATTTTATGGGAAAGTGTGCTGCATTTGTTGTTGTCATGTGCCTTTTATTCCCATTTAAATGCAGAGAGGAAGGTCATCATGCAAAAAACTAGAATGGAGCAAAGCCGTGGTTCTCAAAATTTCTACCCTTGTCACCCCCTTTACATCTACATGCAGCCACTGCATCTTTTCCTCCTGCTCAACATAGTATATGAATAAAAATATTTTGTTTCTTTAGTGTGCATATTGTTGCTTGCACATTCATGTATATTCATATTTTAATATTCACAATATTATTTAAATTAGGACAGTTTCTTTTAAATAAAAATTTAAAAGACTGTCTCGGTCTGTTGACTGCAATAAAGGCAATTGATTGATTGATTGATAAAAATCAACACGTGTAAATTTTACAAATACTGTCTCTCACACAGAGCCACACTTACATACCTTACAGATATGTACACATTCAGTGATGCTCTTCCATTCTTTCTTTCACTTACACACAAACCCATTTACTCACACACACAGAGAGACACACAGAAACATTCATTCTCTCATGTATATGTGAGATAGAAAAAGTTTGGGAAGTGGAGGAGGAATAAAGAGGGATCAGAGCCTCCTAATCTCACACTCCCCTTGATCAACTCTTGCATCCCTCTCCATGTCCTGCCCCACAATTTGAGAACCACTGGAGTAGAGGCACATTTAGACTGCTCAGATGACAATGGTTGTGTATTCTTCCTCAAGTAGCAGCCCAAGAGATTTGCCTGTTTCTGTGACGTTCTGGCCATGTTCGTTTTCATGGGGGAAAGACAGAATGATACAGCAGAGCTCATATCTGTCTACTGACACAGCATGGGTGGGCCATTTATACAATAAACCCCTCAACCAGGTTGGTCACTCATTCAGTTCAGGACAATTGAAATGCTTTTCAGCACCAGTTATTTACAACAGGTCAGTGCAGCTGTTTTGCACATCCAACCTGCTAGTGTGACCTTGCATAACATCCATGCAACTTGCATCTGCTTTGTGTCAGTCATTAAGACAATATACACATATTGGTACGGATGAGAAACTGCCTCCACTGCCCTACTTTATCTTCCTCCCATTGCAAAATACACTGTCTAGATAGAAGTCTTTCCAACTAAAATACTTTGCCTCAGTAATGGACAAAAGGTACGCTATAACTAAATACTGTAAGACAATAATAACTCAATATGAAAATTTGGACCGTCTCATTATTTGAAAAAGAGTAGGTTCTGCAAGGGTCTTGGGTTTGTCTATTAATGTTTGCACAGTTAACCAATTCAGGACACAGTAGCCATAAGATTATGGAGGTTTAAAATGCAAGGCCCTTCTTGACACAACTTTCTTCCTTTTGACACGATTCATGAAAATGCACAAGTTTAGCCTTTTCAGAAATCACTGCACTGCGGAAATAATGAAGCTTAACACCACTTAAACTGCCATGACTCAGTGCTATGGAATTCTGGGATTTGTAGTTATGTTGAGATATTTAACTGTCTCTGTCAGAGAGCCCTGGTGCCACAAGAAACTACAAAGCCCAGAATTCCATAACATGGAGCCATGGCAGTTAAAGCACAGTCAAACTGCATTATTTCTGCAGCGCAGATTAGACCATTGTCCATGTTTAGGAAGTTTTCAGGTGCTCCAGGATGTACAGGTCAGGAGCCCTTCCTAGTGCTGGACATCTCAGAATAAGTTCCAGTGCTGGCAGAGCTTCTATAAATCCCACAACAGCTGTGGGTTTGCAGGCTACCTCAGGCCTGGATACTTATGTTTTAAGAGCAATTAATTACAGTCATAACACTAACACCAGCCCAAGTTAACTAGTGTTACAGTTGCAATTTAAAAACCAGCCTCTGTTTCCCCTCCCCTTTTAAAAGTAACTAAAATAGTAAAGTAACTCATTACTTTTGAACACTGAAAATAGCAAATGACAGAAATCTATAGGAAAGGTGGAGGAGCCTCACAATGCAGTTTTAAGTGTGCTTTGGTGAGGGAAAACATTCTGAGAATCTTTCCGCTATTAATTTCTGTTTAATAACTTATTTTTTTATTGCTTTGAAAAAGATGGCCCTTTACAAGATTTACATGTACATGTAATGTATAAATATACATTTATATAAATAAAATTTGACTTTCTGTTTGTTTGTTCCTCCCTCACATGAAAATGACTACATGAATTTTGAAGGAGATTTTTAGGATGGTCTGACTTGACACAGGCTACACGAGGCACCCAGAATTTATGGGGAGAGATGGAATGACCACAATTATTTTTTTCCATTTATCCAAAGCATTGTGTTGGGAAGCTGATTGGTATGCTCTCTTAAAGGCATTTGAGAATGATGCGTAGAGTGAGGAACATTTGAGCACCCTAAGAGACAGATACTCATGATCTAGAGCAGTGGAAACTGATTATTAATGATGGTTAATAATTCTCTTCAGCAATGCTGAGTATCAGAACTAGTTTATAATAAAGAATGGTACATCTGTACAGTAATTCATGTCAAATATATGCCCTTGTTCAACTACTCAGGTGGGATACGATGCTGTGTGAATTCAGTTACCATAACACTTCAGACAAGCTTCTTGCTTGCTAAAAGTTTGTTCCATCTAACGATGGACAACTCCAGTTCCATGGACACCAATGCATGACTGGAAAATACTCTCAGTATTTGTCAGAATTTTTGAAGACCATTGAGAGCAATAATGAAATGGAATTCCATTTTTTTTTTAAAAAATTCTTATCCATTCAGCCTAGTCAGTCTTTCCACTCTTACTTTGTGTCCGTGTATACATGATATTTTTGCACACAATCTCATTGGAATAAATTGGTGCACCCTTGCAAGGGATTTAATTGCACTCTCCATTAGGGAGGGTGGGTGCCTCAGCTTGGAGATTTGAGTTATGATTTGGGCAGCAAATGTTTATTTATTTTATAAAATATTGTGGCACTGATGCCTATATTTATGTCCTGGTTAGAGTGTTTAGGGTTAGGGAATATGTCCTAAAGGGCACAATGAGATCTTCTTTTGAATAAACATACACAGGATTGTACAGTAAGTAAAGCAAACCTTTGAGGCTACTATACATTTTCCAAATGGGATACAGTCATCTTTCTCAACTGAGCAAACAATTCTATTTTAAATAATTTCAACCAGTACAATGTGTTCATTGTAAACATTTATCTATTTATTACGCATTTAAATGTGCACAGCACATACACCACAATATTGAACAGCACCTGTATAAAACTACAGACAGATCTGGTAAATGGTGAAAGCTGGTACCATGTAACATCGATATCAAAGTTTTACAATATTATCAGAACCCTACAATATAAACTACCTCTGAGAAAATCAAGGGCAAGGCTGCCACTTGATAAATGAGATGAAAACAAAAGTGATAAAGAAGGAAAACCATTCATCACATCCATTGTGTTAATAAATGAAGTCAGTTATTCTGATTGTTTTGATTTTGTTGACCTACATATACTTTTTGCTTCAGGGAGGATACCAAAAGTTAGGAAAATTACTGTTTGGGACTATATTCCACATGGCCAAGCTGATTGGGAGAAGTGGTTCTGGAAGTTTTAGTCCCAAAAAGTAACTTTTCCAAGCTTTCCCCATATGAATATGAACATATTAAAGATAGAGAGCTATAGACTGCACAGAAACATTCTGGAATTCCACAGCCAAAGGTTTACCTAGGACTGGAGTGAAAGATCATATTTAACTTATGTTTTGCAAACATCAGTGAGATGGTTGAAAGAAAATCTGGTCCTGCTATACTCTGATCTCAGTGGTAAGTAGTGATGGACAGCTCCCCTCCGTTCTTTTCAGAAATGGTTCCTTCCCCACCCAACAACAACAGTGACAAAAGCTTTTTCAGATAATGCTTGAAATTATTGTCCAGTTTTTCCTAGGCAAAAAAGGAACAGAGAAAGTCCTCCTTTCCTTTCCAGTCTCCCCATTTTCCTAGGGAAAATCTTAAGTGTGGTGAGCCAAATAGAGACAAGAATGGTCAGCATGCAGACCTCATTCTTAACATGGTCACAGCATGACCATGACCCTCCATTTCTAGTTAGGGATAAGACCTAAAAGTAGACTTCTCCAATGTCTTATACACCCTGCCTATTGCCAGTTACTCTCATATGTTGTTCAAGGGCAAGGCTTTGGTTGTTTTGGGTTTGTTTTGTCCTTGTTTTTAGCTTGGGAAGCACTGAGAGACTTGGCTAGCAGCAGGGCAGGAGCCAGACTCAATATTGAGCTAGTCCTCATTTCTGGAGGTTCCTGATTTTATAAAGGGTTAAATCTAAGGTTGCCAGAGTAAAAATGGAAAGGACTCCTATACCTTTAACAGTTGTGTAAAAGGGGAGCTTTTAGGAGGTGTTGCTTGTTACCTGGTTGTGTGACAAGCAACACCTACTGAAATTCTCTCTTCTAAACAACCATTAAAGATACAGAAAAGCCTTCTCCAGTTTTCAGTCTGTCAGCCCTAAACCAGAAGAGTGCATACTCTGAATTTCTCAGATTCTGAACTTTCCTCCACCAGTACTGGTCAGTAGCTTTACCCTTCAAGGTTCATTAAGTACAGTACATATGCAACTCATTCATAAGCACAGTATTGATCATATATGTATAATAAGCAGGCTTCTTTTTAAAAATGTAGGAATGTAGAAAAGGGGGGGGGGGAAGCTGAACTCAGGTTTTCTGTAGCCATGGAATTTTGATAATGCCTAAATTTACAGAGTATCTAAACATTCTCTACAATTAGAGCATGGAAAGTTACTTTTTGAAGGTAATATGTTGTGTAAACCATTAGAGACCCCAAAGGGTAATTATTGTTAACACTGTAAAAGAAAAAAAAACTAATCACATTAATTATTGCTTTTCTGCTCATTACTTTTCCAATTACTTTTCATTTCTTATTAGAAGCAACGAGAGTCCATAAAATTCATAAGAGAATGACATAAAACAGGAACAATTTTGCTAACTGTCTGGAGAAATGCCTTAAAATCCATTAACAAGTACCTTTAAAACATTACTTGTTGCACCAAAATTATTATCATCATCATGATATCAGTGGGTAAAGACATTTCCACTAACAATATTACTTTTGAATTGACCTCATTGCCAACAAACAAACAACCAACCAAACAAACCTAGGGTGTTACAGGCAACTACATTACTTGTAATTGATTATCCAAGTTCCGTTTAAGATTGCAATCTCTTGCATCTATTCGGGAATACCTTTATTCTTTTTTTGTGAGGCTTCTAAGGACTAGTTTATAAAAGGTGTATGTTTATACAATCAATTAGCCTATGATGATAATTCCTGAAATAAATTCTAACTAAAAAGTGAATGGAAGATTGAGGTATACTTACAGGGAGAACCAGCAACCTTTATCAAGGTCAGGGATGCTTGATTCATTTCTCTTTCCACCCCAATGAAATGTACATTCTCAGGTAAATACGTTTAGGATTTTTACTTCTGATAGAAGTAAATCCCTCAGATCCACATGCAGCAACATATAAATAATCCAAGCTAATCTGGCAGAGTCTATGGCTAAAGCAACCCAGAACTGATTGTTCACATAGCTCTTATCTCAGGCTAACTTGGTACTGACAGATTTTGCAATTTGCTAGCACTACATTGTCTGAAGATTGCAAGCCAAGAGCATATTGGCATAATCTTTGAGAGTGAGCATAGGATGTGTACAGCCACTCAGCTTGTCTTTCAGCATTTGCCTGAGGTGGTAAAGAAGGAGAATGATCCACAATAGTAATTCCATGTGTTCAAGTAATCAAGTGATAGCTACAACTACCATATGATGGATATAAGCTTAGTATCTCATTCAAATACCTCTCATATTAAACATTTTTAGTGGCAACATGGCTTCATTAAAGTTGCTGAGGGACCCCATGCAGAATATTTGGAGACACCCATGCCACTGACACCAGACCAGTGAGTTGGTTTGGACAGAATGCAAAATCATGGCTTACTCTTACATGCATGAACTGTATGAGCTTGCTTCTCTCATGCATATGAAGAAGTAATTGGAAATATTGAGTTTTGTTTTCAACTAACCATTATGTCTGAATTCTGGGATGTCACAGAAAGGAGGGCGTAGGCCTGTTCTCTGCTACCCCAGAGGGTAGAAACAGGTTAGGTCTCCTTTTCTGGACATCTTCAAAAAGAGGCCGGGCAGTTGCCTGCTGGGGATGCTTTAGCTTGAGATCCTACACTGAGCAGGGTTAGACTTAATGGCTCATGAGACCTCTTCCAGTTCTTTGATTATATGACTCTTAGTCAGACATAAAAACTTTTTATTTTGATTAGGTCTGATCCTGACTTGTTTAAATTAATCATAGTTTAAGCAAGCCAGAGTTAGAAAGCTAGCAAATGATGATCCAAGATCATTAACCCATCTTGCTTTACTGTGTGAAATATTAGCCATCAAGGTTTCACATGGGCAAATTCCCAACCCTTTCCAGGGCTTGCAGTGTCACAAGATGCACTCTCTCTCTATATCTATTAGAATCCTGCATTACCCCAATGTGGTTGCCATTTGGGGTGACCAGATGTAATTTAGTATGATTCCTGGTCACTTTTAGGCACTTTTAAGAGGGCTGCCAAAAAATAAATAAATCATTATTTATCGGTAGGTATCAGTAATTGTTATGGTAGAATTCAAAGATATAGCTGTGTTAGTCTATAGAATCAGTATGTAGAGAGATCTTGTAGCACCTTTGAGACTAACTGAAAGAAAGAAGTTGGCAGCATGAGCCTGCGTAGACTTCAGTCTACTTCCTCAAAAGCATCCAAAAGCATCTGAGGAAGTAGACTGAAGTCTAGGGAGTTTATCAGACGGCGGAAATTGGAAGTATAATTTAATGGCAATCCAAACGCAATCATGGGGTTTCACATTATTGCGTATTAAAGTATCTCACACAATTTCAGGCAAAAGGGAAGTCATTCCGAACGCAATCATGGGTTTTACGTTGTTTCGTATTAAAGCATTTCACACAATTTCAGGTCATTTTCGGGTAATGGGAAGTCATTCTGAATGCATTCCAAACGCAATGGGAATTTACATAAATTCACTAAACTAGCAAATTCACGTGAATTCGAATTGGCTCCAATTGGCTCCATTTGCAATAAAGAGAAATTCCTCCCGTCTGATAAGGTCCTAGGAAAGCTCATGCTGCCAATTTCTTTCTTTCAGTTAGTCTCAAAGTTACTACAAGATCTCCCTACATACAGTATTTGTTATTATTTTTATGGCCAAAAATATTTTTCAACATACAGTAATTTGGTTTGGGGAAGTAGTGGGGAATTGGGAAATTAGTGGGGGACCCACACCAGAATCCCCCAAAGTCCTCACATAGCCAGGAAGGCATATGATTCTCAATCTTGTCATAGTTGTAGCTGTACCAGAAGAGGAGAGTGTGAGTCCAAGGCTCATGCAGGTTCAAACATGTAACAGTAAACCATAGCTTAGTGTTACATGCTGAGAGCTCCTATTTCTCTCAGTGTGCACAGAGAGTTCTCTTGCTTCCCTACAAATCAGCTCCTTATACTGAACCAGCCTGTCATCTTTCATATTTCTTCAAAGAAGGGGTAACAACCATGCTTTTACTGTTCTATGACAGGGACAACGCTGATACCTTCCCCAGAAAAATGTAAATATTTACTCATTATTCCACATGAATATGATGGTTTGGGTTTTTTTAAAAAAGAGAAAAAATATTATGAACATTATCACAAGAGTTTATGCATATTTGTCAGTGATTGCCTTTCTTGCACATCAGGACTAGTTTCACAAAATGCAATGTTTTTGTGCAAGAAACCAGTTTAAGAAGCCACTAGTCTTTTTTTCTTCTCATGAAGGAGTGCATGGGGATGATGTATCATGCTGAGACAACCTGATGGGGTGTCTTGAT
The DNA here is from genome assembly GCA_034509955.1 of Urosaurus nigricauda. Lineage (NCBI taxonomy): Eukaryota > Metazoa > Chordata > Lepidosauria > Squamata > Phrynosomatidae > Urosaurus > Urosaurus nigricauda. The sequence goes on along the minus strand of JAOEGL010000001.1, from coordinate 85,572,584 downwards.
GTGTCCTTTCTCATCAAGGGTGATATCAGAAGATTTGCAGCTCCCAACTCTTCAACATGCAGAATTATAAAGCACAGCCTAGGAAGTGGGATCTATGATCACAGTTTTGCATGCATTAACTCACAGCCAGGCCTCTTTTGCACTGTTGGCCCTAGGATCTGGCCAGCCCCATAGCCATGGGACTCTGGGAATTATACTCCAAAAAAGTATGGTTGCCAAGCTTTAGACGTGAATCTGCATACTTATTCCAAAGAAATTACACTGAAATCAATGGATAAGATTTGATGACTGTTGCCTAAAGAGGTCAGTGGCAATCATCACCTCCAAAATAGTTCTGCAACATTTAGTTTTGACCTAAAACCCAGAATGGTTTCACTGCCCCACTCTCATGAGTGCCACTGAAAGATGTCCCACCTGACAAAATCTTTGAAAGCCTCTGGTTTGCCCACTCCAGTCATAAATATAGTGGCACTGAGCCAGCCTGCAACAACAGCATATGATCATCCACATAGGCTACTGCTGTGGTAGAACAGCTATTACACCCTATGATAAACCTTTTTTCCCTAGTGCTGCAAGTCTTACACTCAAGCCTCAACACTGTGAGTTATCTCCTAAAAATGATAAGGCTTTCTAGAGTTTGCTTTTGCTGGATGAACTTAATATTGTGTGTTCAAAGCCACACTTCTATTTAAAAAAAAGAAAAAAGAAACCAGCCCTCAAAGCTCAGCAGAAGTTTTCAGACTTCCCCTTTCCTCCCCTTTCCACCCCCCTGCCATCATTCTTAAACCTGTCTGTTCATTCTTTGCTTTAAAGACATGGTTTACATTCACAAAATATATAAAGAAAAATATAGGGTTACTGGATGACCATATAGTGCTGCAGCCTGACAGCTGTCTGCAAATATTTTCACCATGATTATCCTTACTAAAAGTAAATCACTGGGTAAAGATAGCACAAACGTGACAAGGCTCAAATTGGATGCAACCAACGCTATCTGGAATACTTGTGGCTACATGGTGGGGGGAGGAGAAAGTAGGGGTTTGGGATGCCCCCTCCTCCCACAATGGAATTATAACACTGAATGAATGGGGAGGGAAAATGTATGCACCTTTCCAAGCAGTTTTTTTTTAAAAAAGGAAACTGGCTTCAACAATGAATGAATGAATAAGTGAGGTAGACTTGAATCATTTAACATCAAGGAATGAAATGTTAAGGCTGCAACCCATAAACCATTTTACATCATAGCAGTTCAAGTTGCCAGAATTTATTAAGAGTAAGCCCACAGCTACACTGCAAAGAGACAGAACAATTTTATATCCCACATATATTAGCAGGGGGTGGGGAGATATACTGGTAAAATTTACACCATGTCTTATACTCTGTCACAGTGATGTGGATGGGCAGCTGAAGGTTTTCTGCCCTATATCTTTCCATTAATTCCTATGGGTGGGATTGTGCTTTATGACTGCTCTGTGCTCTGTTAGGACCTGATGCCTAAGACTATTCCACTTCTCTCCTGCCACATTCCTGCTCATGTTTTAACCTCAGTTTGGGCTTTGCACTGGCAGAGCAAATACACTGGTGATGTGGATACACTGAAGATACTCAGTGTCACAGCATCCATGCTGTACATCAGCTTTATTCGAGTTACAATGATATCATGTAGTTCTGCCAGCATAGCAAGCCTTCTGCCAAACAGTATGGCTCCTCAGCTTGGGTACCTTAAGTGCAGAGCTATGCCAGAATTTAATGTTTCCAGAAACAACCCCGGTATCCTGAATTCCAAAAAGCTATGGATCACTAGCAGCATACTTTTTGCAAAATGGTGAAGCCAATGCAGTGCAAACCACTCAGCTATGTTGACATGCTAAAGAATTGGCAAACTCACTGATGAGGAGTGGGTAGTCCTTGGAATGAGTCGTTTCATAAACAGGCCCATCTCCAGCAAAGGACTGCCCAATAGCATCTCTGATGATTTAACATAGAAACTAAAACCATTTAGATCAGTCCATTGAAAGCTCAATTACCAACAGGAAAATCTGGGGCCTTTTCTTTTGCAATGGTACATTCCAGGCTTACACTGAAAAGGTGACATATACTTAATGGGTTATGGATTGCAGCCTTGAAGGCAGCAGCATATTATTTCCTTCTTAATATTGTATTAAAAATAATACATCAGCTTCAATCGTCTAGCCATGTCTTAGAGAAGGAGTGGACAATTTGTAGAGCACTAGATGTTATTTAACTAGGCTACAGTTGTCCACCTTATCTCAGAATTTGAACATCATCTTCAGAAAAGGAAAGCGAGAGAGACAAAGGAGTTTAGCGCACAGCAAGATAAAGAGACTTATCACTCCTGATTTCAAGCCAAATTTGGGTTGTCCCCTGGTTTTATTGCATGGCCTTTGCCCCCCAAAACTGCCATCGGGGTACAGCCCAGCTTCAATACTGGTCCCTGAACTCACTTCAGTGACCATTTTTCAAAGTCAGGAGCTTTCTGACTTTGAAAAATGGTGCCAAAGAAGTTCAGGGACCAGTATTGGAGCCGGGCTGTACCTGGATGACAGTTTTGGGGGCAAAAACCATGCTATAAAACCAGAGGGCACCCCAAATTTGGCTTGAAATCGGGAGTAGTAAGTCGCTTTATTTTGCTGTGTGCTAAGCTCCAAAGAGAGATCCTTTTTGATGACATGCTATTTAGTCCTTGCTAGAATAATGCATTGGTGAATGGGAATGATGTTATCACATTAAAAGGATTCGTAGTTTTCATTCCAAAATTTAAATGCTACTAATCATAGCCTGTTTTATAGTGTGAAAACTTATGGGTAAGGAAATGAACACAGACAGTCCAAGCGAGAACAACTAGTAAAAAAAATATACGGATTGTCTAAATTTAAAAATGTATTTTAGTAATCTTAAAAGATTTATTCTGGAGGTTACTGTGGAATTATTTTCTGCATAATTCACCCAGCATGTCTGCTGTGCATCCTCCAAGACTTTCACACAATATATTGGTGAATTGAATCCTAGGGGCTCCAAAGAGACTGCTTCCATGAAAGTTCAGAGTTCAGCAATAGCAGATCTAAAAACAGCTTAGCAGGGTGGTACTTCAATGCTACGCTTTCTGTACCAGCAGTAAACTGATACTATTTCAATGAAATAGCAATCCCGCACAAAAGGAGGTCAGACATTGTGTTTTGCTACAAGTTGGCATCAGAACTGAGGAAGGTTTGCCCAGTCCCTTTTTTTCCTCCCAAAGATTATGACCTGATCTGGTGGTTATCATTGGTTTCTTTAAAAAGAAGGGGAGGGAGGGAGAGGGAAGGAGAATAACCATTTCATATCCACTAACAAACACTGTACAACACAGAGAACAGTGCAAAACATTGTAAATATAGGAATCGGATTTCACGTTAAAAACAAACAAACACATAATAGCAGCACACCTGTGATAACTTACCAAAAAAAGTTAAATAAACCACAATGCAAAAGAGTCCTCTATGGTTGCATTGTGCAACCAATAGCTTAAGTTGAAGTTTTGTTCTCTGGTGGGTCTTTCTTTCTTTCTTTTTTTTTCTTTTCTTTTTTTAGGAATTAAAATAAATCAGAACTATAAATAAGTTTCTGGCAATATATACAGACTTAAATAATTTAAATATCTTACATCTACTCTTGCATAAAACTCTCAAAAAAAGTGCACCATAGATTCTGCCCATTGCTTTCCACTCTCTTCATTGGGCTTGGCCTTCTCCCCCTTCCCTGAGGTAGGTCTGAAGGGACAATTCTCAAATCCTAGGAAGAAAATGTGTCACTGTCATGGTGGGAGAGACTTTGTTGCCTTTCTTTGTTCTTCCATTTTTGCTTAGGGCTATGTACATTCCCGGATAGATCTGGGACTCGTAAGCGTTGTAGTTGTTTGGCAGCAGGATCTCTTTGAATTTACACTCATCATTGAAATGGTTCTGAAATGAGAAGGGGGGGGGGGGCAAAAAGGAAAGAAACAAGGGATGTGAGTCAGGTCTAGAAAATTTTCTTGAAAACAGAAGTGGGAAAGAGGAATATTAGCAGGTTTCCCATTCTCTTTTCTACCAGCCAGGGCTGCTACAAACTCTTCAATATTTCACAGATTAAAAGCAGGACACATGTGGCTAGTGCTGAGGATCCCATAGACAGCCAAAAGGACAAACAAATGTGTCCTAAAACAGATCAAGCTGGAAACTTCCCTGCAAGCCAAGATGACCAAACTGAGGCTGTCGTACTTCAGACACATCATGGGAAGGAAGGACCCATTGGAAAAGACAATAATGCTGGGAAAGGTGGAGGGAAGTTAGAAGAGAGGAAGACCACATGCCAGATATTAAGGAGGCCATGGGTTTTATGGGGTTGCAGGCATTAAGCACAAAAATGGAGGACAGAGGATCTTGGATATGTCTCAGTCATAGGGTCACCATGAGTTGAGATTGACTCGAGGGCAGTTAACAACAAAAACATCAGAATGGAGTCAAGATCGTAAATGTTATTAATGAGGAAGAACAGAGAAGGAGAAGAGGCAGTAGCAGCTTTCTTTTTACCTGTGCCTACCACTATGGCACCCCTCCCAGAGGGAGCGGATCATTGCCACAGTGGGGCTAAAAAAGGTGGTGTTTAGTTGCCCATCTGCCGAGCCCCAAAGTTACTTGAGTGCAAACTATTTTTGCACTTAGAACATTATCACACCATGGTTTGTTTCACTGTTGCCATGGTTTATTTTCATTTTTGACCCTTGCTTATCACACAACATTGTGACCCTCTCGTGGTCACATTGCATTGAACCATTTGTCAGGGCAGTTCTTTTCAATCATGGAAGAAACCTATCAATAATAGCAGGAACTCATTCTGCAGCAATTGAAGTAATCCAAGGACAAAGGAGGAAAGTGGGAGAAGGAGCAGGAAACTGGGACATTTTAAAAGCAGTTGAAAAATTAGGACGATAGCAGATTGATTGGGAGAGACCCTGCCAAACTAACAACAACAACAACAACAACAACAACAATTTTTATTTATACCCCGCTCTTCAGCCAAGGCTATCAGAGTGACTTACAATCTGGGACAGTTAGAAGGTTTGGTCCTTTGGAAGAAAGGAAATTTTAAACAGGCAAACTGCTAAAAGGAAAAGGATTAAGCAATCTGAGACTACCAGCACTCCACCACTGAAAACTTTTCTAGAGATACTTTCCCACAATAAAAAAGTCTATAAAGAAAATTTCAGAACTACATCTAGCATTAAAATAACCCATGTATAGTATCTAAATACTAAGTGTTGAAATAACTCATTCTCAGCTAATACACATAAATTCACAATAACAAAGCCAAATAATTGCCATTATTACTAACAGCAACAAAAATAACATACAAGAGCATTCCCCTGTATTGTTCAGCAGCAAACTATCCTACAGAGAAAATGCCAGTGCCCATAAAGTGCTGTGTGCAATTAAATTTTTTTAATGAAAATTCATATATAAATATGTATTTGTGTATGTATTTTGAATACTTTATTAAACATGCCATTTTACTAAAGGTGATGGTAAAGTTTTTTTCCCTTGACAAGATTGTCTAGTTATGTCTGACTGTACAGGGCGGTGTTCATCTCTGTTACTAAGCCAAAAAGCCAGCATTGTCAAAAACAACTCTGTGATCATGTAACCAGCATGACCACACAGAATGCTGTTACCTTCCCACCAAAGTGGTACCTATTTATCTACTTGCACTTTTACTTGCTTTCAAACTGCTAGGTGGGCAGAAACTGGGACTAGGGATGGGAAGTCACTCCTTCCTGTGGCACTTGGGCCTTGACCTGCCAGCCTGCCAGTTGTGCAGTCATTAGAGTCAGCACCTTAAACTGCTCAGCCACCGCATCCCACCATTTTACCATGTTACTGTAAATAATGGGTCTTGAACATCCATGGAATTTGATATCTATGGAGAGTCCTGGAACCAAATCTCAATGGATACCAAGAGCCAACTGTAATTCCCACCATCCATTTTGTCTACAGATGGTGCAACGAGCCAGAAATGGGAAACCTGTTCTATTCCCTTTACCATGTGACCAGCTGACAACACAAGCTATATTCCATAAGCCACAAGCACCCTCAGGAACTGCTGAGTTGTGGGAACCACTTTTTAATAGATCTCCCAACTGGGTATCAGCCAACTGGGGCCTGAATATGAAACCTTCTGACATGGAATCCACTTTCCAAATACATGGAGGGGGCAGACTCCTCATCTCATCTGAGCAATAGATGCATATTCTATGTTGTGGTTTTATTTGAATTCCAATATTAAACTCAATGAATTAACTGCTTAAGAGTAAGGATTATTTGGCAGAGAAGGCTAAAGATGGAAGCCCTCATCTTAGGGGAAACTCTCCTCTTTCATTTACAATGCCCCTAGAATATTTCCAAGCATGGAAAATCCTTGGGCAGCTGCCTTGAGAAACAAAGGGAGACGGGAGATCTCTTTGCCTCATGGTAAAGAGATTTTGAAGAAGAGAGAAAGCAAATAATGGACTCAAAGGAAGATTTCAAGGGTTTGATCCATGACTGGGAAATGGGCTTCCTACTATATTTTAGCATTCATCTCATAGGCTCCTGACTAACTCTTTATGGATGCCCAAACGCCCAATGAGAAGAGGGCAGCCTTAGCCTATGTTTGCTATGTGATCCCTTTAAAATTCATGATGAACCTTTCCCCCCAGGTCTAACATTTCTTCCAGGAACTAACTAACTCTCTCTCTCTCTCTCTCTCTCTCTCTCTGTATATAGAGAGGTTTGGCCCTGTAAAAATGCCCCACCATACCACTGCTCATGAGTTTATCTAATCATTTTATCAAAGCTATGTGCTATCACCACATCTTAAAGTAGCATATTCCCTATCAGAACACATGAATGAAAAAGTGCAAGCGGTAATCCAAAACACATATATCAATTGGAGAAAGTACTTCCTATGATTATAGTACCGTGGGAACATACAATCCAGATGATACTGGAGATGGCAGACAAGCACTTAAGTAGTACCACAGATCAACACAAGTAGCCTTTGGGAAGTCTTTGTTGTGAAACCACTTGGATTCAGCCTTATTTGTACTACACTGTACAAATAATGCAGTCTGACACCACTTTAATGGCTATGGCTTCATCTGACAGAATCCTAAGATTTGTAGCTTTGTGAGGTGCCATGACTCTTTGGCAGAGAAAGCTAAAGATCTTGTAAAACTAAAAATCCCAGTATTCCATAGGATGGAGCTATAGTACTTAAAGTAATGTCAAGCTGCATTATTTCTACAGTGTAGATGCACCCTACATCATACGTAGAGATAAATCCATTAAAATCTATTGGACCTAAGTTCATTATAATTTGGATTCAACTCCATGTGAAATAAATGAAGTTACAGAAGGCTGGAAACAAAGATGTTTTTAAATGGAGCAACATTACTGCAGCATTTTTCTTATAATGTAAGTCTGAGATCCCCATACAAACCGTGACAAATCCTCCAGAGGCAGGAGCATATTAAGACACACTAACACCCTAAGTAATATCAGGTTTAATAGGCCTTATAACACTATTACCCTAAATATGTTTCACCCTAACAATTATGTAAAACAGGACATTTAGTGGAAAAGTATATTAAGAGGCATGTCAAATGCAGTAGATTACTAAGTGTATGCATAATGCCTAATAGTGTTTTTTCTGTTTGCATAAAGATAGTCAAGATCAGCTGATTGATGGCTGTACTATATATTGATATAGGAGAGAGCACATAACACTGGTGCTCAAATCTCTCCACTGGCTGCCGATTAGTTTCCGAGTGCAGTACAAGGTGTTGGTTTTAACCTTTAAAGCCCTACATGGCTTGGGTCCATCTTATCTCAGGGACCGCCTCCTCCCATACGAACCCCCCCCCCCCCCCCGCACACTCCGGTCTTCTGGGAGGAACCTGTTGCAGCCTATGAAGACTAGGCTGACACAGACCTCCCAGAGGGCCTTCTCGGCTGTCGCTCCCAGGCTATGGAATGACCTGCCGGACGAGATGCATCTTATTATATCTTCTGATTGCTTTAAAAAAGCCTTGAAAACGCATCTCTTCCGGCAGGCCTTCCCAGAAAGTCCTTAACATCCTGGCTCTGCTTGGGTTAAGCTCTCCCATTAGCATTTTAACATCTTGACCCTGATCTCTATGCAATGGGTTGCAGTTTTAAATTGAAATTTTTATTATGTTGTTTTAATTGATGTTAGTTTAATTTAATTTTAAGGGGTGGGTGGTTTAAGGGTTTGGGTCATGTATATTTTATCTTGCATTTTTTAATTGATGTAACCCGCTCCAATTGGATACAGAGGAGCGGGCTATAAATAAAACATTATTTTTATTATTATTATTATTATTATTATTATCATCACCACAACCATTTGCATTTCTGACCTCTCACTGAGGATGTGGCAATGTGAACTGTCACGACAAGTACTATACACTCCAGCTTTCCCTATTTGGCAAGGATGCTTCCAGTTGATCTTTTGTCATCAGACTTCTCAACTGTTTTTAAAATGTTCGAGTTTCTCTCTCTGCCTCCCACTTTCTCCCTTTGTCCCCAGTTGCTGCAAAAACAAACTAGTGCAGCCTCTTCTAACTTGTTTGTTCATCTTCACTAATAACCTTTGCCATTTTAGCCATGCTGTAATGTTGCTTGCCACAGATTTTTACCTGTAAAATATTGGAATAGGTGTCCTTTAGAATTTGCCACTGTAATACTCTTCATCATCATCCCATAAATATGGGTGCTGTAGTCCAAAAGGTAACTGTTCCAAGCTCTCCCACTCTCTGTATAAAGGCTCTATCCCTTGTGTTGTCTCTTGGATATATAGACCTGTATCCAATGATGTCACTGTGCTAGCAGAAGGCCACTTGTAGAAGAAGTTGTGCAAACTTATGCAGCTCACAGTGGAATAATAGAGCACCACTATGCTAGCGGGCATTCTGTTAATGTTATGTTGGATTTAGGTCATATCTTTATCTGCCCGAGACATAGCATAAAGGATGTGGCTTTAGATCAACTAGGAAAAAATTATTATAACCATGTAGACCATGCAAGAAGGCATAAGATAACTGACAGGAACAAGGTAATGGACAGCAAACCACTGTAGATAAAAAAAAGAGAGAGAGAGAGAGGAAGCATTACACCCAATTTACTACAATTATAGTGCAAAACCTGGGGGGAAATGCAAGAATTTTACAATGGGTTAGTATTGCTATCATTGGGGCAGACCTAATGGATCCCACTCAGCAGAATGAATAGAAGCATGCAGTAGAGCTGGCTTGGCCCATTATGAAGTCAGTGAAGTAATGCACTCGGTCATCTCAAGAGGTGGGGTGGAGTGGGGTGGGGTGGAGTAGGGAATACGACCATTAAATCCAGAGTCTAAAATTAACGGACTGCACTGCTGCCCTTGACACTCTTAGATTTAACCCCGCTTACTTTTGGACAAGTCAGTGTGAAAACGATCTCTTTCCAGAATCATTAGACTGAGAGGCCTGCCCACACCAGCTTATACAAACAGGGAGGCCACAATAGAAGGACAGCTGGAAATGACCATAAACAAGATTTGTATTATTTTTAGTAACCAAGTAGGCTTAAGAAATGAAATGCCATTTAACTATTTATTCACAAGATGGAGTATGGGTTTTCTAAAAAAACTCCTTTCAAACAACTCATTCCTTCCAGAAGAGATCAGAGAAATACATACATTTTTGAATCAATGAATTTTTGCACAGCAATTAGAAATTACTCATTTGCCAGTTAATAAAACAAGAACCAATAAGCACTTGGTGTGATGGAGCACCACATTCCTGCACAGTGGGATGTGGTGGCTTAGTGGTTAAGATGCCAATTCTGATGACTGGAAGATCAGAAGGTTGGAAGTCCAAGGCTCAAGTGCTGCAGGTGAACTCCTGTCACTAGTGCCAGCTTCCGCCAGCCTAGCAGTTCAAAAGCATGCTAATGCATGTAGATAAATAGGTACCACTTTGGTGGGAAGGTAACAGCATTCGGTGCAGTCATGCTGGCCACATGACCACCATAGTAGTCCTCGGACAACGCTGGCTGTTCGGCTTAGTAATGGAGATGAGCACCACACCCTACAGTCGGTTATGACTAGACATTCATGTCAAGGGAAAACGTTTACCTATATTCTTCTAAACCTTTGATAACTTATCACTGAAGTATGACAAGGATGTGGCAGAACTAGTCCCTGATTGCATGTATTATGGTAATGCCTGAATAGGTCTTTCCCCTCACAATGACCTCATGTGTTCCAGTTTGTACTGGAGGCAGGTCCAGAGGAACAGTGGTGAATTTTGAAGTGCAGGTGTCACAATCACTGGCTCTATAGTCTATGCCCCAAACAAAATTCCAAACAAACATTGCAGTGATATATAACAGAGGTGGGAATTGTGTAGCTCTCCAGATGCTTCCAGGACTGTAACTCCCAGCTCTATGCTGATTAGGACTTATGGGAGTTGCACTCTAACATCTGGAAGGCTGCATAGACTATGGAGCCAGTGATTGTGACACCTGCCTGATCTATACCAACAAACCGGATCTATGAGTTTCTGTTTTCACTAGGAACAAGTCTTTTGTAAAGTCAATGGGTCTGCATTATCCATTCAAGAAAACACCAATCCAGAATACTTTGCATTACAGGAAGCAGCACTCATAAGAACATATTACTGCTGGAAAAATCGATCCCTATGATCTAGTTTCTGTGACATGTGCAGCTAAGCTTCAGAGGAAGTAGGACTGCCTATGTTAAGTAGCAGATATCTTTTTCTCAGTGAATTTAAAATGTGGTGCTTAAAGCCTTCAAACCTTAGCTCCACTATAATACTAGGCAATTCCAAATATATGTTAGATTTCAGTTTTTAAAATTATGGGCAAACATCATAATATAGCTTGTATGTTTCAATAGCTCACCGTACAATCAGAAATGTCTTTTGCACTTAAAAACTAATTTTGGAATATAAACTGCATGCATTCCATAGATTCCTAGTTAAATATATATATATATATATATGGAACAGGATTTTTTGGGAGCACTTTGTGTAGTACTTGTTTAACCCTCCCCTCCTCACTGTGGTCCTAATGGTCTTTCCCTTCCCCCATGCTTCAAGTTGCAAAAGAATAAATACTCCAATTGGAAGTTTTATTCCTGTAGGTAATTGCAAAATGATTGCAGGCTGAATTTGGCCTGGAGAAGAGAAGGTTAACAGATGATATGATGGCCCTGTTTAAATATTTAAAGAGGTGTCATTTTGTGGATGGAGCAAGCTTGTTTTCTGCTGCTCCAGAGAATAAGGCACAGAACAATGGATTGAAGTTACAGGAAAATATTCTACCTAAATGTTAGGGGAAAAGTCCTTACAGTAAGAGCTGAGTGGAAAACGCTACTCCAGAGTGTGGTGGAGTCTCCTTCTTTGTAGGATTTTAAGCAGAGGCTGGATGGCCATCTGTCGGTGCTTTGATTTTGAGTTCCTGCATGGCAGTGGGTTGGACTGGATGGTCTTTGTAGTGTCTTTCAATTCTATGATTCTATTATGGCTGGGGAAGAAAGGGCTAAATCTTGTAAGCGTCAGTTAACTCTCCTTGTAAGCTTCAGTTAACTGTTGTTCACTAAGCTGGCATAACTATGCCTACATACAGGGGTGTCACTAGGGTATACAGCAAGTGTGGATCACAATGGGTGGCTTCCATCAATCTGCCCCATTGCTGCTTTTTCTGAGTCAGCCCAGGCAGTAAGAGGAAAGGAAGGAAAGGTCAATCTCCTGCTACTGCCCCCCTCAGTAGCCCTTTCCGTACACCTGGTGACACCAACCTTAGTGACGCAACTGGCTACATATGTGATAGCAACAAGAGGAAAAAGGCCACAGGTGAGTAACAGCTGTGAAAGAATGAAGACTCTGAAGCAACAGGTTGCTTAGAGCTGGCAGATCTGCCTGCCTTTTCTTGCCACCAAGAACAAAGTGTGACTGCTAGCTTTGTTCACCAACAGGATTCCAACTTATGTCTGCTTTTTGTTTTTGACTTTGCTGCTGGATGGCCAGATAGAAAAGAGGCCAGAGCTCCTTAATGTTTGTTTGTTTGTTTGCTTATTTATTTATTTTAACATTTCTATCCCACTCATTATCATGTGATCCCAGGGCAGTGTATGTTATAAACAATTTGAAACACTTCCAGATTAAAAGTATAAATGACATAAATGAGACAAAAACATATTTAACAAAGCAACAGTTAAAACCAGATTTAAAACACTTTGAAATAAACAAATTTAATAAAATGCCATGTTGTGGCTTGGCACTGGCAAGAAACCAGCATTGGTGCCAGTTTGACCTCCAAGGGGAAGACATTCAACAATTGCATCATCACCATCTCCTATCTTCTCCCCCTTCAAATTTCTGCCACTGGTGGGACACAGAGGAGGACCTGTCCTGCAGATATCCATTTCCAGGCAGATATATATATATAGGAAAAGAGCTATACAGAAAAGGAAATTTCAGCAGTTTCAGTTTCAAGCTAGGCCTGCTGAAACTCTGAAATTCCTCTTTTTCACATGCCTAACTCACCTTGATGGGTTTAACACCCCACCTGAAGAGAAAGTACGCTGTACTTAAAAGCTTCCTCATTATTTTGTGACATTTGAATTGCTCCTGACAAGGTTGTTCTCTAACTGGTTTATCACACTAGGGGGCAAACAGGATTTGAATGAGAGGAGTTTATCACACGAAGGGAATTGGAAGTATAATCCAATGGCAATCTGAATGCAATCATGGGGTTTCACGTGATTGCGTGAAAGCTGATCACACACATTTACGGGCAAAGGGAAGTCCTTCCGAACGCAATCATGAGGTTTCGCGTGATTGCGTGAGAAACTATCACACACAATTTCGGGCACTGGGAGGCAATTTTGGGCAGTTCTGAATGCAATGCATTGTCAATACGCAATCACGTAAATTCATTGAACTAGCGAATTTACTCAGTTCCGAATTGGCCTCACTTCCATTTCTTTCGAAATTGGGAGAAATTCCTCCCATGTGATAAACTCCAGAGTTAAACAAGAATTAAACAGAAAATGTCATATGATAAACTATATAAGAGTAACAGACACCTGCTTCCAGTGGACTCTATCTCCCTTGTTTCTGAATGAGTCACTCACTGTCCTGGGTGTGCCTTCTATGAGTACAGGTATTTGTGCTGGATCAGGGCAATTGATGCTGCTTCTGACTGAAAGGAGGTTGGGGCAGAGCAGTGAAACATGTCAAGCCACAGTTAAACTAGAAGTGGAAGGATTTCAAAAACAAAACAAACAGCTTCATTTATATACTGCTTCATACTGCCTAAGCAGTGTCTCAGCTGTTTACAACTGTACTCTACTGCGGTACAAATCTGGCTCCCCTGAGATTCTCCAAATAACCATCCCCCCTTCCCTGTGACAGCATCATTTGGTGGTTTCTCAGATTTTGTACAATTTTTTTCCTGGAACTTATTTGGTTCTAGGGTTGATAAAGATTCTCCATCTTGCAGTGGACACCTTATATCTTTTCAACTATTTTATTTTAGCCTAGATCGTAAGCTGCCTTGAGTCCTATTTTGGGAGAATGGCAGGCTGTAAAATAAATAAATAAATAAATGCATCCATAAATAAATCTTGCATTTCAGCTCACAGGCAATCTGATAGATGCCTACTAGAAAAGTAAAACTGACATTCCAAAACATTACTCTATCTTGGAACATAGTTAGGGAATTATTTTTTTTTCTAATTTGCCAAGCTATAAACATCTTCTTGAAACTCTTGAAACTGTCAATTCACTTGCCAAAACAGACTATTATCATGCTTGAAGATGTATTTGTGTATTAATAACATTTTTTGACCATCATGGAATCTGCAGAATGATTTCCTGCTGCAAGTGCAGAATATTGCAGTAAGAAAGGTGCCTTCCTTTTCTTCTGACAGTTCTAATGCTCACTCAGCCATCATGTAAGAAAACCAGACAGATGTTGCTTGGGAACAACTAGGAAAAGTTGCCTTTTTGAATTCCCTTTTTGGATAACAGATCCTAAAATGACCCATCCAACATAGGGTGCTTACAATATCTCTTCTGTGAATGATTCTAGACATGTGATCAAAAGTATGGAGTGTTTCACACATACATTTAAAACAAAACAAAACAAAAAAGTTGCAGCTGACTAACTTCATAACTGCTACTTACAGATCCATACAGCTTGCCTTTACTGTTCATGGCTACAAAGAGTCCACTTTTAACACCAAAGATGCTCACCACTCCTCTTTCCACTGGAGAGATCTCCAGTAAACCTGTAAGAGAAGGACAGCACTTGAGGAACCAATGGGAAGTAAGCATGTGTAGCAATATACTTTCTCTTAAACCAGATGATGAAGAATGTCCACAGTAATTGATGATGTTCTAATTATATCAATCAACCTTCATCAGTTTTTCTGACATGAAGCCTTGCTAGTACACAATTCTGAACCCACAGGACTGTTTCAAATATGAATATGGGAGAGAGAGAACCATGTATGCTACCTTGATTCCTGCTTGGAGGAAAGATGGCATATAAATGTAATAAACAAATGTTCTGATTTAGCTAAGAGAGGTAAGTGTTCAAAAACCTCCTTATTCTAAGCATATCTAGCATTTTACTCTTGAGAACACAGAACATTATTAAGCATCAACCCACAAGATTTGGCTTGCCACCTGGTGACATATTTAAAGGGCAACAGGTTGGGGTAGGCTGGCCTAACTTTACAGCATTACACACCTCTTTGGATTACTCTGGAATTAATGAGTTGTTAATGAAAGACATTGATTCCTTTGAATGACTGTGAATAAACTGAAGATGGGTCTGCATTTGTCTTCTCTAAACTGATGCCATCATTCCATGATGACAGGGATGCTGGGAGTTACAGCATGTAGTTGAGGAAGGCTGGTCTACAAGTTCTGCCATAGTGGGGAAGCCAATTTCATTGTCCTATTTAAGGGCTATCATCACAGGATAATCTGTTTCTGTGCACCACAGACAGCATAATTTTGTCCAGTCCAGTGTGCATGTAGTGGAGCACTGAATGGGGCTGGCCTTTTTTAGCTTGAATTGAAAGAAAAC
Source organism: Urosaurus nigricauda (assembly GCA_034509955.1). Classification (NCBI taxonomy): domain Eukaryota; kingdom Metazoa; phylum Chordata; class Lepidosauria; order Squamata; family Phrynosomatidae; genus Urosaurus; species Urosaurus nigricauda. Next base: position 85,557,384 of record JAOEGL010000001.1, on the reverse strand, counting down.
ATTATATGTTCACAGACCAGTTGGACTGCTAGTTGAAGTCTGAACATTTTAAGTGGGATACAGTGTTGTTTTGACCATAACCCCCTTGTAATCCCGCATCTGTGGGTTTTTGGGGTTTATAGTCCAAACAGTAACTTTTCTGAGCTCTGTGCCACTACATGGAAGTAGGGGCTAGTTTAGGAGCTCAGGGAAGGCTGTGAGGCCTACACAACAGAAAGGAATGGCTCGTGTCTGAGGAAAAACTGTCAGGCAAACTACTTCTGTCCTTCCCCATGACCCACTGCCTGAGGTTGCTACTTGATAGGGCGAGCCCTGGTGCTGCATATACAAACTGGTTACTATCCTGGACCTTGTTGCATGGTGGTGATAGCACCACTGCATTATGCAGGCTTATCTCTACGAGGGTGGCTACCATTGTCCAGTAAGGATCTAGGCTCATCAACTCTGGATACTCAAGAATGTGCTATGCAGCCAGAGCTACCTCACTGCTGTCATCATCCTCCACTAGGGGTGAAACTGCTCAGATTGAAGTTATCTGGAGAATCATATTCTCCCATGTGAACCTGTGTGTGTTTTGAGATCTTCTGGAGAGGCTCTTCTCTCTGTCCCATGCTACCTCTCACAGATACATCTGGTGCGGACACAGGAGAGGGCCTTCACAGTAACTGCTCCCAGGCTCTAGATCTCTCAACCCAAAGAGGTTAGACTAGCATCCTTCCTAACTTTCTGCAAGTAGATGAAGACCTGTTGTAAATCAACTTGAGTAACAAACTAGGAAAAGGGCAGGATCATCACAATCACTACCATCACCATCCTCATCCCTGCTACTTGACTCCCATCTGTTATCACACTGCTCTATTAGAGCTTTCACAGAGCCCCCCCCCCCCCCTGTGTGTGTTGTGTGACTTCAAGTGACTTCTGATTTATGACAACTCTAACACAAACCTATCATGGGGTTTTCTTGGCAAGATTTGTTCAGAAGAAGTTTGCCATTGCCTTTCCCTGAGGCTGAGAGCATCCAGTGGGCTTCATGGCCAAGTTGGGAATTGAACCCTGGTCTCCAGAGTCATAGTCGAACACTCAAAATACTATGGACCACCCCTGAACTGTCTCCCTGGTAGCCCAGCCATCTGAAAAGCAAATGAGTCCTGCAGAAATGGGTGAACTATCTAAATCTGCACAGCCAAGCTGCAAATGGGTTGATTTAAAGCAGCCCTGGATCCTGGCTGTCAGGTATCAATGACTTAACTTTGACCAGAGTTTTGGAAAATTATTCCTCTGCCAGCCATGAGCAGTGGGCATGTTATTTGGGAGGTAGATTCTGGGATCTGTAGACCACCAAGGACCTTTCCCAAGCTTTAGCCCTGATTGGATTTCTGCCTGCTTCATCTCCTTGGACTTCACTTTGGGCTTGGAATGCTGACATCTTTTGCCCCCACTATGCTGATCTATCCAATAAGACAGACCTTCAAACTTTAGTCCTCCCATTCCTGACATGAAGCCCAATATGGTTAAAGTTAGGGTTTGTTTTCATTCTGTTTTCATGGTTAGCAGCGATCTCCCACTTTGTCAGGCTTAAAATAAGTGACAGTATGCTTCAGGGTGACACATGAGACATTTGCCATGGTGCTGCTGTCTTTAACCCCTCCTCCCAAGTCCTATTGTTTCAGTTGGATGGGAGTTAGAATTAGAGTCAGAGGGCCATGGGGTTAAGTCACTAACAGATGCTTTTTTTTTTTTTTCTGGTGGAGGATCCCAGCCTCTTTGCCAAGTGACTGTGCGAGCTAGAGTCCCAAATTATCTATTTATAAAGCCTATTGCAAAAAAAGGAGGAGGGACATGGGAGTAGTTTATCGCAGCAAACCTTAGGGCATTGCAGCAGTGGGAAACACCTGATTCATTTTTATTTTTATTACTAACAGAAAAGGTCTTGCTTTAAATTCATGTATCATACACTCAGGAGGGGGATTAGTGATCATTGCAGGGGTGCATTTTTTTTAAACTTTGTCTATGAGACCACATCTTGAATTCAGAGGCAGAGATGAGCGAAACAGCTTATTTCCCCAGAACTCCTAAGTAGCATCACATTTGACCAAAAATAGGATCTAGGAATACCACTTTTTAAAAGATGTTTATTTGCTGTCCAGACATAGGAAAACCAACCACTGTCAACTGTAGGCAAAATATTTTATTGTTGTTATGTGTCTTCAAGTTGCCTCTGACTTATAGCCATTTTCATGGCCTGATTTATTCATTGGCTTTGTCGAAGGCTTGACCAAAGTCATCCAGTGGGGTTCCTTGGTGGACAAGGATTTGAACCCTGGTCTTCTGGAATGCTAGTCCAACCCCAGCCACTACAACACAGGGATATAAGGCAAAGTATCGTCGTGTGCCTCAAGTTATTTCTGACTTGATTCAGAGGGAAATCTATCACAGAGTTTTCTTGGCAAGATTTGTTCACAGGTGGTTTGTTGTTGCCTTCTTCTGAGGCTGAGTGTGGCTTGCTCAAAGTTACCCAATGGGTTTCTAGGGTCAACCTAGAAACTCTTGTCTCCCAAACTCCTGGTTGAACACTCAAGCCACTACACTACGCTGGCACACTTGGCAAAATATACAGTCGCTTTATATTAAGAGTACAAAAGGAATAATCCCCAAGGTGGCACTTTGCACTAGTTCATAATATTTCCTTCTTGTGCTCAAGAGCAGAGAGTAGTGGTTGGAGTGTTGGACTCTGGAGACCAGGATTCGAATCCATGTGATAAACGAATTGAAGGTACACAACAACAACAACAACAACTCGGGAGGAGTGGTCCCTTTTTTAAAATGGGATTGCTTTCATTGGCTTGGCAGGAGCCTTGCGGTCTGCACCTTACTGTTATGCAAAGGGCTCTTGGAGTCCCTTTGAGACTCATAGTCCAAGTCCTAGTCCCCCTGACTTCAGTGGGTCGATTCTAACCGTGAGCTCCAGCCCACCTTTGCAAGATTTAGACCAAAACACATCCAACCAAGGAGCACAATCCGATCAACACAAAAGAACAAAAGGTGGGGGGGGGACCTTTTCGGCATAAAAAAAGTCCTGAAAGCGACCTGCGACTGTGTCTGTTACCTGGATGGCCTTTGAGGCAGGTGTCCAGCAACGCAGAGGACAATCCTCGCACCTGACAATCCACATGGAGAGGGCGCTGTCCCCACCCACTTACTACTACTACTACTACACACACACAACCGGAGGGTGCCACAACAAACTGCGGTCCCCAGGACTCTGCAACATTGGGCAGTATTAGCGGTGTATAAATGAAGCTGTTTGTTAAAATGGTGTCAAAGCGGATTTTTGGCTCAAGGCTATGGAATTCTGGGAGTTGGAGTTTGTTGTGGGGCCCAGAGCGGAGCGGAGCTCCGCTCTGGGCCCCACAACAAACTCCAACTCCCAGAATTCCATAGCAAGCGAGTCAGACAACAAATGAAAGCGGGGCCATTCTAGTCTGTCGGGTGACACTCTCTCAGCCTCTCCTCTTGCCCCAGTAGGACTTACTGTAGCGGTTCTCGTTGTGGATGCCGTTGATGCGGCTGTCCGGCAGGACCTGGATGTGAAAGCCGATGCCGACATTGCAGTAGAGGCGCCGGAGCCTCTTGATGCCCAGCAGGTAGGAATCCCCGTCGCGGCCGGCGCCCTCCCTCCGCTCCCCTCCTGCTCCTGCTCCCGCTGCTCCTGCTCCTCCGGCGGGGATGCGGGCCAGGGAGCGGGAGAAGAGGCTCTCCCATCGCCACTCCAGGGTCTGGTTGGGGGCCAGGGGCGGAGGGGGTGCCAGGCAGGGCCAGATCGGGGCCAGGAGGGCCAGGAGGAGGAGGAGGAGGGCGGCCGGGCAGGAGGGCAGCCGGGGCCCCATCATCCGGAGCCGCATCGCCCTTGGAAGGGGCTAAAAATACCCAGCCCTGGCAGGGAGAGCAGAGGCGGCCGTGGCAGGAGGAGGAGGGAGGGAGTAAAGAAGGAAGGAAGGAAGGAAGGAAGGGAGATCAGAATGAATGAAGAGAGAGAGAGAGAGAAAGAAAGAGAAGGATGGGGATGATGGGGTTGGTAGTGGGGCGTCTATTGGACTGCAGCCTCGCAGACTCTCTCTTCAAGGGAGGACCTGCTTCTCCTTCTCCTTCTCCTTCTCCTTCTTCTTCTTCTCCTCCTTCTCCTCCTCTTCCTCCTCCTTCTGCTCCATCATCCCCCTCGAAAGACCAGGGACCTTTATAGATGCCGGGGCTTCCCTCTTACATCACCGCCTTCCTCTCCCCCCCACCCCCCAATCCTTAGACCCAAAGGCAAAGGCAGGAGGATGGGGACACCCCAAGAGGAAGAGGAGGAGGAGGATCAGGGACCACCCCCCCCCCTCCATGGCTCAGCCCCTTCCAAGGGGGACTTGGAAAAAGAGGGAGGGAGGGAAGGAAAAATAAGGACACCCCACTTGTCTCTTCCCCCTTCTTCTCTTTGGAGAAGATCTAACGCCTTGGAGGTCTTTCAGCAGAGGCTGGATGGCCCTCTGTCGGGGATGCTTAGATGGAGAGTTCCTGCATGGCAGGATGGGGTTGGACTGGATGGCCCTTGGGGTCTCTCCCAACTCTAGGAGTCTATGATTCTGTTTATTTATTAATCTGTTTATTTATTCTCTCTCTCTTTTTCCCTTTCTTTTTTTTTCTCCAAGCGGCTCTGCCAACCCTGCTCTTGGCACTCCAACACACAAAAAAAGCCCAAGAATGCTTCCTCCAAGATGCCAAGCCTCCCTCCTTGCCTTCTCCTTCTTCTGCTTCTTCTCCCTCCTTCTCCTTCTAACAATGTCTCACTTTGTGGAAATCTGAGGCATTTCAGCCTTTTTTCCCTAGGAAAAATACATACATACATACATACATATATATATTATGGGTGGTTGTTCTTTCCAAAGCCAGAAAGGGAGCTAAAGAATGCCCTGTTGCATGGGAGGATGGGAGACATTTGTTTAAAAAGAAAGAATGAAAATATTTGCAACTAAAACAGCAACAACAACAAGAGCCGGAAAGAAATCGTTTGTCGGAAAATGGCAATAAAAAGGAGAAAGAGGAGAGGAAAAAAGAAAAAGAGAGAGAATATATACCCTAAACCTCTAATGTTGCAAATGTAAGGAAGGAGAGTTTTAGACTTTCTCTGAAGATGCCAGCCCCCGACGGAGGCGAAACTCTCCCAGAACCCGGCCTCAGAGCCCGAAAAACCCACAAAAACCTATAGATGCCGGCCATGAAAGCCTCCGACTTCCTAGTTTAGACTTTGTAGGCAGGGAGGGAAAAAAATCCCATTGAAAGCAACAGGGCTCCTCCTGAGTAGAGAAGGAGCAGCTTTGCTGCGCTCCAGGAAGGGAGCCTTGCAAAGGACCCTGGAGAGGCAAATTCTCCAGCGATCAGCCGGATCCACTGGAATGGTCTCTCAAGGAGCCTTTCGGTATCTGATCGTTTTGGGTTACACAGGCGCTTCTTCTTCTGCTTCTTCTTCAAGTGTCAAGAGGAGCGGCTCTCTGGTTACATATACAGTATATGCTCCCGGGAGTCGTTTTTCTGCCTATATGTGTGTGTATGCGGATCGAGATCTATATCTATCTATCTATCTATCTATCTACACACATACTATATATATTATATATAATCCCGAGAGCAAGATTTCCCTCCCTTGGGAGTCAATGTTGAAGTTCATTCTGCCTGGAGAAACTCTCAAGTCTACATCTACACGGGAGAAATAACCCGGTTTGGCACCGCTTTAACTCTACAATTCCCAGGACCGAGCCACGGCAGTTAAAGTGGTGTCAAACCGGATTATCCCTGCAATGCGGATGCAGCCTCTCTCACTAGACCCCCGACATAAGTTTCTGTTGTTGTTGGGGGTGCGCCTTCCAGTCGTTCCCGACTTGTGGCAACCCTAAGGCAACCCTATCACTAAGGTTTTCTTGGCAGGAATTGTTCGGAGGAGGATAGCCGTTGCCTTCCCCGGAGGCCGAGACAGTGTGACTTACCCAGGGTCCCCCACTGGCTTTACTCAGAGAGTACCCGCGAATAAAAGTGTCATCACCCAGGAAGGGGAGGTGGCTTTATACGCACGATATAATAGGTATCAGAGAAGTGGCCTACCTCGCAGGGTTGGTGTTGGGGCTACTGCTAGAACGTGTCTCAGTGGGGAGGAGGGTTGCTCTTGAGGAGCAACCTTAGCCTTGCAGCCTGTTTGATGCTTTGGGGGGAGTTTGTCCAACTAAAGCTCGATCTCTGTTATGAATATGCTATTTGCTTACTTATACTCTGCTTTCTGCAAAGCACAAACCTATTCTTCTTCTTCTTATTATTATTATTATTATTTGCTTACTTGCATCCTGCTTTCTCCAAAGCATCAACCTATTATTATTATTATTATTATTCCGCTTTCCGCAAAGCACGAACCTATTCTTCTTAGTCTCGTTGTTGTGTGCCTTCAGGTCCTTTCCCGACTTATGGCAACCCGAAGGCGGCCTTATCGTGGCACGATTTCTTGGCACGATTTGTTCAGACGGGGTTTGCCATGGCCTTCCCCTGAGGAGGCTGAGAGAGTGTGACTTAATGGCCAAGGTCACCCAGTGGGTTTCATGGCTGAACTGGGAATTGAACCCTGGTTTCCAGAGTCAGGCTCTTCTTCTTCTACACACACACACTAATTTAGCCAGCGTTGCATAGTAGTTTGAGTGCTGGACTATACAATATATATATTTATATATATTCTTATTGAGTGCTGGACTATATATATATATATCCACACCTCCCCCTCCTTCTCATCCTCTCTGTATTCTTATATATATATATATATATGAATTCTATATATATATAAAGAATATATATAGAGAGAGAGGAGAAGAAGAAGAAGAATGTGTGGAGATATATATATATATATATATATATATATCATAGTCCAGCGTTGAAATACTACGCCACGCTGGCTAAATTGATGTGTTTGTGTGTGTTTGTGTGTATATATATATATAGATAGAGAGAGAGAGAGAAGAATTTACACACACACACACACACACATATATATATATATATATACACACACACACATTAATTCAGCCAGCGTGGGCGTCGTGGTTTGAGCGCTGCTGGACTGCTCCTTTGGAGACCGGGGTTCGAATCCTGGCTCGGCCCTGTGCCCCTGGGCAAGTCACACTCTCTCAGCCTCAGACCAGGTCAACCCTGTCTCTGAACCCTGGGTGATCGTGTGGGCATGAGTGGGAAAGGACTTGAAGGCTCACAGATGGACTGCTCTCTATGGGGCTGGCTGGCTGTCTTCCCTGGGTGTGATGATGACTGCCATCCCTGCAGGAATGAGAGGGATGGCCTGGAAGGGAGGGAGTCCCACGGAGGCCAGGCTGGCCTGAGTCACCACCCCTCCTCTCCCTTCAGCCAGCATCCTCTGGGAGCATCCGCAATTGTTCTGACGCTTCCTCCTCAGGTGCCTCCAAAGAAAAAGAAAATGAATGAATGAATGAACGAAGAGCCTGGCTTCCCTTTCTTTTCTTAGCCACCCCAAGGTCTCTATCCTCTTTCAGCTGGGCTCGATTTAGACTGGAGAGCCAGTATGACCCAGTGCTTTGAGTGTAGTAGGGCCATAACCCTCAAGACCAAGGTTCAAGGGCCTGATCAACCATATGGCCACCTTGGGCAAGTCACACTCTCTCAGCCTCAGGCTGGGAAGGTCATGGCAAACCTGCTCTGGGAGGATAAAAACAACAACCTTGCCAAGAAAACCTTGCCAGGATAGAAGTCGGGATCTTCCTCTGTCTTCCTCACACAACGACCACCACAACGAAGACCTTAGGGCAGCTCTTGTTGCTGTTGTTGTGCCCCCAAGTCACTTCTGATTTATGGAGACCCTATCACAGGGAAGAATTCTTGGGGAAAAAATTTCAGGCTGCATCCACACTGGATAAATAACCTGGTTTGTAACCGCTTTAACTGCCCTGGCTCAAGGCTATGGAATTCTAGGAGTTTGAGTTTGTTGTAACTAAAGACCTGGATCCAGGTCTATTTAGCCATGTACAGTTTGAAGTTCATTATAAATTCAGCCCTCATGGTCACACTCCCAATGAGAATTTTAAAATGCAAGGAGCTGTCCATATCAACAACCCAGTTCTAGGAAATTTCATCATCAGGAACAGGTTTCTGGTGAAGTTAATAGGGTTTAATTGTGCCTTCGAGACCCAAATGACCCCCAGAGATTCACATCACACATCTCAATATCTTGTTGGTGGGAAAATCTTCCCTCCCTCCTTGAAGCTACTCTTTTTTAGCTAAGCCTAGATGGATTATAGACTCCATCATGGAAGCCACTGCTTTGAATCTGCAAGATCCGAGCAAGGCTGTTGATGAGGTGGGATCCTTAGGTGGAAGTGACCATGTTCTCCTGGAGTTTGCTATACAGTGGAAAGATGAAGCTAGGCATAGTCAGACACGAATTCTAGACTTTAGGAGAGCTGATTTCAATAAACTTAGAGAAATACTGGGGGTGATCCCATGGTCAAGAATACTAAAAGAGAAGGGAGTTCAAGATGGATGGGAGTTCCTCAAAAGGGAGATACTGAAAGCACAATTTCAGACAGTCCCAATGAGGAAGAAAAATGGGAGATGTCTCAAGAAACCGGTATGGATGACTAAGGAACTTACAACTGAGCTACGTTTTAAACAGAACATGTATAAAAAATGGAAAAATGGGGAAATCACCAAAGAGGAATTCAAACAAATAGCCAGCACATGTAGGGATAAAGTCAGAAAAGCTAAAGCGCAAAATGAACTCAGGCTTGCTAGAGAGGTTAAGAACAATAAAAAGGGCTTTTTTGGATATGTCCGCAGCAAAACGAAGAAGAAGGAAATGGTAGGACCACTGCGTGCAGAAGATGGCAAAATACTAACAGGGGACAGAGAAAAGGCAGAATTACTCTACACCTTCTTTGCTTCAGTCTTCTCAGAAAAGGCAAAATGTGCTCAACCTGAGGACAGTGAAGAAGGGGACAGAGTGGGGGAATTTCAGCACAGAATAAGTAAAGAGACAGTACAGGAATACCTGGTTACTCTAAATGAATACAAATCTCCAGGACCAGATGAACTACATCCAAGGGTTTTAAAAGAACTGGCAAAGGTGATATCGGAGCCATTGGCAATAATCTTTGAGAACTCCTGGAGAACAGGAGAAGTCCCAGCAGACTGGAGGAGGGCAAACGTTGTCCCCATCTTCAAAAAGGGAAAAAAAGAGGATCCCAACAATTATCGTCCAGTTAGTCTGACATCAATACCAGGAAAGATTCTAGAGCAGATCATTAAGCAGAGAGTCTGTGAACATTTAGAAGCCAATGCCATAATCACAAAAAGCCAACATGGGTTTCAGAGAAACAGGTCATGCCAAACGAACCTGATCTCTTTTTTTGATAAAATTACCAGCTTGGTAGATGAAGGGAATGCTGTGGATATAGTTTACCTCGATTTCAGTAAGGCCTTTGACAAGGTTCCCCATGACATTCTTGCAAATAAGCTTGCAAAATGTGGGATAGACAAGTTAACTGTTACATGGATTTGTAATTGGTTGAGTGGCCGAACTCAAAGGGTGCTCAACAACGGCTCCTTTTCATCCTGGAGAGAAGTGACCAGTGGGGTCCCACAGGGCTCTGTCCTGGGCCCAATGCTGTTCAACATCTTTATTAATGATTTGGATGACAGAATTGGGAGCATACTTATCAAATTTGCAGATGACACTAAACTAGGAGGAGTAGCTAATGCCCCAGAGGACAGGATCAAAATTCAAAATGACCTGAATAGACTAGAAAGGTGGGCCAATGCTAACAAGATGAAATTCAACACAGAGAAATGTAAGGTTCTGCACTTAGGGAGGAAAAATGAAATGCACAGATATAAAATGGGGGACACCTGGCTGAATGAGACCACATGTGAAAGGGATCTAGGAGTCCAAGTAGACCATAAGCTGAACATGAGTCAACAGTGCGATGTGGCAGCTAAAAAGGCCAATGCAATTTTAGGCTGCATCAATAGAAGTATAGTGTCTAGATCAAGGGAAGTTATAGTGCCACTCTATTCTGCTTTGGTCAGGCCCCACCTGGAATACTGTGTCCAGTTCTGGGCACCACAATTCAAAAAGGATGTTGAGAAACTGGAGCAGGTCCAAAGGAGGGCAACTAAGATGGTGAAGGGACTGGAAACCATGCCCTATGAGGAACGCCTTAGGGAACTGGGGATGTTCAGCCTGGAGAAGAGAAGGTTAAGAGGTGATATGATAGCCCTGTTTAAATATTTGAAGGGATGTCATATTGAGGAGGGAGCAAGCTTGTTTTCTGCTGCTGCAGAGACTAGGACGCGGAATAATGGATATAAATTGCAGGAAAAGAGATTCCACCTCAACATTAGGAGGAACTTCCTGACAGTAAGGGCTGTTCGACAGTGGAACACACTCCCTCGGAGCGTAGTGGAGTCTCCTTCCTTGGAGGCCTTTAAACAGAGGCTGGATGGTCATCTGTCAGGGATGCTTTGATTTGGACGTCCTGCATGGCAGGGGGTTGGACTAGATGGCCCTTGTGGTCTCTTCCAACTCTATGATTCTATGATTCTATGATTCTATGATTCTATGACAGGTGACACTGCTGCCACACTGCAGAACTAATGCAATTTGACATGGTTTTAACTGTCGTGGCTCCATCCTATGGAATCATGGGATTTGCATTTTATTGAGGCACCAGAACTCTCTGGCAGAGAAGGCTAGATATCCCCCAAACTACAAATTCCAGGATTCCATAACATTGAGCCGTGGCAGTTAAAGTGGTGTCAAACTGCAGTGTAAATGCCACCTTGGCGTTCCCTCATTCATGGGGTTGCCATAAATTGAAGTCAACGTGACACCAGTGAACAACAACTAGAGAGAACAGGGAATTTCGAGGGAAATGACTGGTAACATCATCATTGTCTCTGCTAGTCATTGTCCCTGCATCTCGACGCCAGAACTGTTATTATTGCTATTGTTTTAAGTATGTTTTAATTGTAATGGGTTTAATTGTATCTGGAGGTACAGTAACAAACAGTGACTAGTAGCTACTGGCAGCCTATTCTTCCATGAATTTGTTAAATAAGGGAGCTAAGTTGGTGCTGCATCCTCTGGTAGAGAATTCCACACAAACATGTGTAGAACTTAAAAAAATAATAATATTGATTCACCCACCATTCAGTTTCATTGGGAAGTGTTCTTCCAATCTTTTTTCTTCTTCTTCATATTTCTTCTTGCTGTGTGCCTTCAAGTCATTTCTGACTTTTGGCAACCCTATCACTGGGTTTTCTTGGCAAGAGTTGTTCAGAAGAGGTTTGCCATTGCCTTCCTCTGAGGCTGACAGCATGTGACTTGCCGAAGGTCATCCAGTGGTTTTCATGGCTGAAGTGGAAATCGAACCATGGTATCCAGAGTAGTAGTCCAGCACTCAAACCACTATCCCATGCTGGCTGCTTCATCATGCTACACTTAATTTTATAAACTCCTATCATGTCTCTCACCATCACTTTCCTACACTAAAGAACCCCAAATATTGTAATCTTGTCACACTGAATCTCCTTGTAATTGGCTTGCACTTTCCCAGCTCCATGATATACATTTTTAAAGGAGTGGTAACCAGAACTGTGAGAGAGCCACCCTGATGTAGTGCTTTGAAAGCTGGACCAGCACTCTGGAGAGCTGGGTTCCAATCTATGCTGAGCCAGGAAACCCACTGGGTGATGTTGGGCAAGTCACAGTCTCTCAGTCTAGAAGGAAGATACTGTAATGGCAAGCCTTCTCTGAATAAATCTTGCCAGGAAAAATCTAGGGTAGGGTTGCTAGAAGTTGGAGTTGACATGAAGGCACATAACCAAAAACAACCAGTACTTCATGCCAGATTGATTCAGGATTTATATTCTCTAAAAGAGATCAATGTATAAAATCAAAATTGCACCACAGAGGCGCAGTTTCCTGTCATGTTCTCTGTGAAGGCATTGTGAAGCATTGTGAACAATCATTGGTATAAGTTATTATAAGGAATGTTAGGAACACTAGACCACAGAGGACCTACATAAATTCAATTTTTTTCTTTACACCACTTACACCACTGGATCTATTTTGTGGAAGAGGCCACAAGGGCCATCCAGTCCAACCCCCTGCCATGCAGGAACTCCCAGTCAAAGCATCCCCGACAGATGGCCATCCAGCCTCTGCTTAAAGACCTCCAAGGAAGGAGACTCCACTACACTCCGAGGGAGTGTGTTCCACTGTCAAACAGCCCTTACTGTCAGCAAGTTCCTCCTAATGTTGAAGTGGAATCTCTTTTCCTGCAATTTGCATTCATTGTTCTAGTCTCTGGAGCAGCAGAAAACAAGCTTGCTCCCCCCTCAATATGACATCCCTTCAAATATTTAAACAGGGCTATCATATCACCTCTTAACCTTCTCTTCTCCAGGCTAAACATTCCCAGCTCCCTAAGTCATTCCTCATAGGGCATGGTTTCCAGACCCTTCACCATTTTAGTCGCCCTCCTTTGGACACGCTCTAGTTTCTCCACATCCTTTTTGAATTGTGGTGCCCAGAACTGGACACAGTATTCCAGGTGGGGCCTGACCAAAGCAGTATAGAGTGGCACTATTACTTCCCTTGATCTAGACACTATACTTCTGTTGATGCAGCCTAAAATAGTATTGGCCTTTTTAGCTGCTGCATTGCACTGTTGACTCATGTTCAACTTATGGTCTACTTGGACTCCTAGATCCCTATCACATGTACTTTTATTCAGCCAGGTGTTCCCCATCCTATATCTGTGCATTTCATTTTTCCACCCTAAGTGCAGAATCTTACATTTCTCTGCGTTGAACTTCATTTTGTTAGCATTGGCCCAGCTTTTTAGTCTATTCAGGTCATTTTGAATTTTGATCCTGTCCTCTGGGGTATTGGCTACTCCTCCTACTTTAGTGTCATCTGCAAATTTGATAGGTATGCCCCCAATTCTGTCATCCAAGTCATTAATAAAGATATTGAATAGGACTGGGCCCAGGACAGAACCCTGTGGGACCCCACTGGTCACTTCTCTCCAGGATGAAAAGGAGCCATTGTTGAGCACCCTTTGAGTTCGGCCAGTCAACCAATTACAAATCCATGTAACAGTTACCTTGTCTAGCCCACATTTTACAAGCTTGTTTGCAAGAATGTCATGGGAAACCTTGTCAAAGGCCTTACTGAAATCAAGATATACTACATCCACAGCATTCCCTTCATCTACCAAGCTGGTAATTTTATCAAAAAAAGAGATCAGGTTTGTTTGGCATGACTTGTTTCTCTGAAACCCATGTTGACTTTTTGTGATTATGGCATTGGCTTCTAAATGTTATGTTTTTAACCTCTGTTATAATCCACCCTGATTGCTTTGTTCAGAGGGGCAGACTAGAAATAAAATTTATTATTATTATTAAATGTTCACAGACTCTCTGCTTAATGATCTGCTCTAGTATCTTTCCTGGAATTGATGTCAGACTAACTGGACAATAGTTGTTGAGATCATTATTTTTTCCCTTTTTGAAGATGGGGACAACATTTGCCCTCCTCCAGTCTGCTGGGACTTCTGCTGTTCTCCAGGAGTTCTCAAAGATTATTGCCAGTGGTTCCAATATTACATTTGCCAGTACTTTTAGTACCCTTGGATGCAGTTCATCTGATCCTGGAGACTTATATTCATTTAGGTTAACCAGGTATTCCTGTACTATCTCTTTACTTATTCTGTGCTGAAATTCCCCTATTCTGTCCTCTGCTCCATTATCCTCAGCTTGAGCACCCTTTGCCTTTTCTGAGAAGACTGAAGCAAAGAAGGTGTTGAGTAATTCCGCCTTTTCTTTGTCCCCTGTTAGCATTTTGCCATCTTCTGCACGCAGTGGCCCAACCATTTCCTTCTTCCTTTTGCTGCGGACATACCCAAAAAAGCCTTTTTTATTGTTCTGAACCTCTCTAGCCAGCCTGAGTTCATTCTGCACTTTAGCTTTTCTGACTTTATCCCTACATGTACTGGCTATTTGTTTGAATTCCTCTTTGGTGATTTCCCCATTTTTCCATTTCTTATACATGTCCCATTTAGCTCAGTTGTTAGTTCTTTAATCATCCATACCGGTTTCTTGAGACACCTCCCATTTTTCTTCCTCATTGGAACTGTTTGAAATTGTGCCTTCAGCATCTCCCTTTTGAGGAACTCCCATCCGTCTTGAACTCCCTTCTCTTTTAGTATTCCTGACCATGGAATCACCCCCAGTATTTCTCTAAGTTTACTAAAATCAGCTTTCCTAAAGTCTAGAATATGTGTCTCACTATGCCTGGCTTCTCCTTTCCACTGTATAACATATTCACTTTAATACTTTAAAGTTCTGAGACAGTCTACCCTTGATGAAAAGAGCCTGGGTACAAGCAGCAGGAGATGAATATTTTCATCCTTCCTGACCACAACATTTACCATGTCCAGAGACAGAGAACTTGATTCAATGCATCTTTCACCCTAATATGATAAGGCAGCTATCTATATTAATGGTTGTAGCTACATAATGAGAACTGATATTTTTCTTTAATGTTTAAGATTAGAACAAATGGTGTATGTAATGTATGTAGAATAGAAACTGTTACTCTAATTTCTTATAGTGGAGCACACTAGGGAATTCTAGAAGAAAATCTGCTGTGCTTCATTGACTATAACAAAGCCTTTGACTGCATAGAGCATGAAAGTTATGGCTTGCAGTTAGAGGAATGGGGATACCACAACATCTAATTGTCTTGATGCATAACCTATATGCAATACAAGAGGCAGCTATCAGAACAGAATACAGAGACACAGAATGATTCCCAAGTAGCAAAGAAGTCAGGCAAGAAATAAGAATACTGGGATTGATGAGGGCTGCTATGAAAGAACTGAACAAGATCACAAAAAGTAAGGACTCAACTCTGAACTTGAATGAAAGTGAGGATCATCCAGCACATAGCATTTTCTATCGCCTTGTATGGATGCTAGAGCTGGACAGTGAAAAAAGCCAACAGGAAGAAAACCAATTTCACTTGAAATGTGGTGGTAGAGAAGAGTACTAAGAGTAACATAGACAGCTAATGAAACAAGCAAATAGGTTCTAGAACAAATCAAGCCTGAACTCTCTCTGGAAGCCAAGATGACCAAATTGAGGCTTTCATATTTTGGCCACATAATGAGGAAAAATGAATAATTAGAAAATACAATAATGTTAGGAAAAGTAGAGAAGAACAGGAAAAAAGGAACACAGCATGCTAGGTGGATAGATTCTGTTAGAGATGACACAGGCATGAGCTTGCAGGACCTGAGGAGAGACGCTGAGGAAAGGGAGTTTCATCCACAGGATTTCCATGAGTCAAGGCCAACTTAAGGATCGCCAACAACAACAAACCCTAATTTTACTATGCAGGGCATCTGTGGTTACTCAAGGAAAAATACTCTGCACATGGTCAATAAAGGTAAAGGTAAAAATATAGGTTTCTCTTTTGACAGGATTGTCTAGTCAAATATGACTGTAGGGGGTGGTGCTCATCTCCATTACTAAGCCAAAGAGCCAGTGTTGTCAAGGACAACTCCATGGTTATGTAGCCAGCATGACTGTGCAGAATGCTGTTACCTTCTCACCAAAGTGGTACTTGTTTATCTACTTGCACTTTTACATGCTTTCGAACTGCTAGGTTTGCAGAAGCTGGGATTAGTGGGGAGCTCACTCCATCACACAGTGCTTGGGTTTTGAACTGCCAACCTGGCGATCATCAGAGTCAGCATCTTAACTGCTAAGCCACTGCTTCCCACATGGTCTATATTCTCTTCAAATTGTTCATACTTCACAAACTCCTGATCTGAGTCTTTACTTTACTCAAAAGAATTTGTGTTTAACTCAGACATAACTGGGTTTTGATAGAGATTATGATCCCTGTGAAATGAATTAAAAGTTAAGTATGTGATAGAGTTGGAAGAAACCACAAGAGTCATCCAGCCCAACCCCCTACCATGCCATCTAGCCTCTGTTTAAAAACCCCCGAAGAAGGAGACCCCACCACACTCTGAGGATGTATATTCCACTGTTGAACTGCCCTTATTGTGAGGAAGTTCTTCCTAATGTTCAGGTGGAATCTTGTCTCTTTTGATGTGAACCATTTTTCAGGTGTAATATTTTGTTCATATAAACTGATTTTAGGAAAATCATACTAAGTATATGTTACATTTCTGTTTGCTGCTGCTAGTTCTGCCAGTGTTCTGTGTAAAATAAGGTAGGTATTCAGCTGCAGTTCCTCATTATATGGACACACTGTCAATAAGAGTTCTCAAATGTTAGCAATCAGAGGCAGAGAGGGAAGAAGAAAGTAATCATCGTTATCTATCCTTATAACCTTGCAGCTTCATTTTTTGATCATATTAAATGTCCAAGTTGTAATAACCCACCAGTCAGGGCCAAGATATAGTTGTGGAAAGAGATGTAGTTCATTCCAAAACATAGCACACTGCCTTGTACCAGTTGAGAATATATGTTCATCTAACCCAGTCTTGTGCAGTTTCAGTAGCAGCGTTTCTCCAGGTCTGCAGGCAGTGAACAAGGCAGTGGGCAGAGGGTGGAATTTCACACCTGTTACACAATTCATTTTACTGGAGATAAAAGAGACTAAACCTGGGACCTTGTGCATGCAGGGAATGTGCTCAGCAATGGAGTTAGAAAAGAGCATCCATCTTTAGCTCAAAGTCCTTAAGACAGTTGTCAGAAAGGAAAAGCTATAATTCAGTGGTAGAAGATGTGTTTTACTCTTCAAAAATCTCAGGTTCATTCCATAATTACCTCCAAGTGGTAACAAATAATACTTCTGTCTGAAACCCTACCGATATGCTGCCAGTCAGTATAGCCCAGGGGCAAGAATCTTGTAGCTCTCTAGATATTTTTGAACAGCAGCTCCCAAGATTCTCAACATTGGCTCTGCTGGCTGTGGGCTGCTGCGATTTGCAATCTAGCAATATCTCCAGATGCTGTCCTGTTGACAGTACTGAAAAAGATGGTCCATTAGGTACAATATACAACAGCTTTGTGCATTCCTAGAATACTGACCAGACAGCAGTTCTGATCTAACCAGGACTGATCTAGAGGCTTCAATTTGTCTGCCAGCTGAAGTTGCTGCTGTCATGCATCACTGTTCCCTTCTGTGTTTGAAAAGGAGTTGAGGCTTGATAACTCACAGTCCTACACTATTTGTTATATGTTTGTTTCAGGCATTTGTATCTAGAATGGCCCTGTGTCCTTCTTGACAGAGGGCAGTCTTCTATTTGAAAGGCTATCAGAGATAGTCCTCTATTTGAAGGCATCATCCATTTGAATGCCTGTCCACTACAAGACTGGTCAAAAGGTAAAGGTAAAGAACCATACAATAAGAGAGAAGGGCTTTCCAGTTGCCTATTAACAATGAGCTTATTAGTGGACAAAGCAGGGCCACAGCTGAGTGTCTCCTGATCACAGTCTTCCCCATTAAAGTGAGATGTCCTGTTTTTCTATTTAAATCAGAGATGGACTTTGACCAGTCATACTGAATTTTGGGAATACATTTTTTTCAGGGCTGTCTCCCTTTTCTCTGGCCACCATCACCTAGGTCACTCTAGCAACTGTGGTGACTCTTGAAGGCAGCCAAAGCATACTTCCATACCATAGGGTCCTGCTTGGAATGGCTGCTTGGAATGGCTGTCAGGGCCAAGATATAGTTGTGGAAAGAGATGTAGTTCATTCCAAAACAATGCCACTGCCTTGTACCAGTTGAGAATATATGTTCATCTAACCCAATCTTGTGCAGTTTCAGTAGCAGCATTTCTCCAGGTCTGGCTTGGAATGGCTGTTATACCCGTGAGCAAGACACCAACCACCAACTGAACAGCAGTGATATAGACCAAAGCCAGCCAAAGTCAGGATCTTGGGCAGTCAAAAGGAGACTACCCAACTTTATCTTCACAGCTTCTAGATCAGAGGTGTATGGGGGAGGTGGGGGAAATGGGCACATTGATTCGTAAATAAGAATCTTACATACATACATATATACATACAGTCAGCCCTCCATATCCATGGATTTTTTATCCATGGATTCAAGCATCCACGTTTTGAAAATATACAAACCTTGATTTTGTCATGTCATACAAAGGGCACTATCTTACTATACTCTTGTATTTAATGGTACTTGAGTATTCATGGATTTTTGTATCCACGGAGTGTTCTGGAACCAAACCCCAGTGGATACAAAGGGCCCACTGTACACACACACACACACACACACTTCAAATGAAATTTTCCTTCACTCTCCACATTTCTAACATTGCATTAACTTACAGTTTCACATGAGTATTTAGAAATATTGTTTGGACACCCAAAGAAAACGGGTAAGCAAAGTTATCAACAGAGTGCAAAGAAAACAAATTGGAGTTCTCAGTCTGTACAATTTCCAGTGTTAATAATAATAATAATAATTATTATTATTATTTCTTACCCGCCCCTCTCAGCGAGCAATCAGGGCAGGGTACAACATGTTAAAAACATATACAGATAAAATCTTCCAAACATACCCACCTCCCTCCCCTTAAAACAGAATTAAACTAATCATAGTTAAAACAATCAGGATCTAAAAGACATGATCTTACAAGGTCCAATGTAGGCGGCCAGATAGGGGACGGGGGGGGGGGTGTCATTAGACGGTGGGAGATTAGTTACTATCCGGGAAGGCCTGCCAGAAGAGATGCATCTTGGTCGCTTTTTAAAAGCCTTCCAAGGTTGTAATAAGATGCATCTCATCTGGCAGGTCGTTCCACAGTCTGGGAGCAATAACAGAAAAGGCCTTCTGGGAGGTCTGGGACAACTTAGTTTTTATAGGCTGAAGCAGATTCCTCCCAGAGGACCAAAGTGTACGCAGGGGCTCATATGGGAGGAGGCGGTCTCTAAGATAATTTGGACCGAAACCATGTAGGGCTTTAAAAGTCAAAGTCAGCACCTTGTACTGTGCCCAGAAACTGATTGGCAGCCAGTGGAGAGATTTAAGCACTGGTGTTATATGTTCTGTCCTCGATGTTCCAGTGACTAGCCTGGCTGCCATGTTTTGAACCAGTTCAAGTTTCCAGGTTAGAAACAAAGGTAGCCCCATGTAGAGTGTGTTACAGTAATCCAGACGTGAGGTGACCAGTGCATGTACCACAGTTTCCAGGTCCTTCATCTCCAGGAAAGGGCGCAGCTGGCAGATCAGCCGAAGCTGATAACAGGCCCTTCTGACCACCTCATTCTCCTGGCTAGTCATGTGAAGCGATGAGTCTAGAAGTACCCCCAGACTGCGAACAGAGTCCTGTGAGGAGAGTGTGACTCTATCCAGGACTGGAAGATGTATTCCCAGACCTGGTTTCTGGCCGGTGACTGTCAGTACCTCCGTTTTGTCAGGATTTAGCCTCAATCTATTTTCCCTCATCCAATCCATTACCGCTACAAGACAGTCATTGAGAGGAGAGATGCCATCTGAGGTCTGGGCAGATGATCTGGTCATGGAGAAGGATATCTGAATATCATCAGCTGAGCTCCATACCTCCATACTGAGCTGATCTCACCCAGTGGCTTCATATAAATATTAAATAGCATCGGGGACAAGATGGTGCCCTGAGGGATGCCACAATTTAGCTCAATTTTAGAGGAGCAGCTGTCCTCGAGCCTCACCCTTTGGGACCTGTCAGAGAGAAAGGAACGGAACCACCGCAAAGAGTGCCTCCAATACTCATCTCCCTCAACCGGTCCAAAAGGATGGCATGATCTATAGTATCAAAGGGTGCTGAGAGATCCAAGAGCACCAGCAGGGTCACACTACCCAAAGCAGAGGTCATCTGTCAGAGCAACCATGGCTATCTCAACTCCATAACCTGCTCGGAAGCCGGTTTGAAATGGATCAAGAAAGTTGGTTTCATCCAAGACAGCTTGGAGTTGTGAGGCGACTGCTCTCTCGATCACCTTGCTTAGAAATGGCAGCAAGGAAACTGGTCTGTAGTTGTTTCTGTCCAGGGGATCAAGGGAACGTTTATTCAGGAGAGGCTTTACAGATGCCTCCTTTAGACAAGATGGAATAGTACCCTCCCTGAGGGATGCATTGACTACATCCAGAAGGAATGTCTTCAATGTATCCAACCAGCCATGATGGACATGGATCGAGAAGGTAGGTCGTTTTCCTCACCCTTCCAAGGAGCTTGTCCACGTCATCTGTACTTATAGATTGAAACTCATCCAACAAAATGACAGTAGTGGAGTTGCTGGTTGCCTCATTTACGGACACCGAAGAAATATTGGCGTCCAAGTCGGCCCTTATCCGAGAGATTTTGTCTGCAAAGTGGTTGTTAAATGCATCACAGCAGGCCGTCGTTGGGTCAAGGAGGGGGTTAAATGCAGGGGGAACCTGCGTTACCTCCCCAACTACCTTAAACAGCTCTTCTGAATGAGACTCTGCAGACTCAATGCATGCAGCGTAGAAAGATTTCCGCGCTGCATGCAATGCCTCCCGATAGGCGCGAAGGTGCTGCCTATGGCGAGTTCTGTCGGATGAGGACTGAGTCTTTCACCACTTGCACTATAGTTGTTGTCCAGTCGTTGTCCAGCCAGGGTTTGCGGTTCGAAGCGGGTTGGAAAGGATGCTTGGGGGCGATAACGTCGAGAACCTTGGGAAGATCGGTGTTCCAGGTGTTCACCAAGGATTCGACAGGGTTTCCAGCTTTGCCAACCTTTAAACTCTCTAGGGCCTTCTGGAAACCAATTGGTTCCATAAGCCTTCGAGGGTGGACCATTCTAATGAGTGTTTCACCCTTTACAATGCTAGAAATTTGGGGACTGGTGCAAAACTGCATTTGATGAAGCAATTCTCCCAGAATTCTTACTGGGAGGGAGTTACTGCCTTCACCTGGCCCCTTTCCCCAGCTACATCCTTGCTTCAGACTCAAGAGCCTCTGTATAGCCAGGATACAAAGGTGCAGAGGGAGAAAGAGGAGGGAAGAATATAGCAACTACAATTTTGCTGCATTTTTATCATTGTCATGGCAGCCACCATTTCAGCAGCATGGCTTGTGGTGAAGGAGGAGGATTTGGTGGCAGGTGGGTGGAGATCTAAGGGATCACAAGAAATATCATCCCTGATATTACTACAGTATTTCTAAATATGCATGTCCCCATAGATATTACCGGTAGCATAAGTAGATGTTATTCCAATCAACGACCTTTTTTGTTATCTTCTTTATTATAAGATCTATCAGTTGTTTTCTTTTTATTTATTTATTGAATATGGTTTTGCCTTTCTCCCCACCACCCTCCCAGGTACATTTTTATGAATATCTTTTAAAATTGTATTTAATTCTATTTGTAGTTTAATTATATAAACATTTGTTTGTCTTGATGTATAGTTTTATCTATACTTGTTTTAACTCTTTAAGCTGGCTTGAGCCCCAAGATGGGGGGGGGGGGGAGGCAGAATATAGGTTAAAAAAAAGAAGGAACCCCCCCCCCCCCAAATAAACACTTCCTTTCTTCACTCCTCCATGCTCCCCCCCAACCCATCCATACCATATCAATCAATAAAATACATCATGGAGATTCAAATAGGAAAAACCACAAAAGCCAGGGGGGTAGGTTCAGTTTCTGAAAGCCAAAAGCCTTCTTAAAGGCTCTTGCAGGGAAAGGTCTTCAAGGCAGTAGTCATGGTGAGATGTGCTTGGGTAGGTAGTTTCAGAGTGTAGGAGTAACCACCAAAAAGGGCCTCTTTTTTGTTTGGGAGTTTAGGTTTGACAAGAGGTGTTTGCTGATGATAGCTGGGCATGCTCTTCTGCAAGAAAATCTCTGACTGGGACTCTATTGGTCCTTAATGTTTATAACCAGTACTTTGAACTGGGCCTACAAAGAAATAGCCAGAGCTTTTCAGCTATGGAAATTCATTGAGACCACAAGCCATTAATCAAGCCCACAGTTCTTGACAATACTTTATAGTTTCACTTAAATTCTGGGTATATACAATTAAAGTAGTACATCTGAATTGTACTGAGTCAAACCACAGGGCTATCATCTAATCGAGTGGCATTCACTCCAGCTATCTCCAGTGACTAATTCCCCTAATGCTTTTGGCCAAGAGTGTACATGTATTGCATGTAATGCATGATAAATCTTCCTATTGAACCATGACCCTTTCTTCACTGATACCCAGTGTTCTTGCTATTGCCCCAGGTACGAAGTTCAACAATTTCCTCTCTCCTTCCACCCATTCCTATTAGATATATGGATTTATCCATCAAAGAAGAAAGAGTTTGAGTATATGGAAGCTCTAGGGTCTCTGTGGGGCTCTAGAATAGAAGTATTTCACTTGGAAATTTCTCTAGATCTATATGATCTTAATATTTTTATATAAGATAGGCCTCAAAGGTCATCAGTGTGGTCCTCAGTTCTGCCCATCCCTCAATTAAGACTGACAAAATTGACCAAAACCCAGAATCACACCTATGAAAGCCACCAGGGACTACCATTTTAGTCTAAAACAAGGTGCAGTTCTAAACCTAAGGCAAGATACTGTTCTGGCCCTTGCACCTTGTCTGGAACCATTTTTGCAAAATTGGAAGTGATTGCTTTCTCCATTAGGGCCAGGTGTGGCCTTTGGGGACTCAGCTATGGGAAATGAAGTTCATGAAGCCCCTGAATCCACATTGTGCCAATCCCTGATCTATATGGTATGGCCATTAGTTTAAAGGATTAATCTTTGTTCTCCCCACCTCCTTCCTGCCTACCTACCTTCCTACCTTCTATCTCTAGTAGCTATCCCATATAATCTATGCAGTATATATGCAGTATATACAGTATATTACACTTGTACATACATTTACAAAGTAGCGATCTGTCCAAATTAACTTTGTTAACTCTCCCAAATAAATGCCACATTGGCGTAATTCATAAATTCTGAGACTGAAGGAAAACATTGTCCCATCATCCCTTTGATCTGCCTCAATGAGTTGTGGAGCAAGGAGGGTAAATGCATCAACCTTTCATTAAGTATATTGTTGGACAGTTTTGTACACAAACGCAACCCCCACCCCAGTATTTGTATGTAACTAGGTCAATACAAACAAGCAGGCCCATTCCTCAGTTTGTGCTTCACAGGGCCCTTGTTGCACACGCCTCTTTTGATGATTATCATTTCAGAAGCCACCGGGCAGCAGCAATCAGTTGCAGGGACTCGTCTGCCAAAGCTTTCTCACGTTCACGTCTGGCTGATTCTCTATGTCGAAGTGGAGGGGCTGGGAGAGGAGAACAGGCTGGAATGCAGACCAGTATTGGGGCCCAAGCCTGGAATGGCAAGCGAATGTCGCCAGGAGACTCCCTCACTGGCTAGGCCTCTTGAGCCTGCCTAGAAATGCGCACCTGCATTCATACACATGCTGACAATCGGGCTGTATGGTCACACAAATGCCTTTCTTCCTCCCTTTCATGCTGCTGCCCTATTTGATCTCTGTACTCCTTTGTTGCCCGCCGTTGTTAGCGCCTTGCCCTGATCAAAAACATATTACTTCAGACGACATTGCGCTGGAACATGTCGGACAGGGGCAGTGGAGTATAGCGATGTCCAGCCACAATAGGGCATTGAGCAAATAGACAGCAATAAGATGGATCAAATGTGTTGAGAGATTCACAAAGCCTTAATGGGACACTGTCCCGCGCTAGAATACACAACACACTTGCATATATAGACTGTTCTCAGTAACTATTACCTCATTCTCTTCTTTAGTGAAACTGAACTTCTGCTGTCAAATGCCTCTTTGAAAGACATCAATTAATGTTGTGGAAGATCAGTCCTTTCTCTGTAGATTTCAAAGCCTTGTCCGCCAGTTTAGTGGCTCTTCTAAATAGCATTCACTGTCTCATTAGTGAGCATGTCACTCTAACGTTCTTCTGTCTAGGGACCATATTGTGACTTTCAGGATATTATAAATGTCCTTAATGAGGCCAAAGAAGGTTAAAAAACTTCTAAGTCATAGCCTTCATGGCCTTGAAATATTAAGTCAAGCTTTCCCATGCATATTTACTCAATAGATCTGACTGAGGTGTACTCCCAAGTAAGAATATACACACAAAATCACTTACAAGTTCACCATTGGACCAAGGTTTATTCAAAAAGATGTCCCACTGCATTCCAAGGGACTACTACTCCACTGACCATAGGATTGCAGGCTATGGACCATAGGCCTAAGGATGCATAGGATTGCAACTTCAGTCAGGAAAATCTGATGGCAATATCATCTTCCTTGTGCCTTCAGTCAAGATAGCTTTGTCTATTTTCATTCCACTTCCAATATACTGCTTTTTGTTGTTTTGACTGTTATCAATGCAACAGAAAAAGAAAAGGCCATAAGTTTGTAAAATTCAAACCTTTAGGCAGACTCCTTCCAAAATGTGCAAGGTTTTGAAATTTCTAGATTTTGTCTTCAGAGATGTGAGGCGGAAAGATGTGGGTGAGGGGGACTGGGCCCAATTTGTTTTATTGTTGTGTGCCTTTCACTTGTTTTCAGCTTATGGTGACCCTAAGGCAAACCTATCATGGCATTTTCTGGGGCTGAAGGTCTGTGAGTCATCCAAAGTCATGCAATGGGTTTCCATGGCAGAGCAGGAAATTGAAACCTGATTCTCCAGATGTGTAGTCCAATGC
Organism: Urosaurus nigricauda; assembly: GCA_034509955.1. NCBI lineage: Eukaryota > Metazoa > Chordata > Lepidosauria > Squamata > Phrynosomatidae > Urosaurus > Urosaurus nigricauda. Next base: position 85,532,588 of record JAOEGL010000001.1, on the reverse strand, counting down.
TCAAACCACCACACCATGCTGGCTCCCTCTGTATCTTTCTACATCCCTTTCTGTATTCTAGTAATCCTAGGAACAGGCCTGTATGCAACTTGAAACCATAAAAGCATCTATTAGAATCTAAATGGTCTTCAGCTTCCACTCATAAGACTTTGGGCTAGTCAAAGTGGTGGTCCCTGGACTCAAGCTGTGACTCCCAGAACATTCTTCCCAGGAAGGAAACAGTTGTAGTGAATAAGCAGAAGTACAGTATCAGTTCTGTACACATTAGGAAAAAAATGGCCAGACCCCACATCAGTAACACTGCTGTAGATTTCATGACATCAAATCTTAGCCTCTTCCATCCCCTATTGCTTTTTAGCAGCATTTTGCTGGATTAAGATTTTCTGCCAGATCAGTTGAAAGCAGAAAAGGTTTCCAGTCAGCTGAAAATAAAGAAATGACCTTAAATGGATTTTGATATTATTAGTTGTTTGGGGCAATGACCTAGGTATGTGAAGGGAAAGTTTCTACACTGAGTTTTTCCTGAAGAGCAATTTGAACATACAGCCTTGCAGATTTTGAGAAGAATTAAATTTCTTTTCATAAGAAATAATGTGACTGAACAACATGCAGTTGATAACCTACCAGTAATTACCTCTGACCATTTGTATTTGTCAATGCCTTAGCATCCATTGTTATTAAAACTCTTTGTAGCCTTTCTTTCTGCCACAAGAAAATTTAAGATGACTAAGAAAATTAAAAAAATATATTATATGCTACTAAAATGTATTTCATCAGAATGCCATGAAAGCTACAAAATAAGTAATTTATTAATAGAAACAGGGATAACCTGGATCCAGCCAATTTTCATGTTGGGTTTTGAAATGACATCATGACTTGAAGACTAGAAATGCATTATGTGTGTACCAACAGCAATGCATTTCTTAATGAGCACTAGATATATAATGGCCAAAGAAAAGGCATCAGACATCAACTGTAGTTCTTGAAATAGAAGGAAAATTTCTTCCTCTAATTAGCAATACATCTACTCAAGAGAATGTAGTATTTACCTAATTTTCACATAGTATTCCAGGCAAACATTGCAAACCAAATTTTGTTTTTGTTTTGTAAGAACAGATGTTTTTTTACATTTAAAATTTCTTTTTGTCTGGAGAAGAGACTGGTGATATTTAAAGCTTATTCCTTGACATCTAAATCAAACATCTTTATTTATTATGGGCACAGTTCTCAGAGCAGTTCCATTGTACACATCTTGGAAACCATGTTCCATGCAGAACTGAAGAAACTTTAGCTCTCTGGATATACTATCCCATATTCCTTTACCACCAGCCAGGCCAAAACTCTGCAGCATCAAATGTTCCTCATCCCTGCCATGTGTTTCCTGCCCATTTTGGGATTAGTGCTCCAGATCTTCCAGGTGTTTTGCATTCTTTGGTCCTTGGTTCTCTGACTAGAGTATAACACTATCATTTCCCCCTAAGATGTTCTCGGTTTCTTGAGATGGTAGGGGAAAATCTGTCATCATGAATGGAAACATATGCACCATTTCTTAGAATAATGAAATGTATAATAAATTGCTCGTCTGAAAGGCAGGTCTTCCTGTCACCTGTTGTAGTATGTTCTGTTCAATGATCATTGAACTGATCTGGCAGAAAATCTTAATCCAGCAACAATGCTATTGCAGTATCTTCTGTTCAATGCCTAGACAATAGCTCATTACCATATTACATTAAAAATGTGTTTGCTTTTCTTATCATTGCTGGGTTTTATTGTTTCAATTTCTCATGCATACATCATTTCTGCTCAGTTGTTTCACAAATTAATTAAAAGATTTTCTGAATGAACATATGCAGCATCCTTCTTGCTGTCTCATAAAATATATTCTTTTTCTGATAGTTAATGCCAATAAATCAGGAAAATTATGAAAAATCAAATATCAAACATAGTCTTTAAAATGTAGCCTCTTATGATGATTTTTTTAATTGTTATGTAGAACAGTAGCCAACATGGGCTTGGTGAGCTTTTTTCGCTTTAAATTTTTTTCAAGTTGACCTTACAGTAAAGCATCTGTTCCTGACACAAGTTGCATTCTCCACATGTGGTGATTTCTGCTTTATGATTCATCTTCATACACTTACGCAGCAAACTACTTGCTGTAAGCAAATGACACGTATTACTGATTTTTTAAAAAACCTGCACCATATAGCTTAATGTAAAACCTGTCACTATGCATACAGAGATAACTGTGCAATTCATGACCACTTTTAACAGGAACAAAAAATAAGTTTCCAGTTGACATTTCATGCCCTAGCCATGAAAGAAATGGAACTGGCTTCCTATAAATTTACCTATCCTTCCATCTGACTGCTTTAGGGCTCATCAGCAGAATTAGTCACAAGAATAATAGAGGTTTGAGATATAAACAGTCATGGTATAGTGCAGTAATGGCCAAAGGCTGTACTCTCAGGAACTACCATTTTCTCAGGACATGTGTATTTTGCCACTCAAACTGGTCCCCCACAAGCCAGTGCTGGCTAGTGCCCATCAAGCAAAAAAACAAAACAAAAACAGTTGCTCAAAAGGGCTGATTGACACCAAGACACTCATGTTGCAGTGAACCAGAAGTTCAAACAAAGAGCAGATAAATGAGTGTGTTTTTTTTAAAAAATTGTGGCTATCTTGATTCCCTAATGCTCAGTAGTGTGGCAGGTGGCTTCCATATCTCTGGGGCAATGACTTTGCCCTGGATCTTTAAACTAAACTTTAAGTGAGATATCCAAAGCACTGAGCCCTTTTCCCAAATTAGGTTCCTTGCAACAAATAGCTCCTTCAAAAACTAAAATTTAGAGCAGATCCCTCACATTAACATGGATGTCACCAGCCAGCTCAGATGGTAAAAACACTGCTTGGAACATCTAGAACTGTTTGAGTACATAGCACCATGTTTATTGTTGCTGTCTCTGAGGTGTTGTGTGCATGTTTGGCAGGTAGAGGTGGAGCAGAATGTGGAACTGGTAGGATAAAAAGTAGAAAAACGTGTTTTGGACTGGAAAGTAAGAGCTAGAGGTTTATCACAGCTGAATTACTGAAGCACTGCCCGTAAAAGTAGAAAGGAAAGAGAGGAGTAAAGGTATGGATAGGAAAATGACCACATGATTGCTACCATTGCACCATTAGCACATTCTGGCATTTGTCTTCAGGTGTGATAAGTTCCTTGTATGGAAGTTCTGAGATTGAGCAGTCATGGGGTTTCAGTGTCTCCTCCTTTTCTCTCTCCTCCCTCCTCCGTTGCTATTCCATAGCAGGCTCAGAGGGGCAGAGCTGACATCTCCTCCTCTGCACCCACCAAAGAAGAAATGACAGTCTTCTCCTTGTGCGGGAAACATTCTCATTTCTTCTTTGACAGGTGCAGAGAGACATCTCTGTGAATGAGGGGAAAACTACATGTTGCACTGCAGCCAGGCGTGACAAATTCCAAACAGACCTTTCCCATTGGAAGGTTCCTTTAGGAGGAAACAATTTGCATTGCAGAAGAAATGCAGAAACATAGACAAGGAACACAAGAAATTGCTATATTGGAAGTCAGGCCATCCAGATCAACATTGTTTACACCAAAGCTGCAAGAACCTTTCCCGATCCAGATGTCAATGAATTTATACTTCATTCATACTTCACTATTGGCCAAGCTTGCTAGGACTGATGGGAACTGGAGTTTAACAACATCTGGAAGGCCACAGTCCCAATCCTGCTTTATATAGATGGGCAACAGCCATCCAAGTTTGCAAGCAGAAGTATTTCATTCTTCCTTACTGATGCTCAGGACTAAACCTGGGACTTTCTGTCTGCAAAATATGTGTTCTGCCACTGAGCAGAAAGGGAACATTTACATCTTGGTTTGCTGATTGCATTTTCTCTAAAAATTCCCTCTTACTGATTTTATAGTTTGCAAACATGGGGCAGAAGCCTATGAGGGTCAATAATTTGGACAAATTAATGATAGCTGAAATTGTAAACTCTTCCTCATCTTCTCCCTGTTTCAAATCACTGCCAAGGCATCATGACATGTGGCTTTGGTGTAATATGTAGCTTGCCCCCCCCCCCAGTCAGTGAATCTAACAGCTGTTTCAAGCAAATCTCTGTGCATGATTCTTTAGAGACATTGCTTCTGCTGATATGCATGGATAGTAACTGAACAGTTAGAAACACTGTATAAGGTTGCAAACAACATTTTAATGAAGCAAAACTTCTCTGCTTAGAGAATTCAGACAGTGGCAGTGCAGTCACTGCTGTGCTATTTGCTACATGCTATATACAGGCACAAAATATTCCACTCAGAGACATGGCTAGAAAAAGCTCTTCAAGCCCCAAAGTCTCATCACAGTCTTAAATAACTTAAATGTTCCCTACCTCCCAGAAAACAAATACAGTAGAAACCCAATTTGTACAAAATGATCTCATTACATAGGGTTTATTCAGCTTCAAGGGTATCAAAGAAACTGGTAGAGTTTTGTTTTGGAAGATACACATCCTTGGGGGAAAATGTTCTTGATGGGTGAAAGGTCTTGATTATAATAATGTGATCTGTTACAGAAAACATTGATTCCAATTTGCTGGTGTTCCTCCCTTCACTTGTCTAGAAGATCCAGTGGTGAGTACTGGTGTATACTTTACCAATAGGCTAGTCAGGACACCAGTATTAGGTGCTGTCTCCATGTTCCTTATTATTGGGGGAAGCAGCTGCTGCAGTGGCGGCAACTGGCTAAATCTCTAATCTTGCCTGCCCTGTTGCCATCTAACTCTCTATAACGTGGAGGAAGTTTCTATCTGCAGAGACAGATTGGATGGGGTTAAATAGCCATGGTCAAAGTAGACAGAGAAAGACTCTGGAAATTCCTTTTCAACAAAGAGTAGGTTCACTTTCTCTCTGTTGCCCTTTCACTTGTAGGGAAAGACTTTTTAAATTAAGGTAGGCCATGAGGTAGCCATGAGGGTGGAAACCAAATGCAGGATTCAGTCATATATTTATTACAGGGCTGAGTAACCACAGAGGAGTGAAGGTCATCCCCCTGCAAGCCACAGGGTCACTTTGAGTGTAACCAGAAGTGAGATGACACCACTTGCAGTTCTGACAATTGGCCAAAATATGCCTGCTGTTTTAGGGATACACAGGACTGGGTTAATCTATGGGTAAACAGTGAAATATTTGTTGAGGATAGGGTCCCTCCACACCATAATTTCAAGGAGGCATCTGTTCAGAGTTTTTGCCTTGCTCACCCTTGAGCCCCCAAACTTTAAGCATAAGGCAGAGAAGTCCCTTACACCCAAATGGTACCCAAAATTACTTATCTTTGCTTTCTGAAAAAATCCTATCCTCCTCCTGCTGAAACTCCATCTTCTATGCAACCATTTAAGGAACAGGAACCCTGTCCCTTATTTCATCTGGAAACCCTATCCTGTCATGATGTCATCAGACTGTGTTTGGCTCCATTCATGAGTGCAAACAATAGTCCTGAGATACAGTAGCCCAGAGCACAAGACCAAATTAATCAGGTTTTTAATGTATTTACTTTTTTCTTATGTTCTAACCAAATGTGTCTATTTTGTTTTTAATTGTGCATTTAATGATGTAATCTTGGCAAACAGGTGAGATGCCAGAGGACTAGAGAAGGGCAAACATTGTCCCTCTCTGCAAAAAAGGCAATAAAATAAAATAAAATTGGAAGACAGGAATAGAATTTTTTTTAAAAAAATTAATAAATTAGAAAATTGGACAGACATTAATAAAATGAAATCCAACAAAGACAAATGCAAAATTCTACATTTAGGCCACAGAAACTAAATGCACAGGTACAAATTGGGAAATATTTGGCTCAGAAGTATGACATGTGAAAAGGACCATGAGGTTATTGTTGATTATAAACTAAACATGAGACAACTGTTTCATGCTGCAGCAAAGAAGGCAAATGCTATCTCAGCCTGCATTAATATGAACATTGGTTGCAATTTGAGGGATGTAATAGTCCCTCTATATTCTTTACTGGTCAGGCCTCATATGGAGTACTGTGTCTAGTTAAGGATGCCCAATTTTAAGAAGAATATAGACAGGTTGAAGCAGGTTCAGAGAAGGGCAACAAAGATGATAATTGGTATGGAGAACAAACTGTATGAGGAATGGTTGAAGGAGCTGGGCTTGTTCCGCTCAGTGAAGAGAAGACTTGACATGATTAAACTCTTTAAATATCTCAAGAGATGTCAAAGAAAGGAGGGGGAAGGCTTGTTCTCTGCCACACCAGAGAGGACCAATTGCTTAGTGATGTGTAGAACTCCTTCTCTGGACATATTCAAAAAGGGACTATCTCCTGGGGATGCTTTAGCTGGAGATCTTGCACTAAATAGACAGATGGACTCAATTGTCCATGAGACTCTTTCAGTTCTATAATTCTATTATTTTAGTACTGTTAGCTGCTCTGAATATCATTTCTGCATATGTGTGCAAAGGGTATAAATAGCATGGCCACAATACCTATAAGTATTCCTAACCCTCTACCCCCTTGTAACATTGGAGAAAACAAAGTGGGAGCAGTGGCATCCCCATGCCAGGTGTCACCCAGTGCAGGGGGGACTGGTGGTGTGCTGGGGAGACTGGTGGCATGCTGGCCATCCAGGCTTCCCCACAGCATGTACTCCTACTTGTCCAGGGCTATAGCAGCCTGCAAGAGTATGTGCCCTCCTTCTCTTCATCCTCTGTCTTTGACTGTTTCCTTGGAGAGGAATCACGACACCAAAGCAATTGGTGTCATCCCTCCTCTGGATGTCCCCTGGTGTGGTCCTCATACCCCGCACCCCCTTGTGACACCACTGATATGGAGGTAGTGTTTTTCACCCATAATTGTACATATTTGTCTCACTGGGAAACTTCATTCAGATTTGTTAGGAAAAAGACATACTTTCCCAAAGAAGGCCAAGCTCCTTGAACCGCAAAAAGAAATGGGTTTGTTTTAGTACTTCACTTTGATAGACAGTTAGGCTGTTTCCATGAAATGTTAAATATTTCAAGGTTATTATAAGTTTGTGGCATTTATAATATTTCTATAATTTTTGACAACAAAAGCAACAAATTTTAACAAGTTACCTAATTTGTGTAGCGATTTTTCTGCACTAGTTGATCAACCAAAACCCCAGTCCATTTTTTGAGAGCAACAAATCTTTCTGAAAGTATCAACAATGTTGGTGCCATCTATAGGAGAAAAGAAAACACTAGGTGAACAGCTACCTAATTTTTATATGCAATAATTTAATAGTTTGTTATAATGCCTGGCTTCTGGACTTCCAGTGATATCTCTTTTTTAAAGCTGAGGGAAGTCTGACCCTTTTGGCCAAAAAGAACCTTGTTCCTGATCAAGGTCCAGATTGCCAGTTGCACAGAAACCTGTTTCCTGCTGCACAAAATCTGGACATTGGAATAATGTTCATTTTATCCTTTTTATCTCCATCATCCTGAAGAGACGGGGAAAAGGCTTGCAGTTAAGACTCAAAGGTGCTACAAGATCTCTCTACATACTGATTCTACAGACCAACAGAGCTATATCTTTGAATATTGCAATAGTAATTTTGTTGGATGTGACACTGCTAATGGGTACCATGATATAGACAAGACTGCAGTTTTCAAAAAGCTTTACTGTTATAATGTACTGCACATTAGGCAAGTTTGTACCTATTTACCAAGTTTGGAAAGTTCTATTAGTTCAAAACACAGCATCCAGATTGGTTACTGGGACATCCAGGAGTCATCATGTTACACCAATATTAAAATCACTCACTTAGCTGCCAATTAGTTTCTGGGCAAGGTACAAAGTGGTGGTTCTTACCTTTAAAGTCTTACATAATTTGGATCCAGGTTACCTATGGGATCACCTCCTCCTGTATAATTTACTCCATAAACTCAGAACTAACTAAGGCCCGAAACAGACATCCCATTTTTGGCAGCTTGGGGCTGGCTTGTGGGTGTGGCATATGATGTCCAGATTTAAAACAGCATCAATGACCAGTCTCTTCCAGCAGGCTTAGGGGCTATACAAACCACCCCAAGGGGGCGGTCTGCAGCTGCCCCATTACTGGTGCCATGGTAACCAAACGCAGTGGCCCAATTCAGCCTCTAGAGAGCACAAAAAAGAGCCTCAAAAAAGGGCTCCTTTTTGCGCCCTCTAAATGGTGTCACAGCCACAGCAGCACAGCTTTGTGATGCACTTTTGGCGCTGCATCGTCTAGATGCAGCACCAGGGCTGCATCATGATGCCGAATACCATCTAGAAGGGTGTGTGGCATCATGGCATGAGAGGCAGAGCCATGGCTTCCAGTATGTGGATGCTGTGCCATGGCTCCACCTACAGGCCAGCACAAAGGGCCAGTCTGTATTGCCCCTTATCCAGATTATTTTTAAATTGTGAATTTTAAATAATGAGTTTTAAGTGTGCGTTGTTTAAATATGTGTATATCTTACATGTACTTTTAAACTGATTTGTATTTTTAACTGATGTATTTTCAGTTGATGTTGTGCATTTGTTAATTGTTTTTGATTCCTTCCTTGATTCCTTGGGAGAGGCAAGTAAATCATCATCATCATCATCATCATCATCATCATCTCCTCCTTCTCCTTCAAATTACAATATCATACACATAGCCCAAATGTATTCACATGTACATAATTTCATGTGGTTAAAGATGTGATGTTTTTGAAGAAAGTTTTGAAAGATTTTTTAAAATTAATTTTTTTAAATTCAAAATTAAAATTTCATTTTAAAAAAAACTTGGGGCATCTCTTTTCTCCTTCCATGGAACTTCACCCCACTCACACCAACTCTTCAGTGTTTTAAAGGAACACAGGTTAACACCACAGCCCATTTCTGCCAAGAAGCAGATGTTTGGGGAGTAGAGTACTATTTTTGGGAGGCGGTGGTTCTCCATCCTAGAAACGTGCCCTGCCCAGTGCAGCTGCATTGTCAATAGCATGGCCTCAATGCTGGTGATCTCTGCTTGCTCCAGGACAACAACTATTCGTCACATAGTGAGTCCAGTGTATGTTTAGGATTGTACGTAGACAGCACTGATGAAAGTGTTTGAGAAGTCGTAGATATTGGCGATAGGTGACCCATGTTTCAGACCCATAGAGGAGAATGGACAGTACAATGACTCTGTATGCAATGATTTTTGTACTTCGTCTCAGGTGTTTAATAATAATAATAATAATAATAATAATAATATTTATAGCCCGCTCCTCTGTCATCAATCGGAGCGGGTTACAATAATTAAAAGACAACAAGATAAAACAATCCCAATAACCCATAACCCCACCTCCCACCCCTTAAAAATAAATTAAACCAATATCAGATTAAAATCCCCCCCCCCCCCAAATTGCATACATACAACATAGAACATAACAAGCAGCTAGTCAACTCTATAGACACTGTAGATGTAAACTTCCTAGATAAAGTGCTGGGAGCTTGTAGGAGCGCACGTCCCAATGTCATAAGCCAGTGTCAGGACCAGGAGTTAAGATGTTTCAGGGAAGGCCTGCCGGAAGAGATGCGTCTTTAAGGCTTTTTTTAAAGCTATCAAGGGATGTAATAAGACACATCTCATCCGGCAGGTCATTCCATAGCCTGGGAGCGGCAGCAGAGAAAGTCCCCTGGGAGGTCCGCAATAGCCTTTGTTACTCCAGACTCTTTTGTGAAGCCTTCCGAATGCACTATATGCCTTTGCTAATCTGTGATCGATCTCTTTGTCAATCTTGGCGTCTGAGGAGATTATACTTCCCAGGTTGGTGAACTGCTGGACGGACTTAAGCACAGATTTGCCTATGGTGACGTGGGAATGATAGTGCTCTTCCTGTGGTGCAGGCTGACTTTCAGAACCAAACAGCTCTGCAGCTGTTTCAAAGGAAGATGTTAGGCGCTGCAGAGTTGCTTCTGTATGGGCAACAAGGGCAGCATCATCAGCGAAAAGCAGCTCACGGACTAGATAGTTTAGAGTCTTCATGCAAGCCTTCAGACAGCTTAAGTTAAACAAGCTACCATCAGTACGGTAACATATATAGATGCCATCTTCTTCTTTGAGGTCTGCCGTAGCCCTTTGGAGCATCATGCTGAAGAAGACTGTAAATAGAGTTGGAGTGAGAACACAGCCTTATTTCACTCCATTAGTTATTAGAAAGGGCTCTGAGAGGGCATTGCCATATCTGACTTGATTGTGCTGGTTCTCATGCAACAAGATAATCATTTTGAGGAATTTGGAAGGACATCCTAGTTGTTCCAGGATCTGCCACAGACCTTTTCTACTCACAGTGTCAAAGGCTTTGGTAAGGTCGACAAATGTTACTTAGAGTCCTTTGTTTTGCTCTCTACATTTCTCTTGCAGTTGTCTAAGAGCAAATACCATATCTGTAGTGCTCCTATTAGCTCTGAAGCCATATAAATGCATTTATAAAAATATCGTTCAAGTAGCTCAGGGATGAGAAATACAACCCATGGGCTGGATTCATCCCCAAACCCCCTTTCTGCAGTCCTCTCATTTGATTTTTTAAAAAGGTAACTCCAATTTGCCACCAAGGTAGGACCCAGCTTGCCTACTTAGAAATATACACAAGAGGTTCTTTTGGCTGGGACAAAGAGATAGTGTGTGAGAGAGAAATACAAGGATGTAGTAGGTTTTTACACTGCCTCCAGATTTTTTTTCAGGAGCAGCCACTACCCTCCACCTGTTCTTGTGACCCACAAAAAAAAAAATCATCCCCAAATAAATTTTGTTCAAAGCACTCCAGGAAGTGCAATTCTACTTTAAACCAAGGTTCTTGGACTTATTTTGATGGGAAGCAGTGGTTGGTATTTGGGGCAGGATTTCAGCCCTTTATGGCATTGACAACTCTTTGTAATTGTCCATTTCTGCCTTAACTGTTACACTGAGTTAAAGACTTACAGTTAGAAACTCCAGAGGAAACTATTTAGTTAGTAAACTCTTGAATAATTTAACTGTCCTCAGTAGATGAACTTTCTCAATTTTTATTTGCAGCCTTGAAATTTTCCATGTTTTCTTTAGTGCCAAGGAGAAGCTGGGTGGAGGGAGAAAGGCTATTACAGATTTCTCAGATACATGATACTTGCCACACTGAAGGTGAAATTCTGGTCCTCATTGAGTTAATAGTTCCTGACTGAGTTGGTAGTAAAAAATATAGGGCAAGACTCATTGCAAAAGTTCAATTCTTCTGTCAACTCCAGCTTCCCTTTGCTTATGAATGCATCAGGGTGCCACAGGTGTGTCTCAGGGCCAAAATTCAGCTTCATAAATCATCCAGGAATGAAACTGAAGGCTACTAGTATAGTGTTCCTTAGAAACTTCCTGTGTGAAATAGCAACTGGGGGGATTGTGCTTTTTGTCTGTCTTGCGTAACCTTCCGAACCTCAGTGATGTCCGTGCCCTCTGCTCTGCCCGGTTACTTTTGATGTTGCTCATTAAACAGAACAGCCCTATTCCAATGCTGAGATCAGTCTTCATTCTCCTCATTCTTGAGAACTTTTGGAGCTGGACTTGTGAGCTCTTGAAATACCATCTCCCTCTCCTCTATCTCTGGCTATTTGAAAAAGAAGGGCTCTTTTTATTTTTGTGTGCTGCGGAATCTGAAAAACAAAAACAACGAAAGCAATCCATAAGCCAAGTGAGTCTGAAAGTCCTAAACCAAACATTCATTGACAGTGGACTGTCTATGAAAGAAGACAAATGTCTCATTCCCCCTCCATCAAGTGCTGAGCAGTTAAGATCCACAGGTGGTGGACTGCCTCATAGTTTATTGTTGAATACTCTCCCACACTTCACAAATGAAAATAGGAACACCCCTGTGAATTTGTAAGGCATGTGGCTGAGTAACATGAGGGGGTGGCTGAAAGGGTGTGGTCAAATGCAAACATTACTGATAGGAAGGACACATAATCTGTAATGTTTTAAACAGAAATCCTCTTCATTCATATATTCAATTTAAGGGGGCAGATCAGAATATATAATAGTTTTTTGTGGGTTTTTTGGGCTATGAGGCCATGTTCTAGAAGAGTTTATTCCTGACATTTCTCCAGCAGGCTGGCATCTTCAGAGGATGCTGGCATGGAAGAGAGTGGGTTATATATACTGTTGGTTGAGAGGAAGCGTTGCCAGAATTGTGCCGTCTGCCCCAGGATGCCTCCTCTTAACTATGTATTAAGAACCTGTGCCCTCCCTCCAGTCCATCTGCCTTGGTCCAGGCCCCAGAGGGAGAGATGAACCACTGGATCTCATCCCCTTCCCACCACTTTCCCCTTTTCCTTTTGTGTTGTCTTTTAGACTGTAAGATACATAATCTTTCATGTGGGGGACAGGTATGTGTGCAGCATATTGATAAACATTAAATTATGCATGAATGTCAAATCAACCAGATCCCACTCAGAAAGACAACTTTCTCTGTGCACCCTGATGCATTCATAGGCAAAGAGAAGCTGCAGTTGACAGAACTGAAATTTTGGAATAAGCTCTTATCCTGTACATGCAAGGCAAATTTTACAACCAACTCTATCAGAAACAGAATTTCACCCTCAGTGTGGCTAGTATTATGTATCTGAGAACTTTGCAATAGTCTTTCTACCTCCACCCAGCTTCTCCTTGGTACAAAAGGAAACATGGAAAATTTTAAGGATGCAGATAAAACTCTGTACTCATACTCACTTCATCTGCTGAACACATATTGTAAATCAGAGACTAATCCCAGCTTCCTCATAAAGCTCATGTGGTCACCTTGAAATAACTACATTCATGTATCTTTTTCAACTAGATTGTTAGATTAAAAATGTGGTGTAAGTATCAAAAAATCATGTATAATACCTTCAGCTCCAGAAGGTACATGGAATAAAAATAGTTAAGAAACATGTAGTAGTGAAGGCAAAACCCTTGTCTTAAAGTTGCCCAAGCGCACAAATAGCCAGCCTCTCTCTCTCTCTCTCTCTCTCTCTCTTTCTCTCTCTCTCTCTCTCTCTCACACACACACACACAGATAGATACAAACAGAACAATATGCACACAACCTCTCTTACACAGAGGGAGATGCACAAACATATAGACATCACCTCTCTTACACATGTAAACACACTTCCCCCATACATATCACATATCATTCTCTGTTTCTGTCATTCATGCACACACCCATACTCCTCCTCTCACAAAGATATATCAACACAATCCCCTCCCTCTCTCACACAAATGCACACAAGCAGATGCACTCATCCTTAGCTCTTAAACTTATATAGATGGATAAACACACATCATTTTCTTTAGACACAAGGCTGGGACAAAAAAATTACTTAGAAGTCTCCCTAATCCTACTTGAGTTGTAGGTAAGAAGACATTATCATCAGCATACAGCAGTACTGTCTGTATAGAGTTTGACTTTAAAGACTTATACACATCACAGGAAGTGACAGAGCCCCAAATCTTTAGGAGCTGAAAGAACTGTATACTGCTCACATATTCTTTTCTACTTCTGCAGCACAAATTCTTTCCTTGAAGTATTTTATCTTCTGCTGCATTTTATGAAAGACATTCAGGGAGACAAAAATTAAGGCAGATTATATTAGGTTTATTCAACTGATATCCTGCCCTTTCTTGGCCAGCCTTTCACAACATTTTTAGCCTGGAGGAACACTTGACATATTTTTCAGGTCTTGGAGAACCCCTGCATAAAAATTATTATATCTACAGCTCAAACAAATATATATATCATCTTCACCTGTTATGCCAGCTGCACCTCTTCTGAGAGCTGGAGGACCTAAACATAATAGTTCATGTGCTGGTAACCTCAAAAATGGACTTTTATAATGTACTGTACATTGGGCAACCTATGTCCCAAGTTCAGAAAGTTCATTTAGTTCAAAACAAAGCAGCCAGATTGGTTACTGGGACATCCAGGAGTGATCATGTTAAACCAATATTAAAATCACTCCACTGGCTGCCAGTTGGTTTTCAGATAAGGTACAAAGTGTTTGTTGTTATATTTAAAGCCCTACATGGTTTGGGTTCAGATTACCTAAAGGATCACCTTCTCCCATATAATCCACTGTATACACTCAGGTCCTCTGGGGGACATTTACTACAGTCAGCCAAGACTAGGGAGCTTATTGCACAAGCCCCTGGGATGGGATCAGGGCAGAACGGAAGGGGGTGGGATGGGAACAGAATGGGGGCTATCACCCTTTTTATCACACACCAGAATGTTGCTGACGCTGCTTGAAGTTCCTGTTTCATTCCCAATCCATCCCCAAAGGAGGCGATTTTCAGGAACTGTTCAGAGGCGTTCCTGAAAATCGCCTCCTGTGGAATGGATCAGGAACGGCATGCAAATATCCAGCAGCATCAGCAGCATTCTGGTGTGTGATAAAATGGGTGATAGCCCCCATTCTGTTCCCATCTCATCCCTTCCGTTCTGCCCCGCTCCCGCTCCAGGGGCCTGTGCGATAAGCTCCTAGGTTGGCAATTGTCAGCCAGAGGACTTTTTCTTCAGCTACCCCTAGACTGTGGAAGAACCTACCAGAAAAGATTCAACAGCTGAATATGGTGTCTGAATGTTAAACAACATTAAAATTCAGTTTCTTCCAAAAGGCCTATCCAGATGGTTTTTAAACTGTTGATTTTAAATGATGATTTTTAAAATGTGGATTGTGATTAATTTAAGTTTTGTTTGTTCTTAAATTGATGTGTATTTTTAACTGTCTGTTGTTGTTCCCCACCTAGATCCATGGGGAAGAAATCATCATTGTCGCCATCATCATCACCATCAAAATTTTGTCTTGTGGAACCTCCAATTGGGAAGCCTAGGGTTCCATGGAACCCTCTTTGAGAAAGTGCTAGTCTGTGCTTTCTGACCCAGAAAAACAAGGCACATGGTCTCCATCTATTTGGTTTTAAAACTAAGTGGCAGCTATCATTTGCTTCATCATTTTTGTGTCTTAGCCCTACAAATCTTTGACAAATAATCAGATAATCTCTTAATTGTTTATGCGCCAAGCTAAATACACCAAATTCTTTCAGAGTTTCTCGTATAACTTGGTCCAGCCCCCTTGCTATCTTTGACTCTCTCTTTTGGATGTTTTCCAGTTTGCCAACATCTTTGTTGAACTGTTTGCCCAGAAATGCACACAATATTCCTAGTGAGGTTTGAACATGATGTTCTGGGATGGGAATTAACTACATATAAGAAAATGTATTTGAAGTGTTAAATTATTTTTTCTCCCCTCCCCCCCCCCCATACAAGTACCCCATACAAGGCAACCACAGAACTAGTTCACACCTGAACATACCTCTTTCAGTTTCCCATCGCTTGATTGCTGTAACCCTTGGTTCCTTTCATGACAATTAGTGTATACTGGAAACTCCTAAAGAAATGAGGGAGATATCTCTTAATTTGTGGCACCATTGTGGTCCTCACCAACTGATCAATTAAAGCTGGTAGTAGGTTAATCTATAGATGGAGCAGATTAAATTTATATTCATCTCTCTCTCTCTTTTTGCATTATAAAGTAGTTCATTTCATGTTACTGTCACATGTAAAAGTGTATTGACAACCTGTGTTTAGCAATCTTTCTAGGAGATCTGTCACATTCCTTCCAGGGCTTCCTAAGTGATATGTTTGTTTATCAGTTCCACTTAATGTGCTCAGATGTCTTCACATCTCACCACATTGTTTGATTCTTTCTTTCAGGATTAAGAAGATATAATCAGTGTTTACAAACTCTCTTTTGAATTGACATTAGCCTTCCTCGAACCTATCATCCAAGTGTTTCCGACATTCTGTTTAGTAGCACTCAAGCAAATGTGTTTAGGAGTACTTAAAGAACACTGAGAAGCCTGTATTCTTTACAACCACATTTATAGAAAATTTCTACAGCTCTATAGAACTATGGTTGTTATCTTTCTGATTACTCCTGTCACAAGAAGCTGCTGTTCAGAAATCTCTTTAATAAAACTTCATGTGGGCTTAATTCAAAGAATAATGAAGGTAGAAAGAATTTGTTTGTTAGTTTGTTTTAATAAAATGGAACCCAAGGTGGCTGAAAAGTGAATTTATTTATTTATTTCCAGGATTTATGTCCCATCTTTTTCCCTCAGTGGTAATAACATTTAAACTCTATTAGCAACAGAAAAAGTAAATTCCCCTGAGATCCAGGCTGTTCCTGTCCTAGGTGAGGCTACCTGCCATTTTCTTAGGCAGGGAACATTGATTTTCTCAAGACTCTTCTGTACTACTGCATCTGGGAAAGTCTTTAGGTGCTGTAGGCCCAATAAAAATGTTTTCCTTTTGAGGTAAAACCTTCAAATAGTTAAGTCGCAGTCCTGATTCCCCTATTGCAGCTAAAATGTGGTATGCCAAATCCAGAAAACATAACCAGGAGTTGGCCATACAGCAAAATACAGCATCCATTGCACAATGATGGAGTGACTGATTCACCATGATCCAGTGTGCCATGGAGACCAATGTGGACACATCTGGATACCAGCAAGAAGTGCTGGAGCTCAACAGGAGTGTCTGACATGCATCAAAACTGCCCAACCCTCATTGCAAGAGCCCAGTATGTACTGCAAGTGCTTAATGCACATTGGAATGTGGATTGCAGGTGCCCAATTCTCATCAGAGCACTCTTGCCAATGTCGTGATATACACCTTCACCATTCACTAACAGGGTTTCACTGCACCTTTGCAACATAGCTAAGGATTTGTAAAATTATGCAGTGTAGACCCTGATGTAGAATTTCGGCCAATATGTTTAAGAGAAACATTTAAGAGATACATGAAAATAATGACAAAGCCTGTAATTAACTATGTATTAAAACCTTTGCTAAATAAATGTTGTAGAGTCCAATATACATAAAATAAAGCTTTTTGCTGTATAAGTCAGAATTTAAAATGCATAAATATAGCAAGTATGGAGGCCAGTTATGTGTACAGTAGATTATCTAATTTATCATTCTACTTCTTCCTATAGCTCAAAATATCAGATTTACCAGCCAACAATAAATACTTAGTTTACTTAAATACTTAAACGTTGCAGGATTTTAAAAAAAAAAATTACTTACTTACTTACTTACATATTTATTTTGGCATGAGCCCCATGAGTATTCACAAAAGCTATATGTGGCTGTGATGAAAGCTGTGAGAGTGTTCTGTTTTATGGAACTATCCTACTGAAAATATGTAGAAAAAGTCATCTGCTGAATTAAATTCTGCACTTCATGTATTTGAAGGACCATATCTCCCTGTATGAGCCTGCTGGAGTTTTCTAAGAACTCTGGGTTCTAAGATCTGTGTCTCACCACCTTCCCAGGCCCATTTGGTGGGAACAATGGAGAGGGCCATTGCAATGGCTGGACTTTGGAACTCCCTGCCTAGGGGAGCTTGGATAGTTCCCATTTTGCTTTCATTCCACAAGTGAAAACTTTCCTATTCTATCAGGAATTGATTGTGATGGGCTTTTAATCATGTTTAATGATACTGAATCCCCCCCCCCATATTTTCTTTTAATGAATTTTAAATGGTATCATTCCTGCTCTGTGATGTATATAAAATATAAAATATAACATAGATATAAATTGATGTATATTTTTGGTATAATTTTTATTCTGTACTACAGCCAACCCCCCATAGATTCCTTATCCACAGATTTAAGCATCCAGGGCTTGAAAATATTCAAAAATAAATAAAATAAATAAACTCCAAAAAGCAATCCTTGATTTTGCCATTCTATATAAGAGACATGATTTTACTATGTCATTGTATTTAACGGGACTTAAATACAAAATACTTAAATGGGTTCCCTTCATCTTTTCCACTTTATACTACTAAATGTCCAAGAAAGTGTCTCCTCTTTGCAGCAGTCTTGAAGGGATGGGAAGTTAGACCCCAGACCCAGACCCTTAGTGGTTATTCTGGGTCTGGGTTCTACTTCAGGAGCTTGTATAAAGAGCTACTGGGTACCTCCTTGCAGAATGATGATTAAACAACATTTTTTTGTTGCTACTGCTCTTTATTACATCACATTTTGATGATGATGATGATGATGATGATGATGATGATATATTTCTATTTCCTGCCTTTCCCTATGGATCGAGGTGGGATCACAACAGAAAAAAAGGCATACAAATTAACAGTGTTAAAATTCACATAACTCTCAGCATACAAATACAATGCAAGACAAATACAGTAGTCGAACCAGAGCTGCGATTCCTATCTTGTATAGTCGGGGATAGGGGAGGGAAGGATGGATACATTGCTCATGTCGGCTCAGATGGGAAGACCCACCAGAAGAGATCCATCTTAGTGACCTTATGAATGAGAGATTTCCAAGAACCCTGGTCATCAACAGCCATCCTCAGGGCCATGGCTTCCATGACAGAGTCAATCCACCTGTAATGTGGTCTTCCTCTTTTTCTGCTGCCTTCCATTTTTCTGAATACTACTGCATTGTCTTTTCCCGTGCGTCCTGTTGACTCATGACGTGTCCAAAGTAGAATCTCAGCCTATGTGTTTTATACTGTGAACATATACTGGTCTCAAGACTGAAGAACTCTTTAACATACTCAGGTTCAGTAAGACACACTCAAAGTATGAAATGGATTTCTGAGATAATGACTGAAATATCTTCAGATTTTCCAAAAATGTTGAGTAGAGGAATAATTTTTTGAGCATGATACATTTAAATAAAATATTTTTAAAAAACAAATGCTGTTCATAGGCATGTACCTATATATACTGGAGAGCCATTTCATTTCTTTTCAATCTACTGGTGGACTATAGTACCATGCCAAGTATAGCCATGCAATGGCCTAATGTGCATGTGTTGCTTTACACTGTGGCTTGCTATTGGGTGTCTGGGGTCCCCAAAATAGCATGCGGGAGAACGGCTGCACAATTTCCAGTTCTGCTTTACAAGATTTCACTGCACACATATCTGAAGTTGCATAGGCAACTTGCTTGTCATAAAGTGTTGGGGATAGTTGTGATGGAATATAAAGTAGAAATGGTATTGCTAAGCCATGGTAATCTCAGACATATTGGTAGGTGTTGAGATAATACTAGAATGGAAGAAATCATGAGCCAAGTCTGTTCAAGGTCTTGAAATCTGTTCAAGGTCTTGTGAAAGAGTCAAGTTTTAATAACAAAGAAAAAAGGCAGTATGGGAAAGAGAGGAAAATGTGTTTATTAATTATAAAAAATAAGAATTAAACCTACCTGAAATTTGAATAGAGTAGTTAGGCTATTTTAACACTTGCTGGTCTTTTCTGACCATGAGCATCACTGGACTAGATCTAGAGTTTCTTAATAAAGGTCATCTGAGTTTTAACTATCAAAGCCTGAATTTATGAACTTGGTATGCTGTTGGACATGACAATATATTTATATTTGTTTGTGTGAAAACCTCTATTCAATGTCACCTGAGCATGGATTCAGGTGAGCAAGAGCCCCACTGTAGTTAAAAGCGGTTAAGTTCATGTTCACATTCTCTTCACAGCATTTTGCAAACTGGGGGCTTTATCACACAAAGCTGCTAAGACATCACAATCATGTTAGTGTAGGAAACATAAACATACCAGTTTAGGGACAATCATTTTCACACAGCTCTTCTAAAGTGCCATAGGACTGCTTTAGTGCCAGGCTCTTGTCTTCTGTAGGACAGCCTTCATAACCCAGCCTTTCTGGCCTATGCCCTTCTCAACATACCTTTTGGTCTGTATGTTTTTTAAAAAACCAGTTGGCAGTCATAGCAATTAGGGTTTTTTTTAATAAAAGAAAAAAGAATTTTGGAAAAAAAAATGAAAATACAGCCTGCTTGGAAAAGTAGTGCAATTGGGATGCACTGACGGGTTTTGATCATAAATGAGAAGGAACATTCCAGGAATGGATGGAATAAGAAGCAGCTACAGGACAGACATGGCCTGATTTGATAAGGTACAGACACAGGTATCCTGCTGTAATTCTGCTTTCACAGCCTTGTGTGATCAAGTCCACCAATAATGATAAGATGATAATTCTGAGCATACATATATGATTGGATGCTATGAGCAAGATCCTTCAACAAGGAGATGTAGTGTAACTTTATGTTCATGGAGTCACCCCTTGGTTGCACCACACCACCTCTTTACAGCATTGTGACATTACACAGCCAAATGCGCATTGTGCATTGATGTGCCACACATGATCATGTTTTACTCCACTTTGGTAACCTAATGCAACCGAATATGACCGTTAGGCATCAGCCCCAAATGTTAACCTGCTTGCCATAAGTGAACTTGCACATAAGTGAAACACCAACAGGATGCCAGCCAGTCTCTTGCTGAATCCTTGGGGCTTTTTACATTGGCAAGAAAGTGTGACATGAAGTTGCACTTTCCTTAATGCTTAGCAGCTAGACAGCAAGCCCCAGGTGTGCATTTAAAAAGTACAGGGCAGCTAGACTGAGGTTTTTTCTGTGGCTCAGCAACTACATGGGAAGCTGTCAAAACGCTACAAACACAGGTGGAGCAGCTACATGGGCGGCAAGGAACGTGGCTTTTAGCCGCGCTTTAAACATTTTTTTCCCTTGCTGGCTGCGAATTGCGCAATTGCGCAGGTACATCATACAGTCGGAGCTTATCACATGGGGGAGTACAGGACCATTCCGAAAGAGGGAGAAAGTGAGGTCAGTTCGGAAATGCACATGATTACGCACAAGCTCATCACACACAAAACAAGAGAGCATCTACACAAAAAGAAAATGCAGAGTCAATACGAAAGAATTCATCACATGTGAACATACTGGTCGGCTTTCTGTTGCAAATTAAGGCATCTTGGGAAATGGTAGCAAAGGCTCATGGGAGTTGTAGTCTGTGTTCTGTCAGAGCATTATATTGAGTTGTCTTGAGGTTTCAGCCCTCTGTCCAGGAGGGATTCCCATATGTTCTCCATTCTTGAGCAGAGGCCCCCCTTTTCCAAGTTGACCAGGCACGTCCTCCTTTGCCAGGACACGTCCTACTTTTCCAGCCTTCTTTTTGAAGAGGAAGCAGGAGGGCCAGGCGTGCTCTGGCCAGGCTCTGGGGGTCTCTTCCTGGCTCCTTCCCTCCCTCCCTCCTTCCCCGCTGCCTTCCTCCTCCCTTTGGCTGAGAGAGTGTGACTTGCAGGGAGGAAGGGCAGCGGTGGTGCTCCAGGTCCTCCTGATGCTGGGCCAGGGCAAGCTGGAAACAGGAGGAGGAGGAGGAGGAGAGGGACATGGGGCCCCTCTGCTGCCCTGCTTCCCTGCAAGTCACACTCTCTCAGCCAAAGGGAGGAGGAAGGCAGCCAGGAGAGAGCCATGGAGCCTGGCCAGAGTGTGCCTGGGCCTGCCTTCTCCTCCCCCCTTCGGCTGAGAGAGTGTGACTTGCAGGGAAGCAGGGCAGCGGAGGTGCTCCAGGTCCCTCCCCTTCTCCTCCTCCTCTTGCCAGCTTGCCCTGGTCTGGCTGAGCGCCTCCAGTGCCCTGCTGTCTCCCTAGAAGTCACACTCTCTCAACCAAAGGGAGGAGGTGAAGGAAGGTGCAGGCGCACTCTGGCCGGGCTCTGAAGGTCTCTTCTTGTCTTGGCACCTTCCCTCCCTCCGCACTTGTATCACTGCCTTTAAATGGGCGCTTTAAAGATACAGAGCCCCATTTAACCGTTCAACTACACCTTAGCCTTTAGATGCAATAGGGGTGCTTTTTACATTGGCTAAAAGGGGCGGTCCAAACTCGCCCCTTCTAGTGGCGAGATGAGGCCTAGGCTGCCACACGGGCAGCCCCAGAGGCCTCATCCCGCCGCAACGACCCGCCGCAAAAAAGAGCTCCGGGATCGAGCTCTTTTTTTGCGGCGCGGGAAGGGCGCGATTGGCGCCCTCCCGCGCCGCCAGAGCGTCAAAACGTGCGCAGCGCGTCAAAACGCTGCACACGTGATGACGCTTGTACGGCGCCACCGTGTAGACGCCGCCATCTTTAAATGGCGGCGTCCATGCATTTTAGGCTTAGGGAGGGTGTAAAGGCTACGCCCTCCCTAACCCTAAATGCGGGCTTTTTAGCCCTAAAAGCGCCTTTTTTTGCCCGTGTAAAACGGGCCAGCAATGCTGCACCCTTTTTAAAAAAGTAGTGGGGAAATCAAACTACTTTTTAAAGGCACTTCTTCTCCCTTAAAACTCCAAAATAGTGTTTTCATGGCACACTTTCCCTTTTTCTCATCTAAAGGCTGGGCTTTCATGCAGCCTTCAACACACCTCTTTTTGCCAATGTAAAATGGGCCAGCTCCTTTTTAAAGCACTTCTTCTCCCTTAAAACTCCAAAATAGTGTTTTCATGGCACACTTTCCCTTTTTCTCATCTAAAGGCTGGGCTTTCATGCAGCCTTCAACACACCTCTTTTTGCCAATGTAAAACGGACCCTTATTAGTCCATCCCACATGAATTAAGCATGAGCATAGAAACCCTTGCATGTATGTAAAAGCTGCTAAACTCTGCAAACTTCTGAAAGCAAATCTGCTCTCTACCTGCTTTCTTTCCACAAGTATATTCCCTGTGTGCTGATCTCCTATCCATTGCTCTGTCTATAATTAAAATAGAAGAGCATTAGAATGAACGCTACCATCTAAATGCAAGAGTAATGAAAGAATATGGTTATGATGCAATTGCACTTTACTTAGGTTGTTAAACTATCTTTAAGATGCTAGGCAAGGCTCATAACTTGTCATCTGCTGGAGCTAGGGATATCCTGTGGGGAAGCATTACTACTGAGGTCCAGAGAGATATGGTTACCAGGAAGGAATCCTTTGGGATTCAATTACCATGCAGGAATTCTATAAGACAGTATTATTACGCAGGAATCTGTCGTGTCCAGTATTCCACAAGGCAGTAATATAAGATTTTTAGAATGAAATCCTGGGGTATCTTGTTTTATAAGACCTGGCATAGAAGGAACAAAGAAAAAAACACTCAGCAATGGAAGAAGGCAGATGTTCACTTAAATTATGGAGATGGAAGACATTCCAAGTGGTTACTATCCATTTCTAGAACAAGAAAAAAGTTGTTACTGAAAGTGAAGTGATGAAAGAGAACTATTTTCTAATTAAACTGATAAAGATATAAATGAGATAAACTTTCCTGGATTTATTTTTGGCTGGTGGGGCATATAATTGATCATTAATCATTTTAAAATTCAAAAATAATAAAGGGCACAATACTGGGACCCATTATATACTCTCTACTCTCTCTCTCTCTCTCTCTCTCTCTATATATATATATATATATATATATATTGTTTTATATGTCAGGATGTCTTGATGCTGAACTCATGTTCACACAACATCCTTTCTGTAAGTAGAGAGGTGAACTTTGAGGAGAATTGTCTCCGTTTAACAATGCACTTGAAGGACATCTGCACCAGCCCAAAAGAATTGTACATTGACTTCATACTAATGATTTAAAATGTGTTGAAACTAGTCCTGGTATATCAATGAGAGGAGCATACCCAAGCCAGAGCTGTATAATATAGCAGGATACATATGTTCATATTCAGACCACTCCGATTTTGCATGTATTTGACAAAACTTGCACATGTCATTTAACAGCCAGTAAAATGCAACAATCTATAGAAATAATGACAATAAAAATCCTCAGAATACAAGATATCATAACTTGACATTATTGTGTGTAATTTCACTTCAGATATTCCATACCATGATAATATCAAATCATGGACAGCACAACAGAAAAAAAATAGTTAATTCATCTATTTCACATATGAAAACATACCTGTCCAAACATTTGTGATAATAATTTCTTCAGCTTACTTACATAAGTGAAATTTACCCTACTTATGATAGAGCTAGAGAAGAGGGAAAATGTCTTAATGTTGGTTATGATAAAATTTGATGGACAATATCCCCAAACATTTGGTGATAGATCACTGGAATATCACTGGTGTGGAATGAACACCAGTGGTGTGAAAGCCTGTGAAGGAGTGTCAATAATAGTCAACAAGAACCATTTGTTGGTTGAGAGAATGTCAGAACAGTAATTGTTGAGATTATGTGACTTGAGTCAACATCAGGGATGTAGCTCCTCAAATTCTGTCACAACAGACATTAATAATTCTGCCTTCCCAAATTAAATTTTCCTTCAGTCACCAAATTTTTAGATTGCAATCGCTTAAAATTTCAATTGAGCATTTAGAAACATCCATAGAAGAAACATCTTGACAGTAAGAGTGATTTGACAATGGAACAAGGGAACCAATTGCATAGAGAGATGGCGGGGTCTCCTTCTCTGGACATCTTCAAAAAAGGCTGGAAAGCTACCTGCTGTGAATGCTTTAGCTGGAAATCCTGTATTGAGCAGAGGTTGGAGTTGATGGATCATGAGGTCCTTTCCATCTCTATGATTCTATGACTATAAATATGATTCAGGCACCCAAAGAAAAGGGGACGGCAAAGTTACCAAGAGAATGTAAATACAGCAAAGCTAAGAGTTCTAGGTGCAAATTATTTTCAATGTTCTGTTCTCTACAATACTAGAAATTTCAGGATGAAAGGAAAAATTTTAGTGGACGGGAATTCTTATTTAGGAAAATCAAGCCTCATTTTGACCTCCTGCATACCTACAGTCCCAGGGACCACACTGAGGGAAGTGTGATTTTTGGCTTGAGAATTTTGGTTATATATTTTATTTTTCAGTTTAGGAATTTTGGATGCATGAATAGCATGCTTAACACCACTGTTTATTACAGTTACTTGAAGCCTGATGCTAATATTTAAGTCTTACATTTTCAAAAGTTATCATATTCACGTCTTAAGTACAATGATTTGAAGGTATGTCCCACTGATTTACTCTGAAAAGTATTTCTAAATCATTGTGATTAGTCCTGAAGTTTTATAAGTGCAAAAACTTGATATAACTGTGATATCAATATATTTCACTCCATGTAGAATTGTGTTGGCTAAGGAAGCAGTTTTCCAAGGAAATCAGTGATTCTGAGTTGGTGTAATATTCTCCAGTCTTCTTGCTAAGTTTTAAATAGATATTTCACTGTTTCATCTCAGTGCATGGTAATGATATTGTTAGTAATTTTTTAAAAGGAAAAGGTCCAAAACACACTGCAGAAATAATCCAGTTTGAAACCACTTGAACTGCCCTGGATCAGTTCTAGGGAATTCTTGGAACTTTAGTTTTAAGAGAGAGTTAACTTTTACTATCAGAGGGCTCCAGTGCCACAGTGAACTACAATTTTCAGGATTCCCTAGGGTGTATATACACAGTAGAAATAACACAGTTTGACACTACTTTAAAGTACGGTAGCTCCACCTTATGGAATCCTAGCCATCTCTGCCAAAGAGTGTTAGTACCTCAAAAAACTACTAATTCCAGGGTTCTTTAGGATGGAGCCATGGAAGTTAAAGAGAAAACTACTTAGAGAAGTAGTTTTCAGTCAAATCAAATTATCCTACAATTTGGAAAGTGCACATTGGTTTGTACAGTTGGGGTTCAAAGAAGCCATATATTATTTCTTCCTTTTAAAAAATTACTAATGATTCCAAGTTTTTCCCAACTAGAAATTAGCCATTAAAATATGCAGGATGTGTTAGTTTTAACAAGGGATTCCTCATTTGATGCTGAAATGCCACTGTAATTTATGAAAGCATATTCAAAGCAAGCATTCACTGCTTGCTTTAATGGCTTTTAGCATTTTGTGCGCTACTGAATTGCAGTGGCACAGTTTTGGGGGTGCTTTGGCAGTTGCGCAAGTGGCTTGGGGGCCCTAATCCATTCTACATGTGGCTTAATCCATTCTACTGTCACTCATCTGAAAATATTTACAATGGATTCATCTAGGGTTTTCACATTTCTAGTTCACATGGCTAATGTACAATTTTTGTTTTGACCTGTTGCAGCTAACTGTTGAAATCTCTTGTTAGACTATCCTATTGTAATTTTCTAATATACTATAAAATATAACTTCTCGGGTATATATTGCAATCAACAGCAGAATACACTTTGGTTTAATTATATTTCTTGAGCTG
This sequence comes from Urosaurus nigricauda, assembly GCA_034509955.1. Taxonomy (NCBI): domain Eukaryota; kingdom Metazoa; phylum Chordata; class Lepidosauria; order Squamata; family Phrynosomatidae; genus Urosaurus; species Urosaurus nigricauda. The sequence continues at coordinate 85,506,484 of JAOEGL010000001.1, read as the reverse complement.
TACTCAGGTTGACCATCATGTTTTCAGTTCACAAATTCTTTCTTATTTCAAGATCTAATTTCATCTAATGGTGTGAAGCATTTAGCTAAAGCACCAGGCTGTAGGGGGCATTTGATCCAGTTTTTGGTAGGACTGGCAGAGGAAATGGGAAAAGCAGCCAGACCTAAGACTTGCAGGGGGAAAGGAGTGTAGCAGCACCTTTAAGACTAACTGATTTTTATTGTTGTGTGAGCTTTCATGGAGATAAATCTACTTCTTTGGATGCTCACAAGAGACTAACGTGGCTACTTCCTTTCTATATCACCACTTTGTGTTATTATTGTTACCAGCAAGGAATTGCACAGCAAAAAAGAAACTACATTTCCCACACCCACCATTTTACTTCTAAGGCTGTGATTTAAAGAGTTCCATGTGCACACTCCTCTGGGTATAGTTTACCAATGTACACTGGCAGTCACTGAAGGGACCTTCCAGCAGTGCCAGATTTCCACACAAGGTAATTAACCTAGTGTTTATGGCTTGCAATTATGATAAACTTCTAAATGAAAAATAATTTTAAAAACCCACCACATTTTGAGTTTTGTAAGAATTCTCTCTCTCTCTCTCTCTCTCTCTCTCTCTCTCTCTCTCTCTGGATAGATAGATAGATAGATAGATAGATAGTGCTATAGGGCCTCTTAACCTTGAACTTATGCATATCTTAATTGGGCCATGCATTCAAGAGTTAACTATGCAGGGACTGGTGCTTTCTTTTGCAGTAGGGTGGCAAATCCATGACAAGCTTTAGGCTGAACTGTAAAGGAGCTATCCAGGGTGCTGAAACTATTTTGGATGATAGGCTTCAGCAGCTTGTATAGTTCAGTGAGTACAGAGTAAAACCCAGACCAGATTCACAGCTCCATTGACATGAAAACCACCTGTGGGTTTATATAATAAGAAGGAGTTGCAGTTGCAACCTGAATGAGGAGAGGGAGTGAAAAGCTCAAGTGTATATAGGGATATAATATATGGCTTCTTTGAACTCCAACTGTGCAAACCAATGTGCACCTAATAAGTATAAAAAGGGCCCCTCCCTATATCCCCAACTTTCAGAATGTATTCAGTGAGCATCTTCACAAATGAAGCTGCTGAGCACAGAACAACAAAGAAAGAGAGAATGAAAGAAAAGAAATTGGAAAAGAAGCAGACACCTGCCAAAAGAAGAGGGAGGGAGAAAGCTCTCAAATGTATGCACAGCTTACAGCTGTGGCCAAAAGAGACTGCTGCTTACACTAAGGTTTCCAAGAGTCCCTTAAGGAGCTCTCATAGCTGTCTTGTGAGTCACCACCCCCAAAATACTACAAATACTATTGGCTCAGTGGGGTTAGCAATGCAGGCTTGGAAACAATCTAGAGAACTTCAGGTCAGGGGGGAGCGATGGCAGATTGCTCTGTGAAAGAAGGGAGGAAGGGTGTCATTAGATAACTCTAACATTATCACATGAGTCCCATTCTCATCACAATCACATCATTTAAAAATAAAGAATGAAACATACTAGTTTCAGAACAGCCATTATCACACGTCTTTGCAATTGTACATCTCGGGATAATGCTGCCATCACACTCTCTTCCTGACTCCTCCTTAATCCTGCCTCCCTGCCCTATGCCCTACCCAGCATGCCTTCCATGTTTTTTGTTTTTATTTTTACTTTTTCGTGCAATTTCAGAGCTTTGCTACTGTGAGCTAATTTTTAGAGAGAGAAAAATAGGGGAAAATGTAAAACAGTCAACTTGCATGGGATTAGTGAAGGGGTGGAGGGACAGAGAGAGACAAGAAGACACTAACACCACGTGACTGCTAATAGTGCAACTGTCCTGGCAGCAGCATTTGGCATCTAAGGACTAGAGTGATTGGGTGGCCATTGACAGGTCTCCACCATCAATGAAAAGTTAATGCCTTGACCACACTTTGGGGGAATAGCAGCTACAGGTTGGAGGTATCATGTGATACGTATCGCCAATGCCACTTCTTTCTGGTTCTCATGACAGTTTAAAAGCCTTGTGTAGTAATTTCCTAAAAAACTCTATGGTGGCTAAATGTACTGCAGTTGTGAAAGCTTTTTAAAATCTCTTGGCTCCCGAATAAGAACAGCTATGTACCATTTCATATTGAAACGAGCCTGAATAAGTGGTCTGAATCATTTGTCATTGACACAAATGCCAATTTGACATACATTTGGTAAATATCTTGATGTGCATCCAGTTGATACATTTATGGTATGCTCTGATCCAGAGTTTTAAAAAAGCAAAATGTTGAGCTTCACACTATGTTCAGGCATTCTCTAAGCAAAGAAAAGTATATTTGTTGCCTTACTCTGTGGCACCTTCTCTTTATATTGAATTATGGAGTTGAGTAACAACATGAATTCACACACTTTACTTCAGAGTGGGCACTAGCATGGCAAAAAAATTGTTTACATTAACCAATTCTCCAGAGATAATAACATCTAGTACATTTTCAGTTTCCAATTTGGTTCAAATCCAATTTAGATTCAAGGACAACTCAGTGGTGATGTGAACAGAATGTTAAGACTACCAGCATGTTGCAACACATATCTTAGGTTTAAACTCATGGACAAAGTATGAGATAATACAATAGTGAGTTTCTTCATCTGTTCTTTCTCCAGTCCTTTCATTCATCACCCTCATTTGCCACCCGTTCTGTAATCCTTTTATCCACAACTATCCCTTCCATGCAGTAATGACCAGGATTCCAACAAACCTTTCATACCTTTGACCATGCCTTCATAAGCAATGGGCAAGTATCATAGCTATGTAGTCTTCCTGGTCCTGGGGATTCTGGCATAAATTAAATCATTGCTTTTGAACCAGGGAGCACAATTTATGTGTCAGATAATAATTGTGTCATGTTATTCTGGTTTGTTAAATAGCCAAAGAATGCCACAGCTATCTTATCTCACACTTCTTTGATACTATCAGAGCTATGACACAAATCTCCATGATGCAACCTGGCCACACTGCTTAAAAGAGATCCAAACACCATGGGCAAAAACTTGGTTCTTAAATTGGATTCACCACCTCACAGACATCAGAGCCACCAACTGTTACTGCTTACCATGCAAATAACAGCAGGATCACTTGTTATCACTAACAAATGAAATTCACAGTTCTGTACAAAAATTCATGAATAATAAGACAAGATTGTCAAGAAACCAGGAATTGTGGAACTATGTAGAATTCCTTGTTTTTGTACATAAGGAATTATATTTCAAGATAAGATGATAAATCAGATCTTGATTGCATGAAAAAGTTACCACTCTCCCCCCTTCAACATCATCAAACCTATCTTCTGCTTTTAACAGCAGCTTGGTGCAAAAAAATTATCTGGCTTGGAGGTAAGAGGAAGAAAGCCTCACATGCTAATTTTATATCTATCTGGCCACTGTTAAAGGCATCGAAGAAAGGCCAATATTAGTATGATTGTTGTTGTTGTTTGTTTTCAACTAGTTTCTTTCTTATGGTGTCCCTATCATGGGATTTTCTTGACAAGATTTGTTTGCTTTCCTCTGAGGCTGAGAGAGTATGACTTCCCCAAGTTCACTCAGTGGTTTTCCATGGTCAAGCATGGATTTGAACCCTGGTTCCCAGAGTCATAACCCAGCACTCAAACCACTACACCACACTGACCCTTTTGCTAATGGGATAGCCCTATTCAAACAAGCAGGTAGTTTCAACATATTATAATCTTTATAAAACTTTTAGAAAGGATATCTTTTACTTCAGACACACTGAATAGTCTTAGATGCCTGGAGCCTAGCTGCTGTAAAAATAGGAAGAATCCATAAAAAGGAGCATCACACCATATATATAATCTTTCTCCTTTTACAAGTCAGGCAACTAGTTAATGTCCTTAATTAGAAGCCTGCAAGTTACCACTAGTGACACAGAACATGGACTCCTGATTGAATACCAAGGCCATAAATCAATAGGAAGCATTTGCCTACTACTAATGAAATGTTCCAGTTGTGCCCTTCTAAGGATTATGGAGTCAACAAAACTCTTGATTTGGATCACAGCTTTGCCTTCACTCAAGGGCTGCTCTTGAAGAGCAGGCAATGTTGCTCCAAGCAAAGAAAGCCTCTGCGCTGAAAATAAAGTTGTGATGTCAATAGAGGGGGAGGGGAGTGTAAGAAATGCATCACAAATGTCAACAAAATCCAATTCATGGGTGTATGTACTGTATTCCAAAGAGAGGAAAACAAATCTGAGACATGATATGAATGGAGGAAATGAGGCACTGGGGGAGAGCAATGTAATGATTCTAGGCAATGTAAGGCATTGACCAGGAAATAGCTGGTGGAAGGGCAACAATGACAGGAGGAACTACTTGCACATTTACTATGGATTATATTTGGACCTGCCTTATAGATCTGAACATTCCAGTCATTTGTAATATAAATGACTTCATTTGTTAAACAATCCCAAGAAGAGGATCTTATGGCAAAGACATGAATCGCCATGCAGCGTATTATTGATTTCAGTGAGATTTAAGTGGCCATAACTGTCCCATAGATTACTATCTTGACCAGCTGAGCAAGTGACACAGCTGGTCTGTTCTTAACAACTTAGTCACACTGTTAATTTCACTGCAACTGGTTCTCCAGACCATGGATTCTCAGCAGTGATAAGAGTAACCTTGACTACTGCAGATCAAGTGATTGAGCTTATAAAGAGCAACATCAGTTGAGAGATCTCACACTGGTGTTTTAGAGGTGGGGAGACAGGTGTAAGTAGGCCTGGTTTCTGTGCACAAGATTTTGTTTGTGTTTTTTGCAAATGCCATTCTTTTTGAGGACAAGGGTATAGATATTTATTTATTATTTATTATGTATATATTTTATTTTATTTTTATCCTACCTTTCTCCCAAGTTGGAATCCAAGGCAGCTCACTATATACATATCATATACATATATACATATCACCAAGTTGGGAGCCAAGGCAGCTCACATACACACACACACACACACACACACACACACACCCCTAAGTAAAATAAAGATGCAGAATAGTTGTTTAAATATGTACATAAAGAAAATACAGGCACCCCCTCCTTATCCACAGACTTTTTTTATCCACAGATTCAAGCATCCATGGCTTGAAAATATTCAAATAAGTATAAATTCCAAAGAGCAAACCTTGATTTTCCATTTTATATAAGGGACACCATTTTGTTCTGCCATTATATTTAATGGGACTTGACCATCCACAAATTGTGTTATCCACAGGGGATTTTGGAACCAAACCCCAGCGGATAACAAGGTCCCACTGTGTAACAAGAAAATATGTACAGTTGGCCCTCCTTATCCACGGAGTTTTTATCCATGGATTTGAGCATGCAGGGCTTGAAAATATTCCCCAAAAGTATAAATTCCAAATATCAAACTTTGATTTTCCATTTTATATATAGGAAACCATTTTGTTGTGCCATTATATTTAATGGAACTTGAGCATCCATGGATTTTATTATCCACAGAGGGTCCTGAAACCAAACCCCCGCATATAACAAGGGCCCACTGTATAGGATTAGATAGCAGACATTAATATGACTATAAGATTGGATATGGCTACATTTTGTTATTGTTGTTATTTTTTCTTTTTAATAATAAAACACACACACACACACATATTAAAACAACACTTTAAAAACAATTAAAATAGTCCAAATACATGACATGACACATGTGGAAAACACCACTGCAAAGCAATGCACCATTGATTCATGTACTTTTCCAAGAACATGCAAAAGAATACAGTCCAGATTGATTTTAGAAGACTTGTACACAGCCATATACTTGACAGCAGTGAATCTGCCTAATCCAGCAAGGATTGAATTATGGGAGAAAGGGAGGGAGGCCCTTAATGAAATTGACAAGCGCAGTGTCTGAATCATTGACTCTCCCCACTCACCCAGTTTTAGCATAGTATGCCCCCTAGTGTTCTAAACACAGTAGATAAGGGACAGTACACAAAAACAGCCCCCCATGGCCCCATCACCTGTGTAATCGAAACACTGTCTTGTATTGTTATTTGGAATTCTAAAACATGCAACAAAGAGGGACTCTACCTCTAGCCTCTAATTAGAAAGGAGGGAAAAAACACCAACTCAACCAAATCTGTGGAATTTCCAACGAGCAGAGAATTATGACAGTCGTTGGCATCCACATCTAAAACCTTAAAATTAAAATATTAAAACAGTGTTGAATTACTGAATTTTCAGAGATGCCATTGCTGGTGATTGTTTCATTTTGACCTGGCCATTCTCTCTCCCCCTACTTCCCAGTTTTCCAATCCGAATGAAGTATCGTATGTGCACAGACCTTTTAAAAATATATATATTTATTTTTAATTTCCACATCAACTTATACATTAGCACACAAACAACAGTACAAAATTAAACATGAGGCACAAACATAAACGTAAAATAACTTCTTGAACATTGTCTTGGCCCTAAATAGAATAGTCATTTTTCTCACTTTACGTAACACATTTACTTCTTAACCTTCTTAAATCCTGACATGCCAGATTGAGTATAATACTCTAATAAGGTCTCCAAAAGAGAGTAGAGCTATACTGTATCTTTGCATGACTGAGACACCATTTTAAGTGCTCACCTGTGTAGTGAAATGCTGCCATCCTGGTACTTAACTACCTCTTGAGAATAAAAATGAAAAGAAAAGCCTCAGTGGGGCAGGCCCAAGTCCAGGGTATCAGAATGGATGAGCCCCCTAAATGACCATTCAAACAGTGACCAGTGATGGGGGACACTAGAAACAGGTGCAGTGGTAGACGTAATAGTTCATAGTCCAATGCCAGTGGTATGGTGAATCTGTTCCAAATTTTAGTCTAAGATGTCAAAGTGCTATCCAAGGTATTGATGGCTATCCCTAAAATAGGTTCAGAACTTTGGACAGCTGCTTTAAGGGATGGGTTAAAACCCACAGCAGATTCACCACTCCACTGACATTAGAAGCACCATCGTCTGCTGGATGTGCATGCTGGAGATCACTGGGGTTGATGCAGCCCACCACAGCATCTTTTCTTCTCTCTGAAAATATCTTATTGCCAGCAGACATTCAACTCATCATATAGGTGGTGGTGGTTGTGTGCTTTCAAGTTGTTTTGCAACTTATAATAGGGTTTCCTTGACTAGATTTATTCAGAGACAGTTCAGCGTTGCCTTTGAGATTAAGACAGTGTGATGTGTCTAGCATCACCTGGTGAGTTTCCATGGCTGAGCACAGATTTCAGTACAATATTCAAAGCACTTTACCATGTTGGCTCTCTCATGTGGTTATAGAGGCTCATTTTAATATTTTACTTTAATAATATATTATCTTCTGAAAGAAAATGGTATTTATTCCCAAATCTATGAGTACCAGAAGAACCAGAAGCAAATTTTATTTTCAATCCACATCCTCACAATCATGGCAGTGTTAAGATGTGAGTTTAAATTGTGAAAGTACACTTGTTAGGAGTTGCTGGGTATTTTTTTTAAAGTCAAGACTAGCAAACTGGTAATATTCTTCTTCTTGGCTCCATTTCCTATCTATCAGGAATAGAGAACAAGTAGTATGGGGGTACAGAATCTTAGTTATAGCAAGTTGAGCGCTATTTTTAGTAGAAAACAGGACGGAAAAGTAAATAAACAGACACAAATGACCGCTTAAAGTTGAAATGATGGCTGGTGGTAATGATGGCTGCATGTGTGTGTGTGTGCCTTCAAGCGGCCTATCAACTTATGGCAATCCTATGAATTTCATAGGGTTTTGCTTAGGCAAGGTATACTCAGAGGTGGTTTTGTCAGTTCCTTCCTCTGAAATACAGCCTATATCACCTGGTGTTCATTGGCAGTTTCCCATCAAATTACTAACCATGTGCAGTAAGGGATTTCTGTTTACCTTGTCTGTTGTACATAAGCACACACAGTTACACCATAACAGTGTTACATAATAAGCTAGGTCTAAAACACACTGCAGGTGAGGCAGTGGTTCAAGTGGTTTAGATGCTGAATCTGTAGATTGCAAGATTGGCAGTTGGAAACCCAAGCACTGTGTGATGGGCTGAGCTCCCATCACTAGTCATATCCTCTGCCAACCAAGCATTTCAAAAGCATGCAAAAGCAAGTAGATAAATAGGCACCACTTTGGTGGGAAGATAAACAGCATTCTGTGCACTCATGCTGACCACAGGATAACACTGGCGCTTTGGCTTAGTAACAGAGGTGAGCGCCACCCTCTACAAATGGACATGAGTTGACAACTTTGTCAAAGGGAAATACCTTTGCAGTTACTTAAAACACACTGTAGAAAAAAATCCACTTTCAGACCTTTTTAACTGCCCTGGCTCAGTGCTAGGGAATCCTGGGAATCGTTGTTTATTGTGGCACCAGAGCTCTCTGATAGAGAAAGATAAATGTCTCATAAAACTACAGTTCCCAGAATTCCCTAGCATTGAGCCAGGACAGTTAAAGTGGACTCAAACTGAATTATTTCTGCAGTGTGTTTTGGACCCTAGAGTAAAATCCCATTTGTTCTCATGACAAGCTTTATTGTGTTGTTTGCTGGAGACAAAAGTCTTTTATGGGAGATGACTCCAGCCCCCCCCCCCTTACACTTTTTTTCTGTATGGCTGGAGCTTATTTGTTGATGTTACATTGGTACTGGAAAGATAGTGGAGGAGGGCTGAAGAAAAATAAAACTTTTGGTGTTATTAATTTACCAAATTACCATTGACTAAATGGGGCTTTTTAGATTGGCAGGAAAGTGTGACATGAAGTTGCCTTTTCCTTAATGCTTAGCAGCTAGACTGCAAGCCCCAGGTGTGCATTTAAAAGGTACAGGGCAGCTAGACTGAGGGGTGTGGGAACGACTTATCTGAAGTCTTTTCTTTGGCTCAGCAGCTACATGGGAAGCGGTCAGAACGCTACAAACACAGGCGGAGCAGCTACATGGTCGGCAATGAATGCGGCTTTTAGCCACGGTGAACCTTTAAATTTTTTTCTCCTTGCCGGCTGCGAACTGTGCAATTCCTCAATGCCCTGCAGGTGTAAAAGCTGGGGTTTAACCGCGAAGTTTTTTAAAGCTCCCAAACCCTAGCTCCACCCCTAATCCGAACCCTAGACATGCGCAGTAGGGACTCTGGGATGCCGTTACTGTTATTCTACTGTGGATATCATGTCAATTCCTTCACAAAATAAAGGGGTTCATTCATGATGCACCAGTGCAAGGGCACAGTTTAAAAAGGCAGAGGAACCGCAATGATAATTTGACAGATCCTCATAAGTATACATTTGTGCTGCGCAACTGCGCAGGTTTGCAAACTGCGCAAATGCAGTTACACCATACAGTCAAATTATCATTGCTGGCTGGGAACTGCGCAATTGCGCAGTTCCCAGCCGGCAGCCGGCAAACCTGCACAGTTGCGCAGGACAAATGTATACTTATGAGGATCCGTCAAATTATCATTGCGTTTCCTCTGCCTTTTTAAACTGTGCCGTTGCACTGGTGCATCATGAATGAACCCCTTTATTTTGTGAATGAATTGACATGTTATCCACAGTAGAATAACAGTAACGGCATCCCAGAGTCCCTACTGCGCATGTCTAGGGTTCAGATTAGGAGTGGAGCTAGGATTTGGGAGCTTTAAAAAACTTCTCGGATAAACCCCAGCTTTTACACCTGCAGGGCATTGAGCGTTTTAATTAGAAGTGAAGTCCACACCACGCATGCTCCCAACCCACGATCCATTATGATCCGCACCTGTATCGCTGCCTTTAAATGGGCGCTTTAAAGATACATTTAACCGTGCAACTACACCTTAGCCTTTAGATGCAATAGCAATGTTGCACCCTTTTTAAAAAAGTAGTGGGGAAATCAAGCTCCCTTTTAAAGGTGCTTCTTCTCCCTTAAAACTCCAAAATAGTGTTTTCATGGCACACTTTCCCTTTTTCTCATCTAAAGGCTGGGCTTTCATGCAGCCATCAACACACCTCTTTTTGCCAATCTAAAATGGGCCAATGTGTCTACACTAGTTGGAATGATCAGTGTATTAAAGTCTTTTACTCCAAGTCTGCTGCAGAGACTAGAACGCGGAACAATGGATGCAAGCTGCAGGAAAAGAGATTCCACCTCAGCATTAGGAGGAACTTCCTGACAGTAAGGGCTGTTCGACGGTGGAACACACTCCCTCGGAGTGTAGTGGAGTCTCCATCCTTGGAGGTCTTTAAGCAGAGGCTGGATGGCCATCTGTCGGGGATGCTATGATTGGGAGTTCCTGCATGGCAGGGGTTTGGACTGGATGGCCCTTGTGGTCTCTTCCAACTCTATGATTCTATGATTCTATGATTCTAAGTCTTGCACAAGTTTCAAGCCTTTAACTTCAAGCCAAATCAAGTCTCAAATTTTTTCATGATACTTTCAGGTCAATTCTCAAGCTGAGCCTGAAATCTCAGAGTCAACTTTAACATGAAAAATAAAGAGACAAGTTTGTTTCTCAGTGGGCACAGCAAATGTGTTAGGCAATGGACTTGAGGCTGGAGTTGAGATCTACTCAGCAGGCTCTCCCTGCTGCTCATTGGAGGAACCTTCTAAAGTTTTTCAAAAGCTTGTTGACTAATGAATTTGCTGTTCCCTTCTTATAAATGTACACTGTGCCCATGAAGCAGGTCCTGCTTGCTGCTTGGAGTGAATGACACCAGCAAGTGGGTTGTTAAATATATACAAGTGTTGAGTCGATTCAAGTCTGTTGTGCATCAATTATTGCTGAAATAAGTTCAAGTTGAGTCATTCAAGCAACATGAGTCTGACTTGAGCCCGAATCAATTGAGTCTACATCACTTGGAATTATCAATAAGATTTAAATCTAAGTGTCCATGTCTTGGCAGGCCATTGGTCTGTGAGCATCTCATTACATGATGCTAGCTCATGGTAAGCTAAATGTACATCCTATGCACTACACATAAACAACTGGATTACTAGTACTTGTAACTTGAAAGAGTTACACACTGTGAGTATTGCACAATGGCCATGTTGCTCACTCTGCTTGTATAATAGTCCCAGTGGTGCAGTTATGACAATGCTCCCCTCCTAGGAATATGACCACTGTGCAGCACTGTAATTCTAAACTGCACAATCATTAACTGGCTTGTGTATGCACCTTCCTTCAAGTCACCTGTTGACTTATTCTCAGAGGTGGTTTTGTGAGTTCCTTCCTCTGGAATATAGCTACAGCACCTGGTCCCATTAGGGTATTTAGGCAGATGGTTTACCATGTCGTAAATTCCCAACTGTCTGGCATCCTAGATTTGAATGCTTATCAATGCTAACATTTTGCTTCATGATCATTACTCATCTCCTGCTTTTCTAAGTACTCAAGAAAGCTGAAAATGAAGAGAGAGACAAGGAAGAAGCCATCAAGGAAATATAATACAACAAATGCATCCCTATTTTTCTATCAAGACCAATAAATACATTTCTATTCCTGGCATGCATATTATTCCTGCCTTTTCTTATACTGTACTGTGTAGTGAAAATATCAGTTCACTGAGTGGAGAAAAGCACTTTGACTGTGTTGCTTTTTACAGCCACACATCCAAACTGACAAGGAAGTAGAAGCAGATTATTACTACAGACCACTGTAAATTGAGAGGTAAGGCATCAGGATGGTCTTCTTCAGACTTGTACAAACCTCTCTGGGGGGGGGGGGGGAGTTAAATTGTCAAATTCACATTTTGAGCATATGAGGCATTTCTAGTACTGTATGCTGTGCTCTTCATCTCTTTGATATCATGGAATGAACTTGGTCAAGTCACATTTTCTCATCATCAGCGGAAGGTAAATACAAACCTCCAATGAACAAATCTTGCCAAGAAAACCCTGTGATTTTCACCTTAGGGTCATTATAAGTTGGAAAGAACTTGGAGGCCCACAAAAACAATACATTTAGTAACAGAGAGAGAACTTTTTTCCGTGTATATTACTAGTTTTTAACCATAAAGCAGGGAAGAGCCCCTGAAAAGACCGGATGGAACACAGGCTCAGCAGCATGCTATTGTTGTGCGCACTTTGAATCATTCAGAGAATGCAGGCCCCAGTATGACTCCACTTGTCATACTGATGGGCAGGGAACCATGTAATCGGGAATATGTGACTAATGGGATCAGATGTTCTTAATGGCTGCATCCCACCCCTGAAGAAAGCATTTCCCTTGTGGACAGGGCCCTCAAAAGTTTCAGAAGGGCTTAGTTTCTGCTCTCCAGTGGAGGTATTTGAACTATTGCAAACCTAAAACGGGATGAAGTTTTCTTTTGCAGTCTATATTTGGATATGGCCTGAGAATGCTAACCAGAAGGGGATGGTTACCATCAACTGTTCTTTAATTATAGCTTTGCTTGTTCACCTTCCCAAATCCTTCAGATCTTCCAAAAGGGAAACAGGAGACATTTGAACTTGAGCTTTGCCGAAATCTTCAAAGGCCTATTTAAAATGGCTTTTCTTTTTTTTCCACCTTTCCAAAGGGAGAAAAAAAGTCTTAAACATCCAATACTTATTTCTCTATAAAAAGGGGTTTTACTAGTGGGAAATGAAAAGAAGAAAGAAGAAAGAAAGAGGAAATAGGTAGAGTGGGAAGCATAAAATTGCATCCTTATTAAAGCCAATGTTATGGTCATATTTCCTTGGAACAACACTTGTTTTTCAATCTCAGCAGCCAGACACTTCAGATTCTTAAATTTGTCTGAAAAGCCTTTTAGACTGCTGTTTTCTCATCCTTGTAGAGTTGTCAGATTACCCTTGTATTATTAGCCTGAATAGTTCAAGACCTGTCAGTTTTTCCCTATTGTTCATGACAGGTCTGACCTTAACATTTACACCCTTACATAACCTTTAAACCCAACAGTGTCCTGTCCTCTGTGATGACACTAGGGTCAGGCTAAGGCCATGGGTGGTCAAACTTAAATGCAGGATTCAGGAAGATCCCTGAGCAGTGCAGCTGAAGCTGGAGAGCTGATACAAGTCAATACTTGGGATAAAGACTCAAGGACAGTGGGCAAGTATATGGTCCATTTGACCAGGATAATAATCTGTGTTGTTCATATTTCATATTTCATAGAATCCCAAAATAGTGCAGTTGGAGCCTTGAAGATTATTTAGTCTTAATTCCCAACTCAAAGTAACATTGTCAATACAGAGTGCCACTGCAGTATCCATGGTAGATGGCTGTCTAGGTTCTCCTCACAACAATAGAGGAGAAACTTACCACCTGCTACGTAATGCAATCTGGAAGTAACATGTTCAAGCAGTCATTGCCAAGTATGGGGTTAATGGAAGTGTAATGTAGTAATATTCAGAAGAAACATAATTAAGGAGAACAAAGTTATCCTTATTGGGAATGAATATAGGTTTCTTAAAAGTGAAATATTTGCCTTCCAGTTGTTTGTCAATTTATGGCAACCCCAGGAATTTCATATGTTGTTCTTGGGCAAAGAATATCCAGAGATGGTTTGCCATTGCCTTCCTTTGAAATATAGTCCAAAACATCTGGTATTTGCTGGTGGTCCTTCATCCAAGTACCAACTGGATGTTTAGGCAAAAGTTTTCTTGTATACTACTAAATATTACTTTTAAAGGGCATCTTCTCAGGATTCTTTTTCACATTTTATGCCATTCTCTTATCAATCTCCTTGGAAAGCAACCAAAAGTAACAAAAACCTAGGCAATGCAACAAGTAGGCAATGCAACAAGTAATTCAATGAGTTACCTTTTAAACACATCAACACATAATTGCATTTTTAAAAACTACAATAACTGGAACAGTAACTTCCCCAACACAGAATCTGTTCCACTGTTCAACAACTTTTAACATTAGGGAGGCCTCTTGGTTCAAAGGCTTCACACTGTCTTTCAGCCATAGAGACATGTGTTAAAGATCCCTGTTCTGTTCTGTTCTGTTCTGTTCTGTGCCAGGGAACAGTTCTGAGGCCTGCAAAAAGGCAGGTGCTTCAATAGGTGAGATCTCTAATTTGTGGCATCCTAGTTCAAGACACAGAGTCTATGATGCAAGCAAACAGAAGCTTGGAGTTCTGTAAATATGAGATTTTCTGTTCACTTCAACAAGGAAACCTATGAAGCTAACATTTTTTTCTGTGGTATACCTAAAATGGAATAATTACAGATGGATACTAACACATACAAACACACACACACAAATGGATAGTAACATATATACATCTTATGAAGTTCTGCATTACCATTGGGCCCTTGGTATCTGCTGGGGTTTGGTTCCAGGATCCCCCTGTGGATACCAAAATCGGTGGATGCTCAAGTCCCATTAAATACAATGGTGCAATAAAATGATGCCCCTTATATAAAATGGCAAAACCAAGGTTTGCTTTTTTTAAATTTTCATTTTTTGTCATATTTTCAAGCCATGGATAGTTGAATCCATGGATAAAGAATCTATGGATATGGAGGGCCAACAGTAATTTTTAAAGAAATTTTATCAGGGTTGACTTTGTTCCTAGACCAAGGTGCTTTCATTTCATTTTCAGTTTAAAAAGCTGTTTCATTCATCCTTACAGGCAATCAAATGGACAAATGGACAAAAATTACAGGAAGGGGATGTGCTATATTATTACTGTCTTTAATGATTTTTAACAATCCCCACTCCCTCTACAGCTCCAATACCATCTTCTACACTGTTCTTGCAGGTTGGGGTGACCATCTGGAGCAGTGTTTTGAAGGCTGAAGGGTATGCAGGAAGTCAGAAAACGTAGTTTTCTACCCTTCAGCCAGTGGAAAGTAAGTCGGCACTGTCCTGTTCTCCTGAAGCCTTAATTTAAACAACAGGATTTTAAAAAACAAAACAAAACCCATTAATCTTGATGGCAGACCATGAACTAAGAAAAATATATCTTCAAGTTTTGACCAACTAATAACAAGTCTAGCAGCATGTACCTCTCCTGAAATGCACAAATTACTTTTCTGATTAACATTTCAAGTTTATAAAATTAAAGATCATGAGTGACATCTGATACTTATTTGTTATTAAAATGGAAATCAAAATAAGTTAAATAAGAGTTTACAAAACAAACCAGTTCTTAAATTTCTCCAGTTAGCTATAATTTGGAGATCAAGCATAGTATTTTGTTATGGCTAGTGTCTGATGGCTGCAACCTCTAGTCATTAATCAGCTAGAGTAAATGATTTTAATTTATTAAAAATCCTTTAACAGTGCAATCCTATGCTCATCATCAAATGAAAGTCCTACTGGGTTCAGTGAGACTTACTCACAGGTAAGTGTCTATAGGGCAGTTTTCAATTGACTCAAAAGGCATCCCTGATTAACTACACAATGCATTTTAAATTTTAAGTAGTTAATTATTTTCCAAGTAAATAAAATCTGAAAATGTCAAACATCATCTCAGATGAAGGGATGCTATTTCTAAGACAGTGTCTGCTGTGACATATTCAAAACTATTGTTTTGACATGGACAAATTAATGCAAAATTAATTGAATAAAACTAATTTCATTAATTCAGAGGACTGAATTAAAAATACTTCCATGATACTAAAAGAGAGATGCTGACTGAAGAAGATGACAAATACTCAAAGTCATCATTTCATCAATCTAATTTAAATTCGGACATGCTTAAATTTATTGTCTCTTATGTTTTAGCAATGGATTATAATTCTAAAACGTCTATTACCAAGTATGTTTGGTGAGACATCCAGTAATATATACACACACTGTAACATTAGTCTCTCAGTCAACATTGGTTGCACAATTGTATTTGTACTTATTTAGTAACAGTTTGAATACTGGCTTAGTCTTCAGTCTCCATTGTATCTACCCCATGGGCAGAGTATCCACTAGTGTCCCCTTCTCCTCCTCTGGTTCTTATTTGGAGGCTTTAGTAGGCCCTCTCTGTACTTTGTATTTGAATGGAACAGTCGGACCATATCATGGTCTTTATTATCCAACACCCGAGGCAAAAACAGAGAGGATTTTTGGGTCCTACGGGTTTTGAAACTCCTTCTGGGTCGTCCTTTCCCATTGATGGAGACATACCAGAGTCTCTCAGCACTAGCTTTGCGTTTGCTGCTGGTTCCACTAGGCACAGTCCGGTACAAGCGAGAGGCATAAGTATTATAGCCCAGCTCATGGATCCTTTCCACAAACTCACATTCTGAACTGTATGTTTCCTGCAAAGTAAGAATAATAACTATCAGCTCCAGAGATTTAACAGTACAACATGCAACTAGGACACTAAGTGCATTTGCAGAGAATATTGTACACACATAAAAGGAGAGCTTGGAAAAGTTTGTATAGTTTAATTATTTTTTAAATTTGTATTTTGCATATTTATAGTGTTTTAATTTGGACTGTTTAAGATTTGTAAGCCCTGTATTTGAGTCCCTGTACTGGGAGGAAGATGGGATATAAATAATAATAATAATAATAATAATACCACCTTTTGGATTATATTACCCAGAATCCCCAGCCCAACATGGCCAGCAACCACGTTGGCTGGAAGATTCTGAAATCCTTAGCTTACAAATGTAACCTTTCCAACCTCTGCACAAAAGACAGTACAGTTGGGCCCAGGAGCAGGACCCCACTGTGTCAAAAGCACTCTTCGTATATTTTTACAAGGTTATTCCTGAAGTGCCCTGGAAGACAAATATCTGCAAGACAAATTTACAAATTGGAAAAGGTTGGGCATCTGTTGGATGAAAGGTTAGGTCCTTCAGTCTGAGTTTGATGCACCTGTTTTAAACATAATGGCCACACCCCTGAATTTCTTTTTCTAAACCAAAGCCAAGCAGAGCTTGTGCTTTTGTGTGAGACTGAAAATGAGATCAAACCAGCTGCCAAATGGAATCTGTAGTTTATCTGATCTGTATCGGAACTGCATAGATGAACAATCAAAAGATGTGTGAGATCCCTGGAGCTCATAAGCATAGGAAAATTAACATTTGTCCAAATATGAGGATGAAGACACACATTCCAGTCTTTAAATCATGAACCTTTTTTTATACCATAGTTTTGTTCTGTCTCATGACTGGAAAACACAGAGACAACAATCCTCTCACAAAAAGGTGTATTGCTAACTCAGAAATTAATGTTCTGATTGCCATATTCTAAAGTTCAAAACTTTGTTTTGAAGTGAAGTGCATTGTTTTGGAGCGAAGTGCTTTTGCATCACTCTGGAATTAATGGATACTGTGCGTTAATTATTTCAAAATACCTCAAGGGATCTCATTAATACTGCTTTGCGATTTCGAGGAAGGCAGATAACCCTTGATTAAAATGGCATACCTTATTTTGTAAGAAGATTCAACCTTGGTGTGCCCCTCATCTGACCACACCAGTGCCATATGTGTATTTCTGTATTTACTTTATTATTACAAATTAGAATAAAATGAATGATGGGATGGCTGGATGCTGGAAATGATCCAGAGAATTTAAGCCACACTTTTGTTCCCTCAAATAAGTGCCTGTAAAGGTGTAAAGATTTCAGTGTAACAGTTTTCCATGGATGCATTCTGTCTTCTATTTCACAGTTTTCCACACATTACACTCCGGAGGCTTTGAGTCCTGATTAGGTCACAACTGGGAATGTGATTGCTACTAACTGGCACAATGTGATTAAAGAAAGGCTTTAGAGAATTCTCAGTTAGCCCAGCAGAGGGAGGCCATAGGTCCATTCTCAACTGTAATGAATACAGTACAGAAGGACCCAGACATGACTATAACTGTGAATCAAAAGTTGCAGATCTTATCACTTGGGGGGGGGGGGGGGCTGTTATACAAAGAGAAAACACTAACAAGATATTTATATTGTTTCAAATAATTTCATATAGAACTCTTCAAATAGTTTCTGACTTACAGTGACCCTATCATTAGGTTTTCTGGGGATGAGAGAGTGTGACTTACCCAAGGTCTTCCAGTGCATTTCCATGGCCAAGTGAGGACTCAAACCCCTGTTTTCAGAGTTGTAGTCCAACACTGAAACCACTATGCTACAATGGCTCTCGTCAGAATGTTTTCTAGAAGCTAAATAATTTGCTGTGATATATGGAAGTAGGCCAATAGAATATCCAAATTGTATTGACTAGAGCAGAGAGGCACCATATAGTTTTCTTTGGGAATGGGTATATCTTAATTTAAGTAACCAGAATATGATATCCTGTAATATATACCTTGCTGTTCAACAGTTTCCCTGTCTGAACTTGCTGAGATGGTTTAGGTGGTGGCCAAGGGTAATTTTTTCTGGAGAACTTCAGGGTACTTCTATACTGATTATTGCCTGACAGTGGCCCCTTTTTTTATATACTATATAATTTGAGAATGATCTGAAGGTATGGAGAGTTTGATTCAGTTCCATTGCCATTAAAAGGTCACTGCCTGTTTATGTTTAGACTCAGTGCCTCCTCCATCTTTGTAGAGGAGAACAAATCTCTGTAGGGGATTTTTAAAGATAGCCTGCCCCAGGAGACTGGTGGCTTTCTAGCAGTTTGTTGGGGACTGTCTTGTCACACAGCCTTACAGTTTTATTGAAACTTTGATGAACTATTGGTGTAAGGATATGTCCTTCCTCCTGAACATCCTCTCCTTGGATGAAGAGATAATCTAATTGATCTGAGGAAATGACAGCACTGGAAGATAGGTAGAGCAATGATGGGGGAAGATTTTTCATGAAAGGACTGAAAAAAGGCTAGAGGGCATATTATTGATTACTCTGGAACATCTTCTCGAAGCTGGCAGAGCTCTGGGGTGGCCTTGGGAGTGAGCAGCACACTGAAGAGTCCACCAGGCTTAGCTTGGTACCAGTGTTAGCAAGTGTTTAGTCTGGTTGACAAGAAGCAGTTAAGTGACAAAGATCCTGCATAACAGTGTAAATCTCAACATGCAATGTGCAACACACAACCACAGCCAACATGCATGGGCTATGGCACTAAATTCACAACCCTGCTTCTGCAATCTCAATGTAGGCATTACACATTGGACAAAACCACCCAACTATGTCTCTTTGGGAACTTACTCGGGTGTAAGGCACCAACAGGAAGAATGGTCAGTGTCTTAGATCTTTTCTTTCATATCCTAAAAAGGGGTTGGGCACCTGCAGGAGGGGCAGGGGTAATTCTTGTCTTCACCCCCCCCCCCACTTTGTAAAGACTGCACTCGTGTGCCTGATGCAACCAGAAATGACATTGTGTCACTTCTAATTTCAGTTTCAGCCACATTTTGGGCTTCTTTTTGCTTTGCCGCTCCTGCTATTTGACAACAGGATGGGGAAAGGGAAGATTTATTTATTTATTTATTTTGACATATAGTGCTGTCTCCTACATAGAAAATTACGTTTTTTTGTGCAAAAATTCCACAAGCAGATTTTGAGTAGAGTAAATCCTTAACTGCCACAATTCTCATCAGTCCAGGATTCAATTTGTCAGGAGTCCCAAAAACCAAATAAGCATGTTTTTCACTATTCAAAAAAAAAATAATTTTTTTTTTAAATATTCTTCCCACTCTAGCAAGTAGAGTGTTGTGTTATGACAGCTTAATGTAGGGTCTCAGTCAAGAGAATTTAAAAGCTGGTTATTTGTTAGCTTGTCTTTTTTGTTTGTTGGGATTATGGGAGAAATGCAGTGAGGTAATTTGAGTGAGGAACAGCTTCCATCAACAGAACCAAAAGGGGAACAATTCTTCTCCCTGTTCCAGTCCTCAATATACTGGTATTGGAAGGTTTGGAGGGGACCATCCTGGGCAGATTTTTGGGAAGTACAGGGTACAGACAGAACAGATTTCCACATTTGGGGCCTTTAGATTTCTAAATTGTAGCTGCCATACTTTGTACATATGAGATAAATGTGATCCAGTGGGAAAGATGATAATGCTTAAAAAAGTGGAAGGCTGTGGGAAAACAGAAAGACCACATTAAAGGTGGATTGATTCTGTCATGGAAGCTATGGCCCTGAGTTCGCAGTTCATCTTTATTACAGTCATAGACTGAGTCGAGCTGTCGATGACAAGGGCTCTAGAAGGTGTCTCAGTCATAGGATTGCCATCAATCAAAGTTGACTTGATGGCAAATAACAACCACAAAAACATGCTACACAATGATAGCATTATGATTCCACTTTATCTGCTGTAGATTCATTTTATATAATCCTCGGGTTTAGAGTTTGGTGAGGCACTAGAACTCCCTGTCTGAGAATTCTATATATTCCTTCCTAAACCTCAAGTTTCAGGATTCCATAGGATGAAACCATAGCAATTAAAATGGAATCACAGCACACTGACTGTGCAGTGCACTTGCCGAAAGAAACTGACACAAGTACTTGCCTGCATCTACATGCATCTGGGGGAAAGGGGGGGGGGGCTGTAGTCCACGATAGCTTGTGCTGAAATAAATAGTTTTAAGGTGGCACAAGCATCCATGCTTTTGCACTGAAACAAAGTAACATGGCTACCTCTTTACCTACTTGCTTGGAATCCAGCAAACATTAAAATATAATCACCTATATCCCATTGTTTTTAATCAGCCTAGTCCAACCAAGTATGACTAAGTATGGAACCAACCTATTGCCTCCACGCAATGAACACCCTTACCTCAGAGTAGCATACAACTCCTCATAAGTATTATCTATAGCATATCAATCATATATTTCTACATAATCAAATGTTTTGTAAGTCTGACCTAACATAGAACATCTTGGCCAAGGGCAAGTATGGAGGGAGAGAGAGAAAAAATTAAAGATACAAAGATTAAAGATACAAATTCCTTTCTCTCTGGAATTGTACTTAGTAAATCTGACATCAAGGATCAGTAAAGAAGACACAAAGAAATACTGGCAAATTATACTTTACTTAGTAACAGCAGCGAAACTAGTCATCGCCAAAAGTTGGAAAGTGGAGGAATAATAATAATAATAATAATAATAATAATAATAGTTTATTTATAGCCCACTCCTCTGTACATACACTCGGAGCGGGGTACAAGTAAAAAAAAAAAAAAAAAAAGATTAAAACAATCCCATGACCCGTTTCCAAACCTCCCACCCCTTAAAAATAGATTAAACCAGCAGTGATTAAAACAGTAATTATTTAAAAACATATAATGACATCCTAACCCTTCCTTATGCATCAAAGCCACAAAGGAACCCCCTAAAATGAAGGACTGGAAACTTAAGATTGAAGAAGTGAGGAATATGGACAAGTTAACACACATGATTAATTAAAAAAAATCCATTCATAAACTAGAAAAAGAATGGTGTCCATTTGAAATAAAGTAAATAAATTGAATCTAGAAAATGTAATCATACCGTAAGCTAGGTAAATGCAGATAAATATTAAGCAAGGCATTGTTTTGAGTTTAAATATAATTGAGTTTATTTAAATAACAGATCATGTATATGTTCATACATAGGTTTAGTTTGCAGTTTAAAGGAGAAGATAAAATAATGTTAAGAACTAGTTTTTACTTTAGAAAGACTAATCTTTTATTTAACCAAGAGTCTTTGAGAACAAAGGAGATAACTACTAAAAGTCATTGTAGCTGAAAATTAAAGGTTATGTTAGATAAGAAACCAAATACACATGCATGGTGTAATTGATATCATTAGGAATTAATGTGAGGTACATGTAAATGTAACATACTTCTCTTAGTTCATGGCAAGACAACAAGAAAGTCATTCATTCATTCATATATGTGTGAATATCAATAAGATTATTTGTATTCTATGTGCACATGTTTCGACTGTATTCTTTTTGGC
This sequence comes from Urosaurus nigricauda, assembly GCA_034509955.1. NCBI lineage: Eukaryota > Metazoa > Chordata > Lepidosauria > Squamata > Phrynosomatidae > Urosaurus > Urosaurus nigricauda. The sequence continues at coordinate 85,484,651 of JAOEGL010000001.1, read as the reverse complement.
TGTATTTTAAAATTAATAAACAAATATAAGAGAGAGAGAGAGAGAGAGAGAGAGAGAGAGAGAGATGCACTCAGCCTTGGCCAAGATGTTTTATGTGGTAGGCTTGGACCCTTTTCCAAAGTTACTCTGAGGAAATCCTCTGGTGCTGATTTTGAAGAGACAAAGAGGGCCTCTGAGCAGGGAACAAAAGGAGAAAGTCTCACTGCCTGACCAGGGTCTAATATGCACTTCAGAAATAATACAGTTTGACACTGCTTTAACAGTCATGGCTCAATGTTGTGAATCTTGGGATTTGTAGTTTGTTCTGGCACCACATCTCTCTGAGACAGAGAAGGCTATCTCACAAAAGTACAAATCCTAGAATTCATAATGCTGAGCCATGGCCTTTTAAACAGTGTCAAACTGCATTACTTCAGCAGTGCAGATTAGACGTACGATTCACAAATCATTCTTAACTCTTTACACTGCCTATTGAAAAAAAAATACATAACTCCCACTCATTCAGTTTGTCCTCTGACAATGAAACAACTGCAGCTTTAGGCAGCTAATCTATTAGTTATATCATCTTATGGCTAAAACTGCACAAATCTCAAATGCCAGTCCTAGGTGGAATGATGGTAAGCCATACACTCCCTCAAAACCTTGGCCAATGCCTGACTGCAAAAATCCACCTGGGAAGCTCATGTGCTCCACTCTGAGTTTCTTAAGGGATGGGGAAGGATGGGATCAAAACAGAAATGAAATGAATGCAGCCATGAGCCACATGTTTTAAACATTATTTGGAGAATGGACTTCCCCCCCTTGTTGCTAGATATGAATGCTTATGCTATATTTTCCAGTTTTGCCTGCTACTAACCTGCAAGCATTTATTTATTTAATACATGTATCCCACTTCTGCAATGGATTCCATTAAGTGTGTGCTATAGCAAAAGTATATTTCAACCCTATTCAGCCTTCAATTGTATTAGCAATACAGCATCTCTCTCAGATATGTAGCAATTTCGATTTAGAACACAGTATCATAACATACATACCATGAAGTTTTGTCAAAGTATAAAAGTTTTTACTACAAAAAAAATTGAAAAAAAACTTGATTCAGTTTATCACATGCTTTCAGAGTGTTTGTGGCTTTGATGCTGTACCTCTGGCATTACATCTCAAATTACTTGATGCACACTGAGAGCCCATTCATTACATTGTACAAATGGGACTCCTATTGACATCCCTGGGAGATTTTTCTTCTGAAAAGCTTCCTAATCATATTGTCAGTTGTAGACTTCCTCACCTCTTTAAGATGATTCACAATCTATACTGATATCTGATATGCAAATATAGGAAATGTTAAATGTTCACCTCTGCCATGTTCCTCATTGTCCTTTTTTTTAAATGTGCAAACCCAAGATTATTTGATTTGCTTGATAAACTGTGTACATAACAGAGAGACAAGTGTGCCTAGCACTTGCCAATTTGTTCCAATGAGAGGCCTCCAAGTACTGGCAGCTTAATCCCCGAAATAAAACCAAAAAGCCTATTTTTGTTCTCTATAAATGATTCTTCTATAATTTCTCTCTTTTGATTACAATGGCCTTTAAATCCCCATTGAAAATGACTGGAGCTCCCACAGGGGATGCTTCAAACTCCTTGCCATAGTTAAGATGCGTCTGTTTTTAAATAGCACTTACTGAAGCATAAAGTCTGCCTCTTTTGTTCATGGCCAGGTATCTGCCAGAGAAACAGCCTTTGATAGCAACAATCCCGACGTCCACTGCTGTTATCTCTAGAATACCTAAAATAGAAATATAAGGATTTTTTTTAGTTGACACATGTACATTTTACCATTTTGCATATAATTCTTCATTCACACCTCCAAAGCACTTTTACTTCTTGGGCATCATGAGTTTACTTACACTGAATCCTGGATTTATAGTTTGTTGTGACACCAAAGTTTTCTGCTAGAGAAGGCTCAATATCTCAGAAAACTACAAACCCCAGAATTCCATAGCACTGAGGTATGGTAAAGTGGTGTCAAACTGCATTGTTTCTGCAGAAGCAGATTCAGCCTTAGAGTGAAGTCCAGCTGGTTTCATGGTGACATTTCTACATACTTCACAGTACCTTTGGTATTTACAGAAGTCACACAAATTTCATGTAAGCAAGATTCCCCCAGCCTGAGATGGATAAGAGCTCTACCTAGCCATCAGATTACTGCAGAATCACAATTGACATATCACTAGCAAATGTGAACATTTCCATTTTAACAGAAGATGAAATAAACAATGAGAATAATTTATTCAAGACTATATCAGCTGAATCCAGAACTGAGCAAGAAGATATAACCTACATTGTTCTTGGTTCTCAAGTTGATAATAAATAAAATGCTTTCTTCATCTTGAAAGCACTGTGCTCAGTACCACACAAACTACTGGCATGATTTGCTTCTAAAACCACAACCAAAATCCAATGCTCAAAAATGACAACATACAAGAGAACAAGAGCATGGGAATTGTCTGAAATAAACTCTTACTAGAAAATCCCCAGCTGTTTGATTGAGACTGAACTGCTTCCAGAGAGAAAGATCTGACATTGAACTAGAGGGCCACCTAATCCTATATGTCTATAAAAAGTTTAAATCCCCCTTAATGCCTTTCTTAGGGATACAAGTGTGCTTGACTTATTGAAACAAACCACAAAGCTGCCCATTTCAGGACAATGCTCTTGCTAAGGTCTCCAGAGGGCCAAATGGTGTAAGCCGTGGCTGCAGCATCTCAGAGCCACTGTGGAACCATGAAAAGAGTCTTGTCATTTAGAAAGTCAGCATAGCCCTTGGGGGAAAGGACAATATGGTTGTCTAGGCCTGATTCAAAGAAAGAACCATTTCAGCCCTTCAAAGAAAATGTCTCATAGCCCAGACAGGTGGGACAAGAAAGGCAAAGGCATGCCTATCTTCTCTCTGAAAACTGAAAACATTTTGCTCACAGACATGAATACAGGTTTGCCGCTCCATGTACATCTAAGAGAGAACAAGAGGAAATACCTTGCTCTCTGATCAGGGCACTCATATTTATTTTGAAAAATCTATATACTGCTTTTCTCTCCAGGACTCAAAATGGATTATGCTTCACATGCATGCATGCACACGCACACACACACAAAATGTAAAAACATACAACAAGACAAAACTTCAAATATCCCTACAGGAAATGTAGTTAATATATTATGTTTTTAAGAGTTCTCTAAGTAGGAGGAGACACAAGTTAGGGATGGACATAGGGGGACAAGTCTCAGGTGTACTCTGTCTATCTAGACAGACAGACCTCTATCTATCTATAGAGGTCTAGCATCCAATAAAATGAAACAACAGGGAAATGCTGTAGGAAGCAGCACTGATGTGATTCATGTGCTGACTTGTTGCATTTCTGATTATGAGAACAGCAGTTTTGTATTGCATTATTACTGGACATATTATTAATATTTTGGTAAATTATACATCACTTAACAAGCTATTCATTATGCTTAAGCTCCTATAGGAAAAAGATTTTGACTTTTTAAAAATATTTTTGAAAGATACTATCCTCTCATTCACTTAAGTTAAGTCATTCATTATAATATAAAATAATATTATAGCATAGCTATAAGTTGAAACTAGTTTGTGGTCAATTCACACAAATGTATGCATATTTCCCAGAGCACAATCCTACAGGTTTTTTTATACTGACTGGAATGATTTAGGATTTTGCAGTAAATCTCCTGTACAGGTAGGATCATGGAAACCCCACCATGGATCCTACATGGTCTAACTTCAACAAGCAAAACATTATGTTGGCATATCCTGGACCACTGTTTCATCTGAAGAGCTGCAAAAAATGGGGTCCCGTCAGAAAAGGCTGAGCTCTGGTTTGAATCTGAAACTCCCTTAGTCCTACAGTACCCCTTGGTACCCAAGCTGGCAAGCCATTACACCAACAAAAGAGGTAGTCCAAGTCAAAACATCCCCAATGGAAATTTGAGAGGGAAGTCAACATATGCTGCCCCAAATATTCTCCTTCCACATTCCACACCATCACAACACAGCACATGATCCTGACTGTATAACCCTCTTCATGTGTCATGCATGTGTAGAGGGCCTATATGGAGAAAGAGACAACAGGATAAACCATGGATCCCACCTTGATGTTGTGTGGCTTCCCTTGGCCCACTCCTGACATCCATCCATTGAGTGTGGACATCTTAGCCAGGGAAGCCCTACTCATGTAGATTTCAGGGCTTCAGGGCTCACAAATGTTGTTGTTGTTGTTGTGTGCCTTTAAGTTGTCTCCAATTCAGGATAATCCCAAAATTAACCTATGACAGGCTTTTCTTGGCAGGGATTCAGAGAGGGTTTGCCTTTGCCTTCCTCTGAGGCCGAGAGTATACGTTTTGCATAAGATCACAAAGTGGGTTTCCATGGCCAAACAGAGAATCAAACTCTGGCCTACAGAGTTGTAGTCCAACAGACAAACCATTATGCCACATTAGCTCTTTTACATACAACGCCCCACCACTACAAAAGTCATGCCACACCCAGAATTTTACCACTTCAAGCAAGTAGTACAGCTGGATCTCCATATCCACAGGTTCGGCATCCATGGATTTGACCACCTACAGCTTGAAAATATTTTAAAAAGACACTCCAAAAGGCAAACCTTGATTTTGCCATTTTTATAAGGGACGCCTTTTTACTATGCCTTTATTTGTAATGGGACGCGAGTATCCATGGATTTTGAGATTCATGCCACCCCCCCGAACCAAACACCAGTGGAGCATCAATACTATGCTGGTATAAACTGGCTGCCAGTATGGTAGGACCATGAAAGTGCCTAGCGTACCATAACATATTTGAATGCATCATTTTAAAGTATTGTATGTTAAAGTTTTGTCTGTGGTGTTTCCCCAGTCCAGGCAGTTTCCCACACTGAAGATGTCACTTAAGATGGCCACGACTGAGTGTTTATATGTGTGAATTCATCCTTACATTTTGACAAAAAGAACCCAAATGAACTCAGGCTCTCTTTCTCTTACCTCAGTGACAGTAGCAGACATTCAGTACTTGATATCTCTTTCCTTGGAATTCAGGAAAAGGTTTTATAACCATGTGTCATGACACTGTAGTTTAGGTTCGGCTGCCTTATAGCTTGGACAGGAAGGCTGCATCCTCATCTGCACTGCAGAAATAATGCAGCTTGACACCACTTTAACTGCCATGGGTTAATGCTATGGAATCCTGGGATTTGTAGTTTGCTGTGGCACCTGAGCTCTGATAGGGAAGACTAAATATCCCACAAAACTACAAATCCCAGAATTCCATAAAATTGAGTTATGGCTAAGTGGTGTCAGACTGCATTATTTCTGCAGCCAAAAATTCCTTTTTCAGCAATATGAGGGGAGGGGGTAATTTCTTTCCAACAGATGGTGGAAATCAAAATGCAATTTTGATACATTTATACTACACACATGTGAGATTTGAGCAAATGAATTGGATGACGCTTTAATTCACTGGGCATTTTTCTCTGTCCCTAACCTTGCAGGAGGGCGTTGCTTGGTATAGAAGATATCTATGAAAACCTAGTGCCTTTCCTACTCCCACAGGAGCTTTAGGAAACTTTCCTAGCCTGTTGTACAGCGAACATAATAGCTGGTTGGGTATACATGTGTGTTAATATTTCATCATCAAATAAATGTTATAATTTGGGTACAACTTAGCTATTCTGGGATCTGCAATTTCCTGGGGCTCCCAGAACTCACTCCTAGAGAGCTCTAATACATTAGGGATAGCAGGAGGAAGGGGGGAAAATGAATAAATAAAAGCTTGGGGAAGGTAGTAACTAATTTCAAACACCCCCCCCCCCCCAAAAAAATACAATTACTACTAAACCTAGGATTCCATGGGATGGGGCTATTTATTTATTCAACTGCTATGGCAGTTAAAGTGGTATCAAACTGCTATAATTATACAGTGTGGATATGCCCTGAATCATTTCATTTATACCCTGTTTTCTACCCTAAGACTGGGACTCCATCTGGTTTCAGTCACCTTCTGAAGGGCTCATCTTGGGCTAGATTTTGTGACACCACACGGGACCGTTTGTGGTTGGAGATGTGAACGGTTTCCATTGGAAAAGAGGAAAGATGTAAGGAATATCGAGCATTTAAAAACTCTTTGTCTGTGATGTTGCTATCAAGGCCTGTGTGCCACCCCTGAATGCCATCCTTATCAAAGGATGAAGGTGTGCACCTGAGTGAATTCACCTGGATGTAAACATTGCCCTTTTGGAGTGACTAGGATGGTCCCTTGCGGGGCCAATCTCTCTCTCTCTCTGTGTGTGTGTGTGTGTGTGTGCTAGGTGTTATTTCCTTAATAATCTTGGCAATCTATCTAGGAAAGGACAAGCAGGTGTCATTTCCTCTACCCTAAATACCTTCCCTCCTTCAAAAACAAATCAAACAAGGGGGGAAGAAGGGAAAGGAAAACCAAACAAACCAGCTCAGATGAAGAGACTGAAGTGTGAAAACCATCTCACTAACTGTCATTTACAACCAGGGGATTTAAAGAGGGAAGCATCCTGGGAAAGTCACACCTTCTCTTCAGAGGAATAAACCAAGTGACAGCCCTTGAGCTGGTCCCATTTGCAAATCCCTGGCAAGGGCTGTCTTTTTCTTCTTCTCCTCTCTCTTTTAGAGATGCTTTCTCCAATCTACACAGTCAGGGAATATCTTTCTGGGAGGGATGACAAGAGCCATGGCGGGGGTTGCAGTTCTAGGAGCCCAAACAAAAAAAGGGGGAGAGACATATTGCAGAGAGAGAAAGAAAGAAAAAACCCTTTGGGTTCTGGGCACTTCTTCTTTTGTGAAAGAAAGGCAAGCCTTAAAAAAGTAAAATAAAGAAACCCATCCCTTGCCATTCTCAGCAGCCTCTTCCTTTGTGCCTCTCATTTTCTAGCCCTCTGGGAGGGAAACTAACCACCTTTGTGACTAACTGAAAGAAAGAAATTGGCAGCATGAGCTTTCCTAGACTTCAGTCTACTTCCTCAGATGCATTTTGGAAACGGACTGAAGTCGACGAAAGCTCATGCTGCCAATTTCTTTCAGTCCATCTCGAAGGTGCTACAAAACCTCTCTACTTACTGCCTCTGCAGATTAACACGGCTATGTCTTTGAATTCTCCCACAAAAACAGCCATACATTTAGTATCGTGGAGAACTTTCTCCACATGTATATTTTTGTGGCTTGAAGAAACCACACAACAACAACAGCAACCTTTTTGTGCAAAGGGGATTTTTTTTATAGGAAAGGAGAAGCAAAACAAACAAAGAGGAGGAACTGAGCAGAGATCCTGAAAGAGCCACTAAGAGGCTGACGCAAGAGCATCATCTGCTCAAGTCCTGAACCAGGGACCTTGAAAGGAGCCAACGAGAACCAACCCTTCTGGCAGACTCAGGGCCAAGAGCTACCCGGCAAAAGGCAGCCTTGTTTCGAGGTTTGGGATGTCTTATGGCTCACTGCCTGCACCTGTTTTGCTGGAGTGGAGGGGACTGGCTTCTACAAGAAGGATGTTGCTGCAGTTGTTTTTGTGCGCCTTCAAGGCGCTTCTGACTCGGGGCGACCCTTAGAGGGCAACGTCCTTGGCAAGGGTTGTTCCACCTGTCAGTTTGTGAGTATGGTCCAGGGAGGCATCAAAAGCATGGGAGGGGGGTTGTTTTTGCCTTCCTCTGAGGCCGAGAGTGTGTGACTCTCCGTGGGTTTCCCCATCAAGCTAAGAGTCTCTCAAAGTCCACTGACTGCACCGCACAGAAGGAGTCCTAACTAACCTCCAAGTCCCAGAACCCTCCAGCTTTGTAAAGAGGGGCAGGCCAAGGCCAGGAAGGAAGAAAGGAAAGGCCTGGCAGGTTTTCCCGAGGGCTGCCCTTTCAGTCGGAGGCCTGCCTCTGGCTCACTCAGCGGTCGGGCCCCTTGGCTCCCAGAACAGCAGGAAAACGGAACATTTAAAGAAATGCAAGAAATACAACGAAAGGAACTTTAAAAAAAAACCTCCAGGGTGAGGAGCATATATGACAGCCAGCGTGGATGACGTAGCCACCGAGGGCAAGTCACACTCTCTCAGCCTCAGAGGATGGCCATGGAAAACCCCCTCTGAAGAAACCTTCCCAAAAAACAAATCAAAACAAAACACCACGACAGGGGTCCCCAGAATTCCATAGTCTTGAGCCAGAAAGAGTTAAAGCGGCGCCAAGCCGGGTTATTTCTCCAATATGGATAGAGCCAGAGTGTCGGCCCAAGTAAGAAGCTGGTCCGTCCCTCCCCAGGAGGAAAGACCCCTTGGCCTTCAAGGGAAGCCTAAATAACATCATTAAATAACACCAAAGCCTCGACGGCTGCATCCGCACGGCAGAAACGATCCCCTCGGACACCACTTTAACTGCCCTGGCTCAAGGCTGTAGAATCCTGGGATTTGTAGTTCCGCGAGACACTTGGCCTCCTCTCTGAGAGAGCTCTGGGGCCACCCTAAACCTACAGTTCCCACAGCAGTGAGCAAGGGCAGCTAAAAGGTGCCGTCGAAGTGGGTTATTTCTGCGGCGCGGACGGAGCCAAAAAGATGAGCCAGAGGAAGCCGAGAAGCGGGACTCACTGAAGGCGCTGTTCTTCTCGAGGGTGCCGTTGACCTTCCCGTTGCCGTGGATCTGGAGGTGGTACTTGGTGGCGCAGTAGAGCTTCCTCCGTCGGGGGGCTCCGCCGAGATGCTCGTAGACCCCGCCGCGGCCCCCGGCATCCCTCCGGACCCGCACAGGCAGGCAGGCCCCCGACGACGAGGACGGGGAGGAAGACCACGACCCCCCTCCGCCGCCGCACCGCCCAGGGCCCTCGGGGGGCAGCCGGGGAAGGCCGAGGGTGTTGGCCGCTAGCAGCAGCCCGGTGACCAGGGCGAGGAGGCGGGAGAGCGCTGGCGGCCGTCGGGGCGTCCTGAGGAGGAGCCTGGTCCGGAGGAGGAGGAGGAGGAGGAGGCCGGGGCTCAGCATGCTGGCATGGCGGAGGCCGGCTCTCAGCCCAGCCTCGGAGGAAACCCGACGGCCGGGAAAGGAAGGGGAGAGAGGGGCTCTGGACTGATCACCGGAAGGACGGAGAGAGAAAGAGAGATTGAAGGAGAGAAAGAGAGAGAGAGAGAGAGAGAGGTCCAGGGGGCGGGGAGGGGGCTCCTTGGCCAAAACCGACGGCGGCAGCAGCAACAACCAGAAAGGCATCCCCCCCTTTCCTTTCCCGAAAGAGAGAGAAAAGGAAGGAAGGAAGGAAGGAAACAGAGCCGTCGGAGGAGGAGGAGAGAAGCCTCCCAGAGTCCAGCTCCAGCCCCACGCTCCCCCCCCCCGAGGGACCCAAAGAAAGGCCTTCCTCCTCCTCCCCGACCCCCTCCTCGCCTCCCCTCCCCGCCTTCCCCCCTCTTTTTCCCCGGCCCCGAAAAGGAGCCATCCTCCGCCAAGCAGGGAGGACCTCCAGGACAAGTGTCCCCGTCAAGGAGGACCAGGAGGGAGGGAGGGCCCGCCAGGAAAAGAGTGGCCCCAAGTCATGGCCTGCCGATGCATCGTCTGCAGAATGTTCCCAGACTTCTTCTACGCCGCTTGGGTTGCTGGAGTCCAAAAAGCGGGGTATACATTTAAATGAAAAAAAAAAAGTTGTATTTGTTAAAAAAAGGTGCCAAACCGGGTGCGACATTAGATTGCCTTCGGGTGTTCTCACGGGAAACTGCGAAACATTACAATAAACCCGTTAAAAAATGCTAAATAAATTCGATTGCATTGCCCTGGGTTTTAAAGAAAGCTACTGAAGAAGACGTCTAGGTAAAAAGGCTTCATTTCCACAACCTAAATCCAAAACACACTGCAGGAATAAACCCAGTTTCACACCGCTTCAACTGCACGGGTTGGGAACTGTCTTTTTTGTGTGTGAGAGACATTCAGCCTTTTTTGTCAGAGAGCGTTGGTGCCACCATAAACTACAATTCCCAGGATTCCCTAGCACTGAGCCAGGGCAGTTAAAGCGGTCTCGAACTGGATTATTTCTGCAGTGTGTTTTGGATCTTTGCTTCTATGTCATACACGAACATTACATAAAGGGAGCACCAACGTGATGTAATGGTTTAAAACCTTGGGCTAGGATTTTGGAGATCAGGGTTCGAATCCCCGCATGAAAGCTCCCTGCTTGACCTTGGGCAAGCCACACTCTCTCAGCCTCGGAGCCAGGCAATGGCAAACCTCCTCTGTGCCCACCCTTAACTGGAAAGCGGTTGTGGGGGCCTGGGTTCGAATTCCCACTTGAAGGCAATGGCCAATCTTCTTCTGAACAAGAAAGCCCCTGGAATAGGGCCGGCGTGGGTCGGAAAGGGCTTGAAGACCCCCAAGAGCCAGGGATGGAGTGCGCTGCCCCTCCTGGATGGCCCGATCCCCTTTGGAAAGGCCCAGGGGGTCCATCTGTCACCCGCCTGGAAGGGGGAATAAAGAGACTCCGAAGGAAGCCCCCCCCCCCCCCATTGACACAACAACCCCGCATTGAAAGCCGGCCTCCTCCTGTTCCCACGCTCCGCTCCGGCTTCCCAGGTAGAATTTGATCCGACAGAAGCCGCATCGTCCGCATGGAAAAGAAGAAGAAGGAGAAGATGCTAATATTACACAATCGTATCCTATTACCAGTCCGGCCGCTGGCAGGCATTTATTCCACACTTTCTTGGATGCAGCCCAACTTTTGGGGATCCGACCAAAGTCTTTTTGTTTGTGTTTTTTGTTTTTCACAACAAACGCGACAAATCGAAGTCTTTGCCTGCATCCTGTCCCGACAATGTATATCGCCCCCATCGCGTTTCTATAACGGGGACACGGAACGAATCGAAAGAATTGGCTGCATCCGAACAGCAGAAATATCCCGATTTGATGCCGCTTTAATTGCCATGACTCCATGCAACGGCATTCAGGGAATTGTAGCTTGTTGAGGCACCAGAGCCCTTTGCCAGGAAAGGCTAAAAGTCTCACAAAAAAACTCCCTGAATTCCGTAGCATTGAGCCGTAGCAGTTAAAGTGGTACCAAATTGGATTATTTCTGCAATGTGGATGCAGCCTTAGCTGGCCTTAGGGGTGACTTAATAAAAAGAAACCAACCAGGATCATCTCCAGCAGGGAACCCTTCCACACAGAGCAATGATAACGCTATGATTCCGCGGTAACTGCTCCAACCTGCAGCCTATATATTGTTAGGGTTTGTCGTTTATTATTATTATTATTATTATTAATTATTATTATTATTTATTACAAAATTATTGTATTTATACCCCGATCTTCAGAAATGCTCTCAGAGCGGCTTACGAATTGGTAATTAGACGGTTTAGGGAAGGTCTAGAACTCTCTGGCCGGAAAGTCTGCATACCCCTCCCTATACTACAAATCCCAACATCCCAAATGGACTCGTCGAAACCCGTGGGAGCACCAAAAGTGTTCGCAGCTTTGCTAGCTCAGTCCAGAATCGAGATGAAAGACCCGCCACTCGGGCATCTATCTGTAGAGGAAAAGCCACCCGGGGCTAGTGTAAGTTTGGTGGCTGCCTTTGCGTGGGCTTCCCTTTTTCTCCTCCTCCTTTATAAAACCCAAGAGGGCACTTTGATGTGGTCGGATTCGAACTGAGGGCAGGACGTCAGATGTGGTCCAGAGATTCCTGCTGGAAAGTTTTTCAATTATGCCTCTGTCTCTCTCTCTCTCACACACACACAGAACCTAAAAAACTCTAAAGGCATCGGGTCCTGTCTGATCTTGGAAGCTAAAAGCAGGGTCAGCCCTGGTTAGTACTTGGATGAGAAACCGTCAAGGAAGACTAGAGGTTCACTCCACTCTCCGCTTTACTGGAAGTCGGAAATGTTGGACACGATTCGATTTACACGTCGAGATTTTCTGTACATTTGTTGCTCTTTGTTGAGAGATCTTGCAGCGCCTTTGAGATTAAGGGAAGGAAAGAAGTTGGCAGCACGAGCTTCCGTAATAGATAGATAGATGTCCAAAACACACTGCAGAAATAATCCAGTTCGAGACCGCTTTCAGTATTAGTGAATCCCGGCAATTGCAATTTTTTTTCTGGCACTAGAGCTCTTTGACAGAGAAGGCTAAATGGTCAGGAATTCTGGGAGTTGAAGTCTCAAAAAAGCGAGAGGTCCAAAAGTTGAGCACCACTCTTTTCCAGATAATATAGAAACAGACTAATAATAAGGGCCCCACAACATACTCCAGCTCCCAGAATTCCATAGCAGAGAGCCACACAAAGAGTTAAAGCGAGGCCAAACCGGGTTATTCCTCCAATGTGGATGGAACCCAAGTCTAAAAAAACACTCCCCAACTCTCTGGCTTCAACCCCCTAGTTTTAATTGTATGTAAATCTTTTTTTATTCGTATATACAACTGACACAACATCATCGCTTATCTACATAAACATACCTACCTATAAACAAACACCAATAACTTAACAACATATAATAAAGCTATAGCCTTACTGTTTGCTTGAGTCATTTTAATACTTCCTGAATAATTAAATGTATGTTTAATTTTATATTGGTTTTTTTTAAAATTGGATGTTTTTAATTGTTTCCGTTGTAATATGTTTCTACAAAGTTTTTATTTTGTGAGGGCCACTCTTGGGCCCCTTTCTGGGGGAAAAGTGGCATAAAAATAATAGAAATAAAAACGGCTAGAAATAAAACATTATTATAAAAAATGACATAAATACATGAATAAATAAACTATTTCCTATGCCTCCCCCAATTCCCGCCTGAGTAGGTGCCACCTGGCTGCAGGCATTGGGTCCAAAACACACTGTGGAAATAATCCAGTTTGAGACCGCTTTAGCTACCTTGGTTCAGTGCTAGGGAATTCTGGGAACTGTAGTGTTTGTGAGACATTGAGCCTTCTCTGTGAAAGAGCTCTGATGCCCCATTAAACAACAATTCCTTAAAGCAGTCTCAAACTGGATTATTTCCACAGTGCAATTCCTGTCAGCGAGGTCGCACCTGCTCAGACGGGAATTGGAGGAGGCAAATTTTGTTTGTTTCATTTTTATGCCACCTTTCTCCCAGAAAGGGATGCAAGGCGGCTCACAAATAAAAACTTTGAAAAAGCATATTACACTAAAACAATTTAAAACATCAAGTAAAAACAATATAAAATTATGTACGTTAAAACCACAATACCCATCTCATATAACAAACACTCCATATATTTTTTAAAAAAGCCATCCCATGATTATATATTAAAAGCCTGCTTGAATAAAACCATTGAAAGACAAGCAGGGAAGGGGCTTGCCTAACTTTGAGTGGAAAGGCATCCCAGAGGAAGCGGGGACCCCCTCAGTTTCCTTTGTCATTCCCCCAGTGGGGCAGTCCTGCACCCCACCAGCAGCCAAATCTGGTTGAAAAGACTCCAGACCACACAACAGCTGCCTATTTCCAGGCAGCCTTCGAGCTGAACAAGGCACACGGTACCTTATGGGCCTTGCTTTCCTCGCTCCTAGAAGTATAGTGTCTAGATTGAGAGAAGTAATAGTACCATTCTATTCTGCTTTGGTTAGGCCTCGCCTGGAAGACTGTGTCCAATTTTGGGCACCAACGTTCAAAAAGGGACATTGAGAAGATGGAGCGTGTGTCCGGAGGAGGGCAGCCAAAATGGTGAAGGGTCTGGAAACCATGCCCTATGAGGAGAGGCTTAGGGAGCTGGGCATGTTTAGCCTGTGCAAGATAAGGTTAAGACATGACCTGATAGCCATGCTTAAATATTTGGAAGGATGACATCATGAAGAAGGAGCAAACTTGTTTTCTGCAGTTCCAGAGAATAGGACATGGAGCAATGGGTGCAAAATACAGGGAAAGAGATTCCACCTCAACATTAGGAGATATGCCCTGAAAATAAGAGGTGTTTGACAGTGGAACCCTCTACCTGGGAGTGTGGTGGAGACTCCTTTTTTTGGAGGTTTTTTAAACAGAGATTTGATGGCCATCTGTTGGGAATATCTTGATTGTGTCTTCCTGCATGGCAAGGGTGGTCTTGTGGTCTCTTTCAACTCAATGGTTCTATGATTCCATTCTCTCTCCCTTTCTCCAGAAATGTGGAGGGATAGGGTCCCCTTTGTTTTTTGTTGTGTGCCTCCAAGTTGTTTCTGACTTATGGTGCCCCTAAGGTGCCACCTATCATGGGGTTTTCTTGGCAAGATGTATTTAGAGGTCTGCCATTGCCTCTCCCTGTGCCTGAGAAATAAATGCTGTATGTCATGTTTTATACAAGAAATATTTTCTGTAACCATGTAACTTACCCAAGGTCTCCCAGTGGGTTTCATGGCTGAGCAGGGAATCAAACCTAGTCTCCAGAGTTGAAGTCCAACACAGAAATGACTCGAAAAAACAACAACAACAACAACAACAACAACGAGGCATCTGCTTGCTATGGCAGAGAAAGCTAAAGACCTTGCAAAACTGAAAATCTCAGAATTCCATAGGATGGAGCAACAGCACTTAAAATGGTGTCAAACTGCATTTTCAGTGTAGATGCACCCTATATTAGACATTTTGTTCCCACAGCACTAGCATCCTTTCAAGGCCACCGTCTATCATATGTCCCAGGAGAGGTTTGAGTTGTGCTGTTTCTAAAGCTGACAAACAGGTAAAAGACCCATTTGCCATACAATTACAGCACAATTCCACTTTAATCACCTTGGCTGAATCCTGTGCAATCTTAGGTTTTGTCGTGTGGTGAGACACAAGAGCATCTTGATTGAAAATTCTAAATACCCCGGCTAAACTGCAAATCCTAGGATTCTGTAGGATGTTGTCATAGCAGGTGAAATGAAACTACAAAACTTCATCTGGAATATTATGTTATTACACCCTGCATAGCCCATACTGTATTTTGAGGTCCCCATATCTAATATCTGAGACAGCATGTTCTCAAGAGATCAATGACCTTTCAGGAAGACAGTACTAGGTCAGCTTCCAAGGATAATCTAGATAGGTGTATTAAATGCTTATTCCCACAAGCAATCTGAGACAAAGGATCTCTTTCTACCCAAAGCAATAAGTCAACTTCTCTGCCTACCTTCTGTTGTGTTTCCAGCCAAACTTATCTGTTCATCCATCTTGGGGATAGCCTGATAAAATTAAATTCATCAAACAGTCCAGAATCTGATTGTCAATTCCTGGGAAAGGACACCCAGCCTTTGTAACTTGACAAGATAGCCCATTGCTTGAGGTTAGATTTTAAGTATATGTATGAGTCTCAGAAACCTAGTCTCTGCATGCTCACAGTATGCATACAGTTGTTCCAGGCTGCCCTCTGTGTATGCAAGTGTGTTACCCTCATACCTCTCAGTCTGAGCCACTCCAGCTTTCTGTGGTCTAGTTATCAGAAAGGTAGTTATCAGCCCCCTGCAAACCCATCAAAATCTGCTATCCTATTTCCATTTTTTCATTTTGGTTAGCTCTAAATGTTGTGTCTGTGTGGATTGCTATTGTGTGTGTCATTTCAGTCTGCATTTTTTAAAAATAAAACCCTCTTAATTCACCCGAAACTTGGAGTCCTCCTCAGTTATTACTGGTATAAACATGTGCAAACAGTTTACCCAGCCTCTTGCAAAAGAAAATTTCTCCAACAATTACAATAATACTGTCATATTTGTTGTGGACCCCCTCAATTCCCCACTGTTCTTTGGTTCTGGATACCACTCAAAAGGATATGTATTAACAAGCTGGAATATGTCCTGAGAATAGCAACCAAGATGATTAAAGCAACCCAAGCCTCTTTATGAGTATGTTTAAAATGGAGAAGAGAAGACAGAGAGATGACACAATATTTGAAGGGATGCCATGGAATGAGCTTGTCTTCTGCTTCTCCAGAGAACAAAACTAATGGGTAAAAAAATGCAAGAAAAGAGATTCATAAACATCAGGAAGAACTTCTTTAAGAACTGTTTGACACTAGAATAGACTGCCACAAGCAAAGGGGAGACTCACCTTCTTTGGAGGTCTTTAAACAGAGAGAGGATGAGCAGTTTTTAGGAATGTTGCAGTTGCATATTCCTGCAAGGCAGAGGGCTATGTGAGATGGGATGAAACATACGGGCCAAATAAAACAGTTTCAAACCACTTTGCAGGTGGGGCAGATTATGCATGCCTCCAAAGCAGCTGAAAATCAGATTGAAGCCATGCTAAAGCAAAAAGAACCCAGAATATTTCAATTTGGCCCCAAAAAGTGCCCCTTCAACCCTGCACATAAACACCATGATGCCAGAGTGGTTCAAAAGGAGTATTCTGTCCTAACTCTAACCCTAACACTGCATATAAATTCACTGATGCAGGTGCATATTGAAAAAGGATGAAGCCACCATACCCAAGCAGTTGGGGTAGCAATGCAAAGAAGTGAAAGTGTGACATCTCCAATGGATGTAATCATAGCATACACAAACCAGACAGTCTAAGAGGGGACATGGGGTGAAGAGGTGGTGGCGAAAGGGGCGTGTGGGGTGGGGTTTCCATGATTGTGCTTTGCCAGTGTTTTACTGGGCACACCAAGGCTACAATGCCCTGTAGTGCTGGAGAATCACAGGTGCTATTGTGTGGCCAGTCAAAGAGGCAGCTATTAAATGGGATGGCATCTAGGCAGCAGGCAGTCACCTGTAGAGTGTTTGTGTGATGGTGTGCATGAATTGTGGGGATGCGGCCAAAAAATTCCTCAGTGGTGCAGCTTGATACCTCACCACGTGGTTGGGCCATGCCTTGGGAGTGGCTGGTGTGATTAACGGGGATTTAAACTGCTTTGAGAAAAAGCAGTTTGAGCCTCTTTTTCGTGCCTATCTGTTCTGCCCCTGGTCCTTCCTGCCCCTTCTAAGGCTGCATCCACACTGTAGAATAACACCACTTTAACTGCCATAGTTCAACACTATGGAAGTCTGGGATTTGTAGTTTTGTGAGGCATTTAGCCTTCTCTGTCAGAGAAGCAGACCAGACGAACTACATCCAAGGGTATTAAAAGAACTGGCAAACGTAATATCAGAACCATTGGCAATAATCTTTGAGAACTCCCGGAGAACAGGAGAAGTCCCAGCAGACTGGAGGAGGGCAAACACTGCCCTCATCTTCAAAACCTTGCTGTCTCTTCCAACTCTATGATTCTATGATTCTAGGTCTGGCCTCAGAATCTCCTGAATTCCATAGCACTGAGCCATGGCAGTTAATCAGACTGCATTATTTTTACAGTGCAAATGCAGTTTTAGTAACATAACAGATCTGTGTAAAGATCACATAGATCTGATTCACTTGATTCTAATTTTAAAACTAATTCCAGTTTTTAAAATCATTTAAATCAGTTTTTTAAAAAAAATATTAGATTCCTTCTCTAAGACCTGTGATTTTTGAAATACAGTCGCCCCTCCGTTTTTGCAGGGGATCCGTTCTGCATCACCTCGCAAAAATGAAAAATCACAAGTATTCAAACCCCATTGGCTTGAATAGCCATGTGCTCCCGTGTGTAGTCCTGTGCGTGCCCCACAGGCATACGCCACATTTTGTCCCTTGGCACTTGCCGTTCATGAAAGACTGAAGGACATTGGCAGCAAAACCAGGAATTCTGAGGAATACATTAAGATTCATAGGGGGGAAAAAAACAGTCATTTAGGAGTCTGAAATAATGTTTGTTCAGTCACATTTGTTTTCATCTCTTCTTGTTGGGTGCCTTCAAGTTGTTTCTCACATAAAGCATCCCTAAGGTGCTATCATGAGTTTTCCTGGAAATATTTGTTCAAAGGATTTTGCCATTGTCATCCTCTGAAGCTGAGAGTGTGTGACTTACTCAAGGTCACACAGTGGACTCCTTTGGGTTGAGTGGGAATTGGAACCCTGGTTTCCAGAGTTGCAGTCCAATGCTCAAACCACTACAGCATACTGGCTCTCTATGGATGGGAAAACATAAATGTCATGTTTGCAAGTAGCTATCTTACATTTTGGGCCAGTTGAGGAAATTAGAATCACTCCAAAATTAGGTAAAATGGGGGAAGTTCAGGAGCCCTTGGAGAACTGCTAAAGGGTTGTCATTTTACTACATCAATCAGTCTTGAGCATCCACATATTATGATATCTGTGGGGAAACACAGGCAAAATAGGAATTAAGGTGAAAAAAGGTGGGGGATGCTCTCATGATCAAATATCCTGAGGTGGAGCCAGTGGTTTGGAAAGAGTGTGTCAGAGACTGTTGAAGCAAGAGGTTGTTTTAGATCTGTCAGGTTGTGTAGTTAGGAGGATTAAGGACTTCAATCTGGATGGGATTCAGACTCCCAGACCTTTAGAAGGGACAGGAGTTCAGGGTTGGAGTGTGTGCTGTGTGTGCTACTATCCTGTGGCATTTATGGCTAGGAAGGTGGACTTATAAAAAGGGAAGCTAATCTGTGTTTATTGTTAGTGTAACAAATAATCTAAGGCGTTAACGGCTAAAGGAGATTATCACATGGGGCAGGAGGGATTGCTCCCATCCATACCCCATTCTTATTGCATCCATGCTCATCTAGTCCTTCTCCCATCAGTAGCACCTGTATTGTATTGACATGAGTTTCCATTAATACAAAATGATGAGCCCATGACACTTCAGGGATGGGTGAAGGACCAGATAAGCCTGACATTGTCTGAAAATCTTATCACAGTCGCATGATAAGAACAGGATAACAGAATAATGATGACGTTGTCTGAAAATCTCCATACAATCACATGGGAAGGACAGGACAGGTATGTCCCATCATCTGTGTGATAATCCCCAAAGAAACTGGGTATAGGTTCTGTGTTAACAAAAACAGGAAAGAAATCTATATTGTGGGGCAGTACAGACAGGTGTCTAGAAGCTGCCATTGTAAGCCCCGCATCTGTGCTGCAGCCTGTGGATGCTGCAGCGCAGACGCACTCGCCAAAAGGAGCTGCTCTAGGTAGCTCCTTTTTAGAGGCATCATAGGGCTGTGATGCAGCCCTATGATGCCTCTTCTGGCGAGAGCCGTTTGGGCACTCGGGCATCACAATGCTGCACCCTGTGTGGATGGGGCCGCAGCACTGTGACACAAGTGCAGCAATAGTAGGACTGGGTGAGTTTGGACGCCCAGCCCTATGTAGCCCTAATTTTGGTCTGAGGATGGCGCAAGGCACTCATCTGTAGCCAAGTGAGAGAAAGTAATAAATTTGTAACAACTGACGAAAATTGTACACTGTTACATAAGCTGGAGTACCATCCACTAAGAAAGATACAGTTAAAAGTCCTGAATGTAAATACAGTTCTTTTATTTTTGTTCAACAAGGAATTGCCTGAAGTGTTTTACCAATAACATCAAACATGCTACCAAGTATTTTAAAATGCTACCAAAAGAAATAAGCACATTTAATAATAAAGACACATCAGATAGTGGGTGGGATCCAAAAGATCCATTGTGCTGGCATCAGAAAGAAAGATCCAGTAGAGTGTGGTCTCCACATATTAG
Organism: Urosaurus nigricauda; assembly: GCA_034509955.1. Taxonomy (NCBI): domain Eukaryota; kingdom Metazoa; phylum Chordata; class Lepidosauria; order Squamata; family Phrynosomatidae; genus Urosaurus; species Urosaurus nigricauda. The sequence continues at coordinate 85,465,103 of JAOEGL010000001.1, read as the reverse complement.
TTGGTGGCAGGCAGTGAGATAGCCTCCACAGCCTTCACAGGGAGTCTTTGAACCAAACCCCAGTACTGTAGATACAAATGGCCCACTCTACTGTACATATTGAACTGAATTCAGCCTAAATTTCATGTAAATGTTTATTTCTATTTTAGCATCCTTAGAAATATTTAGTCAATAGACAACACACATTCAAGCAATATGTTTCTGCAGAAAGATATGTTAAAAGTATGACACCAGAATTTTTTTAATAAGGTTCCTCTACTTTCCATTTTGTAAACTGCCCAGTGACTTAGAAATCTGTATTATTATTGTTATTATTAACCTTTATTTATATAGCACTCTAAATTTACACAGCACTGAATATACAATCTTTTAATTAGATGATTCCCTGCCCTCGGGCTTACAATCCTTTCTTCTCATTTTCTATTATCATCAGTTTTTACTGTAGTTATATGGACACAAAGTACATTTACAAACATGCATAGAACTGGATCCAGGACCTCCCTTCCATAGAGTCATAGAATCATGGAGTTGGAAGAGACCACAAGGGCCATCCAGTCCAATGCCCTGCCGTGCAGGAACTCTCAAATCAAAGCATGATAGAAGATGCCTGTGTCTAGTTTCAGAGCTGATCTCACTCATTCAAATCACAGTTCACACCATTCAGCATGGTAGCCTGAACACTTGTGTAATGTTTTGTGAAAGCAGAGGTACAGCAATGGGGAAGAAGAGAGAGGAAAGTCACTTTCTTTCAAAACAATCACCAAAATCACTGTCTTCTGATTGATATACTTTCTGACCTTGGGTTCTCCAACTTTCTCCAACTTTCTCAACTGGTTTAAATCTTACTTGTCAGATAGATCTTTTGCAGTGGTCACGGGTGGTCAGACTTCCTCCTCTGTTCCCTTATCTGTTGGAGTTCCCCAGGGCTCTGTCCTGGGTCCCATTTTGTTTTCTCTATACACATTGTCCCTAGGTAAACTCATCAGTTCTTTTGGTTTTTCCTATCACCCGTACACCAATGACACTCAGCTGTATCTTTTCACCCCGACCTTTAGCTTGAACAGCAAGTCTCATCTTGTCTGATTGCTTTATCTGAGTGGATGCAGCATTGGCGCTTGAAGCTCAACATGTCTAAGACAGAGCTTCTTGTTTCTTTCATCTAAGCCCACCCTTCAGTACTCCTTCTCTATCTCTGTTGACAACACTTCTATTCAACCGGTTCATCAAGCCCGCAGTCTTGGTTTCATTTTTGATTCTTCTCTGTCATTTATTCCCCAGATCCAGGCCACCACCAAGTCCTGTAGATTCTCTCTTTACAACACTGCCAAAATCCATCCATTCCTCTAATCCTCTACTGCCAAGACTCTGGTCTTTCCTTAGTGGTCTTGCGACTAGATTATTGTAACCTTCTTCTGACAGGGCTTCCTCTCTCTCACCTCCATCCTTTAATCTCTGTCCAGAACTCAGCTGCATTATGATCTCATCCGCTCGCCACTTTGACCATGTTTCTCCTCTTTTATCCTCCCTTCATTGGCTCCCCTTCCCCTTCCACATCCAGTACAAGCTTTTGTTATTGACTTTCAAAGCCCTCCATGGACTGGCCCCTCCTTATTTATCTGAACTTCTTCCTCCTCTCACTCCTTCTCGTGACCTCCACTCTGGTAATCAAGGCCTCCTGTCCCAGCCTTGGATCTCCACTGCTCCATCCTGGATTCATCTTTTCTCACTTGCTGCCCCCCATTCCTAGAACCTCCTTCCCCTCCGAGCATGGCTCATTTCTTCTCTACCAGTTTTAAAACTGAGTTAAAGACCACTTTGTTCCAGGAAGCATTCCCAGAACTGGGACTCAGAGCAGCTTCACAACATTAAAATATCTAGCCTAAAGAAGGCCCTCCCTCCATGCCATCTGCCATGGTCCAGGCCTCAGAGGGAGAGAAGATCCACTCGACTTGGTCCCTGTCCCTTTCGCTTCTCCTTCTGTCTCTTGTCTTTTTTAGATTGTAAGCCTGAGGGCAGGGAACTGTCTATTTCTATAGACTATATGTACAGTGCTGTTTATATTTTACAGAGCAAAATAAATAAAGCCTAATAATAGTAATAATAATAATATAATAATATCTGTCTTTCTTACAGATATCAATTTCTGTAAGACCACAAGTTCAACATGAGTCAACAGTGCGATGCAGCAGCTAAAAGGCCAATGCAATTTTAGGCTGCATCAATAGAAATATAGTGTCTATAGATCGAGGGAAGTAATAGTGCCACTCTATACTGCTTTGGTCAGGTCCCACCTGGAATATTGTGTCCAGTTCTGGGCACCACAATTTAAAAAGGATGCAAAGAAACTGGAGCATGTCCAAAGGAGGGTGACTAAAATGGTTAAGGGTCTGGAAACCATGCCCTATGAGGAACGACTTAGGGAGCTGGGGATGTTTAGCCTGGAGAAGAGTAGGTTAAGAGGTGATATGATAGCCTTGTTTAAATATTTGAAGGGATGTCATATTGAGGAGGGAGCAAACTTGTTTTCTGCTGCTCCAAAGACTAGGACCTGGAACAATGGATGCAAGCTCCAGGAAAAGAGATTCCACCTCAACATTAGGAGGGACTTCCTGACAGTAAGGGCTGTTTGACAGTGGAGCACACTCCCTCGGAGTGTAGTGGAGTCTCCGTCCTTGGAGGTCTTTAAGCAGAGGCTGGATGGCCATCTGTTGGGTATCCTTTGATTGGGAGTTCCTGAATGGCAGGGGGTTGGACTGGATGGCCCTTGTGGTCTCTTCCAGCTCTATGATTCTATGATTCTTATAGAGTTAGCCAGAGCTATAGAGCTCAAGGAATCCCTGGGTGTTGTTGAACATGCTCACAGCAGTGTCAAAGGATATCACAAACCACAGACTGAATTTTCCATCATGTTTAACCTTCCTGGATGATGTCATATTTATTTATTTATTTACAGTATTTACACCTGTTCTTCTGCTCTAAAGACTCTCAGAGTGGCTTACAATCTAAAAAGACATGACACAAATGGAGAAAGGAATGATGGTGGGGAGGAGGATCAAGTCCAGTGGTTCTACTCTCCCTTTGAGGCCTGTATCATGGCAGATGGCATGGAAGGAGGGCCCTTCTTCTGCTTTGTTTTGCTCAGTCTTCTGGGGACTTGTAATATGAGGTGACTTCAAAAAGTCACCTCATGTTAGCAGATGAGGTCATTTTCATCCCTCCTAAGATATTTTACCAAAGAGAACAAAATAATGGTAAGATAAACCAGACCTCTTGGCCTTGATGAGGTACTCACTGTATTATCTTAAATGTTTCTAGGCCAAGTGTATAATCTTTGTCATTATTGTATCTTTGCCTGGAAATGTAACTTGTTCTTAGGGGAAAGTCAAAAGTGTTTATTTCAGGGATTGTGTTAAATTCACAAGGAATCAGTATTGTAGCTCTGTCAAAGAGAAGGGCAGACTTTAGCCACAACTTGACAACATCTAAAAATGTTTCCTTCTTCCATGCCAAACAGATCAGTGTGCTGGGGATAAAATGTAGTGACAGCCAGTGCCTTCAGACATCAGGATGGAATAAGCTACTGCTATTGAGGGAGTATTGGGGAGAAGAGGCACCATCTGTTTCACAGCAAATCTGTGGAGGCACATGAGACTGCTAGTCCAGCTATGTGGCTGCCGGCCAGAAGGACATCAACATACCAACTGCCATCCTCTGCCTAGGGAGGGAGAGAAGAGGCAGGCCCAGCTCCACCAGGGCTTGCCTGAGGCAAGAGAACCCTTGTTTATCCACTTTTGTAAACCGCTTTGATCTTTTTTGGAAAGGCGGTATATAAAATAAATAAATAAATAAATAAATAACATGTTATGCCCATGTTGAACACTGCTACATAGTCTACCCACATTGCAGGGCTGCCATGGAGTACCTCATATAAAAACATTTCAAGAAATGGTTGTCTTGCTTCAAACAGGACCAAAGAAATTGAGAAGCCTATACATAAGATGTGAGAGCCAGTGTGGTGTAGTGGTTTGAGTACTGGACTAGGATTCAGAGAGATTGGGTTTAAATCCCTGCTCAGCCATGGAAACTCACTGAATGACTCTGGATGAGTCACAGTCTATCAACCTTAGAGGAAGGCAATGGCAAACATCTTCTGGAGAAATCTTGCCAAGAAAACCCTCTTACAGAATTGCCGTAAGTTGGAGTCAGTTTGAAGGGACAAAATATAGAAGATGTGGATTTCTGCTCTAAAAACTGTAGGAAATTATGTGCCAGAATCCCAGGGCACTGTTGGTAAATACAGTATACCAAATGGTAGTGTTTGAATTATAGGAGAAAGTGTAGGTTTTGCCTTAAAGAAATTTCTAAGCATCCTCTTCTGATCATTTCTAATTGTAGCTACATAATTTATAGTCCCATTAAATAACCTTTTCAACAAAATACCTTCTCTTTCTCTTCTTACTAATTTGAGTCCTGCCAAACAGCTGAAATGCCAGGTCATTGTATCAATAATCCACTCTGTCTTCAAGGGGCACATGGCATTTCAGTAGAAGTTCTATTTACTAATAATATATAAAAGAGGTTAAGTCAGGATAGGAGAAGCAGTGCCACAGTTATTGACTACAGTATAGTGGAGTGAGGGAAGAGAGGGACAATACCGTTTAACAAATGTTTTGCATGTAAGTAGTCCTAGATTCAATTCTTGCCATCTCCAGGAAAAACAAACTGGCAGTGAGTGATATGAAACACCTCTACCCAAGTGCAGGTGGGCAAACAAGTTTGGTCTATTAGATGTTGGGATGGGAAAATCTGTCATTTTATCGTTCTTCTACAGATGGGTTTTTAAAATTTCAAGTTTTTTTCTGTCCATAAAATTGTGGACTTTGCCATATCCTTCCAAAACATATTCTAACAAATTTATTTCCTAAATGTATTAGTCAAATTCAACAGGTACAGCTATCCCTGAAATGGGGAGGTCATTATTGTATCTCCTTGACATATAGTTGCAAAAAAATGGAGACAACCCAGGTTCAGGATGATTCTAAGCCACACTTGCAAGAGTTAAGTAGTCCAATTCACAGCCCTGGATAGGTATATCTGTAAATTGCTCTTTGTCTCACATTTGACTTTTCAAAGCTCAAGTCCTTTCTATGCTGAATTTTTAGCAATTTTTCCATTTTGGTCATTTAAGTTTAAAAAAAAAACATGAATAGAAACAAAATTCTCACTCATTCTAAGTTAAAAGACAGCTTCTGAAGACCCAATAAAAAGCTCTTTGTTAAAAACAATCTGGAAAAATGTTTTGATGAACATCCAAAACAATTTTAAAAAATAATAAAAAATTGACAATTTTACTTCCAATCTGAGACATTTTTAATGATCAACCCATCTTCATAATCTATGATGAGTATTAATAAAAACAAAGAAGCAGAGCAATGTGATGACATACCGGAGCACCTGGGCCAAATTGGACATTAAGTGTGTGCACAAAATTAATTTGTGTGGTTCTTCTTGACTGCAGAGAAAAATACAGAAGCCTGAAGACCATGGTGATTGGGAGGGAACCTTTAATTCTTTCTCTCCATCCCAACAGAAATCACCTCCCTGCAACTGCTATTTGCATTTCAAGGGCACCTGGTGAAGTTCAGTGTGGCCACCCAAAGTTCCTTTGAATTAAGTTATTCTATTTTCATCTATTTTATCCAAATGTTTCACAGACATTTCAGAACCAAGGTTTTGCAGATTGCTTTTTTAAAATATACTGTTCCTATATAACAATAACAGACTGAGAATAGTAATGAATTTTCCAAAGACTGAACACACACACATGCAAGCGGAGAAGAAAACCTAATGCTTGAGCCAGCAAAGTCTTTGTTGTAAAAGTAACCCTGACTTGCATAAGCAATCCCACTGAAGAATTGACTATACTTGTGGTTAAGAATTACTTAAGGGAACAAAGATTTCAAGAAGCAGACCTTTGGTCGAACAACAGCATTTTAATTACAGACAATCTCTGAACAGTGTGTGTACAAAAGAGGGGTTTTCCTTCTCCCTTGGACAATAATAGTGGTTATTAGCCTGTTCTTTCCCCCCTCTTGGTCTGTGGTTTAAAAGGAGGCACCAACAATCTAAACCAAATAAAACTGACCTTTGAACCTTTTCTGCTGTACTTTTTCTCATGCCATGATTTCTTTAGTGTGTTAGTGATCTGAAGGCTCGTTCTGGGCTACAGCCACTTTCCCAGACAAGACTGCCTTTCGTCCCTTGACAAATCACTGCTGAGCCCCTTTTGTCCTGCACCACTTTGATCTCACCTGCCTGTCAGGAGAAAAAAGAACTCCCGTACAGTCAGAATGCATTACAAACAAATTGGCAACCATTTCATTCCCATACACACCATTTCAACAGAGATCAAGATAGAGATAGAGATTTTTTTTAACCCATTCATTGACCCAAGAGTGCCAGGAAGCAATGAGCTCATATGATAAGGGAATAAAATACGAAGAAACAGCATGTGGTGGGAGAAAAGTCTATAACTAAAGTTGGGGGTGGGGAGTGGAAAATGGATAATACCAAAAATATTGTTGAGACTCAGTGGAGTTGCAAATAAATTCCTTCTAATAATGTGGCTGATTGGGCATAAACTGTGGACACATAATAGGTATTCTCCAATATGAATGAAATAATCTGATTGTAAATAATCACTGGTGTATTTAGTGCCCCAGTTGAATCTTTCCCAAGGACCAGTCTTGGTCATGACATATGCCACTTTTTTTGTCACTTTGAAGGGTGATACACACAGTCACTAGGATATCTGTAGGATTCCTCCAACAAAGGCATTTTGTTGCTCCTACTGAATTGTTCTGCCACTTCCACCAAATCCGTTTCGTTGATGTCTGAGTTGCTGCTGCAAAAATCATTAGAAAAATTTAGCTGCCACCAAAACCATCCCATTGATCATTTCTCCCTCACACAAAAACACTCTGAAAAGACTGAAATTCAAATAATTTCCTCCCTAACTCCTCCACAGCAAAGCATCCTGTCTAAGTTCATGCCATGCTTTTTAGTGTCTGCATGCTTTTTTTCTTTGTGACAATACTGTGAGACACTCTGGCCCATGCTCTCACAGAGCTCTATGGTGCAGAGTAGACTTTGGCATCCACCCTGTATCACTCAACAACTGCAGTTGCTGCCAAATTTTAATGGCAACTGTTGATGTAGCCACATCAATGGTTGCTGCCATAACAGTGAAAATAGTGTTGTCTTGAAAGATTATGGGACAGCCATAAAGCTCACTAGTTGGGCTTGGACACAGGACATTATTCTGTGAGAACAACTTATGCACTTTCATGTTGCCTGCTGACTTATGGTGACCCCATTAATTTCCCATAGTTTTCTCAGGCAAGTTATAATCAGATGTAGTTTTGCCAGTTTCCTCCTCAAATGTATCTTAAAGCATCTGGTATTCGTTGTCAGTCTCCTATCCAAGTACTAACCAGGGCTGGCCCTGCTTAGCTTCCAAAATCAGATGGAATCTAGTGACTTTGTGGTATTTAGGCATGAAATCAACATAACTCATAAAAAAAGCCAAACACATAGCCCAAATAAACTGGAAAAAAGACACTGCAGTGTAGTATATCTGGAAATTGAAGAGGCGGTCCTGTATACACTGGTCAGGTACTCTGTGGGAAACCCAAAGTATCCTGGCCCCAGAGCTGCCCTTCCTTGTTATGTCACCTTCTGTTCCAATGCTGAGCAGCTGTCCACAGGCTTCTTTTACTGTGCCGCTTGGTGTGTTCACCACTAGTGCATCACTTCACTGAGGTCAGAACGAGATGCTCAGAGACATGGATGGGTGCCTTGTTCGGACCTGAGAGTGAGCAACCCATGGTTGCAGCAGATGAGCCAGATGGCAGGTGTTTGAAACAGCCACCTAGCATCAGAATGGAGGACTCCAGATCTTCCAGGAAGATCCAGTGCAAACAGGGAGCCATTTTAAAGCATTTAAAAAGGGGTTGAGCTGTGTTTGTCTAGGCTCACCACTGAAAGGACAGACAGGGCCTTAGTGCAGACAGGGCCTTGGTGAACATATTGAACAGATCACTTCATTCATGACATCATTTTGGCATATCAAGTCACATTCTTACTCTTAGTATACTGATTTTGCATTTAATGCATTCTACTTAAACTGATTCATGTTCCTAAGACCAAGTGTACTGTAGAATCTTCCCACAAGTGCTCCAGGAAAAATCAATTTCAACGTATTAGCATTTGCTGTATAAAAATTATTCTCTCAGTACATGCCAGACTGCCATGAATCACATGTTGTTTGGTGAGGTACAGTACTTAAAATTCACTGTCAAAAAGCTATAGCATTATACTTCAGAAGAATGTGGGGAAAATGGATATAATGGAATATAAAATAGGATATAAATATTTCACTAAACTTTCACCACTGTTTACACAAGTGTAAAGTCTGCTTAGTGCTTAGAAAGGAGACAACCAGTGAGTGCCAGGTGCTGCATTTTATATATTCAGAGAAAGGCAATGGCAAGCTACTTCTGAGTATTCCTTGTCTAAGAAAACTCTGTGACATCCATGAGGTCACCATAAGTTGACATTCAACTTAAAGGTGCATATTTTACTTTCAAGGATTCCTCAGATCAGGTCCCACAGTGTATTTGGCTGTGCCACAATCTACATAAAATCAGATATTTGGAGCCCATTGAATCCTGGAAATGATATAAGTCACTCCCAAATTTGATGACACTGAATTTCTTCCTTCAGATGAATCAGGGACTTATTTGCTTCTGCAAGGAATAAATTGAATAACAAGTGTTTGAACTAATAAAAATTTACAGAAATGAAGTAAAACATTGGAAGCCCCCTGAAGGTAGAATCCAATTTTTTCTAAAACAAATGTGAAGAATGTGTGCATTGGATAGCATCTCACTAGAGTAGCCAATAGAGAGATATGATAGAGCTTACAGGTCATACATATTGATTTTTCAACATGTAACACACACTTTTGTAAAAACACATATTGACATTAACATTGCTCAACAACAATAACACACACACAAAACATAATGGGGCTGTACAGACCGACCAAAAAGGAACTTTGCTGAAGCAGCTAGATGCAGCAGCGAAGCTGTGCAGCAAAAAATGAGCGGGGAAACCCCGCTCCTTTTTAGTGTCACAGCTTTGGCACAATTAAGGGAAAACCACCGCCGCAACTGCGCAGCTCTGTCTAAAAGCTGTGTAGTTGCGGCAGCATGCTTGCGCATGCTGTCTAAAGGCCCTTACGTGATGTCACATTCTAGGGTTATGGAGTGTGCAGATGCTGCGTGTTCCCTAACCCTAATCCTGTATCAGGCCAATATAACAAATATAAACATACATACAATTTATACAAATATGACTTCTTTCCTAACTGGTTTTCGATTTGGTGTTCTTTAAAAGTCTAATCTCATTTTGAAAACTGATTGTTTCATTCTATGATCTCATCCTGCCTATCTTGTATATCTTACTGGGGCTCAACAGACCACCTGAAAAGCACGCACAGCAACCAAACAGCACAGTGACGATGTGGAGGAAAAAAGGAGCCCGAAAAACCAGCTCCTTTTTCCATTGCACATGCATTGCTACAAGTTGCAGGTGCAGGTGCACCGCGTTGCAGGTGCACCGCGTCGTATCGACGCTGCTCACCTGTGACAGCATCGCTCCACCTGCCATCTGTATGGCACTGTGGGGTGATGATGCCTTCCTTGGTCACGTGTTAGGGTTGCAGAGCATCTAATTGCTCCACCCCCAGGCAATCCTAGCATGTCGCCATGTTGCCCAAAAGGGCCCATCTGTATCGGGCCACAGATATACATTTATGAAATAAATATTTATTAACTTATAATTCATTATTCTACCATCCTTTTTTATTTGTTTACTAATGTCTGTCTATAAAAACATTCTCATATATATAATACTTCCACACACTGATATACAGTATATTTCATTTCACCACAATAGAGTTTACAGTTCAAAAACATCTGAGCAGCTGCATTTCAGCCACCTCTGTTCTAAATGATATATAATTCTGCAAAGTCTTCTGAGTTCATCATGTGGGAGGAAGAGGGTCCCTCTCTACCTCTGATCTGTTTCTGGGCACAATTCAAAGTGCTGGTTATGATTTATAGAGTTGTACAGAGCTTGTGTCTAGGCTATTTTAAAGACCATATTCTCCCACACCAACCTGTCAGAGTGCTGAGATCTTCAGAAGAAGCTGTTCCTTCAATTCTGCTGTCTTCAGAGACATATGCAAGACAGGGCCTTCTTGGTGGCTGCTCCTGGGGCTGGGGAACTCACTTCCAAAGAAGGTCAATCTCCTTCTTCCCTGTTACCCTTCTGCTCTCAGTCCACTGACTCATTGCTAAAGACAGGGCCCGCTGACTTGATATGTATTAACTTTTAATTGTAGTTGGTGTACTTTTAAAATTGTTTTTAGTTCACTTGTTTTAATGTTACGTTTTAAGTTTCAACATCATTTTACTATTAAATTTTAGTATTTTAATTAATATGTTAATATTTTAACTTTTAACATTGTGCTTTAAAATTTTATGTATGTTTTATGTATATTTCTCTTTTAACTGGCTCATGGGCTCCCTTGAGGCCCAAATCATACAAACAAATAAAAATAGCATGATCTGTTTACGGTAAGTAAATATAAGTAAATATAAATCTCCCACTGGAAGAGCTTGACTAAGGCCCAGCTGGGAAAGGGAGGGAGGGAAGAGATCTTGTGGTGCTTGATGGCAATGACTTCCATCACAACCAATACAACAGCACCCATAGGGATGGTGCAGGGGGAATATTATCCTCAGAATCTTTAACTAAACCAGATGAATTAGAAGAAACCGCTAAATCAGCACTGGGATTAAACTGTGGGATTTGAAAGCATAACATTAATAAGAATCATAAAGGGAAATTATTTAACACACACCTATTTAGATGAAATGACTGAAAACAGAAAGAACATTCTTTTCTCCTCTTTTAAATGTAGAAGTGAATTACAATTTTATTCAATAATATACTTTCTTGGGAGTCCTGTTTTGCTGAGAAGCAACTAATAAAGGTTTTTAACCAACTTGTGGAGACTTTGCAAGAAGCAGAAACAAAAATGTGGATTTTTTTTTTTTTTGGTATGCCATATCAAAGCTATTGGCTATTTCACCCAATAAGTTATTTTCACAATAAGATGTTTCAGTCGGGTGGTCCTTAAAGTGCCTACTGAAGGTTCTAATTAGTGATCATTTAAAGTACTTAACTAATGTTAACTCCAGCATGCAAAGGATGCTCTTGAGACTGGCCCCTGCTCATTCCTTTTCATTTTGGAGCTTTGAAGATAATTGATTTTTGAAAACTGCAGCATTCTCTCACAATCCAGAGACTAATATAGCAAAGAGGTAATCTTGATTCAGCCATATATACAACTAATAGAGAAAAACTAACTTTGTTGCATATCTTAGCATTTGATATACATTCACCAAGTTTGATATCAATGAATTGCCCAGAAGGAATGTGAATTGTAAAGCCTGCTTTTAATATCAGATTAAGTTTAAATAAAATTAGTATCAGGAAAAAAAAAGGATGTTAGGTTGCAATCCTGTGGCAGGAAATTCCACTGACTTCAAGAGCACCTTTAGTACTGGATTTCACAGTTGAATCATTATAATCATTTGGATCAATGAAGTTGTGTGTGCTTGTGTGCGTGCACACACCTGCAAGTCTCTTCTTTACTTATGGTGAGCCCATGAATTTCATAGGGTTTTCTTAGGCAGGGAATACTCTGAGGTGGTTTTGCCAGTTCCTTCCTCTGAAAAATAGCACCTGTTATTCATTGGCAGTCTCTCATCTAAGTAGTGATAGGTTTTATTAAAGTAGAAACTCTGGTGTGAGATATGCCATCTTCTGTCACTATGCCTGTCTGCAATCTATGTTAGACAAACAGAACAGTGTCTATTTAAGAAGACATATGGACACAAATTTGTTATTAGAAAGGCCAATAACCCTGTCAATAACAATGACACGCAAGTATTTTGGAACAATCAAAGAAAGACCAGAAGAGGAAACAGTTGAATTGCGATATATTCACAAATGCCAAAGCATTAACAGAGGTATGAATAGACCTTTGCATGCTACATATGTTAGCATATATGTTCTCACAAATACACTTATAGCAAGAGAATCCTCCCTGACTTAAAGGAACTGACTCTGCATAGTGAACAGTTTTATTGCTTTCACACTTCAGGACTACAGACCAGCTTAATAGACCTATATCGTCTTACACAACACTTTGAAGGTTTATAGCCAGGGTCACAATTAGCACCTTTCAGTATCCCATTATGTTCTGAGCCCAACCCCCACAAGCGTGCAACTGCTGTATATCTGTAGCTTTGATATTAAGTCCATCAGTGTGACTGAAGAAGTGGACTGAAATCCACAAAGACTTCCTCTAAAACAAATCAGTCTTAAAGTTGCCACTCAGTTCCTTCTCTCTCCCCTTCCCCTTTCATTTTTATTTATGCTCCAGATTCCTTATTTGATTCCAAATCTGAGCATGTTTGTATAGATTGCATGGCAGTAATAAGAAAAGATAATCAGTAATAATCTTTTAACCCCCTATTCAAATTCAAAACACATTTTGTGTCCTCAAGAAACAGATTATTGGGGCAATTAGCCACTCCCTAGAATGCATGGCAATAGTTTGTTGTTGTTGGTGGTGGTGTGTGCCTTGAAGCTGGTTCCAACTTATTGTGGCAGAATTTTCTAGACAAGATTTATTCAGAAGAATTTACCTTTACATTCCTCGGAGTTGAGAGGGTGTGACTTGCCCAAGATCACACAGTGGGTTTCCATGGCTGAGTAGGATTCAAACCATGGTCCTTGGTGTTATTGTCCAATGCCAACACACTGGTTACTTTCAAACATTGATTCCCCTCTCTGAGAACACCAACCTTTGTTCATGCAAGGACAGGTATTCCTCATTAAATGAGAACATTAATAGACATTAAGCAGACATTAACAGACATTACTTCTTTAACAAAAAAATTGGTTCTAGAGCAGAAATTACATTTAAAAAACCAGGATACATCCCTACACCACAAAAAGTAGAGCAGTCTAGCATGCTTCACAAAACATCTTATTCAAAAACAACAATATGCACATGTGAAATTAAACAACCAGGGCTGAATGATTCCCAGATTCCACAAATGTTGCTTTATTATGTTCCCATAGATTCAACAGTCGTACTCTAGTTAAAAGTAACAGCTACAAACAGGCCAAAATATTTGTCACATATAAGTTTTTCATGCTGCCGTGATATGTTTGTTTTTTTCTTGCTGCTGTTCTTGTTTTTCCTTACTGATTTCTCTTTTGTTCTTTCCAAGTGTTGGTTTGCAAACAAATTTGTTCATTTGTCTGCAGTTATTTATAACCATAACACATGCAGGAACAAATATGAAAAACAAGCAATTTACATAAATAATGAGGTACAGCAGGTGCACAGTATTTTCAGCAGTGGCTCCCCAACTATGCAATGTCCTCCATACAAAACCTCCCCACTTCCAACATTTGGCCTTTTCCATGTCTCAGTATGTTTAACCTAACTCAGCATCATCTCAGTATTTTTAACTTAAATAATAATATTCTTTAATGTGATATAAAATCCGAAACTCTAGTACTGTACAGCTAAAAATGTGTTAACAAATTAAAAAGAAATTAATTTGTTATAACTGTATGCAGTGCAACTGTTTGGTGGAATGATCACACTTCCTTCTTGGCTTCTATGCTGTTTTTAAAATGTCCTTCTTTCTCAAGTCAGCAGAAAACAGCCAACATTTCAGGGAGAAGAGGGTGCCTTTCCAATAGCATCTGAACAGGAGCAAGAGCTGCTGCTGCTAGTACAACTATCTCTGAACTTTGAAATGGAAAGCCTATGCTGTGTGATCACAGCATACTCTATTTGATTCTTGGGGTAAGGAAAAGGAAAAAAAAATCACCTGTTAAAAGAGCCAGTGTGGTGTAATGGCTTGAGTGTTGGATTAGGACAGTGAGAGGTCATCTGTTCTGCCATGGACACCCACTGGGTGACCTTGGGCAAGGCACACTCTCTTAGCCTCAGAAAAAGTCACAAACAAATTCTTCCAACCCCCACCCCACCCCACCATGATAGGGTCACCTTAGAGTCAACATTGATCAGAAATGACTTGAAGGCACACAACAACAACAATAACAAAAACACCTTCTAAAAACAGGGTAAGTGGGACTTTGCTTGAGATCCCCTTGACTTGGAATTATAGCACCCCTAGAACTGTGCACAAGCTTTTCAATCCCTCTCTCTCTCTCTTTCTCCCTCCCTCCCTCCCTCCCTCACACACACACAGATTGCCCCCAACACTGAATGGATTATTGCATACATCTTATATTTTTAGGCTTGGTTTTTCTGGTTTTCAGTGCTCCATCATTTACTAATTCACTTTGTGTATGTGTATGTGAACCATGCATGTACAAGTATGTTTGCATGTAGGTGTGAGCACAGAGTTCATGCAGTGAACATGGATGTGAGAGAAAGATCTCATTTTGAGCAAGGTCTGAGGTAGCTTAATTTTACAATAATGTATTAAATTTATTGTGAGTTGTGTAAGGCCTGAAACAGATGAGCAAAATGATGCGATTTCTTGCTGTATTCAGGGCATAGCATTTAGATGACACATGCCAGAAACCGTACCAATGCTGCTTCTTTCTAAAAGTAAACTGGGCCAAAAAGGAGAGGTAAAATACTGCTTCTTTTGTCAGTCTGATTCAAAACTGCGGCGGCTCCCCAGGTTAGGGCTGGGTGTATGTGGTTGCTGCAAATGGCACTGGCATGGCCCCACTGCATTTTTTTTGGCCAGTCTGTTTTGGGCCTAAGTCTTATTAATAATTGTAGCCCTCTTTGTGCCACAGTCTCATGTTGCTCAGTCACATATATCGTGGTTTTCATGTACAAAAATGTTCGAAGGTATGTAACTGTTTTATTATTTTTGCTGGCACTTTTTATCTTTTATTTAAACTTTATGATAATGGATTTTATTCTTTAAAATAACTTTATGCTATTGATTTTCTTTCATTGTAAGCTGCCCAGAGTACCTTTTAGTACTGGAAGGACATAATACTTGCATACATTTTCTGCACAATTCTGGATATTTTTTATTCTATCTTAATCTTAATAAACACTGGCATTTCAAATTAAAGATAGGAGATTAAAAACAGAGAATGTATCAAAGACACATTGTGATTCTTTCATACTAGAAATTAATCTTAACATTCACCAGTCCCTATTTCTAAGTGATGGGGCAACAAGGGAAAGATTGTGACATCACCGAATAATTAATTGAGTTCCATATGAGAACATGTTTAACTATTTAACCAAATTTGACACCTGTGTTGTAGTTGGCTTATCAACCTCCTGGAATTTGGCCTGACAAATTCAGAGATGAATGATGACATGATTGTTTTGTCAGTCACAGGCTAGACAGGTGTTTTGGACATGAAGATCTCATCGCGTTAAGCAAGTGTCTCAAGTTGCTCAGATCTTTACATGGCTGGTGTCTCTAGTTACCAGTGGAAATTGTCTATTATGCATTATTCCATGGAGTGATCGCATTAAAGAAAGAGATCTGTGAGATCTCATTTTAAAAAAACAAACCCTCGGCTTTGATAAGACAGATAATGTTTTGGACTCTGGCAGCATGTTCAAATTCCATTTCTGAAATTCCATACTCTATTAATCAAGCACTGGTGATGATTCTCTTTGCCATGACACTAATGCACACTGTGGGTGGATTAATGTGCACAGCTGAAGCTGTAAACCTCCAAAGTGATGGCCATTTGTGTAAATGATTTGATATACCATGGCTAAGCAGTGTGATCATAGCATACCACGTACATTTCCTTAAAATGTCAATCATCGCTTAGAACAGAAGTGACAAACCTCAAGTCCTGGCCTTCCTGTGGTCCCAGAGGGCCACACACACTTTCCCATTATTCCAGTTTTTGGTACTTTCCCAGCATTTGTCCAAGGGCCTTTCACATTACACAATTATAGGGCTACATTGCACTTTAATTATTATGGCAACAGTCTATAGAATCCTGGGATTTCATAGAATCATAGAATCACACAGAGTTGGAAGAGACCACAAGGGCCATCCAGTCCAACCCCCTGCCATGCAGGAACTCTCTATCAAAGCACCCCAGACAGATGGCCATCCAGCCTCTGTTTAAAGAGGATTTGTATGTTAGGAAGGGATATTTAGACAGAAAGAAAATCAACTTATTTGAACTGAGTTCTCCTTGGAAAGTAAGATGATCAAGTTGATACTTTCGTACTTTGGCCACATAATGAGAAGGCACAGATCACTAGAAAAAACAATAATGCTAGGAAAGGTAGCGGGCAGAAAAAAGAGAGGAAGACTACAAACCAGATGGATAGACTCAATCAGGGGAGCTATAGGTAGAGGCTTGCAGGATCTGGGCAATGCAGTGGAGGGTAGGGATTCTTGAAGATGTCTCATCCACAGGGTCACCATGAGTCAGAACTAACTTGAGGATAGCTAACAACAACAATTTAGAATTCTCAGTGAGAGGGTTGTAGTGCCTCTCCAAACTGCAAACCCCAGGATGCCATGGGATGTATCAAGGACAGTTAAAGTGGAATCATAGTGCCATAATATACTAAAAGGGTATCAGGTTTTTAAGCTTAAATATTAGCATTTTTGCTTGTGGTCCTATCCAACACTATGATGAGAACTCCGAGAACTTCTTTGAAATTTAATCTAGCCACTATTGGCTAGAATTTATTTTTCAAGGTCCCATAACATGTGCAGTTTAGAAGTTCATTCAGGGGATCTACAGACCACCCCTTTTTGTGCTGAATCGGGGTTGTGGCAACCTCACACTGTGGCCCTGATCTGGTCTTTGAAAGGGCACCATAGCCACGGCAGTGCAGCTGTATAAGGCTTCTTCAGTGCTATGTCATATAGACGCAGTGCCAGAGGAGCGCCATGACACTGCACGCTGTGTGGAGTGGCATATGGAATCATGGCACCCTGGGGGCAGAGTCGGGGTATGCATCATCTGGACACGATGCCCCAACTCCACCCCCAGGCCAGTCTTTCAGGCAAATTTAAAGATTTCAAGCAAATTTAAGATTTCAAGCAAATTTAAAGAAGATTTGTATCCCAAGCTCAAATCTTTTTATTGCCTACTAATACCGTACTCTGCATGTAGATTTGGCTCCTCAGTTACTCAGTGGATGTTCAGCTGCAGCTGAACCTGTTAAACTGAATTCACTAAAAACAACTGTGTTTAGAGTGGTGAGAGCTGATATTCCAGTCATGGCTTGATTTTTCTTTAAGTTATGAAGCACACAACTGGAAATAGTGTCACCCCCCAGTGAATGGCAGTGACTTCACTGACTACTTTGAATCCTTTCCTTAGATTTATGCATTAAATTTGAATGATCTTAAGCCATCTATGTCTCAGGCCATTTCATTTCTATTATCCTCGATCTTTCCCTTGTTGCCCTGTCACTTAAAAATGGAAAAAAACACTACTTTGTGTCTTAATTGAGCAATCTTGTCTCAGATGATACAACACAGGTGACAGCTTTATTGATTATGATGCTAAAGGTAAAGTTCCCAGAGTCTTCAGTTACCTGGAATAAAGCTGGTGGATTTTATTCTAGAGTCCACAGTTCTGTCAGTTAAACCAATGCCATTCCAATCCTATGAAGCTCTTATCAGATATAGTTCATATCAGTGTCTTCATTTGAGGTGGGGGGAGGCTTCTTAAATGTTTTTGGCAATTCCAGCATGAATGCTCTTACATTTATATACATATATTTTTTTAAAAAAATAAAAGATCAACCTGACATTTATGATGAATGTGAAAATGTGTTAAGTGCTCACTTACCTTACCATAACATGCATCTGCTTATTTATTGCTTTCACACATCAATACTAACTGTCCACTTTAAAGATCTGAAAGATTTGTGCCATCTTGCCCAGCTCTGAAAATTTAGGGCAATGGACATGATTTGTATCTTTCTGGATCTGATTACATTCTGATCCCCCCACAATTTTTCCCCATCTCTCTTTTTCTCTTTTTTATGTTGCAAGAGAATAACATGACTACTTCTTTGAATAACATATATTTGGAACGGATGCCACCCTTCTTTGTCATGGGACTAGACCTCTGAAAAATGATAGCCTTTTCTAAGGAGGTGCACATAGCTACTTCTTTCCTAACATTTGGAACAACGTCCAACACTTCTTTAAATGAAAGCTAAGTCAGCTTCAGAGGAAGACAAAGACAAACTCCCTCTTAACAAATCCTGCCAAGAAACCATGTGATAGGATTCCCATGAGTGGGAAATGACTTGAATGTACACAACAACAAGTGAAATGCCATTTTGCCCATCTTGTTGATACTTCCATCAATGCAGCCTACTTCTGTAATTTTGATGATAATTTGAGGGGGTGGATTTCAGTTGAGGGATTTAAAAAAATGTTTTGACTACTTCTGATGTTTTATTAGATTATTGATGTTTCTTTTATTTGATGCTTTGACAAGCCTATTTGTGTATGAAAACAGAGAGATGTACATTTCATAAAAAGTAACATTATCTGTTTATCTAACAGCATGAATATTAGTTAACAGTCATGTTGTTTAAAGATTTGAACAATATTGACTTGAAGTTGGAAAAAGTAGCCTTTAGAATACAACCCTCAGAACCCCCCTGCCAGCATAGCTACTGAGGATTCTGGAACTGATATTCCAAAAAATAACATTTCTAAGATCTGGTACTGGCTCCAAAATCCTGGAGCCCTCTGATAAAGCTTACCCATTGAGTGAGTCTCAGATTTGCAATTAGACATGCATGCAATATCAAGACATGTGTATTTTTGTGCCCCTAAGTTTCTTGGGATGTTCTGTGCAAAACAAAAAGGACAGGACTATCATGTAGCAAGCCTTTTGTTGATCCCAGGGCCCCAACAAATGCCGCACTTCACCACTCTCAGTAGCAAATGCTGGCTGTGCTCTAGGTTTCATGTTGCAATTAGGAATTCATCATTTAAAATACTTACCGGGCTTAGTATATCATTACCAAAGAGACAAATTGGAAGAATATCATTACTGTCAGGGGACAGCAGTTGTGCAATAGAGTATGTCATTTCCTCTTGTCTTGACTGAATTTGCTGCCATATAAAGAAGGAGGCATAAGATAGAGGTATAAAGATATGATATTATGTACACACACACACGCACACACACATACAACCACACACACACACACTATGCTTTAATATGTATTTTTCACTATAGTTGATCCACATAAATAGAGTGCCAAAACCCAGACTAGGATTGAAGTTATATGTAGTTTATTAAACAGAATGAAGCAAAGGAATGGAGCTAAAGCTGTAGTCCAGATATTAGTTTAAATTCACCAGGGAAACCCTTATGCCGAAATTAAATAGCACTCCTGGGAAGGGAGCCTTCTTTCAACGGGTTTACCTGAGACATACCGAGCCATTAACCTGCCCAATATGCTGCATTACCTTTTCAGTCATTTGTTGTCCCTTTATTGTGATCCCTACTTAAAATATCAAAGCTGTGAGAGGCTCAATGAGATATTGAAAGCTGAGAAATGCAGGTTTTATATGACAGTACCAAATCCCTTCCTTCTGTCTTTTTAAGAGTCCTCTGCCAGGGCCACTCGATGAAAAAGAAATCAAAAGTCCATGGGTGGGACCTCAGTGACTGACAAGGTATGGCCTGATCAAAAAGAAGCCTATGTTAATAAATCAAAAGAGTCTGAACAAAAGGCAGAATAGAAAAAACCTTTTGAGTCATGTAACCTAGACGCAGCCTACCTGTCACAACCTGGTGTTAGCTAAACCTTGTCAAATAATTTCTCATTTGTTGCTTTGCCAGCAGTGCAAAGCCAGTTTAGACTTCTTGTTTTAATATTGCAAGCTATAAAACACTTACAAGGGAAGAAGATTCAGTGAACAGAGAGGGAGTTGCCTTCAGGGTTTATGTACATGTACTGTAGTCATTGCTCAGTTTCTGTGTATGTGCAACAGTGGCTCAAGAGTGAAGGTGCCCAGCTGTTGTATTGAATGCATGCTCAGCAATGGCACTGTGGAAAGGAGAACCAGTAAATTCTTCTGTGCAATGGCACAGACAATTTTTCCAGTCCTCCTTCCCACATTTCCTCAGCTCTAGCAGACATTCAAAACTATAGCCAGTGTGGTGCATACTGGAACAGTGACTGAAGCAATGGGGGTTGCTTCCCTATGGTCTAATCTGCACTGCAGAAATAATGCAGTTTGACACTGCTTTAACAGCCATGTCTCAATGCTATAGAATTCTGGAATTTGTAGTTTTATGAGATATTTAGCCTTCTCTCTGTCAGAGAGCTCTGGTGCCACAACAAACTACAAATCCCAGGATCCCATAGCATTGAGCCACAGCAGTTAACATGGTGTTAAACTGCATTATTTTTGCAGTGCAGATGAGACCTACATCTTCATTGAGTCCTTTATAGGTAAACCGGGCTCCAAACTTTAATTGGTAGAATAAGCAGCTAACCTGAAGCTGAATGATCAGCTTTCCCCACGGAGGGTGGTTAGGGTCAATCTCTGCTAGCTTTAGATGAAAGATTACAGGGAAAGATCTTTTAAAAGCTACTATGAACCAGAATAGACCAGAGCTTGGGTGTAATGGGTTATAAAAAAACAAGTTACTTGTAGTTATTCCTTTTTTAGCATGAGAAATATAACTGAATTATATTATGATTGCAGATTAATGAAAGCTAACTACTTAATTTTGCAATGTAACATGAACTACTCTAAATGGTAGAAATAATTATGGGGTTGTGGTTGTTGAGTACTTGGCTCCACAGTCCAGTATGTTGTAGCTTTATGAATTTTACTTTAGATTAACTAAGGGGCTGTATGGGCTGGCCATTAAGGCTGGCCTGGGGAAGGAGTTGGGGCATGGCGTCCATACGATACACATCCCGACTCCGCCTCCATTGTGGCATGATGACATGTGCTGCACCACACAGCACTCATAAAAATTATAATGGTAATTTACCAGATTGAAGAAGGGGGAGCATAGGAGCTATAACTAACCAATTATTTGTTTGAATTAGTATTTCAAGTACCTCACTAGGCATTGGTGGAGTTGTTGGGAGATGTGAGACATGCTCTCAAAACAGTCAGATAATCATGTTCACTCATATAACATTCAACTATTCAAATATAACAATCAAGAGGCCAATAAAATTAAATAAATAAGCCAGTATCAAACTAGTAAAATGGATGATGAAGACCAAACTGTCCCAAGTTCACACACATAGAGTACACACAGGGTCTAGCAGAGAAAAGAAAAACTTTGGCCTTCTTTATAAAACATACAGAAGCATCTTTATTTGCAAACTATACATAGTAAAGTACAGGATCTTCTGGGGGAGAGAGTGGGAAAAAGAAAAAGTGGGTGCAGACTACATGATGAAAGAAGAAGAGAGGGTGCTGTAAAGCAAACAAATAAGAAGTCACCATAAATATATGTGTCTGGCCTCCTATACAGTAACATGGAAGTAAAAATTAGTGAGTACAGTATATGCATGGGAGGCATGGAAGTTTGCTAACTCTAGCTGTACTGAGACATTTGCATGGATGGTAAATCTTTGGGTTTTGTTTTATTTTGTTTTGTTTTTTTGTTTGTTTGTTTGTTTTTGTTTATTTGTCTGTTTCTTTTAGATTGCTGAACATATTGGTCAATCAGTCAAACATGGGCTAAATATAAAACATCTCCAGTGCAAGCATTCCCAAATGGTAAGATCCTTAACTAAAGTGGTACTTAGCTGGCGATGTGCAGATCCCTCCACCATAAAAAAGAATATGCATCACCAAAAAGTAGACAAATTTGCATAATATTTGCTTATTCCAGTTTAGCTGTAGCTATGCCAATTAAGAATAATCATTGTTCTTTAAACAGAAACAGAATACATCTCACCATAATCCATCTGTGAGCAGACCTATGTTTCTTCCCAACTCTAAACTAAGACCAGCTGCTTCTTCACTGCCTGACTTGCCATCTTCTCTAACCTATTCCCACCTCTGGTAAGCAGTGGTGGCCTCTCACAGGGCTTGACAGCTGCTAAGGTAAGGGGAGGACACCGGGTGCAGCGGGAGGAGCATTACATTGCACCTGCTGGATATGGGATCTTGGCCAGGGTCTTTTCAGTGCTGCTGTCCAATCTGTTGACTTCTGTGCCCTGTAAGATGTGACTGGTTTCTTTCTCTTTCTGTCATCATGTGCCAAGTGAAGATGCATCTATCAGCCTTGATGCCTCTCAGAAATAGCAGATCTCTGTAATTCGAGGGATCTTTTTGTCTTTTTTTTCTCTTCTGATTGCTCTTACTGCCATTGTATAACTTTGTTGTTGTTCTTATGTGTCTGCAAGTCATTTCTAACTCATGGAGAGCCTAAGGTGATCCTATCATGAAGTTTCTGGGGCTGAGAAGTTGTGACTCACTCAAGGTCACTCAGCAGGTTTCCATGGCCAATCAGGGAATCGAACCCTAGTCTCCAGAGTCCTAGTCCAATTATCAAACCACTATCCCACACTGGTTCTCGGTTATAACTACTGGCTTATTTATTTATTTTATTGGCCTCTTGATTGTTATATAGCTGAATGTTATAGGAGTGAACACGATTATCTGACTGTTTGCTACTCTGACGATCACCAATTTTGGAAACAAAAGAGAAAAATATAAATGTTTTAACAAATAAACAGGCAAACCCTTTACATTGCCCAGTTCGAATGGGTTAAATAGTATGCCATTTTGTGACAGGAATAAAGGAGATGTTGGCAACCAACATTCTTGAGTAGTAATACCACAACTATTGGTGCTCTTTGAAAAAGAACTTTCATATGTTGACTTCCAATTCATGAAAAAAGGTGAACATATTATTTTGTCTCATGCATTCTGGAGTTTACTAGGCCAGGGCTTAAGGTAAAATAATTTATTTTATACCAAATAATTTATATTATGTGAGCATGCAATTAATTTTGACCAATACAACCAATGTTTTAGTTCTATATGTGAAGAAGCCAAGCCATAGAGACTTCAATTTTTCATTTGTTTTGTTTTGCTTTGTCAATTGCTTTCCATCAAACAGTTCATAGTCTCTTTGATGTGGACATGTTTCTTGTTTACCAAAGGTTCTGAAAACCTTTTCTTGATGAACTGCATCAATAGCATTTTATTGTATGATCATTTAAAGAATATCCCTTGAAGAATTACCATTCATTGCTCCCTCACAGAAGGATCAGGACATCTGGAAATGTGTTGGACTTGCAAGAACTGGGTTTAAATAGCTGTTCTGCCACAGATTCAGTATGTGACACTGAACAGATACTCTGGTCTGATTAGTTCATCTCCAGTGTAAAATCGTGATAACAGCAGCAGGCATAACACTCTCCCTTGATTAATTACTTTGAGAGCAATGTGAATAGGAACTGAGCCAGTGCAGTGTAGTGGTTTGAACACTGGACTATGACTGGACAAGGACTATGGAGATCAGGGTTCAGTTACCCATTCAGGCATTGGAACCCACTGGGTGAGTCACATATTCTCAACCACAGAAAACCCAGTGATAGGTTCTCCATAGGGTCATATAATTTAGAAATTACTTGAAGGCATACAACATATTAAAAATGTTCTGCCAACCAACAATAATATCCAAATACTTTACAGAGAATGAAACCACCTGTGCAAAGGATCTTTTTCTCCAGGTTAGACAAATGAATGGATTTGAAGGGGATGGTCACAATTTTACAGTCTGATAATTTAATATTAATTCATTTATAATATGCAAACATCGCTAACACAGGGGCTGGCAATAGATGAAATAAAACAGACTATGACCACCATTCCTAATTGTTAAAAGTGGGAATAACATGTAGTGTAATCTTACCATAGAATAACCAATATGGAACTGTGATTCCCAGTGGAAAACAAAACATATTAAGAGCAGGTTCTCATTATATTGTATAAACAGTATGAAACACGTTTGTCAAGATCCAGCATCAAATACATAGCCCATAATGTTGTATGTGTTTACACTTTAGCATCCCTCCCAGCCCCAAAATTCCATCTTAAAGCCAGTCAGCCATCTGGAGTGACAGGGTCTCCACAAATGTCCCTGCTTTTGCTCCTCACAGTATTACTCACTGATAGGTCTGGTGACAACATTCTGCAGTGCTCTGCTTGGCAGCAACACAGACTTGCGTTACTCCAGATGGCTTATTGGCCTTTAAGGTGGGTTTCAGGGTCATCAGTGATCACAGCAATAGTGCCACGAGTGCAAATGAGAATACAGAACAATTCTTACTGTCAGGAAGTTCTTCCTAATATTTAGCTGGAATCTCTTGTGCTAAGACCTAAGTCTAATTTACAACATCATGACAGGATGGAAGCTATTCCAAAAATTATGTACAGTACTCTTAGATCACAAACAAAATAGCAAGATTAACATTACAAGTGTAACTCTTCACTATGCTGGCTGTAGGGTGAGAGTGGGAATTATGTGGCCCTCCATATGTTGCTGCACTACTGCTCCTAAAATTCTTGGCCATGCTGGCTGAGGCTGCTTGGAGCTGCAATTCAACAACATCTGGATGATCACATCATTCTCACTCCTATTGTAGGGAATTAGGATTAAGCATAAACTTCTTCTGCAGGACAAGTGTCTCCAACTGGCCAGTCTCAAAAATATGCCAACAGAGGAATCTGTGGACAGAATTGCTGTGCTGGCTAAGGTTTGCTTGGAGAAGAGCCACAAGGGAGGGAGGGACTGAGTGGGGCAAAGGAGGAGTCACGTTAAGGCAGATCCAAACTTCCTCCAGCCAGAGACACAGGTATAGTACCAGCATAAAATTAGGCCAGGGTGAAGGTAGTCTGAATTTTAGCTACCCAAGATGCTCTACCTATGAGAGGTGGGAAGGTTCAGCCCCTGGCATAGCTCCTTTAAAGTTCATACTGAAGTGAAGTCACTATCCAGCTGACATGCCAGGCATCAGCTACCACTAGACTTTTTGCTGTTGCATGCCTTCAAGTGATCAACTTATTGCAACCCTAAGGTGAACCTATCATGTGGTATTCTTGCAAGCTTTGTTCAGAGGAGGTTTGGCATTGCCTTTCCCTGAGGCTGAGAGCATGTGACTTGCCCAAGGTGACCCAGTGGGTTCTATGGCCAAGCTGGGAATTGGACCCTGGTCTCCAGAGTCATAGTCCAGCATTCAAAGCACTACGCCCCACACTGGTTCTCACCACTAGACTAGCCCATCTTTTTGGGCTACGACAAATATTATATGAATAAGTGAAATACCATGTAACTGAAGATCACACACATTTGTCCAATAGAATTCAGACATCAAGATTCAGCATATTATTTGGGCTTCCCTAAAAAGTACTGCTTTAGATTCCAAAACACTTTAAAGATCAGCACAAATATTATGACTGGAAACTTGGAGTTATTTTATTTCATCATCATGACTTTAAAAAATCCACAAACGTGGATAAGAGTTTGCGGCATTTTTATGGTATATTCATGTTTATAGTAAAGTGTTTATAATATGTATAATTTACCATTATTCATGGAAAACGTCAACTACAATTGGGACAATCTGTTAGATTAATAGTACTCAAACTTTTTACCCTTTGCCCTCCCCTTTATATCTACATGTGGATGTCGGATCTCCCCACATGCAACAGAGTATATGAATAAAAGTATTTTCTTTATTTAGTGTCTGTATATTTCATTCACACATTCATGAATATTCATATTTTAACATTTATAAGAAAATGTCATCATTCAAAATTAGAACAGTTTTATTTAAGTAAATTCAACATTTAACTCAACCCATGTGTAAATTTTAAATATAAAAAGTTTGGAAGAGGAAAAGGAGGAGGGATCAAAGCCTCCAAGCATCATACTCCACCCCCCTCTTGAGCATCTCTCATGCCACCCCCCATCCCCCCTGGGGTCCTACTCCACCATTTGAAAACCACTGTATTAGACCAATGTCTTTGTAAATGATTGCCTTTTCCATAAACTCTCTCTCTCTCTCTTTTTCTACTCAAGATCTTTTTTGTCACCCTTCTACACTGACCTATGTAAAAAATTTCTCTTGTACTTTCAAGAGTACAATGTCTTTATTTTTACTATCTTCAAAATCCAATTTGTCCCTCTGATTCACATTTATCCATCTTTTGCTTGTTTCTCTTAACAAGGCAGTGTTGGTTTAGAGATTCTGTCCCAACTATATCATAGACAATTCTCTTTCAGTACTGGTTGCATGCCCTAATCTAGTTTACTGGGATCTAAATTTGGATACTCAAGAACAGCCATAGAACACACAATTTGCAGTCAGAAAATTCAGGGCAACCTGATTTTTTTTTATATTCCACCATAAAAATGTACATGGCAAGAAATCAACCAACCCACATTATACACCTGGGAACCCTTGTATCAGGGTACAGTTCAACTTCAGTCAATATACCTTCAATATAACAATCCTCAGTCTAAACCTAAATAAGAAACTGAAGTTCTCTTGCACACAGGAGTGCCATCTGGTGGCCGTATGCTACTTAATTGTATTTAATTTGTTTATTTACTAAAGCAAGGCACATACAAACATGTTTCCAATAATGTATTATTTCCTTGAAACAACAGAGAGATGAAAATCATTGATGTTTTTAGTAAACGAACATCCATATCACCCAGGAAAAAAATTACTGCCTGTAATGGAATGACTAAAGAATTTCTTTTTTGAAGAAAGTGATATTGGCAGCACTAACCCAGATCTCAACACTGTATAATAAAGAAAGGGAAAAAAAGCAACATCACACCTTTTTTTTTTTTGCATTTGTTAATCCATTTGTGGCTTTAGTGTCACAAACCTGATCCTTCATCAAAGAGAGGCTCATGGAGTGGAATCTTGATTGTGCTGTGTTACCTTCTTACAAAATTGCAACGTTGCCCAACCAAATGCACATTGTACATTGATGTGCAATGTACAACCATGCAATCAATGCACAATGATGAGCAATATACAATGCACAATATACAATTTGTAATAATGTGCCTTGGCACCACATGTATAACTAAATACAAACATTATCCATCAGCCATAAAAGTACAGCCATGTGTGCTAGGGAATTTATGAGTGTGTAACACACCAAAAAGTTGCAAGCCCTGAACTAATTTAGCAGCACTCTCTAAAACCTAGGAAGGTGATTTAATATTGTCTGTACTACAAGTGTAGTATAAACACCTTTTGGCCTGTTTTGAACAACAATCCTCACAATCCCTTACTATAGTTGCCCCTCCTAACACACGGATGTGGGATCCGCAGTCTTGAATACTCACAGAAGAGCAACCTCCATTGTGTCCAACAAACTGTGAGAGCTCGCAGGCACATGCCCCATTCAAGCATATGGGGCTTGGATATGCTTGAGCCTCTATTTTCATTGGGGGGGGGCGTCTGGAACGTATCCCCAACAAAAATGGAGGGCCAACTGTATTTATTCTCTAGGCTCAGGCTTCCAGAAGCCAACATTCAAAACATCGAGTTTTTCCTTTCCTGATCCTCCAACCACCACTATCAACTACCTACAACTTTAAAAAGTCTATATTTTCTCCTGTTTCACTTGATGAATTTTCAATGCTGCTGAGCTCTTCCAAACCTACGACTTGCTCTCTTCATCCAAATCCTTCTAATTTCTGCTGCTCCCTCATTTCTGTCTTCACTTCTCTATACCTTTAACCTCCCCCTCCCCCACTGGTTCATTTCCCTCTCTTTAAACATGCTTTGGTTTCTCCTATTCTCAAAAAAACCTTCTCTTGATCCATCTTCTCTTTCTAGCTATCACCCCATTTCTCTTCTTTCCTTTCTCTCTCTTAGGTTTTGGAGCAGATTGCCTTGCCTACTCACATTGTCCTGAGTTTCTTGACTCTAACTCAATCTTAGCTCTCTTTTAATCCGCTTTCTGTTTACAACACTTTACAGAGACAGATCTTACTATGATCTCAGATGATCTTTTCCAGGCCAAGGCTAATGGCCTATCTTCTCGATCTTTCTGTGGCCTTTGACACCATCGACCACTGCCTTTTGGGTGACACTGACATAGAGCTTTATCACACGAGGGAGATCAAGGGGCTAATCCAAAGATATCCCAGAGAAATAATGAAATTACGTGACACCATTTCACACGATGTCGCAAAAAAACTCGCAGTTAAACTAGATTTAAAGGAGGATTAACCAACATATTTTCAAGTTCGGATCTCTACAGAAAGTGTAAATTCAAAATTGCTTTAATTGTGAAATCATGCATGAACATTAATTGCGAAATAACATTATTTCCACTTTAAATTTGCTTTAAATTTGTTTTAAATTCACGAAGGCTCAAGTTTGTTTTAACACCACTTCAGTGTCATTTTAACTTTGAAATTGGCCCCTAGTGTGATAAACTCCATAGAAGATTTTCATTCCAGCACTTACCATGCTAGTAAAATGCTGATAAAACATTTAGGAAGCACATGTGTGTGAAATTCCTAAACATCAGGGGTCCCCTTGCCTCTAGAGTCCCTGAATTGTTCAGAGAGGAGTCATTTTCCATTAACGGAAACTTTGTGTTAATGGGAAATGACTGCTCCCCAAATGATTCAGGAACACTGGAGGTGAGGGGACAATTCCCTGACATTTAGGAAGCAGATCAGGCTTTCACACACACAGGCTTCCTAAACATTTTACCGGTGTTTCACCAGCGCTTACTCCATGGTAAGCTCTGGTATGAAAATCTTCTTACTCTCCAATTTTGGCTTCTCAGATTCTGTCCTTACTTGGTTTAAATCTTACTTGTTGGGCAGATTTTTTGCAGTGGTTACCAGTGGCCAGGCCTCGTCTCCTGTTCCGTTGGCTGTTGGAGTTCCACAGGGTTCTGTTCTCAGGCCTCTGTTGTTCTCTTTACACTCTGACCTTAGGCAATCTCATTAGCTCCTTTGGCCTTCAATACCATTTATATGCCGATGACACTCAGCTATACCTTTCAACCCCAGACCTTTCTCCAATCCTTGAACAACAAATTTCATCTTGTCTTGTGGCTGTCTCTGACTGTTATTGTTATTGTTGTTATTGTTAAGCTTTATTTATATAGGGCTGTAAATTTGCACAGAACTGTACATACAATCTTGTTAGACAGTTAGACTGGATGCTTCACTGTCGCTTGAAGCTTAATATGGCCAAGACTTGTTTTCCCACCTAAGCCTACTATACAATATTATTTTTCTGTTCTTGTCAATGATATCTGTATTCTTGTCAATGAAACCTGTTCAGGAAGCTCGTAGTCTTAGTTTTAGTTTTGATTTTTTCATTATCATTTGTTCCCCAGATTCAAGCCACAGCAAAGGCGTGCAGATTTTTTAAAAAAAATAATATCTCAAAAATTAGACCTCTTGGCATCTGCCACGAAGACACTAGTTCACGCACTTGTGGTCTATCAACTGGACTATTGCAATCTCTTTCTGATGGGGCTTCCTCTCTCTCATCTCTGTCCTCTAATTTCTGTACAAAATTCAGCGGCTTGTATCACCATGTCTCCTCACTGCTTGAATCATCTCTTACTGTTTCTGTCCTCACTCCACTGGCTTCCCCTTCCACTTCAAAATCATTATAAACTTTTATTAGTGACTTCTATAACTCTCCGTGGATTGGTCCCTCCCTACCTGTCAGAGATAGTTTCTCCTTACCTTCCTGCCTGTACCCTTTGGTCGAGTAATCAAGGACTGTTGTCACAATGAAGGATGTCCACGTCTTTGCCTCAGATCCGCCCTTTCTCACTGGCTGCCCCCTATTTCTGGAACCTCCTTTCTGCACAAGTTTGTTCCATCATCTCTTTGACCAGCTTTCAAGCTGAATTAAAGACAATTTTGTTTAGGAAAGCATTCCCCACCATTACATAAATCTCAGTTCCTTTGTCGTTTTAACCTATGTTGTTTAATAGTTATTGTTTTAATTTAAATTGTATTAATTTGTAGTTATTGTTTCTAGAATGTACTCCTCCTGCATGTTTTTAATTTTTTTATTTTAATTAATCTGATTATTCTGTACAGCGCTGTTCAAATTTACAGCACTTTACAAATAAAGTTTAATGATGATGATGATGATGATGATGAGTGGGCCAAGCTTTCCCCACTACTGGTTTGCACTGCCTAAGACAAAACTGTTGCTTTAGCTGAAAAGAGTGCTTTCTATACTGCACAATTATAGCACTATGGGGCTTTCCAGACCGCCCAAAAGGGGCGGTCCATACTCGCCCCAAGAAGCAGCAGGATGGGGCCAAGGCTGCCACACTGGCAGCCTCCGCAGCCCCATCCCGCTGCTTCTGGAGGCCACGGGGAAGGAGCAAACTGCTGCTTCCCCACAGCCTCAGAGTGGGGTGCAGCAGGCACCCTGGGTCCCCGCTACACCCTGCTTCCCTCGGCGGGGCTGAGGGGAGAAAGGGGCCACCGTGGCAGCTCCTTTCTCCCCAGGTCTTTACTGTAGCCGTTTAAAGGCCGCGGCAAAGACCCATGCCGAAAAAGAAAAAAAGACCAGTGCCAAAAAAGACCCGTATGGATGCCGCCATTTAAAAATGGTGGCACCCATACACTTTAGGGTTCGGGAGGTGTCGACGCTGTGCCCTCACGAACCCTAAAGATGACACAAAGAGCCCTTATCACGGCTCTTTGCACCTGTCTAGATTGGGCCAATGATTCAGCTTCTGCATCCTGTGGAATCCTGGGGTTTGAAGTTTGAGGAATGCAGCTGGTTTTCTGGCTCAGAATTCCAAATAACAAATTAAATTATAAATCCCAGAGTTCCCTAAAATGGCACCTATAATTGTGTAGGGTGAAAGGGGCCTAGGATTTGCAACTTTCGTCCTAAACACACTGCAGAAATAATCCAGTTTGAGGCCACTTTAATGGCCCTCTGTTTTTAGAACTTAGATGGTTTTCAATTGCCCTATTTAAATCCTTAGGCCAGTTGTCAGGAATCCAGATTTTTTTAAAAAAATTCCAACCTACCCTATATGTAAAAAAGGACCGGAGAGAAAGTACATCAGCATTGGTAGATTTGCATGATTGAAAGAAGATCTGCAAGGATTTCAGATTCCTAGTAATTAAGCAATACTGACAGGTACATTTGCAAATTTTAAACACATTATCTGGTATGGCTGGCATTTTGCTAATTGTTTATCTCTCAACTTCAGTTTTTTCCACCTGTAAAACAATAGTGTTACTTGGAAGGATAGAATTGTAGAGTTGGAAGAGACCACAAGGGCCATCCAGTCCAACCCCCTGCCATGCAGGAAATCACAATCAAAGCATCCCTGACAGATGATCATCCAGCCTCTTTTTAAAGACTTCTGAGGAAGGAGACCCCAGCACACTCCAAGGGGGGGGGGGGGGAAGAAATGTGACAGCACCTTTAACACTAACTTCACTTTTGTCAAATTTATGATGTTTTTAACTGTATTTTATAATTGCATTTTATTGCTGTTGGAATCCCGCCTCAATCAGATGGAGAGGCGGGAAATACAAATAAATTTTATTTATTTATTTTTGCATGCACTTTTGTGGATATAAACCCAGTTCTACAATGTAGTGCCAACAGGATGCATTTGGTACTAAATTCAAAGAAGTGCTTCATATCCATGACAGTTCAAGCAAAAATAAAAATCAGTTAGTCTTAAAGAATGCTACCACATTTCATTCCTCCCTTCCTTCCTCCTTTTTATATTGCAAAAGACTAATATAGCTATTTCTTTGAAAACTACCAGTATTACTTGTTGTCTTACTTCTCTCTGTTGACTGATCTGAGTGTTTTGTGTCAAGATGCTGAACTGCAAAAACTCAGATGCAGACATGTGCATTCAACCACAAGTGATGCTACTACATGACTCATGGAATGGAGGAAGTTACTGACTCCATTTAAAGCCAACTTTGGCTGGCTCTATGTTCTTCTGAGCCATTGTTTTGTATGTCATTATTCATTTAGCATACCTTCCATCCATTTAGAAAAGGAAACAACAGAGCATATCCTGCAAATGTAAAGTATTTACCTTACCTTTCTAAGGGTAAAGGTAAAGGTTTTCCCTTGACATGAATGCCTATTTGGAACCAACTATAGGGGCTGCTGCTCATTCCCATTACTAAGCCAAAGAGCCAGCATTGTTAGTGACTACTCTGTAGGTCATATGGCCAACATGACTCTATCATCATCATTGTTGTCGTCGTCGTCATTAAATATTCCGCTCTTTTCCCAGAACTGGAACCCAGAGCAGATCACAACAAAAAAGAACAATATAGTTAAAAAACATAGAAAAGTGATACATTAAAACAGAATTAAAGTGTTACAATATAAAAATAGATTATTCATTAACAGAATAAAATGACAGTTAAAAAGACAAAATTTCAAAACACTTAAAATGATACAACACCCTAAGCTAGTCCTTTAAGAACATTCTGTTTTAAAAAGCCTGCCTGCATAAGAAGGTTATAAACTGCTGGCGGGAAGCCAATAAGGAGGGGCTCATTCTGGTCTCCCTGGGCAGGGAGTTCCACAGTCTAGGGGCAGCCACAGAAAAGGCCCTGTCTCATATCCCCACCAACTGTGCTTGTGAAGGGGGTGAGACTGAGGAAAGGGCCTTTTCAGAGGATCAGGGATACAGTCTGCCAAATAGCCTGGAACTGAGCCATACAGGGCTTTATAGGTCATAAGCAGCACTTTAAATTGTGCCCAGAAACAATCTGGCAGCCAGTGGAGTTGTTTCAATAGGGTTGCTTTGTGTTCTCTGTAACCATGAAATGCTGTTACCTTCCCACTGAAGTGATACTTATTTATCTATTTCCATTTTTATGCTCTTGAACTGCTAGGTTGGCAGAAGCTGGAATGACTGATGGGAGCTCACCCCATCATGTGGTACTTGGGCCTCAACCTGCTAACCTTCCAATCTTGCAATCATCAGAATTGGTGTCGTGTGCTGCCCTTATCCTGCAAAATGTGCCAGAAATGGCCATCTGAAAGGCTGGTAGCCATTACAGATTCCCTATACACTGGTGCCAGGCCTCTTCTATCACAAAACTGACCAGGGAATTATTCCATTCTAGACAGGCAATTCTTACATCCCAGAGAGTAATTGCTTCTTTAAAAAGCAGAAGGTGTCAACTCTAAATCTGAGTTAAGTTCCTGATGTCCTGGTGGAATGCATCGAACAGTGCCATTTGTTCCTAAGAGTTTCAGCATCTATGCTGTTGAATGGAATCTGCTTCAGAGCAGCAGCTCAGGTTTTAGCTACCCTAATCTAGTAGCATTAGGGAAGGGACATTATGACCTCTATAAATCCCTTCTAGGAACACAAGCGGAAGAAATGGAAACTCTCTGAACTGACTATTTGCACTAACTAAATACATGATTTGTGCATTTTGAATCAAACTTGTGTTATGCTTTTAAAGGCATAGTCACAGCACACACATATCTTCTTAGTTGTTAGTTCCTTGTTATTAATTCTAATTCATATTGCCTCTTGCTCTTCATGTCCAGAAGGAGAAGGGCTGGGTCTTTCTTTATTTTGTTGCTATGTAATATGATATAAAACAACTTTGGAACATCTCCCTGGAAGTATGTCCACCAGAAGGAGAGTCAAATCCCTCCTGCAGCAGCTGCTGTCCATTAAATCATGAACCTGATGCAAAATCCTCCTACCAAATTGTGTCAGGACGCAGAAGAATGCAGTTATGGGACAATTGCCTCCGAGAATGTGATTGCAGTGTAAATGACTTCCGCTGCTGCTGCTGCTGCTACTGCTGCCGCTCCTCGCCTTGTTTGGACTAGAGAGGGCATTTACTGAAAAGAGAGAGAGAAAACAAACAAAAAAAAAAACAAACAAACAAATAAAAAGAGTTTCTTATAGTAGTGAAATTGCCTTGTGGACAGAGACAGTGGATTTCTCCAGATGAGGCAAATATATCTGGAGATTGTGCTAATTGTTCCTGTAATTCTCAAGGGTGGTGGCATTTAACTATTCAAAAGATATTTTGTGTTGTCTCAAATAATTTCCCAGCAATTCTTGGCACCAGTGGCAACATTTTATTCCCCACCTTGAGTAGATTTCTTTAGCTTCTTCTCTTTTTTCATTTTGGAAAAAAAGAGGAGAAGAAAAGGGAACATATTGTTTTTTTCATTTTGAAAAAAAAGAGTTGCAGTGCTGCAGTGTATCAGTGAAATGACACTTTCTGCACTATTTAATTAAAATAAAAAAGAAAGAAATTTTAGCCTTCCAATTTATCAAAGTAAACCCAGTTAAAAATAATTTTTGAAGAGCCCTAGTACAGAGCCAATAATTAATGGTTAGAAACAATCCAACAAAAGAATGGAATCAATGGACAGGGTGGAGAAAACAATGGGCAAATTCCAACAAAAACTAAGGCACTATATCAGAAGAACTTGTGCTTCTTCAGATCAATCTAGAGCAGTCCATATACATTCAAAGACAATTTGTCAAACCATCAAGGAACACCTGACTAAATTCAAGAGTTGCAGAATATTTCCTGATTAGGAAAATAGATATCAGTGTTATAACCAAATGGAAGATTCTGGTGGTGGCAAGAGAAGCTGATAAAATAGCCCTACCAAAGCTTATGTGAACATTTTATTTTAATTTTCCAGTTTAACACTATTTTCTGTAATTCTTTATTAGGTTTTCACATACCTGTCAACCAGTGGAAATGGTGGATAAAGCACAAGCAAAGAGAACCTCTACTGGCAGATTGGCAATCCCAATCCAAAACAGAATTTGGGAAGGTTTTGTGTATGTGTGTGGACTGCATCTCCCAGAATTTCCCAGTGACTCTATCCACTCTGGGAGTTGTAACCTCTCCAAACTCTGCCACAGAGGCCCTGAATATCTCCAGTAGTGATCCAACAACTAGAAGACATTGAAAAGAAGTAGTGTAAGAGTGTATTGTTCCCCAGCTGTGATCACAGATGGAGCCCCCAAACTTACCTAGTCTGGAGCTGATGCTTATTTTCTTTCCTACAATTAAAATAAAATAAAATAAAATAAAAGCATCCCTTTTTCCTAAAAGAAAGCTTTGCAACTCAGTAGTCATTTGATAGATCTGCAGAGTAACCATGTCCATCCCTTGCTGGCTCTTTCATGTTACAAACAATATGCTATCAACAAGTCTTTTTGTGTATGTGTGTGCAGATAAAAGGCACATAACAAAGGGCATTCTTCTATC
This sequence comes from Urosaurus nigricauda, assembly GCA_034509955.1. Taxonomy (NCBI): domain Eukaryota; kingdom Metazoa; phylum Chordata; class Lepidosauria; order Squamata; family Phrynosomatidae; genus Urosaurus; species Urosaurus nigricauda. Next base: position 85,429,652 of record JAOEGL010000001.1, on the reverse strand, counting down.
TCGCCCCCTCCAAAAATAAAAAAAATTCACAGAAGAAAACGTGTCTCTTCTTTCCTTAAGTGATCAGCAGATTCCTTCTTTTTGCAATGACAAATGCAAGCTATTGCTCAGTCAGCTCATGCCTTGTCATCAGTCTTGTCTAACAAGATGCTTGACTCCTTGAAACAGCATGGGAGAATAACAGTGCTATTCCAGCACAGCTAGCAAACAAAAGACAGAATGCTCCCTTTCACCCTCTACCTTCCTTGATTTCACTGGAGAAGGGGGATCAATTATGAAGTGCCACATTCTTCACATCTCCTTCATTGAGAAGACAATTGACACCCTTAAGAATGTTGCGAGTCAACTAGATCAGCCTTCTTCAAACTGATGGCTTCCAGATGTTTTGACTAGTGAGATGATGGAATTTGTATTCCAACACATCCAAGTAAGGCACTAGATTGGGGAAAGCTGAACTAAATATTTTCTACTTTTTTCATTTTCTGCACAAATGAAGGCAATGAAGGCAATGAAATTTTCTCCATTTTGCCACAGAACTTGCTGTGCAGTACTTTTTCCATTTCATAAATCTGCAGCTCTCTCTATTTACCAAAAGTAAAAACTGCATTACTTTATCCTTTATATATCTGGAGGAATTTGTGCCAACATTTTGATACTACGAATTCTTGGTTACCAGTGATGAATGTCCAGCACCCTTGCCATGAAAGTCAAATCTCCACAGGTCAAAAGTAGGGTTAGGGAATCCACTCTGAATTGGGTAGGGTGTGTGTGCACAGGAGTGAGGTAGGGAGAATTTGAACTTTTATTCCTTTGATGTGGTCCCAGTCCTGACCCAGGTCTGCACCTACCACATTTGACTGAACATTAGTGGGCAAAAAAGGTGTTGCACTTGCAAATTACCACCAGTGGAATGGTCTGTTGCAATGTAATTTGCAACACCTTTTTTGCCCACTATCAATCCAAGCCTTGACCAATCAACCCAAGAGATATATTTCTGGGCACTACTGTTCAGCCATATAATGGAAATATAACACCACTTTGTACTAGCACACTACTAGCATTACACTAGCAAGTTACACAGCCTTACATGCCTCCAGCTCCCACACAGAACATTTGACAAAAGCTATTCTCTACAGCTAGGCTTGGTTCAGACTGACATGATAGAAGCTCACAACATAAGGATTTAAATCAGGCATTTCTCAAGTAAATGAAAAGGCAGACCAAAATGTCCAGTCTACTATCCTGGAATAGCCTAATACCATGCAACAGAACCAAAAAGTAAAACAAAACACCTTGTTACCTAAAGTGCATATCTGAAATTGAACAGATATCTCATTGGGGATGTACAAGATGATACTACTTTCCTCTAATGGGCCCTGAGTGGTAGGTTATTACCATTGTTGTTGCTTATTACCTTGTTACCTTACTGAGCAAAACATCTGGAGAGGAGTCCAGCGAAGAAATGCTCTGTTTCCATGTAGATTGGAATGCATCAGTCAGGGTAAGTGTTGGTGGGAAAGAAAGATAGTCTGAGCCAGTAGCTGAGTATGGTCACCCACACTCTGGCCTCCATTTCATAAAGCCTAACTCCAGTCTCAGAGTTGCATTAGAAAAGTTTGAAATGCTGATCTTAGAAATTTGGATTGCACAAGTTTTAATGGTGCAGAGTTGGGGAGTGGTCCCAGTTGGGATCCATAAAACAGTTGTGCAACCAACTGGCTTTAAAAAGTTTGAGAGCTGCCAGTATATAATGGTCTCCTCTTGTCATAAGAAATTTGAAGATGGCTGTTGCACTCCTCTGTGCATTACCAGCAGCATAGTCCCCATGTGCTTTCCTACTACCAGTAGTGTGAAAGATTACCTCCAAATATTTGAAGCAGGAGACCTGTTAGATCTTGTGGCCTTCTATATTCTAGCTAAGTTTCTTGGGCTTTTTTTTCAAATGCCATGATTTTAGTTCTTGGTAATTGAGTTCTAGTTGATCCTCTCTGCTGGAGTGTGTGGTTGAGATTGTTACTAATGTGGATGAAATGTAATGTAGGAGAGGCTATCATCAGCCTACAGAAGTTTGCTTTCTCCTGCACCTACTGGGAAGGCTCTTAATCTCCTCTCTGCTCACTACTTTCACTGAGTGCAAACTAATTTTGCACTTTGAATTCAGTCTGCAGCAATTGAATATGTCAAGGATGAAGGGATCAAATGGAAGAAGGAGAGAGAAACTGGGACATTTTAAAACCATCTGAAAAAGTGGAATGGCAGATTAATCAGAATTATCTGTATTAAACTGGGACAGTGGGAGGCTATGGAAAATTTTTCAGATTTTTTTGGTGTGGGGGAGGGTGTGGAGGAATTTTCTTCATATGAAAAAAGTTGGGAGTGTAGGATCTTGGGGGCAAAACAAAGGGTTGGGAATGCACTTTCTCAACTCCTGTATTGTATGTTCCAGAAGATACCTTATAGCTCAATTATTTTCTATTATTTTTTGCACCATTGTCTTGTTGCTGCCTGTTCTAGACTGATATGGCTTCCCTTTTGGAACTGTGTAGAGTCACAAATTAGAGTTGGAGCAGCTAGGCATAATCTTTCATTTTGCCAGCCTGTTGAACGATATTGTGTATTAATTTTGTATTATATTCCATTTCCTAGAATGTATGCCACTGGCAGGTCTATTTTATTTTATTTTATTTTATTATTTTATTCTATTTTATGTGTAAACCTACAGCGCTTTATAAATAAAATTTAATAATAATAATAATAATAATAATAATAATAATAAAATGGCTGTAATACAGCTACCTCTCTACACATTGCCTAATTACCCCCCCCCCATTTTTTCACAATTGCTTCACTCACTGCAAACTGTACTTTTTTGTCTCCTTTTCAAGCAAAATGTTTTATCATGCATATCAAAGCTGCTTTTTAAGGGAACAAACAGGGCAGAATTGAACAATCAAAATGTTGACAGAAATTTTAAGACAGTGCTCATCCATCACATTGATAATGAGGTGGCGATTGCCATTTTACAGGAAAACTACAAAAACAATTACTTCACTAGTTGTCAAGGGAAATGTCACAGCATTCCCCTCCACAGGGGCATTTGGAGGTGGCTTGTCTTTTTCTTCAGTTTTGAACTGTTTTGTGAATCCTGAATCCTGACTCTTATTGATCACCGAATACGTGCTGTGTTTCTCTAAGACAGCTGACCATTCATTTTCTTATTTCATAGTAACCACATATTTAGTAGGCAGTACTTGAAGCTTCATGAAATTGTAGATTCAACATCAAGCCAGTGAAAATGGTCTATTCACTCAATATTTTACCCTGTAAAAAAGAACAAAACAATGTAAACATCATCCCTTGCATATACACATTCAACGTTTTTGTAGCCTGCTGGTAAGGGTGCATAAATATATCAACTATGCTTCATTATTGCTTGCTTAAGGACTAAAAATTTATACCAAGAGAGCCAGCATGCTGTAGTGATTTGAGTGATAGACTACAACTCTGGAGACCAGGGTTTGAATCCCCATTTGGCCATGGAAACCCACTGCATGACCTTGGGCAAATCATACTTTCTCAGCCTCAGAGGAAAGCAAAGACACACCCCCTCTGAACAAATCTGGCCAGGAAAATCGTGTGATAGAATCACACTAGTATTGCCTTAAGTCAGTAATGACTTGAAGGCAAACAACAACAACAGCAATAACAACAACCCATGCCTACTTTATTTGTTTGCTTATATCAAATAGGGCATTTATTTATCATCTTTTAGCCCAACAGAGCTCCCAAGGCTTATAAATGTCCATGTATTTCAAGATACTGTGTGAAAAATCTGTTTATCTCCTTGTCAGTCTACTTGGGTTGCCAGATCTCAGGGATTGGCCGTGAGTCTCCATTTTTCATGGGTCCAGTTCTGGGTCATGGGCCTAGATTTCCGTTTTTGAATGGCTCAGCTCCAGACAAGAGGAAAGGGCTCTGTACAAATCTCCAGTGTAGCTATTAGAGTGGCTTCTGGCAATAATTTACAGGGGCTTAATTAATTGGTGCTGCAACTTGCCAAGACTCTCTTGAGGGAAGAGGAGGGCTAGGGGTCTATTTATTTACTTAGGGGTTGTACAGACATGCCATTAAGGCTAGCATGAGGGCAGAGTGGGGGCATATCCACACGACATGCCCTGACTCTGCCCCCATGGCAGCATGATGCTGCATGCAGCACCACATGGCAGGAAGAGTAACAGCACTCCTTTGGCACCAAAGGAGCACTGTAAAGCTGCACCACCAGGAGTTAGGGTGCCCTTTCTGCAGCACAAAAAGGAGCTGCTTTCTGTGGCTCCTTTTTGCAATGTGGAAAGGCCAGATTAGGGCAGCAGCGTGCAGTTGCTGCAGCACCAGTCCGGTGAAGTCAAAGGTCTGTACAGCCCCTTAGTTACCTTCCCTCTTGGTCTTTGTGAGGCCAAGGCTCACTTTCCACTCTGTTCTATATTTACTTTCTGGCTCAAAGCAAGATTAAGTGTTGTTGTTGTTTTAACGGCATTTGAGCTAGCCCCAATTCATGGTGACCCTGTGGATGAGACATCTCGAAGACCCTCTGTCCTCCACTGCTCTGCTATAGTCCTGTAAATTCATGCCTCTGACTTCTCTAATTGAGTCTATCCACCTAATGTCCGGTCTTCCTCTCTTTCTACTTCCCTCCACTTTTCCTAGCATTATTGTCTTTTCTAATGAGTCATGACTTCTCCTGATGTGGTCAAAGTATAACAGCCTCAATTTAATCATCTTGGTTTCCATGCTTGACCCATTGAAGGATCCATTTGTTTGGCTTTTCAGCTGCTAATGGTATCCTTAGCACCATTCTCCAGCACCACATCTCATATGAATTGAATTTTTTTCTTATCCACTTTCTTCACTGTCTAGCTCTCGCATCTATCCATGGTGATACAATGGCTTGGATGATTCTAACTTGAGTGCTCAGTTTTATATCTTATCCTTTATGATGTTTTCTAGCTCTAGATTATGTGTTCCTTATCCCAAGTCCTGAAGAAAGAATAATCCTCTCATGTCGCCTTGATCTGAGGAGGAATAACCCTCTCATGTCAACTTGATCTGAGAACAGCCCATTTAGTTAAGAATTCTGTCTTAATTTCCAAACACAAAAATATGTTCCTTCTCTCTCTCTCTCTCCCCCCCCCCCCAATATTGAGAAAATGTGATTGGTACTTAACACAAAATAACATCAATAGTGTGTCATCCTTAGGCCTCAGGTCTTGGCCCATAAACCTCAGGCCTTTGGACAATCCTGAATTGACAACCCTAACATCACCATTAACTGAACTGTCTGGGATTGATAAGAGCTGCAAACCAACATTTGGAGGACAACTAGGTACCCATCCAATGTTGCCAGACAGTTTATTTTTGTACATATAAGGAAGACCCTCACTAGTTTTCAGCAGGACCTAACATGACTGCCAAGTCAAAAACAAGACCACAGATGAAGAATGTGCTGGTAGGAGTTTTCTGTTTTCTTCTTATTATTTTACAACCATTGTTGGCTCAAAATAGAGTGGGCAAAAGCTTGATGATACAAGATTGTATACAAGAGTGATACAAGAGGAGAGCAGAAATGAGAGAACTGCTACAGTTCTTTGAAGCATAATAATAATTATGCTGGGATTTCTGAATGTGGTTGACTGTTAGAAGGGGCTCATCCACACTTGAGTTTCATGCACTATATGGATTTAAAAACAAACAGAGGCAGTGCTTTTTTTGGTGGGTTTCTTGCACGTGATATGAGATGTGACCTCAGTATATCCAACTCCCTCCCCATTTTGCCACCAGATGCATTTCCAGATGTGTTGCAATCTCCATACAGTCTCCTTCTTACCCAATGCCTCATTACATTTTTAAAAAATGACTGGTATCCTGTCAGAGAATTATGGTATTAGATGCCATCACAATTCCCTTTTTGGTCAGAATTCTGCTAGGGCCATGCAACAACCCAAATTCACTCCCAACCAATTTTATAAGCAGCTCCCCACCCCAGCACAGTTATTTTCATGTTCTCGGACAGTGCAGGGATGAATGAGAAAACCTCCAGTTATTTTCCTGTAGCTGGGTGTACTACAAGGATATCATCTGCAGAGGCCTCTCCAGGACCACAGCAGGTTTCTACAGATGTCTGTTCCAGCAAGTTTAGCTACAGGAAAATAGTTGGATGTGTCCCTACTCATTCCCCCCTCACACTCTTCGACAACACTGAAAAGGCTGCAAACAGCGGTCTATGCACCTTTCATACAAGAGTTGGGAGAACTGGCATCATGAGATGTAGCTCTGGAGGTACAGCTGCATGATAGAAGTATGCCTCCCACAGTTAGGATCTTGGCCTATATTTTTCAAAATCCCTCTAAAATGTTATCTCTATTGCAATGGACAACTATGGTACTGTTGTGCTTTTCTTTGGTAAGATCACCACTCTGAACACACATATACACACAGAGACACAGTTCTTCAGTGATTAAGAAAATAGAACTGTCTCTTCAGGAGGGTGGCTGCTTTCCATGGATACTGGGGAGTTTATCACATGCATTTTCCAGCCTGATCCATGCATTGGACAAGATTAGGCTGGAATGGGGAGAAATGGGTTTTACTGAACACAAAATTGCTGCTGCGCTGCCATCTGACCAAGATTCATCCCCAAGCAGTGCTGTGGAGGCTGATTTTGGTAAGATGGAAAGCTTCCATAGTACCAAAAGCAGCCTCCCAGAGCACTGCTTGGGAATGGATCTTGGTCAGACAGCAGTGCAGCAGCAATTTTGTGTGCAGTAAAACCTGTTTCTCCCTATTCCAGCCTGATCCCGTCCAATGCATGGATTGGGCTGGGAAATGCATGCAATAAACTCCAAAGAGGGTCAAGGAGGGAAATGAAGTAAGGGCAGGGGGAATCTGCAAAATGGAAGCACCCACATCAGCTCACATCATAATGCATTGCCCCAAAACTGAAGAAACAGCAACAAGAGGTACCCACATGGATTTGGAATTCAAAATGTACTAGAAGAGTTGCAAGTGTTGCATTCAGCTAAGGAATAAAAATTTGTTAATTGACAGGCATTACTGGAAATGACACAGGGACAAGAGAAGTCCTGCAGGATGCTCAAGGATGGAAGTATTCTATTTCCTATGTCCTATGTAAGCATTGTCAATGGAGATTATCACATGAGGGCTATTTACACTTTAATAGCTCTATTCTAACATTATTTAGCAAGAGTGATACAATGGCAAAATTGCAACACTTACTTTCACACAGTGTTGCAATAATGAGGCATTTCACAAACAGTAAAATAGCACTTTTACATTCCGCACATCGAATGAAGGGGTTGTGATCAGAGAGAAAAAAAACAGGTAGTCTCTTGCTGCTAAGGAATTCTCCTGTGACTCACAAGTGTGACAGAGGAAGTGATTCTGCTGAACAGCACACTGAGGAACTAGTGGATTCAATTTATTTCCAGAAGTTTCAATGACAGATTCTGAATGGCGCTATTGAAATGTGATTGCCTTTCATACATTCGTGGTAGTGCTAATGAAGTGCTATTGGCAAGCCATTAATGCTTTTTATTGTTAATGAGAAGTTACACTAGCACAATGCTTTGATGATGGATACAGTATGTCTAGGATGTCGTGTGAAAATCTTCCTGCTATCACAAAAACTTGATGAGAGCATAGTGCTTTCCTCCCATTTCTTATCCCCGTGTGATAATCTCCAATGTTTTGTGCTGTTGTTCCAGCTTTCTCATGTTATTTTTTATTTTTGTTTTTAAAATGAATATATATATAGGGTGGAAGTATACCATATGTACAGGAACAGTAGATAGTATAATCATGGATGATGCTGTGCAGAGGAAACATAAGTGCATAATGCTGTACAGAAGAAACAACAGGGATGGAAAAAGTGTGACCTGTGGGCTCTATATGGCCTCCAGATCATGTTATGGCTCTAGCACTCTGCAGGGTCCAAAAAAAGTTTTTGTCCCATATCCCCACAAATGCCCTCAAAGGGTTTCCTACTCAAGTAGGAAATTTTGCCATGTTTTTGCACCCAGCCATGTTAGGCCCAGGAGAGGCCTTTATTTTCTAACAGGAATTGACCTGAAAGTTGATTTCCAGGTCATTCACTGTTCTAAAAAAGGACCCTCCTGGCTCTAAAACAGACCTAAGAGGACTCAAAATTTGGCAAGCATGCCCTCATACGTTCTAGGTGGCATGGAGGGGGGGCATGTTTTTTGTGGCAGGGAAATGGTCCTCTGGGGTTTCCTGGGAACCAATGCAGTCCCCTAATCCTCAACAGTTTCCCATTCCTGGTATAAGAGGTTAGCCCCTTGCCCTGAGCAGTTTACATCAAAGAAAAATAAGGGAAGGCATGGATAAAGAAGGGATGGATGTGCCATTATATCTAGGTTGTTTTGCCCATTTCAACTAAAATAGTGGAAATGAAAATTACTAGTACTGTAGAAGTAAATTAAATAGTAAATAAGTAAGAATCCTACATTTTGTTCAGCATTTTAGTTTTAACACCCCCAAGGAAGCACTGCACATTTGTGGGATTTAAGCTAAAGCTCATGTTGGTCATTTGCTTTAAAAAAATCCAGATGTTCCTATATGATTAGTCATTGAATGATCATTGTACAATTTCCTGTGCTTTGGTGAAAGAGCTCTTATTTTTGGAATAGACTGCTAATTTAAACTCCCTCTTTCCCCTGTCTCTGTTTCCTGTTGTTTGTTTCTCTACCACCCCTCCCCACACTCTCACAAACAAATACACCACAATCAACCACAAACAACTAGGGGTATGGATGGACACGATGTATTTCTTTCACAGTATATTTCTAAACAAATTTCCATCTTTCTGCAATTTTTTTCAGAGCTATGTTCACAATCCTTTTCTCTTGCATTCCCAATAACCCATATAGTATTTAGCTCATGCAGAGCCACTAAAGTTATAATTGGAATAGAAAATCATTTTGGAAAATGAATTCCAAATTGTGAATGAGAGTGGCAGAACACAGGAAAATTCCTGTTCTGAAAACCAAACTTGAAAATTGGCTACTGCTAGGCAAAAATCACCACAAATATTATTCAGTCTCAGCATCTAAAAAGTCATTTTAAAAAATCATTAATTTACAGATAATTAACAATCCAAAAGGTGTTTTATTGCATTGAAGCCATTAACTAACACATTTTACATGAGCAATAGTTCACAAGAGATTCTATGATTTATATTTAGGGTAGCTGCATTGGCCATGCACCAAAATAAAACAAAGTCCAAAATGCACACTGCAGCAATACTGTACTTTTATTAGGTCAACAAATAGGCATCAAATACAATATGCTAGTTTCAAGGTTCATTGGCTTCTTCATCTGGCACAGATGTTTAAAAATCATACAGGAGAAGAAAATGAAAGTGTTGGCATGCATCATTTATGAGATGTTTGCTTGAGTTAATATTGAGATTCCTTGTTTAAAATGCATAAATACAAGACAAAACTATCTTGGGATTAGAGACTCAGTGAGGAATACCCAGTTTTAAAAAATGTATCAATATGAAGCAAAAAGTTAGGGCCACAGAAGCATGTTAGTATATGATGGTGATTTGTGGCTGAAATGGGAATTTATAGGATGGTATCAGTTTATGTAGGTTTGCAGAGATAGGATTCAGAACTAGTCTTAGGATTTGAGCCCCAACCCCATCCCGGGGGAGTGATATCTTTAATGGTTCCACTCATGGAACCATTTTATGGTCACTAATATTAGCACTTCCATTTTACTTGCCTTCTTCCTTTGAGCTCAACCATATGGTTACTAATGATTCTTCTCCTTTTTCTTTGCTATTTTCTTTCTCAAAGAAAGTTTAAAAACATGATAACATTCAGGAGTAATGGGACACAGACTAGAGGGTTCCAAGGACTAATAGCAGACCTTCTTTTGGAGTATGAACCTTAGCAGTTTTCCTGGAAATGTCGCTCTCCTTGTACCAATCCCCAAAAGAACAGAATGTTTATTATGTGGAACAAGAAAGTTTTGAAAGGGGGGAAGTAGCATGAGGAATAATCTTCCTTGTTCTGGCTCCAGAGATCAGCCCAATATGGTCTTCCCCCAGAATGACACCTTAGCACATCTACACATAATCATCTTAGTACCAGAGAATTTGCTTTCAGAAAGGCCTTTCATTATCTTACATGGAAGCAACTAGATTTCATTAAATTATAGCATGCAAGACATGAGGAATTTTCTCTGATTTTTTTAAAGGGGGTATTAAATAGCTTTAGTAATCCAAAGCTCCAGCACTGAATACAGAAACTGCCATAATTTGCAGCCAGAAATTTGTATTTTTGTGAGCAGTGGCATATTACCACAGGGTACATTTAACTCATAATTGTTAATATTTCACAGTGATGATTGTTCCCAAACTTTTTGACTCACAGAGCTCCTAAGAGGCCTACACAATGTCTTACGAGTTAATGGTGTTTAGGAGTATATAGAAGAATATATTCTTCTTTTTAAATTTAATTCCATTTTTATTTCTTTCATTTTCCTGAAGCAGTGGCAGAGCACAAGGGAAGTGCATGCAGACCCCTAAAGGTTCCACATAGCACAGGTTGGGAACACCTGTTTTAGAAGAAGAAAAAATATATAATGTTGTATACAAATAGGGATACATTAAGAACCCACAATGGAGAAACATGAGATCAAAGTGTGTTGAAATGAATATTTGTATTGTCTTAGGGGGTCCATTCCAACTCCATTAAAATCAACGAACATTTTAGTCATTGATTTCAATGAGTGGTGGATTGCACCTTTTGTTTTCTCATGGGAAAAATCACACTTTGCTTGCTTAAAACATAGTAAAGTGCATCCCCTACAAGGGAAGTGATGTTTGTGGGTCTCACTTTGTTTTTGTTCAAGGCATAAACATAATTATTGAAAGAGGGCTGCCTTGTCTCCCAGAGTACAAAAGTGCCCCTTGCTAATTGCCACATCAAATGACCAGAAAGGTCCCAGTGGAAACCTCCAAATGGCTGTGAAAAAATTCAGGCCATCAATAAATGCTGGGTAACTTTTTTGGACAAATTTCCCATCCCAGATTAGGTTACTTGGGTGGGGGCTTATCAGACAGGAAGGGTCTGGACGCAGATTAGTTCTGCACCATCGCAATTTTGTAATGCCAGTTTCGTCCTGTGGCCCCAATGACACCTTTATTGTATTTTTTTCCATGATAACCAGGAACTCTGGACTTCCTAGGAAACAAAGGAGAAAAGCAAAAAAGCTAGTGTGTTCCTAAAGTGGAGCTCCCGCTCTCCCTTTGGTCATGCACCAGTGACATGAGTGCCAGATCTTGGACACTGAACTCACACAGAGCCAGAAGGCCGGGAAGGGAGGGGAGAAAAGAAAAGGGGGGAAGCTGTCAGTTTTCGGCTTGTTCAAAGACAAGGCCTCGTTTGTGAGGGGAATACTAAAGTGGCATGGTCTATACACCTACCAAAGCATGCCAGGAGTCAAAAAGTCCTCCTGACCTCCTTTGTTGTTAATGCCTTTCATGCTTTCTTCTACCTTCGCTGCCCAATTGCTACTGCCCTGCATTTGTCTTTCGTCAGAAAGCCATGTAAGTTCAGCTCACATACATCCAAGTTGGGTCACGACCTGCTGCACTCAGACTTTTCAGATATAAGTAACAGATCTTTTATCAGTGCCATTGACTCTACTACCTTTAGAAACTAGAAGGATAGATCTACTTGGCAGGTGTTACTAAAAACACTGTCCTTTTTGCACTTATTTTGAACCAGTGACCTGTAGAGTCCCATTCTCACCTTTAAGGGAGCCTCAGAAACTGCTCATTCTAAGAAATCAGCTTTAACATAGGGTTGGATCCAGATGTAGGCAGATATAACTCACCCTTTTCTACTCCTTCTGCCAAAGATGGGCCCTCCAGCAATTCTGAAAATGTTACAGAAAAGGTTAGAGGACCTTGTTGGATGGAGTGGCTGTGGTGCACAGGTGAGGAGGAAATTAGGTGGAGGCACTTTCTATGAGTAGAGCCCTGCACATGGAAGTTGTTCCCACTTTCTGTGGGAGAGGATGCTATAGGAAGATGAATTGGAGAAGTCTGTTTGTGCCAGCCTGGGTGCACCTGCCCAAATCTGGATCTAACCAATGAGTATGGAGTGATTATCTTAGGGCTAGTCTACATGTAAGTGTATTAGACAAACTGGTGTACATTTTTGCACATCCACATTGATGGTAAATTATCTTCACTTTCCTGTGCAAATTCACATGTATCCAAATCTATTCATGCTCCCTCTGCTGAAAAGGTGCTACCATTCAAATCCATGCAACACAGACCGATTACCACATGTGTGCTAATGCCCATTTCTATGGATTTCCATAAAAACTGTAAAGCTGTTTTTTCTGCAGAATTTAAGGAGTTGGGGTGGGGGTGAGGGTGGGGGAAGCCTGAACTCTTGGTAATTATGTGTGGCTGGATCACATTCCATTCAACTGGAATGAGGAATATTGTGTAGACTAGCCCTAATACTCACTTGAAGTATTATGTGGAAATTTGTATTTTGCAAGTTATGATCTATGACAGGAATGAGACCTAAAACCTCCTACTAGTTTCCCCCGAACCACCACCACCACCACATATCTCTTAATTGAAAGAAAAAAATCAGCACAATGTTCAGACATTTTTCACTTGGAAATATACATGGAACACCCTTAAAAATGTTCAAAACACCCCCCCCCATCCCATGGCAATCCTATTCACCTCTAGACACAATAACACTTTAAGTTTGAATTTTGGGAAGGACTCCAACAAAGACAGAGATATTTAGGAGCACTGTTGGGTGAGTGCAGCCCACAGAGTGACTGAAGTGGGGAAATTAGCACCTGGCCCCTGCGCAGTTGCCCACTCATGTTCTAAGACAATCCAACAAACTGGAGCCCAATTTCTTGCCAGACGAAAGTAACAAGACCATCCATAAACAAGCTATTTGGAATGTATATAACTGTAAACCAAGGCTAGCATTCAGTACTGCAGTTAAAGATTCATAATCTAGAGTTACAGATCTGTAATTGCTTTACATTCATTAATCATACACAGTCATTGTTGTGTGCCTTCAAATCATTCCCAACTTACAGCAACCCTAAGAGAATCCTATCATGGGGTTTTCTTGGTAAGACTTATTCAGAGGAGATTTATCACTGCCTTTCCATGAGGCTGAGGCAGCTCACCTTATTAGCCAGCAGCCCCCAGCCAGATGCCAGATCAGGAGAAGAAAGTATAATCACTTGGCAATTGGGTACAAGGAAGATGACCTTTCATAGAATCATGGAATAAGAATGAAAAGAAACCTCAAGGGCCATCCAGTCCAGCCTCCTGGAACACACAATCAAAGCACTCCCAACAGATGACCATCCAACCTCTGTTTAAAAATTTCCAAAGAAGGAGACCCCACCACACTTCCAAGGGAGCAGGTTCCACTGTCAAATAGCTCTTACTGTCAGGAAGTTCTTCCTAATGTTTAGATGGAATCTCTTTTTCTGTAGTTTGAATCTGTTGCTGCAGGTCCTATTCTCTAGAGCTGTAGAAAACAAACTTGCTCCATCTTCAGTATGACATCCTTTCAAACATTTAAATAGGGCTATCATATTACCACTGCTTAGCCAGTGCCTTCTCCAGGCTAAACATACCCAGCTCCTTATGCTCTTCATAGGGCATGGTTTCCAGACCTTTCCCCTAGCAAGCAAGGCTGTAACCATCAGGACCCAACCTCTGTCACAATTCTGTAATTCCTCCCTCACTGAAAGGTGAAAACTTCTTTGCTTAAACTGATAACTGGCTTTTAGATGGACATGGTATTGGGCCAGGAGCCACTAATTAGTTACATCTCTTTAACACTTCAGAATTAATACAGTTTGACACAGCTTTAACTGCCATGACTCTGTCCTGTGGAATCCTGGGGTTTGTTGTATATTCCAGAGTTCTCTAAGAGAGAAGGCTAAATAGCTCACAAAACTACAAATCCAAAAATTCTATAGCATTGAGCTATGGCAGTTAAATCAGTGTCAAAATGCATTAATTCTGCACTGTAGATACAATCAAAGGGTGTAGCCACATTGCAGAATTAAAGCAAATTGACACCACTTTAACTACTATGACTTATCCAACAGAATCCTGGGAGCTGCTGAGATATTCAGCCTAGTCTGTCAGAGACCTCTGGTGCCTCACCAAACTACAAATCCCAGGATTCTGTTGGATAAGTCATGACAATTAGCGGTGTCAAACTGCAGGGTTTTTTTTTACATATCTGATGAAATAATATCCTTCTAAAATATGTCTGGAAAGAAACAATGAGGCATCATACTGCTGGATGTATAACAGCCTTGGTTCTGATGCAATTGTGTCTATATTTTTAATAGGTTATGTCATTCCAATGGAATAGAAATTAGCAATAATGAGATCATTAGCAAGAACTGAAACAATGGTTAAAAATGGGAGAGCACTTTTATTCCTATATAGGTTAGTGGCTTTCTGGAGTCTGGAACCCCCTTATCTTGGTCAGTACTGGTCAGTACTTTGTGTGGCCCTACTTGTATATCACATATTTCAGTCCTTTAATTGACAACCTGAATTAAAGGGGGCAGGACAACACCTTTCTTTAGACACTGCAGACGTTCCAACCAGGTAACCTTAGCTAGGAAATGGACACTAATAAATATAGGGAGTTTATCACATGGGAGGAATTTCTCTCAATTTCAAAAGAAATGGAAGTGAGGCCAGTTCGGAATTGAGTAAATTCGCTAGTTCAGCAAATTTACGTGATTGCGTATTGACACTGCATTGCATTCAGAACTGCCCAAAATTGCCTCCCAGTGCCCGAAATTGCATGTGATAGTTTCTCACACAATCACACAAAACCCCATGATTGCATTTGGAAGGACTTCTCTTTGCCCGAAAATGTGTGTGATCAGCTTTCACGCAATCACGCAAAACCCCATGATTGCATTCAGATTGCCATTGGATTATAATTCCAATTCCATTCGTGTGATAAACTCCTATGAAACAATTAATATTAAAATTATTAAGAATCCATATGAAAACTGATCCTATTGTTCACAACAAATCATATTAAGGCTGCATTGGCAAAACTAAAGCATTGGCAAACTAAACTTGAGCAAATTGTGGGAACCTTGCATTGTGGGATGCTGTTTAATTTCACAAGCCTGTTCTTAGTTATTTTGGATAGCTGTGGGCAATTTATATGGCCACTACAAACGTTTCCTATCAGAATATCCTCTCTGTGTAAGTTATAATAATGTGCTTTAATCCTTCAAAGTGCTTAAATGCTAGGTAAGAAACAGAGGAAATAAGATTATTTATTTTACAAAAACAAGGAACTACCTAGTACTTAGAGTGGGCTCTTGACTAATCAAAATGCTTTATTTAGCCATTTATTAACTTTGCTTAACCAGAATTAATGGCTGGGCAGTATGCGAACACAGGCAGTCTGGTGGCAGCGACAGCAATTTAGACATGATTAAAGGCAGAGAGTCAAACATCCAACTTAAATGTATATAAGACTGGTGGTATTCTTTTTTAAAAATCTGAAATACAGGGTGTGATCTTCTGCTTTCTTTCTTCCATGTAAGTGGAATCAGAGATAAGTCTAACTGTGTCTTCAGTATGAATGTGATGAGAAAATGGAATAAAACACCTCTCTTCACTCTTTCAACTCAGCATTATGTACTAACTGGCAGTAGCTCTTCAGATACTTTGGGTGAGATCATTTATGTGATAAAATCCTTGGCATAAGTCGGTGATAATAAAGCCAGTGAGATGGCACTTAGAACAATGCATGGGGGGGGGGGGTTTGAAACAAGTCCAATCAAACATGGTCTAGAATTCATTGAAGGGCCTGTTTCATGATAGTATTAACAGCATGATGCATTGCTACTATTGCATATGCTCAGGTGCACAGTGAAGGCTTACAACAATTAAAAAACATTGTAAATATACAGAAGTTAAGAACACAATTAAACAATCTGAAAAATTAAAACCAGGTTAAAAATATGTCACACACACACACTAGCACAACAGTTAGTAATATCCAGTGCATTGTGTAAGATGGGCCTTATCTCTCAACAAATGCCTCTTGGAATAGAAAAGTCTTAGTTTATCTGAGAAAAGAAAGCAGGGAGGGTACCCCCGGTGAAAATAAAAAGCAGACAGCTCAGAGGATGAAAATGTCAACCACTCCATAGCCAGCAGTGAAGAATTTGCACAGCAATTTGCAAATAAAATTGCCTTGATTTCTTCTGAGGGATGTCATGGTCAATACAATGCCAGTGGATGTCATTTTGGTCCCTGGTTGCAGCAGCATCACTAGGGTTGGTGTCACCCAATGTGGTGTCCCCTTTGTCCCTTCCCCCCTGCTGCCTTGCTCAACTGTCTCCCTGCTGACTGGCCATCCGCCACATGGTGACACCTAGAAAGGGCTCCTGGGGTACAGGCAGCCAGGCATGAGGTTTCTTCCTCAGGCTTCTCTGCTGCCAGGCAGCAAGGAGGCTTACAGGGCATGCATGCATTCTCACCCCTGCCTTCCTCTCCATTGCTCTGGTTCCCTTGGAGAAGGCAGACTAGGGAGCAGGGAGGCCTACAGGGGCACACGTGCATGTGTGCCTCCACCCCCCTCACTTTATTCCCTGCTGCCCTAGCTTCCTTGGTAAAGGTAGCCAGGCCATCTGTTTGTTTTCTGTTTGTTCAGCCTGAAAATATGAACAGGGTCACTACAGGAGCACAGGAATCCTGTCCTTTCTGGCTTAGAAAAATGACTAGTGGTTTGGGTAAAATGAAAGATGAATGCCTCTCTGCAACAAGGGAGGGATCAACCATGTCTAAAGGAAGCAGGTGCCAGAGAAGCCCCCCTCCCACACCCCAAATTCTATCCCAACAGATAATTATCAGTCTGTGTGGGGTGGCCTCTCCAGGAGATCCCATTGGAGATGTCAAACCTGCTATTTGTAAAGGGTTTGGAAGGGTTTGATGGATGACATATGCCAGGAACTAGACAGAGGGACCCTGATAGTGGCTTTCACTACCATGGGCCACCTCTCTGGGATGGCACTTGGAGATATGATTCTGCTATGGCTTTGGTCCTTATGAGGAGAGACTTATGGAGCTGGGTATATTTAGCCTGGAGGTTAAGAGGTTATATGATAGCCCTGTTTAAAAATTTGATGGGGTGTCATATTGAAGATGGAGCAAGCTTGTATTCTGCTGCAGAGCTGTTTGACAGTGGGACACACTCCCTCTGAAGGTGGTGGAGTCTCCTTCTTTGGAAGTTTTTAAACAGTCTCAATAGCCATCTGTCAGGGGTGCTTTGATTCTGTGTTCCTGCAAGGCAGGGGGATTGGACTGGATGGCCCTTGGGGTCTCTTCCAGCTCTATGATTCTATGATTCTTCTTAGAATCATAGACTCTTAGAGTTGGAAGAGACTACAAAGGCCATTTAAAGACTTCCCAAAAAGAGTTAAGATTAGTTTGACGTGACTTCTTTTTGAGAAACCTATGCTGGCTCTTATTAATCACAGTATTCCATTCTAAGCATGTACATATTAATTGTTCAAATGATCTATTCTAGAACCTTTTCCTGGTACTGATGTCAAGCTGACTGATCAGTAGTATCTCAGATCCTCTTTTTTGCCTTTCTTGTAGATAGGGACAACATCCCCGCTCCTCTGGTCCACTATGACTTTTCCTGTTCTCCAAGAATTTGCAGATGGAATCAGTGGTGGCGTTAAGATCCTCAAGTTTGTTTAGTACCTTGGATGCAGTTCTGGCCCTTGAAACCTATATTCCTTTAAAGCAACTAGGTATTCTGGTACTACTACTTTAATTATTATAGTAAATAGGTCCCTTTACTGCATCATTTATTATGGTTTCATCAGGTTGTGCAACATTTTCATTTTGGGAAGAGTCAAAGATCAGTCGAAGCTGTTCATTTTCAAGCCAGTCCCAGATAGAGGAAGGCCTATTCAAAAGCAAGCTCCACCAAATCACAAATAATTGTCTAAAAGATTGCAATGAACAGAGAGAAGAAAGGTGGTAAAAGAATGAATTCCAAATCTTGCCCAACCAGAGCAGAAGATGGGAGTGGCAACTGTCGTTTGTCTGCCATTTTGAAGTTTACCACATCCTTGTCCCATCCCTGTCCTGTCCTCCCCATGCGATCAAGTGGAGATTCTCAGATGAAGTCATCATTATTCCATTCTTAGTCTATTCTTTTAGTGTGATCATGATGAGATTCTCAGATAGCATTGCACTTATCCCATCCTTCTGCCATCCCTGAAGTGGCATGGCCACATCAATTTGTATTAATGGAAACTCATGTTAATACAATGATTTTGCCACTGATGGGAGAAGGACGAGATAAGTGTAAATGTGATAAGGAGGTGATAAGGACGTGGTAAGGATGAGAGCGATCCCTCCTGCCCTGTGTGATAATCTCCCTACAGCTGACTTTAAATTTCTTCTTTTTATTTCCAGCAAGAGGGGAAAAGCTATCCCAGCCCAGGGCAGTCACAGTTCTCCAAATTCTACCAGCCATCCTACTGTTTTCAGACACATCCTATCAAAGGAACAGGACAGGTTAGGATTCAATTAATCCAAAGCTCCCTTCCCAGTCCACCACTGGCATACCCCTTTTTAGCTCCTATTGCTGAAGTCACTGACAGCAGTGGAACAGTGGTGGATAAGCTTTCCACTGGCCTAAGAAGAACAAAGATTACATTACCCCATAGCCCCCAGGCCATTCTTCCAGGGGCCATGAAATTGCACCCTTACACTCTCAACTTTGCTAATTTACTAATTACATGGTTTTAACAGCATAACCACTGTCTTTTAAATGGCTCTGGTTGTGCTAAGATAGATCAGCCTGGTTTGTTACTGTTGTTATTTGCAGTCAAGTTGGCTCTGACCTATGGTGAACTTATGAATGAGAGACCTCCAAGAACCTCATTCAAATTTGTTCAGGTTTTGCAAATCAAAAACTTCCATTTTTAAACCAATCCATGATATGTCCAAAGTACAATAGCCTGAGTTCAGTTTGATCAGGCTTCATTTCTTCTCAGACCCACTTACTGACATTTTTGGCTGGCCATGGTATCTGTAGATCCCTCTGTTAGTTTCAAATGAGTTGGTTTTCTTCCTGTCAGCTTTCTGTACTGCCCAGCTTTAATATTCATACATAGAAAGCAGCAAATTTATGTCGCTTTCAGTTGGGTCATTTATCCTGCAAGTATTCTGCCTCAAATATGGTATGCTTCAGGATGTCCACAGAACAATTTCTTCCATTTGTAACCCTCCAATGTATTCTTACCACTTTTTGGGTTTTTTTGTTTCTTTGTTTGTTTTGCTTTTTTCCTTATGAGAAAAAATATCCGATAAAGAGGAAAATATGGAAGAAGCATACAGCATCTTTTCATTGCCAGTGCTATAATTCTCTGTCTGGAAACATGATACCCCTGGATTAAGGCTTACCTCAGTTAACAAAGGCTCTGAAGCACCTTTTTACAATAGCATTTAATGACCCCAGCTCCACTTTCTTCCTTGTCCTCTGCCCAGTTGGAAGAGTTGTAGCAGCATCAGAACTGGGAAGATGATGTTGGAATTTTGAAGAGAAAACAGCTCTAGGTGTAGTATTATACCAGCATGATGTCTGAAATAAACAATGCTAGGAAAGAATGGGATTCTGTTCTAACTGATCCTACTGTATCTGTGTGTGCCTGGCATA
This sequence comes from Urosaurus nigricauda, assembly GCA_034509955.1. Taxonomy (NCBI): domain Eukaryota; kingdom Metazoa; phylum Chordata; class Lepidosauria; order Squamata; family Phrynosomatidae; genus Urosaurus; species Urosaurus nigricauda. Next base: position 85,409,814 of record JAOEGL010000001.1, on the reverse strand, counting down.
GTGGCAAGCTAAACACCAGCTGCTTCCAGAATATCTTACTGAGCATGTGTGAACAGGAAAAAGAAACCAGAAATTAAGGGGAAGAGCAGATGACCCTGCCTCACCAGCCCCCCCCCCCCCAGAGTGTTTTTTAAAAAGCATAGGTCTAGAAGTTTGGCCACCAAAAAAGTGGAGGCTGGTAAAAGAAGAAGAAGAAGAAGAAGAAGAAGAAGAAGAAGAAGAAGAAGAAGAAGAAGAAGAAGCAGCAGCAGCAGCAGCAGCAGCAGCAGCAGCAGAAGAAGAAGAGTAGTCGTCATCCTTGGATATAGTATGGAAAAAAGCTGTCAGATGATCTCTAGAAGGTTCAAAAAATTATTTATTTATGCAAGGCTTACCTGATCTTTTTTCTTCTCATTCATTTCACATGTGCATATTGCTAATTTTGGATAACAAGTTTTCTGAAACATGCTGAACTGTTCTTTTATTTCCATTTTTCTTCTTGTACCAGGGAAAAATTGGACTCTGGTCAACATTTGGCCTCTGGTATAAGTTTTTCTGTTAAAAGAAGTAAGATTATTTTGTTAACTGAGATATACCTGTATTGTGAATACATACAGTAACCAATATACCTGTCAGAATGTGTATCTTTTTAATTTTATTAAGATAAAATTTCATTTCAGTCTTACATTGTCCATATTTCTGTAGTCACATTTACATTTACATTTTCATACCTGAATTCCATATTGCTCATCCTTCCATACAGAACAGCATTTCTTTAATTATTTTTCCTTCAGTTACATGGTTCATACCATTTCATTTGTTAACTAAGGACTTTATCGCATGCACTTGTAAAACCATTTTGGGGACAGGAACGGGACTCACGGGGGCATGAGTGAACACATTTTACCGCACACACAAGCGTCCACAAAGAGGCCCCATTCCGGCACCCATCCCTGTCCCGTGCCAAGAAGCATTAAATCTTCTGCTCGGAAGACTTCCGTCCAGACAAAATGGCACCCGTTGGCACTGAACAGGGACAGCTTGCGTACAGGTGCCAGAACAGGGTCTCTTTGTGGATGCTTATGTGTGTGGTAAAATGCGTTCACGCTCGCCCTCACAAGTCCCGTTCCCGTCTCCAAAATGGTTTTACAAGTTCATGCGATAAAGTCCTAATCCAAACAGCATTCTCTCTCTCTGTGTGTGTGTCTGTATGGCTCTCCTTTGCACAATGTATAATTAAGACATTTTAAATCAATGCTTATTCCATTATCTATCTGTTAAATCAAGATTTATTAAAGCAACCAGTTTCTCTATATTTCATTTTTTTTATTGTTTCTTCCTACTAATACATGACTTCCATTTGTTTTTCTTGTGATATAATTGAATTGTTGTTATTATACTAAACCTCTAATTTTGAAAATGATTTTTGTTTATTCCCCATACTTCCTTCCTATATCACACAACTGGTAACCAGTCCTTTTCCACTTTCTGGGTTGATCTGTTGTTCAGTATGAATGTTAATCTGTCCATCTCCCTTAAATCACTAACTTTTTGTACCCACTCCTGAATCAGTGAAGGATCTTCTAACTTCCATTTTTTATGCTAATTTTAATCTTGCCATTGTGATCAAATACAATATTACTCACCAATACTACTCACATGTCTATATTTTGGTATAGGTAGTTCCTAGTTGTAATTAATGTCCTGTGAGACCATACATAGCCATTGATGAATATTGTGTTTCTCTGAACTTGAAGCTAAAATGCAAAAGCCAAATGAGCCACAGTTGTTTTTTTTCCCAATGTGTCATTGCAGAAAAGGGAAAAAAACCCTGAACACTTAGTAAGGGGGTGTCAGGGTGGAGCACTTGTACTGATTTTAACAATGAAATGAAGCTCCTTTTCATCTCCCATGCTATAGGACTCCCTGCTGAACTACCCCACAGGACATAAGGAATAGCATGAAAATTGTGTTTAATGGCAATAAACATGTAGTAGTCTTACCTGTGTGTGAAAGCAACCCACCCTCTGTAGCAATGCAACAAGTGATGAGAACACATGGTGTCATAAACTGATTTAGGTTACGTAAGCTGGTTCTTATCTAATTCACTATAGTTCACTGAGGTTGACTAAATGTGTGAATTGGAAACTGTACTGTGACAACAAGGTGCTACAACAGTGAGGTAAACAAAAAGGCTTTGATCAGGTACATGGCATGATAGGGAAATTCCAGGGAAGTATCACCCCAATGACAAGTCATCACAGAGAGACCAATGCCAAAATATAAAATAAATTAGGCTTACAACTACTCCTTCAGGCCAGTATCCATTAATAATCACTTCTGTGTGAAAGAGCAGTTCATTTCTCAGGCACTGCCCTTGAGCTGGATTCAGACTTAGCTATGCCTAGAGTAGACCCACTGATATGAAAGGAATCATGATTTCAGTGGGTCTAGTTATGGCAAAGTCTGGGTCCAATGCCATGTCTTTCTTTACCACACCATTTATCCTAATTCATTGGATAAATATTAACATTAGGCACATCTGCACTGTAGAAATATTACAGTTTGACACCACTTTAACTGTCATAGCTCTGTCCTAAAGAATCCTGTGATATGTAATTTTGTGAGACATCAGCACTCTTTGGCAGAGAAGACTAAAGACCTTATAAAACTACAATTTCCATGTTTCCATAGAATGGAGCTACATAAAGTGGTGTCAAACTGCACTGCAATATATGTAGATGCACCCATGAAGTATAAAATCAAAAGGTGATTCAAGTAGTATCTCACTTTGCTGTTATTTCATGTGAGGTACTTTTGTAAATGTTTCAGTATTGTCTCCTCCTATCCCACTCTCTAAAACATCCAAAAGCAGATTCAGAAGAAGAGGCCTAGCAAGATATGAACCCAGTTAAGTTGCCTCGTGCTAAGCTAAGCTAGATCATGGGTCCAAATAGCTCAGTACTGACTGGCCGTGGCTGTTCAGGGTCTCAGGCAGAAACCTTCCCCAGCCTGTGGTGAACACACCAGAGATTGAACATGGAACCTTTTTCGTGCAAAGTTTCCTCAACTGAGTGAAATTCCTTCCAAACTGTGGCCATACCATGGCAAAATTGAGAACCAAGTGCCTCTTCCTACATGTGCCTACCCAATGATTGGAGTCTGTGGGGTGGGGGGCAGGACTCCTCTGGGTCCCACTAGTAAAGGCCATATACTATGTTGGGACATAGGAGAGGACCTTCTCAGCCATTTTACCCTAATTGTGGAATAGCCTTCCCTTAGAGATCAAATTGGCACCAACACTCATTTCGTTTAGGTGCCAAGTGACAACTTGCCTGTTCATCAAGGCCTTTGGGGCTGACTGATTCATCACCAATTGTCTAATTTCTTTAAAGCCCCCTATGGTTTAGATCCAGGTTAACTATGGGATTACCTTCTTCCGTGTAATCCACCCCTCTGTCCTCTGATGGACATTGACTTCAGCCAGCCAAAAATAGGTTGGCAGCCATCAGCCAGAGGACTTTTTCTTCAGCCACCCCAGATGGTGGAACAACCTGCCAGAAGAGATTTGTCAGCTGATGCTTTCCAGATTTAAGACAGCATTGAAAACCAATTTCTTCCAGCAGGCTTATTCAAATGATTTTTAAATTGTGAATTTAAATGACAAATTTTAAATGTGGATTGTTTTAATATGTGTATGTCTTATTTTTGTGTATGTCTTTTGAACTGATGTGTGTTTTAACTGATGTTGTGTATTTGTTAACTGTTGTTCTTCCCCACCTCAATCCATGGTGAGAAATAATAATAATAATAATAATAATAATAATAATAATAATCCCAAATACTGTTGCACATAGATTTTAAAACTTTTACATCTGTTTTTAACTTGTTGTAATTTTTAATATTTATATCTTATTTAAATGATTTAAATTGTTCCAAACTGATTACCTTGCTGTTTTATTGAGAACATTTTGATACAGGACAAATACACTGGTCCCCCGGGTTACGAAGGTAATCCGTTCCGGGATTACCTTCGTAACCCGGAAGTCGTTCGTAACCCGGGGGGACCGCTTTCGCGGACGGACCGCGCGGCCATTTAAAGGGGCCGTGCGGCTTTTTTTCCGCTTTTTTTTGTATCCCGGGGGATCCTTCAGATCCTGGGGGATACAATGGCGGTCCCACCGCCTTCGGATCCCGGGGTTTTCGTAACCCGGGGGATTCGTAAGGCGGGGGACCACTGTATAAACATTTTAATAATAAATTAATTAATGTGGATTCTAGAAAAAGGAAGAGATCCATTAAAATGATCCCATGAACTTGTCCTTTCAAATACAGTATAGACCTGTCCACCAAATCTGGAGAAAATCTAGGAGATCTTGAACCAGAAAGATGAAAGATGAAATGGAGGCTTGTTCCCTTAAATTTTTACTGCATATTTCTGCATATAAACCTGTTTGAATAATTCTGCACATTCTAAAGTTTGTGCTTTGGCACTTTCCAGGCCTTTCAGAGAAAAATCCTAAATGATATTTTCAGAAAAGAATCTATATAATTTCAAATGTCAATATAATTACAAATTGCAGGAGAATTTATTCAGAACCTGTAAAAGAAAGACACATTGCCACCATGTGGTAAAAGTTATATTCAAGTAGAAAACTTGTGGTTGGTTCTCATTGGTATGATGCTGGCATTGGTCTAAGAAGCTTGCACAGACAGACGTTTCACACACAGGGGTCCACTTTGGTACAGCTATTTTTACACAAGTCCTTTGTCTTGACTGTATCGCTTGTAGATTCTATAGTGGTTCTGCTTTATCATCATACTACTGTATGTTTATTTAACAAAGAAAGGGAGGAGGATAAAAGGATACTTTTTTTTTTTTTTGCTTTGATATTGGCTCTTCCAAATGGAGCAAATGCTTCAGGATGTTGCAGTAGATGTTTGGTTGTTTTTGTTGTTATTTTTAATATCCAAATGAAGTTTCTCTTGTCCCAAAGTATTTTCCTGGTAATTCTCAGCATAATTTATCCCTGAAGTGGAAATAACTACAAACTTGCAAACTCCCCACACCTTCATCTGGAGGAAGCCTCTGAGATCACACACACTGGCCCTGGGGGGAAGGTCAGGTTGTCAATTGAAAAGAAGGCACATTTTGATGCCATGTCCAACCATATTGTAATATTATTATTATTATTATTATTATTATTATTATTATTCACTTTGCTTAGTTGTTCAATATCTGATGGTGGCGGGGGGGGGGGGAGGGATGAGTCACATCTGATGTTCCTTCTTGCCTTGTGACATACAGAAACCTGGGGAGTGCTCCTGGAGAGGTTATGTTTAATGCTTGGGCAGAAGAAGGATTTTCAGGAGGTGTTGCGTGTCACACAACCAGTAACAAGCAACTGAAATTCCTGCACAACCATTAAAATTAAGAGCTCTCTCTAGTTTTCACACTAGCACACTAGAGAGGTATGAACACTTAGATCTATATGGTGGCCCTCCTTGGCCTCCTACCACTCTTCCAGACCACTGCTGAGAGTAGTGGTTCAAGAGCCTCTGAGGACTCTTCAGAACCTGGCATGGCTGCCATGCCAGACTCTGATGGAAAGGAACACCCCCCCCCCCCCAGCATCTGCCACTGCTGAGGGAGGTGATTTCATGGCCTCCTGATGGCCTTTTGGGACCTGGCGTGGCTGCTAGATGCTGCTACACCTCTTACTTTCCTTTTTGATCTATTTCTTGGAATAGGTTATACAGTACCCCTCTATTAATACAATCCAATCATGAGACTCATCCCACGTGGTTTTGGTGATGCCTGTTATCTGCCTCATAACAAAACTTAGCACATTACCACACGAAGTCTATTCTTGCCTCAGTCATTTTAGTTAATAAAACCAAAAGTATACTAGTTTGAGAGCAGCCATTAGCACACATCTCCGCAATAGTATGTCTGAGACTGTTTCTGTCATCTGACTCTCTTCTACACTTCCTCTTAACCCCACTTCCCTGCCCTATGCCCTACCCAGTGTGCCTTTTAGGATTTTTTTTTAACTTAAAATTTATTTTTAATATAATTCCCGAGTTTTGCTAATCCGATTTAAGTAAAAAAGAAAAGAAATAGACAAAAATGAAGGAAATCAGCTTGCATGGGAGTAGCAAGGAGGAGGGGATACAGGGAGCGAGAAGGACACAGTGATGTTACATGACTACCAATATTGGAACTGCCATGGCAGCAACACACCTGAAGACTAATGGGACTGCAGCTCAATTGGGAGCTTATTGATGGGTTTCCCTCATCAACTGAAAGAAGCTGTGGGTCAGAGGTGATGTCGCATTAAGTATAATCAAAAGCACTATTTTCTGATCTTAATTGCAGTTTAAAACCCATGTGTGATAATCTCTTTAGTCATCCCAGGGAGTGGCTTTAAGGACCTATTGGTTGGGAATATACGTAGTATTTCTGCCACCATGGAACATTTACATCCTTGGCATACCTTTTTTAAATGAGAGCAGTTGTGTGCCAGGTCATCTAGTAGTAATAATATAATAAAATGGGATGATTACCTTTTAGAGCCATGGACTGTCTGGTACAATATCTGATAAGGAGCAATAAATAATCTGAGAGCTACTCCATTAATTTGCTCCATTGAATTGCTTCTGGATAAGAAAATCCTTTGAAGCAGAGAACCAATGGGACTTACAATTAGTACACGTACATATTACGTGTATGTGTTGTCTAAGTCAGAAAATGAAACAATAGTGATCCTGCTCAAAAATGCAATGGGAGGAAGGTTCTACTTCTGCTGTTATTATAATTAAGCTCTTAAAATAAAATTAAAAAATCAGCCCCATGAATTAAGATTTATTTACTGGTTTCATGTTTTTAATACCTGCATCTTTATCTTACCTAGAGAAGGAAGGTTAAGAGGTGATAGGATAGCCTATTTAAATATTTGAAGGGATGTCATATTGGGGATGGAGCAAGCTTGTTTTCTGCTGCTCCAGAGAATAGGAGACAGAGCAATGGATGCACACTACAGGAAAAGAGATTCTGCCTCAACATCAGGAAGAGCTTCCTGACAGTAAAAGCTGTTCTATAGAGTTGCTTAGAAGTGATGAGGTTCTTTGTCTCTTTATTCCCAAAGCCCCAGTCCCTTTGTTTTTCTTTTGTTTCAAATATCTTTCCATCGGAATGAATTGGAATCCAGGGAAAAGAACATTCTGTCATAGTGGTTTTTATTATCTGAATAGTTCCAAGAAATGATAGATGTTGTTTAGAAAGTGGCTCCGTTTTTACAATTGAAAAGTAAAGGTTAAAGTAGAATACTCTACTTTCCTACAATAAATATTATTTCAATGCATGTAGGCTGATGTCTACAAAAGCTCATGCTACTAGCTTCTTTCTTTCAGTTAGGGGCTGTACATATTAGGCCGAAGGGACTGAAGGATGCCACCTCTTTTCACCCCAGATTATTGCTGCAGCAACCACATGCCACGGCCATAGCCACTGCTGTGTGGCATGATGACATCCCTTTGGCGCTGTGCCATTTAGATGCAGCACCAGAGTGTGTGGACTGGCACATACCAAAATGGCACCCTGGTGGCAGCATAAGGGCATTGAGCGTGGGGACGCTTTTTGCCAGTCTGTACAAGGCCTTAGTCTCAAAGGTTCTACAAAATCCCTTTACATACTGTTTCTATAACAATTAGGTATAGAGAGGGAACTTTGAAGTATATTGTCTTGTTTTTTCCTCTGTGTATCTTGATTTGTATAATTCAAGCTTTTTTAGCTTGCTGCCTACAGAGATCAATTCATAGAATCATTGAATCATAGAATCATAGAGTTGGAAGAGACCACAAGGGCCATCCAGTCCAACCATTGCCATGCAGGAACTCCCAATCAAAGCATCCCTGACAGATGGCCATCCAGCCTCTGCTTAAAGACCTCCAAGGAAGGAGACTCCACCACCCTCCAAGGGAGTGTGTTCCACTGTCGAACAGCCCTTACTGTTAGGAAGTTCCTCCTAATGTTGAGGAAGAATCTCTTTTCCTGAAATTTGCATCCATTGTTCCACGTCCTAGTCTCTAGAGCAGCAGAAAACAAGCTTGCTCCCTCCTCAATATGACATCCCTTCAAATATTTAAACAGGGCTATCATATCACCTCTTAACCTTCTCTTCTCCAGGCTGAACATCCCCAGTTCCCTTAGGCATCCCTCATAGAGCATGGTTTCCAGACCCTTCATCATCTTAGTTGCCCTTCTTTGGACATGCTCCAGTTTCTCAACATCTTTTTTGAATTGTGGTGCCCAGAACTGGACACAGTATTCCAGGTGGAGCCTGACCAAAGCAGAATACAGCGGCACTATTACGTCCCTTGATCTAGACACTATACTTCTACTGATGCAGCCTAAAATTGCATTGGCCTTTTTAGCTGCTGCATCACACTGTTGACTCATGTTCAACTTATGGTCTACTTGTACTCCTAGATCCCTTTCACACGTAGTTTCATTCAGCCAGGTGTCCCCCATTTTATATCTGTTCATTTCATTTTTCCACCCTACGGGCAGTACTTTACATTTCTCTGTATTGAATTTATTTTTGTTAGCTTTCTAGTCTATTCAGGCCCAGCTTTCTAGTCTATTCAGGTCATTTTGAATTTTGATCCTGTCCTCTGGGGTATTAGCTACTCCTCCTAGTTTAGTGTCATCTGCATATTTGATAAGTATGCCCCCAATTCTGTCATCTAAATCATTAATAAAGATGTTGAATAGCACTGGGCCTGGGACAGAGCCCTGTGGGACCCCACTGGTCACTTCTTTCCAGGTTGAAAAGGAGCCATTATTGAGCACCCTTTGAGTTCGGCCGGTCAGTTAACTTGTCTATCCCACATTTGACAAGCTTGTTTGCAACAATGTCATGGGGAACCTTGTCAAAAGCCTTACTGAAATTGAGATATACTATATCCACAGCATTCCCTTCATCTACCAATCCTTCCTCACTTTCTCTTCAAAAGTTAATGTTAATGTTTTTACAATCCTTTGTCTGAGAAGGAAGCATCCATAAAGTTTCTCATCCTCAGAATGGCTGATATGTGCACACATAAAAGGTTTTTTTAACTTTATCAAAGCATCCTGCATACTTCTATCCTATTTTATACCAGAAGCTCATGTTATACTGGGGCACACTGCACTCTGTTTAATATACAGCCCACCTTGGTGTCCGTGAACTTGCCATCTGCAGATTCAAGCATCCATGAATGGCAAGCCCACGGGAGGGGGGGGGGCAATGGCAGAGGAGGAGGAGGAGGAGGAGGAGGCAGGAGGAAGAAGAGGAGGAGGCAGGAGGAAGAAGAGGAGGAAGAAGCAGAATGAGGAAGAGGCAGGAGGTAGAGGAAGTGTTGGGAGGAGGAAGAAGAGGAGGAATAGGAGGGAGGAGGAAAAGGTGCCAGGCAGTGAGAGCTAGGAGAAAGGGAAGGAGAAAGAAAGAAATGCAAGTCCCGTTGTCCCCAATGGTGGCATGGCCACATGGCAGACTTGGGCCAACTGTAAATACCAATATTTCCTACAGGACGTACATCTGCATCTGGACATAATGTTGATGGAGCTGCACCTGCTTCTCCTTTCCCTTTGAGACCATGGCAGGTTTGATTTATTGAAGTGGGTCTATTTTAAGTATGGTAACTTTGACTCACTTCATATATGCCAATAGATCTCTGTCAATGTAGTGTGCAAATTTTGCCAAAGATTGAATCTGATATTGTCATCTGTTCCCTATAAAAAAAGTCAGTGCTCCACCTGAATAGGTAAAAGGCAGACAGATCTTATAGTTCAATAACTATCAGGTGACTTTTACTTTAAAATACCAAGAGTGATTCACTATTGCTTTATTCTTAGAGTTGCTCTAATAACACACCTCAGAGCGAAAACACAGGGAAAGAGTTGATGCTTAATCTTAGCACCTATTGCTTCACTGATGCTATGAGGTAATTGACATTATCATCACCAGAAATTGCCATAGGCTGAATATTACATCTTGGCTGTAATAGACACGTAAGTTAATGTGTTAAATTTCTGCATAGGTCAATGCACAGGAGAGTAATAATTCTTTAGTCATTGCAGATTTGATGACATATTGGGATGCCCAATAAGTGGTGTTCTGAGTCAGAAGAAGAACTATGCTAAGTTGAAGCAAGTCTCATTTCAACTTAATGGATCCCTACTTCTGAAATTCTGTCTTCATAATATATTCACATATCCATATCATGACCCATTATGAACCCTCATCTGTTTTCCCAGCTTCCTATGAGGGCTCTGATGCTAGGACAGATGTGAAAAGTATATGGTTGGCTTGGTTTTGTAGGAGTTTTCACACAGGGAAAACTGGAAGTTCAAAAGGGCCAGAACCCGCAGTTATCCAGCATATTAGGCACAATTGCGCAAATGGTTTTCAAACAATGTTGCACGCAAACTGCTTAGAATCTGACAAGAAATGACATAAACCAGGAAAGAAGCATTTTCAGGAAAATATCAGAAATTCATTTCCATTTCATTCACAAATTCACTCTTTTGCTCAATTGCTGTAGTGTGAAAGCTACTTGCAGTTTATTCATGGGATTCTCCCTGTTTTTGTGTTTGTTGCCAGATTTCCCATGTCTTTGGGGGGGGGGGTACGTTTACTTCCAGTGCCACAGAATAAGTAAAAAAAAAAATGCTTGTCTGAGTACTGGCGCACCCCCCCCCCCCCGCTTCAGCCGCATTGATCCCCAAACTGTCCCCTTTAAGGAATTTTGGACTTCAGCTCCCAGAATCCCAAGTTATTGGCCAACATGGCTGAGGATTCTGGGAACTGAAGTCCAAAATTCCTTAAAGGGGACAGTTTGGGGATCACTTCAGTCCTCCTTCCGAGCCAGAGCTCTTAAAGAAACAGCTACTGAGGCAAAGGCAGAGACAGAGCAAGCAAGATAGAAAAAAGGCTGTTACCCTTTGCTCTTTCCTGTGTCCATCTGTCCGTCTCTTGCTTCAGCCTTCCCCTATAGCCAGGGCTCTTAAACGAACAGCTGCTTAAGGAAGGCAGGTACACACACACAGAGAGAGATTTGTCATGGTCTACATGTGAAAATCATTTACACAGTTGACCACTTTTCTGGGATACATGCACTTTTATCATTATTGTGATGGAGGTACATTTGGTCACTTCATGTGAAAATTATTCACGCATTTGCACACAAGTGCAGATTGATCTCAGATTTGCGTAATTGTGAGTTAATAACGGGTTCTTACCATTTTAAACTTCCAATTTTCCCCTATGTGATAAACTCCTTGTTTTGACATAGGGCAAAGGTACCAAAGGAAAAAAGAAGAGTTGAAAAGTGTAATCTACCAGCACCTTTAAGACAAAATAATTTATATGATCTTTCATGGATTTCAATCCACTTCTTCAGGCACGCTGGTGGTCTTCCTTTCAAAATTCACATATATTAGCAATTAAATGTTAGCATACAGATAATAGGATACAGAAAGATGCAATTTGCGGCACTGGCTGTAAACCTTCAAAGAGCTGTGTAAAGTGATGCAGGCCTGTCAGGATGGTTCTTAGTTCTGAGATGTGAAAACAATCTCCTTAGCAAAATTCAATTCCCCTCATTTCTTTGTGTTGATCAGACAAAATCTGCCATGAAAACCTGATTAAAAGCCTCAACAGACTGGCATTAAAGGCCGGCATTGAGGCGGAGTGGGGGTATGGTGTCTGCATGACACACGCCCTAACTCTGCCCCCATGTCAGTGTGACACTTTGCACCCCGCCACATGGCAGGTGACACAGCACTCCCCTGGCATTGCATCCAAAAAGCTATGGTGCCCTTTCCACTGTTCCTTTTTGCATCATGGAAAGGCCAGATCAGGGCCACAGCATTTACTTGTCATGCCCCTGATCCAGCGAAGACAGAGGCAGTTGCAGACTAAAGTGAATTTATTCCTAATTTTTGCACCAGATATATCCTTGGTATTCTTTCATCCAAATTAGGCAAACCCACTGTAGCATCTATGGAGCCTTGGAATTAGGAAAATAGGTGATGATTTAGTGCAAGCGCCTCTCTCCTCTTTTGCTTTCATATTTCATTTTACAAATGAGCTTACATAATGTACATATTTGTAAGATGTATGTGGATCAAGTAAATATAGGAATTGTGAGTAGGTGATGCACAAGACCCTTCTAGAGCAGACCAAAGACCTATCTAGACCAACTGTGCCTCTGAGAAGCCCACAAGCAGAACACAAAGCAATATACCCACTAAGCCACTGGCGTTCAGAGACATGCTGAGTCTGAGCTTATACAGCCATCATAACCAGAAATCATGTTGAGACATATTGTTATGTCAAATTCTTCTTCATAGCCACTTGTACCCATCATTGCTACATCTTGTTCTACAATTTAATTTCACAACTTAACTATGTGATTACCCTTACACACCTGGAGTCTAAATACCTTAAAGGCACCAGGTCCTGTTTGACCTTGGAAGCTCAACTCATCAAGTTAGTACTTGGATAGGAGTCCTCCAAAGGATATCAGGTGCTATAGGAACCTATATTCCAGAGAAAGAAACTGCCAAACCTATTTCTGAGCATTCCTTCCTAAGAAAACCTTATGAAATTCATGGGGTCATCATAAGTCGGCAGGTGCCTTGAAGGCACATACACATAAATACACCCTTACACGTACACAAACTCCTTCCATTTTTACTTTCTTAGTGAAATGTCAGAGGTGTATGTTTATTGTTTCTTAGCACACATCAATCACAGTGATACCTTTATTACACCTAATAAAGGTATCACCATAATTTGTATTTTTTATCTTCTTGTATTTTCCTGCAAGGTTAACATGGCTACATGTGATTATATTCTATAGTGAGTAATGCAGAAACCCAAGTTATCCAATGATAGCATTTACTCAGACTTGCTTGCCTTATGAACTCTGAGGACAAGTAGATCATATTGTTGGCTTCCTATACCTTTAATGCGAATTTCTGATAGATAAGTTGTTAAGACCAAGAACAAAACTGAACAGAAGCACATGCTTGGGATACTTATATCAGTTCATCAGTTGTAAACACCTAACAATCACCTTTATCTATCATTTGCCTTTCACTACCAGTTACAGTTTTAAAGCTTTATGAGAAGAATTATATTTAATGTTAATGATATCATTATTTAATGATAAGTGAGTAACACAGGAGGTGTGTGTATTTACGTACCAGGAATCCCATAAAACTCCACCATACTGACGCAGCTAATTGTTGGGATTATTTTGGGTCAGTGACCACTACTCTTGCAACTACTAATTGCTAATGGCCTCTAAATAAATATCATTAAGCAGGCACTTAAGAAGCTGTCTTACACTGAGTCAGGCCATTGATCCCTTTAGTCCAGCATGGGCAACTACAGGTCAGAATGAGGATTCTTTCCTAACCCTAACTGGACATCTCTCCTCCTCCTTCTTTTTAAATAAAAAAAAAGCTTTATAATCTCTCTCAACATAGTATCAATGATCTTGAAGCATCTATTCTGGAATAAAGAAATTTGTAACAAGAAATTATCCCCAACAAACTTTTGCACTTCAAGAGACTTGAGATTCAGTATGCAGATTTATTGCTTTTGAACCTCAGAACTGCCTGAGCACCAGCCTGAACTGTATCACCTTAGACAACTACAGTGCCTTTCAGTAGTGTATTTATGTCCAGTGTCAAAAGCTTCATCTTTCTGATGTAGTTATGTGATTACTAATATAACTGAGGTTTGATATCAACTGCATTAGTGCATCTGAAGAAGGGGATTGAAAGCCATTAAATGCTCATGCTAAAATAAACCAGTTAGTCCTAAATGTGCTGCTAGATTCGTTCTTTACCCCCTCCCTTTTCCCTTTTTATGTTTGAAGAGAGCTACTCCTAGATAAGATTGCATCCTCGGTGTATTTTGCCCAGTACATTGGTTTCAAAGTTTTATTCAAATTGTAGGAGCCCCGAAAGTGGAATTTCACTTAGAATTGTCTCACTGGTAGAAAGCAGGGAGTCTTTACTAATTTTCCATGACCCCCAAATCACTTTCCCTCCTCTGGCAGATAATTAAGGGACAACTAAAGAAGGAGAGGAAATCAGCAAAAATTGCCTTGCTCTCAACACAGCCAGTAGAAAACACACTCCTGGGAAAAACGCATACTACCAATAGAAGGAGCTACACCTGGGCTAGCAGGCATTCCCACCAACCCACCTTCCATAGTAGCCCTCTGAAAATAGTACAAAGAGGTTCAAGAAACCTATTGACTGAGAGCAAGCGATAGTGCAGGAGGAGGGGGTACTCTGGATAAAGACCATCCACGAATGGAGCTCTTTTGTTCATTATTGTCTCACAACAACTAAAGTAATGTCAATAATGCAAAACAATCAACTTCTACAGCCGCCAGCATGGTCATCTTTTAAACAAAGCTAACCAGGGACCAACAAAGGGATCTAGACCTCTGGCAACTATACCTTGTACAATTTATAGCAATGCACCTCTGACAATTATAATTTGTGTATTTACTCATTCACAGTAGTAATACAGTGGTTCCCCAGTTTACGAAATTAATTCGTTCCAGCACCCCTTTCTTAAACCGAAAAGATCGTAAACCGGGGCCCCTTAAACCAGCCCCCACACCATTTGAATTTCCCGCCGCTTTCTTTTCTTAAACTGGGTTTTTTCGTAAACCGGGGCCATTTTTCCAGCCCCAGCTCTTTCATAGACCGGGGTTTTCGTAGGCCGGGGTATTCGTAAACCGGAGGACTACTGTATCTTTCTATAAAGAATCAGCTAGCCAGAAATACAGCTGCTTCTAAAGAAGAACTACCCATGTATAATAATAAACAATTTGTTGTTTCCTCACCCCAACTTTGGTGTTGGTGTTGAAGAACCAAGAAAACAATCTCACACTTGATTGGTAAATATTAAAGAATATGAAAAGATTTACTGCTATTTACAGCCTAGGCAGAGTCTAAGAAATTGTGAATTCTATAGTATTTTTGTTTTTACAACAGCAACATTACTGTTGTAGTAAACAGTGATTGTAGTAGACAGCACCAGTTGGGGGCCTTGTTTACTATCTGACCTTTTGTGGAACTATTCCACTACAATCTGTCATCACACATCAAATGACTTTAAAACAAGAGCAAAGTACTCTAATCACAGTGGGGCTTTTTACATTGGCAAGAAAGTGTGACATGAAGTTGCACTTTCCTTAATGCTTAGCAGCTAGACAGCAAGCCCCAGGTGTGCATTTAAAAGGTACAGGGCAGCTAGACTGAGGTTTTTTCTGTGGCTCAGCAACTACATGGGAAGCTGTCAAAACGCTACAAACACAGGTGGAGCAGCTACATGGGCGGCAAGGAACGTGGCTTTTAGCCGCGCTTTAAACATTTTTTTCCCTTGCTGGCTGCGAATTGCGCAATTGCGCAGGTACACCATACAGTCGGAGCTTATCACATGGGGGAGTACAGGACCATTCCGAAAGAGGGAGAAAGTGAGGTCAGTTCGGAAATGCACGTGATTACGCACAAGCTCATCACACACAAGACAAGAGAGCATCTACACAAAAAGAAAATGCAGAGTCAATACGAAAGAATTCATCACATGTGAACATACTGGTCGGCTTTCTGTTGCAAATTAAGGCATCTTGGGAAATGGTAGCAAAGGCTCATGGGAGTTGTAGTCTGTGTTCTGTCAGAGCATTATATTGAGTTGTCTTGAGGTTTCAGCCCTCTGTCCAGGAGGGATTCCCATATGTCCTCCATTCTTGAGCAGAGGCCCCCCTTTTCCAAGTTGACCAGGCACGTCCTCCTTTGCCAGGACACGTCCTACTTTTCCAGCCTTCTTTTTGAAGAGGAAGCAGGAGGGCCAGGCATGCTCTGGCCAGGCTCTGGGGGTCTCTTCCTGGCTCCTTCCCTCCCTCCCCGCTGCCTTCCTCCTCCCTTTGGCTGAGAGAGTGTGACTTGCAGGGAGGAAGGGCAGCGGTGGTGCTCCAGGTCCTCCTGATGCTGGGCCAGGGCAAGCTGGAAACAGGAGGAGGAGGAGGAGGAGGAGGAGGAGGAGGAGGAGAGGGACATGGGGCCCCTCTGCTGCCCTGCCTCCCTGCAAGTCACACTCTCTCAGCCAAAGGGAGGAGGAAGGCAGCCAGGAGAGAGCCATGGAGCCTGGCCAGAGTGTGCCTGGGCCTGCCTTCTCCTCCCCCCTTCGGCTGAGAGAGTGTGATTTGCAGGGAAGCAGGGCAGCGGAGGTGCTCCAGGTCCCTCCCCTTCTCCTCCTCCTCTTGCCAGCTTGCCCTGGTCTGGCTGAGCGCCTCCAGTGCCCTGCTGTCTCCCTAGAAGTCACACTCTCTCAGCCAAAGGGAGGAGGTGAAGGAAGGTGCAGGCGCACTCTGGCCGGGCTCTGAAGGTCTCTTCTTGTCTTGGCACCTTCCCTCCCTCCGCACTTGTATCGCTGCCTTTAAATGGGCGCTTTAAAGATACAGAGCCCCATTTAACCGTTCAACTACACCTTAGCCTTTAGATGCAATAGGGGTGCTTTTTACATTGGCTAAAAGGGGCGGTCCAAACTCGCCCCTTCTAGCGGCGAGATGAGGCCTAGGCTGCCACACGGGCAGCCCCATAGGCCTCATCCCGCCGCAACGACCCGCCGCAAAAAAGAGCTCCAGGATCGAGCTCTTTTTTTGCGGCGCGGGAAGGGCGCGATTGGCGCCCTCCCGCGCCGCCAGAGCATCAAAACGTGCGCAGCGCGTCAAAACGCTGCACACGTGATGACGCTTGTACGGCACCACCGTGTAGACGCCGCCATCTTTAAATGGCGGCGTCCATGCGTTTTAGGCTTAGGGAGGGTGTAAAGGCTACGCCCTCCCTAACCCTAAATGCGGGCTTTTTAGCCCTAAAAGCGCCTTTTTTTGCCCGTGTAAAACGGGCCAGCAATGCTGCACCCTTTTTAAAAAAGTAGTGGGGAAATCAAACTACTTTTTAAAGGCACTTCTTCTCCCTTAAAACTCCAAAATAGTGTTTTCATGGCACACTTTCCATTTTTCTCATCTAAAGGCTGGGCTTTCATGCAGCCTTCAACACACCTCTTTTTGCCAATGTAAAATGGGCCAGCTCCTTTTTAAAGCACTTCTTCTCCCTTAAAACTCCAAAATAGTGTTTTCATGGCACACTTTCCCTTTTTCTCATGTAAAGGCTGGGCTTTCATGCAGCATTCAACACACCTCTTTTTGCCAATGTAAAATGGGCCAGCTCCTTTTTAAAGCACTTCTTCTCCCTTAAAACTCCAAAATAGTGTTTTCATGGCACACTTTCCCTTTTTCTCATCTAAAGGCTGGGCTTTCATGCAGCCTTCAACACACCTCTTTTTGCCAATGTAAAATGGGCCAGCTCCTTTTTAAAGCACTTCTTCTCCCTTAAAACTCCAAAATAGTGTTTTCATGGCACACTTTCCCTTTTTCTCATGTAAAGGCTGGGCTTTCATGCAGCATTCAACACACCTCTTTTTGCCAATGTAAAACGGACCAGTGTGAAGTTTTTAAAAGGGGTGGCATGGACCAACAACTGTTCTGTGTGGCAGTATCAGAGCTGAGCACAATCCACTGGCCATAGAATGTCAGCACAATTTGCACACTTAATTACAGAGTCAAAAGGCTGTACCCTATGGCCTTAGAAAATAAACACAGCATGTTCCTTTGGGACAATTCTTCACACAAATGCCTCTAATAACCGTATAAAATAGAGGAAAATAATCCAAGTAAGGAAATTGTCATTTGGGTTGTTATTTTTCTTTTCATAATGAAGTATTGTGGTTAACAGCATATAATGTCACAACATAGCAGGCAAATCTCCAGTTAATCCTCTCCTGCCCCTCTTACTCAGCTGCTTTTTAAATGTCCCAGTTTTTCTCTCCAGCTGCCAGTTTCTCCCTTTGTCCTCAACTTACTTCAGTTGCTGCAAACTGAGTTCAAAATACAGAAGTAGTTATGGATGGGGTTGGGGCAGATTTTTCTCAGGATTTCATCCCTCTCAGTCATAACAATTCACTGACACAATCTCCTATAGGATAGGAGATACTCCAGGCTTTTGATTTTCCTGCAATAGTTATAATGGATGATCACTTCATATAAGCCACAGCTTATTTTCTTGTTTCAAAAAAACATTAGCACATGTGCAAGTTCCCCTCTGGAAGTGGTTGGACATCCACTATAGAACATCTGCATTCAGTTCAAGGTTGATGAACCAGAGTTGCACACTCTGGGCCATTATGCATGCAGATGGGATGTGAAGTCACATGCCCATTTAGTTGCACATCCATTTGAGGATTTTGTTAATACCTCTTATCCATTTAACTTAAGGGTGCTGCAGCACAATCAACAGAGAGTCAGCCTGGTGTAGTGGTTGGAGTGTTGAACTGGAGGTCCAGGAAACTACAATTCAAATCCCACTCAGCCATGAAAACCCACTGGTTGACCTTGGGCAAATTATACTCTCTCAGACTTACCAGAATGGCATTGGCAACTCTTCTGTGAATAATTTTGTCAAGAAAATCTTATGATAGGATCACCATAAGTCAGTATTGAATTGAAAGCCAAATAATCAGCTCATAAACCCAGAACACTATGTAGCCCTGATGTAGAATTGTGGTCCTGGCTGATAAAACAGCCCTTTCAACTGTGCAAAATCTTGAAACATAAACACAGAGTTTACCCTGAAAGATAGAAATTAGAAACTGAGGAATGATAAACTTCTCTCTCTCTCTCTCTCTCTGTCTCCAACTGTTTAGATTTGTCAGGGACAATCCCAATTATCTCTTTCATCCATTTTTTTCACTGCTTTTAAAATGTCCCAGTTTCTTTTGTCTCCTTTCACTTTCCATATTTGTTCTCAGTTTACTTCTATTTGTATAAACTGAGTTCAAAATGCAAAAGTACTTTATACTCCGTTAATTGGGCAGGGAGATGGGAGAGGGAAATCTTGTCCTTCCAAGTAGGATCAGGCAAAAGTAAACTGCTGCAGTCTCTCCTAGCCTATGTTCCTTTAAAGCCCTGCATGGGCTGCCCCTCCTTATTTATCAGAGCTTCTTTCTCTCTTTACCTTCCCACTTGTGCTCTCTGTTCTGGTAGTCAAGGTCTGCTGTCCCAGGCAAGGATTTTCACTGCCCCATATCAGAACCATCCCTTTTCACTTGCTGCCCCTCACTCCTGGAACCTCCTTCCCCCACAAGCACAGATCATCACCTCTTTAACCAGCTCCAAAACTGAGTTAAAGACAATATTGTTCAGAGAAGGGTTCCCAGGCATTACATGATTGTTATCTGTTAGTTGTCTGCCTTATTTTATAGAATGTTAATTATTTTTGTAGAATGTATGCCATAGGCAGGTTTATTTTATCTATTTTAATTAATTGTATGTACAACATTATGTAAATTTACAGCAGTATATAAATAAAGCTTAATGATGACGATCTTCTTTCATATTTTTGTCATCTTGACTACCCTGTGATGTTGCTTGGCCACATGTGTCCCCGTTTTCATCTGTGAAGTGTTTGAGGGTATGAGAGCCAGCATAGTGTCGCGACTGAGTGTTGGACTACAGCTCTGGAAAGCCAGGGTTCGGATCTATGCTCAGCCATGGAAGCCCACTGGGGTGACCTTGATCAAGTCACATTTTCTCACCCATGAGAAAAGCAAAAGTGAATCCCCCCTGAACAAATTTTGCCAAGAAAACACCATGATAGTTTTGCCATAGGTTTGCGATAAGGCAGGAATGCCTTGAAGGCACACATCATGCACACATACATACACATGTGCCTCTTTTAAAAGCAAGTCCTGGAGCTGCTAGAGGTGATTTTAATTAAAATAAGTTCCTTTCAGGATAATCAGTTATCAATATTGACATTTCTTTTTGAATGAATATCTAAACAGAATGTATTCTTTTTATGGAAGTGTATAACAGCTGCCACCTTGTGTTGAAACACAGACAGTGGAAATGTTTGCATCCTCTCCTTTTCTCTCTCCATGCACATAGGTGAGCTTGGGGAAATCTCTTTTTAAATTAGAAATTCTCCCATCTCCAAAACCTGCATTATCACTGAAGAAGAAGCGCCATAAAAGGAGGAGGGACAGTGGGAGCGCAAGATTATTGGCAAATGCCAGTATGCTTAATCTATGGTTACAGTCTGGAATTTTGATTAATCCAATAAACTGAAAGCCTTGCTAAATCAGTTCGGGCAGAGTTTGAAAGAATTTTGCCAAACTCTGTGGCATATCTGGCTGCTTTCTCTTCAATTAATTTGACATTAGATCTTCTAACCAATTCCTAGATCGGTTGTGGGAGAAGACCTTTTCCAGTCACACAATAGTTTTATCTCAAACTCTCTGATAACCTTTTTATAGATTCCAGTTTCTGAATAAAACTAGAGTGCACCCTTGTTATCTGCTGGGTTTTGGTTCCAGCATCCCCCATGGGTAACAAAATCCATGGATATTCAAGTCCCATTAAATATAATGGCAGAGCAAAATGGTCTCCCTTACATAAAATGGAAAATCAAGGTTTGCTATTTGGAATTTATACTATTTTGGAATATTTTCAAACCTTGGATGCTTGAACCCATGGATAAAAAAAAAAAAAAAACATGGATAAGGAGGGACAACTGTACAAACAAAGACAGGGTGAAAGCAGTACTTTGACAAAGTCATTGATTTTAGCATTAGATAAAGTAGGTCCTTTCTCCACTATTTCCTTTTAATGCTGAAAGAGAATAACATGACTGTCCTTTTTCTGAACAGTCCAGAAACCCTTATACTTTCTGTTGTTAGTACTTCCCAGTATGCATCTTATATATTGTTGAACCACTGAAATTTTACTTAGCTTATTTAATTAACAAAGAACCAAATCCCAAAAAGTTCACCCTCAAATTTGGTCAGAGCTACAATGCAGTCTAACACCACTGTAATTCCCACGGCTCAATACTATGGATTCTGAGGTTTTGTAATTTGTTGTGGCACCAGAATTCTCTGACAGAGAAGGCTAAATATCTCATAAAACTACAAATCCCAGAATTCCATAACATTGAGCCATGGCTGCTAAAGCGGAATCAAACTGCATTATTTTTGCAGTGCAGATGCAGTCAGAGTGAGGGCAGCTATGTGAGGTAGCAAGTGCTGAGTGTGAGAAGTGACAGAAAAGTATATGGATGACACAGATGTAGGTGATAGACAATCTGTATTACAATCCAGAGTTAGCCAGCTGCCCAATTTTAAATGGACCTGTGCAGTTGTGGCGGCAGAAAGGTGCCTAATGGCAACTTTTCCCTTAATTGTGCTGCAATTGCGGCACAAAAAACGAGCGGGAATTCCCCGCTCCTTTTTTGCTGCACAGCTTCATCACTGCATCTAGCTGCTGTGGCGAAGTTCCACAGCAAAAAGAGGTGGTGCCAGACCGCCCTTTCTGAGCGATCTGTATCACCCCATCATCATGCCTATTAACTTTCAGGGTGAAAGACTTCAAATAAAGCATAAATAGACCCAGTATCCTCTCTGCAGTCTGCAACAAAAGCCATTTATTTGCAATTACAAACTAAATTCTATGTTTGTAATTCTAGGCTGGCATGAATCATTAGAAAAGACAATAATGATAGGAAAGGTGGAGGGAAGGAGAAAGAAAGGAAGACCACATGCTTGATGGATGGATTCAGCTGAAGAGGTCACGAATATGAATCTACAGGAACGTAGAAGAGCAGTGGAGGAAGTCTTGGAGATATCTCAGGATCCCCAAGAGTTGAGATTGACTCGAGGGTGGTTAACAACAACAACAATATATGTTGGTCATCTTCTTAAAGTGTACAATGTCATTTGATACAAGGTAAGGACTTCCTAGTTATTCAAGACCAACAGGTGGGTTAATGCTTCTTATATTATATGAGCATGATCCAAGGAAAAATTTGGATGGCCACACAACTCTCACCTCTTGTTCAAGAGATATAGCCATACCTGTGTTCATAACTAGTGGCCAAATCATAGAGTTGAAATTATCATGAGATCTTTTTCTGACCCACTCAGTAAATGGTTCATCTGGGCAGAGTAATTCAAATGGACACACACACACACACACTCACACACACACACACATAAATGTTTCTGGGTCAGGCAGTATATTTTGAGTGGGGGCTACATTGGGACCCTCTTCTAGTGATTGACTGCAGGCTCATGCTTCAACTTCTTTTCTAAAGGAGCACAGAAAACACACAGAATTCCTTTGTGTATTAAAGATTAATCACCTCTCAGCACAGCCCTTGTTTTTGAAATGAATATGTTGGCGAACAGTTTCCTCTAATATACGTACTTCTACATAGATTTTCAAACTGTGCAATCTTAGGCCATTTTACAGTCCAAATGCCATTTCCACCTCACAAATGGATCAAAAAGTATGAACTGACTACTGGAACGTATACAAATGAGTATGCCCAATTGTTTATAATTTTCTTTTTACAGCTAATTCAATGACAGATAACATAATAGCATTTTTTTCCTGTAATCTTTATCAAGTTCTAGGCAGTTAATGGAAGGAAGTTACGTTTTTTATGCAGTAATTTGCATTTGTGAAGTATTTTTAACACCCACTGTTATCAAGGAAAAAATGTAGGTATAGTATACAGATCCACTGAAGTGGTATATCTCAATTATATTTCCTTACTGCAATGCAAAATGGATGTACAATCAGCCCTCCCTAACCATGAGCTTGCCATCTGCAGATTGGAGCATCTGTGGATGGCTCCATCCCATTTTCCCCATAGTGGCACATGCATGCAGCTGTGCAAATGTGGCCATATGCACACCATGCCACCATTTAAAATAATGGGACTTGATGTCCCATGTTCTTTGTCATCCATGGGGGGATCCAGAATGGAACCCCTTGTGGATAAGGTGGGCTGACTGTATTATAACATGAGAAAAACTTTCAGTGACAGAAAATCTCAACAACTAATGGCTTCTTTCCAAGATTCTTGAAGACAATACACAGGTACAGTTGAGTGCTGGAGACTTGATTATTTAATGTTTCATGGAACCAATGTATATATCATGAAAGGAATGTGTTTCCTTTCTTTTCCTTAGATAAATATTGCAGGTGCCAGACTGCTTCATGGGATGATGAATGATTTCCTAGACCTCACTCTAAAGGAAGTTGTTCTTTACACTTGTTCTAAAATCTGTTACACATCAAATTTCCTACCATTGCTACAATTATAAGACACTGCCCAAATGGTATTTCACTCATCATCAGCATGTCCCACAGGAACAAGACACTCTTCAGTCATAGGATGGATAGTCCTAAAATGGTTTTGTGAAATATTAGTGTTTTTTATTCCTATCAGGCTGTTGTCCACCCAAGGAAATCATGGGAGTAGTAAAGGTAGTCCTTCCAGCTTAAAGGTTCTGCTTTTCATTATGTTGCTGTCCAGTGGTTGGTTGTAACTGAGCAAATACAAAGAGAGCTCCAGCAAACGGACCCCATTAATACACACTGGAGATGATATTGCAGCTGAAATGGTTACAATTTGAATGGGTTACAGCTACCAGCAATAGCAAGTACAGTTATCAGTGCACTTAAGCACCTTAAGCGGTTTACAATGTGTAAGCTAAATGCCCCCAACAAGCTGGTTACTAATTTTTGTGACCTACGGAAGGATGCCAGGCTGAGTCAATCCCAAAGCCCCTGGCTGGTATTGAACTCACAACCTGCTGGCTGTGAGTGAGTGGCTGCAGGACCAGCATTCAAGCACTGAGCCACCAGGTCTCCCTACAGCCTTGGCACACTAGGGGATGGATGTAGGCATTGGATCCATGCCATAACGTGTTCCAAATCTCTAACAGCTGTAACCAATCCAAATTGTGACAATTTCAGTTCCACTTCTCAGCCTTCACTTACTTTTATGTGGGAGACTGAGAGTGAAATTGGAAGATTTTAAAAGCAGATTTAAAAACGGCACAACAGAGGACTGCCTCACCAAACTGAGGTCTTTGTCGATAGGGTTGCCATATTACAGTTCCTCATATCTAGACATCTAATTTGCATATTATGCCAATTATTAAAAGTATGCACATTATTAATTTGCATTTCAATTATGCAAATTCAACACATTAATCATTGCACTTTTTCTATCATTATGTTTCAACTTCAGTACCAGTATCAAGCTAAGCTCCTTTTTTCTCTCCGCCCCCCCCCCCCCGCCAGCTGGTGAGAAGAGAGGGAGGGCTCAAGGCTGTTTGGAAGTAAAGTTCCACTGTGCTATCTAACCCTAGGCTCAAGCCACTGACACAATCACCACACAACACAAGGCCATCTCTGCTTGCTTCCTTTCCCTTTCCACATTCTGGGCCTGTCTGGGAAAGTGGAGGGGCAGGGATTGGAAGAACAAGGTTGCAATGTTATGCCTATACAATTGCAACCAGAGTCTGCATGGTGGGATGAGGCTCCCACTAGTGCCAGTCTTCTTGCATGATTTCCTGGTTCATCACTTCTGCCACATTTTAACCTATCCATCATCCTGCAATAAAGGAAAAATCCAGAATTTACTGCTTCAGCTGGCCCAGCCACACAGGATCTTTTTAGTCCCTTCAAGCTAGGATTTTCCAGGACAAATGTCAACCCTATTTGTAGGTCATAACCAACACTTTGAATTGTGCCCAGAAATACTGTAGATGAGTAGCCAATGGAGCTGTTTCAACAGGGGAATTGTGTATTCCTGGTAACCAGTTCTGGTTTAGATTGAAGGAGAACCTCAATCTAATGAGGACTAAAGGGGACATTCTCAGTTTTCTTATGTGAAGGTACCATGCATCTAACTCTGTCAAAAGGAAGTAAGAATGTAAGCAGCTGAGAAGCTGATTGACATAGGAAGTGGTTAAGGAACAGGCCTGAATCATATTGATCGTGCCAGCTAGGATAGGTAAATTGAAACATTGTTGTTTTACACTTGAACTGAATGGTGAGACAACCGTTATGTAAATCCCATTGATTCAACATGGCTACTATAGTTGGAACAAGCAATACCATTCAGGGTAGAATGACATGGGAAAGTTTTATTTAAACTCAGTGGTTTAGTTTTGACAGGTAAACCTATTAGGCTTTCTTTACCAGTCATCTTATTGTGGCTGCTTTAAGTCAAGAGTGAGACTAAGGGGCTGTACAGACCAACACTTTGTGCCAGCCTGTATGCATGTTAGGGTACAACTAGGGCTGAGCGTTCACATGCTCAAAGGTTTTGTTGCTCTGCTTGGCCACCGTTATGGTGCACGCCCATCCATACAGCGTGCACCATGATGAGGTATGCTCGGCACAGCTCCCAAGCAGCACTGGATGGAAGGGGCATCATCATGGTGCTCGAGTGCATCTGTGGTGCCCCTTCTAGGATGCAAAAAGAACCTACCAAGAAGTGGGTTCTTTTTGGTTCTTCTGGAGGCTGCACTGTGTGGTTGCCGCAGCCTCCTTCTGGGGCAAAAACGGACGGCATGGAGCCACCCATCTGTAAAGGCCCAATACTGCTTACCATATGTTATTGGACAGCAGTTTCCATCATCCATTCCACCTGTTTAACACTTAAATTCTGCTGAGGGGGCTCTCCTCTGTGTCCCATCAGTCTGGTCATTATACTGTGGTAGGACGGGAGAGGGCTTTCTTTGTTGTAGCACTCTTGTTTTAACACTGTTCTCTTGGAGGCCCAATTCACACCAACACCACTTGTCATACATGTAATACAGACAGTCTTAAGGAATCTACATTCATTAAATTCTCTTCTGTAGTAGTTTTCAGTGACATAGCCATGTTAGTTCCTTGCAACATAAAAAGGAGGATGGGAAGGGGAGAAGGGGGGGGGGAGGAAAGTGGCAGCACCTTTAAGACTAACTGTTTTTTAGTTTAGCATCGGCTTTCATGGATATAAACCCACTTCTTTAGATGTAGTACAAAGTGATATTAAAGCCACAGTATAAAGCATCTTTATTTAGTTGTGGGGATGGGATAGAATGTAATGGGAGCCACAAAGATATAAATCATGATCCTTGCCCTAAATTTTCAAAGAGCTGCATGAACTGATACAGGTATTTCAAATCTTTAGAGTGGTCAATTAATATTCATATGTGAAAGCAATAAATCTGCTTACCAAAAGTCAGTTTCCCTGATTTCAAAACTCACTCTGAGAAGATTTCTTCTATGTGTGTGCAGAACTCTTGTATTAATGTACTGTATGTAGTGTGCCATGAAGCCATTGTCTTTGTTCCTATCTCTGCCAATAGATTGGAAGAGCAAGCAAATGCACCTCTGATGTTGTGGGTAATGTTATTGGCCCCCCGTAATATTGCTCCTAGGGTAGATGTGGAGAGAGAATTGGCATCTGGGTTTGTGGCAGGGTCTTGTCCCTGTATTATATCCCTGTTCTAAATGAGTAGTTTATGATCTGGTGGGTGTCTATAGGCCAATAAAGGCCTGCCTTACAATGCCTGTGAAAGGGCTGTGTTCCCCTTTGCACTTTGTCACTTGCCACTACCATTTCACAGGTTAACAAGAGAAGCTAACTGTACATTTTCAGAGCTCAGAAAAAGTTACTTTTTAAAAAAGAAGAAAAAGAAAAGAAATTGGTGACAGTGATAGCTGCCAGCATCAAAAAGTGGTTAGTTACCATTAGAACTGCAATTTTAAAATGTAACTCAGATACTTCTAGTTACTTTTGAGAAAAGCATCAATGTTTTCTTTCAGTAGCATAAACAGTACCACAAAATCTAGCACTTGAACCATGTGTGTTCTCTCATCCCCACCATTTAGTAAAAATAATGAGAGCCATGAGAATTGGTGCTATATCGCCTGAGAAAAGAAAGGCAAAATGAAGCTTGAAAGCAGTGGCTTTCTCTGTGCCTCTCTGCATGCTGTCATAGCACTTCCATTCTCTTCTGAGGGAGACAGATGTAAAAGCATGTCTTTTGTTGTGTTGGAAAAATCCGTTCAATAAAAGGAATGTTTTAAACACTTTTTCCCTCAGGAAGAGAACAGAAGAGTTATGAGAGCATATAGAAAGGGAGATAGCTGCTACTCTCTTGCTCTGTTTGAACTTTTCTCATGAGATAAGGCTCTAAAAGTAATTGAAACATCTTGTTAAGTCAGAATCATGATGCAATGTAGTTACAACTGAATTACTGGGCATGAAATTAATTACAGCCTATCTGTAGCTGGTTGTTCCTCAGCTCTGTACATCTGTGTTTTAAAAAATTAAATGCATAATCAGTACTGTTGGTACAACTTGATCTACTTCTAATTTCTGCCACTAAGGGGAGCATTTTAGTTTTCATAGATCTGTATTTTCTAAATGCTAAGGAAACATTTTAAAGCATTAATATAAAATTGCCTTTCAAGGTATTAAAGCTAACTTAAAGGTCTACTACTTTGAGGCTGCAGATCTGTGCATGCTGACTCAGAAATAAAAGTGATTAAACTTAGTGTGTCCTGTTTGTCATGCATAAGATTGCACAGACTGTTTTTTTTAAATAGAACTATATCACTGAATTTTTCATGTTACAAATCCCTTATTGCAAGATTTGACAAGAAAATACTCTTTACCAGCCATTTGACATAATGCCATAATTAACTGGGTCCTGCAAGAAGAAAAATGGGAAAAGACTGCAAGAAGGGTGGAAAATACTTCTCAAACAACTAAAGGTTGTATCAATCAGTGATGCCTAACCTTTTTTCTGAAACAATTACATAAAAAATACAGTGGGCCTTTGGTATCTGCTGGGGTTTGGTTTCAGGATCACCAAAGGATACCAAAATCCATGGATGTTCAAGTCCCATTATATACAATGGCATAGTAAAATGGTGTCCCTTACATATAATGGCAAAATCAAGGTTTGGTTTTTGGATTTTTTTTAAAAAAAAATATTATGATTATTTTAGTTGAGGAGTTGTTTGCAGAATCTGGGTACAGAGGGCCATCTGTATATACTATGAGAGAGTATTTGTCTTGTTTCATAAATGTGCTGCTGCTGTTGTTGTTGTATTTAATTATAGTCCACCTTTCCCCCAGTTTGGGACTCAAGAAGGTTTACAACAGTTATAACAAACATAGATAAAAATTCAAAACATAAAAAGTTAAAAATGTAATTGAACTATAAAAAAGATAAAACCTCTTAAAAACATAAACTATTAAAATGAAAACATCAAATAGAAAATCCAGCACATTATGCAAAGCTATTTCCTTTTGAACAATGTATCTTTCAAATAGTAGTAGTAGTTACTACATTATACAGTTACCATTATTCCACCTCTCCAAATTATATAATCAAAATTACTTACCAAATATAAAAATAAGGCATAAACCATGAAAACACATTGACATTAGGTTTTCCACAGCAGTTTAAAAAGCAATGAGATTTTGTTAAAATATTAAATGTAGGAAATTTATTTTATTATTTATTATATTTATTTGTATCCTGCTCTTTTCCCAGGACTGGGACTCAGAGCGGTTTCACAGCATTAAAAACAGTACAATTAAAACATTTTCAGAAATGGTCCAACATCCCAGCCTGTCCTTATAACAGTTCCTTAAACGCCTGTGTGAACAGGTAGGTCTTAACCTGCCGGCAGAAGACCATCAAGGAGGGAGCCATTCTGATCTCCTTGGGCAGGGAGTTCCAGAGTCTAGGGGCAGCCATCGAGAAGGCTTCCTCTCGCATTCCCACCAACCGTGTTTGTTTTTGGAAATGCAGGAAATAGTAATGAAACTTTGAACACAGTGCTTTCATCTAGGTGTCCTACAAACAGAAGGGGCTATAAAAGTTCATACAAGGATTTCTGAGTCAGCAGAAGTTTTTTCCAGAGGCACAAGAGGAAACCAGAACTACTAGTGGTTCATAGGCTGCTGCCACACTGCAGAATTAATGCAGTTTGATATCACTTTAACTGTCATGTCTCCATCCCATGTAGTTTATAGTTTGTTGTGGAACCAAAGCTCTCTGACAGAAGAGGCTAAACATCAAACAAAACCTTGCAGACACAGTCTTAGGGGCTGAACAGACCGCCCCCTAAGGGGCAGCCTGCAGCTGCCTTTTTTGTTGCTGGGCTAGGGCTGTGGCATCTACATGCCACAGCCCTGATCTGGCATTTCTGCAGTGCAAAAATGATGTGCAAAAAGCAGTTCCTTTTTGAGCCACAGAAACGATGCCCTAGCCTTGGCAGTGGTGGCTTTTCATCAGTTCTTCAGCACAGCACATATAAGTACTGTGCCAAAGATGTGGTGTGATGCCACCCACTGTCTGGTCAGGCGGGCAGTGTGGGGGAAGCATCCGGGTGGCCGGCATGTGGATGTCACACCCCCATTCTGCCCCAAGGCTGGCTTTTTATGCCAGACTGTTGAGGCCCTCAGTCAGGATTGCAGAGCCAGATTGCAACAGTGTACAGCCCAAGAATCATTCCAAAAATGGGCTCCTCCTTGCAGGTGCGCAAGCTACACTGCTGGAGTGCCAATGTCATGCTTTAGAGCTTGGCCAGTCCCTTTCAGTCCCAAGGGCAGGGTGGACTCTGCCTGCATCCCAGATAGCATGATCAAAGTCTGAGTCTCAGAAGCAGTGGATACAATGTGCCATCCACTTCTTTACTTGCTCCACAATTGGAGAACGGGGCAGGATATATTTTAAAAAGCCTCTCAGCATCATCCAGTCTCTTTGCACCAGAAACGGGATTTGGGCTGTGTGTGTCTGGTCTGCCTGCTGAGAAGATGGACTGGGCGGGAGCCAATGTCCAATGTCCAATGACCCATTGAAAGTGCCATATGTTGCAGTGACAGAGTGGAAACCTATCATGGTATTAAATAAATTTGTGTTTTGCTGCCATGATTTCAGGCGATTGCCTTACTTTCCTCTATTCACCTTCAAACTCAATGCAAGTGAATACTAAATGTCAAATATGTAGACAGATAAATATTTTCAATATAGACTACTGTTTTTTAAATGCCTGTTCTCATTTGAATAAACATTCAGATATTTCTGAATGCACTAAAACTAAGCAAAACACAGCAACAGATCATTTCATGCTACTTCCATTTGCATGTATGTATAACTAAGTTCCATTTACAGTAAACATATTCAGCAAAAATTAAATGTATTAAATAAAATCAGCCTCATTTGCATGCTTCTGTAGCTTTGTGCTACAAGACATTGGTAACATTCTGTACCCTCAGAAGAAATCTGGGTGTTCTGTTTAATGCATTTCATTATTTTAGTTGAGAAATGTGATACAGTATTTAAGAATATAAACATTCTGACTTGACAGTTTGTTGCATTTCAAATAAAAAAGCTCTTTTCTCAAAGCCATGGCAGACATGAGTGTACACGAGAATATTCTGCATAAAGAACTAGGCCACCCACAAAGTTCTGTGGATTTCATTTTTCATTCCTGCTTCTTTTTCTCTATACAGCTCAACTCCAGACAGGACAAACATGACCATTTTCAAATGAACTAATACCCTAGTTCCCACTGAAGTACAAGTACATTAGTTGGTATCCTTTGTGTCTTAAACATGTAGTTATAATTTTTTTTTACCTATGCATAAAATCCCATATTCATCTGAAGTTTACAACAACAAAGTTATGCTTATGGTCCTGTTGTATATCACCACATATTGCATGTTGTGCATTGCACATGATTGCATGGTTTCACATGGTTGTGCATTGTGCATCAATGAGTGCTGAACATTTGATTGTGCAACATTATAATTCTGCAATGAGATGGCATAGTGCAAACAAGGCTCATCTCCATGAGCATAAAGTTGTGCTGCATCTCTTTAGTGTGAGATCTTGGCCATAGTGAGTCAATGAGAACGGTGAGCAGTTTTCCTCTCAAAATATATTGCAGTTCCAAACCTTTCTTTTCTGAGAGTTTGTCCTAGAACATACTGTATAGCTTTACCAGCAAGTGGTAATTTAAATCCTTTCCCATCTGAGTTAGGAGAGAACTCAGATGGGAAAGGAGTGAATGATCATCTTCATGTTCAGTCCTGTTTGGGGAATGGATACTGCCCCCCACACACTGATGGGTGGAACTGTTCTCAGATGTGGACAGGAGAACTGCATCTCTGTTGCTTCTGCTGAACCTATCACTGACATTTTGACTTTAAATTTTTAAAAATCATTTCATGTTCATCACTAGATGGTTATAAAGTACATTTGTCCTGGGGCTAAGAGCTATGGCCAGCTTTTCATGCATCCTGTGTATTCCGTTTAGGGCTACATTTGCAACTTGTCTGGCTGGTCACATCCAAAATGTAGTATCTTGTGAAAGATATGAAATGTAACTATTTAGGTATCTGTTTCTTCATACTGCAAGGGCCACATCAGTTCAAATCTTGCTGAATCCAGAATAGACATATTTGGAAGGAAACAACAAACACAGGTAGAATAAACTGAAGTAGACATTATGGTGCTTGTAACCTTGTGAACACTGATGCCTTAATATCATGCCTTGATATCAAACTGATCAATGATTTTCTGCCACAGTCATCCCCCCCCCCCACACACACAGAGATATACACAGATATACATATATGCTAACTTGCTTAACATCTGAGGCTTACAGCTCTTCATTCCACTGAGTGGGTGGCCAGAACAATTTGTTACAGTAGTTCAAGAGACAAGGTGGCGACAGACCGCTGACCCAAAGGAAGAAGCAAAATTGCATAAACAACATCTGAAACTCACTTGCTGTCAAGCTGGGAACAAAAAGCAAACCCACACTTATTTATCTGTAGCTATCTGTAGAAAAACACAAACATATGTGGAGATAACAATCACTATATTCATTTCCATTCCTTCACATGGAGTTAATAGAATAATCACTTATTGAGAACCCATCCCTCAGTGGTAGAACATCTTCTGTGTTACATTTCCTAGAATGTCCTCCCTACATCCCATCCCAATTGAAAAATGTACTAATACAATCTTTATAATTTTTCTTCTTGGTTTTTTAGAATTAGTTTGTCCTAATCCCTGAAAGGAAGGCTTATGATTGTTGGAAGACATTCTAAGACGTCTTACATTCTCAAAAACTATTGTTCTCCTGCAAGTTATTATTAGTCACTATTTCCATTTATTTTCACATCCTTATCTGAGAACATTTTGGATAGACAGCATGAGTCAAGGCTTTCCTAAGTCAACTATTTGTCCCCTCCCCCTCCTTCTGTTTGTTTCCTAGATATGTGAGTGGGTGCATCCCTAACAATTCATGTTTAGGCTCATTCATGGAGTGAGATACTTTGTGTATGAAAAATAGTAGGAAGGATTGATTTGTTTTAGGAGTATGCAGTGAGGTTTTACTCAGTGATGGCTTTGTACTGATGGAAAGCCTGAGACAGGGCCTTTGATCTTCACCCATCTCAGTACACCAGTAGCATCTTTCATTTGTTGTTTTTCTGGAGTACAGCCATCAGAATCCCCAGGCCAGCATGGGAACTGTAACTTTTCCAAACTCTGCCCAAGCAGTTCCTGGTACTGAAATGATGCCCTGGGATAACATGAGGTATAGTGCAGAGGGATGCCGCAGACAGGTGGATTTTGACACTAAACGTGTGGAAGTAGTTTCCTACAGTTCAAAGGATACAACCAAGAATATTTAGCATTCTTCAGGTAATCCTAAAGTATTGCAAATTAATCTTCTGCAAACTTTCTGTTTTGACTGTTTGCACAGCAATAAGAATGTTTTCTATAGTTCTACTATTGGATATATTATTCTATATATTAGACTGTGGGACTACCATATTATAGGAAGATCTGAAGATCAAACATTGGATGACACCAGCTGAGAGGTCCTCTCCTCCTTTTTAAAATCCCCTGCATGTCAGTTATCATTCTAAATTTAATTATCACAGCTAAATGGGGAGAGATTTAACCTTCCCCTCCCCAGACATGGTTGGTACAGCCAGGGTTGGAACTGTATTTGCTTACCAGTGAATAAACAATAAACTCTTGGAAAAACAGATAATACACTTCTAATGTGTTGTTCAATTTGACCATGAGTCCTACAGCCAAATGATGCATTAATCATACTGGAGAAATCCTCTCCAATGTGAGAAGATCCAGATGTCCAATTTAGAACTGTATAGGTCTTTGCAGGGCATGGTTTTACTATAAAAGGGACCCATATTCAGTGGTCAAGTCCAGATTTTTAGGACTAACTCAATTAATTGTTACTTTAATTTCTGGCCTGTGCTTTCTGCTGGGGAGTCAGCACCTGGTAAAGTATTGCTTTAATAAAAGCAGGATGTTCTGACATCAACTTGATTGCCCTTCTGAGATCTAATTTAGTGTACTTTTTTGTCCAGTGGTTTAATATAAAACCAGAAATGGGAAAAGCATTTAAAAAGAAGAAGAAGATACCATGAGGCATGTGGTTACATGTGTTTCTGCCTTTTATGGACCCTGCCAATGAGGCCACCCAAAGCAGGAAATAGAATGAGAGGCTGAACCCCACCATCTCTCCAGCTACCAAATGGCATTGCTGAAGCCATAAGAGAGACTCACCAACCCTCCCAACACAGAGCCAGCTCCATCAACGAAGTTACTGAAACATATGACTGAACAAAGCTTTTGTGTTTGTTTTCTTCCTTCCTTCTGATACCCTCTCCTTTTTTTAAAAGTTAGATGCTTTAGACTTAATGTGCATGTCAAGGATTTTCTTAATCTTGAACTTTGTAAGCCACTCCTACAGTCTCTTTGGATAAAGAGCAAAGTTTTAATGAAATAAAATAAAAGTTAATCACATCTCTTTTTTTGAATCAGTGAAGTAGGTCAGAATGAATTCTAGGCAAGTGCCATGTTCTATTCTAGAATCAGATCTTGCCCCCACTAGCACCACCAACAAAAGAAGATGAGGCCACAAAAATGTATTTATACATGAGCAGTTAAACACACCTGCAATGTAGAAAGCAGCTAACCTGAAGCAGTGCTAGCCTAGAAGTCATCCCATACATGGAATTTATGGAAAAAACACTTTGACTTAAAGCTATGCATGAGATAATGGGCCATGGTGTCCTCTCACAGCCAGAGTTCCAGACTGGGTACAAAAGAGGGAAGAACTGTCTGGCTAAAACTTGTTACAGTTTGCCTCTCGGTACCCTAAGGAGTTGTCCTTTTGCTGCACAGCTGTGAAGACACACATAAAAACAAACAAACAAACAGCTTCATACTGCCTAAGCAGTATCTAAGCAGTTTACAACTGTAAGCTACTTGCCCCCAACAATCTGGGTACTCATTTTAGCGACCTCAGAATGATGCAAGCCTGATTCAAGCTTGAGCCCTTTTGTGGGTATTGAACTCGCCACCTTATGGTTTTGAATGAGTGGCTGCAGTACAGGCATTCAACCACTGTGCCACCAAACAAGTTATCCAGCATGTCCAAATTAGTATATCCCCCCTTGGTCCACACGGTGCCCTGTAGCCACTAATAAAATTTTCTACTAGTTGATTTTAATGTTTTTTAAATATTTATTGTAAAGTTTTTAACTGGTTTTATTTGTGAGCTGCTCTGGGTCCCCTTCTGGAAGCAAGGAGAAATGAAATGAAATGAATAAAATAAAAGTCTAATTCACCAAACAAACAAACAGCTTCATTTACATACTGCTTCATACCACCTAAAGAGTGCCTAAGCAGTTTACAACTGTAAGCTACTTGCCCCCAACAATCCGGGCACTCATTTTAGTGACCTCGGAAGGATGCAAGCCTGAGTCGAGCTTGAGCCCTTTTGCTGGTCTTGAACTCACAACCTTATGGTTTTGAGTGAGTGGCTGCAGTACAGGCATTTAACAACTGCACCAGAGATAAACAATCCAATAAATGAAATGCCACTGAGCCAAATGTAATGCGGTACCTAATGAAACAGTGGCCAAATTAGGCAGATTAACAAACATTTAAGATGAAAGGTCACCCTTTAATGTTGCAGCATGAAGTAAGCAAAATCCAGAGTCAGTCCGCAGCCAGTTCTGACAACCTTCTCAGAAATTCCTTGTTATTGTGTGCCTTCAAGTCACTTCTGACTTCCAACAACCCTGAGGTGAACCTATCAAGATGTTTTCTTGGCAAGATTTCTTCAAAAGGGGGTTTGCCTTTGCCTTTTTCTGAGGCGAAGAGAGTGTGATTTGCCCATGGTCACCTACTGGGTTTCCATGGCTGAGTGAGGATTCAAATCCTTGTCTCCATAGTTGAAGTTCAACACTCAAACTGGCTTTCTGTCTCAAATGTGACAACTGCTTGAACCCATGCTGAAACCTATATAGGCAAGAGGGTGGGAGCTATTGAAAACCTGGATTAGAATCCCACACAGGGATGGAAACTCTTAC
The DNA here is from genome assembly GCA_034509955.1 of Urosaurus nigricauda. Lineage (NCBI taxonomy): Eukaryota > Metazoa > Chordata > Lepidosauria > Squamata > Phrynosomatidae > Urosaurus > Urosaurus nigricauda. The sequence goes on along the minus strand of JAOEGL010000001.1, from coordinate 85,374,407 downwards.
TGCTGGGATCGCCCAATGGATAAAGGTCCGATGATTGTCTTCTCTCAAGGTGGGACAAGCAGCTGTATGCTGCAACTCTCCCAATTTGTCAGGGACAGTCCTGATTAATCTTCTGTTGTCCTACATTTTTAGCTGCTTCAGAAATGTCCCAGTTTCTCTGTACTCACCCCACTCTCCATCTTTGTCCTCAGCTTACTTCAGTTGTTGCAGAGTACAAGGTTCTTATCAATTACCAGGTCAACTCTGACTAAGGGCAACCCTATGAATGAGATACCTTCCCAGATACCTTCTGCTCAAATCTCTCAGACTCAGGGGCATGGCATCCTTGATCGGATCTATCCACCTGTAATGCAGTTTTCCTCTTTTTCTACTGCCTTCTACTGTACCAAGTATTATTGCCTTTTCTAGGGAGTCATGTCTTCTCATTTTATGGCCAAAGCACAGCAATCTCAATTTAGTCTTCTTGTTTCTAGGGATAGTTCTGGCTTGATTTGTCCTAAAACCCATATATTTGTCATATTAGCAGAGCACAGTATCCACAGAACTATTCTCCAGCACCACATTTAAGGTGAGTTGATCCTCTTCCTATCAGCTTTCTTCGCTGTCCAGCTTTCACAACCCATACATACAAACTGGGAATACTATTAGCATGGTCTTTAGAATTTCCTTACAAGTCCTAGCCCTCTTCTGGTTTCTTGACAGCAGTCTCCATTCTGGTTAGTGACTGAGCCAAGGTATGGAAAATCTTGAACTATTTCAATGCCTTCATCATCTATTTTAAAGTTATGTAAATAATCTGTAGTCTTTTGTTTTGTTTTATTTTGTTTACTGTTCAACTGTAAACCTCCTTTGCACTTTCTCCCTTGACTTTCTTCAGTAATTGTTCGAAATCTTTGCTATTTTCTTCTAGCAGTATGGGGGTCATCTGCATATCTTAAAATTGTTAATGTTTCTTCCTCCAGTTTGCACAATTCCTTCCTCCAAGTATAATCCTGCTTTACATATGATATGTTCAGAGTATACGTTAAAGAGATAGGATGATAAAATGCAGCCTTGCCTCACCCTCTTGCCAAATGGAAATCATTCTGTTTCTCCATATTCTGTCACGGCAGTGACTTCTTCTGTACATCTTATGTACCAGGACAATCAAATGTTGTGGCACACCCATTTCTTTAAGCATGATCCAGTAGTTTGCACTTTATTAATTCTGCAGGGGGAAGAAGAGAGGATGTGGTGAAATCCTGCCCTTTGTGGTAGTCTCACCTAATAGCAAACTGCTGCAACATTTCCTAATTTACCTTTTCTTGCTCATTAAAAACTTTGCTATCTTGACCACACTCTGATGTTGTTTGCCCCCATGAGTCCAAGTTTTCATCTGTGAAATGGTGAAAGGTATGAGCAGCGAATGGTTTTCATTTTATTCCCATGAAAGGGTAGGAAAAATACCCTCCTTCGATTCAGAGGTAGAGAAATGGCACATTTTAAAAAATAACAGAACCCTATCTGTCCTTCTATCTCACCTCACTGAGATGAATTTGAACACATTATTGACCAAGGCCTGGTGACACAGATCTTTTAATTCAAACTCAGGATAGCTGTATATTATGTTAGTGCATTTTTCTCAGGGATCAAGACGTGCCAACTCTCTACTTCAGAGAGCTGACTAGCAGGCTTAGAGGCTGTACAGTGTGCCATAATATTTTTCAAGTTTTAATTATGCCAATGGCAGAATGTAGCTTCTCTCACACTGAAATTTGCAGCCAAACCATTTTCCTAGTGCATTGATTAAATTTGCACTTAAGTGACTTTCAGCATGCCCTGAGCAAGATTCATGTAATAGAGCCTTTGGTGATGCTCAGCACTAATGAGCTATTTACCTCTAAGTTACAAGTCATTATTATTCTGCTTTCCTTAGCGATCAGGTCAGAAGGACTTGAGTCACTTTGCGCAGTGTCCTTTCCATTATAAAGAAGTGAAAGGTTGCCAAAGAAAATGTTAACTCCTATTTCTTGTTTTTGAACAATGAAATATTTTGGGTGAGTTTCTGTCAGAAGGAAAAACTAGTAAAGGGATGGCTGGACCATCCACCCCCTGAGCTTGTAGTTATGACCTATGGAAGCCTTGGTTTGGGATGTGATTGGCAGTACTTCTGAGAAGAAAGTGGAAACAATGAAGGTTCCTGTGGATTTAGTCATCATCATGAAAATAGCCACCATTCTGGGCTTTGCTTCTGTTATTATCCCAGCTGACTCCATGTGGTTTCTCATATCCCTGTCTCACTGGTATTAGCTCATTAGTGACAGTCATTTGGTTTTAAAATAGATTATAACTTTTTAAAAAACCAAACTAGATTTATTAATATGCAAAGGGATCTTGTAGTGCCTTTGAGACGTATGGAAGAAAGAAGCTGGTTGCATGCGCCTTTGTAGACTTGAACCTCCTGCTACAAAAGTTCACACTATCAGTTTCTTTCCTTCAATTAATTTCAAAGGTGCTACAAAATCCCTTTGCATGCTGATTTTCCAGACTAATACAGCTATGTCTCTGATATCTACCACAATAGATTTTTGAAGACCACTAATCTCACACACCCTGTTACCTGCTTATGTTTATGCATGTTTGCCTGGGGGTTATAGGATGTGTGGACCAAAAAGTAACTTTTCCAAGGTCTAATCCAATTTTTATATCTTGATTGCTTAGGAAAATCCCTTTCAGTCAAGATTTTTTGGTGAAGGAACTTTTGAGGACTTACAACATTCTTTGCCTTCCTGTGCTGTATTCAAAGGACATAAAAATGAATATGTAGACAGTTTACTTTTAGGAGAACAGCACTTCTCAATTCAACAGAAGATTGGATTTGTTATTTGCCAACAGACACATGGGCATAAAACAAAAAGTGGCTTCTTTTGCTTACAGAACAGTCCAAGCATGCCAAAAATCTGAAGCAGAACATGTAAATTGATTGCTTTTATGATGTACAATATTACAAGTTATGGTACAGTTAATTTATTTTATTCTTTTATGCTTTTACAGGTTGCTAACGTACAGTCCTAACAAAGGCTGTTCTTACTGCCCTGCACGTAATTGAAAGTCAGAAGTAAAAAGACTGGCTCCCAGGGATCTCCAAGGGTTCACAAATCCATTGTTTATATCACTCCATTCTTCTCATGGGAGATCTCACGCAAGAAGTTAAAACATGAATGTCTTCAGTCCAAGAAGTCACATAAAGCTCTTCAGCAAGCAGAGTTTTTGAACAAGGAAATGAAAATAATTAGCCTTTATCTGAAATCCCATAAGAATGAACACAAGGAGGAGGGTGAGTGAGGTAACCAGTTCTACTCTGCTCCTAGATCCTGTCCAACTTTGCCTGCTTCAAGTAACTCCATTTATCCAGTATAACAGCCACCTGGTCTGCTACCATCTTTATTATATTTTAAATAGAATCATAGAGCTGAAACAGACCACATCCAGTCCAATCTCCTGCCATGCAGGAAGACACAATCAAAGCAGTCCCAACAGATGGCCATCCAGCCTGTTTAAAGACCTCCAAAGAAGAAGACCCCACCAGATTCCATGGCAGCATGTCCCACTGTTGAACGGCTCTTACTGTCAGGACATTCTTCCTAATGTTGGGGCAGAATCTCTTTTCCTGTAGTTTGATTCCATTGCTCTGGGTCCTAGGAGATTACTACACACAGCTTTTAAACAGAAATTACACCTGGAAAAACATAGCTTTGGCAAAACATATTTCAAACTGTTGAGTGGGTGAGTCTCTTCTTCCCATATACTAATATTCTAAAAACAAAAACAAAAAAATCCTCCTCAGTCACTATCCATCTTGGCCACTTTAGGCATACTCGGCAATTTAATCCGTTGAATCAAAAAGGAAGGTTTTCAACCCTTTACAAAAGTGGATCAGATCCTCCTCCAGCCAGAGGTGCAAAGGAAGGCTGTTCCACAAACATGGGTTGATTTATTTATTTATTATATTTATTTGTATCCCGCTCTTTTCCCGGGACTGGGATTCAGAGTGGCTTCACAGCATTAAAAACAGTACAATTAAAAACTTTAAAAAAAAAAAGTACATTAAAAAGGAATTAAATTATTATGGTATTAAAACAGATAGTTATTAAAAGAATACAACATTTAAAATTATATATAGAGAAAAAATGTATCAAATTTTAGAAGCCAGATCCTAAAAGGCCCACAGCCTTGACAGAGTTGTACGTGTTGGTGGAACTGCCAACATGTATATGGTGATCCTTTCTCTGCAGATCCTAAATTACCAGATGGTACATACCATGTTATCTGAGCTGCCAAGGGGGAAGTTAAAGAGCAGGACCTTAAATAATAGGACCAAAAGCTTATAATGAGCCCTGGCCCTGAACAAGAAGCCAGTGTCACCTTTTAAGCTTTTCCCAGGCTAACCCCCCCCCCAACAAAGCTTTTCCCAGGCTAAACCCCCCTAAGCTGCCCCTCACAGGACATGGATTCCAGACCTTTCACCATTTGGGCCACCTTCTTCTTGGCATGCTCCAGCTTCTCAATATACATCTGGAATTGTGGTGCCCAGAACTGGACATTGTATTTCAGGTGACATCTGGCCAAAGCAGAATAGAGCGGTACTGTTACTTCCCTCAGTCTGTACACTACACTCCTATTGATGCAACCTAGGATCATATTGGCCTTTTTAGGTGCTTCATCACACTTAAATTTTCAACAACACATGTATACTTTAACTAAAATTGTCTCTGTTCTTCTAATGCAATCTGTACACTGAAGTTTTAAAACTTTTATACATTGATTGCACTTTTACTATTCAGTAAAATGCAGGGATGTATCTACTGGGGTGGGGGGAAATGAGGGCACTGAGCCTCCAAATGAGAATTCTGCCTCCCCATGAATTTTTTCTTCATTCTCCAAATTTCTAGCATTGCAGAGGATGAAACATTCATTTGGCTTGCCATTCCCTTGGCAACTTTGCCTGACCCCTTTCTTTGAATGCCTGTACAGTATTTCTAGATGCTCAACTGAAGCTTAAGTTACTCTAATGTCAGACATTTTGTAAGTGAAGGAAAATTTCACTTGGCAGGCAGAATTTTTATTTGCGGGGACAATGCCGTCACCACTCTCTCCCAGCAGTGTAGCTACAACCTTATAATAGTTTGCTTTGCTATATTGATTGTTACAATCAAACTGTTCTTGCGGAGGATGAAAAATAGATCTGTATTGGCAGGAAGGAAGTAGGTATGAAAGATGAAGTAAGTTAGAGAAGGTATGTGTAGGTGTATGAAGATTTGAGTAAGTGTTAAGAAAGTATGAGCAGGAGTGAAATCGATGTACGGAATGAGAGGATGAAGGAAGGATGGAATGAGTGGAGGGGGAAATGTATGAACAAAAAGATGAAGAAAATAAATAAGAGAAGGAAAGAATGTGGAAAGATAAAAGAAGGGAGGAAGAGGCTATATGGATGAGAGGGCGAAGAAAGAAAAGGAGAAAAAAGAGTGAAAGGAAGAAAGAGATAAAACTAAAGAAAATTATCTCTAATGAAAGAAATAAAACTTTTCATAAATAAATAGTGGAAAGATGTTTGGAGGATAGGATGTGAGAGACATTAAGAATATTGGATATATAATGCTGCCAGTAGAGTAATATGTAAGTTATGTATGTATATATGTTAAAGTATATGTTTTATGTGTTTATTATGGTTGCTTTTATGTGTAATTTTTTTTTGTTTAAAAAACCCAAATGGACTGACTGTTATAAAGATTTTATTGTTTGCTTTGGCTCCATATAAGCTGCTTTGGGGAGCCTGAAGAATAGGATAAAATTATCTAAAACATGTATAAATAAATGTCTAAACTGTATGGAGCCAGATCCAACTATAATTTGGGATTATAATAACTGTATCCATACACAATCGTTTAATATAATTTCTCTCCATAACAGGCAAAGAAATAATGAACAAAGTGACCTATAGTAAGGAGGAATTAAACAGCAGCTTAGACATTATATAAAAATACATAAAATGAAGTTCCTACTTTTCAATAGAAAAGGAGCCTTTTTACGGTAGCATAAAACTTAGGGTTCTTCCAGATGGAGTGAGTCTGTTGAGTGACAGTGGAACTTGTAGCTGTACATCCTGCATTGGTATTTTTCAAAATCAAAACAATGTTTTGTCAATCACGTGTTATTTTGAACTATTTCATCTCCTTTTCTACAGTATTCATAAGTTTTATACAGTATTCATGTTTTAATTGCAGGTGGTTTAACATTTTTAAAAAAATGTTAGTGAAAATTATGAATGGTGACAGTGTAACTAAACCTCTCCCTATCTATTTTCATATTTCCATTGCTGTTGTTTTCAGCCTTCAAATCATTTCTGAACTATGGCAACCCTATCATGGGGTTTTCTTGATATGTTTCTTCAGAGAGGGTTTGCTATTGCCATCCTCTGAGGTTGAAAGAACGTAGAATCATAGAATCATAGAATCATAGAGTTGGAAGAGACCACAAGGGCCATCCAGTCCAACCCCCCGCCATGCAGGAACTCCAAGTCAAAGCATCCCTGACAGATGGCCATCCAGCCTCTGCTTAAAGACCCCTAAGGAAGGAGACTCCACTACACTCCGAGGGAGTGTGTTCCACTGTTGAACAGCCCTTACTGTCAGGAAGTTCCTCCTAATGTTGAGGTGGAATCTCTTTTCCTGCAGTTTGCATCCATTGTTCCGCGTTCTAGTCTCTACAGCAGCAGAAAACAAGCTTGCTCCCTCCTCAATATGACATCCCTTCAAATATTTAAACAGGGCTATCATATCACCTCTTAACCTTCTCTTCTCCAGGCTAAACATCCCCAGCTCCCTAAGGCGTTCTTCATAGGGCAAGGTTTCCAGACCCTTCACCATCTTAGTTGCCCTCCTTTGGACACGCTCCAGTTTCTCCACATCTTTTTTAAATTGTGGTGCCCAGAACTGGACACAGTATTCCAGGTGGGGCCTGACCAAAGCAGAATAGAGTGGCACTATAACTTCCCTTGATCTAGAAACTATACTTCTATTGATGCAGCCTAAAATTGCATTGGCTTTTTTAGCTGCCGCATCACACTGTTGACTCATGTTCAGCTTATGGTCTACTTGGACTCCTAGATCCCTTTCACATGTGGTCTCATTCAGCCAGGTGTCCCCCATCCTATATCTGTGCATTTCATTTTTCCTTCCTAAGTGCAGAACCTTACATTTCTCCGCATTGAATTTCATTTTGTTAGCACTGGCCCAGCTTTCTAGTCTATTCAGGTCATTTTGATCCTGTCCTCTATGGTATTAGCTACTCCTCCCAGTTTAGTGTCATCTGCAAATTTGATAAGTATGCCCCCAATTCTGTCATCCAAATCGTTAATAAAGATGTTGAATAGCACTGGGCCCAGGACAGAGCCCTGTGGGACCCCACTGGTCACTTCTCTCCAGGATGAAAAGGAGCCATTGTTGAGCACCCTTTGAGTTCGGCCAGTCAAGTCACCCAGTGTGTTTCCCTGGCTGAGTGGGGATTTGAACCCTGGTGTCCAAAATCATAGTCCCATGCTTTAACCACTGCACCATGCTGGCTCTCCTAGATCTCCTTTAGATTTTTTTTTTAATTTCCAATCAGGAAAATATATTCTGTGTATGTCTGTATGTTCAAATGACAATCTGCGAGCAACTGTGTTTGGTACTTAGTATTATTAATGCTTCCCAAATAGAGCTTAACAGGGATGTTTGCCTGTACATAGCTTTATTAGAGGTTTCCCATGAGCACAGAAGCAACTGCATGGGCTGAAAGATCTCTGGAGGATCATTCTGGTAGGATCAAATCATGACTAGACCTGGGCTGCTGTCATATTGCAGTATTAATGCCATTTGACACCGCTCTGCTTAAGTGTTGTAGATTTATGCCTTTGGCCTCCCTAACTGAGTCTAGCATCTGATATGCTATCTTCCTCCCTTTCTATTACCCTTCACTTTCCCTAGCACTACAGTCTTTTCTAATGAATCAGACTTTTTCATGATATGGCCAAAGTACAACAGCCTCAATTTGATCACCTTGGCCTTCAGGGAGAGTTCAGGTTTGATCTGTTCAAGGTTCCATTTGATTGCCTTTTTGGCCATCTATGGTATCTTCAGGACTTTTCTCCAGCCACATCTCCAGTCGTATGAGTTGATTTTCTTTTCATCCATATTTTTCACTGTGCAGGTCTCACTCCATACACAGTGATGATGGGTAATATCATGGTTTGGATAATTATAACTTTAGTGCTCAATTATATTTCTTGGTTCTTTAGGATTTTGTCTAGTTCTTTCATTCCTGCCCTTTCCATCCCTAGTCTTCTTATCTTTTCACTGCAGTCTCTATTCTGATCAATGTTTCATCCATTCCTAGGTATGATAAATCTTTAAATATTTCAATTTCCTCATTGTCTATGATGAATTTATGTAGATCCTCTCTGGTCTTTATTTTTGTTTCTTTATCTTCAGCAGCAAGTCTGCCTTTGCAATGTCTTCCTTAATAATTGTTCCAAGTCTATGATGTTTTCAGCTGGTAATATGGTGTCACCCACATATCTTAGACTGTTGATGTTTCTTCTATCTTCACTCTTCCTACTTGTAATTGCTTTATCACAGTAGGGGGCAAACAGGATTTAAATGAGAGTTAAACGAGAGTTAAACAGGAAATGCCCTATGTTTATCATAGGACATTTCCTGTTTAATTCTTGTTTAACTCTCATTTAAATCCCATTTGCCCCCTACTGTGATAAAGCAGTTAGTCTAAATCTGATCATCATATGATGTTTTCTGCATACAAGTTGAACAAGTGATTGATGTGATTGGAAGTGCTGTGACCCACTGTTTGGAGGCTGGAGAAGGGTGTAAAGAAGTCAGATTTAGAAGCTGGATGGTCATCTGTCAGGAATACTTTGATTGTGTATTCCTGCATGGCACAAGGTTGGCCATTGAGTTCTCTTCCAACTCTATGATTCTAACTAGGGTGATAATATGCATCCTTGCCTTCTCCCCTTGCCAATTGGGAACAATTCTCTTTCTCAATATCCTGTTCTAACAGTAGCCTATTTTCCTGGGTACAGATTTCTCATCAGAACCATTAAATGTGCTGGGTTTCACTGCCTTTTAGAGTGTTCCATAGCTTTTCATGAGTCTTTCAAAGGCTTTGCTATAGTCTATAAAGCACATGCTTGAATGTATAATGTACATCAGCACAAATCACCAATCTGGGTGAGCTATTAGCAAAGAGAAACAGCAGAAAGCCTTCTTAAACCTTCTCCTTCCCCTTGGCAGTCTCTCTGCTCACAAACACTCCTTCAAGTAGTTTTTCATTCCATGAGGTTCCAGTATTTATAAGGGAAAAACACGCATCTAGCAATATGTGACATGAGGAGGAAGAGGCTTGAGAGTGATTTTGAGCTGGAAAAAATCCCAATGATGGAAGTGTTTGGCTGTGATTTTTTTAAGGCAACTTCTTACCACTGTTCTGCTCAACACTACAACTTCCTGAGGGTGCTTCTCATGTAAAAATCAAATGTTGGCACTTCATTCCTTGTGTTTACATGTAACTATGAATTTTCTCTCATTTTGCTTCAGGTTAGTGAAAATTTCCTCCCACCCCCAAAATACCAGTACATACTTCTTCACTTGAGACCTAGACATTTAATTTTAGAAAACAGAACAATTGTTTCATCATTCATAAAGCAGTTTTAAAGTGCTATAAAACAAATGTAAACAATTCTTGTTGCCATAATATTTCAGTTAATACAGGGTGTTGCTATGATATTATCTTGGTCAGGAAGTAAAGCTTACAGTCATGAAGGAAAACTGACAGCCACTATGATACTCATATGCAAATAATAGCCTGCTTTTTCAAAAAATTCCATCAGAGCAATGCTCGTCTCCCAAAACCTCATTCGTAACACGCATTTTAATTCATGAAATCTACTTAAATTGATAGATAGGAGGTTCAGGATCAACAAAAGCAAGTCCTATGTTACACAACCCATAATTAACTTTGAAGATTATTGTCTGAAGAGTTGGACAACAGCCATTAGTTTAGCTAGATATCAAAGACAAGGCTATCAGTAGTTGCTGCCCAGGGCAAAAATGAAAGTTCTGTAGCCAGAAACAGTATGCCTCTGATCCAGAGTGCTTAGCCATGTTGGCTAGAGGACTCTAGGGGCTGTAATCCAAAAAGTAACTTTTCCCAGCTTTATTCTGATTATTTCATGGTGTGTGCAAAAAGCAGAGGATGATCACAAGTGCTGCAGACCTCTCCTTAAAGTATGTTGCTATTCCATTCTCTTCCATTATTCAATTTTTCAGTGACTTTGTTACATAAAGAGAAATGCAACAAGTCTCAGGAGGAGAAGCTTATTTGTATGCCGGTGCTAACAAGGCAGCCTCCAAGGAATATCCCCCAATACAGACAACAGTGTTGATTCATATCAAGAGACACCATTCTACCACTTTCAGCTCTCCAGGAACAAGTTTTCTATTAAACATTCCAAACATTTCATTTATATCCCACCTTTCTCCCAGGGATAATATACAAAGTGGTTTTCAATATAATTTCATAGAATCATGGAGTTGGAAGGGGCCTTAATAGCCATCCAGTCCAACCCCCTGCCATGCAGGAACTCGCAATCAAAGTATTCCCCACAGATGGCCATCCAACTTCTGTTTTAAAAACAGTTCTTACTGCCAGGAAGTTCTCCCTAATGTTTAGGTGGCATTTAAAAGTTCCTAATAAAAATAAAACAAACTTTACACATGAAAATATGCATACTATTAAAATATAAAGTAAATGATTTAAAACCTCTTGAAGAGTGTTTTGTATTACCTACATGCAACAAGCTTCTCTTCTTGAGACCTGTCATTTTCTTTCCATGTAAGCTATAAAATAAATAAGTAGTATAAAGAACCCCCTGTATGACAGCAATGGCTTTTCCCTGAATTTGCTCACTACCAATCAATATTTAGAATGTGGAAAGCAGACCAAGTAAGCCCACAGGTCACTTGGGCTGCTGCCACATGGCAAATTCAATGCAGTTTGATACCACTTTAGTTGTCATGGCTCCATCCTATAGAATCCTGGGATTTGTAGTTTATGGAGGCACCAGAGCTCTCTGACAGAGAAGGCTGAATATCTAACAAAACCACAAAACCCAGAATTCCATAGCACAGAGCCATGGCAGTTAAAGCAGTGTAGAACTGCATTAATTCTGCAGTGTACCTGCAGCCTTGATCGCTACCTTTTCAAAATGTTTCTATTCTTTTCAGTTAGCCTATACAACATTTATGCAAATACAGTAATGTATTTTGCCCTGTTTGGGAGTAATGCATCAGTAGTCAACGAAGCAGAATTTTCCTTTCCTCTAACCCTTATATTCTTAGTGGAAATTATTCTTGCCAACATGTTTTTGTTGTTGGATATCTTCCCATAAGCCATTTGTCCTTTCTTTTCAGGAGATGTTGCAACTACAGTTTCATCTGTACTCAATATAATTACTTTACTGCCATGGGAAGCACATGGCAAAAAGCCACCAACTACGTGGGGAGGAAACCAGGTGAGAGGGGTATCCTTTTGCCAAGCAATCCAGACATGGAACCTCAAAGCATCCCACCAAGATATGCCAACACTCACAGATTAGTATTTAATACTTAGTATTATGGAAAGCACTTTTATATTTTTGAAAGCCATTGCCTAATGTTAATGCGTTTCTCCTTTTGTATTAGCTGCATACCTCTCTCCTCCATATCGAACAAACTATTCTCTAGTTTAAATGAATGGCGGAAATCATAATCCAATTTTTAAAAAAATCTTGTGATAGATACAGTATGACTTTCAAGGGAAATGGTTCAGAAACTAATGTAAAATGAACAAAGACCAAACTGTCTGCGAGTAGTCAAATGCAGCCTCTTGTCATGGCAATTCTAAGTTGTCATGTAGATTAATATGCAAAGGGATCTTGCAGCATCTTTGAGACTAACCAAAAGATAGAAATTAGTATGAGCTTTTGTAGACTTGGGTCCTACTTCATCAAATGCATGTGCTGATTAAAATAAAGGTGATGAGAAAAGAAGTATAAATATTTTTAAGTGGGGTAAACATGGGACAAACTCTGAAAGTATTTTCCAAGTCCAGTTTGGAACAACTCTTGAGAGATAATCTATATGTTCAATATTATTAGTCTTTCAGTTCTGTTCAGACTGCACTAGTTCAGACTGATGGTGAAAGTTTTCATTTCTGAATGCTCCATGCCTGACAAAAGCTTTCTCTAATGGGAGTTATCACAGTAAGAATACCTCTGTCTTCAGCTTTGCAAGCTGTTCTAAAATAATGAGAGATAACCTCTTTCAGCATGTCTGGCATCTTTAAGAACCACTTACCAAGTACATGAAGAATGATGTGCTGCTTCTTTCCCTGTGTTATCTAGATTTCCAGTGAGGTCTCCCCATATAGGGAGTGCTTTGAGCATTGGACTATGCCTTTGGAGAGTAGGGTTCAGATCCCTACTTAGCCATGGAAATCCACTGGATGACCCTGTGCAAGTCACACTCTCTCAGCCTCAGAGGAAGGCAATGGCTGACACCCCTCTGAACAAATCTCCCCTCCTCCCCCCCAAAAAACAGGATAGGGTCACCATGAAACAGAAACAGCTTGAAGGCACACAACAGTTCCCACATAGAGATCAATAGGAATTTCTTCCTGTACGTAGATTTAATAGAAATCTCCCATAAGCACAAAGACAGTATCCATGGGCTGAAGGATCCCTGAAGGCTCTTTCTGATCAAACCAAACCATGACTAGATCTGGGCTCCTGCCACACTGCAGAATTAATGCAGTTTGACACTGCTTTAATAGTCATGCAGGAGTCCATCCTATGGAATCCTGAAATTTGTAGCTTGTGTCACCAGAGCTCTCTGACAGAGAAGGCTAAATATCTCACAAAACTACAAATCCCAGGATTCCATAGCACTGAGCCATGGCAATTAAAGTGGTTTCAAAATGCATTAAATCTTCAGTGTAGATGCAGCCTTGGTCATATCTTAATCAAGGATAAATTCTGCTAATGACATAGGGGGAAAAAAGCATACCAGTGAATGACAGTGAGTGGTCTTATAGAGGTGTTGGCTTCTCTAATCCACTGTCTTGCATGGAAAGAAAGAGGACACTGTGTAGTCTCTTCAGGAATTTCACATTTGGGAATCTGAATCTTACTGAAAGAGTTTGGCAAGTCCTCCCAATTTCCACTTTGCTTTGTAGCTTTGCCAGGTTCATCTAAGTCGATGCTCAGCTGGGAGTAGGCTGAGTTTCACATTGAACATTCAAGAATTCCTCTGTGGAAGTCAGTTGCTCTTGCCCAGCCTGACAGAAAGTAGTCCACCCCCTAACTGGGCATTGGCTGTGGGGGTACACATGGGGATTTTACAATCTACAAAATAGAGGAACCCCATTTTCAGAGAATAGAGGGTTTTTGCTTATTTTGTTTTGTTTTTAAAAAGAATACATAGGCTGCATCCACACTGGAGAAATAACCTGGTTTGGCATCACTTTAACTCTTTCTGACTCAAGGCTATGGAATTCTGGGAGTTGGAGTTTGTTGTGAAGCCCATCCATAGCCTTGAGCCAGAAAAGACTTAAAGCGGTGCCAAACTGGGTTATTTCTCCAGTGTGGATGCAGCCAGAGACTACAAAATCAAATATGGAACTGAGTTCACAAAAAGAGAGGGCACAGGGTTTGAAATGGGAAGTCCATATCGTTGGAGTCAGAACTTTTGCTCTTTGTTTCCAGATGTGATAGATTGTGAGAAATCGATAGATTGTGATAAATCAGTCATTACCCCCACCATTTATTTTTATTTTTTCTAATCTCTTTCCAAGACCAAATTTGAGCCTTTAATAACTGGGAGTTTTTCCTAGTTTATGATTCTGTATTTCAGTTGCATTTGTGTTTGTACTGCCTTAAATTCAATACAGCTACAGCAGTATGAACATAACAGTGGCTAGGAATAGTTGCCATCTGTATCAGTGGAAGATCCAGGACTACCCACACCAAAAAAAGTCAAGGAATTTTGCATATTCAAGATAAAACCAGTGTACTGTTGCTGGAAGGAAACATTGCACTAGCACTGCTGTGAATGTTCCATGACTAGTAAATATATGCATACCATTAATTTGCTGCAATGCTTTGCAAAAAGAAGAGAATTTTTCCCACTGGAGTTTTTCCTGGCCTGCTGTTCTTTGTTTTGTTTTTGAAATTGCCTTCTCATTCTCTAGAAATGCATCCACACTCCTTTGATTCCAGAAATGCATTTCTAAATCATTAAGTTTACAATGTGAACACTATTGATCTAATGAAACCTATCAAAAGTGAAGTATATCTACTGTAGCAGCCAGAACTGTACTTCCATTTCCATTTTGAGCCCTTGTGATTTTTAAAGAGTGCACAAGTCAGCATTTCGATTCCCCTTTATTAGTTGTTATGGGACTGACTGGAGTAACTGTGGCATCTTCCTTATGGACCAGCTCAGACAGCAGGTTGGTGGTCCTTGCCTGATGGCCTCTCCAAGTTAATGGAACAACTAGTGGCCTTGAGATCTGGCCAGATTGTCTGAACATACTAATTCTACATACCATCAGTAGGAAAGCCATAGGATGGCTTTGCAGCTAACAGACAACATTTGTGTTCTGTCCAACAGACAACCTAGACTTTGCTGCCACCCCCTACAAACACACATCAGCCCTTCTGTACCACATCCCAACCTGTTCTATAAAATTCCCCAAAGAGTTTTCAAAGAGTTTCTGTCAGTAGAGAATAGCAGAAAATTGGGTACTTTGTCTTGTATGAGCAGAAGAGCTTCCTGACAGCAAAAAAAAAAAAAAAAAAAACAAAAAACAAAAAAAAAACAAAAAAACAAAAAAAAATATGGATGCAACCCATTATCAATATTTGCACATAATGATTCTAGTTCCTACCCACATCCACTTGCACAATGGGTTACTCCTTATACTCCTCCCCACTGGATCCCTTTACATGCTTTCAAATCTGCTGAAGTCTCCCTTTGGAGGTCTTTAAACAGAGGCTGGATAGCACCTGTCAGGATAGCTATGATGGTGTATTTCTGCATGGTGGAGGGGGGAGGAGATTGGACTGGATGGTTCTTGTGGTCTTTTCCAGAGCAGATGTGGGGAATGTGCTGGAAGCTGTAGGAAAAAATGAAACTCTTCTTACCCATGAAGGACACATGGTCACACTGTGTTCACATTGTAACATGTACACAGTTTGATGCACTGACTGTTTTTAAAACACCTGAAGAATAATGAAAGCAGTGGCAGCTCATGGCTACTATTTCACTGCACATATGTTGAATCAACTCCAGTTGAAAGACTTTCTTTATTTCAAGCAAAGACTTTAGCACTGCGGATTGATCCAGTGGCATCATGGGGAGGTTCAGGGGGTCTGGACTGCACTGGGTGACACCCCAGAGGAGGTGTGAGACCTCGTCGGGCTCTCCTCCCCCTTTGATGCAGGAGAGGGAAGTGCACCCTTTCCAACTACTCCATCACCAGGCTTTCATCCCCTTCTCCTCTGCCCGGCTCCTCCCTCAAGAGAAAGCCGAGTGGCAGAAGAGCTTTGCCAGTCCTTCTCCTCAGGAGAAGGCCAAGCAATGGAGGAGTCTTGAGGGGCCAGAATTTCCCCCATTCCTCCTTTGCTGCCTGGCCATCTCAGGAGAAAGCCAGGCAGAGGAGGAGCCCTGCAAAATAAGCATTTGCACATCCTCTTCCTCCACCACCATTGCCCAGCCTTCTCCTTAGGTCAAAGTTGGCCAGAAGAGCAGCATCACCAGGCAAGCATTTGTCCATCCCCCCCCCCCCCCCCCCGCTGCCTGGCCTTCTCCTCAGGAGAAAGCCAGGCAGTGGAGGAGCATTGAGGGCTGAGTTTTTTCCCATCCTCCTCCACCACCTGATATTCTCCTCAAGAGAAAGCCAAGCAACAGAGGAACCTTGCAAGGTGAATGTTCACTCTTCCTCCTCTGCATGGCCCTTAGGAGGAGGCCGAGCAGCAGAGAAACCTTCAAAAATACATCCACATGGGCCATCCAAAATCCTTTGGTGGGTTGCATGTGGCCCCTCAGGCCATATGTTGTACAGGCTCTAAAAATATGACATTTGCCTATAGTACTGGGAGGCTGTATCACTGAGATAACAGATTTGCAATGTTTTGAGTATTTGGGGAAAGCACTATAGACCATATTTGTCCTGGACTGCAGCCAGCACACACCAACACAAGCTGATAAGAAAACTCAGCAGGGAGTTAGCTCTGCATCTGAGAGACAGTCTACAGACCTGAGTATTGTTCACAAGAATAATCCAGAAGCCAAAGCAGAGGTCAGGGTTGGAGAAGTCATAGAGATCACCCCGGTCTGAGATCAGGGCATGGAGAAGGCAGCAATAGTCCAATTCATTCCAAGGTCGCAGGGTCAAGGTAAAACAATAGTTCAAGAGACACGGAGCCAGCACACAGTCACATCAAGAGACTTTCAATAAGTTCTGGCAAAGGGATGGCATCCCAAAGGTGGTTAAATAGGAGAGACCCTTTCTGTTGTCAGCTGTGCCTTATCAGCAGCTTGCTTCTCTGCAAGCCTGAGAGATCGATGTACGCAAGCATTCTCAGCTCTCCTTTCCTTAAAGGAAGGGACCTTCAAGCTTGGGTCTTCCTTAGGAGCCACACTCAGCTGCTTAGCCTCTGAAGGGAGCTCCACAGTGCTAGGGCATGGCTGAGCCTCCACTCCTGAGACTGAAATGGCAGGGCTGGGGTCTGGCAAGGCAGAACTGGGACCTGGTTTAGCCTCCAACTCCTCTTGCTCCTGAGGAGCCATCTCCTCCTCCTCATCCTCCGATTCCACCTCTTGGCTGGCCATGACAATACTGAAGGTATTCATAAGACAAATCTTCTCTAAGACATATGCCCATAAAAATATATGTAGGTGCTCATGCAGAATGAACTATGCTTTACATTGTTGGGGCAACTTCTACTGGTCCAGTTTTTCACCAGCATCCCAGGATTGCCCATGGGCCATACCAGTTATAGAATTTTTTTTCAAAAATTAAAATGAAACCAGAAATGGCTGGAAATCCACTTCTAGTCCCCCACCCACTTACCCACCCACTTCACTTGTTCCCTAAGTTTGGGGGCATTTATACCCTTCTGTAATTGGTGGTGGTGGTGGTGGTGGTGGTGGTGATGATGATGATGATGATGATGATGATGATTGATTGCCTCCAGTAGAATAAGAAGTGGATTTTTTTAGACAGGGGTTGTGGAGGCACTAATGGAGCCCAGAGACAGCAAAAATGGCCTGCAGGGCTGCATGTGGCTCACAAGGAACATTTGATTCACTCTTGCTTTAGATGGAGGGACATTCTACTTTAGTCTATTCTCACAGCCACTTCCCACATAAATACCAAACTAAATAATCATAGAACCAGCTGAACTTGTTCCTAGTTCATTACTGCTGCCCTCAAGCTATAACTATTTTAACACCCTTTTCCATGCATGTCTAAACTTTGCTTGTCCTGCTGTCTGAATTTAATTTAATCTGCTATTGTCCCCAGTCAGAGTGATCCTTAACTCAGAATGATGTCATACCTTCACCTGCACCACTCTATTAAATTCTAAGCAAAATTCTAATACTGAAAACAGAACAATAGATGATATATACTTCACCTTCACACAGATTGAGGCTACAGCCAAGGTGTGCTGATTCTTTCTTTATAACATCACAAAAATTAGACCGTTTCTTTTGGCTCCCACTGCTAAAATATTGGTCCACAGGCTAGTAGTCTCACAACTGGATTATTGTAACATTCTTCTTATAGGGCTTCCTCTTTTCCATCTTCACCTTCTAATCTCTATTCAACATTCAGCTGCATGTATCATCATGTCTGCTTATTGTTTTGATCACAATTCTCCTTTATTGTCATTCCTCCACTGGGAACTTGGAAAGCCTTTCCATATCCATTATAAACTTTTGCTAGTGACCTTCAAAGCTCTGCATGGATTGGTCCCTCCCTACTTCTGAGAGCTAATATCTCCCTATCTTCCTATTTGTGAGCTACAGTCTGGTAACCAAGGACTGATATCCCAGCCAAGGATTTCCACTTCTTTAGCTCAGATCCACCTCTTTTCAATTGCTGCCCTCTACTCATTGAACCTCCTTCTCACACAAGCATGCTTCATCATTTCTTTAACAGCTTCAAAGCTGAGTTGAAGACAACTCTGTTTAGGGAAGCATTTTCAGACATTACATGATTGTTAGCTCATGCTTATTTTAACCTGTGTTGTTCTACCTTATTGCTTTAATTTTAACATATGTATTAATTTTTAATTGTTTTTTGTAGTGTGTACGTCCTGATGTAGTGTCACATCACCAACTATGACAGTGGAAGTAGAATGATGCAGATGCACATTATTTGAGTGATGGTTTTAAAAAAACCCAAGAACGATCAAACACAATCAATATGGTGGCTCCATTTTAAATTGATACAAATGGTAATGTGAACATCAATAGGGTTAAGTTGCCACAGAGAGATTGGATCATGGCAAATGTAGTATGAACTGTGATTCAGAATTGCAACATCAAATCTCCTCAGATCTTCTCACTACAAAAATGCTAGTGTGAATTATCCCACTGAGACAACTAAAACAATTTGTTGACTTTTAATTGATCTCTCAGATAAATAACAGTGGGGAGAGACTGCAAAGACGAGCTGAATTCCTAGGAGATCTGGTGCAAAAGAAGTCTGGTGCACAAGGCATCACAAGCAATGAGAATGTGCAAGACTCCTCAAGGAATCACTTCCAGTAAGTTCATGAGCTACTGTAGGTTGATTGTGATTGGGCCCTGAGGTAAATATACCTCAAATGACTGGAAATGGGAAACACTGTTTCTGTATATCACTGTCCCAGGTGATGATCAACCAGGATAGAATTTTGAAATTTTTGAGGGGGGAGGGGGTTACGGGTAGCTATGTGTTCTTAAGATCTCCGACTAGCTTTACCTCCCTCACCCCACCTGACACGAACTATTGGCACCTCATGTAAGAAAAGCTATTAAAACTTCTTGTTTAGGTTGGGAGTTTGCCTGGGAACAATGGCTCTCATAATTCTGGTGTGTTCTAGTTTTGAGCTTTGCTCCTTAGCTTTGATTTCTGACTCATCCTCCTATCTTCACATACATGTACACACTACGCACATCTTACCTCTATTGCTTAATGCGATTTCTCAGCTATAGTTTCATCTTAACAGATGCCTCTAGCTAATCCCTTACACAGAAACCATGTATTATCCGAAGGATGAACCAGGCCTAAGAAGGTGTTTGCTGCTTCTGGCTTCATCAGAACCTTAGTAAAATGAGGGTAAAGATGGTGTATCTGATTCTCAGTAAGATCTTTGGTCTGTCAGATTTCTGTCTTATCACTATCATCTACACCTGGTTCTCTTTGAGTGTACTGAGTAATGCCATTTAGAGAGTTGGGATTCTTGGCATAAAACAACATTTTAGAAGAAAGTACTGAGACTGCTTTAACTGCTCTGGTTCAGTGCTAGGTAATTCTGGGGTTTTCTTGGCAAGTTTGCCATTGCCATCTTCTGAGACTGAAAGTGTGTGACTTGCCCAAGGTCACACAGTGGGTTTATGTAGCTGAGCTGGGATTCAAACCCTGTTCTCCAGAGTTATTGGACAGAGTCATTGTCCAATGCTCAAAGCACTAGATTATCAAATAACATCAGTGCTGAGTTTGGAGGGGATTCAGTTTTCCCATACTGAGCTAGAAACTTATTTAGAAAAATTATATTATAAATTCAGTAACTGAGAAACTTTTGAGGCTGAGATATAATACATAGGACAGCACTGTAATACTCCTTAAAAAGCTGAACAAAAACAAACAAAAAAGTGCATTACGTAGTTTCTAAATGATTCCATCAGTCCTCTCTCATTCTCTGTCTCCCTTTCTCTCCAGGTTTTGTAAGTAGATAGATAGGCAGACAGACAGAGGGACAGATATCATATCATATCACATATGATACATACATTTGTGTGGAACATAATCATGATCGTTTGGTGTCAGTCTGCTGGCTTTGTTTGGATTCTTAGGACACTCATCCAAAAAGCCCACGATTACAATGCTATCTTTAATCTCTGTTTAAAATTTTCCCTTTATGTAGAATTTTGCTAATGCAGTCTGGATCTTTGAAGGGAAAAAAGCCTCCTTCCTCCCCAAAAAAACTCCCCTAAAAGTGAATCTTAATGCATCAGTTATCATTATTGCTAAGGCAGTTATCATTATTACAAAAGAGACTTATTGTGAGAGAAAGACTGGTAAAGAAACCTTCTTCTGAAGTTTCCAAACTAGCCAGTTTCTCATTTAGGCACTTGTTAGCAACCAAGGACAGCAAGTCCATCCCAGGCTTGAAGTGGATACTCCCTTGGAATGGAATCATTTCCTCCAGTAATAATATATAACTCTGTGGGAAAATCCTCTTCTATGATGAATTCTTATGTTTACTCTTGAATGATGTTAATTCCTGGAAGCTTCTTCGAGTGTCTTTGTGTGCCAGGAAGAAGAACCTTCAGGGGATTCTCATAAACCATGATCCTCAGTAGCTCTGTTTGGTTATGCTTGTTAAAAATCTCTTAGTCACACAGCTTTCCCACTCCCCTCATCTTAATTTCAGAATCTTTGAGTCGTCAATTTTATAATTTGGTCACCAAAATACCATTCTGTTGTTGTGAATCAGCTATCAAGTTGATGTTCTACTGCAGATGAGTCTGGGGTTTGCAGAAAAGAACTGTAATGTCCTTTAATGGTAGGTGGCCAAGCTTTGCCCACTCATATATTCTTTTTGGGGAAATAGAATATTGAGATGATATCCAACATTGCCAAACAGATCTGCTTATAACCTTAAAATTTACAATTATAGATACAAACATTTGCATTTAACAAACCATCATATTAATTACTACTGATAAGGATGAGCGTTTTTATCAGTTTTCATACAAACATTATAATAATATACTAATTCTACATTCCCGATTGTGAGTGCTTTAATAGATAGTTCACATTATTGAAGGTGAACTGGATTAACTGGATTAATAAACTGTTTGGGAGAGACTGTAACTTTTAGTATGGTATCTGAAAAGATATAGGAATTTGTCGCATTGTAAAAAAACGCAACTTGTCTCCTCCAAAATGAAGTCTCTGAATTTTAGGTTGGATGCAGCCAGGTTCTATGACATGTACTTTGCCACTGATGCCACCTCCCAGCTGCATCCCTCCTAAAATCCATCTGGAATCTGCCCTCAGATGGCTGATTTGCAAAGTTGCAAAGATCCCAACTTTGCAACTTGGGAGTTTATCACACGGGAGGAATTTCTCTCAATTTCAAAAGAAATGGAAGTGAGGCCAGTTCGAAATTGAGTAAATTCTCTAGTTCAGCAAATTTACGTGATTGCATATTGACATTGCATTGCATTCAGAACTGCCTGAAATTGCCTCCCAGTGCCCGAAATTGCATGTGATAGTTTCTCACGCAATCACACGAAACCCCACGATTGCGTTCGGAAGGACTTCCCTTTGCCCGAAAATGTGTGTGATCAGCTTTCACGCAATCACACGAAACCCCATGTTATTACACAAAATTTTGAATTGACCTCACTTTTCCCTTCATTCGGGATCGAGGGACATTCTCCCATGTGAAAAAATCCTATGCTGGGTTAAGTGGGAAAAGTAATGTAATCATTGGTGCCAGGAGGAAAAAAGCCACAGGCAGACTGGCAATGAAGGAATTAAAAGGCATTGAAGAAATAAGTTGCCCAGAGCCTTCAGATTTTGTCTCCCTTGCCACCACTGTGTGTCCCAGGAAAAATCACAACAGTTAGCATAAATCAGAAGATTTTGGCCAATACATTATTATGGGGAAAATGTTTAGTGTACATTGCAAATACACAGTCCAATAACAATTAGGAAGTAGACTGTAGTGGAAAATTGCCTCAGAGCTTCACAGGACAATTGTGCAAATTCTATCTATCACTTGAAGCCCATTACTTTTGCTAACATGATTTCCACTGTGTTGGATAGTTTTTATTTACCATACAATTGTCCATTAGCATTACAAGGTAAATGCATGCATGTAATATATTCTCCAACTGTCCAGATTTGGCATGGACAATCCCAGTTAATTCTGTATTATCCCACTTTAAGATGTTGTTAAAGGTCCCAGTTTCTCTCTTTTCCCCCTTTCCCTCTTTGCCCTTGGCTTACTTCAGTGGTTGTAAAGTGAGTTTAAAGTGTAAAAGTAGCTTGAACCCAATTTACCCAATAAGGGAGAGAAGAAGAATAGGTGGAATCTCGTCCTTCTTTGTAGGATCTCCCAAAAGCAAACTGTTGCAGTTTCTGCTAGCTTGTCTGTTCTTCTACCTTAACAGGAGCCATGGGAAGAAAATCTCAGCTATGTGGCTTTGTCATTATTTTTTTACGTCTTTACCCATAAAAGAGGTATTTGCCTTGGTCCTGTGCATTGTGGTATTTATAATCACATTCTAGACTGAGAAGTAGAAAAACTGCTTTGAGCCTCAGGTATGAAAATACCTTTTGTATGTGAGTTTTTCATTTTGTTTTTGAGTTGTTATTTATTGTCTATATGAGAGGGAAACTGTGAGAGACAGCCAGCTCAAAGCACTTCCCTGTAACTCCTTACAAAATACTCTACATTCCCGATTGTGAATGCTTGACCAGCAAGTCATTACTGGGTTGGGTAACATAAATGTCTTTATAAACAGTGCAGTTTAAAGAGGATAAGGTTATTCATTAGATTTCTCATTTTGGTGAAAGAGAGAAACTCATCCCTGCCATCCCACACATAAGCAGGAATTGACATGTTTTTCTATAACACCAGCTATTCATTTGTTATTAATGTGCATGATAAAACTGTAGAGTGTTTCTGACACCAGCAAAATTGGAATTTCTTCCCTGTTTCCCATAACTCTCTGTGATACCAAAAGCTGTTCTTCAGAGCTTCTTGGCCCACTGTAGCAGATTTCCAGGATCCAGCAGGAGCTGTAGGAAGGTAACCAATTCTGCTAGAAACAAAGGAAATTCACAGATGGATCCTGACTTGAGAGTTTAATTGTTTTGTTTTGTTGTTTTGTTTTTACAGCTATCTCACTGATGAGGAAGCACTGAAAGACAACAGCAGTCAATCTGGTTAACAAGTGTTGGGTGGCACTGGGACCCATGAGTCTGGAAAGTCTGGAAAGTCTGGTGAGAAGAGGTGGCAAAGGAGGCTAAAAAGCAGTTAAAGCCCCAACCCACATAGGCAATGAAACTGAGTTGGACCACAGTAGCAGCTTGGAGAGGACTGGCAGCTAGATGTTACCTGGTGATCTTCTAAAGGGCTGCTTTCTCAAGGCCTGATAACCCAGCTGCAGTCTAGAATGTATGAAAATGAATGTCATGGCATTAATTTTCTCCCTTAGCCTCAACAAGAACCTCCCCCTTGAATATGTTAGAAGTAAAAACAATCAACACAAACCAGGTGATAAAGCTGGCAATGGGAAGACAGGTAGCCTGAGATGTCTTGTTCCTTATCTCATTCTTCTAGGTTATCAATTGCTCTGCTTCTTGATTCTTTAAGGATTCTTCAAGAAATCCAGCTAGTCTTTTCAGTCTATGGTTAGTCAAAACAGTAATCATCTTCTTTCCATAATGGCTCTATATATGGCTCAAATGGAGTCCATTTTACAGGTTTCTTTTACCAAGTCTAAGGATTTCTCTCCAGTCATATCTTTGACAGACTTCACACTCCCTCAGAGTGTAGTGGAGTCTCCGTCCTTGGAGGTCTTTAAGCAGAGGCTGGATGGCCATCTGTTGGGGATGCTTTGACTGGGAGTTCCTGCATGGCAGGGGGTTGGACTGGATGGCCCTTGTGGTCTCTTCCAACTCTATGATTCTATGATTCTATGAAACAATTTTTTTTAAAAAAAATGGTTATTACAAGCATCTACAATAAGTGCTCCTCTTTTATAACTTTGTGTTCACAGCACTATACAGCTGCACTGTGCCATCATAAATACAAAATAGTCTTATGTGATCAACCTAAATAGACTGAAAGTAAAAGAAAGCAATAGGTATGTTTTAGGAGTCATCACCCCACCTAACAGTGAACTCAAGACTCTTGAGTGGTGGCAAGATTGTAGCCCAAATGATGCCATTGAGGACCAAGATGGAAGTATTTACATGCTTGGGAATTTGCAAAAGTGGAGGGGGGAGGAATTTGAAGACACAAATATGATAATTCTCACAAAACAGCATATTCCAGATCCATGCCTTTGCCATATCCAGGTGACTGCAGGGAGGAGTTTCCTTTGCTGGCACCTGAAGAAAGGTAGACTGGCAGGAAGCATCAGAACAGAAAGTGCCATGACCTATGGAGGTGGAGCCAGAAAACTTATAAACCCTGACCACCCACAAGAACTTCCTCTTTGGTTCCAACCCTCAACCTACACACAGGCCTCTAGTGTTGTGTAACCTCTGGCCAGTCACAATTAGGTCTCAGTAGGATTTTCTCCCTTTTACCTATCTTACACTGCATCTAGGGGACTTGGACAATTGCCTTGCTGTGAGTGGTGTGATCTCGCTTTGAGATGTGAGACTCAAGGGAAGGGGTTCATTGAGTTTGCTTTCCAGCATAGAGCTAGTTTGCAAGGGATCTAGGCAACTGAGTTGTCATTAGGGCTCGGGTGCTTTGCACAGGGAAAGCTGAGGAGGAGGTTGGAGCCTCAGCAAATCCCACAATAGGTTGCATCTCCCCACCCCTTGCAGTTCATGGTTTTAACCAAGTTAAATAGTGACCCTAATCAACCCAATACTGGTGTCTGGTCTCATGTCCATGGTGAGTCAGCAATGTGAAATGAACATGCTCAGTAAAAAAAACAATTTCAATTGGGGAAAGAATAGAATGCTCTGTTTTATAGGGGGAGAAGAAGTACTGCAACATGGTAGCCCACTTGTTTTATCTAGATTGATTTGAAGTTTTAAGATTGTGTAATAAGGACAGCAGGAAAATAAGAGTGCTACTATTATTACTTACCACAGAAGGAAAATCTGCATTGCAGGATTGTTCTGTTTTCAGGCCTCAGTTGCCACTTGGCTTCAAATTATGTTGCTCCCTGGAGGTGCAAAAGGGAGAAGTGTGTGTATTTGAAATGTGGGAAGTATCATAAAGACTATTTGTCCTTCCCAGAATTTTAGAATTATTGCCAAATAGTTCATTATTTGGAAGAACCATAAGCTACCATGACTGAGCACATTCTTTGCAGGAAGACCCAGGGTCAATCCCTGGTGTTTCCAATTAAAAGGATAATCTAGCTCCAGGTAATATAAAACATTTCTGTGTAAGAACTAAACTGCATCTTATGAATCTAGTAGAGCTACTAGTTAACTAAATAAAGGTGTGTAGAGTCCACATTCTCATCAGGACTGAAGCCTATGGGGAAAGGATGTTTTGCCATCTCCCTCCAGCCACAATCAAAACATGAATTCTGGTAGAACACATGGTGTGGATTTTTTCAAAGACAATTGCCAAAGGGAGGTGCGATTTTGTCTGGATCATGGTTGGAAGAGAAAGAGATCAGCTTATCCTCTCTATTCAACCCTGCAAAGCACATACCACAATTGCCCCTGAAAGCCACTGCCACTTAGATTAAGGGGTCAATTTTTAAGCAAAATGATGCAATTAATTACACTGATACATTCCAGGTTTGTTATTGACACTATGGAACTACATCTCTGTGCAGTTCTGTGAGTTTGGTTGCTCACACATACCAGCAACAACAACAACAACAACTATTATTATTATTATTTATACCCCACTCCTTTGAGATCAATCAAGGCAGCTTACACAATAAAATGGCATTACATCAATAAAACAGATTTCATCCCTCCCCCCTCCCCCCTCCCCCTCAAATAAAGATGGAGTTGATGATGCCAATGTATTTTAAATGCATTCAAGGCATGCAGAGTTTAATCCCAGGTCTATTTGCATCAGGTATTCACACTGCCAGCAATGTAGATCTTTTTAAAATACACTCTTCCCTTTGGTCACACTGGTGAGCCCACTCTCAAGAGAAGTGGTGGTAAGCTGGATAGCCTGTCCATGGAGTCCCTGCAGATATGGACGTGGCTGCTCCAGGGACAGGGGACAGGCCAGCTGTGCTGATGCAGTGCTGGCTTGACTGGTCCATGTGAGCAATGCTGCACCACCACACCAGGTGCAGCCTGGTGGATATGGCTGCTATCCTGGACAATCTGGAGCCAGTTCCAGCACATAATGCTCCAGACTGGCCCTGGATGTATGACCAGTGCCAACAGGACCTTTGTCTATTGCTCTGGTTAAGTGTTCTAACTTCTCACAATTGTGGGCTAAGCAGCCCCTTCAGCAATGTTTGCTTCATATAACAATTCATAAGTAATCACCCTTTTCCAATAAATCCTACTATTTCATGCTGGGGACAAAAACCAATTCAACTGTGGTTTTGTTGTGTGCCTTCCAGTCATTTCAAAAATGACTCTAAAATAATCCTGTCACAGGGTGTTTTTGGCAAGTTTCTTCAGAGCGTGTTTGCCACTGCCATCCTCTGAAACTGAGAGAATGTGACATGCCCAAGGTCAACCAGTGCATTTACATGGCCTGGTCTCCAGAGTCATAGTCCAATGTTCAAACCTCTTCACCACACTGGCTCCATGGAACTAAAACTATTCTGTTGTTCATTTGGGACTGATGTTGGAGACATGCATTACATTTTAACAACACTTTCATAAACACTTGGAGCTTTTACAATGTAAGAATGTCACCAACTCTGTGCTTCTTTTTTAAATCTAAACAGAGGTTATGAACTTTAACTCTAAACAAATTCTTTCAATATTTGTTTTCAAAAACTGGTAGCATCAGTTTGGTGTGAAAACCAGTGTGAAATCTTCTTATAATGTAATTAATAAATATTGAAACAATAACAAAAGAAAGACTGGCTATTCTCTGCCCTTTAGTTCATAGTGGGGTGTTTTTTTTACCAAATATGGTAGCACAGCTTTACTTGCTTATAATACAGACATGACATATGATGTTTCAAATGGTTAGAGAAAACAGATTTCATCTTTTCTTGCCCATTTCCAGGGTTCTCCCCCTAACACTTCAAATTCTGGCTATGAGTCTTAGACAGATTTATAGAGATTCCCATGTGCCTTTCTCACTACAAAAAAACACTTTAATAAAGTTCCAAGTGAAAGAACAACATATCAACTCAATAACAATTTGTTGCAGTCACTCGCATTACTTTGGGCCTTTTTAATGCTTTTTAATAAGCCCCAAAGTACAAAGCTATTTTGGGGAAAGAATTTTGTGTCAATCTTTAATGTGTTTCTGAGATTATCACATGGGTAACACTGTGGTTGCAAGAGGTTTCATGTGGAGGGAAGAGAAAAGAGAGAGACTTGTTGAAGCTTCCACATATATTAAGTCTTAAGGGATGTTACCATCCAGGTCTCATAAGATCCTCAGACCACTGGATCTAACCAGACTTGTAAAAAGAACTGGGAATGAGACCTATAAAAATCTTAAGCAATTGAAGGCTAAAAAGTGGAACTGATAGAACTACCTATGGACTTCTTTGCATCGATTTAGCTTCAGCCTCCTTTGGCATCCACACTCACAGTCTGAGGCATTTATAACAAGCCTATACTCCAGCTTTCTTGATTTGGCAGGGACAATCCCATTTAATCCTGTGGCATCCCAATTTTTCATGGGATTTTAAAATATTCCAGTTTCTCTCTCCTCCTCCCACTTTCCCTCTTTGCTCTTGGCTTGTTTCAGTTGTTGAACATTTTGTTCAAGGGACAAAAGAACAGTCAGCACTCCATATCCATAGATTTGTTATTCTATGGATTCAATATGGATTTGTTATCTATGGTTTGAAAATATTTTAAAAATATATAAATTCCAAAAAGCAAACATTGTTTTTGCCATTTTATACGATGAATACCATTGTATTTAATGGGATTAAGGCATCAGGTAGGCTCTTAGTATCCACTGGGGTCCTGGAAGAAAACCCCAGCAGATATCAAGGGCCTACTGTAATTTCCTATTTTCCCTGTTTCAAGAGTTTGAAAAATAGAGCCCTCCAGATTTTGGATTACCTCTCCCTGTAGCCCTCAAACCTTCATAGCCAGTGGTGAAGAATCTTGGGAGTTGCAATCCAACAAAAACAGTTACACTCTTTAGAACATATCAGGGGACACCAAAGAAGTGTTGGATAGGGCATTACTAGTGGCTTCCTCTCCCTTCAGGGAACAGAAGCCGTGGCAGGCTGGAAATATTTCATTCTCTACTTTTGAGTCTGCATTTTTCCTCATCACTAGTCTAAATACCATATAAAACTAGGTCCTACAATTCCTTCATTCCATAGGGTTGCTAGTTGGGAACCAAGGGCCCCGTTCCCTGAAGGGAGAGAAAGGGGGGAAAACCCAACCCATATATATTTGATATAAAAATAAGAGCTTAGATTTATTTAACAATGAGAAGGGAAGTGGTAGAAGAAGCAAAGGTAAGATCCATATGCATACACAATTTAAAATACATTTCTAATCAACAAAAAGGGGCAGAATGGAGTCCAATAATAATATGATGCACTTGTATCTTCATACCTGATTTAGGTTTGCTTATGACCCTCCATATGTTGTTGGGGTTCAACTCTCATTGGTTCTAGCCAACATAGTCAATAGTGAGGAATGCTGGGAGACATAATACAACATTTGCAGAACCACAAGTCACCCACCCTAATGGAGTATATATAAATATATATATATAGAGAGAGAGAGAGAGTGCTGTGTCTGCAGGCAGGTACAGTTATGGAGAGCAGTTTCATTTGTGGAGTTACTGGACATTATCCAGTTGGCCTTCTCATGCTTGCATGGCACAGGTACAATGTAATATTGTGGATGAAAGCTTTCCCATATGAAAAGAAGGAACCAATAGGATTCTAGATGGAAATAATTGTCTCTGGAGATTCTTGCCTTATAGCAAACTGCTGCTAGAAGTACCTCTTGTTTGAGTGCAGAAGAAAAAGGCAGGTATCTGGTTAAACCAGTCATGTTCAAGGAAGAGCCTGAACTAATAGGATTCCTATGGTGTTGAATTATTTCTATATCATGAATCTGGCTTACAGTCCATTTACAAATCTGATTGATGTTTTTATTTTATTCTGAATACTTTTATAGCATTCTTCAATTTTTAAAAAATGGAGTGAGGTTTATTACCATAATAAAAACTTTCTAAATTACAAGATAAACAACAGATCATCAATGCATCAAGTCATCTTCCTGTCTTGTCATTGCATTACCTTTGAACAGTGGTCTCCACAGCTGTAGTGTGGCAGGAAGCCACTCCAATCACCCTACAGGTCTAGATATAAGTAAGCATGATGGACCTTGTCTGCTGTGGTAAGTGGATAGTGTCAAAGCAAACAGGGGTATGGAGGCAGGGGAAGCACTTTTGCACAGCAGTGCCATCAGGATAGAACTCTGGAGTAGAGTGCCAGGCTCATACTCAATAGAATGAGCATGAAAGAACCCCAGAAGAGCAGGGCTGGCTTGCAAACTAAGTAAAGAGATACCCAGAGTCTAGCACTGGCTAACTACAAATTACTTTTACACAGAAGAGACGGGGCAACAGCTACAGTCAGGCTAATTGTTCTAAGGGCTTACTGGATTGAAGCAAATATTTTCTAAAACTCCCTGCTTGAAATGACTTTCCTTTTAAAAATGAGGAAGGAAAAAGAGGAGTTGGAGAAGAAAGATGGTAGCACTGGGGCACTGCATTTTATATAAAATATTTTAAATAACTCCCTGCTTGAAATAACTTTCCTTTTTAAAATGTGGAAGGAAAAGGAGGAGAGGGTAAAGGAAAATTACAGTACTGAGGCACTGTAACACAGGTTCATGTGTAAAGTGTAGTTAGCTTCTTAGTGCCTTTGGCCACCACTAGCAAAGCATGGGAAGATGCTTTTGAGATCCTGGTCATGGTACCAGAGTGTTGTACTGTGACTTTATTGCCCAGTCCTGTCTATGCTCTTCCAGCCAGTACAATGGTTCCTGAGACTGAACTACAAATTGTAGTCAAACAGATTGTTGGAAGACATGATATAAGCATATAAAGAGAGAATTTAAACATTGTGTACCACAGAAGTGACATGATATGTCCCCATTTATTGCCTCGGATTTACCAGGCTTAACAAAATGCTATTTAAATGGTGTGTTTAAAACTTCAGTTAGCAATCTGAAGGCCAGCAAGGCTCCCCAAGTTGCTTTGCACAAAACCTTTATGATGAGAAGGTTTAGTTTAGAAATTCTTGAAAGGAGATGCTGGGCATCTTTAAGTGCTTTTGCATTCTTATGGAAAGCTGACTTTATAACAAGTCAGACTGTCCATTCAGCCCAATCTGGTGTAGTGTGATGGAGAACGGCTCTTTCACATTACTTGATACCTGATAACTTTTAAATGGAGATACCAAAGATTCATTGTGGGGCCTTCTGCATGTAAAATATGTTCTTCATTACTGTGCTAGAGTCACTCCTAAAGGGAGCCTTTTATGAATTTTCTCATACCATTGTTCAAAACACTGAAACCAGTGTCTTGTTATGATGGCTACAACCATAACCTGAAAATATAACTCTTTGTTCTATAGCTCCTAGAATCCCACAGGTAGTATAATGAGTTGCTATGCTATCTGGGGAATACTGGCAGTTGTAGAACAAAATTTTATTTTCCTCCAATATAATGCTGTACAACTCATGTCAGAATGTGAGAAACACATACAAATCCTCATTCAGTCCCATTGCATACAAATCCATTGAGGTATATGAGTGGATACTGGAATCACGGGACTACTTGTTTGACCCCAGGGCTAACACAGGGTGCATTCCTACTTGAGGTGAAAGGGCTGGCTTCTCCCCTCCACCTGGAGCTGTTAAGACAGGCATCTAGCCAGAGGGACTGCAAAGCTTGGTTGTTGTGGAGGAAGCTAAAAATGAAGACTTCTCTCCCCTGCAGGTATTGTTAAAACAGGCATCTTGTCAGAGGGCTCTTATCCTGGGGTAGTAATCCGGAGTCCAACAGGGACCTGCTTTGCATATTGAATCCATATGTAGTGAACACGAGAGCAAAACAAGCTGCTTGGGAAACTTTTGCCAGAACAGTATGTTTCCTCTCTAAATGAGAAATGGAGCATCTATTGAGAAGAATCCCATGAGGCCAGCTTTGGCTAAGAATTCAGAGTGCTTCAGACTTAACTGACCTGTGTGTTTGCTTATGATTGTTTGTTCTGCATTTGATTAGCCAAATACGTGTTCAGAATATATGAGGGTGATGCACTTATGATGATCCTATCAATGCGACCTCCAAGAGCCCCGGTCATCTACAGCCCTGCTCATGCCTTGCAAACTCAGGTTTGTGGGTTCCTTGGTGGAATCAATCCACTTGTAGTGCAGTTTTCCTCTTTTTCTGTTGTCTTCCACTTTACTGAGCATTATCACATTTTTCAATGAGTCATGTTGTGTCCAAAGTACGATAGCCTCAGTTTAGTCATATTGACTTAAAGAGTTCATTTTGATTTGCATTAGGATCCATTTATATTATTCTATGCTCCACAGAAAAGAGTTTAGCAATACTAATTGAAAAAATGTCCCATTAAATAATAAATTATCATAGCAAAAAGACTGGTCCAACATATTTCTGACAAGTGAATAGCTGCCTCATACTAGAGCAAACTATTTGATGATCTAGCCCAGTATTATCTATTTGGACTGATAGCAGCTTTCCATGGTCTCAGGCATAGGGATTTCACATCATTTGATATCTGACACTCTTAGCTGAAGTGGACCCTTTGCGTACAAGTCCCTATGACTCTAATATGGCCACTCTCTTATTAGATTGCAAAATTTGTTTTCATATTTCCAAACCATGAATCAAACGGAATTTTGAAGCTTGACTAGACAGCTTGTGAAAGTAATTCACATGCCAGCATGTGTCACCAGCCAATTATGTTTTAAAAGTCTTCAAGAACTACAAAGGTGTGTTGCTTCCTTTCAGAATTCTTGAGCCACACCTTAATTACCTTCATTTTAAAAATTCAGCTTAGCTTTTATCTTTCTTTTTGGGAGAGGAGTAGAGAGAGTGAGCTGAGAACTTTCTCTTTTGGGAAATGTATTACACTCACTTGTTAACAGGTAAGACAAGTTTTCCATTGTAGTGTCTTCTATGAATATATGTTAATGTATTTCTTTTAAAGAGAGTTTCCTAACATATGTGTAGAACTTTGTCATCTGGAATTTTTCTGTGATATTAGTAATCACTTAGAATAAAGATGGTTATGCAAAGTAAATGTCAGTTTATAAAATCACATTTCGTTTACTACTAAAACCATGATAGGAAAGTGTTTTAGAATAAATTATTGTTTGAGGATGAAAGTTTCCATTTATGTCAACAAAAATTCTGAGTGAAAATTGAATGAAGGCTATGCAACTAAATAACTTAAAACACAAGAGACTAGAGAGTTCTGTCTTCAAGGAGGAACTAACTGGATTTGAAACCATTGATTCAAGAATTTAGGGTCCCTTCAACAAACTGTTATTCTACTGTACTGCTATACTGCTATTCTACTATACTGCTATACCTGAGCTATTACTCTGGAGACCAGGATTCAAATCCGCACTCAGCCATGGAATTTCACTGTGACTTGGCCAAGTCATGCTCTCTGTCTCAGAGGAAGGTAAAAGCAAACCCTTGTGAACAAATCTTGCCAAGAAATTCCTATGATAGGTTCACCATAAGTCAGAAACAACTTGGAGGAACCCAACAACATACTGCTTTATTTTAAATGTTGCTGTTTTTGTTGTTGTTGTTGTTTTGTTGTTGTTGCTGTTGTTGTGTGCCTTCAAGTTATTTCCAGCTTATGGCAACTGTTGGGTGAATCTATCACTGGGTTTTCTAGGGCTGAGAGTTGTGACTCAGTCAAGGTCACTCAGTGGGCTTCCATGACCAAGCAGGGAATCGATCCCTGGTTTCCAAAGTCATAGTTCAACTCTCAAATCACTACAACCCACTGGGTCTGTAAATAGCAAATAACAAAACAGATTTTAATTTGAAAGGAGGAAAAATAGAGCACATATTACTGAAGTTAAGGGAATTGCTTGGCTACTGGGAATTGCTTATTGTCCTGAATATCAGGTACCATATATTGATGTTATATATTTAAATTATCTACAAGATAACTTTCAAGCCAACATAGTGTGGTTATCCCCATTTAGTACTAGAAATATTATGCACAAGGCCATTTACTTTTATGAGAATATTTGGATGGCACCCAAATTATTTTAATAGAAGTGATGCTCAGCGTGTCAAAAATAGATATAATAAAATAAAAAGATGCCTTTTATTTTTTAAAAAATTAATAAAGAATTAGGGATTTGCTATGGTCAGCAGACTATCAATTCATTTTTCCTCAACAGTGTTGTGTCCCCTGGCTATCTTCCAGGGGAAGATAGATAGATAAAGCACTTGTCTTACACAGACTTAAGATGATCTCTTAAGATGAGTTACTTGTGACTTATGGTGACTCCATCAATTCATTGGGTTTGCTTAGGTGAGGAATTCTTAGAAATGATAAAACCTAAGTAAAGATGGCCATGTATCAGAAAAAGAAAGAGTATTCTTCTACTCTAGGAGCTTTGAAACAGGACAGCATTCTGCCTTCCCCATCTGCATTGCTGCCACACTATGAGATGAAGCCACACCTTTGGAGCTTCTGACATACATAAGCCTTATCTACAAATAAGAATCAGAAGTTTGGATATTTTCTTTAAAGTATGAAATAAAACCCAAAGTATATTCACTGCATTCTTGACATGGAAGCCACCAGCTGCCTCAGCTGTAATATAATATTTTTGAAATGTGCAAAGCCAATTGGTATATCCATTTTGCACACCATGGTTCATTTTAAATACATATGGAGGTTATGCTTCATTTCAACTTACTTGGCTAAAAAACAAAAACAAAATCAAGACAAAAGTGAGTGAAAGAGTGTTAAACAGAGAGTTAATTCTTCTAGGGAAAAGAGTCTTTGTTTTCCTTGTTTCTAGAAAACAAACTGGAGGAAATGGATAGAAAATAATCTTGAGAATTTTAATATGAAATCCTGAAAGAAAGAAAAACCTAAGATAGCAAGATATAACTGAAGAAAAATATTACAAGTCCCATGTGAAAGTTCAAAATATGGAGGGGGGGGGAATAAACAAAAGCACAGCTTTAGAGTGATTAACTGAAAATCAAAACATGGCTTTCAGTCATTCATTACAGCACAATTTTTTTTCCAGAGAACAGATATCTTATATTAGTAATACTAGAGATATTATATGAGCATCATGGCCTCTTCCATGTATAGCAATAGCAGCTTTTCATGAGGATAGGGATGAAAGGTTGCAATAGGAAGACATCAAAAACTGAGGTCCAAAACAGATTGGAGAAATACACAGCTTGAGACCACTTTAGTTACCATGGTTCAGTGCTAGGTAATCCTGGGAATTGTTGTTTATTATGGCACCACAGCTAGAAGAAAGTTAAATGTCTCACAAAACTACAGTTCCCAGAATTCCCTAGTATTGAACCAGGGCAGTTAAAGTGGACTCAAACTGAATTATTTCTGCAGTATGTTTTGGACCTAAAACATACTGTTTATACTCATGTATAAGTCTAGAAATTTAGGTCAAAATTGACCCAAAAAACCTGAGTCTACTTGTCCATGGGTCAATGTAAGTACTGCATCTTAACTCTTATTTAAAAGAAGGAACCATCCCCTGATAAAAAGCAAGAGTATAATCTGTCCTGGAAGCACTGGCCCCCTTTATTCTCTCATCCATCCAGTCTTAAGAATAGTCACAAAGAGTTATGTCTGATGGACTTTTGGAAGTTATTTGACATTGTTTTGCTTTGCTTCATCCTTTAGATCTTTTGCTATATGCCCCTAAATTTTACACTCGATATATCCATGGGTCATAGCAAAATCCATAATTTTGGCACCAAAACTTGCCCTCGACTTATACATGAGGTTGACTTATAGTTGAGTATATACAGTATTTGCAAAGAGAACTAAAATAGCTTCTGAGCCTTTTGGTGTCAATATATGAAAGACAAAGCTGTAGTTTTCTATTTGTAAATTAACTTATAAGTGTTAGATCCTGTTGTGTCTGTCCATCAACAGAACCAGCCGACACTGCCCATGGGATGGATTCTCCCCTGTACAGCCCTATATACAGATACCAAATCTGCTCTGAAGGGATGGGCACAATACAGAGTAGACTTAGTGGCCTACAGATGGAGAGGAAGGAGAAGTCCTCCTCTGGGAGCAGATGTCAACTCACTGGAGGTAGCCCATGGCCCTGAAGAGAGATGGTTAAACATAACATTTCAACTGAACTGAATTCCATGTGTCTCTTGTGAATAGATATCCCTCTCTGAAGCATATGTTTAATGGGCGTCGTCCATTTTCTCTGTATAACCAAACACATCTGAGAATGGCTTTTTAACCTCTTCTTCATATAATAAATAGCAGGAAGGCAGATGGGTGTAAACTGGCTAGCATCACCAGTACAGTTTTCTTGTAAATGAAAAATAATCAGGGAACATCATTTTGCATTTTATTTGCAAAACAAGTTGCAGATACAGGAGCTGATTCACACTGGGACCACAAAGGGTTAGCCTCTTTACACACACACACACACACACACACACAAAGATCTCACAAGGTTTCTACCACCTTCACTAGTGTGTATGGTAGGTGTGCATAGTCCACAAAAAGGAGACACAAAAGAGTGCAGCAACTTATAGGACTATAGCATTAATATCCCGCAGAAGCAAAATTCTACTCAAAACTCTGCAACACAGACTCCAATCATACATGGACAGAGGACAAAGAGTCCTGGAGATGTTTCATCCACAGAATCTCCATGACTAAGGGTTAGCTCAAGAGTACTTAACAACAACACCAGCTACTACAGTGGTAGGTAGTCAGACAGGTAAACAGGCAGGTAGACAAAAGTTTTGAAAGGCTTTGAAATGACAATGATTTCCTTCAGTTTTGTCAGAGGAGTGCAAAGAGCTGAAGAAGAATACAATGGTGAGGTAAGGAATTGCCTAGTTGCTAGGCAGTATGGGCCAGCATCCAGGGCAAACAGATAATTCGTGATATTTAAAGCTTGGAAAGTATAATTTGTGGACTGTGGTCATGAGCATTAAACAAGGCAGGTGAACCAAGATATTTAAAGTGCTTTAAAAAGCAACTACAGTTCTTACCTTAGCAGTTACAGGTTTAAAGCTTTGTAGCTACCTGTGCCAAAATAGACTATACATACAAGATTTGAATGAGAAAAGTTATGGCTCAGTAAAAAAATAAATGGTCAGGAAGTGTCACCAGCTAACTTTTTGCCTATGTTGCATAACAGTGGTGATCAAGGTTTTGGCAAGTATGCCAAAAGTCCAAAGTGTGTGATATGGCAATTTACAGACTACGCAACAACATTCTAAAATTGGGACTCCCATTATAGCAATAGCAAGTGCATTACTTCTGTGTCATATTCATCTTGGAAGTTGAGCAGGACCAGCCCAGGTTAGTACATTTTTATGATGATTTTGTAATGTTTTTAGTCTGTTGGAATCCCGCCTCGATCCATGGGGAGAGGCGGGAAATATAAATAATAATAATAATAATTATTATTATTATTACATGAATGAGAGACCACCAACAAATACCAGATACTGAAGACTATATTCCAGAGAAGGGACAAGCAAAGCCACCTCTGAGTATTCCTTGCCTAAGAAAATGCTATGAAATTAATGGTTACTGTAAGTCAAAAGGCAACATGAAGGCACACACACACACACACACAATTCATTTCATACCTAGGTATTAAAAATGACATTTTATTATTTTATCTGTAAATTGTGAATGCATTGGCTCTGGTCTGTGTCCTGTAATTGGATATGCTTCATCCTATTGCTATCTGTGTGACCTAAAACCATAAAACACTCACCTGAATTTTGGCCTTTATGAGAGACTGCTTGTGGCATGATGTAAGTGTTAGATCTGACTCTGAGAGACGTGGGTTCAAATCCCCACTCAGATATGGAAATTCTCTAGTTGACCTTGGGTCACACTTTCTCAACCCGAGAAGAAGATGATGGCAAAGCCCCTCTGAATAAATCTTGCCCAGAAAATACCATAATCAGGTTGCCTGAAGGTCACCATGAGTCAGAAATAACTTGAAAGCAAATGCAGCAGCAGCAGCATATCTTTCCTGATTTTTATGGCATGTCCTCCTTTTCCTGGAAAAGCTGCTGGTATCCTCCCACGTAATATGAAAAATCATTTAAAGTCTTTAGATTTATAGCTGAGCCAATTTGCTGTCACAAGAGAAAACAGTTTAAATTAAATATGCCTGACACAAAATTAACATCACACAAATTATATAATATGGGTATCATGTTGTATTTCTTTCAGTTCATGTTGACTGCATGAAGGAGACTATTTTACCTACCAATGTTCATGCACTACTCTCTCACTCTCCTTTTTTAAAAAAATTGAGGCTCTGAGGAAGCATTTTCTAATCATATCAGAAGGATCAACTATGTGCTGCCCCCTTGTGTTTATAGCAACACAGCATAACTGTTATTTCATTCTAAAAAAAAAATAACCCTGGGAGTAATGAATATATCTGAGCAGATATTTCATTTTTAAAAGCTGAAAATAGATGTGTTCAATTATGCCCATGGTTTATTGTCACTCAGTTATTTTCTCTTTTCTTTTTAGAAACAGGAAAAGAATAATGCATGTTAGCAAAATGCTGCGACAATGAAAATGTCAATAGAAAATATGAACTGAAATCTAAATACCTAGAGCCCATCTCAGCTGACTGAATGGCTGCCAGGTCTTTTGAAGTCAGTATACACTAAACCACAGGAAGTGTGGGGCCAATTTTCTGCCTCTATTACCCTAAGGGACCAGATCCTATCTGATCTTGGAAGCTAAGCAGGGTCAGTCCTGCTTAGTATTTGGATGGAAGACTCCCACTGGATGGCAGGCTATGTGGGCTATATTTCAGAGGAAGGAACTGACAAAAGCATCTCTGAGTATTCCTCATTTAAGAAAACCCCATAAAATCGATGGGGTCATCATAAATCGACAGGTGACTTGAAAGTACATGTACACACAGGATTCTCTGAGGGTACACGGATTGCAGAAAAAACACCCCACTCCACTCCCAAACCCTAAAAACCACTTCTGGTTTTGAAAAAAAAAAACTTTTAAAAAAATGTTGAACAGTCATGCAGTGGGATGGAGAGACTGACCAGTTTAAAAGAGGGATAGCATTTGACACCGGTCAGGGGAAAGAAGTGCAGAAATACTCTAAGAACTACATGCAGGCCCATAACTGCCCACCCCAGTATGGTACTGTTCATCATAAAATGCTATCCACACTGAGGACTTCAGACAGTGGGGTCACTAGGGTTGGAGTCACCTGATGTGGTAACTCATAGTCCCCCCCGCCCGACCTCCTCCCATACCGCATCATACAGAACCCTTAGCAATGTTTTTTTCTACAAATATTACCCATAAATCGCAATTCCCACATAACACGGAATATAATGGCAATAGCTGTCACATAAACAACTAGCATAATTAAAATTGTACTTTTAAAAATTATAATATCATGCACATAGCCTAAATGTATTTACCTATACATGGTTTCATGTGTTTAAAGTGAAAATTTGGTAAAACGTGATATGTTAAATTTGTGGTGTTTTGTTTTTTTTAAAAAAAATCTGGCCCTCTCCTTTCTCTTGGAATGCCACAGTCCATTTCTGCAAAAAAAAAAGCAGGCATTTGAGGAGCAATGGTGTCACCCTCTCTTAGGGTCTCAGCTGGGGTGGTACTCATCTTTCTGTACCCCCTGATGACACCACTGACTTCAGACTTGATTGGACCAGTAGCTCTGGAGGAATTATTTAATAGTTCCCCCTCCACAGAGTTTGGGAAAGTTACTTTTCTGGACTACAGTTCCTAGAATCTGCTAGACAACATGGTTAGTAGTGATTCAAAAAAGCTCTGCCTCTGTACCATTTTCCTCATCTGAACCATCCCTGCCTGAGATGCATTAGTCCTGTTGCAGTGGGAGAATGGATTCAGATATCGAGGGGATCCTCTCTGCTGCTCTCTGCTTTGGTTAATTGATAGCTTGAGTCTTTGGTTGTAACTGCAGAGTACAGTAATTTTTTATAAGCCATCGTTATGATGGAAAGGTGAGCTATAACATTTATTTAAATGCATGCTTATACATACAATTGTCAAGAATGAAATATAAACTCAAATTCTCAATAGACAAACTCTGCAGCTACTGAAGTAATAAAGATTTTCTTGTGTGCAAAAGAGTATTGGAAGGACTTTCAAGGCCAACCTCTTTTTTTCTTTTTTTTTCATTTAATAAATACAATGTGAGTGATTGCTTGTTTTATTGGCATTATAGCACTATGATTTGTTTAATGAAACAACTATGTTTCTGAATATACAAAAATGCATATTTATTTTTGTGACCAGACACTAGATCTGAAAACCAGGAGACAGAATTATGTACATATTCATATGCTTATGGAAATATTTTAACAAAACTTAAGGTGTATAAATCCACAAAGCCATTTCTCTAACCTATTGCAACTCAGTACTCATTATCACTGAATATCACTGAATATTAGTCATAAACCTTTCTTCATTAGTGGTTCTTATTTCATCTGGATATGAGAGAAGAAAGTGGGTAGGTGCCAAATTATTCAGTAACTGATGATCCTATTAAATAATGTAAAGGCAGTAGGTAACTGAGAGGGATTTTCACCTTCCCTTGAAGAAGGTGGCATTTTCTCTTTATGAAGACATATTTCAATTCAGAAGGCGCATTTGTACCATACTATATATAGCAGTGTACATAGTGGGCGGAGGAGGAGGGAAGTTCGGCGACGTAGCTGTGATAGATTTTGGGGGAAGGGTGTTAGTGGGGTGGGAGTGGGTTTTAATTGTTATTGTTTTTAAGCTGGTCTATTTGCTCATTGGTCATTCCTTGCTGACAATGGGTTGTGGCTATGTGTTAATGTTAACAGTTTTTATTTTGCTAATCTCCCCTCAGCTATTACTGTTGGCTGTGGAGGGAGGGGGGGGGGTTGATACGAAGGAAGAAGGAGATTGATTGGGGAGGCAAGAGAAATTTATCCCACCATGAGCGGGGCTCCTATTCAAGTTGTGTGGGGCAGGGGGAGGTATGACGGTAGGAGTAAGGACCAGTGTTACAAGGGAAGGCGGGATCGATGCGTAATATCTATCCCTCCGTCCAGTCCTTCTCCTAACCAAAGGGACCTGAGGGTCACTCCAGCCATACCACAAACCCTGTCTCTGCTCCTGTGCAACGCCAGGTCTATTAAGAACAAGACCCACATACTTCATGATCTGATCGAAGACAGTAAGTGTGACCTGGCGTGCATAACCGAGACCTGACTTGGGCCTGAAGGGGATGCTGTGTGGGCTCAGGTCCTCCCCTCCGGGTACTCGGTGAAGGACCAGAGCAGGTTAGGTGGGCGGGGTGTGTGTGTGTGTGTGTTGCCTTGGTGCACAAAAACACCTTGTCTCTAACCAGGAACCATGTTCGTCAGACCTCCTATATCGAGTGTATTTACCTGACCCTGAAGGCTAGAGACAGTCTAGGGATTCTGTTGGTCTACCGGCCACCCCGTGCGCTAACGGACTCCCTTAATGAGCTGACACAGTTGGTCTCGGAGCTGGTGTTGGAGGCCCCCAGGCTTTTAGTCCTGGGAGACTTCAACATCCCCTTCGCAGCCAACGTAGTTCCAACTGGTGCGGCTCGGGAATTCATGGATACCATGACAGCCATGGGCCTGTCTCAGCTGGTTTCGGGTCCAACGCATTTTGCGGGGAATACACTTGATTTGGTCTTCTGTACGGACATGGAAACTCCGTGGGCGGAAGTTACTAATATTTCCGCCCTGTCATGGACGGATCATTTCTTGGTAGAGGCAAGCATCAAGGCATCAACCCAGATCCCCTCCGGGGGTGGCGGACCTATTAGAATGGTCCACCCTCGAAGGCTGATGGAACCTGATAGGTTCCAAGAAGCCCTAGAGGGTTATATGGTTGGAAGTGATGGCGACACTGTTGATGCCCTAGTTAACACCTGGGATACGGATCTCTCCAGGGCTATACACAGTATCGCTCCCAAGCGCCCTCTCAGGCCTGCTTCCAAGAAGAAGCCCTGGTACACGGAAGATCTCCGGGCCAAGAAGCGGGTTTTGTGACGGCTAGAGCATGCCTGGCGGAAACACCAGCGTTTATCCGACAAGGCTCTCCTAGACCACCATTTGGAGGACTATGGAAAGGCGATTCAAGCAGCTAAGAACTCGTTCTATGCTGCTCGTGTCGCGTCCGCGGAGTCGCGTCCAGCAGAGTTGTTCAGGGTAGTGAGGGAGCTAACTCAGCTCCCTCCTGCCCCGAACCAGATCCTTGAACCTACTAAGGCCTGCTGTGACCAATTTAACAACTTCTTTGCGGATAAAATCTCTCGGATAAACGAAGGTCTGGATGCCAGTAGTAACGCAGAGACTAGAGTAGAGACGTCCAGAGCTTCCGTGGACTCTGTTGTACTGGATCAGTTTGAGTCTGTTAGTACCGAGGATGTGGACAAGATCCTTAGAAGTGTTAGGAAAACAACCTGCTCTCTCGATCCCTGTCCCTCATGGTTAGTGGCACGGGGGGGCCGGTTGTAACTTCACTGCTACACCGGATTATTAATACATCTCTGAGAGAGGGACAGTTTCCGGATAACCTCAAATTGGCCACTATAAAACCGATACTCAAAAAGCCCTCTCTCGACCCCCTGGTACACAATAGCTATCAGCCAATTTCGCTGCTGCCATTTTTGGGAAAGGTGATCGAGAGGGCGGTTGCGATCCAGCTTCAATCGATCTTGGATGAAACGGATTTTCTAGATCCATTTCAAACTGGTTATCGGGCGAGCTACGGGGTTGAGACTGCCATGGTCGCCCTGGTTGATGATCTCCGTCTGGGCATCGACAGGGGTAGTGTGTCCCTGTTGGTGCTTTTGGACATCTCAATGGCTTTCGATACCATCGACCATGGTATCCTTCTGGAACGCCTGGCAGAGGTGGGAATCGGGGGAACTGCGCTCCAGTGGTTCTGGTCCTACCTCTCTGGGAGGTTCCAGATGGTGCAGCTGGGGGACGTTTGCTCCGATAAGAGGGCCCTCAGTTCTGGGGTCCCTCAAGGAGCTATTCTGTCCCCCATGCTCTTTAACATTTACATGAAACTGCTGGGAGAGATCATCCGGAGGCATGGGGCGCGGGGTTATCAGTACGCTGATGACACCCAAATAGTCTTCTCTATGTCTCTGACTGATGCAGTGACCAGGGATGGCATCGCTCCTCTCGTGGCCTGTCTGGAATCGGTAATGGACTGGATGAGGGAAAACAGACTCAGCCTGAATCCAGAGAAAACGGAAGTACTCGTGATAGGCTCTCCCGGCCCTGGGATGGAGGTGGTTCCACCTGTCCTTGATGGGCTCACGCTTCCCGTTAAGGACACTGCACGCAGCTTGGATGTGCTCCTTGATTTGTCGCTCCACCTCACATCTCAGGTGGATGCGACGGTCAGGAGTACCTGTTTTCAGCTTCGGCTG
This sequence comes from Urosaurus nigricauda, assembly GCA_034509955.1. NCBI lineage: Eukaryota > Metazoa > Chordata > Lepidosauria > Squamata > Phrynosomatidae > Urosaurus > Urosaurus nigricauda. Next base: position 85,331,453 of record JAOEGL010000001.1, on the reverse strand, counting down.
ATACGCCAGCTGCGTCCCTACCTGGACCGGGGGGACATTGAAACTGTAGTACATGCTCTGGTAACCTCTCGATTAGATTTCTGCAATGCGCTCTACATGGGGCAGCCTTTGTATCACACTCGGAAGCTACAATTAGTGCAGAACATGGCAGCGCGGCTGGTCACTGGTGTATCCAGGGCCAGCCATATAACTCCTGTACTAAAAGATCTTCACTGGCTGCCTGTTCGCTTCCGGGCTCAGTACAAAGTGCTGGTTATTACCTATAAAGCCCTAAATGGCTTGGGCCCAGAGTACCTGAAGGACCGTCTCTCCCCACACAATCCGCCCTGCACACTCAGGTCCACCGGGCAACAATTATTAAAAGTTCAAGAGGCTAGACTAACTACCACCACAAAGAGGGCTTACTCCATCTCCGCCCCGAGCCTCTGGAACTCACTGCCCTTTGATCTCCGCTCGGCCGCCTCACTCATCCAATTTAAAAGGGGGTTAAAAACCTATTTATTTGAAAAAGCTTACCCCTGATTTCATCGTCTCCCCTGCTGTCAATTGTTATTAACATGAGCACCATTGTGTAGCTATATTGGAATGACACAGTTTTTTCTTTTTATTGTTGTATAATTGTTTTTAATCTGTATAGATGCTGTGAACCGCCCTGATCTTTGGAAGGGCGGTATACAAATAAATTTTTTTTAATTATTATTATTATTATTATTATTATTATTATTATTTGTTACCCTACAAAAGATTTATTTCTAGGAAGGAAATCATAAGTATCCAATGCCCCCTATTTATTTACTACTGAGAAAACTCCATTTCATACCAATGTTATCAATGTCTTGGTAGTCATATTTGATGCCAATGGGTGCTGGAAAATATTCAAGAAAATAATAGTGTAATAATTACCTTAGATTATCTTTGCCTATATTTAACCCTCATCCAGGTGGATTTTTGAGTGAGCTTTGGATATTTTCTGGCCCCATTGGAAATTCCTATGTATTCACTGAGAATTCCAATCCTGCTCCCCTCCCCTCTAAGCTTCTGGCAAACAAGTTATATCACTTTTGCATCTTGGCATTATGATTCACTGAAAAATTCCATAAGCCATACTTTTCATTGGCTAGGACAAAAAAGCAAGGGGCATACCACACTTCCTTGAAGCATCTAAGTATGCATTTCAAAATCAAATATTAGCCTTCAGCAAACATGGATAACCTTTTGGCTCACAATAACCACATGCAGGGATAGGCATGGGGGGGATGGAACCACAGTGAATATGGTTAAAACCAGCTCTAGGCATGATCTGGGCTGGTACTAGACACAGCCAAGTGGGGCATTTCATCATTCCTCAGCACATAAACACAAGGTCTTTCCTTGATTCACACATATTCATATACACACACACACCTTACACAACATATAAAGTCATGCATGTGTTATCTTTCTTCCTCCCATTCCCCATATCCCCTTACACATATGTACATTCATTCATGAGAAGTAATGATTCATGTACCATCCCTTCTCCATGCTCCTCCTCTCTCAGACTATTATTTGGTGGTCTGTGGAGGGGAGTTTTTGTAATGCCAGCTTCTCCATTACAGCTTTGTCCCCCTCCCTCGTCCCAGCATACCAAATGGACAGCAGCTTGGAGTAATGTGAAATTTGTAGAGGTAATGGTGGTATTTGGCAGATTGTGAGTTTCCTATGTGCAGCCTATGGGGAGCTCTTGCACAATGTGCCTTGGGTCTTCTTTCGCTTCTAAGTATGGACCATCATTTAGTGGGTGGTACTATGTTACCATCATCCACAACACTTGCATCTGTCAAAGGTATTCACTTATGACAAATGTGTTCTGTAAGCTAAGCATTGTCCCAAATTGCTATCCTTACATTTCTATTTACACATAGTTTTGTGACATTGTGGCACATCTTTTGTACAAAATACTTTAGGGCCAAGCTGAGACACTTGTATTAAGTGAATCTTAGTGCACAAATAGTCCTTTAGAGTTCCCTGGAACTATGTAAGGGGAGAAGATAGAAAAATACAGGCATAAAATATTTATTATTCCAGTAAATCAATAAAACACTAATAGCTGTTCCAACAACCTTTCCTGAAATGCATATTGTGTATCAATTTACAGTCAAGTGGTGCATCTACAGGCACTGTGACTAGGTGGGGGCAGAATTTAAATGAACACCATGTTTCTATGGTCTATGCTACCTTTTCATTCACATGGCTGTGGCTGGGTCCATGTCAAGGAAAGAGCATAGTTCACATCAAAAGGAAGACCATAGTGTTATCTCATTGTTTTCTGTCTTTTTGATTCTCACAAGTCTTTTTGAATAGGGAGCCTTGCTCTTTTGGAATACTAAACAATTAGATACATACAAAACTTCATGCATATGCCTTTCTTCTGTTTCTGGTTACGACAGGTAGCAAGTAATGTTAAAGATTTGTAGGATACGGTTGTAAGAAAAAGCTGAATGATCTTAAGCACTTGAAAGAAAGAAATACTTACATCATGCAGAGGACTAAGATGCATGCAAATACTATTAGACACTCTGAATCCATGGGCCAGGATGATTTTTAAACAACCAGATCATAGCAAAACCTTGTAGAGATTAAGCAGATTGTAAATACCAGGGAGAGGAGAGATAGTCAGGTAATAATAATTTTCCTAAACAGCCTGAAAATTAAAGCACTTGATTGCTAAATAAGGAAGGAAGGGACATCACTTCATAAAGAGAGGCATGTTAATCAACCAAGACATGATGTCAAGCCATATCTTGGGTTTGGTCATAGATTATACTCCATCAGGAATGAACAACATAGTGAGAATGAATATGAGTCTTCTGTTCCAGGACCCTTCAGGAACTACACAAAAGAAATCTGGAAGTGGATGGAAGTCCCTTTTTGACTTTGGTTTTAAGTGTTGTTGTTTTTTAATGTTAAACATTAAGAAGGGCCTGCAACATATTTGAAAAGTTAATTGACAAAAACTGAATTGTCAGGAAAGGCTATTCAGCCCTGCAGTGGTTCATACTTTGCCCAAACCAATATTATATCCTGCATTACACTTACTTAACTTACTAACACACACACACACACACTTTAATTTTACCATAAGTGATATCCAAGTTTTGGATATAGTAAACGAGCAATAGGTATCTGCAGGTCAGTGTGAGGAAACAAAGATACAGAAGGGAAAGGCAAGTATTACCATCTATCTGGCTACCAGCCAGTGCAGCTGGCAGGTTTTTTTCCCTTTGGAATCTAGAAGGGATCTTCAGAGATGATGATTCATAAGTGTCTTGAGTCACTGTATAGTTATACTGATGGTGGGTGATTTTGTTACCTTGGGCATGACTATGCCTAAAGTCACAATCCTCTTTTGGAAGATTATGTAAGCCACAGATGGCTAGGGCTGATTACTACCTGTGTCTCACCCACAGGAAGAAATGTTTTGTTTTGTTTTTAATGATGGTCTGCCGAATTATCTGTGTCATTTCTGCACTTATGGATACCATTTTTATCTTTTAAGGGGCCCTTCTTAACTAACAGTTAAGCTCTGACTTGGATGCTGTAGTTGATACAAGTGTGGCAGATGCAACCATGGCTCATGCCTGCCCTTTAACACTGAATATCTTTCAATCTGTGCTGCTTGATCCTTATGGGGTGAGAGTCTCTCCAAGGATCCAGTTCTTGGTTTGTTTAACTTTTTGACTCCTTAAAGCAGCCATGTGGGGCGGGGACTGGCCAAGTGGATAATGAATGTCACAGCAAGGCAGGATTCTGTCTTGCCTAAAAGAAACTGTGGCGATGCTATCCTTGGAAACATACTCCCTGACTCCCACTATATTAGACAGTTATTAATTTATCCCCAATACTCACCTTTTGGGGCAAGGTTTTAGAGCATGTCATGGCTTCAGGAGTTCCTGGATGAAACAAATTATCTACATGGCTTGGGTCCATCTTATCTGAGGGACCGCCTCCTCCCATACGAACCCCCCCGCACACTCCGGTCTTCTGGGAGGAACCTGTTGCAGCCTATGAAGACTAGGCTGACACAGACCTCCCAGAGGGCCTTCTCAGCTGTCGCTCCCAGGCTATGGAATGACCTGCCGGACGAGATGCGTCTTATTACATCTTCTGATTGCTTTAAAAAAGCCTTGAAGACGCATCTCTTCCGGCAGGCCTTCCCAGAAAGTCCTTAACCTCCTGGCTCTGTTTGGGTTAAGCTCTCCCATTAGCACTTTAACATCTTGACCCTGATCTCTATGCAATGGGTTGCCGTTTTAAATTGAAATTTTTATTGTTTCATTTTAATTGATGTTAGTTTAATTTAATATTAAGGGGTGGGTGGTTGGGTATGGGTCATGTATATATTATCTTGCATTTTTTAATTGATGTAACCCGCTCCGATTGGATACAGAGGAGCGGGCTATAAATAAAACTTTATTATTGTTATTATTATTATTAACAGATAAAATTGTTAATAAAAAGGGCCCTTTTCCTTGCAATTACAATAACGCTTCGGTGATGAAAATGGAAGTGTTACACTTCTCAATTGCATGAGGTGCGATCCCACCAGAGGGCTCCCGTTGCTCTTTGGTGACGTTCGGGTGACGGGAGCATAGCAGAAACCCTCTGTGTGATAAACTCCATAGTTGTGGAATGGGGATGGCATTGGTCACCTTGGTGGATGATCTATGCTGAGAACTGGAGAGGGAGAGTTTGTCCTTGTTGTTCTGCTAGACTTCTCAGTGACGTTCGATATCATCAACCATGATATACTTCTGGACTACCTCTCTGGGAGGCACTGTTTTATAGATGCTTCATTTCTTTCTGAAGGAGCAAACCTAGAAGGTTGTGCTGGGGGACTCCTCTTTGACACTCATTGGTGTGTGTTGTCCCTCATGCTGTTTAGCACATACATGAAACTGCTGGGAGAGAATGATCAGAGATTTGGGGTTCAGTATCATCAGACTGGATGACACTCAACTCTCCTTTCCATCTCTCTCCTTTCCATCTCACTCCAAGGAAGCTGTCTTAGTACTAAACCAGTGTATGTTGTCAGTAATCGACCGGGTAAGGGCAAACAAATTGAAGCTCAATCCAAGCAAGTCAGGTGTTGTTGGTCAGTTAGATGGAAGACCATGGAATAGGAATTGAAATAGTGCTGGATGGGGTTACACTTTCCCTGAAATCTCAGGTTCACAGCTTGAGAATACTCTTGGACTCATCACTGAATCTGGAATCCCAGGTAACTAGGGATGTCAAGTGAAATGATGCACAGGACTCCTGCTGAAATTCCTCTTCTACACAGCCATTGCAGCTCTGTTCCTATTTCACCTGACATCCCAATGGCAAAATAGTAATAGATATGTTGGGACAATTTATGTCATTTTTTCTGTTAAAAATATGTGGCTAAAGATTGGGCACAATGTTTACAACTAATGAGGTGACTATATTGTAAACCTTGTAGAACATTCTGCACTGAAAGATTAAAAGGGAAATATCAACTGCTATTCCTGACATTTCTATATACAGTATTCAAACAGTCTTCCATGATATCTGATGCTTATATACTTAGACTATAACTTATAGATATGTAGATGTAAAAGTTAGTTGTTCACTTAAACATCTAGCTGAATCTAGGATAAAGAAGCTTCATTGTGGTTTAGTTTGCTATCTAAATGGTGAAATCATTGTTTGCAATGTAATTATTTATCTATTTATTTATTGAATTTATATTCCTGAGATTCAGAAATCAGAATCAGAAAGGGTAGTTTGAAATAGATTTATTAGCCTTGGTTTGTAATTTCTGAAATGGCAGATCATTGTTATGGCCATCACACTACTTACAGTTCTCTGTAGAAATGAAAATGTCAAGAAAATGAAGAATAAAATGCAAACAGCTCTAAACCATACTTCTCTTGTAATTTTGGAGCCTTAAATTATAACTGGATTTTAAACTATAGTTAACACAAAACTGAATTGGGTGGAATGTTTCCATTGAACTAATGAAGCTAACCTAATGTATTATAGATTAATATGTTCTAATTTGCTGAATGAATAATTCTGATTTTTGTGTCACCTAAACATTAGTAACTGCTTCAACAAACTGACTGCTTCAAAAATAATTAGTTGTTAGCATCAAACTTCATTAATTAGAATTCTTGCCCCATCTGTATATGTGATATTACTTCCCAGAACTTTGGACAGAATGTTATTAGCATTTCACATTGTACCCATAAATCCAGAAAATTGCTGCTCCTTTTAGTGGGGTTAAGCTTTTTACTCCCTTTCTCTGATCTCTAAACCAGATTTTGGAAATCTTACACTGCAGATGAAATGTTTCAAAAACTTGCAAAACATGGTTATCATCAGAAACTCTGTAACAGAAAAGTAGTAAGCAGGAGCTTAGCAAGAATGAGTAACTACTAGAGATATGGGCATATATTGATGAAAGTGTTGCCATAATTGCTATGTGTTTGAGAGTTGTCTTCTCAAAAGCTCTATGGGCACAAAGCTGGGATCTTAACTGAATTTATGTTCACTTATATGTGGGCTATTAATGATTTTTAGTAAGTTCTTAAAACTGAAAAGAGTAGCACCAACTATTCTAAGCAATGGCTAGCATCCAGCAGTTGTGATGGCATAAGTCTGATTTGTGACATCGCAATTCAGTTTTACATTCATCGTGCCACTGCAATGACCAAATGGCCCCTCCAAAAACTACCTTTTTAAGGCAGGCAACACCACCCCATACAGCCATTTCAAACTGCCAAAGAACAGAGGAGGTGAGTGCTGATGTGTCCAACCCTATCCAGCTTGTGAGATCCTTACAGCTGCTTGTTGAAGGGCTCTCAGCTGGAGAGAAAGGGCTGAACACATAATCACTACCTTTCCTGCTCTCTGGTAACTCAGAAATGGTTGTGTTTGAGGAGGTAGTACCAGGAGGTGAAGCTACAAAACATAATGGATGCCCAACTTAGTGCAGACACCTGATTGGCATAATCCATGCCAACCCAGAACTCCAGAGCTCAAACTACAATTTTTCCTTCTTCTATGAACATTGATTTTTATTGCACCAGGGCAATGAAGCCATATTTATATGGCTATCATAACTACAAGTGGTAGCCAAGTCTCCTGATGCAGGATCTTCATCAATATGTTTTCTAGCTTCTTACAGAGTCTTCTAAAAATAATTTTATTAATCAAATTAAAACCAGTGAAGTACTATATGATCATTGCATACTTTGTAGCACCATAACTGTGGTGCTAGGTAGTTTATTCCAGCCAGACACCCCATACTCCACACCACTTACCAATAAGTCCATTCCCATTGATCTAGAAACAGCTAATGTGCCCACCCCCTCCCATGAGTGATCTTTTGCTCAATAGGCAGAAAAAGGATCCCTGTCACTAATCCTCTCATACAGGAGATCATTCGTGCAAGGGTGAGTGGTGGGACATCAGACAGCCACTTCTCAGTTGACAGGGGAACAGACCCCTCTTGTTCCCAGCAGCTGCTTACCAATAAGTGGAGTTTGGGGGACTTTCACAGTCTCTACAAAGCCCCTAAACTAGGGACCACATAGAGATCAAATATATAGCAGTTATAAATGGGTAACTGTAGGTTTCATATTTGTGACTGCCCAACAGGATTCCATTCAATATTACAGAAATACAAAGTATAGAAATATAAATATTATATAAGTATAAATTACAGAAATAGAAATATATACATTAGAATATTACAGAAATATATGTTACATATATATATATATATATATATTACAGAAACTATTACAGAAATATAAATATATACATCAGTTACATCAATGAATGGTTTTTAAACATTCAAACATAGATATTTATTTTATTCTTTTTACAGTATTTATTGAATTTATATCCTGGCTTTCACCCAAAATGGTATTCAAGGTGGCATACAATAATTTTTAAAAGGTCCAACTAAAACATTGATTTACCAAAGTTAAATAGAAATTAACTATCAGTGTTATTAAAACATGACTAAAGATAGCTAGAAACACTTAAAACATTTTTAGCATAGTTTCAATGAAAGATTTAGAGAGAGAGAAAGAGAAAGAGAGAGAGAGAGAATACCACTTTATATGCACACTACAGCTCCATATTCAAAGGCCTGCCTAAAATAAAATGTCTTCACAGGCTGGTGGAAAGAAAGCAGGGAAGGGGCCAAACAGACCTGTCATGGGAGTTCCACAGCCACAGTGAAGGCTCTCTTGTAAGTTTTCACCAACTATATCTGCAAAGGTGGGGGGACTGAGAAGAAGCCCTCCCCCTGCAGATCTCAGAAATTGCACTGAAAGATGTGCCATCTTTCAGATAGTCTTTGAACCTAAGCCATGTAGGGCTTTAAAGGTCAAAAATTCTGACCAGATAGAGACCAGTAGTCGATGCAGCTGTTTCAACAGGAGAGTCACATGATCCTTGTACCCTGTCCCTTTCAACAACTTGATCAAAGCATTTTGGACCTGCTGAAGTTTCTGAACAGTTTCTAAAGGCATCTCCATGTACAGTCCATTACAGTAGTCCAAATGGGATGTAACCAAGCCATGTGTCCCCCAGACTGACTTCTCAAGGAACGGGTGCAGCCCTGGTGGCGCAGTGGTTAAATGCCTGTCCTGCAGCCACTAACTCAAAACCACAGGTGGCGAGTTCAAAACCAGCAAAGGGCTGAAGCTCGACTCAGGCTTGCATCCTTCCGAGGTCGCTAAAATGAGTACCCAGATTGTTGGGGGGCAAATAGCTTACAATTGTAAACTGCTTAGACACTCCTTAAGGGTATGAAGCGGTATATAAATGAAGCTGTTTGTTTGTTTATGCAGCTGAGACTAGTTTTAACTGTGCAAATGCACTCCTGGCCATAGCCAAAACCTGGATATTAAAGCTCAGATTGGAGCTCAGGAGCACGCCCAAGCTGTGAACCTGAGGTTTCATGGGGAGCATAACCCCATCCACCACAGGATAAATCCCTATTACCTGATCTGCCTTCTTACTGATTAAAAGCATCTCCATCTTGTCTGGATTAAGCTTCAATTTATTAATCCTCGTCTAGCCTGTTACTGACAACAGGTTTAGCATAGAAACAGCTTCCTTGGAATTGGATGGAAAGGAGAGATGGAATTGTGTGTCATGAGCATGCAGATGCAGGTGACACTGAACTCCAAAATTCTGGGTCACCTCTCCCAGAAGTTTAGTGTAAATATTAAATAGTGTGGGGGTGGAACTGAGCCCTGATGGACATCACAGGATAGTGGCCAGGATGTCAAACATGCACCTGCCAGCACCACCTTCATTATTATCTTAAAAGCCCCACCACCACCACATTTGATGTGGTAACAGGGTGCCTGGCTGCACCTATGTGACCAGCCACCCTGTTTCTATGTCAGATGTTGGTTAGTAAAATTATTAAAGATAAATGAAGATAAATTATTAAAGATAAATAAATAGAATGTATATTGACAGTTAGCAGTACTATTGGAAGGACTTAGAAATATGGTTTAATTTCAGTAGAGCTCTCGTTTTAATTGCTGCTGTCTGCCCAAACTATGGCCTAGAACAGAAGGGCCAAATGAAGCAGCTTCTGGCCACTTTGGAGGCATACAGATTAGACAGCACATGCCTCCAAAGCAGGCTGGAAGCCTGGACTGAAGCAATAACAACAACAACAACAACAATAATAATGTTTTATTTATAGCCCGCTCCTCTGTATCCAATCGGAGCAGGTTACATCTATTAAAAAAATACAAGATAAAATATACACAACCCATACCCAACCACCCACCCCTTAAATTTGAATTAAACTAACATCAATTAAAACAACATAATAAAAATTACAATTTAAAACAGCAACCCATTGCATAGACATCAGGGTCAAGATTTTAAAGTGTTAATGGGAGAGTTCAACTCAAACATAGCCGGGAGGTTAAGGACTTTCTGGGAAGGCCTGCCGGAAGAGATGCGTCTTCAAGGCTTTTTTAAAGCAATCAGAAGATGTAATAAGATGCATCTCGTCCGGCAGATCAATCCATAGCCTGGGAGCGACAGCCGAAAAGGCCCTCTGGGAGGTTTGCATCAGCCTAGTCTTCATAGGCTGCAACAGGTTCCTCCCAGAAGACCGAAGCATGTGGAGGGGTTCGTACGGGAGGAGGCGGTCCCTCAGATGAGATGGTCCCAAGCCATGTAGAGCTTTAAAGCTTAAAACCAACACCTTGTACTGCGCTCAGAAACTAATCGGCAGCCAGTGGAGAGATTTGAGCACCGGTGTTATGTGCTCTCTCCTTGATGTTCCCGTGACAAGCCTGGCTGCCATATTCAGAAGTAATTGAAGTTCCCGAATTAGGCACAAGGCTAGCCCCATGTAGAACGCATTACAGAGGTTACCAAAGCGTGTACCACTGACTCCAGGTCCTTCAGCTCCAGGAAAGGGTGCAGCTGGCGGATCAGCCGAAGCTGATAACAGGCACTCCTGACTGCCGCATTCACCTGACTAGTCATGCAAAGTGACGAATCGAGAAGTACCCCCAGACTGCGAACAGGGTCCTTCGAGGAGAGTGTGACCCCATCTAGGAGTAGGTGTATTCCCAATCCTGGCTTCGGTCCTGTGACAGTTAGTACCTCCATTTTGTCTGGATTAAGCTTCAACCTGTTTTCCCTCATCCAATCCATTACTGCCGCAAGACAGTCATTGAGAGGAGAGACACCATCTGAAGTCTGGGCCGACGATCTTGTCATGGAGAGGTAGATCTGAGTGTCATCAGCATACTGAAGACACTGAGCTCCATGCCTCCCAATGATCTCACCCAGTGGCTTCATGTAGATGTTAAACAGCATCGGGGACAGGATAGTGCCTTGAGGGACACCACAATTAAGCTCTATCTTAGAAGAGCAAATGTCCCCGAGCCTCAACCTTTGGGATCTCCCAGAGAGAAAGGACCGGAACCACGGGAGTGCGGTGCCTCTGATCCCCAACTCTCTCAGTCGACCCAAAAGGATGGGATGATCTACCGTGTCAAAGGCCGCTGAGAGATCCAAGAGCACCAGCAGGGTCACACTACCCCTGTTGATGCTCAGGCGGAGGTCGTTGGCCAGAGCGACCATGGCAGTCTCAACTCCATGTCCTGTCCTGAAGCCCGTTTGAAATGGAACCATCAGTCAGCTCCAAAGAGCATGGCCTGCATTGGGAGCAGGTCATACTATCAGTGGGGTTTGGATCTGCTTCTGGCTGGGGTGGACTTGGGCCATTCTTTCCTACCCCAAATAGGTTTTCACTATTTTTTCACACCTAATTTAATTTGTTTCATTATTTTATTGTGATTAAATTTCTTTAAATTGCTAATTTCTGGAGGGAAATATTTCTCCCTAAATATTTTATAATATAAAGTTTAGATCAGCCCCAAATCCAGTTACTAGTCTTGCAGAGATTACACCCACTGAAACAACGGAATATTTATAAATTTCCATTGATTCAGTAGGCCTACTATTTTGGGATCTAATGGTTGCATTTAGGTAAATGTATTCAGTCCAAGCTGCCATAGCTAGCTGATGCGGTATTGTTTCCTCTTGTTTCCTGTTTCAGTCATTTGAAGTATTGGGGGTTTTTTTTAATAAACAAAATATGTTAATTTGTTGACTGATTCCCACTCCTTTCTCAGAATAATCATATTTATATCTAACATTAAGCTTTTTGAGCCCTTCAAGTTACTTTTAAGTGACTGACTGAATTAGTTGAATCATACCTTCCTTTTAACAAGCTTAGAGCAGTTTAAACAAGATTTCCAATAGTTTCCTATCAGAGCAAGTTTATAACATATTAACATTTCTGGCATATTATATGTAGGACTGGGTACTCTTCCTTAACATTCATTAGCAGAATGGAGACTCTCAAGCAAAGCAGCAATAATACAGTACTCAAATATGGGCTCAGTACTCTAGTAACAGGATCTGCCTATGGTTGGATCCAGTGGTGCCCTGCATTAGGCAAATTTTGCTCATTTTCACTAATTATTTCTTTTGGGAAAGAGTTGTCAAGAAGACCCTTTTCAGTGAATGGGACTCATTCATAGATGGTGCTTTGTACTCTATAAGAAAGTTAATTACAATGGCTTTTAAAGAGTTATTCTTAAGATTTTTTTTTAAAAAAAAAATCATATGGAAAGGCCTCCTAAAACATTTTCATCTAATGAATGGCATATTGTGTCTCTCCATCAGGTTGGGATTTGGGATGAAGAAAAGATCATTGTCTTTGGAACAGAGGTCAAGGTTTTGCATCAGCTCACATATGGAGGAGTAAAAAGCATAAAGCTGGGCTTCAATTTATCACAAATCTAGAACATCACATACTGTACTGTGGCTCTAATAAAGTAAATAATGTGCATTTTTCAAAGTTATCTAAATCCATATTTGCACAGTGAACCATAAAAGTTACAAAGAATTGAATAATGGGTATTAAAAATAAACCAAGGCACATTTACTTCTTTGTGAAGTCTTTGAGGATTAGATTTTGCTTTAAAAGTACCCATATTTTTAAAAAGTGCCTGATTTATATATTTATAGAACTTTCTTTTATATGCAATCATCTCATCTCAACTATCCAATTCCTTTAGGAAAAGATGGATTTAAATAACCTCGTGAACATGAAAGCATTGGGAACCACCCTTCTAAATAAAGTAAACTTAAGACCACTCAAGGTCTTTTCTTTTAAATGGACAATTCCATCAAGCATCAGACATCAACAACAGCAATTAAAAATTGACTCCCAATGCTCCAAATGCTAAACTTGGTATCATTTTCTCCTAGGATACCCTTCTTTGGACTAGTGTTCACTGGGGTAATAAACTTGTGTCTAGGCTGTACCACATCAGACATAAGATAAATATTCTCTGAAATGAAATGAATCTGCCTCCCAAAATAATTTAGAAATTAAAAATCTGTTTGACATATCAAAAGGAATATTGAGAAGAGTAACAACTAGACTTTTGGATTCATTGTCATGTTAATCTGGGATATCTGTATGCAAAGGGATATTGTAGCACCTTTGAGACTAACTTTGCAAAAGAAGTTGTACATATGCTTTCATAGACTAGGTCTACTTCCTCAGATTCACTCCATGCATCTGGGGAAGTAGAATCATACAATCCTAGACTGAAAGAAGCCTCAAGGGCCATCCAGTCCAGTCCCCTGCCATGCAGGAATACACAATCAAACACCCCCAACAAATGGCCATCCAGCCTCTGTTTAAAAACCTCCAAAGAAGGAGACTCCACCACACTCTGAAGGATTGTTTCTCCCTATCAAACAGCTCTTACTGTCACAAAATTCCTCCTAATGTTGAGGTTGAATCTCTTTTCCTATAGCTTGCATCCATTGTTCTGTGTTATAGTCTCTGGAGCAGCAGAAAACAAACTTGCTCTACCCTCAAAGTGACATCACTTCAAATCTTTCAACAGGGCTATCATATCACATCTTAATCTTCTCTTCTCTAGGCTGAGCAGACCCAGCTCCCTAAGTCTCTCCTCACAGGATATGGTGTCCACACTTTTCACCAATTTGGTCACCCTCTTCTGGACACGCTCCAGCTTGTCAACATCCTTTGTGAATTGTGGAACCCAGAACTGTACACAGTATTCCAGGTGAGGCCTAACAAAAGCAGAATAGAATAGAGTGGTACTATTACTTTCCTTGATCTAGACACTATACTTCTATTGATGCTATAACTGCATTGGTTTTGTTAGGATCATTGAAAGTCCCACTTAGTTACCATCTCTATTCATGTGGCTTTAGGAGTGACAGCAAGGTTATTCCAAGAGGCAGCCAGCAAGCCAGGTAACTAATGTGGAGATTCCACTCTTTGAATGGAGATATCTAGACCTAAATAATTTTCCAAGTTCACTTATGGTAGAATGATTACATTCTACCAAGGAGCCAGTTGCATACGAAAGGCCCCATGGTTGGCTTGAATCACTCAACTGTGATATTTGCTAACTGTGAAAAACATGTGCACCCATGCTTACAGAGACACACCTTCACAGGTAAATCTTTTCCCCATACCATTGGGTATGTGTATGAAGAAGTATCAGAACAAGTCAAAATCCAGATTGGCTAATCTGAAATTCAGTTCTGTCAATAGCCCAAGGAATAACTGTTTGGATTCATTAGGGCATCACTTTGGCTGAGAGAAAAAAATGGTTGCCTCTATCCTACCTAGAGACAAAGGGGAATATTAACACTAATATTTGCATATCTGTTGGAAGCATTAAAGTATATCGCCATGACCTTGCATATAATTATGAACATTAAAGCTGATATCAAAAATGAATCTTGAACAATTTATAATCATAGAATCATAGGTGGAAGGGGCCTCATGGGCAATGAAGTCCAAGCTCCTGTTCAATGAAGTATCTTCAGCTAATACAACCCCAGCAGTTAGCTGTCAGTTCAATTTAGTGCCTGTTTGAAGTTTGAAGCCTTTGGCATATGTTCATACTGAGCTTTGACTGGCATGACACCAAACCTAATAGACTCTGCCCCTTTACAAGTTGGGTACAGAGTGGAAATTGTATCAACATGCACAGTATGTAGGTTAGATCCATGTCAATATTTACCCAATTTGAAATCAAACAATAGAAATGTGCAAGATTACACACTGCCTAGTTTCAGTGGTCTACAATGTATACTATTGAATGTTCAAACGTTTCACATGTGGCTCATTTACGTGTGTCAAATAAAATGGTCTTACCCCATCCCCATGGCAACCTGTCTTCACAACACAGGCCCAAATTCACAGTTTGAGTGTGGACTGGCTTCATGACATAAGATAGTTCCATACCCTATCCCATCCTTTAACCAGTTTTTAAAAACTTAACTTTTTCTCTGGATTTTGGAGGGAAACCCAGAGCACTCAATAGCAACACCAGATGGCTGTCTACACATGTATCATCAGTGCGTCACTCGATGCCACCAAGCACTGCTGGCATGAGTCACTCCCTCAGAGGTCACAATGAGGCACCTAGCTATGTGGCTGATGCTGGGCACCTCATTTCTGACTTCAGATGGAGCGATATGTGGCAGGACCAGGAAACACAGTGGGGATTTGTGTAGAGACAATTGCCTGGTGTCTCTACAAAGTACGGAGGTAATGGGGTTAATCCAGGGCCAGAAAATTCTGGTAGCAGGACAGACTATTCTGGATGGTGCAGACAAAACCATAGATTATTACAGTTATCATCCTACTAATCAAAGTGTAAGAAAAGCCAGTAAAATTTGCCCTTCGGATGAAGGCTATGGACAATAAGATGAAATCTTCTCAGATTCATTGTACCACTACATTGTCCTTTGTATCCAAAACTATGCTGGATCACAGTGAGATCAATATGACCATTCAGAAGAAGAAGGAAAAAAAAATGAAAGTCAATCAGTTCCAATGGTGCTCATCAAGGGATCTCGGAGTACAAGTAGACCATAAGTTGAACATGAGTGAACAGTGTGATGTGGCAGCTAAAAAGGCCAATGCAATTTTAGGCTGCATCAATAGAAGTATAGTGTCTAGATCAAGGGACATAATAGTGCCACTCTCCTCTGCTTTGGTCAGGCCCCACCTGGAATACTGTGTCCAGTTCTGGGCACCACAATTCAAAAAAGATGTTGAGAAACTGGAGCATGTCCAAAGGAGGGCAACTAAGATGGTGAAGGGTCTGGAAACCATGCCCTGTGAGGAACGCCTTAGGGAACTGGGGATGTTTAGCCTGGAGAAGAGAAGGTTAAGAGGTGATATGATAGCCCTGTTTAAATATTTGAAGGGTTGTCATATTGAGGTGGGAGCAAGCTTGTTTTCTGCTGCTCCAGAGACTAGGATGCGGAACAATGGATGCAAATTGCAGGAAAAGAGATTCCACCTCGACATTAGGAGGAACTTCCTGACACTGAGGGCTGTTTGACAGTGGAACACACTCCCTCGGAGCGTAGTGGAGTCCCCTTCCTTGGAGGTCTTTAAGCAGAGGCTGGATGGCCATCTGTCGGGGATGCTTTGATTGGGAGTTCCTGAATGGCAGGGGGTTAGACTGGATGGCCCTTGTGGTCTCTTCCAACTCTATGATCCAATGATTCCCCTGTTATTTCTGATGAAAGTTAATATATTATTTTGTAAAACAAAATACATATCTTTCTTTATTGAATTCAAGATATAAAGCAAAGGTACAGTCACCAATTTATGTAAAATTATTAAATAAAACAGGCTAAGTGATGTAGCTCCAACCTATGGAATCCTGGGCTCTGTAGTTTTATAAGGTCTTTAGCCTTCTCTGTCAGAGGGCAGGTGCCTCACAAAACTACAAATCCCAGGATTTGTAAGGTTTCTCTTATCACATGCATGCCATCAGTAGTTTTCATGATATTTGATAAATTTTTGGCCTCTTGTGATATATTTGGCTTCAGCAAGAATGCTGAAGCAGAAGGTGCCAGCATGAAATAATGCATACAGAAGTGGTATAAAGCAACATTTTGACTATGTGTTAATCTTATTCAGTGGTGTCCAAAACCCTCTGGAAATGTTGAGGCTTGTATTGTGAATAGAAAGCTAGAGAGAAACTATCAGCCCTATAAAAATATATTGCACCATTATGGCATTATTCCATTCTTGGCCAGTTAGCATCTGTGCACAGAATGTTTGAGTGCTGGTGTACTCCTGGTAATGGCTAAACCTGATGTACTGCTGGACAACAAACACAGAGGATGCAAGATGCAACTGACTTCCAAGCAGATGGCTCCCTATGAATATCATGACTGAAGTTGTAAATAAGAGACCTCCCTGCTTGACTTCATTGCATGGGACTGGGTTAGTAAATGTTACGTGTGTAACACATCTCCTAATGCTCTGGCTAGAACTTGAGGGGGAGTTCATAAAGTGCTAATGTGTTTATTAACCATGAGACCTACTGCAAAGTGGCTCAACTATTTCTGCAAATGGAGAAGGTTGAGAGAATAGGGAAACTTTGGCTAGATGAAGGAGTAATTAATCATACAGTGGAAAGAGACAGGAAGACTTTAAATATTGGTGAAGTGGGCAGAAATCAGTTTTTTAAAAGAAATCAATATCAATAAATAAATAATCTATTTCTAAGTGGCATTTCACTTTGGATATATCAACATGAGAACCCTCAAAGCTTTTATCTATAGAGCTTCTTAACAGCATCTCTTAATTATATTTTCCCCAACAGTCCTTCGTGGCACAATGTACGTATGATCTCGGCTCTCTTAATACAGAGGATGTGGTCCTAACCCCACCTCCTTTCCCTCCTGGGCTACCAGCCTGTGGTTTCCAGTAGCTGCCTCTTTGCCTGCAGCCTGCTGGCACAAATCTGTTGGTGACCTTTACAGAGGAATTCTCCACGCACATGTCAGCTGCTGCTATCATTCAGGGGTACTGTTGCTCAAAAGCCCAAGGTCAGTTCCCCTGCAAACTGCTTTGTTTAAGGTAGACTTGGGTGAATTTATTATATTTATCTGTGGATGTCACTTGCCAAGTTTTATAGATATACAAGAAGGCGCCATCACTGTAAGGGATTCCACAACCCCTATCTTTTTGTGCTGTTGCAGGCAGCCAAGCTAGGATAGGAAGTCTCTGGCATTTGTAGAAGAGCATTGCATATTTCAGTTAGAAATTACCAATTCCATACACAGGGAAGAAGAAAGTATGAAGAAAACCAGGTCTGTGCTTAGGTAATGGCTTTAAAATAGGTACTAACCAGAAGGCCAAAGCTGAGTAACTGATAAACATAGCCTGAGAAGACCTGGGTTTGGATCCTCCCTCTGCCAAAAAGGTCTGGGATCCCCTTGTGCAAGTCATTATCTTGCAGTACAATCTTTCTTGCTGAGTTGTTGTGATGGGATAACAATGCCTGAGTGGGGCAGAGAATTCTCTGATGCAGGAAAAGGCAATTTTATTCCAAACAAATTCCAATTTTGTTTCATTCATTATTTTGAACTGGGCTTGGGTACAAATATAGCTGCCTTAGGAAAAATACTGGCCAAACAGCCAATATTGAGATTAAACTCCTTTAAGATTAAACTCCTTTATTGTAATTGTTAAAACTATGTCCCCTCAGGAACATTTATGTTGAAATGCATGAGAAATGAGGGAAATTGTCCTTTCCTATTTGCTCTTTAAATAGGCCCTTTTTTAAAAAAAATCTGTTTATATTTTGTAAAGCTACTTGATCCTGCTTATTGCTTTGATGAAGTGGAATAAATCCATATAGACCACAGTGAAGTCCCTGGAGGGAACACTGGATAAAAATGTGATAATTAAGAACATACAGTAGACTACTCTGTGCCCTGTGGCAAAATGAAAATGGACTATATCCATCCTTCTTCTCTTCCACTCTGTACCTCTGCGTACAATGAAGTCTGTTCAGTACCGTTCCCAATCCTCCCAAGCTGAGGGGCTGTGCAGAGAACTATAGAGTGAAAGATTAATTTACTTGGCTGGTGGATGCTGTTCTGGCAGTGGACAATCATCATTGGAGGCTATCCTATGGCACAAGGGGGCAAAGCGCAGCCACTTGTGGGGCCCAAGGCCTTCAACCTCCCAAGATCCCTCTTTTTTTGGCAAAAAAAAAAAAAAAGTGTGAGTGAATCACGTCTTCCAAAAGCCTCTCAGAGTAGTAATTTACCTTGTAAGTATTCCCCTCCTACTGCACAATTTAACATTTAAACTATAAAAGGAATTCTGGAAACTTCATTTCATTTTTGTGGACTACATTTTTTGGCAATCCATATAACCCCCTACAGGATCCAGACCCACTGCTCACCCCTGTCCTGTGACTTTTGGAACAGCTGAATATTTGCAACATCTCTCCAATTCAGTACCTATTTTCCTTCCCACAGAACATCCATATGAAAATTATGATTGGATAAGATAGGGATCCAATACAGCTCAGACCTCTGCTGTCCACAAATGCCAGGATCTGCACTTTTTAAAGTCTTCAAACTAGATAAATTACCCTTTAAACAAGTAAAAACTGGCAATGTTGCCCATGGAGTTTATCAGATGGGAGGAATTTCTCTCTATTTCGAATGGGGCCAATTTGAATTCACATAAATTCGCTAGTTTAGCGAATTTACGTGAATTCTAATTGTATTTGGAATGCCTTCAGAATGACTTCCCATTTCCCGAAAATGACCCCCCATTGCCCAAAATTGCATGAGATATTCTAATACGCAATAATGTAAAACCCATTATTGCGTTCGGGAATGACTTCCCTTTTGCCCGAAATTGTGTGAGATACACTCATACGCAATAACGTGAAACCCCATGATTGCGTTCAGATTGCCATTGGATTATACTTCCAATTTCCATTGCCTCATAAACTCCCATGTCTCAAAAATATGAGGTGGGGAAAAGACAGTGTGAATATCAGGATTGTCAGATGTTAACATATTTTAAAGCAGGGACACAGGAATGGAAAGTGTGGCCTTCTAGATGTTAAAAGACTTTAACTCCGAGCATCTCTCACCATTGCCTGTTCTGACCAGGGCTGGTGGGACTGGGAGTTGCAGCCCAACAACTCCAAACAGCTAAACATTATTTCAAAGGATAGTCATTTTAAATAATTAACATTCTTATTCTGAAGAAGTGAATTTTGTTAAACATGATACATGCCCAGTTTCAATGGCAACATCTAAAAACAAAACTATACATCCATGTGTTTTTCATCTCTCGATTTCATCTCTTGAGGCTGCATGGTTGTGAAATTAAGCCATGGTCCTCTACTTCGAGGTGGGTTCTCTTGCTAATTTGATATATATGAAATAATATAACCATATAAGGCATATTTGAGGGGCATCATATCTACATAGTACTAGAGACTATAAAGGCACATTTTTCAGCACTGATAATAGAGACAAAATTGGTGATTGTCAGTGATGGGGGTGGGGGGATAAGCCTCCCTCACAAAAAAAAAAAAAAAAAAAAACCATATAAAGGGAATGTATAGGGTGAAATGTCTGAATTTTTCAGAGATTTTCTAGGCTTTCACATCATGCGTCCTTCTTGAAAGACTGAAAGCCCCATCACTACAGCAAAGCTTGTTCATACTCATAAACAATGCAAGGATTCTGTAAGAAGCAAGAAAAGAGTTAAACCCCATTCCCCATGGTCATGATGTTGAGCACATCTCTCCATAATTTCTTCTTCTGGGAAAGACAAAAAGAACATGATAACATGATACATGGTAAGCATACTTTTAACATCTGTGCTTATAGCATTGATGGGTAAAATGTGGCCCTAGGGCTGTAAGTATCCCCCTTCAGGCTGTTTTGTGGCCCACAGTTTCTCAGTTCACTCCTTTTCTGGCATTTTAAAAAAAGTAAACTGTGTTCCAATGGAAGCTTCCAAGAGTGGTAGGAATGGATTGCAGTCTCCCCTGCAATGTTTAACTCTTTTTTAAAAATCTTATTTTGCAAAGTCAGAAGTTAACTTCTGCTTACTTCCTTTTGGCTGGGGGCATTTTTAGCAGTCTGTGCAGCCCTGAAAGGCCTAAGGAATAGAAAACAGGAGTCATCTATCTCATTAGCAAAGTAAAATAGACTTCTTAGGCAGCAAATACTGGATATCATGAAAAGGCAGTGAATTGTTACTTACGTGCTTTGTTATTATTGTACTTTAAAAGAAGAGAAAGTTGTGGGACTGTCTTCTAGTTAGGAATTGGAAGAGAATTACATTTACAGCTTTGCCTGAAGCAGCAAAATATACTAGGTTAGGTGTGGACTTTACCTTGTCGGCAAACACCTCTATAACTTCAGCAGACAAAGTATCAGGCTGCATCCACACTGCAGAAATAATCCAGTTTGACACCACTTTAACTGACAAGGTGTAATAGTATGGAATTCTGGGAACTGTAGTTTTGTGAGACATTTAGACTTCCCTGTCATAGAGCTCTGGTGTCACAACAAACTAACAATTACCAGAATTCTGTAGCATTCAGTCATGACAGATAAAAGTGGTGTCCAACTGGATTATTTCTCCAGTGCCAACTACAGCTATGTTTGTTCCCCAACGTCTCTCTCTCTCTGTGTATACACAAATCTGGTTCCTACTGTTAAACCCAGCTAGAGTAAACACACTGTATCAATGGAATTTAGCCATGTGTTGCTGTGCCATTGAACAATTGATTCAATGGTGTCATATTAGTTGGGAGAAACTAACAAGATTCAGGCTACACCCAAAAGTATACATATGATGGGGGAGGGGGGATGAAGGCCTTACCCCTCCAAGTAAGGGTTCTGTTCCTAATGAATTTTTTCTTCAGTCTCTGCATTGAAGGTTGAGACAATGAGAATGTCTCTCATATTAGCCTTGAATTCTTGTATTTGCAGTATTTTAATTCCTTTTGTGATTTTTGTGCCCCTTTTCTTTGGATGCCTAAACTATATTTCTAAGTGTTCAGTGGAGATTTTAAGTTACTGCAATGGTAGAAATTTGGGGACTTCTTTGGATGCAATGCCCTCATTACCCCTCTTAGGTATATCCCTGGACCTACATGGCATGAATTTACTATTTCTGGATGAAATTGGTTCATTTGGCAACAGAGAAATGCTGAACATTTCCTTAAAAGTGCATTCTTCTTCAGTGCCAAGAATACAAGTGTGTGTGTATATGTCTTCAATTCACCTTGACTCTTAGACAAGGAATCCTCAGAAGTAGTTTTGGCAGTTCCTTCTTCTGAAAGATAACGTACAGTGCCTGGTATTAATTGGCAGTCTTCCATCCAAGTACTAACCAGGGCAGACTCTGCTTAGCTTCCAAGATCAAATAGGATCTGGTGCCCTGAAGAATCCAAGTACACATTTAATGAACTAGATGTGTTATGGGTTTTAGTTGTTCAACAGAAAATTTAGCACCAGAGCCAGAAATGGAAATTACTGTATAAGAGTGGAAGCAGGTGAAAGAAGAAGTCATCCCTAGATGCTTTGGAAGATGTCTTCTAGTGGCCTTTAGAAGGCATAAAATATTTTTGTTTAGTTATCCAAGCTGGAAAGAACAGGGATAGGTTCTTATACCACAAAAATGAACAGGTTGTTTCAGCACATTTGTTATTCAAAACTAATAATAATAAACAACCAGGTCAGGTTGAGCTTACATATGTAAACAAAAAATATCTTGTAGCTTCTAAAGGCCACCAGAAGGCATCTTTCAAAGCATCCACGAATGACCACTTCTTTCACCAGCCTCCACTTTTCTTATAATTTCCATTGGGTTAACTATGCCTTAAAGTAGAAAGTGAGGGGGTAAGCTGGTGAGGCAGACTTATCTAAATCTCTCTGTTTTATCCATGCTCCATAAAGGATTTTGGATGCAGTTGCTGTTTATCTTGCCTGTTATAGGCAGTTAAATCATCTTACACTATGCAGAATCCCATTCTTTCCCAGTTCAAGCTTTATTTCAGTGTTGTTGTTTTTTTGTGGAGCTTTCGGGCTATGTGGCCATGTTCTAGAAGAGTTCCTTTCTGACATTTCCCCAGCATCTGTGGTTGGCATCTTCAGAGAATGTCATTGTCTACTACAGACACATTGATATAACCCAACACTGAAAAATCTTTTTCTCCAGCATCTTCCCAATGCCAATGCTGCTAAAAGAAAGGGGGGAAAACTCCAACTAAACAAAGGAGGAAGACATAAAAAGGAGCTTGTCAGCTTTTGTTAACAGAGTTATTCCTGTTATATCCCAGTCACTCTTATGACATGGGATACTGTCTGGATACATCCACACAGAATTTCCAAATGGCCAGATGTAGCTATGAATCCAAAGCACACCAGAGCTCTGCTACCCACTCATTCAGAGAGAGAGCTTCTGTCCTTTCCAATGTCAGTGGACCCACTACCCTAATGACATTACAGTGCAATGGGCTTCACAGCAGTGCGGAAGCAAATGATGGGTGGCTGCCGAAAGCAAGGGTGGAAGCTGCCATCTTCATTCCCCTAGCAAGTGCATTGGGGAAGGATTAAAACATGTGGTTCTTCCTTTCACCACCACCCCTATCTATCAGCAGAGCCACTTGGCTTTCTGAGAGAATTCATTCTGAAAGGTCTCATCTAGCCAAATCTACAAGGAGCTGTCAGCAGCACCTTTTGTCTAGAGTTGTGGAGGCCTGGCACTAGGCCTACATACTGCCTTGGTCCAGGCCTCTGAGGGAGAGTTGAAGTGCTGGACCTGATCCCCTTCCCTTCCACCATTCCCTTCTCCTTTTGTGTTGTGTCTTTTTAGATTGTAAGCCTAAGGGCAGGGAACCGTCTAATTAAAAAGATTGTATGTACAGTGCTGTGTAAATTTACAGTGCTAAATAAATAAAGCTTAATAATAATAATAATAATGGCACACTGCTGAATTAATACAGTTTGGTACTTCTTTTACTGTCATGCCTCCCTCCAATTGAATCCTGGGATTTGCAGCTTGTTGTGGCACCAGAGCTTTCTGACAGAGAAGGCAAAATAGCTCACAAACCTACAAATCCCAGGTTTCCTTAGCACTGAACCCCTGCAGTTAAAGTGGTGTCAAAGTACATTCATCCTGTGGTGCAGATGCAGCCAGAAGAATCAGCCACAGGAGGATGGTAGGTTGTTGTTGTTTTAAATATCCTGCCTTTTCTCCCTGATAGGGTATCCAGAGTGAAAGCTGGAAGAGGCTCTTCTGTACCTGTAGTGGTTGTGTAGAAGAGGGAATGTCAGCAGGTGTTGTTTGTCAAGAAACCAGGTAACGAGCAACACCTGTTACCTGCTGACACTTCCCTCCTCGACCCAGCCATTAAAGGTACAGGAGCCCTCTGTAGAATAGAATCAGGGTTGAAAGAGAACCCAAGGGCCATCCAGTCCAACCCCCTGCCATGCAGGAACTCTTGATCAAAGTATATCTGACAGATGGCCATCCAGCCTCTGCTTAAAAACCTCCAAGGATGGAGACTCCACTACACTCGGAGGGAGTGTGTTCCACTGTTGAACAGCCCTTACTGTCAGGAAGTTCCTCCTAATGTTGAGGTGGAATCTCTTTTCCTGGAGCTTGCATCCATTGTTCTGTGTCCTAGTCTCTGGAGCAGCAGAAAACAAGCTTGCTCCCTCCTCAATATGCCGTCCCTTCAAGTATTTATTCTAGTTTTCACTCTGGCAACTCAGGTGGCCATTGGTCTTAACCACAGACCAGGAACGGCCTGAGGAAATAAATGAGCATACCTAATACACCTGCATACAAATGTATGTTTGTACGTAAGAACACTGGCCAAGAGTGTATATGTCTGTCCGTCCATATACATATATGTGTATCTAGAGGCACACCTAGCGCATTCTTCTTCAGGGGCTTCCATTACAAACCCTTCCCGCCTCTCCCCAGAGAATACGGGAGACTCTGGGCTTCCCAGGTTGGCAGGGAGGCGAGGAGAGGGAAAGAGGAGGGAGCCCAAAGTCTGTGGAGGAGCCTTGAAGAGGCACAAGAAAGGAAGCCAGGGGGCTTGAAGGAGGCAGGCCCTCCTCCTGCTGCCTGCCGCCTTGTGGGTGTCCCCTCAGTGCCCCAGGAGCCCAGGCTGGTGGGGAGCTTTGAAAGCCCTGGTCCTCCCTCCCTTCTTCTTGCTTCCTCCGAGAGTCTTTCTTCTTCTTCTTCTTTGCCAGGGAGTTCCTCCGTCCTCCAGTGCCCAGAGCAGCAGCATCAGTTTCCATTCAACTCTGCTCCTGCGCCAGGCAAAGGAGGCAACCCCTTCTGTGGAGGAGAGAGAGAGAGGGGGGGGGGACTGTGCTCCAGTCTCTTTCCTGGCCCCCCTGAGAAGAAGAGGCTTCTCCTTCTCTTTCTTCAGCCTGCCTTCTTCCCCTGAAGCAGCAGGGAAGGGGGCTGGTCCTCCTCCTCAGAAGCAGAAGAAGCCCTGGAAGGAAGGAGGGACAGGGAGGGAGCAATAGCATGCCTGCTCCTGGACCTTGACAGAGAGGGGGACTGCAGCTGGAGCGAGCTCCTCCTCGCCTGTTCTCTTTGAATGAAACTCCTGCCCAGAGGGGCTTTCTATCTCCAAGCATTCCTTCTCCTCCTGGCCCCCCATTTTTTTCCCCTCCCATTTTCCTTCTTCTTCACCTCAGTTCCCCAGACTTGCATTAAGACATGGACCAGGATGGCATTGATCTTCATAGACTCTCCCGCCAGCCATGTAAGTGTTGGGTACTACTACTACTAATAATACTAATAATAATTTTATTTTTACCCCGCCTCTACCACTGGATCGAGGCGGCTTATAGTCGTAGCTGTTACAGAGGAGGGGGAAGGAGGAGAATGGACCAAGAGTTTGAGGACCTTGGGATGTCGTTGTTGTTGTTGTTGTGTGCCTTCAGGTTGTGGCCAACTCACGGTGGAGACGCGATCCGAGGGTTTTCCTGGCAACTTTCCTCATAGGGAGGGTTTTGCCATTGCCAGAGGCTGAGAGAGTGTGACTTTATACAAGGGTTTGCATGGAGCTGGGATTCGAGCCCTGGACTCCAGTTGTGGTCCAGTGCTGTAACCACTACACCACGCTGCCTCTTGGGATGGCATTAGGGCTGCATCCACACTGGAGAAATAACCCGGTCCAGCCCCGCTTTGACTCCTTTCTGGCTCAAGGCACTCATCTGCTTTTGCCACAGTATTTACTCTTCTTATTAGCAGAGAGTTGAGTTCATGGTGTTTTGGGCATCCTTGAATGTTTAGAGAGTAGTCTTCCAACTTTATGTGCAGCTGTAGTCTCTGAAATAGCAAACTGAGCATGGTCCAGGCTCCATACTGGAACCCCTAACACTATGTCTGAGCATGACACCTGGCATACCCTAGATGGGCAATTTGTTCAAGAACTAAAGAGTAGAGGATATTCATCAACTAATATGAATGAAAACTGTATTGGGGGGGGGGGGCAAAGTCACTTCTTGCCCCTGAAGATGTTGGAGAAAAGTTTGGAAATAATCTCTAGGTCTTTTCTTAGAAGTAACTCATTGGCACCTTGGCTGCGTTTATGTTTGTACTGGGCCTTTTTGGTGCAAGTTGACAAGTCCGCATGGCTGGGCAACAGATGTAACCCGTGGTCCCCATTGGATGGTTCCATTTTCTTTCTCCTTTTGAAGGTGTTGCAGAACCGAGCTGTTTTGGTGAAACGTGCCGAAACGCATGACGGTCCGGCTGAACTGTATACAAAGGAAGTAAATTTAGAATGGCACAGTTTACAAATTCCAGGCTTGGTAATCAAAATGCCAAATCTGACTGTTTGTTTCTAAGAATAGTAAGGGGAGTCCTGTTCTTTACTCCCATCTTCCAAATTCCCATGAAGTCCCAGTACCAAAGCTGCTTATTAAAACAGCCCTATATTGAACTGGAGGGGAGCCCAATTCTAAAAGTAACCCTGTTTGCTCATCAAATCTCTTGCCAGCCAGAGTGGCTCAGGCCAGGCCAGGGAGAGATGAGGGACACTTAGGGAAATTAGCCTGACGTGAATCAGCTGTACTTTGGGCCAAAAGGTTGCTCCTTTTGCTAGATGCTGAGTGTTCTCTAGTAACTCAGGGTGAGCAGTATGAAGAAGAAGAAGAGGCACCAGTCAGCTCCATACCAAAGTTTTTAAATGTGAGGGACAGCTTTTAATTATTTTTTTAAAAACCAGGCTAAACAGAGGAAGCTGATTCTTAGAGTGTTTTAATCAATTTGAGAGTCAATGAATAAATGTACTCCATGACAGATCATTACTCAGGAGGCATGTTGGAAGTTATTTGTCACTAGTTCTACATGAGAGACTGAGAAATCGCCGCATAACTCAAAACAAATTAGGAACAGGCGTTTATTTATCTTTTCACTTTATCATGACTTTTAGCATTACTTGATAAAAGCAAGTGCTCCTATCAACATACAGCTGCAAATATGGTTTTAATATTTTCTTCTCTTGGTCATTTATTTTTCTGCATCCATATCCATTGATCTGTAGGTCTGCATATAATCGGATGGATCCTAAATGTGTCATGCATATCCCTCACACTAATTTCACAAGCAGTAGGGTCTACAGATTTTCATTCAAGTGATAAGACTGTCAAAGTCAGAACCACACATGATGCTAGTGAATCTGAACTACACTGGGCGCTTGGGCTTTAGTTCCAGGACCCACTGTGGATGCCAAAATCCATAGTTGCCCACACTCCATTATATACAATACCATAATAAAATAGTGCCCCTTATATAAAATGGCAAAAATCAAGGCTTGTTTTTTGGAATTTATTTGTGCGTGTGTGTGCGCGCGCAAATTTTCAAACCATGGTTGGTTGCAGGGTCCATGGATGTGGAGGGCTGACTTTATACTACCATGACAGGTTATATATATTATATAACTAATAAAATATGGGCATTTTAAAGGGACTGGTTATGATCATTAATAGAATGACCTCAAATCTTAGACTGTTGTTGGTCAGACTATTATTAAAGAACAAAAGGAAGAACATTCTTCTTCCCAGTTAGCTTCATACAGAAGATGCTACTAGATTCCTTTATGCTAAAACATATAGCACTGCTATCTCTTAGAATACAACAGAAGGGACATTATGCAGAGTTCATTATGGGCAATATTGTTAGAATATTGAAAAGTGGTATAGAAAATAGTTACATATCTAGGTTGGGCCCTTGCTCTGATTTTCTGTCACTCTGATTCCTTTTCACACTGTGATTTCCTCATTATTATGCAGAAATTCTGAATATGTTATTGTGATTACATCAGTGCTTGAATTCCAGATGGGCAAATGACCCTGGACTCCTTACTATTTGTGATGGATCCTTCACTAATGTGTTTGGAAGATACCAGAAAGGAAGGAAGGAAGGAAAGACATGCTCTGGCCAAAACTGGAAAATCAGGAGAACAGGCTTTTATACATTTCATTAAGAACTCCATATATTTCCACCATAATTCAAATGTTGGATGTTCTTCTGTCTTGTTTTCATAATTCATCCATTAACTGAGTAAGCAGGATCAATGCATCTGTGGCTGAAGGTGCCAGCCACAGATGCAGGCAATACATCAGTAATAAACTCTTCTAGAACATGGCCACATAGCCCGAAAAACCCACAAAAAACTAAGAATCAATGTGAGTAGGATAATTTTTGCTAATCCAAAATCAGAAAATGTGATTTTGAAGACAAACATTGTTACAAACAATTTCCTCTTAAACTGTTTTTTCTGTGCAGGAGACTAAAAAATAATAATAACAATATGATTTTGTAGTCAGATTCTGTTTACTTTTAATTATGAAGAGACCTCAGTACTAGGGATGGTGAATCCGGAGTACAACTTCTCTTGTCCCAAACTAGCTGGCTGGGGTTGATGGACATGCGGAATCCATTGAGATCTAGAGCAATGCTTCTCAAGCTATTTAATATGACAGATAAACAATTTATCCTCACTATGTCAGGGGTTGCTACCATATTTGTACTGTATTATTATCATAATTGCATAGTTTCCTAGAGATTCACCATGGAGCAGACCTCTAGCTGATGGTTCACTGGTCTGGCAACAGTCTGTGGACCTCCAGTCTGAATAACACCTATCAACAGGGTCACAGCTTCCCCAGTTCTGCTGAGTACTATCAGCTATCCAGAGAGCTATGATCTGAAATACACAAAGCTCCTTCCACTATTTATCAGGTCCCATGGTAGACCACTATCTAGCAAGTGCTGTAATCTAGTTCCTTTTTCTTTACTACAGTAGTGAGATGGGAAAAGTTGCATTTGGTGTATTTTTTCCCCAACCTATTCTGATTTCATAAGAGGACCAGCCATCACCGCTGGCATTTGGTGTTGGAATATGCTTACCCTGAATCACTGGAAGTCTTTCGTGAATTCACAGTTTTGCTAATGGGAAGAGTAAATATGATGACTGCTCTTGTCATAATCCTTCAAATCCATAGGCATGCTGACCTCTGAAGCAAACATTACTTCATTACTGCCTAGTTCATGTTGATTTCCTTTTTGTTTTTCAATCAGACTGGAGCACAACCATGAAGTACCAGTTGGGGGCAGACCAGAGCCAAGGTTGAAATGTGTAGTATGAATATATAAGCATGCTTTTCAGAGGTGTTTGAACCAACTTAGAAATTTGGGGACAAGTTTAAAGACAAGGTTTTATTTTATTTTTAAGCCATCAGGTTTGATTGCTACTTAGAGGTTGAGTTGTGTGTTCCTTTGATCACTCACTACTTTCACAGGCACAAAGAGAGAAAAGCTGGCCAATCTTCAACAGTTAATAGACTAAGCAGGACTGCCATTCTTTTGATAAAGTTTGATAAACTTTTGATGAAGTAGACTGGCTCTGTATATTGAACTTCCATGGATGCTGGGATGTAGTGTCAGGGTTGGCATATACTGCAGTGCTCATATGTGCAACATTTTATGTTCCCCATACCAACCATTCACTTACAGTGGAGAAGGTAAAGGTATGCACTTGAGACACTGTTAAGAGTTTAACTCACTACCTTCCATGGCTCTACTTAGTCATTCAGAATCAAGGCTATGATCTTGTAGACTGGCATAACTACACTGGTATAGGTGACAATGGTGGCATAGGTGGCAACACAGTGATGGGTGGAATGACTATGGGTACTGCAGTATGGAGAACAGGATGTTATAGGAAGCACAGGAGGTTATCCCTGTCAGGAAAGAGAACTTCCCTGAAAGCTTCCAAGCTGCTTGGCATCTCTTTTCCTTCTTTCCCCTGATGCTGTGCCACTCTAAAAAGTGCCTTATGCTGGTAAAGTGGTGCATTAAGCCAAAATCATCAACAGGATCCTGGCCTAAGTCCATGCCTAAGTGTAGAACTCCTCAGTAGCCTGGTTCTCAATGAAAAGGTAAATCATCATCTGGGCTTCATTTACTTTAGATTGCAGCTGTGAGTTCATATAATGGAATAATACTCCATTTAAAAACACACACATATATTTTCTGCTCATTCAAAACTAGATGTCAGGAAAAGAGCTGAGTTTTTCTGTGTGTATATCAGGATGGGTAGTTGCAGTGGGTCCAGGAAGACTTTTGCTTCATTTCCCTCCCTCAAGTCCCTGTGGGGCACACCCACTGCTTTCTGAGCAAGCGCGAAGTAATAAAAATGCCACTTTTAATTTTGTGATTCTGAGATCTGTAGTCCAACAAGAAATGTTTCCAAGCAAACAAATCACCAAGCCCTCCTGTTCCTTTATGTCATGCAGTACCCCTTCATGTGGTTAATATATAATTGGGACTACATTTTCAGTATGGAAATTGGGTACTATTACATCACACAATAGATCTGGTTTTTAGTACAGAATTCATGAGATAGCTCTGTTACGTTACTATAAAATAATGGTACCTTCATGAACATAAGGTTTTTCAGCCCTTGAATTCCTTCATTTCTCCTCACTTTTCTTTTTATGGATAAGAAATTATCCCATTCGGAATTAGAACTTTCAGAACAAGCTCATAGCTTCATCTTCTTTATTCCATTTCTGTATTTAGTAGTGCAGGAGCTATTTCCATCACAAATTAAAGTGACAAAATATCTCAGGCTAATAGTGACAAGAGCCTAATAACTACTTTGACTTAATTAGGCCTTCTCTGCCATCCCTAAACCTGACAGTCATCATGTTATTAACTATGTATTAATTTGAAATAATACATTATTATTTTACAGAGACTGATACATGTTCAACATAATACTGTACAACATGCCCTTCTGAGGAAGAACTACTGGCAGTATATTCATTTCAGACTTTTCATGGAGTTGTTTATAACAAGGCAGAGTTAATTGCCAACAAGGCTGGAAAACAAACCATCCTTTGATTTTCAAAGGCCATAGGAATTGTGTGGGCAATGTATGCAAGGGTAGGTGAAAATAAACTGAGAGGTACAGGTAGGTGAGGAATTAAGGGGAAATTACCATGCAAAGTTTAGAAAGACTTTGAAAAGCTCTGACCCTTTATACAATACTGGCATCAACTTGCCAATAAAATAATTGATAGATGACAGAAGTCACTTCCAGGAAAAGGGGAAACATGTTTTCTTGTTTTTAAACTGCATCTCTGAAACGAGGACATTTTTTTAAAAAAATAGTCTTTGGGGACATAGTGTTACTAAAAAAAAAAAAAAATCATTCGCTCATATCCAATTTTAATAATCTCCCAGAAGCTTTTTTTAGTAAAAAAACAAAAACAAAAACAGGGACTAGGGAGAGGGCTAAAGTTTTTCACAGTCTTTTTAACAGGTGTCGTCAAGAAATACATTCTGATTAGTGCTGTTCTGAAATGGTAAGTTTCCTTTCATGAGCATTTTATCCCTCCTCCTTGATGTAAAAATGTTTGCTTGGTGTCCCAGGCATTGTTGATGAGTCGAATCAGAATATGTATGGATCTTGCATCCAAAGATATACAGTCATCCTTAAAGAAATACAGTGGGATAGATGATTATCATAGTTTGGATATATATCTAGATGCAGATGTCATCCACCTGCATTACATTACTTTTTGTGGGATAATCTACATGAATATCCCCATCACATTCTTTTCCAACTAGTCATATACATGTATACATGACATAATTTGAAAGAAACAACAAAAGCTCCTTTTCTAATATCAATGTATTATATACCATGTACCCATTTTATAGCTACATGTGTGCGCACAAGCATGCACATGCTGATATACTTGTATTTTTTTTAAAAAAATATTAGGATGATGTTTAAAAGATGTGTAGGAGCTGTGTAATACAGTATCAGTGATGACCATCCTGAGAGCTTTTCTTTCCGTTAAGACACAAACAATTTTTTAATATAGCATCCCTAATTTTGATTCTCTCATGGGAATCTTGGTGAGTAAGTGTCCCATGCACAGATGTGGGAGCAGTTGCCAGTTATCTGGGAAATGGAAACTCTGGTTTTCCATATTAAAAAACAACAACAACCAAACATTTCCATCCAGGTCCATGAGAAAAAATGCTGAATCTGTAGTTGCGCAGTACCTTGATGAGAGCCAACCAAAATGCTACAAACACATCTGTGTTCTCCAGAACATTTCCTTAGGCTGGAGCTGCATATTGCAGGAGCACTGTGATGCAGTATAGAGATTGTGAGAATATTTGTGGCACATGGGTTATTGGCCCTTGAAAGTCACTTTCTCCTGAATATAGCACAAGATGCTGTAACTCTTTGGATTGTACTTTAAGAATGCTGTCCTGCATTACAGGCCTCTGAGAAATTGTTGCTGCCTCCTCTGCTTGGGAAAGGCAGCCATTAGGGTGTCTGTCTTAGTACTGATGATAAACATGGATCTTTTAGCTAGCACTCTAACAAATGGCTTGTCTCCTATATTTTAATTACATGAAGTGCGTCTTGAGTACTATGCAAATGCTATTGTAAGCATTAGCAATAATGAAAGATGAAAGATGACCACAGTTGCATGTCATTTGTTTTTGTCTAATAGTTAAACTTCAGAACGACAAAAAGAGCTTCCTTGATGGAAAAGGTTTTGATTCAAAGAAAAACATCCATTATTTCCCATTGACTTCCCCCTCAAGCAGAAATTAAGCATTATTACTAGAATTATAACTAAAAGATGCCTTACTGCTTACATTAGGTTGAAATCAGACAGACAGAAAACTTGTATTGCATTGGAACAAGACTAAAAGTACAATAATTCATTTATTCATTTTTAACTGATTGTATGTACAGCATCATGTAAATATACAGCACTGTATTAATAAAAATAATAATAAAATAATAATAAAGTTCTTTACAATTCAGTGCTTCCCAGCCTTTGGTCTGCCAGATATTTTGGACTTCAGCTCACTTAATTCCTAACTGTTGGCCAAGTTGGCTGGGGCTCCTGGGATCTGAAATCTGAAACAAATTGTAGGCAAAAGCTTGGGAACCACTGCATATGTTTCCTTAAGAGAGTAAGGGGCGAACAGACTGCCCCAAAGATCCGGCTTTAAGCTACCCCTTCTGAAAGCAGATTGGGGCTGTGGCAACTGCACGCTGTGGCCCCAGTCTGCCTTGAAGCTGGCTTTTCCCACACACTCAAGCCAGAAGCTGGCTTTAAGGGGCTCCAGTGGCATGCGGCATATAAATGCCGTGCCACTGGAGCACCTGGAAGCCAGCCCATGTGTGAGCAGCAGAGTGGGTTGAAGCTGGCTTCTGGGCGTCTTGGGAGCATTCGTCATCTGTACATCATGCCTCCAAGCCAACTAGAAGCTGGCTTTTTATGTGGTCTGTTCCAGCCTTAAGTCTCATTATGTTCATTGTGGCCTGATCAGAGAAACCTGAGTGTACGATTGCAGCTTAACTAAGGGTACATCCACACTGCAAAAACAAAGCAGTTTGACACCACTTTAACTGTTGTTACACTGTCCTGTGAAATCCTGGGATTTGTAGTTTGGTGAGGCACAGAGTTCTCTGACAGACCAGACCAAACTACAAATCCCAGAATTCCATGACCGTTAAAGTGGTGTCAAACTGCTTCATTTCTGCAGTGTGGTTACAGTTAGTTTCTATTGTAATCAATGTGAAAAGCAATTAAGTTCCACCAAATTCAATGGAATTTGCATGCAGGTTAATATGGCTTATAGTAACTTTGCTGTAAGCATCCTGCTTAGATTTTCCCCACATACTTATTTTTTATTTGATCTTTCTCCCAATATGGGGCTGGTTTTTGATCCCTGGATCAGTCAAAAGTTGGTTCATCCTGTGCTGTTCTGTTCCAGAATCATATTAGCCTAATCTGATCCAATCTGCATCTGGTCTAAATTAACCCAAATAAGACCAATTCACTTTGCTTTACAGATTCAGATGAATTGGTTGCACAGCCCTACCTTATTTGCTAACAATAGTTGCTACTCTCATTTTATAGGGACCTAAACAGTTCCAGAATCAGGTTGTTTGCAAGACCATCTTCTTTCATGTAAATACGTAAATTACTTGGGTCTCTATGCTTGAAAGGGTACTGTGCTTATAGTACCTTGGCCTGATAAGAGTTTGTAAGTAAGGAGGAGGATATCCTCTGTAGTCAACTTGGGTCCATCATGTGGAATAATCTTCCTACAGAGATCAGGTGAGATACCAGTGCTGGCTGTTTTCTGCCACTAGTGACGATCATTTTGTTTGCTTTTTCTGATTACTAACCTAGAAGGTTCTTCCATGTGATTTTAATAATTTCATTGAAATATTTTACATATAAAATTAGTTTCATTTTATTTTATCACTGCTTGCAGATTTTTATTGATTTTATTATACTTTGTAGATCTGAATGTTGTAAACAATATTATAAACTGCTCTAGCTTTTTTTTTTTTTTTTTTTAATGAAAAGTGCTATGGACATTTTTTGTCTGTTGTCATTGTCATGCTCCTCCTCAACTTCAGCTTCTCCCTTTAAAATTAAAATAAGATTTTGCTGTCAGCTCTGCAGGCTTTTGAACTAAGAATCTAAATTTTAATTTCAAGTTCCTTCTGGGTAATTTCCTGCTTGAAGCCCAGTGCCATTTTCTTGAATCTCCTTTTCAGCTGCATTCATGTAATACGCCAGCTCAGCGCCTGTTGCAGCCTTTTTTCAAGACTAATTTTCTCATTTATCACATCTCTTTCTGTCAGTGTGCCAGATAACCCAACTTTACATAAAACTTCTCCTTGTACACACATTACCTCAGCCTTTCACTGCTGCCATATACCCCAAATAGCTCTGTAATTTCTAAATACTGGTGCTGTATCTTTTTTGAAAAAAGAAAAAGAGAAATGTAACTGTAAAAGATTATATAAAATGTAATGTGTTTTACTGTAGTATATGTTGATGTTCTTTGACCTCATTCTGAAGGGGAAAAAAAGAAACTCCTCCTTTGGTCAAGAAGTAAAATTAAAAGGCAGAATTTAGTAGTACCTGCAGTGGGCACCACTATGTATTTTTTAAAAAAAAAAAAGAAGAAGAGAGAGCTTTTGAATTAGGAGTTCAAAAAGATTTTTAAAACTTGCATTTTTCATATAAAAATTTGATATTTTCATGACTCAGTAGCGATATTCCTTAGTCTGCAGTTCCAAGAATGTCACAACTCCCATTAAAACTAGAAGAGCTTACATTAGTTGTTCCAACTAAATTGTTGTGCTTAAAAGTCAACGTAGGCTTACCTTTCCAGAGAAGATGAAGTCATGCTCTTTTCCATACTTTTCTCAATTTCTCAAAAAACATTGGGGGGGGGGGGAGATCAAGAATGTTTTTCCGCTGGATTCATTTTCTCAGTATGGCCCTCTCTGCCATTATTAGAGTGCTGATAGTTGAATCACAGCAGGGTTTAGTCAACAGTGGATAGACTGCACCAAAATTCCCATGGCTATACTTTTTCCAACATGCAGACCCATGAGATCTGATCGTCTCAAGACATTTTCCCAGGGGTTATAGAAATGTCCCTTTAGTGGTATCATGCTATACTATTTGGAATTTGCTTTTTTACTCACAAATATTGAGATAATCTTATCACTATTGGCCATAAATGGTTGCTCTGTTGTGTTCCTTCACGTCGTTTTCTGACTTATGGCAACCGTAAGGCAAACCTATCACAGGGTTTTCTGGATCTGAGAGTATGTGACTCAACAAAAGTCACCAGTGGGTCTCCATGAACAAGCAGGGAATCAAACCCTTATCTCCAGAGTCATACTGTACCCCATTCCGAGTATTTTATTAGAGGAGCGGGTTATAAAATTATTATTATTATTATTGTCAAATGCTCAAACCACTACACTATGCTGGCTCTCTGACCATAGACAGTTTTCCTTTTTAAGCACTTGAAACTGCATTGATAGTAGTAGGGTTTCATGGCTGCTCTGTGTTGATAAGCAAGAAAGAACTGTTTCTCAATTACCATTCTACACCTGCTTTTGATGAATCAATTGTTAATCCCCATGTTTCTATGAGGACAAACAAAGTGACTATGAGAGGGGTTGTTTTCCTCTCTTTTTCACTGATGGGTTGTTATGTTAAATATTTTCTGGATCTCAGTCTTAGGAAAAACTCAGTATGTGTTATTGCTTCTATGCAACTGTGTTTTTGTTCACTGAATGAGGCTTTTCCATGTGTTCTTCCACTTGTAATGTGAGCTGGATATTCATTTTTCCTTTGCATAGCCAAAGAATATCCACCTTTTCCTCCAGGGTTAATATCTACAATCCAGATTTCTCTTCTTTGAAAGCATTATTTCTAAGAGTGTGTAATCAGGATCCCTAATGGATCTTATTTATGAACCAGAGACCTTTTCAGAGTACACTGTTATAGCACTGTTATATTCCACTTTAACTGCCATACTTTAGAAGCCCGGGGTTCCCCAGTTTAGGGAAAGGTACTTAAAGGTACCAGTTTGAAATTGCTTCTTCTATACTCAGAAAGGTAGTGGAATGGCAATGGATTCTTTTTCAAAATGACTTGATAAAAAAATCCATGGATTCTCAAGTCCCATTAAATATAATGGCAGAGCAAAATGGTGTTCCTTTTATAAAATGGAAAATCAAGGTTTGCTATTTGGAATTTATACATTTTTTGAATATTTTCAGGCCGTGGATGCTTGAATCCATGAATCCACCGATAAGGAGGGCCAACTGTATTTACTTGTTAAACCTTTCCTAAACCCCATGATTTCTCTGGACATTAATCCTTGATAGGGTTACATTGGTATTGCACTGCTTCCCTTATTTTTTAAAAAGATAATTTAAAATAATGCATATATATACATAATGAGATATCTTAGTGATGGAACCCAGTTCTAAACACAAAATTCATTTGTGTTTCATTTATACTTTATACATATAGTCTGAAGGGAATTTTATTTTAAATAATTGTGTGGATGACACAAGTTTGTTTACATTGAGCTGTTTGAAAGCAAAGCCACCCATGAAAAGTTTGGGTTTTTGGCGTATTTTGGATTACAGAATTCTGAATAAGGAAGATTCAACCTGTATTCCAGTGTAGCGAAACAAGACATTTATACCCAAAATGGTTACTAAATCATAGAAGGATAGGGGGTCATTAATGAATTGTTTCAAGTGGGAAAAGAATTGATTTCCAAATACCCAACAGTGGTGCAACACCAGGAGAGACATAATGTGTGCAATAAGATCCATGCAGTGCAATTGCAATATGGCAGTGTTGTGGGATAAGCTCCTAGGTTTATCACTTAGAGGAAGTTGAACAGTGAGCACTACTGGAATGAAAAATTAAGCTTGTTCTTTGTCCTTAGTGACCTCCATTGATCCCAGACTTCAAAAACAATAGGATGATCATGTTTATCAGTCATATTACAGCAGAAATAATGAATTTTTGCCTAACCTTGGCTGGATGTTCCTTGGCTGGATGTTCTGGGAGGTGAGGTTTCCAACACCCAAAGGGCCGAAGGCTCCCCAAGATTGTTAAAATGTCATGACATTTTTTGAAATAGCTGTTAGACAGATGGAGCTTGTGAAGATTGGGGCCAAGCTTTTTCAACAGCTTCCTTGAGAGTTTCTTGAGAGCTTTCAATGGTTTCTGGAGAGAATATTTTCAACAGGATCACAGTGAGCAACTCAGAAAAAAGGGATTAGCTCATCCCAAGAAAAATTGGTCCCTTTCTAGTGTACATATTTCATCTTAGCAAGAAAGCTCCCATAAGTTACAGTGAGAGAAGCCCTTCTACAATAAGGCTAATAGCTGACTAGGGACAATTTTTGGCAGGATTATGGCTGACAGCAAAAGGTTAAACTCCCCTTTCTATGTATTGCCATCTTGATGACCCCCTCCCCATCCCTGCTATTAAATTAAAAATAAAGCTGATACGATTTCAAGTGGCACATTTAGTTTTGCCCTCATTCATTAGTGGAAATGGCCTTATTGCTTAATATAGCTATTGGCACAGCTTCTTTTGCTTGGTCTAAAGAAAGCAAAGGGTTCTCTGGCATTTTAGTGTGGGGCCAAAAAGTTTTTTGATTTATGGCAAGCAAAATGTTTCTCTGAAATAATGTTGCCTCCTCTTGTTTGTAATGTTCAAGCCATTTTTCATTCATGTAGTATAGTTAGGCCTGCCAAAAATGTATCAGATAAATATCTGTGTTCCCCATTCCATTTTCAGACATTTAGACTAAAATGTTAGGAGTCATAAGGAGGGATATGAGATGAAGTTCAGAATAAAGGAGACAAGAAATATTATTTTCCTGCCTTGTTAAAGGTATTTTTTTATTAGAGACATATTGAATGTATTGTTAGTCAGCACAGTAATATTTTAAAAAATGCTACTGCTCACATAGCCTGCACATGTTTATTATCCATGCGGTGAAGTTTGAGGTCGAGTGTCCTCAGAATTGCATGCTGTCTCCCATTGTGTAAACTGTAATAAGAATTAGTACATAAATTGTGTAGGATTCAGTTCACAATACAGTTAATAATCTAGGAGGGAAGGACATACAGTACATGTGTAGCTCTTTCCCACTTTCTACTTAAATGGGCAACTTTAACTCCTGAGGTGCAAACCAGTTCTGGTAGTGTGATGTTGATAAATATCTAATTATGGCATGACTGTGATCCAGTCTAGAGTTATTCCATTCAAATACACATGATAATTTAATGGTGAATGGTCCCATGTTAAAATGATGGGGCAGAAATAACTTAAATTGATATTCATAATTAATACATGGCTTGGTTACATCCCATTTGGACTACTGTAATGGGCTGTACATGGGGCTGCCTATGAAGAGTGTTTGGAAAATTCAGCTGGTTCAAAGAGCTGCTGCCAGGCTGTTAACAGGGGCAGATTACAGAGACCATACAACGCCCCTTTTGAAACAGCTTCATTGGCTACCAGTTTGTTTCCGGATACAATTCAAGGTGCTAGTTGTCGCCTATAAAGCCCTACATGGCTAAGGTCCATACTGTTTGACAGACCGTTTCTCATGGTATGAACCAGCCTGGACTCTGAGATCCTCTGGAGAGGTCCTTCTTTCTGTCCCAACATTATCACAAACACAGTTGGTGGGAATGTGAGAGAGAGCCTTCTCGGTGGCTGCCCCTAGACTCTGGGACCCCCTGCCCAAGGAGATCAGAATGGCTCCCTCCTTGATGGCCTTCCGCCGGCAGGTTAAGACCTACCTGTTCACACGGGCATTTAACGAATTGTTATGAGGACAGGAGGGGATATTAAATAATTTGTTAATGTTTTAATTGTACTGTTTGTAATGTTGTGAAACCGCTCTGAGTCCCATGAACCAATACACGGCATTGCAGAGCAAGCTTTTGCTAACCTACATGTATTCATTTGAACACATACGTACAGCACTTATGTTATAGAGTTGTCTTTATGCATTCTAATAACTTGCATGGTTTCACAGAAGAGCCTCTTACCAAATGTCTGCACCATCACCCCACCCCACGTCATGTTCATGTCATTCAACAGAAACTCCTGAAAAGGGCTTTGGTACCAGTATTTTCTGGAGGAGCACCTCTTTACAACACAAATGACTGGTGAAGGGAACTGAACCTGATCCATGCTCTCATAGTCATAATAGTATGTGATTGAAGAAAATGTTTGTGAGACAGTTTTTAAAAATGTTGGATGTGCCTACCACTGTCTGAAGACATGGGTTTATGAGAACTCTTTGAACATGACAGTGAATGATGGAAAATACAGCTATTGAATTCTCTGGAGACATGATTTCTTAGCTATTTTGAAATATTTCCTTAGTATGATAGAAGGCACAAAAATCCTATGTGTACAGACTAGGGATTAAAGAAATTTAGATCATAACTCCTAGACGTATATACAGCTTTACTACATACCCTCTGACCTTCTGTGTCTTGCAAGATAAATAAGAATTCTTATCTTTTTCATCCATGCATTCCTTCTGTAGGCTTTCCACAATACAGACTTCTTCAGGTTATCTGGTAGGAATGGTATGTACTGTGTCTGCACACTTTAGTCTGGTAAAATCTCCATTTAGGAATCTGTTTTGTATGAAAGAACCGTGTTAACCTTTTCCTCATAAGCACCATAACTTTGGAAGTGGCTTTACAGCTTACTATATTTTTATGATGCCTTTTGCAGTAGCATGAGCAGAGCATGCTCATTGAAGGTGCATCTGCACTGATTAAAAAGATCATAAAATCCCAGATTTTACTCCTGTTCTTTCCAGTTTTTGTTTTCCCCAAAATATCAGTATATACTGTCAGCTCCTGGTACAATCTGTTAGGAAGTCTCTCACTTAGGGGAATTATAATTAGCTCAAAATATGCAGAGAGGAAGATCCTAACAAAGTCTTATGCTGGAATCGCGGTCCCAGTATTGTCTACCAGAGGTCCACCGACAAACACCAAGAGAGATGACACTAGTCCAAGTGAATGCAATGAAAATGCACAGTTTATTGGGGGGCATAAATACCACACACAACAAAAGGGGGCACACACACACACACTCATGTTCGGTGCTAGTGCAAAGGGAGGGGTAAGACTGGGAGTTAGGTTTGAGAGAGAGAGAGAGACACCGCTGGAATACTACGTTAGAAGTCTTCTCTGGGAAGCCTGATAGATGTGGATGAAGATGATGGACACAACCGCCAGATGAGGGGAAATGGGCCGCAGGAGCTATGAGCAGAGGTCAAACTGGCATGGACCAGCGTGCACTCTGAGGATAGCATCAACAGGGATTCCAACTTGGGATCTTTTATAGGGCTGAACATATCTAGGGGCTACTAGATAGTCTTAGACAAAGATTTTGATTGCCTGGGCTTTGTTAAGCCAAGATAATCTGTGTACAGTGCACTTAGGTTTGGATACAATTCGGAGGGGCAGCCGACTTAATGACTGAGTCATTAAGAGGATTATCAATCCATCAAGTGTGAGACCAAGTCTATTGACTTACTCTGGAGGGTAGTGGCAAATCTGGTTTGGCGACTCCCAAACTTCCTATAGAGAGTTGCTTACTAAGGACTCTGCTCCTCCAAGCGGGCTAGACTACGTGACCTCCTCCTTGGGGCTGATAGCGGGTCCTTGGATAGGTCAGTCAGGGGTCATAGTACAGACCACATGTCCCCAAAATTTTATTTTAACCCAGT
The DNA here is from genome assembly GCA_034509955.1 of Urosaurus nigricauda. NCBI lineage: Eukaryota > Metazoa > Chordata > Lepidosauria > Squamata > Phrynosomatidae > Urosaurus > Urosaurus nigricauda. The sequence continues at coordinate 85,290,321 of JAOEGL010000001.1, read as the reverse complement.
ACAGTATAAAACTGGAAAGAATGAGAACAAAATCTGAGACTTTTCAATGAATCAGATAGCACCCTTAAAGATGACCTTTAAAAAAAGTCAAAAAAGGGGGAGGGAAAGAGAGAGAGAAAAAAGGAGATTGTTTCTCTGACAGTATTATCCCACTTGTTTTTGCAATTGTTTTATCCTTTCTTCTAAGTGGAGACCATTTTTAGAGTCTGCACTTGAGAGTTGCTATTTATCTAGCTATGATTTTTAAATTTAGATCAATATTTGCATGCCACTCTCCTGCTCCACAGGTTAGAAAGCAGAGAGGGACTATTATTAAAATTCAATAATCAAGTAACAATAATTTAAATAAAGCAAACAACCACTTAAAAGGAACAACATGGGGGGGGGGACACACAGTAAAGTCCCAAGATGTATAATAAGAGAAAACATCACACAGTCTACAAAGCCAAATGTTGAGGTCTTGACAGAAAGGAAACAAAATGAGTCTTTTCAGACAAGGAGCCCACAATTTGTCCTACATACTCACCAAAGGTATTTCCAATTGTAATTGCACATGGAACAGGGCTTCCCTAGAAAATGTCATTGGAATTGTAGCAGTGGCATCATTAGTGGGGTGCAATGGGGTGGCCTGTGCCAGGTGACACCCCAGAAGAGGGTGACACCTGATTGGGCCTTCCTCCCATCAGGGGAAGAGGTGAGCATGCTTAGCCCTGCTTCTCTGTGGCAGCAGCAGTAGTTTCCTCACAACAAGGGTGCTCAACAATGGTTCCTTTTCATCCTGGAGAGAAGTGACCAGTGGAGTCCCACAGGGTTCTGTCCTGGGCCCAGTCCTATTTAATTAATTTTTATTAATGACTTGGATGACAGTATTGAGGGCCTAGTTATCAGATTTGCAGATGACACCAAATTAGGAGGAGTAGCTAATACCCCAGAGGACAGGATCAAAATTCAAAATGACCTGAATAGATTAGAAGGCTGGGCCAAAGCTAACAAAATGAAATTCAATATAGAGAAGTGTAAGGTTCTGCACTTAGGGAGAAAAAATGAAATGCACAGATATAGGATGGGAGACACCTGGCTGAATGAGACCACATGTGAAAGGGATCTAGGAGTCCAAGTAGACCACAAGTTGAACATGAGTCAACAGTGCGATGCAGTAGCTAAAAAGGCCAATGCAATTTTAGGCTGCATCAATAGAAGTATAGTGTCTATAGATCAAGGGAAGTAATAGTGCCACTCTATTCTGCTTTGGTCAGGCCCCACCTGGAATACTATGTCCAGTTCTGGGCACCACAATTCAAAAACGATGTGGAGAAACTAAAGCGGGTCCAAAAGAGGCCAACTAAAATGGTGAAGGGTCTGGAAACTATGCCCAATAAGGAATGACTTAGAGAGCTGGGGATGTTTAGCCTGGAGAAGAGAAGGTTAACAGGTGATATGATAGCCCTGTTTAAATACTTCAAGGGATGTCACATTGAGGAGGGAGCAAGCTTGTTTTCTGCTGCTTCAGAGAACAGGACCCGGAACAATGGATGCAAGCTCCAGGAAAAGAGATTCCACCTCAACATTAGGAAGAACTTCCTGACAGTAAGGACTGTTCAACAGTGGAACACACTCCCTCGGAGAGTGGTGGAGTCCCCTTCCTTGGAGGTCTTTAAACCGAGACTGGATGGTCATCTGTCGGGTATGCTTTTATTGGGAGTTCCTGCATGGCAGGGGGTTGGACTGGATGGCCCTTGTGGTCTCTTCCAACTCTGTGATTCTATGATTCTAAGGCCTCTGCCCCTGCGAAGAGGAAGAAGGCTGAGCATGACAGCCCACTTCCCTGCAGCAACAGCTGCTGCCATGAGGAGGGAGAAGCGCCAGCCCCACTTCCCCATGGCAGAGGCAGCAGTCTTCTTGTAATAATAATAATAATAATAATAATAATATTTTATTTATATACCGCCCTTCCAACGATCAGGGCGGTGTACAACATAAACAACATACATGGTTAAAACAATCAATTAGAGGCTAAAACAGAACTATATAAAAACAATACAAGATTAAAAATCAAATAAAACATGACATTAAAAAGATAGCAGAGCAGCTTGTAATATAGAGAGGGAGGGGGGAAGGATCTCAGTGGGGGGGGGGTGGAGATCAGGGGTATGCAAGTTCAAATAGGTATGTTTTTAACCCCTTCTTAAACAAAGTAAGGGAGGCAGCCAGGCGGAGCTCAGGGGGCAACGAGTTCCAAAGGCTGGGGGCCGAGAGAGAAAACGCCCTCTTCGTGGTCATTGACAGTTTAGCCTTTGGAACCCTAAGTAGCTGTTGCCCAGAAGATCTAAGTGTGCGGGGCGGATTATGTGGGGAGAGGCGGTCCTTAAGGTACCCTGGGCCCAAGCCATTTAGGGCTTTATAGGTAATAACCAGCACTTTGTACTGAGCCCGGAAGCGAATAGGCAGCCAATGAAGATCTTTCAATATTGGTGTTATATGGGAGGCCCTGGGAGCACCAGTGACCACCCGTGCTGCCATATTCTGCACTAATTGCAGCTTCCGAGTGTGATACAAAGGCTGCCCCATGTAGAGCGCATTGCAGAAATCTAATCGAGAGGTTACCAGAGCATGTACTATCGTTTCAAGGTCCCTCCGGTCCAGGTAGAGACGCAGCTGGCGTATCAGCCGAAGCTGAAAACAGGTGCTCCTGACCGTCGCATCCACCTGAGAAGTAAGATGAAGCGACGAGTCAAGAAGCACCCTCAAGCTGCGTACAGTGTCCTTAACGGGAAGCGTGAGCCCGCCTGGCTGCCTCCCTTGTGAGGAGGCTGTCACCACCATGAGGAGGGAAAAGGGGTTAGTGTGTCCTTTTACACATGCTCCCCAGTAGCCCCGCACTGCCATTGGCTGACACCAAGAGGCAGGACCAACTGAATCATAGATTTATATTGGATTTATTTGATAACCTTGTTCAATTGATTAACCAAACCACTTGGGGCTACAAAGCATTTAATGTTGCAGCAATTGTTTATTTGTGCATGTGTGTGTGTTGTGTGCCTTCAAGTTAATTTTGACTTCTGGTGACCCTAAGGAGAATCCATCATGGGGTTTTCTTGTCAAGATTTGTTCAGAGGAGGTTTGCCATTGCCTTCCTCTGAGGTTGAGAGCATCTGACTTGCTGAAGGTCACCCAGTGGGTTTCATGGCTGAGCTGGGAATCAAACCCTGGTCTCCAGAATCATGGTCCAATGCTCAAACCATGCTTTATTTACATCCCTAAATAAAACCCTTTGCAGACAGATAGAGTATAAGTGGGGACTTGCACACAGAAGGATCATCCTCCTGCTCTCATTTTTCTCCATCTTTACTTCTTCCAAGCTTCTCTTTTGCTCATGTGTGCACATGTGCATACGTGTGTGCCCACACCCTTCTAGCTTGGCCCTTGGCTGAAAGCATGTTTGTCAGTTTCTTGAGGCTTTGATGAGTCTCTCATTCAAACACAGAGAATTTTCCAACTATTTCCTAACCATTAGATTCCATCAGTCAGCAGTTCTGGGCTATTAACCAGCAATCATCCCAAGAAAGTAATAGGGAAATATCATGCTAAGTCAGCAGTTAAAACCTTGGCCTGGAATGCAATGCTGAGAGACTTCATCTTACTCATGAGTCTGTCTACAGCTCCTTAACTGAAAGGAGGAAATGTTTTGTAAAAACTTCCAAATGTTCATAAACTACCGGTAAATAGCATCGTATATGTCAGTGTAAAAGGTGTGATTAAATCCTTTGAATTATGTTTGTAGATTTTACCTTTGAGTCCAGTGATGGACAACTTGGAAATAAACTTGTCCAGAATATTTAATCATTTGGTATGGCTGCAGATAAATGTAGAATGTCAAATAGAAATGTCTAATTAGTAGGCAAGTTGAATGTCTAACCAGTTTTCTCAAGTTTTGTGCTGATGTTAGCAAAGAAAAAGATTTGGAACGTAATTTTACATTTGCTGCCATTATCAGTAATGATATTTGGCAAGTGGCTGGGATGAGCTCAAATGCATTTCATTGTGAAAGCTGAGTCAAAAAGTACTTTATTCAGAAGATAATGTAAGCAAAAGATTTGTTTTCAGTTGAAAGATTGGACTGGATTTTTTTTTATTCCACTATACTTTGGCAAAATGTCTTATTCCAGAGTTACAGAGTTGGAGCAGACTAGGATAGCACAACAGCAGGAGTGGTGTATGCATATGTTGAACTGTGTCAATGAAGAATAAATAGGGATTAGTCACATTTACTGGTAGATGAATGCTCTTAATTACTGGTGGTCGGTTCTACATATTCTTCACAACATGTCCATGACTTTCAATTGGCACCTTTGGAGTATTCTTGTAGTTCCATAACCAAATTCCCACAATGACAGGCAATAGTGGGAATGCTATCATTGCTTATGATGAGATACACTGAACAAATGTAAGGTTGCAGAAATGTTTTTTCCAGCAGTCTCAAAAATTGGATCAGGAGGGCTTTAAACTGAGTTATGGGGGAAGTGGAGAGAGAGACAGTATTCTGGAGTTCAACAGGCTGGAGATAATAGCCAAGCTGTTATTTATTTTATTTTATTTTATTTATATCCTGGAGGGACCCAAGGTGGCTCACAGGTAAAACCTTTAAAATTGTTATAGAATTCAACCAATTAAAACATCTCTGTATAAAATCACATAAAATATACACAATATAAAAATAATATAAAATCACATAAAACATACACAAGTTAAAAACAGACTAAAATCCCACCTGCTCCATAAAACCACCCTGCTATGCATTATGTACAGAAAGCCTACCAACATAAAAATTGTTTTTGCTTGGTGGCAAAAGGCCAGCAGGGAGGGGGCCAGCCTAGTCTCCTGAGGAAGCAGCACATTCCAGAGGGCAGGAGCAGCCTTGTTATAGGGAAAACAAAGCAATGGTCGGAGGGGGAAAAACTTTACACAGGCAGCAAGGGGGAAACACCCCATGGTCTTAGATGTCTCTACACTAATGCACAGAGCATGGGAAATAAACAGGATGAACTTGAACACCTAGCACAGCAGAGCAAATACAATATAATAGGCATCACTGAAACCTGGTGGGATGATTCTCATAATTGGAATGTAGTAATAGAAGGGTATAATCTTTTTAAGAGAAACAGGCCAAACAGGAAAGGAGGAGGAGCACCATATGACAGGGATGTTGACGCCCGTGAAGAGGTGCAGGACTTAAGTCCTGGAAACCAGGTGGAGAGCATCTGGATAAAAATTAACAGGAAAAGAAATAACAAGGATGTAATTGTGGGAGTCTACTACAGACCCCAAAGTCACACTGAGAAATTGGATGATGCCTTTCTAGAACAGTTGACATTGGACTATGACTAAGAAAAGAGAGATGTAGTAATGATGGGTGACTTCAACTACCCTGATATTTGATGGAAATCAAACTCATCCAAGAGTTTAAGGTCCAGCAAATTCCCCTCTTTCCTGGTAGACAGTTGTCTTGTTCCACAGACAAAAGGTGGAAGCAGCAACAAAGGGATCAACTGTTTTAGATTAGATCCTAACCAACAGGGATGACCTTATTAATGAGGTGGAAGTTGCAGGATCCTTAGGTTAGGTGGGAGTACATCACGTTTTCCTGGAGTTAATTATACAATGGGAAAGAGAAGACAAACATACTCAGACACACATTCTAGACTTTACAAAAATCGATTTTAGTAAACCTAGGGAAATACTGTAGTCCTGTGGTCAGGAATAGCAAAAGAGAATGGAATTCAGGATAGATGGGAGTTTCTCTAAAAGGAGATACTGAAGGCATAATTTCAGACAGTTCCAGTGAGGAGGAAAAATGGGAGGTGTCTTGAGAAACCAGGATGCATGATTAAAGAACTTTCAGCTGAATTAAGTTTTAAAAGGGAGGTGTATAAGAAATGGGAAAAGGAGGAAATCACCAAAGAGGAATTCAGAGAAGTAGCTAGCATTTGTAGGGAGGAAATCAGAAAAGCTAAATGAGCTCAGGCTTGTTAGGAGTTTATCTCATGGGAGGAATTTCTCTCAATTTCGAAAGAAATGGAAGTGAGGCCAGTTTGGAATTGAGTAAATTCGCTAGTTCAGCAAATTTATGTGAATGTGTATTGACGCTGCATTGCGTTCGGAACTGCCCAAAATTGCCTCCCAGTGTCCGAAATTGCGTGTGATAGTTTCTCATGCAATAACATGAAACCCCATGATTGCATTCGGAAGGACTTCCCTTTGCCCGAAAATGTGTGTGATCAGCTTTCATGCAATCACACGAAACCCCATGATTGCGTTCAGATTGCCATTGGATTATACAGTGGTGCCCCGTTCCGGGATTACCTTCATAACCCGGAAGCTTTCGTTTCCCGGGGGACCGCGTGGCTTTTTTTCGTTCGTATCCCGGGGGATCCTTCGGATCCCGGGGGATACAATGGCGGTCCCGCCGCCTTCGGATCCCGGGGTTTTCGCAACCCGGGGGATTCGTAAGGCGGGGGACCACTGTACTTCCAATTCCCTTCATGTGATAAACTCCTTAGAGAGGTTACAATAAAAAGGGCTTTTAGGGTATGTCTATAGTAAAAGGAAGAAGAAGGAAATGGCAGGGCCATTGTATGGAGAAGATTGGTGAAATGCTAAAAGGGGACAGAGAAAAGGCAAAACTACTCAATACCTACTTTGCTTCAGCCTTCTCACAAAAGGAATAGGGCACTCAACCTCAGGAAAATGGAGCAAAGGACACAATAGGGAAAATACAGCGCATAATAAGTAAAGAAGTAGTACAGGAATACCTGGTTAATCTAAATAAATTTAAATCTCCTGGACCAGATGAACAGCATTGAAGGGTATTAAAAGAGCTGGCAAATGTAAATCTCAAAGCCATAATCTTTGAGAAAATTACCTGAATAGATGAGAAAGTTCAGCCAAAACTAACAAAATGAATTTCAACAGGGAGTAATGTAAATTACTAAATTTTCGGTGAAAAATGAAATCACAGATATAGCATGGGGGACACCTGGCTTGATAACAGTACATGTGAAAAGGATCTAGGAGCCCTAGTGGACCACAAGTTGAACATTAGTCAACAGTGTGATGTGACAGCTAAAAAAGCCAATGCATTTCTAGGCTGCATCAATAGAAGTAAAGTATCTAGACTGAGGGAAGTAATAGTAGCACTCTTTTCCACTTTGGTCAGGCCTCACCTGAAGTATTGTGTTCAATTCTGGGCACTACAACTCAAAAATGATGTTGACAAACTGGAGCATGTTCAGAGGAGGGAAACTAAAATAGTGAAGGGTCTGGACACCACGCCCTATGGGGAAAGAAGGAGCTGGGTATGTTTAGCTTGGAGAAGAGAAGGTTAAGAGGCAATATGATAGCCCTGATTAAATATTTGAAGATATATCATGTTGAGGATGGAACAAGCTTGTTTTCTGCTGCTCCAGAGACTAGGACATGGAACAATGGGTGCAAGCTACAGGGAAAGAGATCCCACCTTAAACGTTAGGAGGAACTTTCTGACAATAAGAAATGTTTGACAGTGGGACACACTCTATTGGAGTGTGGTGGAGTCCCCTTCTTTGGATGTTTTTAAACAGAGGTTCAATGGACATCTGTTGGGGTTTCTGTGATTATGTATTCCTGCATAGTAGGGGGTTGGACTGGATGGACACTGAGGTCTCATCCAGCTCTTAGATTCTATGCAATACATTGAAAATAGTGGGATTTTCTTCCAAATAATATGTTCAAAGTTATGCTATGAAACTCAATTCCAGCAGTGATGGCATAGGCAAGGTACACAATTCCAGGTCTGCAATCCATTCCAGTGAATTTAGCTATCAGCAGAAATTCCTCAGCTGGCCTTTTCTGGGTGGCAGAGAGTCTTTCTCAGCATATATTTACCAGCCAAATAGCTTAAAACTGAAATGCCCTCATAAATTACTGCATTGATTTTTAGTACAGTGATCTACATGAAGGGGTTATAGTTATTTTATTTTAAAGCCAGAAAATTTGGCTTTATTGGGATGTGGAAAGTTTCTCTTTGTATAAATCCATCGATAGAGTACCTTAGAATTCAGATCCTCTCATAAATGATTGATTTTCTAGTGCAGTAACATTGATTGATTTTCTAGTGCAGTAACATAAAGAATCATAGCATTTATACCTCTACTAGCAGCAGCAAGAATTCACTGATCAAATGCCATTTTGAGTTTTATGCTCTCTCCAGGAAGCTAGAAGAGATAAGCTCACAGTCTACTTAAGAATGTCTGTTGCAACAGGCATGCTTGTTTTTTGTATATGTCCATACACATGTAGAATGAATACATGGAAAGTGTGTTGTAACCAGACAACACAAGACCGATATGGGGCAATGAATTTTAAAGTTTAAATTTTAGCAAAAACTTAGTTACCTCTGTTGTTCCAATAGTAATAAAATCCTAAATCCACAGGGAAGCAATCAATTGATAAAGATCAATACTGACAACAATTTCACAAAAATGTGCAAGTCTTTGTGTTTTTCTCAAGTCTTCATTAGGGCAGATCTTAAAAATTAGGGAGGAGCAAAAGATGAATTCCCCATTCCAGGTTTTTTTGTTAGACTTAGGGGCTTTCTAGATTGGCAAAAAGAAGTGTGTTCATGGCTGCATGAAACTTTATCCTTTAGATGAGAAAAAGGGAAAGTGTGCCATGAAAATGCTTTTTTTGCATTTTAGGGGAGAAGAAGCGTCTTTAAAAAGGTGCTGGTTTTCCCAGCTTTTTTAAAAACTGCGGAACAGCGCAGCTCCATCTAAAGGCTGCGGTGCAGCTGCTAAGCATTAAGGAAAAGGCAACTTCATGTCACACTTTCCTGCCAATCTAGAAAGCCCCTTACTTATTAAGCCATTGAAATCTACATATAAAATCAGTCCAAAGCTGGAAATTGCAAGCTTGCAGGAAATTGTTAGCATGTGAATATTTTATATAACATCAAGGAAAGCCCACTAGAATGAAGACAGTGTGGTGAACTGAGTTTAATTATTGGCTGTCTACTGTATACTCTCAACTATTAGTCAACTTCATGATTAAGTGAAGGGCAGGTCATACCAAAACATTATGGATTTTGATATGGCCCATGTATAACATTTAGGGGCTTGTAACAAAGGATCTAAAGGATGAAGCAAAGGAAAACAGTGCCAATGAATTTACACAGTTCCAGCAGGTATACCAGTAACTGTTTGTGCTCACACTAAAGGCTTGATGGATGAGAGTAAAAAGAAGTAAGTGCTTCCAGGACAGATTACACTCTTGCCTTTCATCAGGGAATGAATCCTTTTTTATAAGTGTTAAAGTACAATACTTACATTGACCCATGGATAATCTCATGTTTTTCTTGGTCTATTTTTTTACTAAAATTTCTGGACTTATGCATGGGTAAGTACAGTAATTTTCTTTGTTTGAGTGGGCTCTGCTTGAAATCATGTAATACCTGCATACTTTTCTGGGACTGTCAAGCCGGACGTATCTCTCTTGGAACTGAGCTTATTCAGAAGCCCACCATACTATCTTCATCCTAGTGGCACTTTAAAAAGGGAGGGTGACTTCCATGCTTCTTTCTGTCCCCCTCTCTATTTTTGTAATGAACTAGCCTGATTAAAAAGGTTATGGAGAAAGTGGCATGCTTTGGTGGCATTGCTTTTGTTATTAACCACCCTTGAGTCAATCTCAACCCATGGCAATCCTGTAGATTAGACATCTCCAAGACTCACTGTCTTCCACTACTTTTTGTAGTTCTTGTAGATTCATACCTGTGACGCCAGTAATGGAGTCCATCCATCTAGCATGTGATCTTTATCCCTTTCTCTCCCCCCTCCCCCACTTTCCCTAGCATTATGGTATTTTCTAACCTTTCATGTCTAGTCATGACATGGCCAAAGTATGACAGTCTCAGTTTAATCATCTTGGCTTCCAGGGAGATCTAAGGCCGGATCTGTTCTAAAACGAATTTGTTTGTCTTTTTGGCTGTCCATAGTGTCCTCAGCACTCTTCTCCAGCACCACATCTCAAATGACTTTATTTTCTTTATATCCATTTTCTTAAATGTCAAGCTCTGATTGCTTGTATGATCGCTTGTATGATTCTGAATTTTGAGCTTAGTTGTATATCTTTGCTCTTTAGGAACTTTTCAAGTTCTTTCATAGCTGCCTTCCGCATTCTTTGTCTTCTTCCAATTTCTTTATTGCAATACCTGTTCTGATCAATGTTTGATCCAAGGCATGTGAACTCTTTTACTATTTCTATTTCCTCATTGTCTAGGTTGAATGTATGGATATCTTCCATTGTTGTTATTTTCATTTTCTTTATGCTCAACAACCTTTTCACTTTCTTCTTTGACCAGGTGACACCTCAGAGGGGGATGTCTCTTGGTGCACTTGTGGGAAGGGATTGCCTTCTAGTGTGTACTGCTGCACCTCTTCATGGGTAGACCGGGACTTCTGAAGTCTGTCCATCTGGCCACAAATAGCAAGGAAGATGGCTGGAATGCTGTCAGTACACCAGGCAAGAATCTCAAGACCACACCCTTTGCAGAATAGTGTCTGAAACCCTTTGGCAGTTGCAAACAAAACAGTAGACCAGAATTGCTTGAGACACAGGCAGTCCTTTTGGGTGCCCCAGTCCACCAGCCATCAGCCGCAAATAGACCAGAGCATTTCTCTTCCACAGCAGCCCGATCTACTCCTGGACAGGGTTGCCATAATTCTCTACCACAAAACCAGGACAAAATGTAGGCAATTCAAAAAAAAAGGAGGATACAACTAACTAAAAGCCAAAAACAGTAATATAAATGCATGTTTCAATCTTAGTCATGCTCAAGCCTGCCAGCAAGGCCTACTAGGCCCTGGTGTTGGCGTCCGCACAGCCTAGCCCCTCAATCCCCCCAGCAAGGCCTACCAAGCCCTGGCAGCAGTGCTGGATAACCTGGGGCTTGGCCAGCTGTCTGATTCCTTGCATGGTGGGGCAGTGGTGGTGCCCTGGTGGTGCAGTGCTCAAATGCCTGTACTGCAGCCACTCACTCAAAAAACATAAGGTTGCAAATTCAATACCAGCAAAAGGGCTCAAGCTTGACTCAGGCTTGCATCCTTCTGACGTCACTAAAATTAGTACTCCAATTCTTGGGGGCAATTAGCTTACAGTTGTAGACTGCTTAGACACTGTCAGTTCAGTATGAAGCAGTATATAAATGAAGCTGTTTGTTGTTTGTTTATGGTGGTTACACTGGACTCAGGGTGAAGAGGGAAAACCGATTGAAGCTTAATCCAGACAAAACAGAGGTGCTCACAGTCACAGGCCTGAAACCAGGTTTGGGAATACAACCTCCAGTCCTAGATGGAGTCACACTCTCCTCAAAGGACTCTGTTCGCAGTCTGGGGGTGCTCCTTGACCCATCGCTTCACATGACTAATCAGGTGAATGCGACGGTCAGGAGTGCCTGTTACCAGCTTCGGCTGATACGCCAGCTGCACCCTTTCCCGGAGATGAGGGATCTGGAAACTGTGATACATGCGCTGGTAACCTCACATTTGGACTACTGTAATTCACTCTATATGGGGCTACCCTTGTGCCTAACCCGGAAACTACAACTGGTCCAAAATATGGCAGCCAGTCTTGTTGCTGGAGCATCTAGTAGACAGCACGTAACACCTGTGCTTAAATCTCTCCACTGGCTGCCAATCAGTTTCCGGGCACAGTACAATGTGTTGGTTTTAACCTTTAAAGCTTTAAATCCTTATTCCTTGGAGAGAAGGGAAAATTCTTACTTAAGAAAATGGGCAAAAAGTATACCTAGGAAATGGAAATATGGGGGAGAGACAAGGTGAAAAGGATGCAGGCCTAAACCTGAAATGTATGACTGAAAGATTCACCTGGGTATTTGAGAAATTTCCAAAAGTTTCTTTGCATGCCCAGGGGAATGACTACAGTCTGGAATGAAATGTGGGACAGTATTTTATTATTATAAACAGTTTAGCTGTTTTCTTGTCTGATCCTTAATCCAAATCCTTCTTTATTCTGGACATACTGCATATCCCTTTGGTCCTCTTTTACTTTATACTTCTCCAGGCAAAATGCTCTTTTTGTGTGGCCCAGCATTTCTGTGATCATAAATATCTGCACTGTATCTTCATCCTCTTCAGTATGTAATTCAGTATGTTCTTAAATACATGCTAAATCTTCTTAAATCTGGATGGCCAAAATCTTCCATTCTGTATATTCCATGTGCAGGCATGGTTATTCATGTTACTTTCATGATTAACAGCCCATGTACCCTCCCAGAAATCATTTGTTTGAGCTCAGTATTATCATTTTAGTTTAGACTCTGCTGCTTGTTCATTGTTGTCTTAGAATCACACTGAACACCTCAGATTCATATTAAAATTGTCTGTGTTGCCTTTGTTTTTCCTGTATTATTTACTGATCTATTTATTCTCTTGAATTTTTTTTATTGTTCCTCTCAATGTGCATCCATTGTGGTAGCTGACAAAATTTGAAAGCAATAGACATAATTAGAAAGACAACAGCAAAATACTAAAATGGACTTAGTAAACAGATAAATAAATAAAGTGGATTTAATAGGTGTGCGTGTCCATACGTGCCTTCAAGTCACCTGTTTCATAGGGTTTTCTTAGGGAAGGAATTCTCAGGTGTTTTAGCTAGTTCTTTCCTCTGAAATATAGCCTATACCATTTGGTATGCATTGGCGGTCCCACATCCAAGTCCTGACCAAGATCAGGTACAGTCTGGTGCCTTTAGGGTATTTAGACCCTGGATGTATGTAGCCCACATTTAACAGCAATAAAATAAAATACTGTAATAACATTAAATTCTAGAAAAAAGGTTATAGAGGGGGAAAGGCTTGGAACTGTTGCAATGAGAGTAGGTGTCTGTTGGGTTGTCAGAGGAAAGAGAGCTTCAAAGGTGAGGACGCACAACTGGAAAGGAATCTGCACTAAATCATTGTAGCAGTTCATTCTTATTTTAACTGCCATGGCTCTAACTTGTGCAATCCTACAATTTATACTTTGGTGAAGTAGTTGAAATTTCTGTGAGGTATCTCTAGTGTGGTAGATCAGGAGAATGGAACTACAGTTCCCAGGATTCCACTGTATAGAACCATTATACTTAAAGTGGTAACAAACTGTTGGATCTCCGAGAAAGCCCTTCTATTTGTTGTCATTGACTGGACATCAGTACTCATCCAGCATATCCTTTCATGACATATCAACATATTAACTTTCTCTCCTCTTTTTTTTTTGCTCAAAATGTGCCCCATTTTTCAGAGGGCTCACCTATATAGGATCCTGAGGTTTTTATTTCATGTCAGGCTATCTTTATCATATATTTCTGTTTTCCCATTAAAGATTTTTAATTGAATGTTTTGTTCCATATACTTCAGACAGTGTTGCCATTTTCCATGCTTTCCCTGTCTGCCTCCAGAGTTGTTTCTACATTTACTGTCTTTTTTAGGTCTGTCTTTGAAGATTAATGTTTTCTTTTAAAAAGAAACAGAGATAAAGCAGTGACACCAGTAAAAGAAGAATATGCATGTTAATATAAACAGGGGAGTAAAGGTTTGTAGTCTATCCGGAACATGAATAAAGTCTGGAACAGTTTCATTGTTTTTAATACATCTGTTTCCCTCTTTGGCCCAAATGAGCTCTTCAAAAAGAAACTAAAGAAACAAAGCATTTACAGGGATGAGAATAATGTGAACAGAACAATGGATGCATGTGTGTATGAGATGCACAGAAGGAAAGATAAGTGACAAAGTTACAGGAGTAGGATAAAAATATACTAGCAGGACTTGTAACAAAAACCTTGCTTTGTGAAGTGCTCCTGTTCAGGCTTCCAGACAGCTAGCCATGCTTTCTCTGGAATTCCCATTCATTCTCCTACAGCCCATTCAGGTTGACTCTAAAAGATTGGATAATAATCCTCGTGACTTTGCTGTTAGTGTATATGATGTGCTGTACATTATTTTGAATATGCACCTATGTGATGTGGTGAGTAATTATGGGAAAGTTTTAGAAAATATGATTATGTGTGAATTTATCCAGTATTTGGTTCCAAGGCAAGAAGTATATTGTCATCTCCTGTTAATGCTTTGCATAAATCCACCCCCCAAGCTCTCTTATAGTATTGTCAATAACTTGGATTTCACTTTGGAGCAAATGTATAGGCAGGCCAAAATCTAACAGATAGGATTGGTTTTCAACGTAATACAGATCAGTCTCAATAAATGTCTGGGTTAAATTCCTGGACTCCTGATATTGGGAATAATGGAGACCAGGGGAATGCATTCTGATGGAGCTGAAGTTGCTACAAAGATAATGACTTTACTCAACCCACCACACATTTTAAATAGGTTTAAAGCATAAAGCATCCAACTTTACCTTTTCCATGCATAAGAAGTGTGTAGATGTTCTCTAGAGAGCTGGGGTAAGCTGGCTTGTCATTAGACAACAGTTCCTCATTAGAGAAGCATACAGGCGGGTTACAACTGGTAGAAACTGTGTTCTTCTACTTTGCATTCTCCACCAGGCTTCCCAGGTAAAGAAAGAGAGAGAAGTAGCCCATTCTGCTCTGTCTTCTGCCACAGGTGTAAAGGGCAAAACAGGAGGGAGGTAGCCACAGCACACGTCCTGCAGGACCCTCCCCAGGAGCTTAATGCCAAGTTAAAAAGGAAATGTTTACACACACACACACAAGAAAGCAGAAGAAACCACTTCCAGTCCCTCCTCCTAAGCAGGCAAAGAAAACCCTTTCCTTCAAGCATTGACAAGACTGCAATTGCTTTCTTCCCCTCCCAGCTTCCCCAGTCTAGGAATATAACTGTTCCAGCCACTTTTTCCTGTTGTTTTGTTCCACCAAAACTCTATAAAAGCCTTGCTCTCATCCCTTATCCTCGTTCTCTCACCCTTCTCTGCTTGCTCTTCTGCTTTCCTCAACTGCACAGACATTGTGGGTGAAACTTTAATTCATTAATTTACGGAAAATTATAAATTTGAAATTTTATAAATTGGAGTGATGCAGAGTGAGGCATGCCTGTATAACACAATTTTGAGCTTCTGTTTCCTCAGTCCCTCTGCTTTCATTATCTCTTGCCTTTCTTGCAGAAGACCATAATTGGAAATTTTCTCCTCTATTTGAAGCCAAACTTTGATCTTAGTTTTCAGGCCTAATTTGCAAGAGCAAAGCATCATTTTTCTGATTTTACAAAATGTTAAATTATAGTTTGCTAGTGCTACAGCCCTAGGTGGAAGGGAAGAAAACTGTGGCATGGAAAGGTTGGGCAATATGTGAGGGTGGATATGCCACACCTATAGACCTTTAAATGTTTCTTCATATTTGTTTTTTGATAACTGCCATCAAGTTGGCTTAAACTTATGGGAATCGTATGAATGAGAGATCTCCAAGTCACCCTGTATTTAGTTGCCCTGCCTCAGGTCTCTCAAACTCTCACCCTTGACTTGCCTGATTGAATCTATTCATCTGGAATGTGGTCTTCCTCTTTTCCTACTGCCTTCTACCTAGCCAAGCATTATTGTCTTGTCTAGTGAGTCATGTCATCTCATGATATGGCCAAAGTATAACATACTCAGTTTATAAGGAAATAACATCATTCAAATTAGAACAATTTTATTTAAATAAATTCAATACTTAAAATATGTGTAAATTTTACACATATTTTTTCACAAACAGCTGCTTCTCCTCTGCAATGTTCCTGTGGTTTCTCAGTCACTGGGAACTGGAATGTATATTTAGCACTTTCAGTGTATAGGCCATTGTTTTGTTTTCCGTATTTGTTGACAGAACAAGAGTAGATTTTGGGCCCAAACAGACCAACCAAAAAAATCTTGCTTCCAGGCAGCTTGGGAGTGTGGAATTTAACAACACACATCCCAAAGATGCCCAGAAGCCACCCTGGGGTGAAACAGCCAGTCAGATAAGGGCAGTTTCAAGCCACTCTGGAGGCATGGCGTTTTGATGACACATGCCTCCGGAGCACCTGGAAGCCTTCCTAGGGTTGCGCCAGGGCCAACTATAGTGGCTCAAAATCAGCCCAAAAATTGACCAAAAGGGGCATGTGTTTGCCATGATCCCAAGGCAGCTTTCGTTGGGGCAACTTCAAGCAGCCTCTTCGTGGCCGTCTGTTTCAGCCCTTTGTCTCTCTAGATTGAAGCAGCAGTATTCCATCTGTTCTTGGTGATTTATTTCTTCAAAGTACTCTGAGTGCAGCTTCACTTTTTAAAATAGTAGGTTCTTCTTCATATGATTCTTCTTTTTTCACTTTATTTTTATTAACAATAAGATTAAATAGAGTACATAAGAAATTTTACATTTTGTTACATCAACGGAAGTTTCCATACCATGCATTGACGTTGGTAATTTGATATTACATGTCATCATCATGTCTGATTGTTTGCTTTAACTCATCTATTACAGTTTATATCTCACATTAATTAAATCTGGTACTTTCACAAAATTATCAAATAAATACCATACGTATTGCTTTTTATTACAAAATTTATATTATTAATTAGTTGCCTAATTTGTTTATCATTTTTTATTGTTTACCAAGATATCTGTTTGTTCTGTTTTAGACTTCCATCTGTCTTGCTTCTTTGTCTGGCTTAATTTTGTACCTTTCTCCAATTCTGCTTTCATGTATTTTTGTATGATTACCTTCAGTATGTATATAGATTCCTTATTTTGTTGAGGTACACAATCAGATATTATGTGTTTCTTGTGATGTTTCTTTTAGCTCTATTTGTTCTTGCCATATTCTGTGATTTAATTCATATCAAAATCCATAATTTTGGTCCCAAAACCTGTCCTTGACTTATACATGAGGTTATAGTCAAGCACATATGGTAGGCATTTTATTTGTAATATTAAGTAACTACATTTCTGGGAGCTGGTATTTTATTTTCAGTATTTTGCAGATGGTTAAATGAATATGTCTCCAGATATTCCTCAAATGAATATCAGCCTTTTATCTCTTTCATATAGTTCTTCCATGTATTACTTCCATCTCCTTTTTTTCTCTATGTGGACATGTAATGTGTTTCCCCCACTGGTCATAGGTCACCCCACTCTTGATTTAAATTCCCTTTGATTTCTTGAATGTTGTGGTAGAGGTCACTTTTAGTCTGGTTCCTCAGCAAAAGCCTATCTGACATGGAGACTCTACTGGCAGCACTGCTGACATCAGCATTGCCTCTTGCCTTACAGGAGCATGAAGTCCCACCACAACAGAAAGGTAGTGCCACATATTACCAAGCAATTATTTGGTGTGACATTTGAATTAGTTTGTACAACTTCCCAGTAGGGCAGGTCAATTTCCTGCAGTTATTCTTCTTGTAGGATCTGGGAGGTCCCTAAAGGTTATAGCAAATCAAAGCCTACTACTTTTGGTTTGGCTTCCTAGTTGATATGACCTATATGCAGTGGGAGCATTTTCCACTTTTGCGATGGGTCTCAGTGTTTTGAGTTATGGTTGAGTGCTAATAATATTTATAATAATAATATTTATTTCTTACCCGCCCCTTTGAGCGAGTAATCGGGGTGGGGTACAACATGTTAAAAACATATGCAGTTAAAATCTTCCAAACATACCTCCCTCCCCTTAAAACAGAATTAAACTAATCATAGTTAAAACAATCAGGATCTAAAATACATGATCTTACAAGGTCCAATGTAGGCGGCCAGATAGGGGACGGGGGGGGGGTGTCATTAGACGGTGGGAGATTAGTTACTGTCCGGGAAGGCCTGCCAGAAGAGATGCGTCTTGGTCGCTTTTTTAAAGCCTTCCAAGGTTGTAATAAGACACATCCCATCCGGCAGGTTGTTCCACAGCCTGGGAGCAATAACGGAAAAGGCCCTCCGGGAGGTCTGGGACAACCTAGTTTTTATAGACTGAAGCAGATTCCTCCCAGAGGACCGAAGAGTGCTATGGATGAATCTTAGTGTTAAATGTTATGGGGTGATGGTTATTGGCTGGTAAATGAGAATTTTGTAGACAAAAATTTGGAAATTTTGCACAACAAACTCTTATATGAAGTTTGCATTCTAATTATTTTTTTCTGCCTTGATGCAATGGCTAGCAACACAGAAAGCCCTTTTGTTATTGTTTATAAATAACATTTCTCTATTGGGTTCACATGGATTCCTTTGGACTGAAGCAGATGTGCATGTACTGAGCTATTTGCTCACCATAGCTATTTCATTTATAACTTCTCCCCTTCTTTTTAAAAACTGAAGTTTTTTTTAAAACCCTCTATGCTTTGGTACCCTTTTATAGGAGCTTTGTAGTAGAATTCTCCCAGTTGAACTCAGTCCCATGAGGGATTTCAAAGACCTGCCCCTCCCTCCCCCTGCCACTCTCTTCTTTGGCACAACTTGTGTTTTAATTATAGTCTGCATAATCTTCCCATGGCCAGATTCATTAGTTTGCCAGATATGTTGAACAGATAGAGAGAATTCTCCCCTTAAGACCTTGGGGCAACCAATAAATGTGACTATCAATATTTTCACAGCATACAAAATTAACTTAAAGGAACCATTACTATACGATGTTATGATAGTCGCCCTCCTAGCTCACAGCTGTCTATCAGGCTTTATTATGGCTGCCTGTTTTTGGAGAGAAAATGTCATACTAATGGGGCCCTGGTCCAATTAAAGAAGACAGTTCTCATGTTTTAATTAACATATAAGTGTTGTACAGGAGTTCATCCTGCATGCTGAGCTACCTAGTCTCTCTCTTTCGATACCTCATCTGATTCATCTTGCATGGGTCTGTTGTTAGGCTGAATAAACTTTGAATGGTCTGGTTTATGCAACTCTCCTAAATATACCATGATTTACTGTGAATGCATATCTCCTATTTAGTATCCAGATGTTAGGTTCATGCCATAAGTGAAATTCCATGAAGTTAGCAAGTAAATTACTAATCTATTTTATTGGTACAAAAATGCAGGGATTGAAGATTTCTGGGATCAGAGGTTTTATCAAGTTCAGGAGACAGGGCTGAATAAAAATAAAATTGGCTAGGTACCCCGAATAAACTATTTGAGAAACATGGATTTAGAAGCCCAAATATTTTGTGTGGTATGCAAATATGTCTTGAAAGACAAAGAAGTTTGTGCATAGTTTAGTAATTCTGCATGTCTTAAATGAAAATTCTGAACAAGATTTAAATTTATCCTGGACAAAGTTACTGCCTGTATTAGATGGTTCTTTGGAGTATTTTTTTTTTAAAAATAACCATCTGTATTACACAATTGTATTATATACCTACAAGTGGCTGATCAGTATTACTTATGTATTTATGGCTAACTGCTTCAGGCTCATTAATCAGAAATTTAACTTTTGGATGAAACAACCCCATTTTTATTTACATTTACCAGCCCTTGTTTACTTTAGTCATTATGTAGAAGGAAGAAAAATCTAAGGAGTCTGGTTTTAGTCTAAGTCTTTCCTCTTTTATAATCCAGGTAAACAACAGACTGTAATCTGGAGGGACTCAAAATTTGGTGGTGGAAAGCTATGTTCTTTCCTTCAGCAAATAAATCAGCTCACTGCACAATGCTTTGACTTTATATGAATGTAGAAGGATGTGTATATTAAGGATAAGCAGACCTATCAACAGAGGGAAATCACTGACAGATCTTAAGTATGTCCTATGTACAAGTAACTTCTCTTTGCTGACAGGTCTGTCACATTTGTTCCTTAATAACTGTTGACAAGAGGCAGACCTTATGACAGGTAGTTTATTTTAAGGGAGATAGTTTAATTTTCTTTTACTCTTTTATGGTTAATTTATCATTTTTTAAACAAAGAAAATCTTCTGCTTGTGGGGAGGGTTACATTTGGGTAGGTCTGGGGAAAGTAACTGGTTATATCAGAGGGGATGTAAGCAAAGGATAAAGACGACAGCTGGGTTATATCAATGGTATTAAGTTCTTTGACCTTAGAGGAAGTTCCTGAAACTCCATGGCTTATGTGTTCATGACACTCAGTGAAAAAAATGAGAGCAGCATGTACTTTATAATTGTGGGTCCTGACTCTGTATTGCATATTAGACTCTTAGGTTATATATGTGATGTTTAAAGAAAAGACACTCGCTTTAACACTTGTACCGAACTTGTTTCTCTATCTAGGGCTCATCCAAGAATTTGTTGCCTGAGGCCAGAAATAGCATTTTCCCCAACCTCAGGTCAAGGTGCATAGTAACGAAAGCTAGCCAAGTGGATACATATGGCAGGAAAATCCCACAAGTGCAGTAAAATACAATACAGGTTGAATCTCCCTTATCTAGAATTCCAAAATATTCCAAAATCCAAAATTGTCCACTTGGGTGATTGAGATAATGATTCCTTTGCTTTCTGATAGTTCGGTGTACACAAGTTTTGTTTCATCCACAAAATTATTAAAAAATATTGTGTACAAAATTAGCTTCAAATTAAATATGTAAGGTGTATATGAAACAAATGAATTTCACATTTAGATTTGTGTCCTGATTCCAAGATATCTAATTATGTATATGTGAATATTCAAAAACTCTGAAAAACTCTGAAATGCAAAATATTGCTGGTCCTGTGCTTTCAGATAAGGGAGACTCAATCCTTAATAACAAACTAAATATGTAACAGTATGAAACGGGATCTTATAGCACCTTTGGGACTAACTGTGTGAAAGACGTTGTAGCACAAACCTTTTTAGATTTAGGCTTGGCATAATGGTTTGAGTGTTGGGCTGTGGAGACCAAATGCTCTATTAGCCTCACTAGAAGGCAATAGCAAACTCCTCTGAATAAATCTTGCCAAGAAGGCCCCATGATAAGGCTGTCTTAGGTCACCATACGTTGGAAAGGACTTGAAGGCACACAACAACAACAACAACCTTGCATCTGAGTCCATGCATTTGAGAAACTATACCTAGTTTACAAAAATGTATGCTACAACTTCTTTCGCACAGTTAGTCTTAAAGGTGCTATAACATCACTGTTCATACTGATATTCCAGACTAGCATGGCTATGTCTCTGAGTTCTAAATATGTAAGTTTGCTGACTTTTCAGACTCTCTGAAGTGGCTGCCTCAGCCTACCTCATGATAGGACTGACTCCATTCTCATTGGCTGATCAAATTCTTTAATCCAGAAATCTTCCACATTCCATCACAGTACTTTCACTCACAAGATCTTCCTATTATGTCCACTCCCTAGCCCATACACACTTTAATAACAACAACAACAACAATATGTAGGGATTTAAAGGTCATGACCAATACCATGTACCGTGCCGAGAAACTAATTGGCAGCCAATGAAGATATTTTAAGACAGGTGTCATATGGTTGGCTCTGGATTTACCTGCAACTAGCCTTGGTGCCATATTTTGCACCAACAAAAGTTTCCAAACTTGTAACAAGGTAAGCCCCTTGTAGAGCGCTTTGCAGAAGTCGAGTCAAGAGGTTACCAGCGTATGTACCATTGTCTCAAGGTCGCCTGGCTCCAGGAAGGGTCGCAGCTGGCATTTCACTTGGGTTGAAAACTTAAATCAAGCAATTAATTGTACCAATTAATCAAGATGGGTAGCATGAAGTGTAAAAGGAAGAGTAAAAAAAATGACAAGATTTTTAAATAGCATGGTGATGAGAGAACTAAAATAAATTCCATAACTATAACTCAGCATGAGATTAATTTTTTAAAAAAACTGCCAAAAATGAGAACAGCAGGGTTATATCCTGTCAGAGGAACAGACATGTTCCTATTACAAAAATACAATATATTTAAAAAGAAAAATATCAGAAACATGTGGACTGTTCAGACAGTGACTATGGACTAAATAGAATAGACAAGTAATTAAAATTAAACTGAAATGCAAATTAAACACTAGGCAAGGAGGATGTGAAATGACAGAACTATCACTGGATAGTAAAAGATAAAGACAGATGGTGTACATTGTCCAGAAAGGAACAGCCGGACATCAGAAAGGCTATGCCGAAAGTTCCTTACTACAGGTCTGTAGAAGTTGCCTCCTGGGAAAGAAAGCCCCAAGAAGGAATCTGCCTAGTAGGAGGTAAAGATGCAGGTAGCCCCACCTGTTTTTCCCCCCAGATGTTTAAACTCAGTTAGTCCTCAGCCAATCCGAATGTGTAGATTGTTATAAAAACAGGATAGCTTTTTACCTAGAGTTTTATTTGCTTTTTAATTTATTCATAACCATCTTCTCCCCAGAGATGGAGAAGTTCACAGAGGCAATTTACAAAGATTAGTATTCATGTTAAAGAAGCACTTACAGTCTCAGCAGCTCCATAGGAGTCAGAGATATCACTATGTTATTCTGGAATATCATTATGCAAAGGGATCTTGTATCACCTTTGAGATTCACTGAGCCCATGCATCTGAGGAAGTAGACCAAATCTATCAAAGCTTATGCCACAACTTCTTTTGTTAGCCCATACATCTGAAAAAATACACCAAATATATCCAAGCTTGTGCTACAACTTCTTTCACACAGACTCAAAGGTACTACGAGTCTCAGCAGTTGTTCAGTGGGTGGGATAGCTGCACCAATTCAAGAGTATTTAGGGAATATTCATTGCACATCCTCCTGATATGAAGGAAAGTTCCACTTCCCCAGATACCAGCAGATATTTACACTGGGACAGCACATAACAATAGTTCAGATGCCCTGTAGGGAAAGGTTGGTGTGCTAATAGTTGGCATTCAGTTTCATCTCTATTATTTCTTCCAAATAAAGAAGCTCAGTAAGCATTTCTTTCTTCTTCGGGTGTGTGTGTGTGTGTGTGTTGAAGAACATTATTGGCTTTGGTTTTGTTTTCTTCTTTCACATTTATGACAAAAACTATAATTAGTTTTCTACTGGGAAGAGTAATACAGGAAACTTGAGTGAGGTCTGATATTTGGGCAGGAAATTGTAGTATTATTAGAGCACACTTTTTTTTCTTTTTTTCCAAGCTGGGACTCAAGGCAGCTCACATGATTTAAAACAAATGCAAATAAAAGCACATATCAATAAAAACATATAATATTGGGGGAAATCAGACTGACTGCTTGGAGCAGCCTCTGGCCACTCCAGACCCAATCGGCCCCCAATCAGCTGGAACTGTGGCAACCAGACAGCCCACTCTGAAAGCCACGGGCCATTGTGGCAGTCCCAGATGAGCTGCTGGCAGGAGTGCTTTTTTACCACTCCATTTGCTGGTGTCTTCGGAGTGGCTCCGGCAAATCCAGGGGCATGCATTATCATCATGTCATGGCCTTGAAGTGGCCAGAAGCCATATCTTTTGGCCCATGTGTTTTGAGCCACAGTGAAATATAATTAAACTATCAACAGAATTTAAAGATGTATCCTTTTAAAAAGCAAGAACTGATAATAGTACAGGATAGTATTAAAATACTATACAAAGTAAAAGCATATAAGGACAGTGCTTCAAATCCTGTCAGGAAAAAAAAAACAACCTTTCACCTGCCCTATGGAAGGACAACAAGGAGGGTGCAATCTAGTCTCCTTAGGAAAAGAGTTCCAAAGCCTGACAACAGCCACAAAGAAAGACTTCTCTTATGTTTCCATCATGTGAGGGTGACAGGACCAAGAGAAGGGTCTCTGTTGTGAATCTCAACTCCTTGGCAAGCTCTTTATGGGAGTATAAAATAGCAGTAGCAATAGCAAGTACATTTCTGTGCTGTTTATCAGTGAACTAAGCACTCCCTAAGTGGATTACAATGTGTAAGCTAATTGCTCCCAACAAGCTGTGTACTTATTTTAATGACCTGTGGAAGGATGCAAGGCTGAGTGAACCTTGGAGCCCCTGAGATCAAACGCACAACCTTGTGGCTCCAGAATTGGCATTTAACCATGGCACCACCAGGGCTCCCTCAGGTTGCCAGACCTAAATCCTTCAGATTGTTTGGCCTAAAAGGTATATGGCTTTATAGTTCATAACCAGTATTTTGAATATAGATGGCTTTGGAAATAGAGTATGTTGTCTATCTGGCATCACCTTGCCTTACCAATGTCTCTTGGTTATGGTGGGAATTTTATGGCTGTCACTCCTGCAGTATATTAGGTCTCATCATTTGTCATCCAATTAGACCTTCCATCTGTTTGATCATTTTCTTAAACAGACAGATCCATGGTTTGTGATGCTCTGTATTTGAATAGAAACTTGCTTCACTAAAAGGCCACTCCTGCATAGCTGCTGAGGATATGACTTTTCTAGTTGTCACGACTTTATGTTAGTGAAAGGCAGAGATGACCAGGACAGGACTGTGCATTTATAGCTCGGTAATACAACTGAAGGTCCTCTCCTTTTGGTCACTACTCAGCAGAAGCCACTGCAACAGCATCTTATTTGTGTCAGCCTCACCTGGTCAGGGAAAGTTTGTAGACAATTAAGGAAGCTTCTAGCAGTCAATCCAGGAGAACTGGGCCTGATGGGGAAAAAAATAAAAGACATGTCTCCTATTTTCTGCTGTTTAGATTGGGTGGAGTATTTGTTTCCCTCAGATGGAAAAATAGTTAGATCTTCTGTAAAGCAGATTCCTATATTCCATCCCAATCCACCCAGAATTTGGAAATGTTATTTGGAAGAGGATGTCATGAAGTAGGTTATCCAAATGAAACAACAGCTATATAATTCACTGCTAATATTGTAAAACCAATTTAATTTTTTTAAAATCTGCTTTCATTCCCCTGTGTCATACAGGGGAATGAACGCAGATTTTAATACCTATACTCACAGTCTCAGCACTTGTTTCCCCTACAATGTATCTTCATGGCGAAGAAAAATAGCTTGGGTGAGATGAACATCTGGCCTCCAGTTTTGCCTACCCCCCAGATCCTATGTAAAGATTCTACCCTCCCTATATGTTTCTTCCATTCTCTTTTCTTTCCAGGAATGAATTGTGGGTCTACACATATTGTGGTTTAGCCCAAAGGCACCAAGAATCATTAAATGGAAATCAGATGCTAATTATGACAGTGTCCTAACCATATACCTTTTAATATTAATGAGACATTCTCCCTCTGAGTTTGTTGCAATAATAACATCTTGGATACAATATTCCATTTTGTTCATTTGGGATAATAAAATACATTAGATGTTGAAGTTTGCACAGGGAAAGAACCCAAGCAGGACATTATGATAATCAGAAAATCCACCTGAAAAGTATTTATCTAGCTAGAGTAGGCAGGAGCCTGGATGAAGTAGGCAGGAGGAATGCACAATGATGCAAGTATTAATATGAGTCTATCAAGAAGCATTTCCCTGTAGTGTGCACAATATATGAAAATGTTCTGACCTGCAAGGTATAAAGAAACTAGAACACTGGTCTGAAAGAGAAGAAACATTCAGAATGAGTTATTAACAATACATGAGTTAAAGGTTTATAAGAATGCT
The DNA here is from genome assembly GCA_034509955.1 of Urosaurus nigricauda. Classification (NCBI taxonomy): domain Eukaryota; kingdom Metazoa; phylum Chordata; class Lepidosauria; order Squamata; family Phrynosomatidae; genus Urosaurus; species Urosaurus nigricauda. The sequence continues at coordinate 85,264,844 of JAOEGL010000001.1, read as the reverse complement.
TCCTTTCTGTTCTTCATATGATATTGTTTGTGTAAGAATATAAACCTTTAAGAGTAGGGTATGCCATATGATTAACTGGTCCTTCTCTCTGTGGCATTGCAGACAACTAAGCAATAATAGTGAATTTAATCATTAGTAAAGGAAATACAAAAACTGTTTCTTAGTGCAGTTGCTGACACTAATTGTAATCAGTGAGAAACAGGAATGACAAAATGTGAAAACCAGAGACTCTATTTTAGGCTCAGGAAGTTTTAACTTATTCATTATTCTAACTTTCTGATACATCCCATTTGAAATGTTTGGGATGGATGAAAGTATATCAGAAATAGATCACGATCTCTGCTGAACTGTAACCTTTATTAGTAAGCTTAAGGCTCTATATGACCTCCAAATCGATTATCTGATCAACTTCTTAATCTTCAGTAAGAGCACATTTCACAGACTATAACAACAACTGAGCAGACTTCTGTTCTTGCCCCTGATATCAGTGTACTTAACTCACTAATTCGTAGTCTGGGAACATATACCTTCCAAATATTAAGAACTACAACTCCCATGTTCATTACTATTGGCTGTGTTTGCTAGGGATGATTGGAGTTGCAGTCCTGCCACATTTGGAGGATCACTCAGTTGACCACCCTAATCCTACTAACTGGCATTTAATTGTTCCCATAGTATACTTAGTAACACACTTAAGATAGCAGCCACTGAACCCAATCCTATGCAGGTTTATTCTCAGTGTAGTTTACACTCAAATAATGATGCACCAGAATGCAGCTATTGAAATTGAGAATTGTGAGTGATTTCCTTTAGATTACTGTGGTACCAGCTCTGTTCCCACTGTACAAATCGGATGAACAGGAAGGGAAAATATGTGTGATTGTCTCTAGGCCTAAAGACACTTAAATCCAATGGAGATCATTGATGTCTTTGGAAGTTACACACATGTATAATAAATCCTTTGTTAGTGAATCAGGACTTGAAATGTCTCTATGTGATATTGCCAGTGGAGTCCTTCAGCCGAATGCAAGGGATCTTTGAAACAAGAGGCCAAAGCTGAGAGCATCAAACAGGAAAGGAGAGTCTGTCACATGTACCTGGGCATACTGCCATTGATCTATCCACATACATTTCAGCTGTGATATTTTGAAGACAGCTGTTGCCCACCAGTGCTGCTTATGTTTTCATTGGAGGGGGGATGTAGGTCTCCCACTTTTAATGTGTGCCAGTGTCACAAGAACTAAAACTAGGAGGCAGTTATGTCCCTGAGGAATAATTTCTTTAACCCATAATCCATTTCAACAAGTGTCATTTTTAACTACTAGTTCTAAGGCAACTAAATCCCAATGACTGAATCCATTTTCTGTTATGGTGACTGCAAACTTGTGAGAAAAGATGTACAACTCATGCCTGTCAGATGCCGAAGTCCAAAAAATGGAGACATAAGAAGAAACCACGTGCTACCCAGCCACATTCTATGCCCGGGGATAAACTTAGTTTACAGATATGTTTAGGATTATAACAGAGCCTACAGGTCAAGTGAAATTTTCAGGGTTATCCAAACAAACAAAAAAGAAGAAAGAAATGCTTAGGTAATGACTTAGCATAAAATGTTCTGAGGGGGTATTTAAAATTTCCAAGAAGTGATAGCAAGAAAAATGGGTACCTGTAAAGCATTGTGTAGTTGTTTGCATTAACTAACACTAGACCTGTAATGCAATTAACAAGACCTGGCTTCTTATTGTGATTATACGTCTTGTTCATTTGCATTTTTCAAGTTTTGAAAGTTTTGCAGAGAGGCAAAGCTGATTATTACTGTGGAGTAACAATGGAAATACTTCAGCAGACCCATGGCTGTTACTAGGCTTTGATCCAAAGCAACATAGGAAGCAGACTAATTCTTGGTCTGACTATTGGTCTATCTGACTCAGTATTGTCAGCATAATGCTTTATCACACTAGGGGGCAAACAGCATTTAAACAAGAGTTAAACAAGAGTTAAACAGGAAATGTCCTGTGATAAACATAGGGCATTTCCTGTTTAACTCTCATTTAATTCTTATTTAAATCCTATTTGTCCCCTAGTGTGATAAAGCAGATTGACAGGCAGCAGCTCCTCCAAGTGGCAGGCAAAAATCCACGTTCTACTTTGAATTGCCATAGAGTGAACTTGGGACATTTTTTTAAAAACTTTATTTTTAATAAAAAAGATACATTTTACAATCTTTACTCATAAACTCCTTGTGAATACATCTTATTTGATATCTTATGTGATATTTATATCATCAATACAATTCAGATAAATTTACTAAGTTACCATAACTTAATATCAAAATATATTTTTAACTTCCAGTAGATTCTCTGTGTTTTATACCTTAGGTAGTTAAGCTAATGAACTTCTGTAATTTTGTCTAAGTCATTTTACAGGTTCAGTCTACCATTGCCTATTCATTCTATTGTGCAAAAAACAATAACCCTATTAATTTACAATATTAATAAAATAAGTGTTATCACTGAAATTAGGGTTGGTGACTTTGTTTACCATGTTGAGTAGATAGATTTCAGGTTTTTTTTTCTCCAGTATTCTTTTGCTCATGGACAAGTCCACCATAGGTGGAACCAAGACCCAATTACATTTTTGCACTACCAACAGCTTTTTGACCAGATTTATAGATGATATTAATTTTTACTGGGGTTTGATACAAGCGTGTTTCCATTTTTAGATAATTTTCTCTGATGTTTTGGTTTTGGTGAATTTCTTTCTTTAGCTTGATGCCAGCTTTCTAGGTCTATTGTTTTCCCAGATCTTTTGCCAATTTAATCATTGTATCTTTAATGGCATTCTGATCTAACTTGGGACATTTTTGAATACAAAGCATATGCTCTAAAATTGCACTATGGCTGTTTCAGTTTTCCATGGAACCAATCCTGTATTTCATTTTCAAGATGGGCATTTTTAGCATACATTATGTTGTATTGTTTCTGAGCCACCTTGGACACCTTGTGAGCCATTGCAAGAAAGGCAGCACATAAATTAAATAGACACATGCACAAAATATTTTTTTGTGGGGTGAGTGATATCTACCATGATTATACTGCATGCTACATTGCTATATTTAGTAGAAGAATCACATTACAGTGGGCCCTCCACATTTGCTGTGGTTAGGGGTGGACGTGGAAGAACCATAAATAAATAAATAAAAACTACAGAGAATACCCCTGTAGGAATCTCTAGGTACTCCAGCACAATTCTCTGGTCAACATCTACCAGAAGGTGACCATAGAATTGTAAGAGAAGTTTTTTCTCTAGGTTAGTGCCATCCCCAGCCTTCAGCTGCCTCTGGAGAGGGGCCACCATTATGGCTCCGAAGAGGCAGCTGAAGGCTGGGAAGGATCTGGAAGGAAGAGGAACAGGCATGCCCCACTTCCTTTTCTTCCTCTTTCTCCCATGCCATTCCCAGCCTTAAGCTTCCTCTAGAGAGGCAGCTGAAGGCCTGGGGTGGCTAGGAAGGAGGAGGAACAGGCACACACCTCTTCCTCCTCCCCCTGCCCTCTGTGTGCTAGAGAAAATGGCTTTGTGTGCCATAGGTTCATCATCATGGCTCTAGGTCTTCCAGAACAACTGTATGACCAACTTTTGGCAGAGTTGCACTGGAGGACCTAGAGATTCCTAGAGAGAACATATTAATCTGCAAAAGTCAAAGTCACAAATGTGGAGTGATGACCGTAAGTATAACGTTATTCCTAAGCATTATTCCATATGCAGATACAAATCTTCCGCAGAATCCCATAAACATCTCATTTTCAACCAAGACCAAAACAGAAGGAACATGGAATCACTTCTAGATCAGCTGAAACACTTCTGGATCAGTTGAAATATCTTGACAACTTGTCAAGGGAGATAATGATGAAAAGTGGCCCCACTCCAGTTTGGTTGCCCTCCCCTGGCCTGCACTTAATAATTTTGCTATTTATTTGCTGTTGTGCAAATATTAACAAACCTACCAGGATGAATCTCAGAAAATGCTGACAACAATATTTGGATCTTCAAATGTGAATGTTCTCTCTCTGCTATTTTGTTCTTCCAACATTTTTAAACAGACCCCTTTAAACTGCAAACAAATACAGAACTAGTTGCTGATACTATGTGCAATCAATGGATCGGTGGTCTGTTCTAAATTGAAAGGAACTGAATAATCAGACATTTGTTGTTTATTGTTTCCAAATAATAGGCCAACTTTATAGTACATTTTTTTTAAAATGTGTCCTTGCTTTGTTTCTTTCTGTACCTTTGAATTTAGTGTAAATGTATTCCCAGTGTAAATATGTATTCCAAGTTTAAGTATATTAAAATGAGAAAGAATCCTGTGGTTCCCTAAAGAGTGGCATGCTTTATTTATCATAAGCTTTCATGGTCTACAGCATGGGCTGCATTCCACAGAACTGTAATGCCAGATAAAACTTGTTAGTATTTAAGGTGCTACAAGACTTCTTGTTATTTTTTTCTGTAACAGACTAATGCGGAAGTTGTTTTAAAATAAAGACTGCCTGCTGCTGCAGTTTATTTGACAACATGCTCAGCATGGATAAGGTCCCAGATTTAATTCCTGCTGTCTTCGGTTACAGCATCTGAGGTATTGAAGCTGGAGATTTGCTGCTGTTGGTCAGAGTAGCCCATGCTTGGCTAGAGAAACCTATGGTCTATCAATATAAGACAACTAATTTGTATAATACCTTAATATTGGATCACCCAGCTTTGTTCCAAGAGCCACATTGTTGGCAAACCATCCATCCTGCTCTTTCATCTGAAAGGTAGGCTAAATATATTGCAGAATTCAGAGCCTGCATGGAGATAGTCTTGGCAGCTGCTTGACAGCGATGGGATTTTCTGAATGTAGAAAGGTTTCTTTGCGTCTTGTGGGTCAAATGACAAGAGCAAAATAGAGGAAGCAGCAACTTACCTGAAGGTTCAGTGAATAAAAGCAGAGATCAAAAGAGGAGCAAGAGTGAGGGTGAAGCAGCAATGGCAGCTTCTAGAGAGTTGGAAGTGGTTGGGCATACAGAGAAATGGACAAGTATCAATAATGTGAGCAATTGTGATTTTCCAGCTATGTAGCAATCATAGGCAGCAACTGAGTATCCATATGATTAAAGAAGAAGGGATATTTCCTAGTTCTTGTCTCTTTGGAGAGAACTTCCATTAAGGCACAGAATCACTGTAAATGTTCATAGTTTTTCTACTTCTGTTTATTCCTCCTTCCTTCTACTGCTGAGCTGGCATAAAATACTGTACAACTTATTGGTAGAGCTATTAATAGTGATAATTATGCCTTGGGACTAGAACCCTTAATGGAAATGCTCTCTAAAGAGACAAGAACCAGGAAATACCCCTTCTTTAATCATAGGGATAATCAGTTAATGTTAATGAATGATTGGATTTGTCTGGCAGTCATCCATAACTTGCATTTCATGGGAAAGAAGGCATTGGAGAAACAAGTTATGCATGTCTAATCTGTTCTTTTAAACACGACTCACTGTAGACCATCTCATTCTTTCCATAATTGTGTACATTCTGTGAAGCATGAGGTGGCCTTGAAGCACACTGTTAACATCCTTAGTAGATGAAGAGGTGACAGTGATCTTGGAAAATGCACCATGAGCTAGACATCTGTGGAAGGGGCATATTTCATGGATGGAGCATTATGAATGTCAGGGTGATACCAGCCATACAATTTCAAGCTCAAGATTAAAATTATACAACTTTACAACTTGATATCTTGATAACTGTACAATTTAACAACTTGAAATCCTAAAAACAAGCACTCACTTCTTAAATGGAAGCTATTTTGTCATATATCACAAATTGCCTTGGTTAAAAAAAAAAAGTTAAGATGGGATGTATCAGTGCTGTTACCCCTAGCTGAATCCCTTAAACAGTATAAAGAGAAAAGTAAACCGCTTAGGGAGTGCTTAAGACTACTGATAAGCGGTATAGAAATGTACTTGCTGTTTGCTATTGCTAAAAGTAACTGCAGTGCACAAAAATAAGTTTCTCAAGGTCAGGAGAGCACAATGAGCTCATGTTAACTGTCCAAGATGCATGGAGACCCTTTTCGCAGGTGGAAGATAAACCTTAGAATTCCCTTTATTAAGAGATCCATTTGTCCCCTATTCTCTTGTGTCTTACGCACCAGATCAAAGCATTTATTTGCATAAGCTTTCAGAAAATAAATAAGAATTTTATTTTATTTTATTTTATTATTTGTTGGCAAGTTGGCTTTGTTTTATTGTAGTTTATCAAACATTTGTACAATTGTAAATGTGTAATTTTATTCATGTGTTTTATGTGGACTACTAGTTGTTTTGATATCTCATGAGATTATAAATTTAATCAAGATCAAAAGCAAACAGCAGGAGCTTCTGAATTTCTCCTTATAGTTGGATTGTTGGATAAGAACAAGGGAGAAAAGAAGGAGCTGTCAAGCCCAACGTTAATTCATGCTTTAGTGTAAACTACAATTTATTTTTGTCTCTAAACACAGCCTAGGTATTCACTCAGAAATGCTCTTCATCCATAGAGCAGTTTTCAGATCAATAACAGTAAGACAGTCTCTGCTCTCAAGCTTCTGTTATATACGGGATGACTCCCATGATTGGAATATTAGAATTCAAGGATATAACTTTTTCAAAAATAATGGATGTGGCAGAAATGGAGGATGCCTTCTGGATGCCTCAATTTAAGAAGGATATAGCCAGCATGGTGTAGTGGTTTGATACTGGACTATGGTTCTGGAGACTAGGGCTCGATCCCCACTTTACCATAGAAAACCATTGGGTAGTTTTGGATGAGTCACACACTCTTAGTCCCAGAAAACCCTGTATAGTTTGTTTTAGGATTGCTGTAAATTGCAAATGACTTGAAGGCATGCACCACTACCCACAGACAGACAGATTGATGCAGGCTCAGAGAAGGGCAATCCAGATCATCATTGCCTGGAGAATATGGTCAGAATTTACTGACAATATAAGGAACAGATCTGCAGTACTAAACATAATCTACTGTTAACCACAGGAAGTATGGTCAGAAGCAAGGGTCACAGTGAAAGAAGAATGCAGACAGACACTTTCAGTAGCCGAAAGAAAGAGATGAAACCATGGATGACAGATAAAACACTACAAGAAGTTAAGGAAAGAAAGAAGTAAAACAACAGTGAGACATGAATAAACTCAGAATTCATGAAAATAACAGTATAATGACTAGTGTGAAAACATACTGACATCTACTACAATGATCAATGCGGAGAAATAGAAACAACAACAACAACAAAACTAAGAATGAGAGACCTATTCAACAAGATCTGGGAAAATAAAGGGAAGTTCAAAGTAATGACCGGAATGCTCTATGACAATAAAAATAACATAATTCAAGACTGGAAAGGAATAAAAAGACACTGGATGCAATGCACAGAACAGTTATATAAACGAGATGACAAAATAAAGGACACGTTAAATGAAGAGCCATATGAAGATGAGCACCAAATTCTAAAAATTGTTTGATATACAATGTATATATTTTCTCTTTTATAATTTACATCATATTCTTTATTCTTTAGGATGTTACTTAGTTCTTTCATAGCTGCCCTCCCCATTCTTAATTTTTTTCTGATTTCTTGACTGCAGTACCTGATGTTTGAATATACATATCCCATTCTCTTCCATGCCAGCATTCTCTGAAGCTGCCAGCCACAGTTGCTGGTGAAAAAGGAATAAACTCTTCTAGAACATGGCCTCATAGCCCGAAAAACCCATAAAAAACTATAGAGCCAAAAAAAAAAAAAAATACTGTTCTCTCAGCTAAAATAATGGAATGGCCCTTTTTCCTGTCTCTCCCTATGTTACAGCCTGAGGAAATGGATTCCAGACAACTCTGGTAGGGAAAGGCCACTGATTGATAGTGGTCTTATTTCCTCCTCTGTTCATCCTGCAGTCTAAAGTACATGACAAAGAACTGTGATCTTGTTTTACTGTAACAGGCTGGAACACCTTGTGCAGAATTTGTTTTGTTTTTTTAAAAAAATACATTCTGGGAATAAGAAAGCTTTGTGTCAGTCTTCCACATGGAGTCAGTAACTATATACTCCATTGATAATACAGATCTTGAGATCTGAATTACTTCCTTGCAGCTTACCTAATACTAAATTAATTTGAAGTGAAGCATTTCCTTCATAGACTATAAGCTCGTATTACTGAAATATTTACATTTCACATCTTTTCTGCTAATCATAACAAACCAGTTTTATGCTTCCTTGCTTATTGTGCTGAAATGTTTGTTCTATGTTATGTCACAATTGCCAAGGCTCATGACACTAGGGGCTCAGGTGAACATAGTGACAGATGGGCAATTGTTTGGGATTGCACAATAGAATTGACTCATCTGAACAGAGTTCCAACCCATTCCCTGGGTTTGAGCATTGGACTAGAACATTGAGAGCATTGGACTAGGACATTTCTGCTCAGCCATGGAAACTCACTGTGTGTCCTTGGGCAAGTCACACTTTCTCATCCTCTGAGGAAGGCAAAGGTAAACCCCCTCTGAACAACTCTTGCCAGGAGAGCCCTGTGATAGGATCAGTTTGGGGTCAACTTAAGTCAGGAATGATGTGGAGGTACAAAGCAACAACACAGTTCCACAAGACTATTTATTCTGTGTTTGCTCTAATAAACTAATAGAGCCAAATCCTTGACAAATATATAAATTAGTTTCTTGAATTTAAACATAAAATGCAAAAGGTCAATTATTGGGGAATCTTTTAAATAATTTCTTCTTTATATAATTACTTCCTTTGAACAGAATCTTCCCCTCCCCCCCACCCCCCACCGCCGCCAAGATATATAGTCTTTTGCTGTATAAACCATTTTATGCAAGTGATGGAAAGTGTTACTTCTTCCATGTAAGAACTCAAATGTGGAGCTCATACACAGGCTAACATTTACATAGAAAGGATCTAAGTATGTTGTAATTTCAGAATAGTAGCACTAGTACAAATTTTCAATTGAAATTTGTGTAAATTTCTGAGAAAGTCTTACACAGCAGCAGCTGACAGCTTCCATGTTGGTGGGGCAAAGAATCCAGCTCACATTTTTGTTCAGACTTGGAAGGTGATACATAATTTAAGCAGGTACCTGCTTTCTGTGATCCAGCATGCATTAGTTTTCACACATAGAAAAGGATGGCTAATACAGTCTTTAACAATGTGAATTCATCAGCCTGATCAGTTCTGAAAAAGTTACACATTTATTTCACCAATTTAGATTTTTCTTACAAACTCTTTGAATTTTGCTTCCGCCCTTGCATTTTTCTCCAGCGTTCTCAAACAACATTGCTGCCAACCTATTTGACTGCAAACATTGTGTTTCAATTATAGAATTATTACTATGCATAGGTATAGCTATGCTATTGTACAGGTAAGCAGTTGTGTGGCAGTTTTTAACTTCATTGTATTGCCTTATGATACTGCTATTTCTTTGTGGTATAAAGCATAGCAAGTTTGCAGTGGCTATGATTAGAAATTCAGTTCACTTAGCTGCTAAGTACAACTTGCAAGAACCCCTTGGTCCCCATAGTCCTGAGACACAGAATAATTTTTTGCAGTGCTAATTAACTAAGCCATTCTCAAGCAGGAACTTGGGAAAAGTATACAGGTGCTCAGTACCAAGCCATGGGAGCATAAGGCAAGGCTGACAGGAGGGACTTACAAAAGACAAGAGACAAGGGGCAGATGCAGACTGGAACCAGACATGTTCCAGCTGGAGAGTGCTGTGACGCCTGAGAGACTGGAAATGAGGTGCAAAGAAAGGCTTTAAAACAATCTGTTCCTTTTCCCTTTAGACACGGATGGTTCATTTAATGGGGTGGAGTTTCTGCCAGAAGATTTTGGGGATGCACCTCATGAAACAACAATGAGAGTGAATGAGAAATATTCCACTTTACCTGCTGAGGAGAAAGGGATCCACATTATCAACATCAGAGCTATTGAAGATATAGGATATGTTCGCACAGAAAGTACGGTGAGTAGAGGTGCTAAAAGCCTCCACCTCCTATTTATTGGCATATGTGGACATTACGGGGAGCTTCACGTGTGTTCTCAGTACCTTCATAGCACATGGTTGTGGTTATGTGTCCCACTGCATGCAAATCCTTCCCAAGACAAAGCTGATTTAAAGACCAGACACTTTAAAAAATTAAAGCTTTCCATTACTTTATAAAAGCCTCAGTTCTGATTAAAGATATTAATACACTTGTATGGGAACAAATATATACACACTGCACTTTATTTTCATTCCAGAACAACGTTTTAGTTTCTGAAAAGTTTTTCCCCACTGCTTTTACTTACATTTACTTACATTCTTTAAATTTTCAAAATAATATTAATGGTATTAAAATATTTGTATTTATGACAAATTACCCTTAAGGGTTTGTTCCCAAATGTTATCTGAGAATAAAATAGCAGTATTTTTGCATATGTACATATTAACATTGTATCTAATTCAGAGTTAGGCATCAGATGATGCAGCTGTCTTTGATAGAGATGTGTGTTGGGATGGGTGATTTACCTATTTTTTCCTCCTATTATACAGTCTCTGCCCTCTCTCCACTGAAAAAGAAAGAAAATGAAAAGTTAGAACATTTTAAGGTGCAGAGTGTATTGTCCATTTCCATAGTGGAGCTATGTTAGTGTTTTTTTGGGGAGCGGGGAATTAAACCTTCTGGAATTAAAAAAAAACACTAATAAATTTATTATGGCAGAATTTTTTGTGAACCAGTCCCAATTTGATTCATCATTATCCTAAAATAAATAAATATCCCAATGTTGTTAAGTTTTAACCTAAATTAAATGTTTTTGTATCTGTGTGTATGCATGTAGTAAGGTCAGAGTGGAATGAAATGTTAAAATAACAAGTTCAAACTTAAAAGTATGTAAACAAACTACAGAGGCCATTCCTATAGCAATGCTGTTAGTAACACAAAATCCTGTCATTGGTAAGCTGATTCAAAACATTAGAGATAAAGAGCTAGAATGATAAGAATACTAGGTCTTGGTTTTTTGTTGTTGAACCATGAAGTAGAAATAGGTAAATGTTTTCCTGATAGAGATTATTTTAATTGATGTTTTCCTCTAAATTAGTAGAACTTTAGGGTTTTTTTTGGGGGGGGGGGTATAGATTTTATCAATTATAAACAGCATTATGTTTCTGAAGCACATTTATTGGGATTATACCCTTTGTCAGGCTTACTGAGATATTTCTGTGTTGGAGTGACAGTCTTAGACTTTTTTAAAAAACCCCAAATATCTGCTTATCAACCTCAACAGAACAGGTTTTCCAGCTAGCACAAGGCATAATGTCATAGAGCTACTGTGGAAATATGTGTCATAATATAATTAGCTCTTTGAAATAATACATTTACCTGCCATTTCTATGATAGGTAGTGGGTCTCCACATACCCAGGATTTATGTGGGCAGATCATGCATTAGCACCCTGAGCCACATAATATCCCTAGTAGTCATGCTCATGTTTTTAAAAAGTATAAATGAATACAAAACAGATGAAGCTCATTGTTAAAAATGGTTTTGTCATGAAAATCAAGCAAAAGAAATTAAAATAAATGAAAAATGTGTTCGTTTCCCAATGTGTCACTGGGGCTAGAGTTGAAACACTGTGGAACAGCATGTACAGGTCACAGAAGGCTTACAAGAAAGGAAGAGTAAAAGAGGTCAAGTTGATGGATTCAAAAAAATTTGTAAAGATCACAGAAAGGTTACAGAGCCAGGAGAAGAAACAGAGGAAAGGGAATAGAATAAGTAAGTGAAACTGACAGATGACTTGCTTAGTTTAGATGACAGGCTGTTTCGTTATACCTGCTTCTATTGGCTGTGAGACAGAGACCCTTTGTCCCATCATTCTCAAATTTGTTAGGTCTCAACTTTTGGAAAGAGATTAGAGTACATGAAATGTTAAGCCATTTGAATTAAGAACAAAGAGAAGAGGCATGCAGTCCCTGGGACCTTTGTAAAATTGTTTATTGATTTTAAAATGAGAATCCTTTCTCCTGTCTTTCTCAAATGTGACAAATCTAATGCTCTCAGGAAACAGTACAAAACTCATGGGAGGAGAATGTGCCCTTTGCATGGAAAATGCATTCAAAGGGAGAAGAGTGGCAAACTCTCCCATTTATAGCAATCAGAAAACAAATGAAATTTTAAAATGAACTAATCAAATGAAAATGAAAAGCATGGAATTAAAAAAATGTATTTAAAAAGACTTAATTTTTAAAATGGCAATCAAATAAATAGTTACTTTTTTAAAAAAAAATCTGGATACTCTAGCCTTGGAGAAGAGAGGTGGCAACAGGATTATTGTAGGAACCAGGACTGTGTATCTCCCTGCTTCTTTGCCTATCCTCTACTGACATTAGAAATGAGTGGAGAGGCCCACAGCACAGTGAAACTCATGACACATTGTTTCTGTTTTAGGCTCAAAAAGAAGATCAAAGAAATGCTTCATTAGGCAGCTCTGTATCCCTTAGAAAATATAGTTTGGGCTTTAGTAAAGTCCTTGTGTTTCTTCAATTGAATGGCACAGTTTTTAAAATTCTACAAATTACATCTCTCCACATTATGTCTCCACATTTAGTCACTTCAGCTAGGGCTTGTGCACTAGAATTTATTAAAAGCTCTCTGGAAAAACACTTTGCAAATCAGTAGACTATGACATCTTTGAGAAATGGCACAAAAAACAACACTAGATTTTTTTCCCCCTCAGAAGCATCTTTTTTTTTTTATGCTACAGTCAAATTTGTAGAAAAGTGGTCTCTGGAGAGAGACCACACATGCAAACTTGGAAGCATCAATGCCTTTCTTTCCTCTTACAGTCTAATAAAGGAATCATTCTGAGCACTTTGTTTAATTAAGAAAAAGTGGGTTTATATGAAGATCCTGATCTGGAGCATTAATAATAGATCTTAACCACCCACTCTAGCCAAGTCCTGCTAACATAGAATTTCTGTGGTGCAACTTTGGTGGTCTTTAGATGTCGGTCTACTGAATTTGACAACTCTCTTTGAGAGTACGAACTCACACAAAATTCAGTGTTTCAGTATTTGATAGGCTGTGTTCCTCTCAAGAGACAGGTGTGTGCCCAGTGACCTAAAATAAAAACAAATACAGATGACATTATTGTGAAACAGTGCAGATGGTGCAGGAATAGAGTCCAGCTACTTCTGTCTTACTTGCAAGATTGATGTCTTTTACTTTGATGGCATGGGAGCTGTGCCTCCTTATTGCATTTGTTATTAAGTCCAAAGTTCTATGGAAGGAATCTTGCCATTTTTCTCCTGATAATTAAGGCAACAGGTGCATGGAAGAGAGGCACACAATGGACTCCTTTCTTGTGATCTTGCAATTTCTGACAGTGTGTGTGTGTGTGTGTGTGTGTACACACCTTCAAGTCACCTGTCGGCTTGTGGTGATCCCATGAATTTCATAGGATTTTCTTAGGGGAAGAATACTCAAAAGTAGTTATGCCAGTTTCTTCCTCTGAAATATAACCTACAGCACCTGGAATTTGTTGCCATTGTCCGATCCAAGTTCTAACCAGGAATGATCCTGCTTAGCAACAGCAATAGCAAGTACATTCTCATACCTCATATCAGTGCACTTAAATACTCCCTGAATGGTTTACAGTGTTTAAGCTAATTGCCCCCAACAAGCTGGGTGCTCATTTTAGCGACTTATGGAAGGATGCCAGGCTGAGTCAACCCAGAGCCCTTGACTGGAATTGAACTCAAAACTTTGTAACTGTGAGTGAGTGTCTGCAGTACCGGCATTTAGCCACTGCACCACCAGGGCTCCTAGATGCTTAGCCTCCAAGATCAGATGGGCTGAGAAACGTAGGGTATTTAGGCCTCACTTCCAACATTATCAAATGACCTAAAGCAGTAACCATACAGTCAGAAAAACTGGACAGAGTATTCCCACAGAGAGAGAGACATTGACCAGAATCTCCCCTCAGTTTGGGGGGAAAAGCATTGATTGACTGATTATATAATGTCTATATCTACCTAATGTCAAAGGATCTCATGGTGGTACAGTCGTTCCCCCGGGTTACGAAGGTAATCCGTTTTGGATTACCTTTCGTAACCCGGAAATGACCGCATCCCGGGGGACTGCTTCAGCGGACAGACCGCGCGGCCGATTTAAAGGGGCCACGCAGTTTTTCCGTTTCGTTCCCCGGGGGATCCTTCGGATCCCGGGGGAATTTTAGCGGTCCCGCCGGTTTCGCACCCCGGGGATTTCGTTCCCCGGGGGATTCGTAAGCCGGGGGACCACTGTATATAATAACATCAATTTAAAATATTTAAAACAGTTAAAATAATTTGAAGAGGCCAACATATTAAATTAGATGACAGATTAAAATATTTTAAAATCATGTAGGTAGATAAAATCATTAAACTTGAGAAGTTTTGGTAACACGCTGTGTTTTACTTAGAACCCAGAATGAAGCCAGTGCAGTGAGGCCTGCAAAAGGAGAGCATCCAACAATCAAGGCACCACAGCTAAAAGGCCTTCCCTCAAATACTTCAACTGTTGCTCCCACTATAGAAACACAGAGTTCACATCCAGCAGACCTTATTCCTCAAACAGGCATATGTAGTGAAAGATGCTGGTCCCAAGTCACTTAAAACTTTAAATGTCCACAAACACATATAATACTGGCTGGAGATGTAATGGCATCTTTAAAACTCCTTTTATATTATTTCTGTAAGATATTCTAACTATCAATGTAGCTGCTGCAGTGCACATTACCTGATTCTGAGCTGTTTTCAGAATCTGCTTCATACAGTGCATGTTGCAGTAGTCTAATCAAGATTTTACTAGCACACAAACTACTGTGGTTGGGTTATCCCTGTCCAGAAAAGGCTGTGGACTAGACAAAACTAGTCCTGGGCATTCTGGGTCATGAAGTCCAGATGACTCTAGGAGCATGACTTGCTCTTGAAAGATGACCCTAGGAACATGAGTAGCCATGCATCCGATCTCTTGGGAGTGAAGCTTCATCCAGAACAAATTGCTTACCCAATTCCCAGACCTGAGAAGCACCCATCCAGAAAACTTTTTGTTTTACTGGGATTCAGCTTCAGTTTGATGTCATTCACCCAACAAATTCCAGTATTCTGGCATTATTCAATTCATGCACAGTCCCAGATGAGTCTGGTTTCAGACCAGGGTGTCACAAATTCAGTTTCCCCAACTGACAATTTACTGTAGATGGAAGACAGGAGGAATGATGTCCCGTTGATTCAGAAAGGCAAAACGTTGAACAGGAATCCCATAACAATCATTCTCTGAAATCAACCCTGTAGAAAAGAGCGGAGCCACCATGACATGGTGCCTCCTACTCTCATCCTATAGAATCAGTCCAGTAAGATACAGTTAACAATTATTAGAACTTTTTACTGATTGTTTTTATTTATTAATTATATCAGTCAAAATAAATAAGCAATTATACTTCCACAAATATCTTATCAGACTTAACTACTTCATATAATCTGCTCTAAATTATTATCTTTATATGTTGATGGAATAGTAATATATGGCTTTGTTGTTTGATTGGTGATTGTTTCAGTTGTATACATACATACATACACTCATGCATTATTTATTAACAATCAACAGTTCAGATTTACAGATAAACATCAGGCATACAGACAAATTTTGTGTTTTGGTATTTTGAATAGTGTGATGGTATACTGTTTGCATCACATTTTACAGTTAATTTTTTTAAAAAAATCTCTGGGAGATCAGGGAAAATCAACAGGGCAGCACTACCCATTTCTTTCAACTATAATAAGTCATCAATCAGAGCAACCAAGGCTACTGCAGCATCACACCCTGGCCTGAAAACAAGACTGGAATATGTCCAGGTAATCTGTTACCTGTGATGTTTCCCAGATTCAACACAGGGATATAAAGCAGATTGTAGCTGCTGTTAGGATAATTTCTACTTTTCTTCACATTTGCAGAAAACAGTGCATTTGCATTTTCTGAGCACAGATTCCTATCCTCTGGGATACAGTGAGGAGCCTATTTCAGGCCTAATTACTCCTTCATCTAAAGCAGGTTTGAAGATCTTTTAACACTAAAGGTCTGGCAACCTTTCACAAGCTCTGCCACTCTATTTTGTTTTGGTCAGACCTCACCTGGGATACTGTGTCCAGTTCTGGACACCACAGATCAAAAAGGATGTTGACACACTGGAGTGTGTCCAGAGAGCCCTAGTGGTGCAGTGGTTAAATGCCTGTACTGCAGCCACTCACTCAAAACCATAAGGTGGCGAGTTCAAGACCAGCATAAGGGCTGAAGCTCGACTCAGGCTTGCATTCTTCCAAGGTCGCTAAAATGAGTACGCCAGATTGTTGGGGGGCAAATAGCTTACAGTTGTAAACTGCTTAGACACTCCTTAAGGGTATGAAGCAGTATATAAATGAAGCTGTTAAAAATAGTGAAGGGTGTGGAAACCATGCCTTATGAGGAGATACTTAGGGAGCTAGCTATGTTTAGAATAATAGAATCATAGAGTTGGAAGAGACCACAAGGGCCATCCAGTCCAACCCCTTGCCATGCAGGAACTCCCAATCAAAGCATCCCCGACAGATGGCCATCCAGCCTCTGCTTAAAGACCTCTAAGGAAGGAGACTCCACCACACTCCGAGGGAGTGTGTTCCACTGTCGAACAGCCCTTACTGTCAAGAAGTTGAGCACCCCTTTGGGTTCGGCCGGTCAGCCAATTACAAATCCATATAACAGTTAACTTGTCTAGCCCACATTTTAAAGAAGAGATGGTTAAGAGATGATATGATAGCCTTGTATAAGTATTTGAAGGGTGTCAAATTGAGGATGGAGCAAGCTTTCTTCTGCTGCTCCAGAGAACAGGACACAGACCTGGATGCAAGCTACAGGAAATGAGATTCCACCTCAACATTAGGAGGAACTTCCTGATAGTAAATGCTGTTTGGGAGTGGAACACACTCCCTCGAAGTGTGGTGGAATCTCCTTCTTTAAAGGTCTTTAAACAAAGGCCGGAGAGCCATCTGTCAGGAGTGCTTTGATTGTGATTTTCTGCATGGAGGGGTTGGACTGGATGGCCCTTGTAATCTCTTCCAGTTCTATGATTCTCCACATGTTCTCATCTCCAGCCAATTGGAATTAAGACTTTTCTTCTTGCTCTGTGCTGAAATAATAGTGGACAGGGAAAACTAGTTAGCTCTGCAATTTACTTAGGAAAAATAAGGTGTGTTCTTTACCTAAAGTAGGGAGCCTCTCAGTTCTGGACAGTGAAAAAAATCTGATTATGTTTGACTGGGAAAACAAGAAGGAACCTTTCTCAGTACTGGGCAAGGAAAACATCACTACTCAGTTGAAAAGCTAATGGGGAAGGACTCAGAAAAGTGTATATGTGAATGGTATGTGTGAGTGGTTTGAATGGTGGGAGGTGTTGGGGTGCATACTTGTATGTGAATGCTGGGTGGCATGGTCATATATGTGTGAATAATGTGTGAAAGTGTGGGTGGCTGTGCCCACATGGGTTCTGGACACACCCAGTTTGAGCCCCAGCCATGCTCACAGCTGGTACATGGACCATTAAATATGTCTCAGGTGATGAAATGCCCTTTAGGCCTTCACATCTGCCCTAAAGGAATCTTGAAGTTGAAAGAAACTATGCTCTTTTTCTGATCTATGATGCCAGATGTGCATCACAATCTCAGTAGAAACTTGGTTGATCCACACTGCATTGCTTTTGGTAGAACGTGATGCACAAACAAATATACCATTTTAACTTGAAATGAACTTTCTAGGAGGAATATCCTTTCTAGAGATTCACATTTTAGTTGATATATCAAATTTTTTGCTGCTAAAAAGTTGTATTAAGTTTGGGCAGAGGATGCATTTTCATATTAATGTTGCATGAGGGGGAAAAAATCATGAAAAGAGCAAAAAAAAAAATTGAACCTTGGTCTGTTCCTGGTCTTTTAACCTTTTTGGCTGAGCTGCATGACCAGCTGGCTTCTTTCAGTCTCTGTTAAAACTGGTCTCTTTTTCAAATGATACAGAGAAGTGACACATGTTTGAATATGATATTAATCTGTTTGTCAGTAATAAAGCACAGATGCCTTTGGTGGAGAGCAGCAGATGATCTCTGGAACTTTTAAATAATGGAGAGCAAGAGCATACACAGACTGGTATAAATGTTCAGGCCAATCTACACAAGTATTTCTGAGTTGGAAAAGTCAAGTAATTATTTTCAGGATGTGGTAACTTGAGATTGTACTTCAGGGGTGATATCACAAAGACCAGAGTATACTGTATTACAAGCATGAGGAAAGCCATTTTGCATTGATCTCTTGACCACAAATGCTTTTTTTACAATTTTCTTGAGGGAGAGTGGATAGATGAATTTATGACCACTGAATCCTGTCACTGATCAATATGTCAGTTATTCGATAATATTGATAATTTTTCTGCCTTATCTGAAAAGGAATATTTCATACTTAACTAATTCAGTGGTTCTTAATCATTTCTCATCTCAAAGAAACGTTTAAACCTTCTTACCTTTCCTCTGTTTACAGCTATTAAATTCATTCTCACAAGACCCAGATGCCAATTGCAAATATGGACTTTATTTTAGAGATGGGAAAAGGAAAGTGGATTATATCCTGGTTTACCACTACAAGAAGTCCTCTTTCAGCAGAACACTTACCCGCCGCATCCACTTTAATGATTTGGCACCCCGGAGCATCAAACAAGAGCAGCCACTTCCCGGCAAAGGAGGGCAGGCTATCATGGATGAAAGTGAACCACACATGGATTACCATGAAGATGACAAGAGGTTCCGCAGAGAAGAGTATGAAAGCAACCTTATGCAAGCTGGCCTTGAGCTGGAGAGAGATGAAGATGTAATTACTTTTCCTTTACAATTTATCTGCATAAAAAAATTATTGGGTCTATAGTAAGCAATTAAACTGGGGTTCTGAAACTGTCATAGGTTTCTGTATGAATGGAACATGTTTTTAGTATCATATAAGTTTAACATACAGCTGTTTCATGTATGTCCCTTATGTATATGTTTTATATATAGCTCTCCAGGAGTGAGCCTTTTTGTTGCATGTACATTCTTCATCTTATGGAGAGGTGTTTTTTTTGTTTGTTTGTTTGTTTTTTGTATGAGCTGAAGAGTATGCATTCACAAGTGAGAACATTTTAATTTTGCAGTCCATTTCTTTTGTGGCAAGTACATCAGATGCTCGGGTGATCTTTGAGTATAAATGTGTATGTGCCACTCTTGGTTCATAAAAACTGTGCTACAAAGCTTGTTGCAGAACCTACTTCATGTGAAGCATACATGCTGAGACAATGTGAGGTGTAATTTTTAGTGTTTTTCATGCAATTTAATATCTGGATTACCAGGTCAGCAGTAGAAATATTATTAAAAGTGGTAAGATATATAAAATCTACAGTGGAAAGGGCATACCAGTATATTTTTTCATTTTAAGGAACAGGATTCTAGTTGGAAGTATCCTCCTTTTAAAAAAAGGAAAAGGAAACTGCAGATTTCTTGTAGTCCTTTTCAAGACTTTTTTCAAAAGATGGATGTGAATATAAAATCATGTGTCTTGCCCCTAATCTCAGTTCTGTGTCCACTTTTTGTGTGTGCGTGCATGCACGCACATTCATCTTCAAATCACCTGTCGACTTATGGCAATGTCATGAATTTCGTAGGATTTTTTTAAGGCAAGGGATCCTCAGGTTGGTTCCTCTGAAATACAGCCTACAACACTGGGCATTCATTGGCAGTTTCCCATCCAAGTCCTAACCAGAACTGACTTTGATTAGTTTCCATGATCAGTTGGGGTCAGGTATTTAGGCCCTCAAATCTTGTGTCCATTAGAAGGATAGTATACAGTTGCATCCCTACAACAGTGCATACATAAAGTTTTCATTAGAACACTATTGGGGGATCAACAGTCTTCAGGCCATGTTTAGCATATAAAGCCTCATCCCATCCTCCCATAAGCCTCACCTTTTCACCTAGAACCATCTTAAAATGACAATTTCCAGTGACAGCTTGCCAGCCCCTCACCCTTTCCCATCCAGAAACATGAGGGACATGTAAAGCCAGCTCATTTAGGAACTGCTACATCAAGGTGCCTCGGAATATCTTGAGGGTGCCATGGAATACCTTGGATCACTGGTTCTCAATGGAGCACTTCTATCACAGAGCTAAGCAGCCCAAATGGGGAAGCTAGCAAAGAAAGGGAGGTATAAACTTTCACTTACCCATGATTCCTTTCCTATACAGTACACAGTTCAATGTAGTTTGTGTCAGATGAGGAACAGATGGAAAGGGGATTGTAGAGTTCTCTTGCAGATATGACCACACTCATCTTTTGATTTCATACTACCCTTCTGTTTGGAGCAATATTTGTATTACAGTTGTTAGTTCTTGCTTCTCTAATGTACAGCAACTGGGCAGTAAAAGCTAAATTTTACTGGAAGAGGTGACTGGAGCTCTCTGGGGAAAATCTAATGATTCTAGGAGCAGATGAAAATACCTGGAAAGCAGACAGTTAACTAATCTACATGCCTGCTATCTATTCTCCTCATAGAAGGGGGAAAAGGATGGTCTGTTAGAGATCATCTGACTCTTAAGGATCATGAGGGAAAACGAAGATGAGTTAGCCAAGACTAAAGTTTATTTTGACAATGCAAAGAGATGGAAGGAAGCACTATTGTTTCAGATTCTGTTTAGCAACATGTTAAAGCCTAGCTTTTGCTGACCATGGGAGTTGCTTTTGTGAAAGTTCATCTCAAAATAAATAAATAAATAACATGACTATGACTTTTTAAAACATTTTCCTTTAGAACTGACATAAAAAAGGTGCTAGATCCAAAGGACAGATCCATACAAATTATGGATGTGATTACAGGTTTCAAACATAACAGTTCTGTAGCAATATGGTTTTACTTTAGACTTCATAGACTAGAAGTGGAAAACTAGAGCAGGAGACCCTCAGAGGAGCACAGACTGCCCCCCTCCCCAAAAAAAACTGGTAGGAGGACCTAGAAGTGGCTACAAGTCCATTTCTGATTTTGAAAAATTGGTATTTTAAAATGTTAAACATTGAAGTAGATTCCAGCAGCTCATTTAAAATATGAGTTGCCATTCCTTCATAGAATACACAATTCACCTCCTTTTTGGCTTAAAAAAAGAACTGTCTATAAGTTTGGAGAGCCCAAGGGTCAAATGCAGCCCTGAAGCCACCGTTTTTCCATCCCTGCATATTTATGAGCAGAATATTGTCAAAAGATCTGCATGGCAGATGAGATAGATAGGTGGAGGATATATGGGGCATGTTTCCAAGAAAAACCAGTGAAGAGATTTCCCACGGAAGTGTATTTTGACCTTGTCAGTATTATCCCCCACAGGGATATGTCCCTTTCTGCCAGTGGCCTCTTACAAGGGTAGTCATGCAAGGGTGATGATGAGTCACAGAAAAACAAAAGCTATATTAACTAAAATAAGAGAAAAGCCTAGGGTTTCACACAAAGATCCCAGTGCTCAAATCCCAGTGGAGTTCTTTGTTGACACTCACACAAGCTTTATCTACAGATCTGGGAATATTCATGCTTAAACTTGCCAGGTCCACTTCCTTTCCCTCAGGACCCCTATTGTGCTTCGATAGCCATAGGTCTTATCCTCAGTTGCATTTTTCTGCTCTTCCTCTAGCTTGTTCATGCCTTACATAAACTTTCAGAATATAATGAAAACTAAGGCCAATTCATATAACCAAACCTACTCTAAGAAGGAAGGGGTTGAGTGTGTAGCAAAATGGTTGTGTGGTTTATTCACATGTTCAACCCAAATTTACTGTGCTGGAAGTGGGTTATTGCCCAGTGTTCCACATCAGAATTTCTCTCTCTCTCTTTCTCAGATCTGCATTATAGGCAGAGATTCAAAAGTAGAATCAAAGAAAATGCTGAACTTTGTGGTCTATATTCCATCATCAGTTGAGATAATTCTGCACACTTTCTTCTAAACCTAGGTGCATTTACCTTTCTAAATGACAAATTTCAGGATTATTTAGGATGGAGCCATTATAGCTAAGGGTAACACACTGATGTAATAGTGTAATGCAGCTATATTTTTATAATCAAAATCCAAAATTCTACCTAGTCAGAAAAAGACTTGTTCATTACTTACCTCAGTTCCTTCAGTGTGGCACACATAAAACCAATGATCTTTTATTGGGAGGGCAGAGGGATAGAGAGGATTTTGAATGTATCTCTTTGATTTGACTACTCCACCAGTAAATGATATTACTGTCCAGCAATATGTGCTTTCATATCTGAAGATTGCTGAATGACAGTTATATTCTGCATGCTTTTATGCTGCATGGCTCACATCCAAAAAGGCAATTCCTATACTGTGCTGCTTCTGCTTGGACCTCTTGGCAGTTTTCACCAGCTTTTGATAATCAGCCTCCACAGTATTCTTCTGGGCCATCTCTTTGGGGTGGGTACTTGAAAACACTGCTTTACACTGACTCATTTCCCTTCGTGGAAGGTTGAGCCCAGAAAGTGATCCTAGAACATTTTTGCTTGATAACTGTGGAATTCTGCAGGATTCCGGACTATCATGTGTACTATTGAACATATATATGAAACTCCTGGGAGATATTTTTTTGGAGTTTTAGGGCCTGATGCCACCAGTATACTGATTATATCCTGCCCTTTGCTCCTTTCCCCCCAAATCCAAGAAAGCTGTTTCAGTTGGTTTTTTGAATTGTTTTTAATTCAATAAGTAATTAAATACTTTTTAACAATAAGGTTTTGTACATTTTAGCCTATAAGTGTTTATTATCTGTGCCTGTTAATTTTTATAAGCTGCCTTGAGTCCAGTTCTGGAGAAAAGGAAGGATTATTTATTATTTATTTTATATCTCAACTGTCCCCTGATCTCTAAACCCAGAACAGTTTATAAGTTAAAACAACACATAGCTAATACAGTACAATCCTATATGTACTTCTTTGTTGTTATGCACTTTCAAGTCATTTGCAGTTTATGACAACCCTAAGATAAATGTATTGCAGGGTTTTGTTTGCAAGTTTCTTCAAAGGGGGGGGGGGGTTGCCTTTGCCATTGCCATCCTCTGGGCCTGGGAGAGTGTGACTTGTCTAAAGGCACTCAGCAGGATTCAAACTTGGCTCTCAAGATTCTTTGCCAGGGGATAAATCTTATAGAATACAGTCCATATTACTTCCAAATAAGCATTTACACAGTTCTGCCACCAGTTTGCTAGAAGTGGCTATTACTTATGTGAAAATTATATTTTGTAAAAATGGTAAACAGAAGGAAGAGACCTACTTCTACATAAAACCCTACCTAAGATTACATGGTAACATTCCTTTACCCATAAGCTTTATGATGCTACGTTTGGCAGATTAGTGTGTATTGTTCTTGTAACAAGCATAATAACCTGTGATTAGAGACAGACAGTCCTTCTGTTTCTCATTTTTACTAAATATAATTTTTATATAGGTAATAACCTCTTTTAGCACATTGGCAGCAGAACTGTGTGAATGCTTATTTGGAAGTAATACCAACTGTGCTCTATGGGCTGATCTAGACTGGCAAAAAGGGGTGTGTTCATGCCTGCATGAAAGTGTAGCCTTTAGATGACCCACACTGAAAGTTTGGCATGAACACACTTCTTTTGCATTTTAGTGGGGAAAAAGCAGCTTTAAAAAGGACCTGCTTTTCCCAGCTTCTTTTTAAAAAGGGTGTAACAGCGCAGCTGTGTCTAAATGCTGCAGTGCAACTGTGCCGTTTTTTAAAGCTCCCAAACCCTAGCTCCAGCTCTAATCCGAACCCTAGACATGTGCATTAGGGACTCTGGGATGCTGTAACTGTTATGCAACTGTGCATAAACTGTTAATTCATTCATAAAATAAAGAAGTTTATTTATAAACTTAAATTGTAACGGATTTAATATCTTTTTAAGGAGGGGAGGGATGCAGTTTGTTTTATTGATGTAATAGTATTTTAATGTGTAAGCCACCTCAATTGATCTCAAAGGGGTGCGGTAATAATAATAATAATATAAAATAAAGGGGTTCATTCGTGGTGCACCGATGCAACTGCGCACTTAAAAAAGGGAAGCGAAACCACACAGTTCATGTGTGATGTACCTGCACAACTGCGCAGTTCGCAGCTGGCAATACAATTGCCTGTATGATGTAGCCGTGCAACTGCGCAGTTCGCAGCCGGCAACAACAACAACAACAACAACAACAACAAATAAAGGTTCAGTGCAGCCAAAATCCCCATTCACTGCCACACGTGCAGCTGCTCCGCCTGTGTTTCTAGCATCCTGACAGCTTCCAATGTAGTGGCTGAGCAACAGAAAAGACTTCAGATAAGTCATCCCACACCTCCTCAGTGTAGCTGCCCTATGCCTCTTTATTACACACCTGAGGCTTGCAGTGTAGCTGCTAAGCATTAAGAAAAAGGCAACTTCATGTCTCCCTTTCCTGCCAATCTAGAAAGCCCCTATGAGATTTACTTCCAGACAAGTGCCCAGAGGATTTTGATCTTAAACAATAATTCTACACCTGTTTACCTGTGCTGATAGCCTGTGCAGATAAACTTGTATAAAATTGCTACAAATGTAGCACACTTACCTAGGAATAGATTTTATTAAATACAATGGGTGCTATGTCCGAGTAAATATGCATCAGTTTGCACTGACTTTCTAGTAATGCATTATTATTATTATTATTATTATTAACCTTTATTTATATAGCGCTGTAAATTTACACAGTGCTGTACATACAATCTTAAATTAGACGGATCCCATCTAATGCATGGAATTAAGATGTTTACAGAGAACTGAATCATGTCTTGATATAAGGCAAAGGGTTTTGTTTCAATCAGTTGCTTCGCTGCCATGGAGAGTTCTGTGATGCCTTACATATGGCATTAATATTGGTTAAAAGTAGTAGCTTATTTCAAGAAAGGCATATATTAAGTTGATTAAATTTTCCTCCGTGAAGTAAGCTAATACATGTTTTTGAAACTATGCTGTATTGAATACTGGCAGCTATTTATGTCCCTTGAGTAATGTATTTCTAGTAAGCAGGTGCACATGGGGTGGCAGGATGAAAACAGGCTTTTATGCTTGTGTAAACTAGTACAGCAGCAACAGCATTAAAACAAAGGGCTGGGAGGAAGTGGTTCCAAGCTTTGGAGGTGGTATTACTAGACTGTTTGTCTGAAAAGGATTTCAAAACTGAAGTCCAAATTTATAACATTATTTGGTGGCATAGGTAATTAAGTCACTGACTTATCATTTCAAAATATAAGCAATTTGAACACCAGAGTAGAGCATTCTTTGGAAAACCCAGATTTATATTAGAGAATTAATCAAATATTAACGCTTCCATCCTGCAGATGAGACCTGGAATTGAAGACACTAGTGAACTTGAGCTGAATAAAGTGATATTCCAATGACAATGAATGGGGCTGCTGTGAAGTAAATGAGAAATGAATTGCAGCCAATTTTTTTATGGACAAGTGTCACCTTATCTTCCAGGCTTTACCTGGGAGACATATCTAGGGTTACTAACTGTTTATAATGCAGTTATTTAAATTCAAAATTAAATTACTTCATTTAGAATTATCTTCAATAATTGCATTTAATTATTAAAGTTGAACCATTTAGTATCAATGTTATGTCCTCAAATGTTCTTTAAGAGGCATTTGGCTAGTTGCTTCCATATCGTGGCACAGTGAATCCACTTTGGACATTAGTAAAAATGTTGAAGGAGCTTTAGTCCAAATTTTAAAGGAGGTGTCAAAAGTGCCAAACATATTTTGAGGATAAGCTCCTTAGATGGCTCCCTTAAATTTCACACTCAAACACTGAACAGTTTTGCCTTCCCACTGACCCAGAAGCCACTAACCACCACCAGGCTTATCCTTTAAGCTGGAGTTTGCTTATTTATATCAAAATATCTATCGTGGTGAGGACCGGCATGGTGTAATGGTTTGTGCATTGGACTAGGTCACTGGGAGACCACGGTTCAAATCCTTGCTGAACCATAGAAGCCCAGTGGATGACCTTGCAATAGCAATAGCAGCTTACTGCTTCATTTATATACTGCTTCAGTCTCTACGTTGTTTACAGCTGTAAGCTAGTTGCCCCCAACAAGCTGGGTACTCATTTTAGCAACCTACAGAAGGATGCAACCGTGAGTCTAGCTTGAGCCCTTGGCTGGTATTGAGCTCGCAACCTTATGGTTTGTGAGTCAGTGGCTGCAGTACAGGCATTTAACCACTCTGCCACCAGGGCTCTTGGGCAAGTCACACACTCTCAGCCTCAGAGGATGGCAATAACAAACTCCCTCTGAAGAAAGTTGCCAAGAAAACCCTATAATAGATGCACCTTAGGGGCACCATAGGTCGGAAACAATTTGAAATCACACAACAGCAGTAGGTGTATCCTGGCATTGATATTTATTCATTACTCTATCATCTTTATCTTCGTTTCCCCACATTCATTATTTTCACTCCAAATATAATATAAACTATGTTATTTTTAATGGTTTTTTTGGGGGGTGAGAATGTGAAATTGAATTAGTTTGTGTTTCGCTTGTTTTAAACTAAATATTTCCCCCTCTTTAAATGTTTTTAGACAAAGATACATGGGCTTGGATTTGTAAAAATACACGCACCCTGGAATGTATTGTGCCGTGAAGCAGAATTTATGAAACTGAAAATGCCTACAAAAAAGGTTAGTTTCAGCTTTCCTTCTGGCATAGAAACATAGCATCGGCTTGCTTTTCAAAGTAATTTTTACAAGTTGACTGATTTTCACAGCCTCTACAAAAATAAGTTTTATCTGTATGTAAATGAAGCAGAACAATTTACTGACTAGTTTGTAAAAATTGGTGTAGAATTTAGAGTGCATTAGGTATGCATGAACTATGAATGCTGTGAAATGTAAATATGAGTGCATATTAACTGCAAGTGTTGTAGAGTGTGCCTTTACATGCTGACAAAGATGGTTGGTACCATTCGGTAGTTGCTTAGTATAAATATTGCTAGTACATCCCATTAATCATGTTCATGGTGTTTTACCCGTGTGACACTACAGTGGTTTTCTCTTTAAAAAGAGTTCTTGTTTGCTTTTCCTGGCCTGCCTGAATGCTAATGGGGTGCCATTGCCTGTCTGACAACCACTTGCAAAACACTAGATTCTATGCTGTATCCAGATGCAGAGGTTGAAACATTACTTTTAAATCCAATTAATATAAAGACATAGCTTGAAAGGGGGATAAGAAAAATGGAAGGATGGGGCCATCAGTGGCTCAGAGATAGGAAAGTTAGCAGGAAAAGTTAATTGCTAAAAAGTCAAAACATCTAATTGAATTGTATTGACATTGAAAGGCTGACATTTTAATAATTAAGTTAATTTTCTACTTACATTTAAATTTACATTATATTGATATACAAACAGCCAGAATAAATGTGGGAAATTCCTTCCATTGTTTCTCTTCTCCAACCATTTCTCACAGGTGGACAACTCTGGTAAGGTAGGGGCTAATTTTTTCCCTTTGCATCCCCTGGTGGGCATCACCACTCCATTTGGTCCAAAACACAACCTATGCTGCAGCTGCACTGCAAATAATCTGCACCAGAGCTCTCTGACACAAAAGGCTTAATGTCTCACAAAACTACAGTTCCCAGAATTCCATAGCAATGAACCGTAGCAGTTAAAGTGGTGTCAAACCAGATTAATTCTACAGTGCAGATAAAGACACAGAAATGCCCTGAAGACTGATTCTCTTCTTCAGTTCCTTTATTTTCAGCCAGTTTTCCATTGATTTCTCCCCCACCCCCAAAGTTTTGTTCTTGTGGTGGTGATTTTTGTTTTTCTGTTTCTTTGATTTTTGAATAGTGGCATGTGTTGCCATGTTGTGATGCAGTTTTAATCTGTTTTGGCATTTTAAGGTCTTTTTATCAACTAAAAAAATAAATTGGTCAGGTCCATGGGCTTCAGGGAACTGGGAAAGGATTTAGATAATACAAAAAAGGGTTTGGGGCTGCACATATCTCATCTCTGGCCTTCTTGCTCAGGTATACCAGAATATTTGGAAAACAAACATTGCCTAACCTAATGGTATTTCTGTCCTACAGACGTAATATGTGTCATCTGTCCTGCCTTCCTTCCATGAGAATTTAACTTTGCTGGCTTATATTTTCTCTTAGATAGAGGAGTAAGTGTAAGTCTGCAGTTCTATGAGGGGAAATTTTAAAAGTAGCCAATCGGCAATGGGTTGGATCCAGACTTGGTGCTACCTTTGAAATCCATGGGACACAATGGAATCTGAATTTGTGCCTTATATCCCATGGTTTTTGGTAGATCTGTTCCAAGTATCGCTAAGTTTGGATCCAGCTTAGTAAGAGTAACTAAAGTTTATCACACGGGAGGAATTTATCTCAATTGCGAATGGAGCCAATTTGCAATTATGTGAATTTGCTAGTTTAGCAAATTTACGTGAAATCTGATTGCGTTCAGATGCATTCAGAATGACTTCCCATTTCCCGAAAATGACCCCCCATTGCCCAAAATTGCATGAGATACTCTAATTCTCAATTACGTGAAACCCCATGATTGCATTCGGAATGATTTCCCATTGCCTGAAATTGCGTGAGATACATGCATTCGCAATAACGTGAAACCCCATGATGCGTTTGGATTGCCATTGCATTATACCCCCAAATTCTGTCGTATGATAAACTCTATTTCTTCACTGCTAGTACTGGATTCCCAGCCAATTTATTAGATGCTCTGCTGTGGAGGTATAATTATATGTCTCCTTGCTATGACAAACCCACACAGCATGTTCTTAGGCTTCAGGATGTTTTTGTTGCAGGACTGGGACATAGAAGCAGCACAGGGAAAGGGTTCTTAGCTCTCTCTGTGTTCATTTCACTGTATAGCAATTATTCTTATATTCTCATCTGAATGCTTAAATAAGAGTAGAATGGTCTGTGTGCCCTTTGGGGCACATATTGCCTCTTGCCACCAGCAACATTATGGCAAGGTCATGATTGAATGTACAGAAGGATATATTTCTTTATGCATGTGAGTAGCCCCCTGCCTATGCCCAACATTAGCCAAAGCTAAAGGGATAAGTAGGATGCATTCTTAAATTCCAGAATTATCATTATAAAAATGACAGCATGTTGTCACCAGAGAACATGATTATATGATGAATGTGAAGCTTCTGAGAGATATATCTGTACCTGTTGAGGGTACAAAACTGAGAAATAGATCAATATTTAATGTCACACTAAGTGCAAAACCCAGACTCTGCGGGGAAATGTCTGTAATGGAACGAGAGACAGCCTAAAAGTGCAAAGTAATTTATTGCAAGTAAAACTAAAATTATACTTTGAGTTTGAATTTCTTATTAGTAGCTGATCCAGTCCTATTTTTCATGTTACTTATTTTAGTTATGTTTCCATTTTTTAAAAAAATAGCCCGCCCATTATGTTTAAGAGTCTTGAATTATAGAGAGATAGATTTGGAAGAGATTTGATCTTACCCAGTCTCCTACACTGCTGGTTCAGTACTTCTTGTTTAAAAATAGGTGGTAGCAGGAATGACAAGGGTGCTCTAAACAGGCCTATGTATAGCATGCCATATAAACTCTTTAATCTGTATACATTATTCTGATTTACACAATTCCTTGCATAGCATAATTTCTTCTACAATAGTTCTATGTACAAAATTCATGCTGCTGCTGCTGCTGCTGCTGCTGCTGCTGCTGCTGCTATAATGAGGAGAAGAAAAGAAGCATTCATGCACTGGGGCCCTACCCTTGTCAACCAACCAGATAATCCCTTGGATTCTGAGATTTCTTTAGGCATTGTTTACATACATGTAAGTTGCCGTGCAACCCTGAGAACTAGAAACATTTTAGTGAGATGATTTCTGAAATTAGTTTGGTTGAATCAAACCAGTTGGAAACTCTAGCTCCAAATTTTGGCAGGCTACAGCTCTCTGGTGTGCGTGACCCAGCATCTTGGTGTGCTGAGGATTGAGCGTGGGATCATGTTCACACAAAGGGCATGTGCTCTGCATTCAGTTGTGGGTCTCCTTTCTGTATTACATTTCCTTTTTCCCCTTTATTTCTTTTATTTGAAGAGTGTTTTGTTCTTGAAACCTTGGCATGTTTTGCTTGTGATGGGAAAACATAAAGCCTTGTTTGTTTGTTTTTTGGTCCTCAGATGTATCAAATTCATCAACCACATGGCCTTTTGAAAAAAATCAATTCAGTAATTCAGAAAATAACAGAGCCCATCCAACCTAAAGTGGCAGAACACAAGCATCAGACAGTGAAACGCCTCTCTTACCCTTTCTCCAGGGAGAAACAACACTTGTGAGTCAAAGTTCATTATCTTTATTCAATGTCATTTTCAGCAGAATTGCCTCTGGGAATACCATTAGAGGCTAAATCATGGGACTATTAATAGATATGCAGGCTAGTGTTTTGATACAACTAAAATTGTCCCTCTCTCTCCCTCGCCCCCAAATAAACAGGATCCTTTCTTGCTCAGAAAAGAGCTTTTTCCTAGTGAACTTTCCTAAGGATATACACCAAAATCTTATCCATGTCTCCTTGGAAATACGTTTTATTGAGTTCAGTGGGGCTTGTTCCCAAGTATAGAATTGCAATATGTCCACTTCTATTTTAGAGTAAGATTCAATAAAACCATTCAGAAATACTTTTAGATAGTTTACTACAGAGCCAGCACGATACAGTGGTTTGAGAACTAGATTAGGACTCTGGGAGACCAGGATTCAAATTCCCACTCAGCCATGGGTACCCATTGTATGTCCTTGGCAAAATCACACTCTCTCAGCCTCAGAGGAGGGCAATGGAAAACTTCCTCTGAATAAATCTTTCTCCAAAAAAAAAACTTGTGATGGGTTCACCTTGGGCTCACCATAAGCTGGAAACGATTTGAAGACACACACTACATATTTGCTCATAGTAAAACAAATATAATTGCATCCCTCAGAGGTGAAATGGGCAGTGTGCCCCAAGAAACACATTATACACTTATTTAGAATAGAAGAGACACAACATTTATTGATTACAGCTGAAAGAAGGTTGGCTTGGAATTGAGTCATATAACAAAATAAAACAACCTGACTGTTGACCAGTAGTAGACCACCAACCTACCACTTCAACCGCTGAAGGGAGTCATGGCTAACAAACCAGGATTCCACCCAAATGTAAGCCACTGTGTGGTTCCCCTGTCACTGAGGCCAGGACTTACCCACCCAGGCACCCCCAGCATCCTCTTCCTGAGATCCCTTAAGAGGACCTCCTTTCCCCATGGAGGATTATATACTCAAACCAAATCCCATTTAATCCAGCCCTAAACCAACCCTGCCAATGTTGTGAAAAATAAATTGAGGAGATGATCAACTGTCCTTAATCCAACCCCCAATCCATACTAACAGAGGGGAGGCAAAGTGGGGAAGCTGCCCCAAAAACCACCTGATGGTTCTTAAACTGAACAGGTGGAGCCTGACTGAAATCTTCCTCAATCAGGCCAGCTTGCTAAGCCACATCTCTTCTATCAGCTAGTCTGTCTCCTGGTTGGCTGCTGATTCCCAACAGGCTCAGGAGCCTGTAAAGATCACAGAAGCTCCTGGGATGGACAGACAGCTGCCCAGGGCCATTTTCCTCATTGTGCGCTCCTGCCCTCTGCTGCTCATGTGTAACTGGAGTGAGCCTGGTACCCATTATTGTGCCTCTTTGAAATTAACTAATTCATAATAAGGGTTGAAATGTAATTGTTACTTTCAACCAACATAAACTGATTATTTCAGTGGAACTTAACACTTGTATGGATTTACCCTTTTCCGATTGATCAGATAGATTTACTCTAGTTAGGATTCACAAGTAGATTTAGAGCAAGTATATTGATTTACTTTGTAGTTACTATTTTTTAACTAAAATCTAAAAACAATGAGGGTTTATACTGCACGCTCACCTCTGAAAGTTGATCCACACAAAAAAGGTCCAAACGTGAGTTCTTTCTGATGTTCAGTCCTCACATGACCTATCTCTACTACAGCAATCCAGAAATATAGATATATAGTTTCCATACTCATTGTTAGCATAGAAGAGCACACTCTGCAGTGATCTAGAATAATTGGCACAGTCTGGAGTGAACATCATTCTGTCTGTAGCCACAAATGGAAAGTACCACACAGAATTCCAAGCAAGGAAGAACTGTGCCATTTTTTTTTATTTTCAGCATGCTCAGAACCTTTGTTAGAACAAAACAAAACAAAAAACAATTTATGGCATTTTAGACAAACTAAAAATGTTTATCAGAAGTGTTTCTCCTTAATATTAGAGGTGGTATTCTAGTTCTTTTTATCATATAGGGGGTTTTGACTACTTTTTAAAAACCTGTTTTAGTTTGTTTCTAAATGGTGTGCATATGCATCTGGATTTAAGGTGCTAAAATCTGTTGTGTTTTGCCTTGGGGATCCTAGTGAGCTGAGAGGTGGTATGTATGTATGTATGAGGGGTTATCCAAAAGTTTTAATGGTCACTTTTTTTAATTGACAGAAAGTTTGTTTTGATTTGTAGTTAACTTATCTCTATGTAGTCATTACCTAGATTTATACATTTTCCCCAGTGTATCTTGACCCTCTGAATACCTGATATTGTAGAAGTCTGCAGATTGCGCCTTTCAAGGAGGTATCATAAAGTAATAGTTATCACCCGGAAGTTATTATGGCATATTGATGAAATTTTGTCAGTGTCATCATTGGTCCCTAAGTGCACGTTGCTGAGAAAATCAGCTCATTGCCTCCTTTATTTTTGTAATTGGCTGTGCCAGTAGTGACTAAAGTGTAAAATCCTCATCAGGCACAATCTGCAGGCTTCTACAGGTATTCGGAGGGTCAAAATACACTGAGAAAAATGTATAAATCTAGATAGTGACTACATAGAGATAAATTAACAACTACCTGTACAAATCAAAACAAACTTTCTGTCAGTTTTTTAAAAAGGTGATCATTAAAACTTTTGGATACTTCCTCATATGTACGGTATGTGTGTGTGTGTGTGTGTGTGTTCTCTAACAAAATATAAAATGAATAATATTGTAGGAGCAGGCAACAGGTACCATGCGCTGTCCATGAAACCACAAATGTTCTTTACCCAGTGCAGCCAGTGAGTGAATGAACATTAGGTTTGCTTATCAAAGGGCTTGGAATTTTGAGGCTTTGAAGGGCAGTTGCCTAGAGGCCATTGTTAAAAATCAAGTAGGAAAGATTTGACTGGAAAACAATTCTATGTTATTTAAAATGTATACTGCTAATCACTGATACATTTTTCCTTTTTAATGTTTTAACAGATTTGACCTCTCTGACAGAGACTCCTTTTTTGACAGTAAAACTAGAAGTACCATAGTAAGTATCGTGAAATAATATTTAGGATTAGAGAGAACAAGGCAGAGAGAATTATATTGTGTAGGTATTTCCATTTACTAGTCTGGTATTCCTCTTTAGAAATATATATCCGGGCTTCTTGTTACTACTCTAGCAACTTTGTATACATGCAGATTCATACACAAACACATACACAGTTTCGGTGTGAGCTTTGCTACTTTGTACTACACCAAAAGGAATGTGGAAGGAAAAGCAATAGTGTGTTTATCTCTTCCTGTGTACAAAACATAACAGTGGAAAGTATATAAGTTAAGTTACAGCAGTTGGTCAGCCTTCCCCTTTTAATTTATCATTTTAAAGTTTCCCTAGTTGTCTTTCCGTGTTTATTTTAAAATCTCTATCACATATAAATTAGGAGCATTCATTTAGTTTTCTCACATAAAGTATTTTCTTCCTCAGTTTCTTATCTTGAAACTGTTGTGAATATTTTACAGTCTTCCAGGGCCTCATAATGATGGGGGTAGGGATGGTTTTATTGCAGCCATGGGCCTTTTAAAAGGCTACATTGTTGTCATTTGATTTCACAGGGAACATGTATGCTTTGAATCTTTTAGCTTCTATAGTCTACATTTGACTGGAATGTTGATGTGGTGAAAAGGTTCTAGGGCAGAAAGCTAACTGTATAAGTCACTGCTGATGTACATCAAGCTTGAGGTAGCCCCTGTTTGTCAGCTGATATAAAACAAAACAAACAAAACA
Organism: Urosaurus nigricauda; assembly: GCA_034509955.1. Classification (NCBI taxonomy): domain Eukaryota; kingdom Metazoa; phylum Chordata; class Lepidosauria; order Squamata; family Phrynosomatidae; genus Urosaurus; species Urosaurus nigricauda. The sequence continues at coordinate 85,230,478 of JAOEGL010000001.1, read as the reverse complement.
AAAGTCTCTAAATGATTTCACTGCCTTCTTGCAATCCTTCCAACCTCCTTCCTGCCTTAATCTACCTTTAGCAATTCATTCCACAACTCCAACTCCTGTCATAATTTCTGCTAACAACTCCTCTATTTGGTGAAAGAGTGACCTGGGCTTTTGCTTCCCTGAGATTTTTTGACAATTCCACTGCAGGTTCTTTCTCTCCCATTAGTCTCACTCCAATTTCTCATATGTATTTCTTCAGTTTTCTGGTGTCAGTATAAAGAAAACTGAAATAATATTATATATTAACTTATTTGTTTCTTTACATGTTATGTTGTGAGAAGGGGCAATATATATACAATACAGAATCTCTCAACTAAAGCCAGCATGGTGAAGTATTTGAACTCTGGAAGTGACTCTGGAGACCAGGGTTGGAATCCTTGCTTTGCCATGGAAACCAACTGGGTGACCCTGGGCAAGTCACACTGTCTCAGCCACTCAAAGGATGGCAGAGGCATCTTCCCTCTGAACAAATCTTGCCATGTAAATCCTGTGATATGGTTGCCTTAGGATTGGCATAAGTCAAAAACAACATGAAGTCAACTGTTTATAATTAAAGTTAAATATGTAGAACTTCTTTTAAAATCAGTGCTTGTCAGAATTAACTGATGGCCATTAATAGCAGATCATTAATCTTTCATAAAATAAAATGGTTTCTCTTTCAATTTTAACCTTACTTGCAAAACCTGCCCTAAATTACTTTTTATTGGGTGGCATCACAATCTGTTAAAGAAATGAATGCATTAATACATCTCATGTGAATTATTTCTTTTGATTTCTTGTTATCCATTCTAATAAAAAATTAATATTAAATAGCCTAGAAATAAATAGTGTTAAAAGGACCTTTCAATTTCTTTTCTTTTTTTCTTCATATCTGAATTTTTGAATGTTGATATCTATTAGCCTTTTTGTAGGTATCCCCTTTCCAAGTTTTAGTCTTAAAAAAACAAATCCAGAGAAATGCCTCCTTGAAATCAGTGGGGGCTTATTCTGTTTAGACATATGTATTTTCCTTTTAGGTTTTCTTTTACAACATAGGGAGGGGGAAAGTGAATGTAGTTCTGTATACTATGTTTGGGAATAAAACTGATATGGCTTCTAATTTTTGAAACACCAGCGTCCTTCTAAAAGACAAACATAGCCACAATGTTCAGATTGTGCATGTTTAAAAACACAGTGGGCTCTTCTTATCCAGGGGCTTGCCATCCATGGATTTGAGTTATCATGGGTGGCAAACCCCATTGTTTTAAATGTACACGTGTGCACACAGCTGCATGCACGTCACACAGCTATAGGAAAGAACAGGACTTGGAGTCCTGCATTTTTAGTTAACCATGCATGAGCGAGTGTATGGAACAGATCCCCATGGATAAGAAGGGATGACTGTATTAAGCAAAATGAAAAAGCCATCAGCCTAATTCTGTGTGTATGCATAGATTTGCTAGTGCGGTGTTTGAACATTCTGGAGACTAAAGTTCACTCAGTCCTGGAAACCCATTGGGTGACCTTGGACAAGTCCCATTCTCTCAGCCTCAGGCAAAGATAAGCCTTCTGTGAACAAATCTTGCCAGACAAAACCCCGTGATAGAGTCACCTTAGGATCACCATAAGTTCAAAATGACTTGAAGGCACACAGCAACAGCATATACAGGCACCAGAACCCATCTGGTCTTGAAGGCTAAGCAGGGCCAGCCCTGGTTAGTAGTTGGATGGGAGACCACCAATGAATAGCAGATGATATAGGCTATGTTTCAGATGAAGGAACTGGCAAAAACACCTTTGAATACACTTTGCCTAAGAAAACCCTATGATGTTCATGGGGTCACTATAAATGAGAAGGCCACTTGAAGGCACATATATACATACAGAGCTTATGACATTCCTGTGAAAGAGTAGTTCTTGGTTTTTCTGCATCCTGTCTTGAGATTTTTATTTTATTTTTTATTTTATTGGTAATTTTTCAAATTATTCATGGGTCAATATTAAAGCAGCAGCTGAATGGGAGCTAGGGGCCAATTTCACCCATACACCTACATAAATACTGTATGCATATAAATAGTATGGCCATACAAATACAGAGAGAAAGGCCAAATACTTCTATTTTTCTCTGCAATCCATCTCAACATGATGTCACTTCCTGTCATCTTTTAAAAAGGGACTGGAGAAAAACAGGCATTTGGAGATAGTACGGGGTTCTGGTGTCCCTGTAGGAGGTATTTTTCCATGTTTTCACATATTTGGGGAGCGTTTTGAATGCTTTGGGAGGGGGAAATTGCCTGAAAATTATGCCAAAAATTGACATGGGATGTTGGGGGCCTTTGGGGGACTTGCTGTGCACTTCAGAGGTTGTAAAACTGGATTCAGTAACTGCATTCATGCAGGCTGTGAACCACACTATGCCCAGCTTGTTTAAGACAAACCTTAAAATGCAAAAATGGCTCCAGAGCAATATTATGAGAAAAGTTTTTAAATGTTACTCATTATGCTGAAGTGTGAAATATGTCTACATTATCTGTCATTAACAGTAGATTTTTATAGTAATAAAATTGGTCATGTCATTGCCCCAGAAGTACTATGATGCAAATTGTTACTTGTAACAAATTATTCCAGTCTCTGGTAATATATATTCTTCTCTGGGGCTTATTAAAATAGAAAGGAACCATATGGTTTTAGACTCCTTTAAGTGGTTTTGACCTTCACTTCAGAAGGCAAGGGACCACAAACATATGAATAAATCATGAATTTCAAGGTTGATGGGAGAGGATTGCAAGTGATCTCTTCCTATTCAGGGTGCCTTATTCCTGTTGGCTATCATAGCTATTTATGCTGAGCATAGTTGATGATTGGTAATTAAACTGTATTTCTGTGATATATTGTTTAATATGCTTTTAATATATTTCAATTATTTTTACTTTTTGAAATTGTTTCCATTTTGTTAAATTGATTGTATTTAACCCCTAGATCACATATATAGGGTGATAGATAGATAGATAGGAATGTGTGTGTTTGTGTGTGTGTGTGTTTGTGAAATTTAAAAAAATAAAAACAATACACAGAAGCATTGTACAATGTGAAAGGCTGACTAACACATGACAAGGATAATCTTACAAAGATGAATCCCAAATTTTGGAAAGCAAAGTGAAAGCAATTGGAAAGAACAAAATCTCTTGGAACAGATGATATACGAATAGAATTTCTACAATCCATAGAGACAGAATCAAGCTTAGTTTTAACTAAAATCTGCCCACAAATATGGAAAACAAAGCAGTTACCCACAAATTGGAAGTGATCATTATATATTCCCGTCCATAAAAAAGGATACACAAAAAATTGCAACCATTACAGAACCATTGCACTAATTTCAGATGTTATCCAAATCGTGCTCAACATTCTCCAGCAAAGACTCCTACCATATATGGAGCATGAAATCCCAGAGGTGCAAGCTGGATTCAGGAAAGGAAGAGGCACTACATTACATTACATCTGCCATATTTTGGCTACATCATGAGGAAAAACGAGTCATTAGAAAAGATGATGCTAGGAAAGGTGGAAGGCAGCAGAAAGAGAGGAAGACCACATGCCAGATGTTTAGACTGAATCAGGGAAAACATGGGCCTGGGCCTGCCGAATCTGGGTAGAGAGGATATGGGCAGGGGGACTTGGAATTGTCTCATCCACAGGGTCTCCATGTGTTGCAGTCAACTCAAGGGCAGTTAACAACAACAAATAAGCAACCTAACATTTGTGAGGATCACAGGATTTTCTTAGCAAGATTGTTCAGAGGGGGTTTCACTTTGCTTTCTTCTGAAGTTGAGTGTATGTGACTAGTCAGTGTTACCCAGTAAATTTCCATGGCGGAGCCAAGAATTGACCCCTCATCTACAATCATTCTCCAGTGCTCAGATTGCTATACCTCATTGGCCATCAACATTTGATACACAGCACTATTTTTCCTGATTAAATTATTAATATGTTATGTTGGCCAACATGGTTAATCAAAACTGCAGGCATGGAACATCACCACCCTAACACCCTTTATTTTTTAATGTTAGTTAGGGAACATTAAGTTGCAATACAGCTGTGTCTAAAGTAGTGTATTATAAGTGTGTATTATTTCCACTGCAGCTCATGACACTTTAAAATGGTTTACAGCAAGATAAAGAATAATAGGGAAATACAATACATAAAACCATAAATATTTTAAAGGTCCACAAACAAAATTTATCAATAAAATAGTATATCCTATTTTCTTTTTAAAACACTGACAAATGCCTGCTAATTCTGATGAGAAGAAAAATGTTTTTACTTGCCCTTCTAGGCAGTTGTTCTATATACATCTGTGACCACAGGGGTCTTCGTTCCAGTGCTCTGAGGCTTTTCTCCTACCTCAGATACATTCCTTGACCCTTTCATCCTGACCCTTGTTTACCTCCAATACACTTTTCTATTAAATGAATTAAGGCTGTGGCCCCCAAGTATCTGTCTACTATATGTGTGTTATTATTGGTAGCTTGTTATATGTGAAAAGTATTATTCTAAGTTCAGTCAAGCCACGTTTCTTTTGGAAACAAGAATAAAAATAATCTTTATTTACAAACAGATTTTACTTTTTTTTCAAGGTTAGTACACAAATCATATGGTTACAATATTTATGCATTTCACTGGTTACAAATTATTCCTTAGTAAGTTCTCTCACTGAATCTCTATTGATTCTAATCTAGTTCCTGCTTCTTTTAAATTACTCTCTCTATTATAAATTCCCTTCTACAGAAGTATGAATTCTGTCAAGATCTTGCCTGAATCTGAACTGACTACCCACAGAGCAAAGCAGCTATGAACTGCTATGAACTGACTTGTTAACTAACACTCTCAATTCTAAACTGAAAAACTCTCTTGTCACTGAAACCTTATCACTTCTAACAGTACTGACACACTCAACATCAGTTCTCCCTTGCTTCTCTCCTTTTATAGTCACTCCTCTGGCAGCCCCCACCTTTGCAGCCAGCCTGAATCTATAGGGGAAATAGGGGTTGGGAAAAACCACTCTGCCTAGTGACAGGCCACAACTTTTATCTGGAAATAAATTCAATTGAACTTGGTGGGACTTGTGTATAAGATTGTGGTATAAAAGTACTGCAGAGCTAATCTGACAAACTTCCTGCTTTGTTAATGGATAAATTCCCATATATTGTCTCAGATTGCTTTAGAAATAAACAAAGCTATAGATTGAGTCTCCTTATCTGGAATTCCGAAATCTGAAATATTGCAAAAATTTGTTTTCGTGGGTGGCTGAGATAGCAATACCTTTGCTTTCTGATGGCTCAGTGTGCACTTTTTGTTTCATGCACAAAATGATTTAAAATACTGTATAAAATTACCTTCAGGCTATGTGTATAATGTGTATATGAAACATGAATGCATTTTGTGTTTAGACTTGAGTTTCATCTCCAAGATACTATGTACATATATGCAAATGCAGGTATTACAAAATCCAAAACACCTCTGGTCCCACGTAATTTGGATATGGGAGACTCAACCTATACCTCCAAAAGCTCAGGAAGTAGTTGGGTTTCTTTCCAAGGGAATCAACTTTTCCTTGGAAATAAACTTTGCATCTCTCATTTATCCATTCCCACTTCCTTGTAATCTAACCCTGTCTTTTCAATTCCATTTACATGACTGGAGGAGATATCTCTTAGTCATGGTTCCACCTAAAGATTAGGAAAAACTTACTGATGGTAATAGCTGTTCAACAATGGACTATATTGCCTTGGAGTGTGGTGGAGTCCCCTTTGGAGGTTTTTAAGCGGAGGCTGGATAGCCATCTGTCAGTGGTGCTTTTATTGTGTGTTCCTGCATGGAAGGGAGTTGGAATAGATGGCCCTTGCAGTCTCCTCCATTTCTGTGATTCTGTGGTGTACTACAGTGGTCATTACAGGTTCATAATCTTCAACCAAATGGCTCATCTCAACTAAAATAGGCCTTTTGACTCAGTTGCTGAATGGTAAATCAACACTTATATAAACCCCACTAATCTCAATTGGATTTAGACATTAATATTCTATACTGGCATTCTTTATTACCGCTAAGAACTTAAAGATAACTGCACCATAGTTTGGTTATACATAATGTGCATTTGTTTGTTTTCAAAGGAATACTTCTTATAACTTCTTGTTTATTCCTGTATCTTTTCTATAGGTTTATGAAATATTAAAAAGAACTACATGCACCAAAGCCAAATACAGCATGGGTAAGATTAATTATGTAGACTTCATTTCAGCATCTTTTCCTAATCCTAGAATGTTCCAAACTTTAAAATGGAAGAAATGTATTTTATAGTAGTATATGGACCTATTTAAATAATTTCTTTCCTTTCCCCACCACTGTTGGTCTCTCTGTGTTTATGCAAAGAACCTGTCAGCTTCCACATGTTATTGATGACAGCTCCCATCATCCTTGGGAATGCTGGCTGGGTTTTATTGGATTTGGAGTCCAACAACATCTGAAGTGTTGCGGGCTTTCCACTCCAAAGTGAGGGTTTCATTCTACTATGGGTAGACGTCATTCTCTACGTTCTTTAGATACACTTCTGTCATATGTCAAAACAAGGCAAGACCACTGCAGATGGTCATGTACTTGGAATGTACTTGGAACTAAATCTTACTGTGTTAAGCAGGACATACTGCCTTGAAAGAGTATTTGCAATTATGGTTCAGTGGGCTTTTATTTATTTTTTTAAGTCCAGTTGATATTTTAGCAAGCCTATTGCCCACAGGGGGTTGAATGCAAGTGTGGGAAACTGGATTACTTTTGTGCATGTGCAAATATTGGCACAGGGACTGATTAACTATCCTACAAATAATGAAAGACAAATTAAACTTTGTTTATTTATCAATTCCTGGCTTAAAGTAGACCATGTGATCAGCATCTGCCACATTGCTGATCTACAATTTCTTTGTTTCATTTGTTCATTCTGTCATTTATAACCTGATTTGCAGCCTTTAACAGACACTTCTTATGGAAGACTACAAAAGTACAAATACAGTAAAAACAGAACAATTTAGAAACGTATGCCGCAAAAACACAATGCAACTGCAAATTTATTTTAAAAAATCTCAGACCCAATACCTGGTGTGATTTAAAAAAATGTGTAAGAGCATATGTGCATATGTTCTAAGGATAATCATGTGAGACACAATCTAGAGTTTTTTGTTAAAAGCTGAGTGGCTTTTCTCAAACCTTAAGACTTTAGAATCATGAAATCTCTGTATACAAAGCTATTCCTTCAGTGGTATTTGGCAGAGAATTTTGTTACAGGAAATATTTAAAAGACTGCATAACGTTATGCATGTGAGGAAACTAACATTTCGTGTGTCCTCCTTCTACATACTGTACTTGGTGGCTGCATGCAATCATTTTAGAAATATATTTGATCTTAAAAGCTGCCAGAAAATAAGTGTGGAACTGGCACATGCCAAGAGCTTTTGTAATAGAATTAGGAAGCTGTGGGTTTTGATTTCATGATTCAGATTCAAGATTCAGAGTTTTGTTTCTACTGCTGATTTTTCTGAGGAAACACAACCTCCAAATGATCTACAAACTGACCAAGAAAATCCAGCAAATGCTGTGCTCAGCAAGGGACAGGACAGACCCCTCTCATGGCTGCAAGAGTTTACCACATACCGTGCAGCTGCGGACAAATCTACATAAGGACCACCAAAAGCATTGTTCAAACACAAATCAAGGAGCACAGGAGACACTGCAGTCTAGGTCAGCCAGAAAAATCATCAGTAGCAGAACATGTTATAAACCATCCTGGGCATAAAAAGCTATTTGAAAACACTGAAATTCTGAACCATGTCAATGACTGTCAGGTCAGAATGCACAGGGGAGCCATTGAAATCAATAAACACCTAGACAGCTTCAACAGGAAAGAAGAAACTCTTAAAGTAAACAAAGTTTGTCTACCAGTCCAGAAAAACACCAAAAACAAGACCTAGCAAATGCAAATGAAAACCATGCAGGGTCACCAATTAAATAGACATCCTGAGGCCTTGCCATCCAACAACAGACCAAAACAGATTAACATATAAATCACTTCCTCTCAACCAAGGGTCACACAATATATATACCCCACACACTTCCATGCCAGCATTCTCTGAAGATGCCAGCTAGGAATAAACTTTTCCAGAACATGGTGACATAGCCCAAAAAAACCACAAAAAATATGAAAGGAAACTGTTTTGGGTTGGACAGAGGGGTAATCTTTAAGTATTGTCCTTGGAAGAGTCTGAGGGCAACAGCCATCAGCAAATATGCTAGATTTTCCTGGTCATATTTATACTTTAAAAGAAGCCTCAGGCCAAGGTGATTTCATGGAAAACTAAGACTTGATAGTCCTTTGGGAGGACCAAAAGGGTTCCTAAAATGGTGGCTTGCTTTCATATTCAAAAGCTGAAAGAGTCTAATTTGATTGATAGTAGCTTCATTGACTTTACAACAGCCCAACAAGATCTGGAGTACCCCAAAATGAGTGGATAGGATTTTGGGAAATACAACAGGGGAAGAAAGGGAATCTGGTCTTATTTGATCTAGTTGCCAGAATATTCAGTTTCTGTAAGAAATACAGAGTGTGGTGGGTGAATCCTCTATCAGGCCCTTTCACCCATTGTTGCCAGCCTTCCATGTGTCTGGGGTCTACATGCTATATTCACAACACCATCTTTTCCAGTGTTTCGTAAATCATTGCAGTCTCTGCAGCCCATGCTGACCTCCAGCAATTTGATATCAAAATAGAGCTGGATCATTGGAATATCAGGGCACTTAGATTACTTCATGTATACGTTGAAGGCATGTTTGTAACCAAAATTATGGATTTTGATGTGACCCATGGATAAGCTGAGGATAAAACTTAGAGGCATTTAACAATGGATATAAAGGACAAAGCAAAGGAAAACAATGCAGAAGAACTTTAAAAATTCCAGTAGACATAATGGTTAGTGCTTACCCTAAAGGCTGAATGGATGAGGACAAAACTAAATAGTGGCTGTGTGGCGTGTGGGAGATGTGAACAGACCTGGGCAGGCCTAAGAAAATGTGCACATGTTGAAAAGGATGTAACAGCAAAGCAAAGAAAATAAACACTGTGTTGGCAGTGATGGCAGCCTTTAATGTGATAACTTTGCCTGATTTTAACCCAGAAAAGCTGACAAAAATGCAAAAATGTCTTATTTAAATCTTTCTAAGACCAATTCTTCATTGCTTGAATAACATCACTGGATTCACCTTCTCTGAGTACAGTGTCAAAAGTTGAGAGCCTTTGTTCAACCTGGAAGAACCTGAAAGAAGCATTAACCCTCTCTACTCTCTTGGTGCTCCTTTAAGGGAACACACCAAAGAACAGTCACCAGCATTTTCTTACCCTGGCATTCAAAAAAGCCAGAAATAGTGCCATGGCAGGGAGGGTAGAAGGGGGATTGGTGCTTCTTTTAGGTTCTCCTGGAGTGGAGTAAGCTCTTGCTTTTCTCCACTCTACTCAGAGAAGGGTGTGGTTCCTTTTTTGAAAAGAGTTAAGGTACAGTACTTACACTGACCTGTAGATAAGTTAATCCAGGTTTCTTGGGTCGATTTTTTTTTACTAAAACTTCTAGGCTTATACATAAATTTAGTCAGTATAATAAAACTTTGCCATCATGATCAGCAGTATCAGAAAAGAGAATAGTTTTTTACGAGGAGATGGAAAAGTCTTCACTTTGAGATTATTCTACCTTTAAACATTCCAGTATTCTAAAAATATACCTGGCTGTAAAGTGAGTTTCCAAGAAGTCACTGTCCTCAAATATGACTTAAGACACTTAGAGGCGTCTCAGTTTTCAGGGGATTGGCACTCTGAGTGCCAGGTGCTTTTCATACACAGAGCGGTCATCACTGGGTGGTCATGGTTCCAGTAGATGAGCTGACAGCATCAACAAGAAGGAAGGGCAGGAACATGTGCTTTCTTGAAATCCTTTTCCATTTTGGGGGAGAAGGGGCTTTGGCACATTTTTTTCACACCTGGAATGGCACAATGCTGGCACTTAGCTCAAGAAACACTGATCAAGACATCTGATGTGTGGGACTTGCAAGCATATTTTCTCCAGTGTTCCAGAAGAAACTAACAAAACATTTGTGCCCATTGGCTACACCTGTTCCTTTCTCTTCTGGAAATTCACTGCCGACTAGCAGCCACTGTACCAGCACAAGTTGCTGGACTATCATTTTGAGTGGCACTGGTTTGGATCACCCTTTGGTATTTGTCAAACCAATTGTCAAGATATTGTTTTGTAGTTTCAACCTTCTAATCTTTATAGATTGCTTAGTAATTCGATTGCTTCCCCTGGGTACTGTGGGGACAAGGTGGAAGGAAACCATTGTGCAAATAGTTCATGATGTTTGACAGATGAGCATTGCTGCCATTTCTGTTTTTCTTTATAGGGTGATCCAAACTTCTGATGAACTGAAACCTTTTAGAAATTGCACAGGTGGTCTTTGGCATTTTATAAGCTAAGCCTGTATCTAGCACCATAAGCAAAATAGTATACCAGCAGCACTAAGGCAATAAAAGTGATTATAGCATTTCTTATGGCCAGGTAGTTGCCTATACCTTCACCTACTTCAGTACTACCGTATTAGTAAATATTTGAAGAATACTTCCTTGACTGAAAGAATTAACTGTAGTAGCTATTTTACCGTTAACAATAAACTCTTTGTTTGTGTACAAGGGGGTATCCACAAGTTTTAATGATCAGCTTTTTAAAAAATTGACAGAAAGTTTGTTTTGATTCATAGTTGTTAACTTATCTCTATGTAGTCACTATCTAGATTTATACATTTTCCCCAGCGTATCTTGACCCTCCGAATACCTGATATTGTAGAACCCTGCAGATTGAGCCTGATGAGGATTTTACACTTTAGTCATTTCTGGCACAGCCAGTCACAAAAATAAAGGACACAATGAGTTGATTTTCTCAGCAATGTGCACTTAGGAACCAATGATGACACTGACAAAATTTCATCAATATGCCATATATGTAGACCCCCCCCCCCCCAATATGTTACTGGCTTTTAAACAGATTTTTTTAAAGAACAAGCTAAGGGGTGCTTTATTGTTTTAATTGAACTGTTTGAATAACTTTTTATCTTTTTAACTGTATTTTATGATTTTATTGAATAATAATATTAAACTATACTGCAAATAGTTTTATTCTATTTTAATGCTCATTTTTAAATTCTTTTAATTGTATTATTCTTTTAAATTGTGAGCTGCACTGCGTACCTGTTCTGGGGAAAGATACAAAATATAATAATACTGTAAGATATTTAACATATATCTTACAATACAGTGGATCCTCACTATTGACATGAATGCAATCTGCAAATTTGAAATGCAGATTGCCACATCTAATATTATTCAGTGACAGCGATGTGAATGTGCATACACTAAACATGTTCAAGTCACCACCACTGAATAATATGGAGCACAATTGTCAATGTTTTTTAAGCATTGGTGAGGGGAGACATGGAAATGAACCCCTGCCGGTATGGTGGGCCACTGTAATACAATACAGAAAATAAGTCATCTGAGGTCTGGCCAAGAAAGGCTGACCACCTTGTTCTCAGGCCCATATAGTCCTGCCAAGTCTTACATGTAGCCTCGTGGGATGTGTGGTCTTCTGAGACTTTATACTTGCATAAAGTCTTATAATGGCAGTGCCATTGCAAAACATTGTCTGGGCCTGCATAACTGGGAGTAGCACAAAGAAACATTGGCTGGCCTTGGAAAGGGCTCAGCACAACTAAGACCCCTCTGTACAGAATGGGATGGCATCCCAGTATGCAACTGGAAATAGACCTTGTTGGTCCAGCAACAGACAACAGCCTGGAGTCTGTTGCATAGGGATATTCTGCACTCAAAAGACTTACTAACAGAATAATGTGGGGAGAGGTGTAGGAGTGGATTGTTTATGTTAATGAACTTGCAGAGGGGATGGACTAAAAACATTTATCCCACCATAGACTATACTGTATCATGTTTCATAATGTTCTGTTTTCAAAAAAAAATCGATCCCATGCTTTGTTATCATGTCAATATCCATATTGCTTTTTTCAAATTGGTTTTAATGATTAGATTTCAGCCAGCATTGAAGATATTGTATCAGAATAATCAAGCATGTTTTCTAAGGTAACATGACCCTTTCAAAGTTTGTCAGGTATCCCGTATCTAGTCAGCTATATTAATGCCAACAGCTGTGATGAAAAATACATCTAAGAACCAAATACTGCAGGCTGCAAGCATCTGTAACTAAGTAGTCACCGGAATTCGGTTGGAAGCTAAGATTTCTAAGTGCATTCTTCACTCATTGCAAAATCCCATCTATACTTACAGCATCTCCCAATATGTATACTCTGTCATTCCCAAATTAGAGATAATGCCGATAGGAATTTGTTAGGAAATAACATATGCTCTTCAAAGCTCCCATTACACAAGCAATTGTAACTGCTTTAATATAACTAATAGACAAATGTGTAAACAGGGCAAGGAGAGGGAAGAAAGAAGGAAACTACCCTTTTAAATAAAAGACGAAAATGTGGTAAATATGGTAAGTATTATGCCAAGGACTTTTCAAAGGCTTTCCAAACAACTTCTCTAATCAAACTGAAATCTGATTTTAAAGCTCTTTCTGTGAAAGTATGTGTGATTGTAGCTGTGTGTGTGTGTATCAGAGTTTAGAAAAGTTATTTTTGGGCTACAATCTCCAGAGTTTTGATTTTTTAAATTTAATTTTGTTTTTGGTTTTTTACAAAACTAACGTTTCCAAGCTTTGTGTTTATTGCCCTTAGTGAGGCATTCCCAGCTGAATTCTCTTTCTTACAACTTCTCCTTTTGCTACACTTCCAAATCTCTGGGCCTGCTTTTCAAATCCAGATGGAAACATCAGGGTATATAATTTATTGCAATGACTAATTTTGAGACATTGGCTTTCATCTCTTGACTCTAAAATGTATTACTTCTTCTGAAACTCCACAGGTTTCCATTTCTTAAATCACATCTAATAATCTATACAGTCAAAAGACATGGTGACAAATGAAGTGGTCCAGGATTCATTATCTAACAAAATTACTAATTTTTGAGGGGGAAATCTCCACAATTGGAAGGCAAGTTTACTTGTACAAATTCACTCTTGAAAGTGTAAATAGATCTCTGTTGCTTTTTTCCCCCAGGGATCACCAGCCTGCTTGCCAATGGCGTTTACAGTGCTGCATATCCGTTGCATGATGTAAGTGGACTTGGAATATATTTTATGTTTCTACAAGCTGATACTAAGAATGTGCTAAGTATGAATGACACTATCCAAAACATCTTCAGTGTTTCATGGACTCGGTATCCTGTTCTACTTTTATATTACTTTTTAGACATTTCTTCAAGAACATGCCTGCCAACTTTTACAGGTCTTAACACAAAAGATAACTTCCTTTAGTTTTATATAAAATAGACTTGTAAAAATGACTCAACAAATGAATGACTCAGCAAATAACTGTGTTCTTGACCTTCTGCTACCAAGGGCACTGGGGCTGTTAGGATATATATTTTTATCTGTGACACCATCTAGTTGGTTTCCTAATCTAAATCTCCTAGACATCCTCCAAACAAATGAGATGAATGTTCATGGTAGTTTGGACAACTTCTACCAGAGAGGTAGATAGTCATATATTCTAATTGTTATAGCCTGAAATACAGTAATAAATTAAATCATATTTATATTTTTGCAAGCATGGCCAGCTAGTTGACAGTTTGTATTTGTACAAAACTACCCAAAGGCTACTAACACTTTTTATACTTAGAAGTATAATTAATTAATTAATTAATTATAATTAAATATAAGTTGCCGCAGGTGAGAGGCTTCTCATTTGCTGCTTGATTGGCTGCTTGGTTGCAGCTTCCTTTGGTCTCCCTGGTTTCCCTCAGAGCAGCAAATGAGCAGCTGGTTGAGCAGTGACCAAAAAGCCTCTCACCCATTCCGGGCTTCTTGGTCACTGCTTAGACAGTTGCTCAGTTGATGGTCCCAAGGTGACTAGATACAAATAGAGGAAGGACTCTCAATCTTCTTTATTGGGGCAGAGAGGTGCACAGCTGTTATGTGTATAGTGGGTTTACAGAGGCCACATGCTCTGGACTGGAGACTGGTGTGGACAGAGAAAGAGATATTTTAACTACAGTGGTCCCCCGGGTTACGAAAGTAATCCGTTCCGGATTACCTTTCGTAACCCAGAAGTCTTCGTAACCCGGGGGACCGCTTTCTTGGTAGCGCTACCAAATTTAAAGAGCCAGCGCTTTTTTTTCTTTCTTAACCCAGGGTTTTTTCCTCAAGCCGGGGCCATTTTTCCGGCCCCAGCTCTTTCGTACCCTGGGGTTTTCGTACCCCGGGGTATTCGTAACCCGGGGGACCACTGTATAGGAGTGGCTCCAAGGCAAAGTACTCTTTCCAAGAATAAACCTCAGATATTCCTCCTTTTCCTTTCCCAGAGACATGTCCTCCCCACAAATAAACAGTGCTTGTTCTGCTACCTCTCCTATCAACCTGTTTGATGAAAGAAAGTGCCGTTCCAACCTGCCAACCAAGTCCCAGCAGAGCTCACAAAGCTTAAGCAGGGTCTCAAACTTGAAAGCTCCTTTTTGCTGCCACTTTCCCCCCACCAACACATGCTTTAATTCCTGGCTCCAGTGTGTTAGTCTGTCCCAAAATGGTGCCACTCAAACCACAGAAATTATGCCCTGCGCCCAAGTCTCACAAGAGTTTCTTGCCAGTGAAAGTTGCAGTAGGCGATGCCACCACACAAAGTGAGGCTTCATGGTAGTTTTAAGGGACTCTAAAAAGAAGTTTTTCTCCACTATGGTCCTAAAGACCATTGTTTACCCTTGTCTTCCTTGCACACCAATACTTATACTGAAGGCCCTTGCCACCCCCTTTTCCCCCTCTCTACCCTCCTGCCGCCTCCTTTCTCCGTCACTGCCCCCTGGATCATTCCACTGCCCCCAGGGGGTAGTGTATCATCCACTTGGGTTGTTTTCTGATTTTGCAAATCCAGCTCCTGCTGTTTACTGCCATATTGTCAAACATTAGATCACGTTAACAGATAAAGTAGGCTCTTGCCTGCAAAAACCAAGCAGGTGATTTCCACCATTACAGTACTACAAACTGACCATGGTTAAGCAAAAGATTAAGGAATAAAATGCACTGAATAGAATATTTTATTTACTCCTAAGCTTGTGAGTCATGCTATCAGCATTCTATGGGCAAACTCCAGCTCAAACATGAATTGTATGAAGTTTTTACACCAGTGTTTTCTTTCCTTATCTAAAGCAGCCACCCAGTGGGAGACCAACAACTGAGGGGTGAGGTGGGGTGAGGTGAAGCTTATTCACCTCTTCTGCTCTGCCATTTTTCTAACACCAGATCATTCTTCTTCCAGATGTTTTCATTTTCAGGGTAATGGGAGGGCTGCCGTGGGAAGAAACTTTCAGCAGCCCAGCTGCATGTGTCCAAATCTGAATCAAGCCCCATATGCAGTAAGCATACCACTTTTGGATATTAACTGTTGAATGATAATAGTTTTCTTTTTTTTTTAAATAGGGTGACTACGAAGGTGAACTCATTGAGCCCAACGACAGAAAAGTAAGTCGATACAGTAGGATTCAGCAGGTTCTCAGAAGCATCTCCCAAGAATCTCATGTTGGGATGTGGACACTTGCCAGAATTTCATGAAAAAGCAGTCAGTGCCATTTAGAAATGTTGCTTTTGAATGTTACATTCACTGTAGCAGAAAACACAATAAACATTCATGCCAGATCTCAGGGTCAGCCAAGCCATCCAAGTGAATGCATAAGGCAGCAAGTGAGAGGAAGCAGTGTACTGGCAGTATGTTCCAGCATCATGGCATCGGGTTTAGATGTAGCTTGGACATATGGCAGATTGTTTTATGCATTACTTGAATGCATTTCTGAGCATACGGGCAAGGCTGGGATTCTTGTGCTCATTCTCTCAAAAGTTAACTTTGCATTTCATTGAATGTAATGCCCATTGAAATTAGTGGAATTTCTAGCTGTACTAGAGGAAACTGGGAGTCAGTGTGATGTAGCAGATGGACTGTAGTGGTTTCAGAGTTGTACTATGACTCTGAAGACCAAAGTTTGAATCCATGGGCCATAAAAACCCACTGGGTAGCCTTGGCCAAGACACACTATCTCAGCCTCAGAGGAAGGCAAAGGCAAATCTCCTCTGAACAAATCTTGTCAATAAAAGACCGTGATAGGCTTGCCTTCATGTCACCATAAATTGGAAATGGTTGGTAGCACACAGCAACAATGAAAGAAGAGGCAAGATGGTACTTTGCAATCCCAGCAAACACAGCCCAAATCAAAACACTTGGAAACAGATAACAGGAGGGAATTACAGTAGTGCCAATGCTAGGGAATTCTGGAAATTGTAGTTTTGTGAGACATTTAGCCTTCTCTGTCAGAGAGCACTGGTCCCACAATAAACTACAGGCTCATTCCCACTATGGTTTAAACCGGATCATGTAGAATCACGACCTGGTTTAAACCACTATGGTTCCCACTTGGGAATCGATTTGGAACCTATTCAGCAAGGAGGGCATGGTTTTACCCCATTAAACCCTCATCAAAAAGGCACTGGCTTTTTCCGCTCCTTTTTGGGCTCAGTCGATTTATTTGAGAATAAATCAATTCAGCCCAGTGGGAACACAGGGCGGATTCGAATACGCCCTGGCAGCCCATCTCCACCCTGGCCATGGCTCCCTCCGTCCTCCCAGCCATACATCCTCCCTTCCTTCCTTCTTTCTCTCCTCTCCTCTCCTTCCCTCTGCTGGCCTACCTGCCTTGCCTGGCTGCTTGTGGCTTTGCGGGGCCTGGCAGCGGTGACACCTGTCAGGGCTCAGTGCTGGCCCTCTCCTCCAGTCATCCTCCTTCTCTTCCTCCTCCATGGGATCCCGGCCCTGGATCCTTCTCTGTTGCCCGGCCTCCTTCCCCTTCTCCACCCCAGTAGGCCTACCTTAGAAGGAGGCCAGGGCGGAAGGAGAGAGACAGGCCGGGAGGATGGAAGACACCTTCTCTGCCATCCGTCCCCGTGTGTGTGCCTCCATCCTCCCAGCTTGCCTCTCTCCCCTCCTTTGCAGGGGCCTGGCAGCAGTGGCAGTGGAAGCACACATACCAGGATGGATGGCAGCGAAGGTTTCTCCATCCTGCCGGCGTACCTCTCTTCTTCTGCCCTGGCCTCCTTCTAAGGTAGGCCTAACGGGGCAGAGAAGGGGAAGGAGGCTGGGCATCAGAGACGGAACCATGGCTGGGATCCTGAGGAGGAAGAGGAGGAGGTGGAGGAGAATGACCAGAGGAGAGGGCCAGCACCGAGCCCTGACAGTCACCACCTCCACTGCCGATGGGCCCTGCAAAGCCACCAGCAGCCAGACAGTCAGGCAGGCAGGCCAGCAGAGGGAAGGAGGGAAGGAAGAAGGGGAGAAGGAAGGAAGGAAGGAAGGAAGGAAGGAGAGAAGGAAGGGAGGGAGGGAGGAGGTATGACCAGGAGGACGGAATGAGCCATGGCTAGAGAGGCCAGGTTGTCAAGGAGGCATGCCAATTCCTGAATTGAATCCTGAAACTGGCGCAAACATAGTGGGAACTGTGGAGTCGAAAGCTTTCATAGCTGGCATCCATAGTTTTTTGTGGAGCTTTCAGGCTGTTTTAGAAGAGTTCCTTTCTGACATTTCACCAGCATCTGTGATACCAGCCACATATGCTGGCGAAACATCAGAAAGGAACTCTTCTAGAACATGGCCACATAGCCCGAAAGCTCCACAAAATACTATAGTGGGAACTACTGTGTTTGCTGAACTGGTTTCAGGAATTGGTTCAGGAATCAGATATAAAGGTAAGTGGGAATGGCCCCTACAGTTCCCAGGATTCCTTAGCACCAAGCCAGTGCAGTTAAAGCGGACTCAAACTGTATTATTTCTGCAAAGTGTTTTGTAGCTAAGATTCAGATTGGTTTGTATGATTAACTGAGTTTGTGTGAATAGTACCTGATATGATTCCTGAAATCACTTGGTATTACTCTAAGAAGTTCCAGTAAAGGAACAAAGTGTCTTTTAGGCTGAAGTCCAGAACATACTGGCCTTTCACAATTACATAAGATCATGACAAAGTGTTGATCATTGGTCTGGAAACATTCCAACTCTTATTAATCTATTTTTTGCCTCCATAATAAAAAACTGGATTTAATTATAGTTACCTCTGTTTATTAATACTCTTTGTTGCTATCAGCCCCTTTCAGGCACATAGCCCACAGCTAAGGTATTTTGCCTGCTTTTAAGCATAGTGGCACTGCGAATTTAAAATACCCATTTTGAACTTCATGATCAGTAAACCATATAAATGTGCCCATACAATCTTGACTTGGTGTTTTTCAGATTTATTTTTACTTATTTGTCTTACTAAAACATTTATCTTCCCCTATCTATCATGATAATTTATGGCAGTGTAGTTATGGAATTATTATTATGATTATTATGGGATTATTATGCTGAGTGAAATTATGCAAGTTGTAGTCTAATACCTCTTGAAGGCACCAAGTTGGGAAATGTATTAAGGAGTTTGGGTTAGAAACACAAGGCATTGGTTGTTAAGATGTACATCCTTGGCTTTGGTTCAGTGAGTGTGTTGAAATCAATTTCAATAATTTGAAGTGGGAACCTGGAAAAAACATGGAGATAGGATAGAACTATTTTTCTAGTAAGGGCAATTGTAAATATATTCAGTAAACAATAATTTACCAAGAACGAATGGGTTTATTCTGCCATATTGTTATGTTGGGATGAGAGAGGAAGAGAAAGAGAGAGAATATGTTTATTTTGGTCACAGGCCTTTAAACAGTAGATATAACAAAGTCATCATCCAAATCAAACAGTATAGACAGTATTAAAGGTTAACACAACAAAGAGCTAAACTAAGATGTAGTCTTCTGGGTAACTGCACATATCCTAATTATATAACTTACTGTAATTTTTTGTTATAGACTCTGTGATGAAAGGAGTACTGTCTTTCAAAAGAAAATGAAATCTCCAAAGGGTTGCAGTCTCCCTTCAGCAGAGAGGAAAATAATTTTACTCTAGGCTTCCTATAATAAATGCATGCCTGGAACACATATGTAAGAGTTTTGGTTTCTCCCAGACCACAGGAGCAGTCTTTCATGGTTTGAAATATCCATAAATCTAGTAATCGTTACAGCAGAAGGAAGCATATTGAACCTAACCCATGCAAAGACCTTTCTAAATTTAGGGAAAATTAGCTGAGTAAGATACTCAGTTATGTTTAATGGAAAACATTTCCCTTGAGCTGGCATTAAAGTGTTCTGTCTGTAGCAGATCAGGGACATCATAAGGGTGATGCTGGGAAAGCAGACCACACCAGGTGACACTGTAAAATGGGGTGACACCACTGCTCCCCAAACATCTGCCTTTTGGCAGAAATGGGCTGTGGCATTTGCTTGCATTTCTTTAAAATGCTGAAGAGATAATGTGAGTGTGGCAAGGCTTTGTGGGAATAGAAAGGAGACAAAAATATTTTTTGAAATTATCTTTTAAAAAAATATAAAATTATTTTTAAAATTTTAATTCTTTTAAAGTTTTCTTTAAAAACACCACATCTTACCAAATTTTCACTTTTACCAATTGAAACAATGTACATGTGAATCCATTTAGGCTGTACATATTATTGTAATTTAATGGTATAATTTTTAATTTTGCTAGTTCCATTTTTGATGGAACTATTGCCATTACATTCAGTGATATACAGGAATTTTGATTTATGACTAACACTAATACAAAAAACTTTACTAAGGATTCTGTATAGTGTGGTATGGGAGGGGATCAGTGCGAAAGTGACACCATGAGTAACTACACTAAGTGACACCAACCCTTGTGATGCCACTGTATCCGACAGCAATAGGGTAACCAGGTTTTGGCTCTAAACAACTTTGCAGACAGCAAGATAAAGCTAGGAGAAATCTCTGATTTGGTTCTTAGCTTCCATACACTTTATGACTGTCCATCATGATCAGATAAGTAGGTAAGTAGGTAGTAACCTATTTCTACATCATACTCTCAAACACTGGAATACTCTGCCTTGGAGTTTAGTGGAGTCTCCTCCTTTGGTAGTTTTTAAAACAGAGACTGGATAGCTATCTGTTGAGGGTGCTTTGATTATGTATTTCTGCCCAGAAGGGGGTTGGATTGGATGGCCCTTGTGGTCTCTTCCAACTCTATGACTCTATGATTGCCCTGATAAAACCAGGAAATGTGTGGTGAAGCTGAATCAGAGTGTGGTCATGATGGCAAAAGTTGTTAATAAGGAGACTGCAGCAGCTTGCTTTTGGCTTCGCATCCTGAGAGGGATAAAATATCACATCCTCCTGTCCTATCCCCAAGATGAATAAATTGAGTGCAAACTGATATTTGGACTTTGAACTTAATTGCAACAATTTAAATAAGCTGGGGCAAAGAGGAAAAAGTGGAAGGAGTGAAACTGGAAAATGAACTGGAACTGGTAGATGGGATGACAGGAGCTTAATTGGGAGTATCCTTGCCAAATCAGGACAGTTGGAATGTATGATAACTTCAGGAAAAAAATGCAGAGTCAAAATGTTTGTCCTATATATATCCCAATAGAAGTAACTAAGAGTAAATAAACCAAACTACAGTGTTGCTGAAGAGACATACCTAGGAACCTCAAGGGGTATCCTCTCTTTTCATATAACATGAAGAGCTGTAGCTCCACATCCCACTGATTTAGAGCAACATGCAGCCCATGTGGGGTGATATGTTTAAAACTATACAAATATACCCTAAGACAATTTTTCCTGACCTGGTGCATTCCAGATTTATTTTTATGGTTCATAAAAGTAATTCAGAAATATCTCCACTTGACAGCATATGCCCTAGTATCTTGGTTAAGGTTCTTGACCTTACATGCATGTAAAGCCAAGAAGAATCCATTTTGAAAATATATTTCTCTCATTTTGCCAACTTAGTGTATGGTGTAATTTTATGAGTGAATTTATATTGTTCAGATACATAGGAGAATAATATTAGTTTGGGAGAGCTAGGCATAGTGGTTTTAGCACTGGACAGTGATTCTGAAGATCAGAATTCAAATCCTGCCTCAGCCATGGAAATCCACTTGTTAACCGTGGGCCAGTCACACACTCTCAGCTTCAGAGGGTGGAAATGGCAAAACCCCTCTGTAGAAACTTACCAAGGCAACCCCATGATAGGGTCACCATATGTTGGAAATGACTTGGAGGCACACAACAATAAATATTGGTTTGGTGACTGCAAACAGATTTCTTCTGGCTCACCCAAGCTAATGGCTCAAAGAACATACATTCTCCAGGTCAACTGAGAGCCTTTCTGGTATATGCACTGCTACAAATCATACTTTCAAGGTCTCAGTTGCTTCCCTCCACCTTTTCTGTCTATCTGTAACTTTCTTGAAGACTAATACAGTCAGTCAATCACTTTCAGTCAATCCCTTTATTTATATCTTACCTTTCCCCCAAAGATGGGACACAAGGCAGCTACAAGAAGATGTCAATATGCCAAACCACCAAGCATGTTCAATATTTAATGCAAATAGTATGTATTGATTGATTAAAGAAAATAAAAAACACAAGATGGTGACTCAAGATGAAAATGGTGTGAATTCTGTGAAAAGATGTGGAAGGAAGGAACAATTGGCTTGTGGTCTTCACTTTCATTTCAAATTCTTTTTAACAGCTCCTGTGTGAGGAATGGGCAAGCTATGGAGTTTTTTATAAGTACCAACCAATTGACCTAGTGAGGTAAGGAGAATTTGAAACTTAAGAGTACTAAATCACATGTTAGATTCAGGATATTATTCTGTCTGTTTGCTACATATACTTTTTTGTATATGTATATGTATATGTAATAGCTGCAGAACTACATCTGTCTGGACAGTCATATAAACATGTCACAAAAAACTTTCTATTTGTTCTGGTCTGATAAATTTTATATTTTTTGCTTGGTTATTGTTATTTCCCTTCTGTCTATGAAAGATTGTGATTGGAAAACAAGTGATCTGTAGGTTTGAAGTCAAAAGGATATGGTTTAAAAGAAAAAAAAATATCTCAGAGGGCAAATCCAGCTTTCCTGAGTCATATGGCAATCCTCTGTATGTATGTTGGTTTTCCAACCAATAGTGCTCATGAACTAGGGCAAAAAAGATGTTTACATTGAAATATTTTCCTTTGTTTCCACACACTGTAAGTACAGTATATGGATCATAGAGAGTAACAGGATCATATCAAGAACACTTTAACATGAACCTTATCATTTCAGTATTCCACACTCCAGTGGTTTCCAAGTCTTCAGTTTCCCCTTTCAATATTCACTAGATTCTCCACCTTCCATTCCACAAACATGGCTGTCTAATTCAATATATCTGCATATAGAATTTTCCAAGTAATTGGTTTTCTCCCACCTTTTGCCTGTGGGGTCAAACAATTTCATGATCTTCATACAGCATGCATTAAACATTTTGCAATAAATCTATGACCAGCCACTTTACCCATTCATCACAGTGCCTAGCCTGGTTTTGTTGCTGCTGTTGTTGTTTAAGAAGAATTTCTTCTCTCTAAACTACTACAAGTTGAGTCTCCTTTATCCAAAATACTTGGGACCAGGTCTTATTTATTTATTTGGAATACCTGTATTTGCATATACATACATGCTGAGATATCTTGGGGATGGGACCCAAATCTAAACCCCAAATTCCTTTATACACTTTATAGACGTAGCCTGAAGGTAATTTTATACAATATTTTTAATAATTTTGAGCATGAAACAAAGGTTTATACACGGAACCATCAGGACACAAAGATATCACTATTTCAGTCATCCATGAAAATGGTTTTGGTTTTTGGACATTTGCACATTTCAATTTCAGACAAGGAAGATTGAACCTGTACTTTATTCATTTATTTACACATTAATTTACAGAAAATATATTAAGATTTTATTAAAGATTATTTGCTTAGAATAGTTCCTGCTTTTTGAAATACGACACAAGAAACACCAAATGTGGCAAAATATGATAGATGCAAAATATATTTGCCTTCAAACTGGGATGCCAAAGAGGTCAACAATTTAGATCTTAGTTTGTGGTCAAACCATGTTTTAGTATACCATGATTTGCTGTGTTCAGATACAATTTGTGTTTTTTTTTTTCAGCAGCAAGAAACAGAAGCTTCTATTTTATTTGTCTCACACATGTAGAGGAATGGAAGGGGTTGATAGAGCAGGTTAGCCTGAGATCCATGATCATTATTAAACAGTAAACCACAGATTGTCAGTACTTGAAAACTGAAATAGAATGAAGAGATTTCCATTTGACAGTTCTGTGGAAATAGAAGAGCAAATCTGCTTGATAAGCAGGAATGGAGGACTGACTTGATGCCTTCAGGTCTGGATGTAATCCAAGCAGTATGCAGAGAAGAATTCTCCAGGGGAAAAGGCATTCCAGCTAATCAACAGGGCTTATTTTCTCCTCCATCTTCAACCCTGCTGTGCAATTCATAACTTTAGCTGTGATAAATTTAAGGAGTAGTAAACATGACACAGTGATTTCTTCCTTCAATGTATTTCAGAAAATACTTTGGTGAAAAAATTGGACTGTATTTTGCTTGGCTTGGAGTTTATACACAAATGCTTATTCCAGCTTCCATTGTTGGGATCATCGTGTTCCTGTATGGCTGTGCAACAGTGGATGACAATATACCAAGGTAATATACATAGTCCCAGGTCTCCATGCTTGATGTAGTCAAAGCTTCCTTATGTTCTTTCATGACAAGGGGAATTTTCATTCTGCTCAAAACGATTCTAACTTTAACACAGAAGGCAGTTTTATTTGGGATTTCAGCCATCCCATAATACAAAGCTCAAAATTTAGGATATGATATGACCCCAGCATATCACATTATGGATTGTTCTGGAGATTTCTTCATGTGTTAGTTGACATAGGTGTTCCATGCACCCCAATCCAGCAGTTTTCTATTATAGTTAGTGGGAATTAGCTTTGTGCATAAAAGAGGCATGGTTACCAGCCTTCCTAACACCTACTGTTGCTTAATGAATGTTTATTTGAAGAAAAATGGTCCATTCCTGAGCTTTTCAACAGCAAAAAAAAGCTAGGTTGGCTATGTGCTTCTAAATTTCAATAGCATACAGATACTAAATATGAATTCTCACCACCGTTTCTGTGCGTGGAACTAGTTAAGTCCAGCATCAATAATATGATACCTTTTACTCTCTCCATTTAAGGAGCAGTTCTGTTAGACGTGAAGCCTCTTGGTCTTGAAAGCATGCTTCAAACAGATGTTGTTCAATAAGAAGATATCAGTTTACCTGCTTTATGTCTCTCATGGGCCCTAGTTGTCTAATTCCTTGTGGTGGCTTTTTAAAGCTTAGAAATGTTTAATTGAAAGTAGATCAATACAGACTACAGGAAGTACAAGCAATCTAATAATGTATGTTAGTCAAGTACTACAATAGTAACACAGTTGTGGTTTGCAGGATGTTTTTATTCAACATTTTATTTCCCTTTGTTATCTAGCTGAAACATTTTTTGTAGACTTACAGAATGAAATATTGAATATATCTTGCAAAGGTTATGCCAAAGAGGTTATGGAATGATAAAACAAAAAGCTTCTTCAGTATAGACATTCCACTACTGGAACTAGTTTTCTAATGTCTAAACATTTGCTCCAAACAGTCTTTTTGAGCTGTTCTACACATAAGGTGAAATAAGACAATAGAATGGAGTGATAGTAAATAGTAAAATTTTGTACCATACTGTTTTGACCTGAAATTAGGTGGCAACATACTTTAATTCTCCAATAATAATAATAATAATAAATATAGTAACCTAGCTCATGAGGAGGAGTTCAACATGCATTTGGAAACGATACATTCCAGAGAGTTCTACTGTCCACTTGGTTCTATAAACTCTCTGGAATGTATCGTTTCCAAATGCTGTCCATTTGCAGGCTAGTTTTGTAACCATAATGTAGCATCTTCCATACATTAACCACACTGTAGCCTCTTCCATATATTAACCATGTAAAATCATAGAATCATAGAATCATAGAATAGAATCATAGAATCGGAAGAGACCACAAGGGCCATCCAGTCCAACCCCCCTGCCATGCAGGAACTCCTAATCAAAGCATCCCCAACAGATGGCCATCCAGCCTCTGCTTAAAAACCTCCAAGGAAGGAGACTCCACCACACTCCTAGGGAGTGTGTTCCACTGTCAAACAGCCCTCACTGTCAGGAGGTTCTTCCTAATGTTGAAGTGGAATCTCTTTTCCTGGAGCTTGCATCCATTGTTCCGAGTCCTGTTCTCTGGAGCAGCAGAAAACAAGCTTGCTCCTTCCTCAATGTGACATCCCTTCAAATATTTGAACAGGGCTATCATATCACCTCTTAACCTTCTTTTCTCCAGGCTAAACATTCCCAATCCCTAAGTCGTTCCTCATAGGGCATGGTTTCCAGACCCTTCACCATTTTAGATGCCCTCCTTTGGACCTGCTTTCTCCACATCCTTTTTGAATTGTGGCGCCCAGAACTGGAACATAGTATTCCAGGTGGGGCCTGACCAAAGCAGAAATAGAGTGGCACTATTACTTCCCTTGATCTAGACACTATACTTCTATTGATGCAGCCTAAAATTGCATTGGCCTTTTTAGCTGCTGCATCACACTGTTGACTCATGTTCAACTTGTGGTCTACTTGGACTCCTAGATCTCTTTCACATGTGGTCTCATTCAGCCAGATGTCCCCTATCCTATATATGTGCATTTCATTTTTCCTCCCTAAGTGCAGAACCTTACATTTCTCTGTGTTGAATAGACTGTGCAATTAAAATGCAGTTCCACATTTGGTCTGCTTTATTTCACATGGTTCATGTAGACATTGAACATGGACATATGAAAGTGGAAATCCTTTGTAGGCTTCTACAGGAGTGAGAACTCAGATTATGCAAGGAGAGGGGAAATGGAATGAAGTGTCCAGAATCCTGAGCATTAGCACTCCACATGCTTTGATGTACTTTCCACAGTTTTCTAGTACTAAGCATTACAGCTGAAAAATAATGTTGACAGGCTGGAAAGTATTCAAGGGAGAGTGTGACAAAGGTCTAAAAGACAAAGCAGATCAAGAAAGCCTTAAGCAACTGTCTCTACTTAACCTAGATTTAAAAAGTGGGTGATCTGTTTGCATTATGGATATGTTTTTTTTAAGGATTTAGGAAGGAAAATTTCTTTACCTCATCTGCTGAGCAAACAAAATATTTATCGTACCTTTTCACCAAGGCACTCAGAACTCATGAGCATCAAGCATCTGCTTGCATGATTTTAAAAAGACTTTTAGTATACTTCATTATGTTGCAAATTTTACCTATTTTTAGTTATCGTATTGTTTTTGAAATGTTTAACCTCTTTTGTATGGAACAGAAAGAATATCTCATTTAAAAATATCAATTAAATGGCCTAAAGATGAAATTAAATTCAGTGAAACTGCCTTGCCCAATCCTGCTCTTTGATCCTGATACCCATATTTAAGTTATCCAAGCTGATCATTGAACACTTTTTTTAGTTATGTGCCTTCAAGTAGACAACTTACAGTGAATTTTCCATTGGCTACCTCTAAGGCTAAGAAACTAGGACTTCCCAAGGTCACCCAGTGGATTTCCATGACTGAGTAGCGATTCAAACCCCACTTTCCTGGTATAGTTAAACCATTAGGAAGTTAAATTCATTACATTTATTTCTTCTTTTAGAAAAGCATGTCTATCCTGGATAATATGTTCTTCCACCTCTATAATTATGTGATTTTACAAAAGCTGTGTGAAATGGAATATGTTGAAGAACAATAATCTATTGTACGTCTGGGATCCAAATTAAAAGAGCACTCCTAAGCCTTAGAACTGCTGAGGAAACAGTTAAGATGAAGCAAAGGTGACATCCTAGCATGCCTGCTAGGCAGATTCCAAAATAATGGATCAGAGCTGGATGCAAAACCCCTCCAATTCTCAGAAGGCCCATATTATGTATTCCAAGCTAAAATTGGCACAGATTACTCCCAAATAAGTAAGAGAAGGGGAAATTGTAAGGAAATTTTTTAAAAAGTACAGAAAACTTTGGTAAAAAACATCTTTCTCTCAACCTGAGTGGTACAAGTTAGAAGAACTTTTAGATTTTTACTTCATTCTTCACTCTTCTTCAATAGTTCTACCAGTTTGCTGAACTTAGTCCACACAGACTTCAGCATCCTTTTCTGAGATAAAACCTGCTTTTTATGACATCCTGTTCTTTGAAGAAATTTGAACATTTCAAAAGCTTGCCCAAAATAATGTGCATGTTTGGTTTGTCATAATAGCTATTTCCTGACCATGTGTTTTGGATTTTTACTAGAGACTAAGCTCTAGTGAAAGCAATGGGACTTCTGAGCAAACATGCATAGGATTATTGTATTGGAACTGCAGATTACTCTTTAGGCTGTTTCAGAAAAAGGCTAAGCTGTGCGTTCTTTTCCTTGTGCCCATGTAGATGTTTATCTGGACAAACAGGTTTTCCTCCCATGAATACAGCAGATGAGAATCAATTTGGGGACAAATTCCATTGCACTTGGCTAAACTGCCTTGGCCCAATGATATACTGTAATTCCTAGGAAGAGGCAGATTCTGGCGTTAGAGACTGAGGTCTCATACAGGCATAAAATCTTAAACATTAGTAAAATAGATTGCAGTTGTGACAGGTTACATTAGTGCCCATACTTTCTCATTATAACCAAAGATTGGGAAATAGCTATTTCTGTATTCATGTTGGCTGGAGAATTTTGTGGCTTTAGCCCCTCCCATAACTTTTCCAGGCTCTGTAACCGCACTGTACTAAACATGAATATCTTAGCCAGGATTAAGTTCATTTGGTGTTGTCGTCACATCAGATTCAGAATGTGGTTTCATACTTTAACTGAGAGCTGCTACTGTTAATATTAACTACGGATGATAGTGTACCAGGAGTTAATGCTGGGGGGGAAAAAACAGAGAAGAAAATTTAAATATTATTGGAGAGAAATGGGAAGTTCAAAGCGTGCTGGCTATCAAATAATTATGGTAAGGAGAATGCTAACATTTATGTTCGGCTTGTACAGCTGTAAGATACAAAACTATCTCAGGAAATTTGACTACAGAGGTGGCGAACTACACCTGCCCCAAGTGCAAGTTGGTAGCCCTCTTGGAAGAGAAAGTACAGCAGCTAGAGGAGCAGATATCTGCACTCCAGCATCATAGAGAGCAGGAGATTCTCCTGAACAGATCAGACCAGAATGTCTTGGGTGGGAAACAGACAGAGGAAGTTGTTGGGGCGGAGGAGGTCACTCCACATACAACAGAGGTAGATGCTTGGAGGAAGGTCACACACAGAAGTAAGGAAACCAGGGAACGTTCTGTGAGCGGCTTGCAGCTACAGAATCGCTTTGAATCTCTCTCTGTTGTCAGAGATGATGAGGAAAAGCAGCAGGGACAGACATCAGGGACAGAGCAGGAGAGCCTGAGAGTATCACGAAAAGGAACAGCCACTGCTAAGCCTCGGAGGAGGCGCGTGGTCGTGGTGGGGGACTCCTTGCTGAGGGGTACAGAAGCAGTGGTTTGTGGGCCTGACAAGATGTCTCGGGAGGTGTGTTGTCTCCCTGGGGCAAAGATCCATCATGTGACGGAGAGGCTGACAAGACTTGTCAAGCCTACTGACCGTTATCCTCTTCTTTTGGTTCATGTGGGAACCAATGATACTGCAAGGCACAGCCTTCAGAATATCAAAAGGGATTATGAGGCTCTGGGAAGGAAGCTGAAAGAGATGGATACACAGGTTGTCATCTCGTCTCTACTCCCGGTAGAAGGGCATGGTCCAGGAAGGGAGAGGAAAATAGCAGAGGTGAATAACTGGCTCCGTAGATGGTGCCGCCAAGAACAGTTTGGATTCTTGGATCATGGGCTGCGGTTCCATGAGGAGGGACTTCTGGCAAGGGATGGACTGCATCTCACGCCAGTTGGCAAAAACGTTTTTGCAAACAGTCTGAAGAATCTGATCAGGAGGGCTTTAAACTGAGTTATGTGGGGGAGGGAGACATTATACTGGAAGGCAAAAGGGATGGAGAGAATAGTCCAAGTGGCATAGAGGGAACAAGGCAAACAGTGCAAGGACCCAACAGTAGGAGGCAAAAAAATGTGCAAAAGCAGCAAGTAAAGAGGACACATGGTCTTAAATGCCTCTCCACTAATGCACAGAGTATGGGAAATAAGCAGGATGAACTTGAACTCCTAGCACAACAAGGGAAATATGATATAATAGGCATCACTGAAACCTGGTGGGATGAGTCTCATGATTGGAATGTAGAAATAGAGGGGTATAACCTTTTTAAGAGAAACAGGCCAAGCAGGAAAGGAGGAGGAATAGCATTATATGTCAGGGATATTTACACCAGTGAAGAGATGCAGGAAGTCAATACTGGAAGCCAGGTGGAGAGCATCTGGATAAAAATTAAAGGAGAGGGAAATAACAGGGATGTTACTGTGGGAGTCTACTACAGACCCCCGACTCAGGCAGAGGAATTGGATGATGCCTTTCTAGAACAGATAATCACATACTCAGAAAAGAGAGATGTAGTAGTGATGGGTGACTTCAACTATCCTGATATTTGCTGGAAGTCAAACTCAGCCAAATCCTCAAAGTCTAGCAAATTCCTCACTTGCCTGGAAGACAATTTCATTGTCCAAAAGGTGGAAGAGGCAACAAGGGGATCAGCCATTTTAGATCTGATCTTAACCAACAGGGAAGACCTAGTTGATGGGGTGCAAGTGGTTGGATCCTTAGGTGGAAGTGACCATGTTCTTCTGGAGTTTGTAATACAGTGGAAGGGAGAAGCTAGGCATAGTCAGACACGCACTCTAGACTTTAGGAGAGCTAATTTCAATAAACTTAGAGAAATACTGGGAGTGATCCCATGGTCAGGAATACTAAAAGAAAAGGGAGTTCAAGACGGATGGGAGTTTCTCAAAAGGGAGATATTGAAGGCACAATTTCAAACAGTTCCAATGAGGAAGAAAAATGGAAGATGTCTCAAGAAGCCAGGATGGATGACTAAGGAACTTTCAAATGAGCTAAGTTTTAAACGGAACATGTATAAGAAATGGAAAAATGGAGAAATCACGAAAGAGGAATTCAAACAAATAGCCAGCACATGTAGGGATAAAGTCAGAAAAGCTAAAGCGCAGAATGAACTCAGGCTTGCTAGAGAGGTTAAGAACAATAAAAAGGGCTTTTTTGGATATGTCCGCAGCAAAAGGAAGAAGAAGGAAACAGTGGGGCCACTGCGTGCAGAAGATGGCAAAATGCTAACAGGGGACAGAGAAAAGGCAGAATTACTCAACACCTTCTTTGCTTCAGTCTTCTCAGAAAAGGCAAAGGGTGCTCAACCTAAGGATAATGGAGACAGAATAGAGGAAATTCAGCACAGAATAAGTAAAGAGGTAGTACAGGAATACCTGGTTAACCTAAATGAATATAAATCTCCAGGACCAGATGAACTACATCCTAGAGTATTAAAAGAACTGGCAAATGTAATATCAGAGCCATTGGCAATAATCTTTGAGAACTCCTGGAGAACAGGAGAAGTCCCAGCAGACTGGAGGAGGGCAAACGTTGTCCCCATCTTCAAAAAGGGAAAAAAAGAGGATCCCAACAATTATCGTCCAGTTAGTCTGACATCAATTCCAGGAAAGGTTCTAGAGCAGATCATTAAGCAGAGAGTCTGTGAACACTTAGAGGCCAATGCCATAATCACAAAAAGCCAACATGGGTTTCAGAGAAACAAGTCATGCCAAACGAACCTGATCTCTTTTTTTGATAAAATTACCAGCTTGGTAGATGAAGGGAATGCTGTGGATATAGTATACCTCGATTTCAGTAAGGCCTTTGACAAGGTTCCCCATGACATTCTTGCAAACAAGCTTGCAAAATGTGGGATAGACAAGTTAACTGTTACATGGATTTGTAATTGGTTGACTGGCCGAACTCAAAGGGTGCTCAACAATGGCTCCTTTTCATCCTGGAGAGAAGTGACCAGTGGGGTCCCACAGGGCTCTGTCCTGGGCCCAGTGCTATTCAACATCTTTATTAACGATTTGGATGACAGAATTGGGGGCATACTTATCAAATTTGCAGATGACACTAAACTGGGAGGAGTAGCTAATACCCCAGAGGACAGGATCAAAATTCAAAATGACCTGAATAGACTAGAAAGCTGGGCCAGTGCTAACAAAATGAAATTCAATGCGGA
Source organism: Urosaurus nigricauda (assembly GCA_034509955.1). Lineage (NCBI taxonomy): Eukaryota > Metazoa > Chordata > Lepidosauria > Squamata > Phrynosomatidae > Urosaurus > Urosaurus nigricauda. The sequence continues at coordinate 85,198,923 of JAOEGL010000001.1, read as the reverse complement.
GAAATGTAAGGTTCTGCACTTAGGGCGGAAAAATGAAATGCACAGATATAGGATGGGGGACACCTGGCTGAATGAGACCACATGTGAAAGGGATCTAGGAGTCCAAGTAGACCATAAGTTGAACATGAGTCAACAGTGTGATGCGGCAGCTAAAAAAGCCAATGCAATTTTAGGCTGCATCAATAGAAGTATAGTTTCTAGATCAAGGGAAGTTATAGTGCCACTCTATTCTGCTTTGGTCAGGCCCCACCTGGAATACTGTGTCCAGTTCTGGGCACCACAATTCAAAAAAGATGTGGAGAAACTGGAGCATGTCCAAAGGAGGGCAACTAAGATGGTGAAGGGTCTGGAAACCTTGCCCTATGAAGAACGCCTTAGGGAGCTGGGGATGTTTAGCCTGGAGAAGAGAAGGTTAAGAGGTGATATGATAGCCCTGTTTAAATATTTGAAGGGATGTCATATTGAGGAGGGAGCAAGCTTGTTTTCTGCTGCTGCAGAGACTAGAACGCGAAACAATGGATGCAAACTGCAGGAAAAGAGATTCCACCTCAACATTAGGAGGAACTTCCTGACAGTAAGGGCTGTTCGACAGTGGAACACACTCCCTCGGAGTGTAGTGGAGTCTCCTTCCTTAGGGGTCTTTAAGCAAAGGCTGGATGGCCATCTGTCAGGGATGCTTTGACTTGGAGTTCCTGCATGGCAGGGGGTTGGACTGGATGGCCCTTGTGGTCTCTTCCACCTCTATGATTCTATGATTCTATGATTCTATGAGTAAATGCTTTTTAATGCAGGCCTTTTCTGCAGCCTCCTCAACTGATGTTGAGTAAAACATTTAACAGATCAAGCTAAATATAATTGTACCAATACAGAAAATTTTAGAATGGAACAGTATTCTCTCAAACTAAAGCAACAGGTTTACCTCAACATAATATGTTTAAAGATAGAATATCATTTTTTCCTAGTCTTTAAGAAGGAAGCCATGAGCTCTACAAGATTTTAAAATCTAACATGTTAGTATTGTACATTTTGACCAAGAGTCTGTGTGACCAACACTATAGTGCAGATAATATGAAGTGGAAAATTATGAAAAGACATTATGATCAATCAGTCCAATAGATATGCATAGCATATATGGGCACATCCAGGCTGATGCAAAAGTCACAGATTTTGTTCCTGGGGAGCTGGTATAAATGGTCTCTGGCTGGATCTCAAAAATAAAATTGGAAACAACAGGAACAAAAATTTTGGACTTTCTGGTCTTTTTAATCTGTCTGGAAGCCCCTTAAATTACCTAGGTCAGGGCAAGAAAAAGTTAGATTTGAACACTGTGATGTATTCACTATATTTACTACTTGCTTTCCCTCAGCATGGAGATGTGTGACCAGAGAAACAATATCACCATGTGTCCCTTATGTGACAGAACATGTAGCTATTGGAAATTGAGCTCTGCTTGTGCCACATCTCGGGCAAGCCATCTCTTTGATAACCCAGCAACTGTCTTCTTCTCAGTCTTCATGGCTCTTTGGGGTAAGAATGTCTGCATGACCTTGGTTGGCTTGAGGCTTGGTGGTGGTTTTCAGTTTGCTTACATGCAGAAGAAAACAAATGAGAGGATAAATCAGTATTTTTACAATTCATCAGTTAATTATCTGTAGTCCTTTCTCCCCTCCCCCTCTTCTCCCATAAAACTGTCACACATTTTATTTATGTTCTGAACTGAAGGCTAAAAATACAGAAAGCTGCTTGGGTGAATATAAAATGAAGAACTTGTCATAAAACTGCTGCATGGCATGTATAGATAGCATTAAAGGAATTGCTAGCTTGCCAACAATATCTATTTGCAGGCTTGGTTTCCAAATTAGACCACTGGAGGAGAGATTTATTGGGGAGGTTTTTTTGTTGTTGCTGCTGTTCTTTGTTTTTCTTCGAGAAGTGGTCTTTAACTTCTCAGAACAAAGCAAGAATGAATAATGACCAAGCTTCTAAGTGCATTAATGTTATCAATAGAATACTGTTTGTACCTCTCAAGGTGTCCTTTTTATTTTTGAGGGGCATCCCACATTTCCAAACACCTCCTGTGAAATGCTGTAGCAATTTAGAATCAAGCACTAAGTAGACTACAAAAAACAAAGAAAAACTTACATCTTTCTTAACACGACAACATGATGTAGGTCAAAGGTCCTGAAAATGTACTAGGAATCCATTTCCATGCATGAACACAAATGCACCACAGAGATACAAGGTGTTTGTATTTAAATACAAGATTCACTTGTATTTGTTCCAAAGCTATCAGTGGATGTGACTGTTTTTCTTTGCCTGTTGCCAGAAACACAAACATTGGGGTTCTAGTGACCTCACATTCTGCTTGTGGGCTATCCATAAGCATCCATTTGGCCACTGCGGGGACAAAATGTTAGAATAGGTAGACTTTTAGTCTTGTCTTTGGGCTGTTCAGTTTGATAAACTGTTCCAAGACACCCAGAGACTGGAAAAACTCTGGACAAGGATACACAAATTAACATGGGAATCACTCCTCCCTGCCCAGGGTCACACAGTATATATATTCCCACTCTCTTCCATGTCAGTATTCTCTGAAGATGCCATCCACAAATGCTGGCAAAACATCAGTAATAAACTCTTCTAGAACATGGCCACATAGGCTGAAAATCCCATGAAAGACTATGGATGCCAGCCATGAAAGCCTTCAACCTCACATTGGAAATCTCTACAGGGAGAAACTGTTCCAAGACACCCAGAGACTGGAAAAACTCAAGAGTAAGATAGACAGATTAACATGGGAATCACTCCCCTCTACCCAGGGTCACACAGTATGTGTATATTCTGGAGCAGAATAAGAGCAGAAAAAGATTCTGGAGCAGATCATTAAACAGAGAGTCTGTGAATATCTAGAAGATAATTCCATAATCGCAAAAAGCCAACATGGGTTTCAGAGAAACAAGTCATGCCAGACAAATCTGATCTCTTTTTTGATAAAATTACCAGCTTGGTAGACAAAGGGAATGCTGTGGATATAGTATATTTTGATTTCAGTAAGGCCTTTGACAAAGTTCCCCATGACATTCTTGCAAACAAGCTTGCAAAATGTGGACTAGACAAGGTAACCATTACATGGATTTGTAACTGGTTGACTGGCCGCACCCAAAGGGTGCTCAACAATGGCTCCTTTTCATCCTGGAGAGAAATGACCAGTGGGGTCCCACAGGGCTCTGTCCTTGGCCCAGTGCTATTCAATATCTTTATTAATGACTTGGATGGCAGTATTGAGGGCCTAGTTATCAAATTTGCAGATGACACCAAATTAGGAGGAGTGGCTAATACCCCAGAGGAAAGGATCAAAATTCAAAATGACCTGAATAAACTAGAAATATGGGCCAAAGCTAACAAAATGAAATTCAACACAGAGAGGTGTAAGGTTCTGCACTTAGGGAGGAAAAATGAAATGCACAGATATAGGATGGGGGACACCTGGCTGAATGAGTAGACCACAAGTTGAACATGAATCAACAGTGTGATGCGGCAGCTAAAAAGGCCAATGCTATTCTAGGCTGCATCAATAGAAGTATAGTGTCTAGATCAAGGGAAGTAATAGTGCCGCTCTATTCTGATTTGGTCAAGCCCCACCTGGAATACTGTGTCCAGTTCTGGGCACCACAATTCAAAAAGGATGTGGAGAAACTGGAGCGGGTCCAAAGGAGGGCAACTAAGATGGTGAAGGGTCTGGAAACCATGCCCTATGAGGAACGACTTAGAGAGCTGGGGATGTTTAGCCTGGAGAAGCGAAGGTTAAGATGTGATATGATAGCCCTGTTTAAATACTTGAAGGGATGTCACATTGAGAAGGGAGCAAGCTTGTTTTCTGCTGCTTCAGAGACCAGGACCAGGAACAATGGATGCAAGCTCCAGAAAAAGAGATTCCACCTCAACATTAGGAAGAACTTCCTGACAGTAAGGGCTGTTTGACAGTGGAACACACTCCCTTGGAGAGTGGTGGAGTCTCCTTCCTTGGAGGTCTTTAAGCAAAGCCTGGATGGCCATCTGTCAGGGATGCTTTGATTGGGAGTTCCTGCATGGCAGGGGATTGGACTGGATGGCCCTTGTGGTCTTTTCCAATTCTGTGATTCTATGATTCTATATATGTATATGTATATGTGTCACTCTCTTCCATGCCAGTATTCTCTGAAGATGCCAGCCACAGATGCTGGCAAAACATCAGGTATAAGCTCTTTTAGAACATGGCCACATAGCCTGAAAAACCCACAAAAACTATAGATGCTAGCCATGAAAGCCTTCAACTTCACAATATGGGTCTTATTTTTAACCAACCTGGCATTGCAAAGGAACAAGTAAAGGTTCTGTGGTAAGGTTGATACATGCTCCAATTCATTTTGAGCGTGAAGGCGCGATGGTTTTCAAACATCAGTCTCACCTTCCATTGTAACAAACTGTCACTCTGTTTCCGCCATACCTTCCTTTACCCCACACAACCTCGATTGCCGCTCCCAGATCATTCCCATCCCTTGTTAGGGAGACATCCTTCCCATTGCCTGTCATTACTGATGGCACATATTTTGTGTTTGATATGAGAAATACAGTTCAAATTTCCATTTTCCTCAACTATATAGGAAATCATTTTCCCCCTATTAAAATAAATTCCAGCTGAGGTAGCCTCTCAGTTCAGCACATGGGTTCCCCCCTCCCACTTTATTCTTCATTAAATCATCACTTTTCATAAGCATATGTAATTCTAACATACAACTGCATATTTTTTCTTTATAAGAATGGAACAGGGTGTATGTGTTTCATAATAGTAGATTGAAATGTAGAGTGATTACATTTAGATTTAATTTTATAGTGCAGTCAGCAGTGGGGAAGCCAAGAATGAAGGAAGATGAATTCAAGAGAAGCAACCTGTTCCACTGAAAGAGATGATTTGTTATCACGTTGAGTGGTTTGTTACATTACATATATTGAGAAATGTGATGTATAAGCCAAAGCAGAATGTCATGTCTTTAAATAGCCTTATCCTCTCATCGAAGCAATTAAACATGCCTTTTCTGTTCTTCAGCTCCCACCTACCCAGACTTTTCCATATAGATTTTCAAGTCACTTAGTCTATCCTCTAGCCTAACTTCCTGAATAATAAGGACACTGAAAACTTCACTCCTTCCATCTAAATAGGGAATTTCCACATATTTCACCTCAAAGAGTCCTGTAAATGTTTTTCCCAGTCTATATTATTACTCAGGCTGTCACACTGCTTGGGATAGTTTAGGGTGATAGCACCATGTTTTAGACAGATGACTTGCCATAGTATCATGTGACTCATCAGAATAGGCAGCTGACTTTGACAAGGTAAGCCAGGCAAGTAGTATCTGGAAATAATTTGGGAGTGAATAAAACCTAATTATAGAATCAAAAGTCAGATAATGGGGAGCTAGTTGCCTTAAACATAATTATAGAATCAAAAGTCTCTTATTTGAGATAGTTGCCTCAGTTACCTTTTCCATATTATGCATTGTACATTGTTTACTGATATGCATTAAACCTTTGTTGTTGTTTTTATTTTATTTTATTTTAATGACATGGTTTGGGGTTTTCTTTTCTTTTTTTGTCCTTTGACTGTTCCATGTTTAAAAAACAACAACAGACAAATAAGAGTATTCTTTTTGAGGGAACAAACCAGCTCACTTGAAATGTAATGCTAGAAGAGCATTTCATTGATGTCATGGACTATAAAAAGACAAATAAATGGGTCCTAGGGTAAATCAAGCCTGAACTCATACTAGAAACCAAAATGACTAAACAGAGGCTTTTGAGATGACATGACTCATTGTGTTTGTTAAAGTATAAGAAGGAAGTCTGCAACATGAGTGGATTTCTTCAATAAAGGAAGTCACATCCCTGAGTTTGCAAGACCAGAGTAGGGCTGTTAATGACCAGAGCTCATGAAATTCATGGCATTTCATTGATTTGCCATAAATTGAAGCCAACGTATGTGAAATAGCACCTAAGAATATTCATGAAATCCTCATCTTTGCAGGTCCTGATTTAGCCCAGTCAGCATTCACTTCAAGACTCAGAAGAGATGCTAGCCAATATTCTATTTAATGCTAGCATTGTGGAAAAACATGCCAACATATCTATGCAGGTTGAAAATTTGAAAACTGTCAAAAGGAAGGTGACAGAGGCAGTGGTGCAGCAGGCAGTGGGAAGTTTCTCAATGTACCCTGCAGGCCATTCAGTGACCATCTTGGCTTGTTGGGAAAAAGTTCTGTTTGGGCAACAGACCAGCATGTAAGCCAGGCTATTTCACCACTGGGTAAGCAGAATGTTATTTGCATATGGAAGTATTGGATACTTCCTTGTGCAGGCAGAAAAAGAATGTACAGGAAGTCCTTGCCTTTCAGCTCCCCATTATCTGACAACTCAGGACCCGTATGCATGGGTCAAAAAGCCCATATTCACCCTGGCCTGGCATGATAATGCAGGCCATTAGTCTTGGGCTGGGATTGGACAGTCTGGATGCCAATCCAGTAGTCCCGAACTGATCCTGGCCCAAAGGGGCCTTAGTGCAAGGCAAGAAGACTGGCTGTTTGCCACATAGTTTCCTGGAAACCCGACAGTGACAGCTAGCACACTACAAGGCCTCTTCAGCCCTTACCTGCCACTGCTGTTGCATCTTCTTTGAAGGCCCTTGTCACAGCCTGTGATGTTGGATGGGAGTCACTGGTCACATGGGTGTATCCAAGTGCCCTATTTCCACCCTTACAGGTTACAATGGGACCTTCAGAGAAGACACAATGGCAGTTAGGAGTTAAGTGGTGTGTGGTGGCAGCAGCTCCATGGGAAGTGGCAGATGGGCATGTAAACACCTGCTTATTGTCATGATGGCCCAGTGACTGACCCAGGTTGGAATAGGCAAGTTATCACAGGCTTTAGCCCATGGTATCCTGCCCATCTGCTCAGGCCCTCGGTCTTCTGATGCTTGCAAATTAAAGACAAGTTACATTAATCCAGTAATAATGTAACTTGTCCTTAATCAATAATGAATCCACTCTTTTTGACAGTTCTTGCCTATGGAGACTTGCTTGGGATTGACTGCTTACAAAGCAGGCTGAGAGAGAAGAAAAGATAAGCTGTCTGAGACACTTTAGAAGCAGCGTGTGCACAGGATGGCATGGGCAGTCCCAAGCAGGAGAACCTAATTCTCTAATGTTTCCTGCATGGGTTCTGTTTTTCAACCAGTTCCTATTTCTGACAGTGCCAACCACTCATTAGTGTAATCAGGAGATGTGTGAGTACAGTGCCTCTACTGGACAACCCTCCCCCCCCCATCCTTTAACACAGGAGGAGGAGGAGAAGTAGCTTATTTATAGCTCAGTGCAGGTGCCCTTGTCTGAATCCCTGGAGAACACTTTGCTGACTGCTGCTCTAACACCATGAATAGTGTTAGTGAAGTATTTTTAAAACTCCAGATTCTACAAATTAAGATCTCCAGTAAAATATTAAAAGCAATTGAAGTAACATGATTTTAATTATATTAATTCATTACATATTATGAATGTTTCCAACAAATTTTGCTTGTTTTTGTTTTTAAGAGATGTGGCCTGCACTGTTTTTGTTCTTTGCCTCTGCAAGAGTTCAGTGCAGCTGACCACATTACCACACTACCCTCGTATAGTGCTACTATTCCACTTTTACTGCTCTGGTTTCCTTCTGTTGCATTTTGAGGTTTGTAGTTCAGTGAGGCCTAAGAGCTCTCTGGCTGAGAAATCTAAATGCCCCTCCCTAAACTGCAAATCCCAGAATGCAACAGGAGGCAGCCAAGGCAGGTATAGTGGAATAGCAGCACTATAAGAGTATAGTGTGGTAATCTGCTGAATGTTGCTTACAGAAGATGTCACTCTGCACAATGTAAATTATTTTTAGAACCCAATAGTAGTAGTAGTAGTAGTAATAATAATAAGTGTATTTATACCCTGCCCCTTTGAGATCAATTGGGGCAGCTAACAACATTCAAATACAATTACATCGAATAAAACATCTACATCCCTCCTCCCCTTAAAACAATATTAACCCTATTCCTAACCCTATTCCTAACTGCTAGTATAATGGTGAATTCTGAAGTGCAGGCATTTAGCCTGACTAAGGGGTGAAACAGATTGCCCAAAAAGGATGGAATGCAGCCACCCCGGAGCCATAGCAAACAGATGCCCGCAATCCCAATCCACCTTCCCACCATGGTTCTGGGTGGCACTCTAAAAAGAAGTGGTTTTTAATCACTCCTTGTCCGAGCAGCTTTTCTGAGTTGGGGCAGCTTCCAGGTGACATCCCCACGGCTTTGGGGCATGCTTAATGTGATTGCCATGCCTCCAGGCTGCCTGTAAGCGGGCTTATTATGCCTGTCTGTTTCTCTCCTAAGTCTAAAAATCCCGGCTGCCGTGCTGGTTTATAGGGTGTTGTTGTTGTTGTTGTTGTTGTTGTTGTTGTTTTAAACTGTTGCATATCTTGTTTCCATCAGGAGCTGATATTTTATAAAGTGAATGGGTCTTAATTCTTCATTCATGACCAAACCACTGCAAAATATATATGCGGACAGATGGATAGAGATATATTCAGTTTTTGTTTTGTTCTGGGGTTTGTGTTTGTTTTACATTTTATTTTTATAAAATGGACAGTCAGGTTTGTTTAGTATTGCAGAGACCCATGCTTCCCTCCACATATCTGTGTGCCCTTTCACATACTGATGGACTGCAGACCTAAGTCAATTATTACTTTCATGTACAAAAGTGGGACAAAATACATACCTGGAAAATATCATTTCCAAGTATTTTGACCATAGTTGTATCAACTGGTACAGTATAAGCTTGTACAAAGTTAAGTAGATTACATACATAAATAGAACGTCATACCCCACAATCAAATCATTAAACTGTCATTTGTATTCTAGGCTCACAAATACTAGACCTCGCCATGACTTCACACTTCTCTAGTTACTCCCTAAGTCTTTACATTTACAATGTCTCCAATGTCACCATGACAATTTTGTAGCCAACCACATCCCTTTGTACACACTTGTCTCTGGACAGGATTTTGTGTGTCTTCCAGGTCTGTGTCAAAGAAAACATACTTCAAGGTGGATATGAGTGGAGCTGGGTGTGTTAGTCTGAGGTGGTAGAGGGCAAAATTTATCAAATGTAATAAATAATACAGAAGAAACAACAAGTGCAATAAACGTCTTTCTTTGCCAGGGATGTTCTACAATAGAAATAACAGCCTCTACCTAGAGACTGAAGACGAAGTTAAATGTGACAGGTATTCATACATATCTTTTCTGTATGCAATGGGATCTTGTAGCATCTATGAGACTAACTGAGAGAAAGAAGCTGGTAGCATGAGCTTTTGTAGACTTGAGTCTACTTCCTCAGATGCAGAAAAATTAGATTCAAGTCTAAGAAAGCTCATTATCAGATTCTTTTAGTTAGCCTCAAAGGTGCTACAAGATCCCTTTGTATACTGATTTTCCAGATTAACACAGCTATGGTTCTGAATGTATCTTTTCTGGTTGTTAAAAAAAAGAAAGAAGGAAACCCTCAGGAAGGCTCTACATTTTAGTGGAATAGTAGCAATAAAGAAAATATGTTTATCTCTTCTCCTCTGGCCAATTTCAAGGCTTCAGATTCTTACACTTTCTTTCCTCCTTGTGGATAGCAAAGAATACTGATACTCTGATTTGAACTATTCCTTTTTCTCCTTGCTCAGTCCAGTTTCATCTTCTTCCCTATCTCTTCAACCTGACTTTGGACTCTTTCAGACGTGGGAAATTGGAAGTATAACCCAAGGGCAATCCAAACGCAATCATGGGGTTTCACGTTATTGCGAATTAGAGCTTCACATGCAATTTCGGGCAAAAGGGAAGTCACTCCAAATGCAATCATAGGTTTCACATCATTGCGAATTAAAGCTTCTCATGCAATTTCGGGCAAGGAGGGGTCATTTTTGGGTAATGGGAAGTCATTCCGAATGCCTTCCGAATGCAATGGGGATTCGCGTAAATTCGCTAAACAAGCGAATTCACGTGAATTCGCATTGGCTGCATTCGAAGTTGGGAAAAATTCCTTCAGTGTGAAAGAGTCCACTCTCCCAATCCCACAATCTCTTTTGCCCGGCCTTCCACACAATCTTCTCTTCTCTCTTCCAAAGTTTGGAATGAACGAGTTAACCTAGAATAGTAATATCACCACAGTTTCCTGGGGTGGAGTTGTACAAAAGAGTAATGAAGTTGTCAAAAATAATGTCATGAATGGGAATAAAGTTATTTATGAGATTATCGCATTAGCTTCACAGCCAGAATAGACTCAGGGTGTAACGTTCTTAAGGCAGCTCTTATCTCATTCACCCATCACCAGGCAGTATGCAGCCTGTATGTAACCCGGGCTTCTCCAGGCTTGTCCCGTATCTTTTCAAGAACAGGAGAATCCCATTCTTGAAAAGCTGCAAGAGGAGCCCAGGTTGCATATGAGTTGCATACTGTCTGGAAATGGGTGAATGCAATAAGATCTTCCTTAACAAAGTTACATCCTGGGTCTATCCCTGCAGCAAAGCTAATCCAATAATCTCCCGGGTTCATGTACCAAGTAACGTTGTTGTTTATTTTTAAATATTACTTTTCAGAGAGCCTTTAAAATGGTTTTAGAGGCACCTTGATTATGTTTTTTTCAAGTTGTATGCTGTTTTCCTTTTAAAAGACCATGGTATTTAAGGTGTGAGACAGCATAGATGTTGCCGTGGGTAAGTAAGCATGGAAGCAAGAGAACAGATGAAACAGATCGGTGGCAAAACTTAAGTTCACAGCTTGTTAGATGCAGTGGTTTAGGCTGACCTTTCCCAGCCTGACACTTTCCACATATATTGGACAACAAATACCACTGTTCCCTGCAGTTAATCTGATTGTGAGATTTTTTTACCTATCTAAAAAGTACCAGCTTGGTATTTAAAGATGTACAAGGAAAGCATTTATGCTTTTTGTAACAAAATATGCTACTTATTGGCAATGGTGTAAACCAGATCATTGTATGGTGTTTCTTTTCCTCTCTGTCCTGTGGTTTGTAATGACAATGGCTATCGCAGGGATAACTTCAGGTGCTTGAAAGTTCCTGATCCAATGTTATCATGCACATATTAGATTTCCAAGTTTGCTGGCAGTTAACAAAATGTTAACGACTAACTTTTCGACTCACATTCCAACCTTTGCCCTCTTCCTCTTGTCATCCTGCTTTGCCTTCACATATTTTCTGTAGTGGCTGGCCATGGAAAGGCTACTGGGTTTCCTGCTTCTACAGACATAGGAAGCTGCATTGTAGTAGCTCAGACCTCTTTGACTGGCTGGTCTAATATTGTCTATTCTAACTGGCAACAGTCAGAGTGGAAGGCCATTTTCCCCCACCAAGTAGCTCATTTTTTAACTGGAAATGCCAGGGATTTAACCTGAGACCTCCTGCATATAAAGCTGTTGCCCTGCCTTTGAGCTGAAGCCTTCCATGATAGGTCTTCAGGGCTTGTGTCTATGTTCTGTTTTTTAATGCAAAGGGCAGCATGACAGCATAAGGGCATCATACATGCACAACCTTCAGTCCCTGGTGGTTTCAAACTACAGTACAAGAAATGTATGCTTCCCACCATGCTTCAGAGGTTCCCCTCAGAGTTTCTTGTTTTGATGCCACTCGTGTTTGCAAGATTTGGGGAGGGAGGTGACCCTGTATTGTTTTTTAAGATGATACTCTAAATAGCAAAGGTAGCAAAGGAGAAGCAAATAAGTTTTTTTTCCAGTTTTCCATAATTGTCACTCTATATATGTGCACCACATTCAGCAGGTATTCATAATGTCAGAAGAGCTATCAGCAAGTTACAGAAAGCCAACAGAGCTATTTTAAGAATTATTATATTGCATTATATATAATTATGATGTCAGTTTATGAGGAGCATTTAGAATTTACACATCAGAGACACAGAAGAGATTAACAAAACTGAATAAAATAAGAATCAAAATGATTAATAGCAAAAACAGTTGGAAAATTCCCATTGTTGCTACATAATTAACATACATAGAGACTTTGGCTAGTTCCTCCCATTTCCCTGATCCCCAGAGATTTACTGAAGACCACAGAACAGCTTGTTGATCACATCTGTTAGCAGCCACTTCAGAGTTGTTCTCATGGGATTAAGTTTTCTCAGTACACTTTCTTCTTTCACAATCACTTATTTACCGTGTAGAGCTTATTTGTTCCCAGGATTCAAATTCATGTCCCCAAGGACTCCCACAAGCTTTGTGACAGCTAGAGTGGTGTACACAAGCTGTATTTCTCACAACTATGTGTCTATTTTACTGTAATTCCCCTATTGAAAATTAAAATGTAACTGCTGTCTAGGTCCCACTACATGTACCAGTTTAAACCTCCTTCTTCTTTATATAGCATCTTGCAGTTTGGTTATCTGTTTAAACAAATGTTTGGACTTGAGAGGGTGTTGTATTACACAAATCCATGTTAGCTCTCAAGAACTGTTGTCAAAGATTGGGCAGAACATTAATGCAGAGGTTCCAAAAGACTTAAATATATTATTGCAGCTTCTGGCTGAACTTTCTTTGGTCAAGCAGATCACAAAAAATGAATAGAAATCCACACCTGCCATTACTGTACTCATTACAGATACTCCCAAACTTCAAGAGTTTCAAATAGTAAACCAGGCTCCCTGCAACTACTGGTTATCCAATTCTCTTTGTATTAATAGGAACTGGAGGGGGGCTTATGAAGGAGAAGAGGGTAAGATAATAGCATGGGAAAGTAGGAAGCATAGACAGACTCACATGGGACTGGAAAGATCAACTAAAAATAGATCACAACATTTCTTTTTGAGCACTGGTCAGAAAACCAACTCCATATCCACAATTTGAATACTCACCCATCCTACCAAATTGCTAGTCAATAGCCCAGAATGGTTAATGGAAATTTCTGTAAGGACAGTGGAACTTGGATGTGAATTAATCAAAATAAAATGAAGGATTCTTGCTTCTTACTTACTTCGGGAGATGTGATAAGGAACATTTAATGTAGCTTCCTTGCTTTTGGCAAGGTGGATGCAGAGCAGATTGGAGGGTAAGCCCATGCACCACAATGACTGGGAGGGAAGAAAGAAGCTAAGTAAATACGTAGTGTCCGATTGAGAGTCTTTACAAGTTGTATTAACAAATCCTTTTAAGCCTTCCAAAATGTTGCAAGCTGCTGCTCTATTATTTGAGCTGGAGATTTGCACACAGCCGTGACCTTTTGCCTGCAGCTGAGTCCATCAAAACTAGAGAGTTTGCACGTTTGTTTCCCACCTAAAGATGCCCCTTCAAAGTGGACACTCGGGGCCAGGCCCTGAGATCTAACAACCCTAGTCGTAGCTGGTGTAGTAAGCAGAATTTTGCAAAAGTACTCCTCATTATCACTGGCACCTAGGATTCACATGTGTATGTAATATATAAATAACAACACAGACACTTAAAATTATTTTCCCAGTGTTATGATTCAAATTTAGATTGACTCCATCTCCCCTGAACTCCTATTCATATTAAAAACAAACATGGGGGGCACTCAAAACAGTTAATGATACTGAAGATCCGAATAAAGCATCACCATTTAAAATAGAATTATTAAATATTTTCTGCAAGTGGATTTCTTCTTAATGGCAGGTGTGCAAATATCTGGTGTCTAATCCATGTTTGGGATTTCTAATAACTTGCCTTTTGTCAAATCTGTTTAAATGGAACTCAATATTTCTTTCAGATTGTCTGTGTTGTAACCAGTGGATTCTGTTCGAATTTTAATTCTCTTGAGAATTGTTAGGATTTATCTTTGAACAAGGTAGAAATTAGTGTGGTATGAGTCAGGCTACCTTGAAGACTGTAACAAACTATAAGTGATGGAAGCAGCCTTTACAGCTGAGCATTATTTTTTTTTAAAACCACCCAGCTGCTACATTCATGGAACACTGGAAGAGAAAACAGATGCGTCTGAACTATAGATGGGACCTGACTGGGTTTGAAGAAGAAGAAGTAAGTTAATTTTATTGCACACTATTTCACTGGACATTAACATTGTTGAGTGATCTTTCATTTCCAGTTGTTCACCCACTGGAAAGGAAAATCCTGCACATATCCAGGTTTAGGAAGGGTGTGTTAGCAGTCTGTCTTGTTACCATGGAAGCATAATGTCAGAACTACAGAATGACGGTCACACCCTGTAGTGTAGACATTAAAATGATTCAGTTCACAAATGATTCATTTAATGTAAAAAGCATATTAACTGAGCACTCTAAAAGGATTTGGACAAACATGTAAGATAAAGCTGGACAATTATTCGGTTTTAATATTGACACCTATCTGAATTACAGTAAACTCACTGAGTTAGTTCTTAAATACAGAATCAACACTTAAGAGAATCCCATTGATTTAATGTTTTTACTCTTATTGGGACTTCTAGTGGAATTTAGATCAAATATCTCTGTAAATGCAGAGCTGGCAAGTAGTCAAATTGTACTTGTTTTACGAGTCTAAAATGCTTGAAATATAGTTTGTATCCAGCATATAAAAGAGACCAAGTCATCAGGTATGTGCCAAATATTAGAAAACACTGGCATATTCTTTTAAAAAAAAGGAAAAAGGAAATAATCATTCTTTTTAGTTGGTTCTCTCTTTTTGAAATAGTTTTAAAAGCTATATAAGGAATACCCATTTAATTTTGGCAATAAGCTTTATTTCTATCATTACTTAATGGGCTTGCAAACCAGAATTTAATTGAGTGTGTTGCACTGTAGTTTAAGATGTTCAGCCAAAATGAACATTGAAAATGAAAAGGGGCAAAAATAACATTCTTCTTTAATGAGCTGTAAAATCAAAGAACTGCACCAGATTCAAAATGCAGTTACATGCATTTCTCAAAGAGACTTTTCTGATTTCTGTTTCAGTGCTTTAATCACAGCCTGTTTCAGTTTGCAAAGGTGTATGATTCAAAGGCTTCCCCCCTTTTCTGTCATATTTTTCTCCAGATTTCTTTTTAGAAGACTCCATCAGTTGGTTTTGCTCACAGTGCCTATTATACAGTCCATATTATACAAAACATTTTTAAAAGCCCATGAATGGAATCACTAGAGAAGAGGGAGGCTTCTTAAGTGTTTCCCTCAAGCTACTTTCTTTTCGTCAACAATTGCAAAATTTGTGAATCTCCTTGTTTTTCCCTTGGTTTTCTTTCTTTAATTTAGTTTTAAATGTGGCCTAAATCTAATTGTTATTTGCAACAGACCCATTGAACCAGCTGCTGAATCAATAACTAGTCCCATTGATACAAAGAGTCTTCTCTAGTTAGGACTAGCAGTTGGATTTAGCTCTTATGTACTCTATCTCACCATCATCAGAAAAAATATCTACCATAATTTAAAATATCAGGAATGAGACAATCCTCCTGCAGTGAAGATATACTACAACCATTGGGATATAGACTACTGACAGATATGACAGCCAGCTGAATGTAGACTTGTATTATCCAGCATATGGAATCTGAATTCATTAACTGCCTAAGATTTAACTAATCATGAATCAATTACATTTCATATATTAGCAAATGAATAAACACAGTATGTACTTCTGAAACAAAAAACTTTGGTTTTTTTTAATGCCAGCGTATGTTTTAGAGTAAGCATCGTTTTAGAAGGGGCATTCTGTCTTTGAAGGAAAAAATAGGAATGGCAATGCCCACCTTTTTAGATTGAAACTGCCACCTGCAGTTTAAGAATTTTTATCAGTAGGAACATTTTCATCAAACAGCCATTTTTAATGGATTATTGTAACTCAGGGTTTCCCAACTTTTTGACTTGCAAAACCCTTATTCTTGTGGCAGAGCCCTTAAGAGGACTATGCTGTCTTACAAGTTAATATATTCTTATTCTTTAGTTTCATCCAGTTTTTCTTTCATTTTCCTGGAGCGGCTGCGGAGCACCTGGAAAGTGCACGCAGACCCCTAAGGGCTCCTTGGAGCATAGATTGGTAACCCCTGCTCTAACTCATTCATTCATTTATTTAAAATTGGAACAATAATGTCTTCTTCCCCTGGTCTCAGAAAGTTTGCAATGGCTTTTTATTTGATCGTAGATGTGACAGCATACTAACATAAACCACATATCTAGGACTGAGCTCTAACATAATAATAGTAGGATGTTTTTACAGATACCTCAGGACAACTGATCTTTTATTTTTGGTCCATTGTTGTTAGCTTACAACATGAAAGTGGGAAGGATTAACTGTATCCTTCCAGTGGCAAATATCTTTCAGGGTTATGTTTGGTGTTCTCTGCATTGATAAGTACATATGACCTGAGTTAACTGCTGTTAATAGAATGTGTTTTATTTTTCACTTAACACACTCCAGTTCTGTTAATTCAGTCCTGTGAGCAAAGCACTTGAGCATGCAGTTAAATCCCATTGAAGACTACAAGTGGCTTAATAGTATGAGACAATATCCCTGGGAACCTCTCTGGGGGCAAATCCCATTGCAATGAATTACTAATATGCAGGAGTACTGCTAGTCAGCTGTTCCTTCCTGTGGTTATTAATTTCAGTGAGGGTTGTAAATGAGGGAATTGCATACCACATATGCTAAATTACTTAACACCATCACAGTTTTAAGAGTTTCATACTACTTATTCCAGGATATTGATACAATAATATGTTTTCTACTGTGGAATCCAGTATGTCTTCAGTTCATGTACCAATTAAGACTGTTTTCCAAAGATACAGCTATATGTCTTCTAATTCTCACATCTGCATACACATTAAAGAAATCGTTGTATCCCATGTGCAATCTTTCCAGCAGTGAAGTAATTTTACTTTTTATGTTTTTTTGTGTTTTTTATGGTTTCCTGAAGGAAGCAGTCAAGGTTTGGAATTTAATTTTTTTTTAATTTCTCTACTTTTTTATCTATCTAATGGTGAAAAATGCCTTTTGATCTCACCTCATTCTTTTTTCCTAACATCTGATTTCCTTTAGAGATTCCACTGCAATTGTTCTCTCTTCCTTTACATATATCCCTGTGATGGGACTTTTTCATATCCATTCCCATCTCCAACCAATGCATTTTTAAAGGTACTTTCTGAATCCTTTGGCTGTCTCATTCCTTCATTTTCTGATTATTTTCCACGTTTTTCCAATGTCTTTTGATTATCTGAAGTGCAATTTTGAGAGAAACAAATATCAGGTTAATGTATAGCAAGAAGATTATTTAAATTTGGCCAACATATTATGATTCCCGTCCAAACTGTGTGTGGTATATTCTATAATTTTAGCTGATATGGCTTGCCTGTGGTGCTGGAACTGAAATATTTTACTTTTAACAAATTATAAGGTTTCAAATCAGCACAGTCTGTGATCTGATGCCATTTGTAGCTTTAAAATAATGGTTTTAGGGCTGTGCCTGGTTTTATTTGCTGTTCCCCATCCCAGTGATATAATGCAACTGCTGTGCTATATTGGAGACAGAAACATTGTCCAGCACAGGAGCATCTCATCATCATTGCAAGCACATCAAGTTGTGTTACTTCTAGAGCAATCCTAACTCAAAGTTACACCAGGGTTAGGATTAGGCACTATCTTCTTCTGCCAGTAGAAATGCCCTTCTCCCAGTTGATTTCAGGGATCAGCTAGAAGAACTGTTTTTCTGACTAGTAGCTACTGGCAAAAGAGACGCAAAAGGAGCAGAGAAAGTGAAGAATTAGCTAAATTGTGCCAGATCCAGACTTCTTCCACTCAGGGACATAGTCATAATGTCAGCATAATGTTAGGTGAAGACAAATATAGTCCTAAATCATTTGCCTCAATCTTAGGTTGGGACAGGTCTCAGTTCAGAACAACTTCAATTAGTCTGTCAATTTAGCTAGCCCTTGACTATCTTGGCTACTTCACATTGTGCTCTTGGGCCTTGAGCAGCAATGGAATACTAGCTACAGTGGTATTTTGAAGCCAATATTAGCAAAATGAAGAAGGGTAAAATCATAGAAGAAGCTGATTTAAATCTCTTGTGATACAGTTGTGATACATGCTCATTTGCATAAATGACTTATTTTCAGGATCATCCAAGGGCTGAGTATGAAGCAAAAGTATTAGAAAAATCACTAAGGAAAGAATACAGAAATAAAGAGGTAATGTGTTTTTTAAAACCTATAATTCAATAATGTGTGTTTTAAATCTAGTAATGTGTGTTTTAAATTTAAATTTAGTAGTGTGTGTTTTAAATCTATATTTAAGGGTTTCCCTGTTTGTAATAATAATACAATAACCACCAGTTCCTTCCCTATTATCTACATTTCTCTCACTATACCCTAACCATGTACTAAGAAGCAACAATAGTCAAGTCAGAGAAGAAAACATCCAGACATAAAACAGGAAAGGAAGGACAAGATGAAGAGGGGGAAAGTATTAATAACAACTTGGATCCTTTGTGGTAATACAGGTGGGGTCCATTGTAGGTACAATGACAATGCCAATTGTTTTAGGTTTCCGGTAATGTCATAAAGAATTACCTCCTTATTCTCTGCTTGTTCTCAGAAGCAAGTCTCAAGATGTTCAGAGGGACATTCTCCCAAGGACATTTATAGGATTTTATATTAAATCTCTATACAGATAATTTCTTCAAAACCAGTGCAGTTATGGTGGCCTAAGGTGTAGAAACAGCAGGGCAGATCTTTTAAAAACTGTAAAATTGACCCTCACCTATATAATGTAAGCTTTACCTATTTAACATTTATTGGAGGAAAACAAACACAATTTGCAGCAGATAACTTGGCAATTACTACATAAAACAGTGAAACAGACATGTTAGTCTAGAATATCAATCTGCAAAGATCACTCTATGATTCTATGATTCTAAAACAGTCATTCTGAGTGATGGATACAAACATCTTGTGACATTGAATTCCATAAGCTAATTGCACTGTTTCCTGGCTTACATTTGCATTCAGTCGTGTCTCTCAAAGAGAGTGCTTTGATCAATCAGACCCACCAAGTTGGCTGTAATTCTAACTAAAGCATTAGTAGTAATAGGTTTTTTAAAAAATAAATAAATAAATAAATAAATAGAAAGTCAGGTAGCTCAGCAAAGGACATTTCTTTAATCTTGATTTCACAAATTGTCTAAAATTAAAACAGGGATTAATTCATTCTTTGAGCTCCTACAAATGCCTACATGGATTTCACTGTCATCTTTAGGAAATGGATATGCAACTACATAGTTGTATATCATATTTAGAGAATGGATATGCAGCACATGTTTATGTTTCCACACATTTGCAGTAAATTTGCAGGGTTGCTGTAAATCAGAAATTACCTGAAGGCACCCAACAAGAAGATTAGACTGGAAGCAGAAATTCCTGATGAAGAACACTCTGGCTGGAGAGACAGAGATGGGTGTATCCAGAGCCATATATAAAAACAGGGCAGTTTTCCCCATGTTTCTTTAAATACTGCATCCTCAAGATAAGATTGCCAAAGAAAAACATTGACAAATTACATATTCATTATTTTTCAGGAGTTAAAAATATATAGAATAAAATTATCAATGCCTATTTCGTTCCATTTATTTTAGGTTGCACACATGCAAGACTTGCTAACTTTAAGCAATGAATCTGTAGGTAAATCAAAAGGAGAAAGTATACTGAAATATTGATTCAAAATATCTTACTGAACTTTAACCTCATTAAACAATGAGGAACAATTACTTCTCTGATAATAACTCTGTGTATCTTATAGTTACTTCCAAGCTCAATCTTTTTTTCCAGGTCCCCTTTTTTTATGCACCTGAGGCAGTAGGCTCAGTCTACGAAAGCTCTTGCTACCAACATCTTTCAGTTAGTCTCAAAGGTGCTACAAGATCCCTTTGTGTACTGATTTTCCAGACTAACACTAGAGATTATCACATGGAGGCCTAATGTCCTTAAAACATGCTAAAACACAAGGGTGTGATTGCCAGTCATGCTTGTCTCCCATGATGAAATCATCATGGAGGTTTCCCTTCATTAAAGCATTCACGGAACAGCCAACAGGAACTTCCGTTATGCAGAGAAATGCAGCTCCGTGAATGCTTTAATGATGGGATGCCTCCATGACAATTTCATCATGGGAGAGAAGCATGACTGGCAATCACACCCTCACACTTTAGGGATGATCTAGCTACATTTTAAGGACGGTAAGCCTCCATGTGATAATCTCCTATTTCTTTGCATTCAAGTTCCCTTCATATATGGTGGCCTAAACATGTAGTTGCAGCAGGCTATTGACTTCTCACAGATCTGAGGTTGCCTCTGAATAATGTGTAGAAAGGTCTGGATGGATTCCATTGTGCTGCAGACTGTGAGATCCAGAAGCAGTTGACTATGACCAGTGGGTTTGTTCCCCCCCCCCCCGCTTTCCATCACCTAATACGGAATCCAATGAGTTGCAAGTAAGCCTGTCTTAGCTGCACATGTCATTCATAGAAGTCCAGTTCTGAAGTGCATGCTTCTTAAAATTTTCCTATTCAGTCATTAGCTTCATTTTCCACCTATTTTCCATTGTCTTAATTTCCCAGGTTTCATCTTTTCATTTTTAGCAGACTTGTTTAAGTTGGATGGGTGTTGTGAGCTCATTATCACGTGCCTGAATTGTAACTTTAGAGTCAAGATCTGCAGGAAACATCTTGTTGTTTTTTGTGGAGTGTTACAGTATCTAAGGCTCAAAAACACTGAGAATGGGATACATTTGTTTTACTGAACTGAACTGTGCTGATATCACAGTCTGTTCTATAAAGTCACACTAGTGAAGCAACTTGGGTCAATATCAGAACTATGTTGGACTGTAAACAATCACTCCATAAAACATTGCTTTTCCAAGCTAGTACATGTCTCAGAAATGAGTGAAAACAAAACATTTTGGGGTCAGGTTTGAAGATAATTCACCTAATTGTAAAGATTTGTCTGCTATTAGTGAGATAATTGCAATGTTGCAAACCAATGAATGCACATAGTATCTTGATAGTAAAGTGTTAAAATAGATGAGCATGGCCCATTTCTCAGTCTTATAATTCCTCTATAAACACATTAATGTGTGTGCTATGATCACTGAAGGGTCATAGAGTTTGTATAGTAATTCATTTCCCAGATCATCTGGAATTTATGGTTTTAAGATAGCTTATGTCCATTAATATCAGTGTACTACATTCTTAAATCCAGATGGACTCCCATCCAAGCTGGTCTATAGTATGGTTTCACTAAGCTTTTTAATTTTATATGAAAATAAAGGGCATATCTCACTTTGGCCCTTTTGTGTATCTTCAGACTCAGTTGAAATCAAAGTTCTGCTTTAGAACTAGAAGCCCTTGGAGTGATTCTGGTATGCTAAAACTTTTGATCCTCCATGTGATGCAGGTCTGTCAAAATTTCATAGTATCCCCCAAAGTGCACTATAAATGTGTAGATCTGGCATTGAAAATATTAATTTCTGCTGAATTGGTGAAAGCTAGAAGAAATGACATAAACATGTTGTATCAGAAGAGCTTTTCTCTGATACCCCCATTTGGCCAGTATAAGCCTCTTTCAGTTCAGTATCACTTGTGCCAGGAGAATATATTGGATGCACTGAGATCTATTTCTAAGTAAATGTAGGAAGAATCTGAGTGACTTCTGCAGAGAGAAACCCTGCATTGTTAATATCTTGAAGGTCTTTGACAGTGTAACACAAGAACAGAAATAATGCTAGACCTTATACAGTTTGACACCTAAGAAATAATTAACATGGTCCCACATGGAATTGCCCTTGTGTAAAGTTAGCAAGTCATGGAAATTAAGATAGATGCACTTACAGATAAGTGAAATTTGGCTCCAATAGCAGAGTTGGTTATACCAAGCGTGAAAAATTAAAATCTATATAGAGACCTCCCAAAGGACCTCTCCAGACTGAATAAAGGGGCAGCAAAATGATTTGCCATAACTAGGTAAAATGCAATAATACATAATGAAGGGGAAAAAAACAACCTTAACTACATGTATAGTTTTTTTTAATTTTTATTAAAGTAAAAGAAAAAATGCATCATTCATTAAATCAGATATATATCCATTACATTCTATTACGAGAAAAAGAAGAAAAAAACGGAAAGTACCCTCTTATATTAACACTATATAATACTTAAACTTCTGTGTTCTTATTTTCCCATAATTTGGACACTTCTCTCCATTTTTCAATATATTGCTGATTTGCGTAGGCCGAAAGTTTGTCTAAGGTGGCAAGATTATTCAGTTCCATTATCCACTCCTCTGCCAATGGTATCTATCTAGTTTTCCAGTATTTTGTGTAAATCAATCTGGCAGCAGTAATCATATACAACAAAACCTCTATTTGATCACGTGTGATGCTATCTAAGATTATATCCATTATATTTAGCAAAAAAAGTTCTGGTCTTAGTGGAATATTCTTCTTTATTATTAATACAATACACTTATGAATTCCTTTCCAGAACTTTTTGGCTTTTTTACACAACCACCACATGTGGTAAAAAGTACCTTCTGTTTCTCTACATTTTTTAACTACATGTATAGTGATCTTCTAGGCAGATTATGGATTTCTTCATTGGTTGTTTTGGATTTTTCCATATCAAATTTGCTTGCACTTGCAAACATGCTAGCTCATTACACATAAATCAATCACTTTATTTTATCCTACCTTTCCCCCAAAATGGGACTCAAAACAACTACAGAATTTTTAAAATCTCTGGAGAGAAATCACTTCTGATTTACTTAAATATCTCTAATTCTCCCAGAACAAAGCCCTGCATTTCTTCCTTCTATTCCAAGTAGAAATCAGACTTTTACTTATTTACCATATTGTAAATACTTAGGGTAGTATGAATCCCATTTTTTATATTCCCTTGCGCCGTTGTTGTTGTTGTTGTTGTTTTGCCAAATAATAACATTTTTGTGGTTTTATTTTATATATTCTCCCCTTGAGTAATTCACATCAGAAGATATAATGTTGCTCCATAACAAGTAACAGGAAGCTTTTACTTATTTTTAAGTTATAGTGTATCCGTATTCTGCTGAGGGCACTGTTTTATTTACCTGTACAAGTCAATGCTTTGTAACGACCATATTGCATGATCCTTTTCTGTTTTCCTTCAAACGCCATCAGAAGGGCCAGCAATTGCCAGAAGAGGCAGCAAACAAATGGCAACAAAGAGTTAAGAGAGTCATGGCTGGGGTGAAATTGGTACATTTCATTCAAATTTGTGCAAACTTTCTGAATTATGAATAACTATAGAAAGCACAAATTGATCCCCTCCCCAACTCTGTCTGTTTGTTTCTAATATTCACATATATGCCTTCTTCCCCTCCCTCTTCCCCTTTCTTTAGCACTCTTGTTGAGACTGGTTTTTTGCCTCTGTTTGGAATGGCACTGCATGGTTAATCCTTACATATTAACTGGTGTGCTCCTTTTGAAATGGTACATGTGCCATCTGCTTGATGGAGTTGCCTGCTGTTCCTGCCCCCGCCCCAACAACATGCATGTTTTATGCATGTAACATTAAATGCTTGTACTTTGAGTGGCCTTCTGTAATTATGTACATGACATGATATTATTAATGTTTTCAGAGTTTGCAGATAAAATTATGTTAATTACAGTGTATCAAAATTAAATAGTGATTACTCACTGGACCCCCAAAACCAACAAACTACGGTAATATTATCTAGTATTCACATTACTATATCTAAGCCCAGGGTTGCTGCCTAGAGCTTTAAAAACCCTGGCACATCAGGACAGAGTACATTACCATTCTGTTTCTCTACCAGTCCCTCCTCCACCCTCACTAGCTGCAAGGGACATCTCATTTCCTGCTCATTTAAGAGAAGATGATGGAAGAAGGGTACCAGTAGATGAGCAAAATGAGAGATACAATGGTTGCAATCTATCCTTTTGCATCAGAATATTCAGAGAGTTCTGACTTGCTTCTAGAAAACTGTTATCAAAACATTGAATATCATTAGTTTCCTAAAATTTTCTATACTCATAAAAATAACGACTGTTACTGTTCCTTGGAACAAAGAGGAAAAGTAACAAAAATGGGTACATGCAATGTTAAGACCCTATAAATTATGTATTAATCTCACTGTAATTCATCTATTTCTCTGAGCAATGGTTTGTATATAAAAGGAAGCTTTCAGATCATATTACAATAGCGCATATATATATATATATACACACATACACACACACACACACACACACACACACATTCACACTGTGAAAAAACCAATTTAAGTAGAGTAGAGGGAATGAAGAATGACTACAGTATTTAAATTAAATTGAGATAAATATGCCTTGACAGTCCCATAAAATACTTGTTTCCTAAACCTGCCTGGCCTCTAGTGTTTGATCCAATAGTGCCGACGGCATCTGCTAACAACACAGACCTCTCCCATCCCTCCTACAGTCCTCATGTCCCCTGCTCCTCCAAAAAATACTCTGGATTGTTGAGGACATGTGGAACAGATTACATGAGGCTTTAAAGGGGGAGAAGGGAAAGAAAAGTCTTGTTGCACAGGCGGATATCCTCTCACATAATGTTGGATATAGCCCTTGGGCTGATACATAGATTAGCTGCAATTTACTGACTTCCTATATAGTGTTGTAGCTCAGTGGAAATCACTGATCTTGCACTGTTCTGATATCTACCTCCTTTAAAATGTTTGCTTCCATTCCTTGACTTTGCACTACTATCAGGTTATGCATTTGATTGCTTTCCTTCACTTCAGTGTTTGGATGACTAGCACAAATTAAACAGAAACTGTTTAGCCACTGCTCATGACTATAATGAATTGCAGTCTTGTTGTGTGTTTCTTCTTTTCTTTCTTTAGACTGAAAAAGAAAAATTGACCTGGAAAGATCGTTTTCCAGCATACTTGACAAATTTTGTGAGCATAATTTTCATGGTAAGCATTATCTAATAAATATTTAAAATTAATTGCACTGGCATATTTTGCAAAGATGAGAAAAGCCTCTGTAAGATGTTAAGCAAGAAGAAAAATTTCCCCTGACCTCTCTCGTTTCTTTATTGGCATCTGTTTGAATTGGTGCAGGAATTAGAATATTTGTTGGCTGTTGTTTTTTTAATTAATCATCCAAATAATTTCAATTAATGCAAGCTTTATGCTCATTTATAGATGAGGTTAGTGATGAGTAATTATATTCCTTATTTTGTGGGTATGTGTGTAGTTTCCCCTTCCCTTGCAGTAGTTCCTCCATAGGAATCAGGTGGTTATTTTTCTCCCTTCTTTGACTTGTATAGTAGTTCACCTCCGCTGTGTAACTTCCTTTCCTTGTTTTGTTAAAGTTATATGAAAGGAATTGAAACAAGCTTTTTCTTGCCCCTCCAAAAGCTCCTTCCCAAGCCTTTAAACTAGTAACTGACCACACTGAGAGGAGCAATGTGCACTTGCAGTTCTTTGCAGTACACAGCTGATCACTTCTGGACCCAATTAACAACCATCATTTAATGATACTTCCTTGGCAGTCTAGAATTCCTCTATATTTTTTGTTCATTTAAAATATTTATATTTAACACTTCATAATCAAAGCTTCGGGGTAATACTGTATAGAAAATTATTTAACACGACATTTAAAATATAGTACAAAAATGTTCAATAAATATTTTAAGCTTTAATAAGCTAAATACTAAGATCAGCAAATGCTTGGCCAGATTTTAAATTTTTAACAGATACCAAAACACCAACAGAATTGGTCCTGTCATACTGCAGCAGGCAGATGATTCCAAAGGTAAAGGACTACAAGAGGAAAGCCCATTGTTCTGGTTGCCTTCCAATGCACATGCACTAGCAGTGGAACAAGTAGGAGGCATTGACCTATAGATCTTATGGGCAAACTGATATGGGAAAAGGTACTGCCCTTAGTAATCTGGCTCTCAGTTGTTAAGGGACTTACATTTAAGAGCATCACTTTGAACCTGGTTGTGTAATATATTGGCAGGCTGTACAGTTTTGAGCACAGGTATAGTAAGCTCATAATAGGCTGGCCCACTCAGCAGTTTAATCCCTACTTTCTGCAGCAGCTTCAGTTTCCATCCCAGTCTCAAGAAAAGCCCCACGCAGAACTCATTCCAAGAATCCAGTTATGGCCAGACTAACCAAAAACCAGTTAGGCCAGTGATAACCTGAGATTGCCCCTGTGGTTATGGGGGGGAGGGGGGCATGAAGTTCCAAATTATCCTTGATGTGAATTTCAACTTGTAGGCATTTCCTCTCCAATCCAGGCATTGAGCCACAGCTCTCTGTCCAAAATATAATCAGAACCAGATGATAAAAACAGATTTTTAAAACATGCAGGACATCCTCTATGCCCTAGATCTCATGTGAATGAAAATCCAGCCCATCTGCCTTACCTGATTCATTCAGGTGTGTTATTGCCAAGGATCTCTGACTCTCATTCAGATACAACCCTTACAGCTACAACTTGTTTTGTTTTGTTTTCTTATCATAAAATGGGCACATAGCAGCACTCAGTTTTTAAACTTCACACTGACAGCCATCATGATGTGATGGTTTGAGCATTGGACTATGACTCTGGAGACCGGGGTTCCAATCTCCACTCAGCCATGGAAACTCACTGAGTGACCTTAGGCAAGTCACACTCTCTCAGTTTCACAGAGAGGCAAAGGCAATGCCTCCTTCTGAACAAATCATGCCAAGAACCCCCTATGATAGGTTCGCCTTAGGGCTGCCGTAAGTTGGAAAGGATTTGAAGATACACAACAACAAAATTCACATTAGGTGGAGGGAGTAAGTATAGTGGTGGAGCCACCAGTGAGGCTGCAGCAGGAGAATACTTTATACATCTATGTGAAGTTGTAATTTCTCAGATGGAGGGATGGAACACTGGGGAAAATATGTGACCAACAAAATTTTTGCAGTACTACAATATAATGATAATGATAATATTAATAGACCTTTAGTCAAGACGGAATAATTATGCTGGTGTATTTTGCTGAAATGTATGCTCTTATGACCTAGATGTGGTGATCCTTCTTGAAAAATGAAAAATAGATATATTTGTAACAACTGTCCCTCTTATTTTGTATATCTACTTCTTTACAGATTGGGCTGACATTTGCTATTGTTTTTGGAGTTATCATTTACCGAATCTCCACTGCAGCAGCTTTAGCCATCAGCGCCTCTCCTGGTGGTCGGTCTAATATTAGAGTAACTGTCACTGCAACTGCAGTGATTATTAATCTGGTGGTAATAATAATCTTGGATGAAGTATATGGCTGCATAGCCAGATGGCTGACCCAGATTGGTAGGTACAAATCTTCAAGTTACTTGACTTAAAGATCTAGTTTAATTGGATGACCTGTCCAAAGGGCATAATCAACTTTGGCCATTTAATCAAAACTACACATAAGCAAACCTCTAGCCAATAATATAAAAAAGATCACTTGACATTTTTATATTAACATCATTCAATAACTAACATTGGTTTAATTATAAGTGGGGAAATTTACTTAGATTAATTAAGAGTCTCCTGTAGAAGCAAAGCTTTTTCAAAAGTTAAGTCATATAATTCATCTTCATTCCCAGTTGTTGCTTGTTTCATGTTGGCTATAAATCAAGAACTGAAAAATAGAGGTGTCGAGCTTTGCTGAGTATGAGCTACTTGTAGCATCATCCAATAGAGAAAGAATTTTTCCCTCAAATATATATCTGATGTGCTGACCAGACTGATACTTCAGATGGATGTAGTCCACATTATTAACTACTGCAAAGCATGTAGCCCTAGGCATCATCCAAAGAGTAGCTGGGTTAGTCTGTTATAAGAAAAACAATGTTGCAGCACTTAAAAGATGGACTAAATGTATTTGGCATAAACTTTTGTAAACTGCATCTGATGAAGTGATATATGGGTTAGAATGTTAAAGGAGACTATGTGTGAAAGGGATCTAGGAGTCCAAGTAGGCCACAAGTTGAATATGAGTCAGTGGTGTCAACAGCTAAAAAGGCCAGTATGATTCTAGGCTGCATCAATAGAAGTATAGTGTCTAGATCAAGGAAAGTAATAGTGCCACTCTATTCTGCTCTGGTCAGGCCTCACCTAGAACACAGTGTCCAGTTCTGGGCATGACAATTGAAAAAGGATGCTGAGAAGCTGGAGTGCTTCTCTTCTCTGGTTTATTTAAAAGGAGAATCACAATGCCTGGATGGTTCCAGAAGAGGGAATTCTCTTTCTTTCTTTCTTTCTTTCTTTCTTTCTTTCTTTCTTTCCTCCTCCTCCTCCTCCTCCTCCTCCTCCTCCTCCTCCTCCTCCATTCTCTCTCTCTCTCTCTCTCTTTCTCCCTTTGCCAGAAATAGGATAATCTGCACAAAAACCATAGGACTGTGTTTTTTCCATCCATATTAGAGGGCTTTGCTCGGAGTTTTGGTTTTCTAGTTCCATTTTCACTGTGAGAAAATACATCATTTGTATCCAAGAAATACAAAATATGAATACATTACACAAAACATAATTCTAGTAAGCGGCTATCAGTATTCTAGTACATTGTGTAGTTCATGTAGATATCAAAAGGGATCAACATTTAATCTTAAAATAGCAACTGCTCAGAAAGGTATACAGAGAGTATATCTGTTCTATATTACACATTAATAGCAGTTTGATACCACTTACAACTCTCACAGCTCCGTTATATGGAATTTGCAGTTTGGGGAGATACTTAGAATTCTCTGCTAGAGAGGTCTGATGTCATCCTTTGAACAATAACACCAGACCTGTATGGTAGAGAATTCCAAATGCCACACCAAAACTAGAAATCTCAGGAAAGATTTAAGATGCAACTATGATAATTAAAGTGGCATCAAAGTGATATAACTATGTCATCTACAAAATCTGAGGTAGTTAAATAGATAAGTAATGCAAGCATATTGTGACAACGTATGGAACTGTCCTGCCACTGAAATGCTTCTCTCCCTTATTTACACCCCACTTCAAATTTTAAACCACTGTCTTCACTTTGTTGTTTGTTGTTCTGTGCCTTCAATCCACTTCCGACTTATGCCTACCCTAAGGCAGAGCTATCATGGATTTTTCTTGGCAAGATTTGTTCAGAGGGGGTTTGTCTTTGCTTTTCTTGCCCAAGGTCCTCTAGTAGATTTCTATGGCTGAGTGGGAATTAAAATCCTGGTCTGCAGAGTTGTTGTTCAGCCATGCTAGCTCTCAATACTAGCAGCAAAAGTGACATTTGGTTCCAAACATTTCACATGGAGTAAGCCAGAATTTCCTGTATATCACTATATTATTCAGAAAATAATATGTGTGGGCATACAAAGGTGCCTTTTCCAAGAGAGGCACACACAAAAACCCCACCCTTATCCATGACTGTTGTGTAAATGTCACTAAATGGTATAAAACTTGCAACGGCAGCAGAGAACTGCTGGACCAGTAGCACTAATAGATGTTCATCAGCACCAAACTACCATTAAAACCCTCATGCCCAACCCAGCCATTTATATGATCCAGATTTAGGTTCTTTTTATCTCTATATAAATATAGAGATATATTGTTTCCTAGCCACTGTTATCTTATCTTCTAGAGATATGGAAACTTAGCAGTTTGGTCTCCTCATAAATAGTTCTGGTAAAGATCTCATGGAGATCAGTGTGGTTATTATACAGAAGTACTTGTTCACATTAGTAGAGGTATGGTAACTGATTTAAACTGACCAAGCATTTGACTCAGTAATTTAACTAGAACAGGCATTGTTCAACATTGTTGAAAACAGACATATATAAACAGACTATTGAGAAACAAATACATAAATATCCTTTTGTTGTGATTTTTCAGTTTCATCAGTACGTATCTTTTGTATAATATATTAGTTTTCATTATTTCCTCTTTAATTTTGTGGGACCATCTTTTTTTCCACTTTCAAACTTGAAAGTTTTAAACATGTTAAAAGGTCATGGGAAGTCTGCAGTGCTCTAGCATGTACAGGAATTTTGAATGCAGCTTTCAAACATATTTACAGTAATCTTTTTTATATCAGAGGTTCCAAAAACAGACAAGAGTTTTGAAGAACGTCTTATCTTCAAGGCCTTCCTTTTGAAATTTGTCAATGCCTACACTCCCATTTTCTATGTTGCTTTCTTCAAGGGTCGGTGAGTTGCATAAGAAGTGAATGAAATGTTTAGCTTTTGCTTCAACCTCAGGGTCTTTAAAATGGTCTTTGGTAAAATGGTCAGGAAGCAATAATTGCTGAAACTGTGGTGCTAGCAGAGGATTCATAAGATGTTATTATATTTTACTTGGAAATACTTTCCTTACACAGAAAAACACAACTGTGTTATAATACAGTTGTATAGAAATTCACTAAATCCATTTCAGACTGCTTTCAGGCCTGGATATGGAAAAGAGACAGCCTTGGTCACTTTGGTGGTGACCTATATAGGGAACTAGACAAGGGAGAGTGTGTCTCTGTTAGTTCCGCTGGACCTCTCAGTGGCTTTTGATACCATCAACTATGGTATCCTTTTGGGCTGCCTGTCTGGGACTTGGAGATACTGTTTTACAGTGGCTCCATTCCTGCCTGGAGGGGTGAACCCAGAAGGGGTTTCTAGGGTACTCCTGCTCAACCCCCTGGCCATTGGCCTGTGGGGTCTCTCAGGGTTCTGTGTTGTCCCCAATGCTATTTAATATATACAGCTGCTAGGAGAGGTTGTCTGGAGTTTTGGGGTCCAGTGTAATCAATATGTTGATGACAGTCAACTCTACTACTCCTTTCCACCCCAAATGAAGCAAGCTGTCCTGGTCCTAAATCAGTGTCTGTCATCAGTAATGGACAAGTTGAAACTTAATCCAGATAAGGCAGAGGTGCTCCTGGTCGGTCAGAAGGCAGATCAGGGAATAGGGATCCATCCTGTGTTAGATGGGGTCACACTTCTCCTGAAGATGCAGGTTTGCAGTTTGCGGGTACTCCTGGACTCAGCTTTGAACCTGGATGCCTAGGTCTCTGCAGTGGCCAGGAGTGCTTTTGCACATTTAAAACTTTGTGTGCCAAGTGCGCCTGTTCTTTGAGATTCCGGATCTGGCCTCAGTGGTACATGCCTTGGTTACATCCCATTTGGACTACTGTAACACGCTCTACTTGGGGCTGCCTTTGAAGAATGTTCGGAAACTTCTATTGGTCCAAAGAGCTACAGCCAGGCTGCTAACAGGGACAAGTTATAGAGATCATAAAATGCCTCTGTTGAAACAGCTTCACTGGCTGCCAGTTTGTTTCCGAGCACAATCATCATCAAATGCTGGTGATGACCTAAAAAGTCCTATTTTGCTCAAAGTGCTGATGATGACCTAAAAGCCCTATATAGTTCGGGTCCAGGCTATTCGGCAGACCACATCTTTCTATATGAGCCAGCCTGGGCTCTGAGATCTTTCTGTCCCACTACCATCATAAGCACAGTTGGTGGGGATGAAAGAGAGGGCCTTTTCCGTGGCTGCCCCTAGACTCTGGAACTTCCTGCCCAGGGAGATCAGAATGGCTCCTTCCTTGATGGCCTTCCTCTGACAGGTGAAGAGTTTCCTCTTCAGACAGGCTTTCAAAACATAAAGCTTTTAAAGAATGGCCTGTGATGCTATATTTTTTAATGTATTTTAAATATTTTTATCTTTTTAAAGTAAAGTATTTGATATTTTAATATGTAATTTGTTTTAATTATTGTAGTAATTTAATTCCCTTTTCGTGTACTATTTTTGAATGTTTTAACTGTATTATTTTTTTAATGTTGTAAGCCAATCTGAGACTCAGTCTTGGGAGAAGGGTCGTATATAGATAATTATACTACTACTACTACTACTACTACTAATAATAATAATAATGTACACAGCATGAAAGACAGACTGTACAGACCAGCCATAAAGGCCAGCATGAGGGTGGAGTGGGGGGCGTGGCATCCGCACCACACATGCCCTGACTCTGGCCCTATGCCAACATGACACCGTGCACCCCACCACACGGTGGGCAGAGTGATGGTGCTTCTCTGGTGCTGCATCCAGATGACACAGTGCCAAAGGAGCGCAGAAAAGCTGCGGTGCCAGCAGCTATGGCACCCTTTCCATGGCACAGAAAGGAGCTGCTTTTTGTGGCTCTTTTTTGTGGCATGGAAAGGCCAGATCAGGGCCACAGTGTGTGATTTCTGTGACCTCAATCTTGCAAAGAAAGAGGTGGTTGCAGGCCCCCCTTTGGGGTGGTCTGTATAGCCGTAAAGGAACTTATTTAGGTCCCAGAACAAAAAGCTCCTTCCATAGCTCGTATTAATGAATGTTTATGCTTTTTTAAAATATCACATAGGGAGCAGGGGTGGGATACTTGTGCTCCATAAGTTGAGCTGCATTTCCCATCATCCTTTGAAATAGCCAGTGTTGAGAAATTATGGAAGCTACAGTCCAACAACAGCAGGAGGGACACATGTTGACTAATATATTAGTGGAATATGCATAAGTACTTGCTTTCTTAATTACAATAATTTCATGTTTGTTTCTTACACTAAGCTATAGCCTCATAAGCATGTAGTCTATTTTTTTTCCTTAAAAAGAAGGTATCAGGATTTTGTAGGGTTCTTCGACAAGGATTCTTCTACAAACATGGAAAATATTAAAAGCCTGGCTTACTGTTGTGTGCTCTGGATCTGGCCATTGATTGCTCTTGAAGCTCAGAAACTCAGTCACCACTTAGCGCAGTGCAGAAAGGAGCGTTGGAACAGGAAAATAACAGGGCCATGTTACACATGTGGAATCTCCTGGATTTGCCCACCAAATTCTTTGTACCTTCAAATTCTTTGTATTTAATAAATACATGTTTGTCTTTCATGCTGTATTTATTAAATTAATAAACCAGATCAGAGTTGCTTTTTGAAGAAGATACGAATGACGTTTTGTGTTTTGAAAATGAAAAAAAAAAATCAACCTCCATAGTCCAGATCTGTTCCTTATTTTCTATAAGATAGCAAATTGTTCATTTATTGTAACTGTGATCTACAGTGTAACTTTTGGATGCAGCAGAAATATTTCAGGAAGAGTATGAAAGTATATACCTGTGGAATACTTAGGCCAAATCTCTAATTGTTATTTCCAAATTGTCACAGATTTGTTGGAAGGCCAGGACAATACGTCTACATTTTTCATTCTTTTCGAATGGAAGAGGTAACTGCAATTTATGTTATGCATGATTATTTCTCATTTAGAAAAGATGTGTGAAAATTAAGGAAAGTTATATGGAAGTGCCTTATTTCTCTCTCTATTTATTCATTTTCTCCTTTAGTGTGCTCCTGGTGGCTGTCTAATGGAACTGTGCATACAGCTTAGTATCATTATGTTGGGCAAACAATTGATTCAGAACAATCTTTTTGAAATTGGCATCCCGTAAGTAGCAAAACAATGAAAACATGTTGATGATCTTCTGATAAATGCTTGTACATCACCACAATAGAGGAATAATATTTTCTTGCTTGACATCAATAGTGAATTCAAGATTATGCTATTGATACTGTACCATGCATTAAGCTATACTCTTAATTCATTTTCAGTGATTTTTTTTCCAAATAGCTTTATTAAATTTTCAAATTTAAAAAAATATATATATTCCATTGTCAGCATATAGTTTGCATGTTGTACCATTATTAGAAACCTACTTCCTTTAATACTACTCCTCTGTACCATTATTAGAAACCTACTTCCTTTAATACTACTCCTCGGGTTTCGTCTCCTTCAAACAATTGTCTCCGATTAAATGACATAATGTCTTTCTCCAATTGATACCCTTCTTAATAACCAATATACCTTAATTATTATATAAACGATAGTATACATGATGTATGTCCCAATAGTATAGATTATTATATATCTATGTATACACCATAGCAGATATTTATTTCTCATTCAAATATAAGTTAAAATTGCATAACGTCCTTCTTTCCTATCTATAAATTTTAAAAAGGGATCCCATGTGTCCTTAAATTCTTCTAAAGTTTTTTGTTGCACTACATAGGAAATTCTGTCCATCTCCATAAATTCATATGTTTTATTTATCCACTGTTCCATGGTTGGTGTCTCTTCCTTTTTCCACATGCCTGCATAGAGTACTCTAGCAGCACATATCATCATGAAAATCAATTTACCATGGCTTCTTTCAATTTGTTCATTGTCCAGCATGTTAAGTAGAAAGAGCTTAGGGTCTTTCGCCAGGTTAAATCCCAGGATCTCTCCACAAATCTGGTGAATGTCCTTCCAGAATTTTTGTGCTAACCTGCAACCCCACCAACAAAGGTAAAAAGTTCTGACCGTATCTCCACATTTCCAACACTTGTTGGTACTTTTTCCAATTTTCGCCAATCTATGGGGGGTCAGGTACCACCTGTATTGCATTTTTACCAAATTCTCTCTTATCCCACTATTAGGGGTATACTTTATTCTTTTTCTCCAGTTCTTTTCCCACTGAGCTAACGGGATGCTTTGTCCAACATCTTTCGCCCAATCTATCATACATTTTTTGATTACTTCTTGCTCCAAATCCTCCCTTAATAATAATTTATATAATTTAGAAATCTAATGATCGCCTTCCTCCTTAATTATTTTTTCAAACCCCTCCTCTCTTTTACCTATTCCCTGCAATTTCACATCTTGTAGAAATCTCTCTTTCAGTCTTCTATACAAGAACCAATTAAGCTTATATTTCTCACTAACTAATTCACTTTCCGTTTTCAGTAAAATATCCCCATTCTCTACTTTTAGAATATCCTCATACGTGGGCCAATTATTACACGACATTTTTTTCATTTTTGAATAAACCTTCATTAATTGAAGCCCATAGGGGGATTTGAGGACACCATCTCTTTTTCACCTTGTTCCATACTCTCATCAGAGATTTTCTAATAAAATGATTACTGAACTCCTGGTTGATTTTATTCTTCTCATATAAGAGATAACCATGTAGCCCATATATCAAACCTGCAGCTTCCAAATTCAGAATTTTATTTTCCCTTAATCTAATCCAATCCAATACCCAGCTCATTGTTGCTGCTTGGTAGTATAGACTTAGATTTGGAAGAGAGACGCCCCCCCCCCATCTGTAGAATCGGTCAACAGTCTATTTTTTATTCTGGGTTTTTTACCCAACCAAATAAATTTTGTTAACTCTCTATTCCATCTCTGAAATGGGGCTTCATTTGTAATCACTGGTAAATTCTGAAAGAGATACATGAACTTTGGTAGAATTGCCATCTTGATTGTGGATATCCTGCCCAACCAGGATAGGTTCAGCTTAGTCCGACATCTCAGGTTTTTTCTAATATCTTTCCAGATTTTCTCGTAGTTGTTATGAAATAAATTAGTATTTTTCGTAGTAATTGTAACACTGAGATAACAAACTTTCTTTACCATCTGAAATCCTGATAGTTCACAAATTTCTTTTTGTATTTCTTCTGAAATATTCATAGTCATGATCTGTGTTTTACTATTATTGATTCAGAATCCTGAAACCTTCCCACAATCCAGAAGAATTCCCAACAATATTCCTAAACTCTCCAGTGGGTTTGATAAAGAAATACTTAAATCGTCAGCAAATGCGTTGATCTTATGCTATTGATACTGTACCGTGCATTAAGCTATACTCTTAATTCATTTTCAGTGATTATTAATACTTCACTATATATGTTGCTTTTCATACTCACAGTTCACAAAGTGATGTACAATTTTTAAAAAATCAAATTATCATTCTGAGTTTACAATGAGTGCATATGCAATCAACCTTGTAGGTATACATGAGAGGAAGAAAAAACTTGAAATAAGTATATGGAGATGGGGAAATGAAGGCCTAGTTTAAGTTTAGGGAATACAGATGTTGCTGCCTTATGACTGCTAATATTAGCTGGGACTTATGTAAATTGGACTCCAGCATTTGGAGGGACACAGGTTTGGAGCAGTTTAGATTTATGCAAAAAACTGAGGTGTACTCTTCTAGCATCTTGCTTAAACAAGCCAGTCCTGAAACTGAAACAAATTTTAGAAGAATTCCTTTTTATAACTGTGGGTTGAAAGAGATGACAGAGGTGTCATGTGTTTTGTGCACATATAAGGAAGTCTAATATATATTTCATAGACCTAAATCCAGTTGCTGGATCCTCTCTCCCTCCCCATCAACTGTTGTATGCTAAGTCAACTCTTATGTAAATTCCATTGAGTCAAAGTATCTATTATAGCTGGGAGTAGGAACTGGATTCATACCTTAATCAGTAAATGCTTTTATATATCCATAGATGGTTTTCACTACCTGTATTATCACAATTAGATTTGCTAGATGTTAGGGATGAAATCTCAAGGAATTACTGTTTTTCAAGTCTCTAGGCAGGAGAATAAATCTTAAAGCAAGCAGAGTTTGTGGAAGATAATGTCTGGTTTTTGTATATTAGTTGGCTTTAAAGCCAGGGCCCCGGCTTCACTCGTCTTCAGCTAGAACTAGGATTATGTGGCTCAGCAATAAGGTATCTTCACTGTGTATTGTGCCTGTACAGTATCAGTACACCAGAAAGCCAAGTGCAAGTGGATTGGACTGGAGCCAGGGCCAGTGGGTTCAGGCATACTTATGTTCCATTTGGCAAACCAAAAGGTGGAGTTCTGCTACTGATCCTTCTTCTTGTACAAGTCTAGTCAGCACAGGGCCTGGGGAGAATTCACTAAGGCTAAGAGTGAGCCTTCTGTCAGTCTAAGCAACATTATAGAGCCTGGGAATCTGCTTCTATGCGCATTATGTTTAATATAGGGGAGGCCACACAGAACACAAATCCTAATGTGAATTGTGAAAACCATGAAAGCTGATAAAGGCATTTTGCTGCCCCAAAGTAAAATACCCTTCCTTTGCCCTGGGTTGCCATATTACCTTGGTAGTCACAGTTTACCCAAATTCTGGGCCCATATTATTCTCGTACCTTTTGCCACTTTCAGTTGATCTGGAGGCTATTCACACTGTGAAATTATAGCACTATTATTCCAATTCAGCTGGCATGGTTCTGTCTTGTGGGATCCTGGGATTAAACGCCAGGGTTCCATAGGAATAGGCATGGCAGCTGAACTGGAATAATAACACTATAATTTTGTAGTGCAAATGTGCCCCCAGAAGGAGTTCTGTTAGTCTCACCTTTGTGACATGAGAGGATGTCACCATATGAACCTTGACTTCACAAGTCTCTGTCCCATGACAACATAAGGGCTTGGACACTGAAATCTCATGGAATGGAAGTCTAATGACCTGGTAACCGTACTTAAAAATACACGGAAAATATGAAAAGGTGGGTGCTTTTAATCACAAGACATTTAAAATACTTTTTTTGTCTGTCTCAGTAAAATGAAAAAATTAATTAGATACTTGAAACTGAAACGACGACGTCCTGTAGACCATGAGGAACATATGAAGAAAAAACAGCGCTATGAAGTAGACTACAATCTGGAGCCTTTTGCTGGCCTTACTCCAGAATACATGGAAATGAGTGAGTGATATTTCAGGTCCTAAACATAGGATCCCAAACTTTAAATGGTTTTTTTCACTGATGAATCCCTGAGAGCCAGTTTTAATTGGTGGAAACAAACTTTATCCAATGGGATGGGAGTCAAGGCCATATGTGTTTATTTGTAAACTATTTTGGACATGATAAGATATTATAAGAGGAAACAAGAAAGAAAATATTTTTCCTTCTAATAGTGAAAGAAAACATTTCTTTTTTTACTGTGCTGTAAAATCTCAGGTGTCAGATGACATCTGTGTGCCATTTGACGTCTGAAAAAATACAAATTTATTAAGAGTCAATAATATGTAGATTTATGGAAATTAGCTAATGTTAACATATTTTGAAAGTTTACTAATTTGCTAATCAGGTTTTAAATTTTATATTTTAACATAAAGTACCCTGCCTCAAACCTTGAGGAGAGGTGGGAAATAAATAAAAATTATCATCATCATCATCATCATCATCATCAATCAATCAATTGACAGTTCAACAATATTGTAAACAGGTTTACAATGCTGTAATAAAACAAAAAACTGTGCTATGTGCTATGAATTGCTAGAAGTGGTGAATCAGCTGAATAAGGAATTATCCAATGCAGTGCTTTCAAGCTATCTGATTGGGGAGAAGCTTTTTCCCCCTAACATGCCAAGGACCACTACAGTATCATATTTGTGTCCATTGACTATATTTATCACTTTTCTGGAAATCCACCACTGAAAGCAGCTGATAGCTCACAAACTGACACTGGTGCATGGTCTGCCACTGAGTATCATTCATTTAGTACACTACTTTGTGTCCTGTAGTAGGCAGCTAGATGCTTTTGAAAAGTTGTCCATTTTCATAATTGGGGGGGATTTAATCTTTCTATTGTGCAAACGTTATTTCCATGGTGTCAGTGTGACATTTGAACCTTAATAGAAGCATTTGATCCAAGTAAGCACAGAATACTTGAACATCTGTTTTGGGAGGTAATTTCAGTCAAAGTTTTAACTCTTTCCTTTTCCTAGATGTAGTCATCAAACTAGAGTTTCTACCATTTCTAGGATCAGATTATTGTAATTAAAAAACAAAACAAAAACATTGCAAAACAACTTTGTGCGTATTCTAATAATATACAAATTTGAAAATTTGTTATGTGAACTACTATGCTAAGTAACAGATGTAGATAAAATAATGACTCAAGTATTTATGTACAGAGATATGCACTTAAATTTACAGTTTCAGGACTTACTTTTGGCTCTTTGTTAGGGATCGGTTTCTGAAATGCATTCCAGTTAGAACAGTATAAACTAGAGTAATTTATTTTTATATTTTCAGTCATCCAGTTTGGGTTTGTGACGCTGTTTGTTGCATCATTCCCACTGGCTCCATTGTTTGCACTACTAAACAACATCATTGAAATACGGCTGGATGCAAAAAAGTTTGTTACTGAGCTTCGGAGGCCAGTGGCAGTTAGAGCAAAAGATATAGGTAAGCCATTCGCTAATAGAGTCATAGTAACCTGTTAAAACAGAGCTAGCATGGTGTAGAGGTTTGGGTGTTGGACTAGAACTCCAGAAGTTCAGGGTCTGAGCCACCACTCAGCCATAGAAGCCCACTGGGTGACCTTGCAGAAGTCATTTTTCTCAGCCTCAGAGGAAGGTGATGGTAAACTCCCTTTAAACAAATATTGCCAAGGAAACACTGTGCTAGGGTTGCCCTAAATCAGAAACAACTTGGAAGCATACAAGTGCATTGTATCCAGTGCTGGCTTTGCCATACCCAAGTTGTGATGCCTGGTTTTCATCTATGCTCTTATTGCCCCCTCTTCCAAACTTGAGGGCTGGGAGACTCTCCAGAATAGAATGGGATGTGATATAGAGGATTACAATAAGAAATTGGAAAATTGGGTGCTCTCTGCTGAAGTAAAGCCACTACTTGATATATAACCCTATATTCCAGGAGCTGGGGAAGTGCAGGTTGTGGCCCTCAGGTTCATATCTGTGGCCACCATGGCTATTTTTCCAGCTCCCTCAAGGATCCACCCACCCTCCAAATATTGTCCAAAATGGCCTATAGTAGCCCTAACCCCTTTAGATCATTTTACTGTGTTTCCTGGGAGGTTCATTTTTTCAGTCCATTTTTTATCCCATCTGTGCCCTGAAAATATTTCAAAATGGCCCATAGGCTTGGAGAAATTATGGGCCATTTGGGGGCAAACTAATTTTTTAGGCTCCTTTCAAATTTAAGGTATGATGCTAAAAAGGTGTGTGTGTGTGTGTGTAAACTCCAGTTTCCTACAGGGACCAGTACAGCCTTCAGGCCTTAGCAGATTGCACAGTGCTGCTGAATCCCTTCTGTGGATCTGACCTTAGTGACATGGAGAGAACTGTAGCTGTTTGTTTATGTCTTCCTGCTTACCCCCCCCCCCCCACGTAAAACAAGCCACAACTTACAGATTCAAATCCTAATGAAAGTATTAATCAACATAATAAAAATACCAGGTGATTCTAAAAGAATGGTACAAAAGTAAAGCTGTCCTAATTTGGTTTTGCATCATTCTTTTTTAATCACCTTGTACTATAACAGAATCAGGAGACAGGGCAGAATGTTGATTCAGGTTCCACAAAAGTCTCCTGAGACGCCCAAATTTTTACAAGGCACCAGAGGCACTATCACGATGAGGGTCATATTGGCTTCTCTAGGAAGGGCATCCAAGATGCCATGTTTCTTCTGTTCACAGACCACACTTCGGTCAATAGTATAAAGCTGGATCAAATGCATGGGATATGGCATGTGGAAGGAGGTTGTTTTAAAGTATCCAAAGTCAGAGTTGTTAAGTTTTTAAGAGTTAGAACCAGCATCTTTTGTCACCTTTGACAAAGCTGAGGACATGAAGATAATCATGTATGTTAGATGCTCTTTATAGTTATCCATGTTTGTGATAACATCTGAAAGCTTAAACATCTTACCTGTCTCTTTACAGGAATATGGTATAACATCCTCAGAGCTGTAGGAAAGCTTGCTGTGATCATAAATGTGAGTGAGTTGTTTTGTTTTTTGTTTTCAGATCTTAATTACTTACAACAGCATGCCTGTTCTGTTCAATAAACCTGAAATGTTACAGCGAAGAAGTGTGGTACAGTGTGTGAAGTACTGGTTATAAGGACAGGAATCCCTTCTTCATATTCTCAGTTAACTATGACTGCATCCTCCCTGCAAAAATAATCCACTTTGACACTGCTTTAACTGCCATGGCTCCATGCTATGGAATTCTGGGAATGGTAGTTTGTTAATGCACCAGAGTGGAGCTCTGGCACCACAATTAATTACTAAGCCCAGAATCCAATAGCTTGGCCCCATGGTAGTTAAAGTGATATCAAACCAATTTTTTTCAGCAGTACACATGCAGCCTATGGAGTTCACTGGGCAGCCTTAAGAGAGTCACTTTCTCAGGCTGACTTACCCCATGAGATTGTTGAAAGGTTGAAACTACTCTCCCCAGTCTGAGTAACTTGGAACATAGTTAGGATAAAGTCCAAACCTTTTGTAAATTGCATAGGATTTTTTAATCCAATATATATATTATCTGCTATTAAAATGTCTTTCTTTAAAAAAAAATCTCTTTGACGGAATTATTCACCAGTGAAGATAATACATAATCTTCCCCTTCAAACAAAGGGCTCTTAAATGAAGCATGTTCTTTAGGACAGAGCCAGTGTGGTGTAGTGGTTTGAGCATTGGACTATGACTCTGGAAACCAGGGTTTGAATCCTCCTTTGGCCATGGAAACCCACTGGGTGACCTTAGGCAAGTCACACTTTCTCGGCCTCAGAGAGAGGCACTGGCAAAAACTCCTCTGAACAAATCTTGGCAAGAATAGGCTTGTGGTAGGCTTGCCTTAGGATTGCCATAAGTCAGAAACCACTTGATGGCACACACAATAACAGCAACAACACTGTTCTTTAGGATAATTAAGCAATTATTCCAGTAGGTGTGAACTGCTGGTGAATGTCCAGGAAAGCTGCCAACACCCACTCACACAACTGATAAGAGAGTCCTTGGCAAAAGATATACAGCAAGATGCCGAGGCAGTTCCTTTAGCAAACAACCAAGCATAGTCCAAAAGAGAGTAAGGCAAAAACAGTCCAAGGTTCATGGTTACCGAGAGCAATAATATCAGTCCAGTCCGAGGTCAGAAAAGCCAAAAGCGTGGTCAGCAGGTCCAATACAGGGTCCAGGAATCCAAAGCAGTCAAAGGTCTACAAGTCAGATACCAAAGCAGCCTTCTCTTAGGAGAACTAATAGTCTCTAACGAGAGTCCTCAGCATTTGCCACCTGTTATAAATAACACCCTGATCACAGCTGCTGCCTGCCTGATGAGGCTCTCTCTGCAAGTCACTTTGACCTTCTCAAGCCCTACTTTTCAGCTTTCCTTTGAGTAAAGGCAGGGACCTGAACATTTTCCACTATATCTTCTGAGTCCTGCTCTAATACTGGGGCTTGACTAGGCTGCTGAGCCCCAGACTCCACTGGGGCTGAGGCAGCAGAGCTGGGTCCTGGCTGGACCACCTCTACAGTAGCTGGCAGAGCAGAGCTAGGACCTGGCAGAGCAGAGCTGGGACCTGTCTCAACCTCAGGTGGCACCTGCACCTGAGGGTCCAAGTCCTCCTCCCAGTCCTCTTCCTCATGGCTGGCCATGACAGTGAAAATTGATCACCCCATACTTCTTGACCACAGAGTTCCAGCTGGATCCTTCCCAATCAATGGAAATTAGAGAACATATAATAATATTATTAATAATAAAATATTTATTTATATCCTGCCTCTCCCTTCCGGGATTTAGGCAGGTTTTCTTCTCATCTTCTTTTTTCTTCTCATAATGTTTTTGCTGGCTCTTCTATGTTTCTTGCCACAGTCTCTGTAACAGTGACAAATGTGCCTCTCTCATTCACACTACTCTTGTTTTGCTTTCATGGAAAAAATCAAACTTGCATTGTTTTACTTAATATCCCCCACTCCTCTTTCTGAGACAGGGAATTTAGGCAGGCTTTATGAGATCAATTTCTTTTGGAGAAGACAACATGATTGCCATATTCTATTTATTTGTAAATGCACCAGTATTTCAGGAAGCACAGAGCAAGCATACAAACAGGTAGTGCTAGGCTCAAATCAACACCAACTCCTAAAGACCCACTAGTATCCCTCCCCACAGTGTTACTTAATGTGTCAAATAATGTGTCAAAATATTCTTACAGCCCCTCATCAGATGAGTCTGATTCTTATTCCAAGTATTTATAATGTTCTCCATCAGCCACCACGTGAATGCAACAAATTTGGAGATGGAACAGCTTTTCTAAATACAGTACTATGGCATGGCATAAACATTATTATATTCATCTCATGTATAACACAACTGACTAAGGGTTCTCCCTGTCTCCCCTCCCCCCCCCTCCATTTTGTATGCCTTGCTTATCATAATATTACACAGCAAAACTAGTTAAAAGCTGAAGGCATATAATATTTATAAAAAGTTGTATGGCCTGTTTATCTTGATGTATTTAACAGCCTTGTTAAAATGGATGTTTTTGTACAATGCAGTGGTAGTTTATTTAGAGACTTGGGCTGTATCCACACTGCAGAATCCATTTTGACACCACTTCAACTCCTATGGCTCAATGCTGTGGAATTCTGGAAACTGTAGTTTATTGTGGCACCAGAACTCTCTGACAGAGAAGGCTAATGCCTCACAAAACTACAGCTCCCAGAATTCCATAGCATTGAGCCATGGCAGTTAAAGTGGTATCATACTGGATTATTTCTGCAGTGCAGATGCATCCTTGGTTGAATTTCAGTTATGTGCAACACTTGACAGTACTATCAGGGAGTCTGCCAGGGAATTGTTGTTGCTGAAAGAGAGGAAAACACCATGATGTTCTGAGTAATTTTTTTTTGAAAGTATAGAAGCATTGCAATGTTGTTGTTTTTTTAAAAAAAAAACCAACAGAATTTCTTGTTATGATTTATGGTCAAGTTGGTTTCAACTTATGGCGGCCCTAAGAATGGGAGCCATCTAAGATCCTGGTCATCTAAAGTTCTGCTGAGAAAACTGAGAGTAATGTCTTCCCATTTTCCCACTGCCTTCTACTATACTTCATTATCTACTTCATTATAATATTTTCTTGTAAGTCATGTTGTCTCATGATGTGTCCACAGTATGAAAACTGAAATTTAGTCATTTTGGTTTC
The DNA here is from genome assembly GCA_034509955.1 of Urosaurus nigricauda. Classification (NCBI taxonomy): domain Eukaryota; kingdom Metazoa; phylum Chordata; class Lepidosauria; order Squamata; family Phrynosomatidae; genus Urosaurus; species Urosaurus nigricauda. The sequence goes on along the minus strand of JAOEGL010000001.1, from coordinate 85,155,010 downwards.
TAGTGAGAGTTCAGGAATCCTTAGGTGGAAGTGACCATGTTCTCCTGGAGTTTGTTATACAGTGGAAGGGAGAAGCTAGGCATAATCAGACACGCACTCTAGATTTTAGGAGAGCTGATTTCAATAAACTAAGAGAAATACTGGGGGTGAACCCATGGTCAGGAATACTAAAAGAGAAGGGAGTTCAAGACAGATGGGAGTTTCTCAAAAAGGAGATACTGAAGGCACAATTTCAAGCAGTTCCAATGAGAAAGAAAAATGGAAGATGTCTCAAGAAGCCAGGATGGATGACTAAGGAACTTTCAACTGAGCTAAGTTTTAAACGGAACATGTATAAGAAATAGAAAAATGGGGAAATCACCAAAGAAGAATTCAAACAAATAGCAAGCATGTGTAGGGATAAAGTCAGAAAAGCTAAAGCGCAGAATGAACTCAGGCTTGCTAGAGAGTTTAAGAACAATAAAAAGGGCTTTTTTGGATATGCCCACAGCAAAAGGAAGAATAAGGAAACGGTTGGGCCACTGCATGCAGAAGATGGCAAAATGCTAACAGGGGACAGAGAAAAGGCAGAATTACTCAACACCTTCTTTGATTCAATCTTCTCAGAAAGGGCAAAGGGTGCTCAACCTAAGGATAATGGAGCAGAAGACAGAATAGAGGAATTTCAGCACAGAATAAGTAAAGAGATAGTACAGGAATACCTGGTTAACCTAAATGAATATAAGACTCCAGGACCAGATTAACTGCATCCAAGGGTATTAAAAGAACTGGCAAATATAACATCAGAACCACTGGCAATAATCTTTGAGAACTCCTGGAGAACAGGAGAAGTCCCAGCAGACTGGAGGAGGGCAAACGTTGTCCCCATCTTCAAAAAGGGAAAAAAAGAGGATCCCAACAATTATCGTCCAGTTAGTCTGACATCAATTCCAGGAAACATTCTAGAGCAGATCATTAAACAGAGAGTCTGTGAACATTTAGAAGCCAACGCCATAATCACAAAAAGTCAACATAGGTTTCAGAGAAACAAGTCATGCCAAACAAACCTGATCTCTTTTTTTTTGATAAAGTTTCCAGCTTGGTGGATGAAGGGAATGCTGTGGATATAGTATAACTCGATTTCAGTAAGGCCTTTGACAGGTTCTCCATGACATTCTTGCAAACAAGCTTGCAAAATGTGGGATAGGCAAGTTAACTGTTACATGGATTTGTAACTGGTTGACTGGCCGAACTCAAAGGGTGCTCAACAATGGCTCCTTTTCATCCTGGAGAGAAGTGACCAGTGGGATTCCACAGGGCTCTCTCCTGGGCCCAGTGCTATTCAACATCTTTATTAATGATTTGGATGACAGAATTGGGGCGTATTTATTAAATTTGCAGATGACACTAAACTAGGAGGAGTAGCTAATACCCCAGAGGACAGGATGAAAATTCAAAATGACCTGAATAGACTAGAAAGCTGGCCCAATGCTAACAAGATGAAATTCAACACAGAGAAATGTAAGGTTCTGCACTTAGGGAGGAAAAATGAAATGCACAGATATAGGATGGGGGACACCTGGCTGAATGAGACCACATGTGAAAGGGATCTAGGAGTCCAAGTAGACCATAAGCTGAACTTTAGTCAACAGTGCAATGCGGCAGCAAAAAAGGCCAATGCAATTTTAGGCTGCATCAATAGAAGTATAGTGTCTAGATCAAGGGCAGTAATAGTGCCACTCTATTCTGGTTTGGTCAGGCCCCATCTGGAATACTGTGTCCAGTTCTGGGCACCACAATTCAAAAAAGATGTGGAGAAACTGGAGTGTGTCCAGAGGAGGGCAGCTAAGATGGTGAGGGGTCTGGAGGCCATGCCCTACGAGGAGTGACTTAGGGAACTGGGGATGTTTAGCCTGGAGAAGAGAAGGTTAAGAGGTGATATGATAGCCCTGTTTAAATATTTGAAGGGATGTCATATTGAGGAGGGAGCAAGCTTGCTTTCTGCTGCTCCAGAGACTAGGATGCGGAATAATGGATATAAACTGCAGGAAAAGAGATTCCACCTCAACATTAGAAGGAACTTCCTGACAGTAAGGGCTGTTTGACAGTGGAACACACTCCCTTGGAGTGTGGTGGAGTCTCCTTCCTTAGAGATCTTTAAGCAGAGGCTGGATGGTCATCTGTCAGGGATGCTTTGACTTGGAGTTCCTGCATGGCAGGGGGTTGGACTGGATGGCCCTTGTGGTCTCTTCCAACTCAATGATTCTATGCTCTAGGACCCATTTCTTGGCTTTTGGGGCAGTGAGATTATTCACTTCCTGTAATCTCACAGCACACCACCATAAAAATCTCAGAGATCATCAAGTACTAATTTCATTATTTTTCTGGTGAAATGTCCACCAAATAGTGGGAGTGATTGATCTCCTGTATGCTGTTAGCATGGCATAAATATATATACCAGTGTATGCTATGCTGAATCTCAAATTTGCACATCTGATTGTGCCACTGACACCATGGCCTTCAGCTGACCCATCATGCAACAGTCAATGAACTCCCTGTCCACCAAATCATAATAATGTATGACATCCATATGGGAGACACTTCTATGTGTGTTTGTATAACAAATTGTACCGGGGACCATATTTACAAAGCCTCCGAGAAAGCACAAACACTTGCACAACTATTTTTGTGCTAGTATAGTGCCCCAACAAAACTCCATCCAATATATTTAGGGAGGTATCCATAAAGATGGGCTGTAGCAAGTTCCCAGCCTGAACCTTTTGCTCTAGCTCTTGCTATTACCTTACCTTCCCTCACTCCCTGCCCCTAGCTCCTCCTTCTTCCCTCTCTGTGATTCTTCAAGGATCATTGTCTCTGACCGCTGTCTCAATTGCAACCTTACCCAAGTCTGTTGCATCATTCTCTTTTTCCCTCAAGTGCAGACAGTTCTTGTAGTCATGTTGGCAGAACATCCCAAATATGGGAAAGTCTGTGGAAAGGTGGAATAAAAATAGGTGAGTGGAATTAGGCCACTCTATGCTAATATCAATAGCAAAACAAAACAAAACAACAAAAAACCTGCAAGTCCCTTTAAAAGCTAGGGTCTATCCAGAATGGCTGAAAAGTCTCAAATTTTATTCCTGTTCTTTATGATTTTATACTGGGTTAAAATAATCTGACCTGGGGAGCTGGTACAAAGAGTCTCTGATCATAGCAGGATCTGACAGAAAATATGCTGAGATGAACAAAATGTGCCCGAAATCTCCACAAAAAACTATGGATGCCGGCCAATCCATGCAGTTATCAAGGGAAACAACATGGGCCACAATAATCTCAGAAGATCCTCACCACTACTCTATTCCTGTGGGAAAAGAAAGTGATTGTAAGTTACCCAAATACAGAGTATTGTAGCCTCTTCACTCTAATGGTACCCGTCCTGTCCACACCAGTAAATCTTCAGATTAATTATAATAAAAAAGTAAACAGAAAAAAGAAGTAAAAGTAACATTTTCAGGATTTGCGCCTTCCACTGAGGTGTTTTGTTTTTTTACATGAGAACTTCTGTGTTGATTTGTCATCTCTTTTGTGTTGTGTTATGATCAAGCATGTGGTACATTTGAAACAAAATTAGAACAATCTGTGGTGTTCTTTGAAAATTTTTCTAACTGGACCATTTGCATCAGCAGGTTCAAGCTAACACATGCAGGATGGTGTTATTGTTGTTGTTTTGTGGCGGGGTGGGGGGGGCTATGTGGCCATGTTCTAGAAGAGTTTATTCCTGATGTTTCAGCAGCATCTGTGGTTGGCATTCTCTGAAGATGCCAGCCACAGACGCTGGCAAAACATCAGAAATATACTCTTCTAGAACATGACCACATAGCCCAAATAGCCCATAGAATATGGCCACACAGCCCCCCCCAAAAAAAAACAAAACAAAAAAAACAAAACTATGGATGCCGATCATGAAAGCCTTCAACTTCACATGCAGGGTGGTTTACTGTGTACAGGTTAGCAAAGGCAAAGGGGAGTTATTTCATGGGCAGAATAAAACAAAACAAAATATATGGACCCAAAACAGGGGACATCAAGATTCCACATAATGCACTTCAACTAATAGCATATTGCAATTAGACAATTAATCCCCACATTTCCTGAAGGACCTCTTGTTTATTTGCCCATGTGATGTCCTCTCTTCACTTAGTCTCAGTGGCTCATTCTTAATTATTTGCTGCAGTTCTGTAGTTTGACCATAACATTTTATAATACAAAGGAAAAATGGCCTGCAGATCTAATCATATAATGACTCCAAAAAAGAGCAGAGGAGTACTAGGGAAATATAGCTTGAGCGCACATACACAATTATTAAAACTAAGGAAAAGTACAAATTTGTACTAGAAACTAACAGACACACAAACAAGATTAACACTGTAGTTGAGTACTCACAGAAGTAAGAGCAAATACCAAACTAAAACTCTAAGAGAAATTGGAGGGGGTGCACCAGGATGTTTATTTATTTATTTTATATAGGGAGGGTTAAAATTACCTGCCAGTCTTGACCCCACCACTACCCCATTAAAATCCATCTCCAATGTTCCTAAATGATATAACTGAAGAGATTGATCTACAAGTGCTACTGGGAAGGAGGTGGCTGAATCTGCTTATGTAATTAGTCCAGCATTGCCTGAATACTGTGCTCATTCTTTACTCTTATGGCTTAGGCATTTGTGATCTCATTCACATCTGACTTCATTCCACGCCTCGTGTACCTGTATATGTACAGTGAGAGTGGCACCATGCATGGCTTCGTGAACCATACGCTATCCTATTTTAATGTCAGCGATTTTCAAGAAGGAACAGCTCCAAATTATCCTATGGAGCTTGGCTACCCAGTCCAAATATGCAGGTACATAATATTATTTCCTTGGAACAGTTTTTCCTTAGGCTATTCCCAGTGATATTGATGCATTTCACAAAGTTTCATATTTAGTTTCCATGCACTGGTTTTCAGTAATGTGTACTTCAGTGTAGACTTCTTGCTGTTGCTTTCTCCCTTCTCCCATTCTGCATCAATTATGCATACATTATTTCAAAAGTCTGCTGCTCTGAGCCATACTAAGGACTTAGCCATCCTCACTTTAACTTCTGCTTTAATTGCCAAAGGTCCAGCGCCACACACAAAGCTTGCTGGATCTGGAAGGCAAGGGTCTTTGCCTGTTTAGTATTTTTTAATTTTAAAAAAATTACTGGAAAAGGTCTATATCAGTGGTTCTCAAAAACTGTGGGGCGGGACCCCTGGATTGGGCACAAAAGTTGCTCAAGGGAGGGGACAAGATTTGAAGGCCCTGGTCCCTCCTCATTCTCATCCTCTGCTTCCCAAACATGTTTTAGCTACTTTTAGTAAAATACAGTAGCTTGGGTTGGGAAGCAGACTGAGGACTCTTTCAGATGTGGGAAATTGGAAGTATAATCCAAAGGCAATCCAAATGCAATCATGGGGTTTCACGTTATTGAATTAGAGCTTCTCACACAATTTCGGGCAAAAGGGAAGTCACTCCGAATGCAATCATAGGTTTCACGTTATTGTGAATTAAAGCTTCTCACGCAATTTCGGGCAAGGGGGGGTCATTTTCGGGTAATGGGAAGTCATTCCGAACGCCTTCCGAATGCAATGGGGATTCACATAAATTTGCTAAACAAGCGAATTCACGTGAATTCGCATTGGCTGCATTCGAAGTTGGGAGAAATTCCTCCAGTGTGAAAGAGTCCTGAATGTCAGGCAAAATTGCCTTCCACAGCCTGTGGAGAGGTGGGGGCTTTTTAAGTTAAATTCTGGAAAATAGGGGTGGTGCATGGTAAGGTAGACTGGTGCCTTTAGGGCTGGCTACACTTTGCCCACCTCTGACTTAAAGTCAGTGATTCCTTTCCTTAACATGCTTCTAGGGTTCACTAGCTTCCATGAAAGCTCCTCTCCTTAAGGCATTGCCTAAGGCTTCCAGACAGGATAACAATGCCAGCTCATTTGGTTCCTACATTCAAAAACCAGTAAGAATACTAATACAATCCTAAACCATCTTACTTCACTCATCCAGTGTTAGCACTTGCACTGACAAATCCAACATGCTATGGGAAACATTCCATGAATAATTATTACCTGCAGAAGCCCCCTAAACAATTTCTATGGCACTTTTGGCATGGAAAGCTGTTGCTGCTGCTTACTCGCCTTCATCTTTACTGAAATCTTTTCCCAAGCTTTTCAAACATGCAATACAAGCCAGTAACAGTGGGCTCCCCCAATTAACCAGCCTTTAACACATGTGATTCAGGAAGGCCCAAAATACCTGTTGTTTTGGTAGCTAGTGGCAGTGCTTCAAATGACAACTGATCCTTCAAAAGACTATAGTCAGCCCTTAGTATCCATAGATTCAACCACCCATAGCTTGAAAATATTTCCTCCCTCCAAAACTGTAAAAAGCAAAACTTGATTTTGCTATTTTATGTAAATGGCACCATTTTACTAAGCCATAGTATATAATGTGACTTGAGTATCCACAGATTTTTATATCCCTGATGGTTCCTTGAACCAAACCCCAACAGATATCAATGGCCCATTATACTAAATAAGTCCAGTCAACTTCTACACTCTAATGGTCCATAAACTTTAGATTTCTGTTTGCTTGTTGTTGAAAAGGCAGGAATCGAGCTTTAAATCTGAGACTAGATCTGTTCTCTTAGTAGCTGGCGAGGAAGACATATGCCCAGCTATAAATATAACAATTCACATATGCTAGAATAAACTAATAAACAAATTGCATAGCCTCCCTCAATTCCCTTTACAAGTCTAAACTTATAAGATTCCTTCATATTCAGGCCAAGCTGAAATACAGTCTCATCCTATAAACAAGCTGTTCTGTTAAAGGTACTCTTTAAACCAGAGTGGGCAAAGTGAAGCTCCAAGGCCATATTTGGCCCTTAAATACCACTTTGGTGGCCCATGAAGCCTGCCACCATCCCCCCAAAACTCCTGATTTGCAGTTAATTTTTGCCCTAATATCACCTAGAAAGTTCCCGAAACACATAAAAACCTGTGATAATACCCAGCCTCACAAGCAGCCCAGACTCCCTACAGCTCCAAAAAGATCTCCATTTTTTTCTGTAGTTACTCTCAAAAAATGGTGACAAGAGGAGGAACCTTCACTTCTTGTTACCATTTTTAGAAGGTCTGTAGAGAAAATATGTCCTTTTTCTTCTGCACTCATTCTCAAAATGGCAACAGGATGGATTCTGTATTTATTTCCTGTCACTATTTTGAGAAGGTTTGCAATGGAAAACAATGGTGTTTAGGCTTGCTGGGAGGGGATTAACCTGTGGTGGGGGCTTGGAGGGAATTGGCCTCTAGTCCCCATCCAGTAGCCCACCCTGCTCTAAACCAAAGATGGTACCCTTCCGTCTTTTCACAAAAGTATTTCTTCTGCCTCTTTTTCCCTGTGTCTTTGACCTCAACCATTTTTAAGAGAAGGTATACTAAGGTGTCTTTCACTAAAACCCATGCTTCAATGCACAAGAATGAATGGAAGCACTTGCACAGTACATTGGGTTCCCAGAATACTTATAAGCGACCCTATCGTCCCACCCAATCATTGAATAGAATGACTTCTCCACCCTTGATCTCCAAGCAACTATTTCCCTAGAGAAATATATACAGTACTTAGTGCAAGCCACCTTATCCTATTACAAAATAAGGTTTACTTTATTACATATTCTTTTTCAGCCCTCCTAAATGAGGCAAAAAAGAATATTAGTATCCTTCCCAAGTAGGAGGAAGTCTGCAGATAGTGAGGGCCCATTGTTGTTGTGTAATATGCAAGGGAGACATTACACTGGAGAAATAGGAAGGCAGCCACTTCCAGCACCTCCTCCTCTTGTTGTGTATTTGAGAGAGAAATTTAGGCAGAAGGCAGTTTGCAGGTAAGGGAGGGGGCTGGGTGAGATTACTCTTAGTTCCCTTTGGTTGGTGCAGGCAAAAATTAAGAAGGTTTTAATCAATCAACAAGTTCATAAAGATCAGTGGTTCCCAAACTTTGATCCTCCAGATGTTTTGGACTTCAGCTCGCAGAATTCCTGACAGTTGGCAATTTAGCTGGGGCTTTTGGGAGTTGAAGTCCAAGACACCTGGAAGACTAAAGTTTGGGAACCACTGATATAGATGATAACAGACCTTATGCCTTGTTGGATGGCTAGGGCCTTTCACAATACTAAACTAAACACTGTGATTCTGCTTTAACTGGCTGCATCCTGTGAAATCCTGTGGTTTTGAGGCACTAGAACTCTCTGGCCAGAAATCAGATATAAATATATGGGCAGGTTCCTGCAGCAGGGAGATGTAACATGAAATGATCCCAAGGTTTCAGTGAATGTCATTATTCTGTGTCTGGCTATAGAATAGGGTTGCCAAGTTTTTCTGACTCCAGCATAGCCAATTTCAGACACATTAGGCTGGCCTGTATAAAACCCATCTCAAATTTCATGAGAGGAGGACTCCTTGTAAGATTTCCATGCTCTTGTGAGATTTGAGATATTGTGGGAAATCTTGTGAAAGGCCTCTTCTCATAAGACTTGAGGTGGGCCTTATATTGGCCTGCCTTATGTGTTCCTCTTTTAGCCATCTGTAGAACACATTTAATGACTATGGAGATGCAAGAGCTACATACAGCCACTGTATGAGATGAGTAGAGAATTCCATGCCAGTTATGTTTATTAATGAATGATTGAATAAATGAAATGAGCACTCAGCATTTTCCTCCCAAAAAGGAGTTGTTCAGAGAAGCTTATACCCTTAGGTATAAGGTATACAGCCATTAGGGTTCTGTCCAGATGGCTCTTAAACATACCCTTATCCTGCCTCATTCAAAAAATGTATGGAGACAACACATCCTACCCTTGAGGAGCCCTCAAGCATTTTGCTACCGATTCTACCTATTTTCCTTTTACCAAAAACAGGATGAAAAAAAAACCCTGACAGAATAGTTGTTTTATGTCCTTTGATTGTCAACACTAGGAACTGTCTGTCCAGAAGGGAGTAAAATGGTTATATTATGAATAGAAAAGAATAGGAGAATGTATGATTACCAGATCAGAGAACTGACATAATTCCCAAAATTCCACAGCAGAACACTGCATTTCATCCATCTCTCATTTTTATCCCATGCTGTTCAGGTTTTTTATGAGTTTCCTGAAGATAAGTACTTCCTCCTCCCATACGTAGTTGTTTCTGTCTTTCACCCCACAATAATAATAATATTAAATCCATGTACCTGTGAATGCAAACATCTGTAGCAACCACTTTCTTTATTTAGTGCTACCCTTATCGTGAGGATTGAACCCTGTTCAGGCTTTACTCACCGCACTTTCTTGAACACAAGAGCCTGAGAGCACGTAACCCAGCGCACTCTGCTGTGACTTTACTTACATAAAAAATGAGGCATTTCCCTTTCATATGGAGAGACTCCATGTGAACAAGATCACTGGGAAACCAGGGATTTTGCTTTTATGGAAAGCTTCATGCATACAGGAACATCTCCTCTTCAGAAATGTTTCTTTTCGCTTGGGGAAAACAATGGTGAAGACAAGGCAAGAAACTCTCTTGCACTAATGTTCACAAAAATGTGGTGAGTATATGCCTGAACAATAGTCATTTGTTGTGCAGTTTGACCTCACGCTAGCAATGTTACAGAGTTGGATCTGCAATTGTGAGATAGGAGACAAAGAGAAAGCAGCAACCCCATAACCATATAGGTATTTTTTATTACTTCTTCCATCTCCCCTCCCCCTCCCCCCAAACAAAAAAAGAATCTGCTAAGGAAGGGATGGCAGAATAGCTGCACAGTGTGTTTTCTTTGAAACTGCTATAAAACAGGAATCCTACTGTCTGGCAGCAACTTTAGACTTGCCTCATGTTAGTCCCCACTTGAGTACACCTGTTAAATCAATGGGGTTTACTTACTTGTTGACACACCATTCAGTAATTGAGTAAATAGCTCCACTGTAGTTGGGAGTAACTAATAGAATTAAGGCCTTAATGTCCAAACTACCTTTAGTTTTGGAAATAGATCCAAATCCTCTTTGAAATAATCTTACAGTGATTCTTCTTTTTCCTATGAAGTGAGCCCAGATCAATCAATAGATTTTAAAGATGATAGTATTTTGAAGCTTTTAGCTCATTACTCACTTTTATACATAAGCCCTTTCTGTTCATGAACATACTTACCATAGTCACAGAAAGAGAGTCATAGATGCCCTTTACAGTTTATATATAAGGATACACCCAGAGGTGAATATGACAAGGACACAGGAATCAAGATAGGCAACATGACAACAGTACATTCAACACGCCAGCTGCCTGGCTATTGTCAGACTTTTTCTTTTTGCCTGCATAAAAAGAAAAATAATTTTATGTTATTTTATAAACTTCATCAAAACCATGCATATCTGCAGATTTTCAAGCTTCTTTGCAAGACTATTGCTACATGTATACAGCCAGATAGAGAGAGCAATAAATATTAAACGTTAAGAACTTACGTATATTCAGTCATGATTCACACCAATTGAAACTTATTCATTCTCTGTTGTCTCATTTTACAGGTACAAAGATTATAGAGAGCCCCCATGGTCTGAAAATAAATATGAAATTGCAAAAGATTTCTGGGCTGTGCTCGCAGCAAGATTAGCATTTGTAATAGTGTTCCAGGTAAAGCACACCAAAGCCTTTCAATAACACAAAGTGATTGCAGTGAAACTAACCAAAAACAGATGGCATATTTAGAGTGCCATAATGTCTACCAGAAGCAGTTTTAAAAAGAAAGTTTTTTGTTCAAATCAACACACTGTGAAGAATTTCATAGGTTACCACAGAACACAAAATGGTACTTCTGCCATTCTATTTCTTCCATCCTCCTGGTAACATCTAATGTAACATAGCACATTATGTGCTATATATCTCTATGTTTCACTGTTGGTAGCCAGTATTGTGAGGTGGGGATGAGTGTCACTGCTTATATGTAGTGTAACTAAGATGAGAAGGTAAACAGATATGGAACAGCAGGAATTATATGTTCTGTCTTTAAACAAGATACACTCTTCCAACATATGGAGCTACCTCAAAAGGTTATCAGGATTATTGGGCTAAATTAAGGGATTTTAACACTCTAAAGTTCTGTAAATCTGTACTTACAAAGTTTTGGAGTTGGTAGAGACGTAGCTCAACATTATGTTGGTGCTTCCAGCACTGAAATCCAGATCACTTACTCAGCAACATGATTTTCTTTTGAAGCTAGGAAGCATAGCTGACCACTAGCCATACTTCCTGTAGTGGCTGGCATGTCATGTTGCTTTGCCAGCCACCGCAGGTGTCCTTTCACAGTACACTGTGATTCCATTTTAGCTGTTATGACAACATCTTATGAAATCTTGGGGATTTGTTGTTTTGTTGTATGTTTATATAAACTTAATTTTAAAAAAATAAAAAAGAAATCTTGGGTTTGTAGTTTTATGAAGCACTAGAGGTCTCTGGCAGAGAATTCTAAGCCCTGTTCTATAAACTGCAAATCCTAGGATTCCATAGAATGGAACTATGACAGTTAAAGTAAATCATAGCACAATAATTCTACAAAGTAAACAAATGAGTGATTAACAGCCACATTTCCTGTAGTAGCCTGAGAGAGCATCACGTCACTGAGTAAAGTAGGGTGGATTTCAGTTTTAGAAGCAGGAAATGGACTCTTCACTATCTAAATTGAATGTAAAGGAAGAGAAAAGGCAGAAAGATGTTGTCCAGTTTGCCCACCCATCCTCTATTAAGCAAAAAAGGCATGTGTATTGTGTCAGATACACTGAAATGACAACAGCCTCTCATGTCATTAATACAGATGAAAAATAAGTTGTGCTCTTAACACAGTATACTTTTTCCTGATTAATTTTCCTGTAAGAAAAAGTTAACTATAAGAAAAGAGCGACTATGTACAAACTGGTATCTGTGCACATTATCTACGCTTATGTCCTTAAATCTTTATCCATGTACATTATGAGATCCTGCATGGTGTAGTGGTACAGTGGTTTGAGCACTGGGCTACAACTTTGGAGGCCAGGGTTCAAATTCCCACTAAGTGATGGAAACCCACTAGGTGATCTTGGGCAAGTCAAACTTTCTCAGCCTCAGAGAAAGGTAAAGGCAAACACCTTATGACCAAATCTTGTCAAGAAAATCCTGTGATGGGGTAGCCTTAGGGACACCATAAACCAGAAACAACCTTAAGACGTGCATGTACACACACATAGTGCAAAGAGCGATCAATCAACATCAGTTTCACACAACTTTGGTTTATAAAAATTTGCTTTTTGCATGATTAGAAACATACATTTAAGATGCAATATCTAACCAAATGCTTACATTTTTAAAAAGCGCCATGGATTATATGTATCACATACATGGACATGCTTAACCCTCTATATAGAATTCAAAAGTGTTTAATTATTGTTGTCCTTTATTTTCCCTTTGCCAACATTTTTTCAATATTTATTTTTCAGAACTTAGTAATGTTTATGAGCGACTTTGTGGACTGGATTATCCCAGACATTCCCAAAGACATCAGTCAGCAAATACATAAGGAAAAAGTTCTGATGGTAGAAGTCTTCATGAAGGAAGAACAGGGGAAGCTGCAATTGCTAGAAACCTGGAGGGACAAGGATAAAAGGAAAGGTGAAAACTGTAATAACCATAGCCCTAGATCATCCATGAGCCACAGAGGGAGTGTATCTTCCTGTCATTCATGTCATGTTAACGTGTAGAAGAAGAAGTTGTTCTTACGCTGGGGGGCATTCCATTCCTAAACAAGCCATTACTTAAATAATAGGACTTGATCCTTTAACAACCTGGTGCATGTTTAAGCATATGCAACCATTTTGCTTATATCTATGTGAGAAATAATGTTCTTACAAAAAATGGAGGACCATATTTTGTTTCTGACAAGATTTTTTTTCTTTTTTGCACAAAATGTAATGCAGGGATTTTTTTACATATATATAGGCATTATATATATATATTACATGATTAGCTTATAACTATCACTGTTTTTATTTCTTAAGAAAAGCAGGTAGGATTCTATAGGATCTTCTCTGAGAAATTTATTTTAGTTTATTTATTTTTTCAAAAAGGACAGAAAGTAAGACTCAGATAACAAGTATTGGAATAATTATGGACTCTCCATTCTTGGGAGGTTAAGATATGCAAAACAAAATAAACAGTGTACTACAGAGTGCTTCCTTGCAAGATTATGGCAGAAAAGCTCTAGGCTTGAATCTGCTGTTATTGTTTTTAATTTTTGCAAGCAGAAGTCTTCGGTATTTTCTTTGCCTTTATGCTGAACCCACTGTGTTTTCTCTTAAGTGAAAGCTGTGGCAAGAATGCTTTTATTTTTCATGAAGGGCTCTTGCCTTGGTAGAATTCATCACTTCAATTGCAGTTCACTCACTCTAATGATCAAAATGGTCTGAATAGCAGCATTGTTACCTTTATCCTAGCACTACTGAGAGCAGTTCATCTGAATATCTTTCGTTTTCTCTTACCTGAAAGAACAAAGGGTTGGTGGAAGAGCATTTAGTTTAGTAATCCAGAGTGCCTAGTGCACATTCCAGAGGAGGTCCATAGGACAAGAAAGAATATTAGCAACAGCACAATTCCCTCAAGCACTGAGGGGCCTTTTTAAAAACTGCCCTGAATTAAAGAGCACACAGAGATCTACTAGCAAATTGCACTGCCCACCACAAACTTAGAAACCTTGTTGCTGAAGGAATACATTGAGTAAATGTGTTCCCTAAGCAATTGTGTTTAGATGTCATCCCTGCTCAGTATGCCCAAAAATTGCATATATGATAATGCTTGATCTTTCCAAATACCATGGGACCCTCAGCATTTCACTAACAGAATATCCTCATGGTTCACAGCTACCTTTAGCTCAACAATTATAATGCAACAACTCAGTTCCTTCAGAAAATCTACTGAGCAATTGGAACATTTGCTGTTTACTAAGGTACAGTATGAGGTCTGTTTTAGTTACAAACAACAGTGAATAGAGGAGAATATGCTCCTTCTCTTGTAGTACTATAATTCAGGAGCACACACTGAAACTGGACTGCAGTAAATTCAGAATGGAGCTAGCATGGTGTAGTGGTTTGAGAGATGAACTATTACTCTTGAGACCTGTGTTCAAATCTCTACTCAGCTATAGAAACCCACATTAGGCAAATTACACTCTCTCAGCCCCAGAGAAAAGCATAGGCAAACCCCCCCTCAAGAAATCTTGCTAAGAAAACTCTGTAGTAGGGTCACCTTAGGATCACCATAAGCCAGAAATGACCTGAAGGCACACAACAACAACAGTCATAATAGACAAAAAGAAAGTGCCTTTCATACAATTCCTAATGAAGATATTACATATATTACTCAAAGATCCAGTGGTGGCCACTAGCTGAGTTAATTGTTAAATGGGATTAGACAAAACTAAAGAATGTAGGTCTAGCAGTGTCAATTAGCTATGATAAGTAGAAAAACCAACTTGATAAAGGTAGGGAATTTTACTGTTTTGGACTGTGGTCCCCAGAATCCCAGGCTACTGGGAAGGGAGAACTTTATGGGGCTTCTTGCCTTGCTGTACCTCAAGCCAATCTGCAAATAATGCTTCCTTTTAAGTCAGAAAGCACTTTGGTAGGCCGCTTGGGTGTTTGGCCACTGCTGGAATCAAGATGCTGGACTAGGAAGCTATAGCAGGGGTCATTTTCTAGGTAATTGGGGTCTACTGTACTCACCTTTTCCAAGGCACTTACACACAATCTGAACAATAGCAATATTAGACTAAACCTCTAGAACCCTTTGTTGCACCTTTCTTTCCCTTTCTTTCTTTCTCGTTCACTGTATTATCTCTTTTTGTAATTCCATTTGTATGAACTTCACATACTTTACATTTTTAGTAGGATTAAAAGCTGTTTACAGTTGTCTTCCAGATAAGAGTTTTCAGAAGCTGTGGCCGAACATGGCAATGAAAGTTCCATAAGAATTTCTTATTCTTCCTGGTTTGGTATTTATCTCTCCGTTTGAAATATGTAGAGCAAAATGCATGAAATTGGCATTAAGCCTGCTTTCAAAGAGTAGTAAAGGTACTGAGGATGTATAGTGACAGTTTTGTAATCCATGTCCACTCAGAAAGCAGCAGGTGGAAATAAAGAGGAGGAATATGGAAGAAGTAAAAAATGAATCGCAGTTCTGGAAAGAATCAATAAGCCAAGTTGAAGGAAGGAGAGTGCACCAAAAATGGTGGGAAGTGATACCCATCTGTAAATATATTATAGGAGTTTATCACACAAAGGGAATTGGAAGTATAATCCAATGGCAATCTGAATGCAATCATGGGGTTTCGTGTGAGTGCGTGATAGCTGATCACACACATTTTCGGGCAAAGGGAAGTCCTTCTGAACACAATCATGGGGTTTTGCGTGATTGCGTGAGAAATTATCACACACAATTTTCGGCACTGGGGGCAATTTTGGGCAGTTCTGAACGCAATGCAGTGTCAATATGCAATCAAGTAAATTCGCTGAACTAGTGAATTTACTCAATTCCAAACTGGCCTCACTTCCATTTCTTTCGAAATTGAGAGAAAATTCCTCCCATGTGATAAACTCCATTATAGTTTCTGTTACAGAGTTATTCTTGGGGATTTGGATACTATTGAAGATTACTTTCTTTCCTTGTTTACCAAAAGATTAAGATCATGATTGGAGTTTTGTGAATGTGGAGGAGTATGTCTCCAGTTTTGAATTACAAAATGAACAATGTGATTAGCGAGTGGCTTATTTCTCTCTCTCTCTCTCTCTCTCTCTCTCTCTCTCTCAAGTTCTGTTGGTTTCTGTCCCCTCTTTGACACAGAGAACACTACACTGCATATACTCTTTCCTGGCCTTCCTATAGAGTTTTCAGTATTCAGGGTTAACAGTATCCCATCAGTTTTATCCATTCCATCCCAAATACTGTATGTTCTTTTTTCCTTTATTCCCAGGTGATCCAGTTACTTATCTTGGCTGGAAGGCTTGTAACATTATCATTCATGTTCTCTCTCTCTCTCTCTCTCTCTCTCTCTCTCTCATATATATATATATATATATATATAATAACCTGGGGGGAAATCCATTTTCCTTTCTATCCCAAAATGAGCTGCAGGAACTTACATGGCATAGTAACATAGCTCTAATGACTTGGTATAGTAGCATAGATCAAGTATCCAGGTGAGCATAAATAAAATCCTAGCTGCAAAAACCTAGGTAACTTTCAAGGTCATTTTTTTACTATACTGAAATATGGGTGGTCAACTACAAAATATATATGCCACTCTTCAAATCTTAAGGGCATGTGTGTATTAAAAAAAATGTGCCTTTTAAAAATATTTGGAAATGTCAAGAAAGGCTTTTAAACAACTACTATAATCTTTAGCATTTATGTAGCACTTTTAAGTGTTTGATGTTTTTCAGACATACAGTATGACCCACCATATCCACAAGACCAGTACCCAGTTTCACTTACCTACATCTGAAGAAAAAAAAGCTCTCTCCAGGCATTTTCTAGGTCTTTCAATGTCAGGGAGAAGTTCACCATAGAGTCACACTGCAGGTATTCTCTCTAGGAATCTCTAGGTCCTCCAGTGCAATTGTAGTCTAGTCCACTGGAAGTCATTCAGTTCAATAGGGTTCATTATTATCCACAATAAATCGGGGAACATAAGACCTACAGATATCGGGGTCATACTGGATTATGTTTTTATGATGAAAGCAGAGTGTATTTTGTTCACAGATACTCATGCAAACATATAAAGAAATCCCTAACCCTCAAAAAGTTCTAGATAGAAGCTAGCATGTAGCAAATACTTGGTGATTCTCTTTGACTGGCAGGGGTCATGAGGACAAGAGCCTATATATATATATATATATATATATATATCTCCTATATATATATATATATAGTTTACATATATATATATATATATGTATATGTATATGTATATATAGCTTCTGAGATAGGGACAGAAAGAACAGGGGGAAATCAATTTAGTAGTTACTAGGCAACCATCCCATACTTTTTCTGCTATTGCCTAATATTTGGCAGCAAATGGCATCGGTGACAAGTTATAGCCAAGCACATGACAAGATTCCTTCCAATGTCAGTATCCAAGCGGGGGGAAACGGGAACAAAAATGAGATTACAAATCTAGAATGCCCCTGCCAGTTATATCTAGGGTCAAGCTTATTAGGACAGGAGTTAAAAAATGCTACAAACATACTGTACTACGTATAGAAACCCCCAGTTCTGCTGGTTGACACATATATGAAAACACTCCAGTCTTGGCACATGAACAGTAAAAAAGATTTGGACTGGTGTTTTTTTTCCCTCCAATTTGTGCATGTTTTTTTACAAGAATCAAATCCTCCTTACCTACAACTTCCAGCCATGACCTTGACAAAAGCATGTTACTTGAGTCAGTGCAAAAATTCATTTGTGATACTTTTTAGACAATGGTCTGCCAAATGATGAACTGCAAACATTATGTCATATATCACATTATTCATACATTGTATGAGTTGGGAATGAAATTTTAATTTTAATTATGAGTGAAATCTAATTTCATTTCACTAAGAACAGCCAATGTCTGGATATATATTGCAAGCTAACTTACCTTAAGGTTACTTACAAAACCAAATGTCAAAGACTGTTATATTTCAATAAAAAAGTTTGTTTCAAAATGGTTTAAAATAATGTCATTTCATAATTTTGTAATATTTGTTTCAATATAAAGTATGCAATGAATTCTATTATTTGTAATGATTTATCCCCCCCCCCAAAAAAACCTCTGTATGTGGAAGTAAATTATGTTGACAAAATAGTATCCAAACATGTTTAAAATATCAATTTAACCAAAGACTGTTCTTAATAAAGGGCTTATTTTTGTTTATAATGGCTTCTTATATGTTGAATGACAGGAATGACACATTTTTAAAATTAAAAGTCATACTTAAACATATTTTATTCTAATTGTAGTCAGTCTTATCTGCATTTACTAATCTAGGACAATAAAAGTTTTTTTTTAATTTGATCTGACCTAACAACTGCTTTGGCAGAGGCCGGAAGTTTTTACAATATGGAACAGCTTCTGCATATGTAAGGTGATTGTTTATCCTTCAACCAATCTTGATGCATGGATTTGAATGTAAATACTCAGAAGCTTGATAACATTATCAGATGCAGATGTTGTCCATCTAACAATATTGTGAGATGTGGGTTTAAGTTGACATTTCCATCCATCAGTTGGAATGACATTTGGGACACTTTCTACAGTTATTCAATATGTCTTACAAGTGTACAGCATGCTGGACTGAAATCACAAATGTTCCAAATTATTTTATAAAGCCCTCTGTGTAGAAATTTGTCATGTGGACCACACCACAGAAATAGTCTAGTACTGATCAGACTCAAACCTTCCCAGTCCAGAGATTCTTCCAGGCAAAGAGTTTTCCACCAGGCAGATGAGTTTTAACAGTGTTCATCACTGGAAGGATTAAGAAGGAGTGGTTGGGAATCAGCTGCATTAGTCCCAACACATGGATGGTACATTTAGAGGACATGAATTTGAATGGTGAGCAAATACACTTGCTGTATTGTGGATACATGTATGTGCAATTTTCCCCTGCCTTAGACTCAGAGTAAACTAAATTGGCTGTTAGGAATAGCCAGATTTACACAGTGCTGTTTGGATGATCCTCTGTTATGAAACCAATTCACTCTCCAATCCACAGATATTTTCTTGGATCAATTTTTAAAGTGAAAAAAGAAATGATAATAACGCATCAAACAGATATTTGAGGAGGTGAACACACAAAGTTCTTAAAGGCACAATTAAAGCTGCTAGCACTCCTGAAACAAAGCTGGGAGGGAGGAGAGATCGTATTAGAGCAAGAAAAATGCATTCTTTGAGGATCAAAGATGGGAGAACTCATTTGTGGCAATTATTAATAGCATTCAGTGCTATATAATGAAGAAGAAGTAACATTATCAGGTCATAGAATTAGAAGGTATCCCAAGGGCCATCTAATCCAAGCAACCACATCCATCCTCTATTGAAAACAACATATTTAGAAGTATGCTCTAAAGAAGGTAGATTCTTTCTGTGTATATGTTTTCAACCTGTTCATGTTCAGTGGATTGGAATGAGAGAAACAGGCCTAGCAAGCAAAGATGAGAAAGTACCACCCTCTTGTTTGTACAAAAAAAAAGGCAAATCCATTATAATTTTCATCTTACTATTATTCTCCCTAAATAGTTTACATTTGTGAAAAATGTATATTGAGCTATTATAATCCAACTGTTTTGACTAGAAAACAAGATAAATATATCACATGCACACAAAATGGATAGTTCATCTCATGCTTGATGAAATTTCAGTTCTGGAAGTTTATGGATGGCCCGGTTTAGTAATATACTCTGACATAAAAGGGAGGAATTGAAATTAATTATCTTTAGATGTTGTCCTAATACTGACAATCCTATAAATAAGAAATGTTATTATTTTCTCAGATCATTAAATAATAAAAATGCTTATGCTTGTTTTATATATTAATTTTGTACTATTTTTAAGAGTTTGTATATCATGCTGTATTGCTACCTAGAAAATTATATAATGCTCCTTTTCATGGATTCTTTTTTTAAAACAAAAAGTAAATGCATATAAACCTGAAATTTGTTGAATATTATTTGTATAACTGGTACATATTAATTCACTGTTTCAGACAAATGCTGTTCCACCACGCTATTAGCACTGGAAGAGCCAGTGTGGTATAGTGGTTTGAGCATTGCATTACAATTCTGGCAATCAAAACCCACTGGGTGATCTTGGGCATATCACATTCTCTTAGCCTCCAAGGATGGCAACAGCAAACCCTCTCTGAAGAAACCTGCCAAGAAAACCCTATGATAGGTTCACCTTAGGATTTCCGTAAGTAAAAAATGACTTGGAGGCACAGCAACAATAACAATTAGTATCTAAAGAGGAACAGAATGAACATTATTGGAGTCAGCTGATACTAACTGTATGTTTTCAGTTTGGGTTATGTGTACAGAATTATACTACTTCGCTCTGCATTTTGGAATTGTAAGGGATCTCTCTCTCTCTCTCTCTTTTTAGCTCTCTAGAGTATGTCCACATGAGGAATTTGTAGTACAATCCAGTTGCCTCATTCATCAGATTTTGCAGGGGATCATGATACTCTGCATGGAAGGTTGCATAGTGCTCCTGCAGTGTATCTCCACATAGATGTTTCTGCTATGCAGATGGGATGTTGGATTGT
Source organism: Urosaurus nigricauda (assembly GCA_034509955.1). Classification (NCBI taxonomy): domain Eukaryota; kingdom Metazoa; phylum Chordata; class Lepidosauria; order Squamata; family Phrynosomatidae; genus Urosaurus; species Urosaurus nigricauda. The sequence goes on along the minus strand of JAOEGL010000001.1, from coordinate 85,134,595 downwards.
ACCCATGATTTGAAGGGCTCTTATCCTCTCTGGGTTTTTTTAAAATTATAGGCTGGCATCCTGTTGGTGAATGGCAATTATGTAAGGCAGACTTATGCCATCACAACTCACTTTATATTCACTTTATATTCACTGTAGAGGTTTGAATCCTCTACCATTGTTGTATAATTTTCAGTAGTTTCCCACTTATGTCAAACCTAAGGCAAACCTATCATGGGGTTGTATTGACAGGTTCCTTCAGAGGGGGGTTGCCATTGTTATCCTTTGGGATCAGAGTATGTGACTTGCCCAGGATCACTGAGTTTCCATGGCCAAGTGACCCAAATCCTCCCCAAATCTATCTACTTTTGTACTGTTGGACACTGAACAAGAACATCATCTTCAGAAACCCCCAAAGGACCCATGGAGGACCCTGTGGGTGCCTGTTGCTATGCATTTCTGCTGCTTCCCCGGCTCTCTACCAACAAAAAATGGGCACATTTGGGGGACTGCAGCTATGAAAAAATGAGTTAGATGGGAGACTCTCATAGATATGTCTCTCACTTTGGGATCATAACCAAAGTGCTACAATAGTAGAATGACATTTCATTGGTCCATTGATGCACTACAACTGTAAAAAAAATTAAAAGAGAAAAGAAAAAAAAGATACTTGTTTTCTGATACATCTCAGAATTAAAAAAAGGAACCCACTCACTGTTGCAGCTGATGTCAAAATTGGCCACGAAATGGTTGGATCAACAGAAATATAATTTGGATATTGTTCAAAAAACTGAGAACTCCAGCAACAAATGCAGCAACCTCTCAACATATTTGCTCCATCTGCAGGAGTCTAATGTCATCTACCTGTACTCTTCTTATGTTTTCCCATCATTTGTCCCATCTTTTTTGCTACTATAAAAATCCATTAAGGTGGAAAAAATGGAACAGCTGTGCAATGTCATTTCATTGGCAGCAGTGGGAATCATTCAATTGAAAACTCACCTGGGGGAAAATGGTTCTGTTATGAATAGAAAAGAAAAAATAGCATTTATCGTTACCTGATCAGATTCAAAACATGATTCTCTAAAGCCAGTCTTTTGAGTGGCTGATGAATTTATTTCTGTTATTCCTATATCAGACTTACAATCATTCCTCTGTATCCACTGATTTTGCATCCATGGATTCCACCATTCATGGCTTGAAAATATATATATTTTTAATTCCAAAAAGCAAACCTAGATTTTGCCAGTTTATAAAGGACACCATTTTACTGTGCCATTATATATAATGGGACCTGAGCATCAACACATTTTAGTATATACAGGAGGTCTTGGGACCAAACCTCAGCAGATACCAAGGACCCACTCTATAATCTGTATTTAGATAAAACTTTTTTTTTAAGTACATATCCCTAGTGTTAAGTTTCAGCTGTTCATAATGCATTTCCTCCTATGACAGATCAGTAGTCAGTTTCAGATCACAAGTTTAACTGTTTATTGCTTACTTTTTAATGTTATACCACTAGTCTAAGTCCAGATAAAATAACGCACAAAAGGGCATTACAAACCACACATAATGCACATAGTTTAATGTAAATACACATTACCTGTTTGTGCCAGTGCTTATGCAAACACATTTTCTTGTGTGGGTGGAAATGTATTTGAAGATTATCTCTGCCATCTAGCACAGAAGCCTCTCACTACCCTCACACAATGAAATGGTGTATGGGTTTCATGCACAGAGAATGAATTCATATCTGTGCACAGGATTCTGGTGGGTTAGAGGCTTAGAAATACCTGCTCTTCCTGGGCAGATCTTCCATGAAGTGGAAAAGATGAAAGGCTGTGGAGAAGCACCATAGATCTGTGGTAGAATACATTATGCTTTGCAGGCAAAAGGTCTCAAGTACATTTCCTGACACTGGCAGGTAGGACTGCAAAAGTTCTTTGTCTGAAATCATGGTGAGTCACCAACAGTTACTGAAGACCAGATGTTGGATTACTTTTCCCAAAATTCCTCACCATTGGCTCTGCTAGCTAATGTAGCTGGGAACTGCAGTCCAATATCATCAAGCATGCCACAAGATTCCCACTCCTGCAGTAGACGATACTGAGCTGAATGGACTGGCAGCCAGACTTTGCGTAAGGCAGCTTCCTATATTCTTGGGAGAGCATCCATGGATCATAGCAGTCATGTTTGTATCTCATGATTGTAAGCTAGTCCATGGGTAGGAAATCTGTGGAACTTCAGGTGTTGTTGGAGTCCAGTTTCCATTGATCCCAATGTAACTTAGGGTCCCACAACATCTGAAGGCCCACAGGTTCCTTATCCCCAAAAGCACAATGACCTTCAAGTTTTCTTTATATAAAATTTAATATCAAGGTTACAAACAGTGCTAGTACTTTTGTCCCAGTTTCATGCTGCAGCAAAAAGAACACCTCACTGGGCAAGGTTTCAGAGAATCAAACAGAGCACTGATAAGCAGGTAGTTGTGCTGATATTAGAAGATTGATGACAAAGCAGCAGAAAATATTCTTCAGAGACAACACTTCAATCAATATTCCTCTTGCAAGTGAACAGATGTTTGCAGTGGATCTGAAGAAACTATGGTTTCTGTGGCCATATACATACATATATGGTATCATTTGCCAACTTACACCACCATTGTGGGAAAGACATGGAGTTCTGTTTGTACATTTGACCCAGAAATCACTTACACACCCTATTCTGTTAACACTCTGTGGCTATTTGATTTCCATAGCAGTGTGTTTCTAAGAAACGGCTCTGCAAATAATTAGAAGCTCAAGTTGTTTGAGGGAGAATAAGTCTCCAGTCCATGCAAATATGTCTTGATTTTAACCCTTCTTTCATGGTATGATATGTTTGTTTGTGTTTACATCATTTCTCAGCCTAAAGTGTTCCCTTAGCATCTTACAATCCACACACACACACACAAAAGCCAGATAGCATATTAAAAAAAATCCAGAAGTTTTAAATTGTAGTGAGATTTCTAGTTACTGCGTGATAATTACCCAATGCCATGGGAATAAACTGGGGGGTGGGGGGTGGGGGTTCTGGTGTATTTTAAGAGCAAGGAATCCATGCTGTAAACAAAGCTACATTTTTAATTCCTCTAGTTCGAGGAAATGGGTGCACTAGATTATTTTTAGATGTTTTCCCTTAATGTTTGCTTCCTTCCAATGGAATTTCCAAAGAAAGCCTCTGCCTCCTTTTTATTATTATTATTTTACACTTGAAAACAATTTATATTATTCTGCGTCTCCTAAGAAGTTCACATGTATCCTTGTTATTCTTACTCAGTATTTCCATATGTAATGCTTTGGGGTTTCTTTCCCATGACAACATGCCAAATTTTCTGCAGCTGGTTTTGGACTCAAGAAGAATATTGTCTTACAAAATTGATTTTAGCCAAAACAGCACTAAGGGAGGAATTATTTTACTTATTATAAATACCTAGAGAACACTCTTGGAATATTCGTCGCAACTTACATGATTTTTGTGCCTATTTGCCTAAAACTATGGTTTCGAGGAAGCATTTAACTGAGGACATTAAATGTAGGCTGATTGTAAACCTAAATGTAAATCTGACTGGTTTAGAGAGGTTCTTACAGGCACATAAAACTCCTTGCATCTTGTTTATAGCTGTAAGAATAAATAATACTTATATGCTATTCATGAATGGTAACACAGAATCTACCAGAATTATGTGCTGTCTACCAGAAATGGTAACACATAATCTAATTTCTCAGTCTTCATATCAATAATTTAGAAGGCTTTAACATTCAATTCAACAACTAATTAGATTGACTAATTTATTTAGGGCATCCACATGGCATGTCTTTCTTCAAGGTGTGATTTACAATATGGAATTACTGTAATTTGACAGCACTAGGACTCAATTCCTGATTTATCTATAAAGCCCTCAGGATGGCTTGTTTTGGACACGTTGCTACTTCTTAGACTAGCCTAACCTATCCAGAGTGTAGATATAACATACAAGCATTACCGTAACATAGTATTTTGCAGGATAATGAAGAACAATATTAGTTTCATTCTGGTTTTAATTTTAATGTTAGCATATAATTTGCTGGTAAAGAGAAATAGATGAATATTTCAAATTATTTGGGGGTGTCATTGAGGATGCAATTTTTAGCCATTATTCTATTTTGTTGTTGTTGTTTTTTTTAATTAAATCCTGCATTAAACGAAAAACCAGTGTTAACATTTACAATAATGGTAGAAGAATGATTAAAACAATTACATTAATCATTCTGACATCTGAATGGATCTAATTTGACAATTGTACATCTCAATGGTTGAGCAAGTGTAAATAATGGTTCATGTTATCCTCCAAATGTTTTAAGAAGGGAAACAATTGGAATGCTGTGTACAGTATTGGTCATCTCGATAATGATTGCCAGGATATGTTTGCACAGTTAAGGCTAATGGATCAAATAACAGCACTCAACAAGTTAAATTCCCTTTAACACAACAACCACCCAACTTTAATGCCAAAGACATATCTGAATTTTATTTTATTTTTTTAATTGCCTACTGAGTGTTGGAACCAGTTACAATGACATGTTTGGAAACTTCAGCTCGTCCAGAATGCAATAGGCAAACCGCTGACTGTTTCCTAGGACCTGTGAGCTTTCTAACAGAGTTATTGATTATCCAGCATGGGTTGCATCTACACTGCAAAATTAAAGCAATCTGACACCACTTTAACTGCTATGTTCAGTACTGTGTAATTATGTAATTTGTAGTTTTGTGAGATATTTAGCCTTCTCTGTCAGAGAGCTCTGGTAACATAACAAACTACAAATCCCAGGATTTCTTAGAGCCATGACAATCGTCAAACTGCATTAATCCTCAAATCACTATGGCAGCAGTCCATAGTGATTTGAGCACTGGACTATGCCTTGAGAACAGGGTTTGAGTCCCTGCTCAGCCATCGAGACCCAATGGGTGACTTTTGCAAATCATACTCTCTCAGACTCAGAAGAAGGCAATGGCAAATCTCCTCTGAACAAATCTTGCCCTGTAACCCTCCCCCTGAGACAGGGTCTCCTTAAGGTAGCTATAAGTCAGAAACAGCTTAAAGGCACACAACAACCATAAATCCCAATAAAATTCAAAGTGCTAGTGGTGAGCTATAAAACTATAAAAGTTTTGGAGAAAAACAAGGTGTGTGGTTTTTTTCTTGTGTACCAAGTTTTGAATCTTTCTGCCATGGACAACTGGCCTAGCCACTTGCCTTCTGTCGTTGCTAACAGGCAACATCTTTTTTATTTGGTATAGCAGATTTAACTGGTTAGGTGCTCTTTCATTATTTCTCTTTCATTTGTATTTTCAATCTGTTCACCTGTTTTAATTCTACTTGTTTTATCTGAATTGTATTAATCCTGACTCCTTAGAGTATTATTCTCTTGGAGAAAGACAGAACATAAATATATTAAACGTGTGAATGAATGAATAAATGCTCATAACTGTCCACTGCTTTCACAGCTTTTCACATTCATCTTTGAAAGAGAGGCAGAGAAAAATCTTGGGTCTGGTTATCTGATCATCTAAAATTACCAAATGGGAGAATTTTGCAGGCAATTGGGACAAGTTAAAATTTGGGCCAGCAAACCATTTGTTGAATATCAACATCGCCAGCTACAGTTTACATAAGCTTTGCTCCTTAAATGGATGAGGTGGTTAGGAGGCTAGTCTAGGGATTCAAATTTCTCACATAGGACTTTACCACACAAGCCCTGATCTCACAGTACTTGGGCTAGTAAACAAAAGTGGAAACATGCCATTTGTAGAAAAAGCGTCTACACGTCGTATGTTTCCACTGCCACCCCATGACTGGTAATCACATAACTGTCTCAGGGGTGATGTTTCGCTCCTGGGAACATGTGCACTTGCCAGGTCATTCATGGTTTTCCCCTGTCAATGAAAAGGGACAGGTCTGGGATACAGCAGCTACATGTCAGAGATGTCACTGTGCAATCAGTATCGCCAAAGCAGCTTCTTTCTTGGTGTCATCACAGTTTAAAAGCCACATGTAGTAATGTCCTTAATGTGGTTATGTTTATGGGTAAGACTCTATGGAGCAAAACAGATGAGCGGGAAAAAGTGGCTTGAAGCTGCCTTTTCTGAAGCCACATTGAAACCCCACCAACTGTACTGCCAGCTCCCAAGTGAGCCGGCATGTTCGTGTCATGAACCCATGACATGGCTTCAAGCCAGGAAGAAATGGAAAAAAGCTGCTTCTTTTTGAAACAGCTTTTCTCTGCATAAGGACATTTTTCTGCTGGCTTCAAGGCATGTGTCATCTAAATGCCACACCTTCAAGCCAGCCTGAAAGCACTTCTTTTTTGCCTGTCTGTTTAGCCCCATAGTCTCAGTCAACTCCACAATCAGGGTTGTTGGCAGGATACAATAAGTGGAACCATTTAGATGACTCAAGGGGAACCTTTTCTGAGGAAAGGTGGATATAAATGGAATAAACATAGTATACACAATAAAGTGGCCCATATTTAGATCATCTGTTACTACTTCTTTCATGTATCACTGCTTTCCCTGGGCTCTGTAGAATGCTCTCTGAGTCACCCAGCTAGGATGACCAGTAGATATTCTGATACTGAGAGCTATAGTTGAAAAATAAGTAATTTTTTCTAAGCTCTGGATGCACATATATGCTTCATGTTTTACCAATGATTAGTTGTACAGGTATTGCTAGTATTAGGAGAGTAGCAGGTGCATTTCTGCTTCCTTGAAACATAAGCTTCCAAGAGAAGTTTGAATCACAGTCTTTGCTGCTTACATCTGGATTTCAATATCTAATTTGGGGTAGCTGGTAAAATATGAAAACCATTTTCATCTTTTTTATTTTTAAGAGAAAGGTTTTTTTAAAAAGAGATATACTCTTGAATAAAGAAATTGCTTTCTTAACTACTATTTCTGAATCAGTATGAGTAATCAACTTTGTCATATCCTGTACTGGTTTTTGGAGAGGAATGAAAGATAATACCCACCCTGCAAACTTGCAAGGCAACTCCCTTTCTTACAGAAGTTTTAACAGAGCTGAAACCTTTCCATTTCCTGGGAAGGGTGAGGTGATGACTCATGGCGCAAAGGGGAGAGAGAGAGAGAGAGAGAGAGAAAGCTGCTATTTGTGGCTAGACTTTGACTCTGGAGACCACGGTTTGAATCCACACTCAGCCATGAAAACTCCCCTGGGTGTTCCTGGGCAAATCACACTCTCTCAGCCTCAGAGAATGATAATGGTAAACCCTCTCGGAACAAATCTTGTCCAAAAAAACAGTATAGGTCACCTTAGGGTCTTTATACCACAATAAGCATACAGCCACAGTAATCTATTCAGTTCAAGAACAGCAGTGGACAGAGTATCTACTCTGCAGGAACTACTTTGGGCTTAATACAATGTTAGTCCTATCTAAAGTAAACCCATTGAAATTAATGGGATCTCTTAGTCCCAACTGCCTCAGAGTCTATTGGATTCATGGATCAATTCTAGGAACTATTAATACTTGGATTGAGCTTCCTTTCATTTTAGCAATCTTATGCAAAACAGCTGGACAAGAATTTATCAAAGATTCAACTCGTCTTCTGCAGCGTGCATCCCAGTGTGAAGATTGTCTACATACAATGTGCATTAGGGTGGCTACACACCCATCACCAAAAATATAGGATTAGCACAATTCTGATTTATCTGTCTTGCTATAGGGTGAGTGGAAAACAATACTGGATTTAAATAGAAATGTGATATATATCACCCAAGTGGAGACTTGCGTGACCAAATGATCTTTACTCCTACTCAGACTGCTGTCCAGGTGCTGATGGTTGATGGGCAACTATGATAATTCTTTTGCACTGAGCAGCCCTTCAGAAAGAGAGCACCTTCAAATGGTGAGGTGCAGGGAGTGGGGACTCAAAACTGGCAGGCAGGTCATTATGAATTTGGTGTAATTGCATACTTGCAAAAACACAGACTGGAGTAAATAACAACAGCAACAACAATACCTCAGGCAGCTAACAATGTGACTACCATGAAAATAAGGACAGAGAGTAATTAATGAAATGTTATAAAATTAGTCAAAGCACAAATTAAGTGTATCATGGAAAGGAGAAATATATCAGATCCCATTTAGCCAATGCAAAGAGCCCTGGTGGTGCAGTGGTTAAATGTACTGCAGCCATTCACTCAAAACCATAATGTTGCAAGTTCAATACCAGCAAAAGGGCTCAAGCCTGACTCAGGCTTGGATCCTGCTGAGGTCACTAAAATGAGTACCCAGATTGTTGGGGGCAAGTAGCTTACAGTTGTAAACTGCTTAGACACTGCTTAGGTGGTATAAAGTGGTATATAAATAAAGCTGTTTTGTTTGGTTATAAACTAGGCTATTCTGATTTGTAATACCTAGGGAGGCTCCACTATACAGAAATCTTGGTGATTAGGACATTAGGAGGAACTTCCTGACAGTAAGAGCTGTTCGACATTGGAACACACTCCCTCAGAGTGTAGTGGAGTCTCCTTCCTTGGAGGTCTTTAAGCAGAGGCTGGATGGCCATCTGTCAGGGATGCTTTGATGGAGACTACCAGCATGGCAGGAGGTTGGACTGGATGGCTCTTGTGGTCTCTTCCAACTATGATTCTATGATCCTGATCATTGGATTGATCATGGGAGGGTCTCAGCCCCCAACCCTGGCCTTAAGGGGTGTCAAGTCCTTTTGTCCCCCATTCCAGAGTCCATGGAATAATGTCCTTTGTAAAGCAGTGCATACAAACAAAAAAATTACTCTGGAGCATAATTCTCAAGCACCCCATTTCCTGCACAAAAAATATTTTAAATAGCAACTTTTAAACAGGTCCAATCTTCCTTAGCTAGAATTCTGAAATCTGAAGTACTGCAAAATCAAAAACTTTTTATGGGCGGCTGAGATTGTGACACTTTTCCTTTTTGGTGGTTCAGTGTTCACAACTTTTCCGTACACAAAATTATTAAAAATATTATGGATAAAATTACCTTCAGGCTATGTGTATAAGGTGCATATGAAACATAAGTGAATTTCATTTTCATACTTGGGTCCTATCTCCAAAAAATAAAAATAAAATAAACAACCAAACCCAAATTCCCAAACACTTCTGTCCCAATGATTTTGGATAAGGGAGACTCACCCTGTTCAGATGATCTAGATCAGTGTGTATCAAGTATCTGATGTGGTAGTGGACTGTCAGCTTTATCCCCTTGAAACTCAGTGAACTACCAAACAATGGCTTGCAGACTGGTCCTGGTCCATGGATCACCCCTTTTAGTACCACTGATAACAAATTATCAAATTTATATACACTCTGCATGTATGTCGATGTGAAGACACAAAAGTTTGCCTGGTTTTGCTATGGCTGTTTTGAAGACAGAAGTATCTATTTTAGCAGCAATTTCTCATTCTTTGAGCTCCCTCTATTGGATTTCAGAAGATACAGCTTTATGAAAGTAATAAATTAAAGGGAATTGCACTGTGGCCGAACACAGATGTTATTATATCCTATATGCTTTCTCAGTTCAAGTGAAGAAGTGGACCAGAACAATTCTATTTGTCCTTTTCATTGCACTAAATCATTATATCAATTTTGTTTTTAAATGTTTGGTTATTAATACAGTATACAATCATATTGATGTGAATTATGAGTTTTATAAATATGGCTCTTCAATCTGAATTACCTAATGAACATATTGATTGTACTCCTGTGAAATGTCATTGTCTTGAAGATAAAACTGATTTCACAGTGCCCAGTTTTATAGAGTGAGATGAGAAAGTTAGTGGGAGAGTGTTAAATGTGTTTGGTCAGTCATTAACAAACTTTTAAAAATCAGATTCAATTACTTTTACATTAGAAGCTGCAAAAATGTAACTCTTACACTTATTTTATTGGTCATATAAGTTAAAAGCATATGGAAGAAAAATGAAGCTGGAAACATTAATCAGTGATTCCCCCGGCCCTTTCAACCTGTCTTAGGCCTGGAAGACATGGAAATACCTGCATGGATTTGTGAAGACCCAATTTCTCATGCACCCAACCAAAAATCATTCTCTTGCTTCGCTTTTCTCCCTACCTTAAAATCTCTTCTTCTTAACCTCCTCCTTTCTCATCTCACCTCGTTTACCTTCCACCTGGATCCCAGCAAAAGTCCCAGAATTAAGAACTTCAAAACTGTATGTCTTGAGGCAGATAAGGGGTCACTATGTAATATCTGGTATCCAGCAAAGGAGGACTATCTGGATGCAAATACAAACAACCCCATAGAATCATAGAGTTGGAAGAGACCACAAGGGCTATCCAGTCCAACCCCCTGCCATGCAGGAACTCCAAATCAAAGCATCCCAGACAGATGGCCATCCAGCCCCTGCTTAAAGGCCTCCAAGGAAGAAGACTCCACCACACTCCGAGGGAGTGTGTTCCACTGTCGAACAGCCCTTACTGTCAGGAAGTTCTTCCTAATGTTGAGGTGGAATCTTTTTTCCTGCAGTTTGCATCCATTGTTCCGCGTTCTAGTCTCTGCAGCAGCAGAAAAGCTTGCTCCCTCCTCAATATGACATCCCTTCAAATATTTGAACAGGGCTATCATATCAGCTCTTAACCTTCTCTTCTCCAGGTTAAACATCCCCAGCTCCCTAAGTCGTTCCTCATAGGGCATGGTTTCTAGACCCTTCACCATTTTAGTTGCCCTCCTTTGGACTCGCTCCAGTTTCTCCACATCTTTTTTGAATTGTGGTGCCCAGAACTGGACACAGTATTCCAGGTGGGGCCTGATCAATGCAGAATAGAGTGGCACTATTACTTCCCTTGATCTAGACACTATACTTCTATTGATGCAACCTAAAATTGCATTGGCCTTTTTAGCTGCTGCATCACACTGTTGACTCATGTTCAGCTTATGGTCTACTTGGACTCCTAGATCCCTTTCACACGTAGTTTCATTCAGCCAGGTGTCCCCCATTTTATATCTGTGCATTTCATTTTTTCCGCCCTAAGTGCAGTACCTTACATTTCTCCGCATTGAATTTCATTTTGTTAGCATTGGCCCAGCTTTCTAGTCTATTCAGGTCATTTTGAATTTTGACCCTTTCTTCTGGACTATTGGCTACTCCTCCTAGCTTAGTGTCATCTGCAAATTTGATAAGTATGCCCCCAATTCTGTCATCCAAGTCATCAATAAAGATGTTGAATAGGACTGGGCACAGGACAGAGCCCTGTGGGACCCCCTTCCAAGGTATATGTGTTCACTTAAAATCTTGTAATATTGGAATTAACTGAACTATCATAGTCCAACTATGACCAAAAATAAGCAAAAATCCCTATGGCCATTTTAATTTATTAAAGAACTAGCTGAGAAATATAACATTATTTGGCCCTTTAGCATAGTTTTAATTAATAAATAGTGTTTTTGGTGGGGTTTTGTGCTATGTGGCCATGTTCTAGACATACACATACACATACACACTGTGTGACCCTGGGTGGGAGGAGTGATTTCCATGTTCACCTGTGTATTGTTCTGATATTAATTTGAATGGCAAGGCCTCAGGCTGGGAGGATATGCAAAGAGGATTTATGCCTGTTTAATTAGAGATCCATTGTCTACTGGGTAACCCCCTGACCCTAGGCAGTTTTCATTTGCATTTGTGGGATCTTGTTTTTCATGTTTTTTAGGACTGGTAGCCAAACTTTGCTAACTTTAAGGGTGTCTTCTTTCCTGTTGAAGTTGTCCAGGTGCTTGTGGATTTCAATGACTTCCCTGTGCTTTCTGACCAGATAGTTGTTGCCATGGTCCAGAATTTCAGTGTTTTCAAACAGCATTTTATGCTCAGGATGCTTTATAACATGTTCTGCTACTGCTGATTTTTCTGGCTGACCCGTCTGCAGTGTCTCTCATGTTCCTGATTCATGTTTGGTAGTCCCTATGTAGACTTGGAATCATAGGGGCTTTCTAGATTGGCAGGAAAGTGTGACATGAAGTTGCCTTTTCCTTAATGCTTAGCAGCTGCACCACAGCCTTTAGATGGAGCTGCACTGTTCCGCAGTTTTTAAAAAAGAAGCTGGGAAAACCAGCACCTTTTTAAAGGCGCTTCTTCTCCCCTAAAATGCAAAAAAAGCGCGTTTTCATCGCACACTTTCCCTTTTTCTCATCTAAAGGCTAGAGTTTCATGCAGCCATGAACACACTTCTTTTTGCCAATCTAGAAAGCCTCATAGAATAATAGATTCATAGAATCATAGAGTTGGAAGAGACCACAAGGGCCATCCAGACCAACCCTCTGCCATGCAGGAACTCCCAATCAAAGCATCCCCGACAGATGGCCATCCAGCCTCTGTTTAAAGACCTCCAAGGAAGGAGACTTCAATACACTCTGAGGGAGTGTGTTCCACTGTCAAACAGCCCTTACTGTCAGGAAGTTTCTCCTAATGTCTAGGTGAAATCTCTTTTCCTGGAGCTTGCATCAATTGTTCCAGGTCCTAGTCTCTCAATAGAAGTATAGTGTCTAGATCAAGGGAAGTAATAGTGCCACTCTATTATGCTTTGGTCAGGCCCAACCTGGAGTACTGTGTCCAGTTCTGGGTACCACAATTCAAAAAGGACGTGGAGAAACTGGAGCGGGTCCAAAGGAGGGTGACTAAAATTGTGAAGGGTCTGGAAACCATGACCTATGAGGAATGCCTTAGGGAGCTAGGGATTTTAGCCTGGAGAAGAGAAGGCTAAGGGGTGATATGATAGCCCTCTTAAAGGCACACAACAGCAGCAACAACAACAACAACTTTACTACCACCCCAGCCCTAGTACATATCTAAAAAAAAATCCCTACAAAACAATGGAATGGGAAAGTGACAACAGCTGATGATAGAGGTGCAGCAACAAAGAAGCAAAATGGAGGCATGGCTCCCCTATGAGGTTTCTGGCTCCTTCTCAAAATGTTTATTTCTAGTGTTGCACTGAGTGAGATGTTACCATTGGTATCTAAGTTTTACATTTGCTATGTTTGCATTGCCATTTTTACTTTTCCTGTCCCCTTTCATTGGATGCCTAAACTGTTCTAAGTGCTGGGCTAAAATTTTAAGTTACTGCAATGCTAGTAATTTAGGGAGTGAATTAATATTTTATAGGGGTACAATTTTTATTGGGGGAGTAATGTCCATTTTTCTCCCCCTCTGCCCTAGTTACACTGTGCTCCACTCTGATGCTACAGCAAACTACAATTCCCAGACTTCCATAGCATTGAGCGCTCGCAGTTAAAGTGGTGTCAGACAGGATTGCTTCTGCAGTGTGGATGGACTCTTAAAGGAGGAGAGATTCCTTTTCTAGCAAGTTAAACAAGTCAAAATTCTTTAGCTGAAGAAACCAAACTGTGATCCATGACACACAAACCAGGCTTTATTTTTAAAAATTATACTCAGCAGCTGCTGTGGGAAAGTAGTAGATCAATATTGAAAAATTGCAATCAAAACCTTTTTTTTTTTTTACAACTGCACTGTTCTAGGCCTAATCCTATCAAGAGAAGCGACAAAAAGAGGTTCACAGAATGCCAATAAATATCTAAACAAATGAACATTTATTTGTAATACTTGTGAGGGTGTGTGTTGAGTGCTTTCAAACTGTTTCTGACTTATGGTGATCCTAAAGCTACCATATCATGGGGTTGTCTTGGCAAGATTTGTTCACAGGGGGTTTGCCATTGCCTTCCCCTGAGGGTGAGAGAGTGTGACTTGCCCAAGGTCATCCAGTGAGTTTCATGGCTGAGCTGGGAATTGAACCCTCACTTCCAGAGTCATAGTCCAACACTCAAACCACTACACCTATTTTGTAATACTTACCTATTACTTCCTGTCACAGTAGCATAGGACCAATTTAACCACAATGCAAAAGTGCACCCAATGCCCAATATAGGCCTCATTCCCACTTACAAGAATCACACTTCCCCTGAAGAACTTTATCCGCAGCTTCGGGGTGCTCCTTGACTCGTCACTCCAGCTGTCAGCGCAGGTGGATGTGACAGTCAGGAGCACTTGCTATCAGCTTTGGCTGATACACCAGTTGCGCCCTTTCCTGGAGCCATGGGACCTTGAAACAGTAGTACATGCGCTGGTAACCTCTCGTTTGGACTTCTGTAATGTGCTCTACTTGGGGCTACCTCTGTGCCAAGTTCAGAAACTTCAGATGGTACAAAACATGGCAGCAAGATTAATCAAAGGTACTTCTCGGAACAATCATATAACACCTGGTCTGAAGTCCCTTCATTGGTTGCCAGTCATTTTCCAAGCAAAGTACAAAGTGTTGGTGATTACCTTTAAAGCTCTACATGGCTTGGGTCCAGAATACTTAAGGGAACGCCTTCTTCCGTACTGTCCGTCCCACACACTGAGGTCCTCGAGTAAAAACCTTCTTTAGCCAATAAGAGCTTGGCTAAGTTCTGTTACTCAAAGGACCTTTTCTATCGCTGCACTGAAGTTGTGGAATGACCTGCCGGAGGAGATCCGCCATATTTGAACTCTTATAGCCTTCAAAAAGGCTCTTAAGACGGATCTCTTCCAGCAGGCCTTCCCAACCTAGATAATATATCCTAGCTTTCTCCCCCTGTGGATGTTTATGAATATGACCCTAATGATGTGATATATGTCTCTCCACCTGCCAAACTGTTTTTGTGTTTATTAATTTTGTATGTTTTAATTGCTTTTAATTTGTTTAATTGTAGTTTTAATATTGGGGAGTGGGGTTGGAAAGGGATCAATTTGTATTTCATTGTATTTTTAATGCACTTGTATTGTTGTAACCCATACAGTTTCCTAGTGATTGGGCAGGCTATAAATTATTATTAATATTATTATTACAAAAAAAAAAGTGGTTTGCAATTCAAATTGATGGATTGATTCGACAGCGGAGTGTGGTTCCCACTACATTTGCCCTGATCACATTTTTTCCGTGTAAAAATAACTCACTTGTGGTTCACATTCACGAATGAATTGGTTCAAAGTGGACCCGCTCCAGCCAGCTGAAGGGCAAATTTAAATCAATTCCGATCCGCATCTGGTTCACATTTGTGCACAATTGATTGGGTTAAAAGGGTCTGGCACATGGCCCCCCTCTCTGCATCGCTTCAGTGAATCGATTCAATTGAGAACCAGGGTCATTTGAACCTGTTCAAACTGATTTGCAATCCAATTTAAAAGGTAGTGGAAATCAGGCCATAATGTGTCAATATTGTTTATAGGACACCAGGATCCAAAGAGGTATTATTTGCTCTAGATCTCTCCAGCAGCTTCTGGCGGATGTTAAAAAAATCTACAACAAACACAGGTTTAAATAAGCCAAAAAACCTCTGGAGCAGTTTTATTTTTTCCCCCACGGCACAACAGGGTGCATCTACAAGGGTGCAGTTTTACAAGCTCTTTCGATTGTATGTACAGTGCTGCGTAAATTTACAGTGCTCTATAAATAAAGCCTAATAATAATAATAATTCTCTGCCAAAAAAGGGCTGGAGTTTGGGTGCTGCAACATATTCCCCCCCCCCCCTCCATACATTTTGAGGAAACTCTTAACCTTTGACATTATTATTTACATAATAGTAAAATATTACTTCTACGGCCATTTAATTAGCAATCAGTTCCTTGGTCATCTCTTTCTACAGGACTTTAATAATAATGGGGCCCAAATCTGTCCTTCCTTAATCGGATACACCTCTCCCCAACATGGTTCATTGATCCATTTCAACTACATCTAGAGCTTTCAAAAGCCACTCATGGACATTGGGGCTCTCTGGTGCTTTATACTGTGAAAGAGTTTTGAAGTTTTATGCTCCTTTTAGGGTTAAAATGGGCGCCAACTAAGCCCACCACAGAGAAGAAAACAGAATATCCGGCCTTTCTCTGCTTGGCATGTGATTGGAGGTTAAACTTGGCCAAACCCAAAGGGAGGAGGAGGAGGAGGAGGAGAGTCCCACACTGTCTCCTCCTCTTCCCAGAGGCCACAAAGTTGCAACCTGGAAGTAAGTAGTCTAGACTTTATTAAAACTTTTGCTAAAAGTTTCTTTTCCCTGCCTCCTCCTCCTCCTCCTCCCAGCCACATTGGGACACATTACTCTCTCCCACTGTCTCCTTTCTGCTTTCAGGTTTTTCAGAACTGGTTCAGAATTTAGACAGGAACCTGGTGTGAACCTCTGGAAAGAGGAAGTCTGATGGAAGTTGCCTGTTTTAGGAGGCTGTTTCAAAAAACACACTGCAGCGCAGACATGATATAACCCACTTTGAGGCCGCTTTTACTGCCCTGCCTCAGGGCTAGGGAATCCTGGGAAGTGTAGTTCGTCGTGGGACCAGAGCTCTCAGGCCAGAGAAGGCTCAATGTCTCACAGAACTACACTTCCCAGAGTTCCCTAGCCCTGAGCAGCCAAGGCAGTTAAAAGAGGTCTCAAACTGGGTTTTGGACCTACTATAGCCTCCTTTACTCCCTGGCCAGGATTATGGGACTTCTGATCCCAAAAGTTAACTTTTTTAACTCTTTTAAAATGTCCTTTTCTTTGAACCCCTTTTGGAGAGGTTTCTCTTTCCATTTGTAAGAGTTGTTGGCATGTGTTTTAGGGGAAAGAGGAAAAGCAGCTCCAAAAGTAAAGATATTTCCTCGCACACTCTTGCCTCTGAGGCAGGGGTGGGACCAGACGTCCTCCTTTTCCAGGACATGTCCTACCTTTCCAGCTTCTCTCCCGGAAGAATGCCAAAATGTCCTCCATTTTGGGCATGACTAAGAAGTATGAATTTATATTATATATGAATATTTTTAAGCTTTTATGGTGGAACGTCCTCCATCTTTCTTAAAAGTTCTGCATGTTATAGTGCCTTGTCCTCTTTGCAGTTAGGACAGGGTGGCCAGATTCCCTCCTTTTCCAGGACAAGTCCTACTTTTCAACCTTCTATCCTGCAAAACATCCTCCATTCTGAGCTTGACAAAGAAGTATGAATTTATATTTAATATTATATTTAGAAGTATTTGTAGTTTTTATTTTGTAACACCCTACATTTTCCTTGGATGTCCTACATTTTATGTTGCCATGTCCTCCTTCGCTGTGAGGCCATTGGGTCACCATGCTCTGACCTCTTTTCTTCCCTTTCCTTTTTTTCAGTGGTCATGGATCCATTTTTGAGCCTGCTGAATTCCTTTTCAAGAGCCCTCTCGCCGAGCGAACTTGCGAATCTCAAATTTCTCTGCCAGGACTTTATTGGTAAAAAAAGGCTCCAGGCGGTGCAAAGCGGCAACGAACTCTTCACCCACCTCCTTGAACAGGAGAAAATCACACGGAACAATGTGGAATTCTTAAGATCCATGTTACAGACCCTGAAAAGAGAAGATCTGCTAACCCAGTTGGCCCAGTTTCTTGAAGGTGCTGGTGGCGAGCCCATTGACCAGCTGGACATTCAAGAAAATGGTAGGTGGGAATCAGTAAGAGGGGGTTGTGGTCCTAAGGAAACAACGGCTGCATCTGTACTGCAGAAATAATCCAGTTTGAGTCCACTTAAACTGCCATGGCTCAATGCTAAAGAATTCTGGGAATGGTAGTTGCTGTGGCTCTGCTGTGAGCCATGGCAGTTAAAGTGGACTCAAACTGTTTTATTTCTGCAGTGTGTATGCATCCATAGTGGAGTTTCCTTTTGAGTAACACATACATGGCGCTGAACCACAACATGTTACTGCCTGGTGGTGGACAAAATGGTGCCTCCAGGTACAGAAGCTCTCTGGAGTGGCTTGAACCTTGACTTCAACATTGACAGTAGGTGGCATCCTCCTTTGTCATGTCTGAGGCTGCAGGCTCAGAGGGCCCAAGACAGGTTGTGGTGTAATGAAAACAGCATGGCATGTTTTCAGTGCTGTCTGCCACCACCTCCCCCTATCTGCTGCTTGTGGTGGTCATCTAACCATGAAAGACAATAGGGTTATCCCTGAACATTCAAAAGAATGTGTAAACCTGTTAAGTCGTTCAGGTTAGTTTTGAATAGAAGTGTTGTTTTTTTGTATTGTTATGTTTTGTTTTTTGCATGGCAAAATAATAACCCACTCTGTGTATGAGGGAGACTTTTCACTGTAAGATATGGTCCACGGATACCTTAGCCAAGTGAAGACGCATAAACCTGTCCCATTCTATACTTGCAAACTCCTGCTATACTGGAATGCCTCCCAGTCAGAAACTGTGGACAGAGGAACTAATGTAAAGGCTCAGTGTCACAAATGGAACTGCAGTTTCACTGTATAATACTTGCTTGATGGGGGAATTAAATGTAATGGGAAGTACTGGGGAAGCAGTAGGATATGATCTGTCGATCATTCACTTTATTTGTATCCCACATTTTTGCCAAGAGTGAGACTCAGGGTGTCCTACAGAAGAAAAACACATGTAGCTGAAAACATACCAGAAGTTAAGATTAAAATAATATTAAATTATCTGTAAAAACAGTATAAAACATTAGTTTAAAAGAGAGCCAGCATGGTGAAGTGGTTTGAGTGTTGGACTATGACTCTGGAGACCAGAGTTTGATTCCCAGCTAAGCCATGGAAACCCACTCTCAGCATCAGGGAAAGGGAATTGATAGCCTCCTCAGAACAAATCTTGCGAAGAAAACCCTATGATAGGATTTTCTTAGGATCAACAACAACTCTAAAACAGAAAACCCAATACAGATTGAGTATCCCATATTTGAAATGCTCGGGATTAGATTTGGTGGGGTTTTTTAATAACTATTTGCATGTGCATATATAATGAGATATATTGGAGATGGGACTCAAGTATAAACACAAAATTCTTTTATGTTTCATGTACACCTAATTCACATAGCCTAAATGTGATTTTAGAGAATATTTTAATAATTTTGTTCATGGAACAATGTTTGTGCATCCTGAACCATTAGAAAAGACAGTTGTCACTATCCTAGTCACCCATGAAAAAAAGTTTGGGTTTATGGAATATTTTGGATTTAGGAATTATGGGTAAGGGAGGTTCAACCTGTATATGAAACAATCCATTCCTAAACAGTTGCTGGAAGTGGAACAGAAAAATCTTCATTTATGCCAAAGAGGGCAGCAAGGATGGAGCCAGCCTAGCCTCCCTAAAAAGGAAGCAGCTACAGAGAAGGCCCTCTCCTGCTTGCCCACAAAATCATGCCTGTAAAGATGATGGGATTGTGAGGAGCGTCTTCCCCAAAAATCTTAGAGTTCAGTATCTGATATAGGAAATGCAATAGCCTGTTCTCCTCTTAAGGGTCCCTCACAATGCAATCTTGAGTATGTTTATTCAAAAGTCAGCCTCACTGTACTGTGTGGATTAGACTCTCAGCAAGTGCACCCAAACTTATACAGTCACCCCTCCGTTTTCGTTTCTCCCACCCCATGAAAATGGAAATTCACCAGTATTTAATTTGTATCGCCCATTGGCTTGTATCGCCATTGTATTGCCTGTATCACCCATTGGCTTGAATGGCAGCATACACCCCACTTTGTCCCCCTCCATTTGCCGCCCACAACTTCATGGACTTCAAGTCTGCGAAAACGGAGAGGCTGAATTCTTTCAGCCTAAATTCTTTCTTACTGACATCCACCTGTTAGAAAAAGAATAGGCACAAGTGCTAATAGAGTGCTAACAGCACTGCTAGCATTCTTAGGTAGATGTGCCATTTATTTCTCTTTTTTAGGAATGGCATAAGAAAAAGGCACAAGCAGTTTATTTATCATGGGTTTTAAAAAAACCATCCATTTATTGCATTTCTATAAGAATGTAAAGTTTCCTGGACCTAGCCAGGAAAAGAATTGTATCAACTGGGAAGAAAGAAATCTTGAGAAGGGAATAATTTTTCTTCCAGCTCATCCATTTTGGATTTTCCTTTTCTCTGCAGCAGTTTGCCTAGGAGAGACATAGACAAGGATGAGGCACCAAAGAGTATACCTACCATGTCTATGTTTCAAGAAGCTTCTCTGGGGGGAAGAGTTGGCACCTGGTTGGGAATGGAAGATAGCTGACAGGTTACAGGTTGCCAACCCTTAACCATAGGCTGGCCCTGTTTATCATCTCATGAAATATATGTACAACCAGGAACATTTACCACCTCAATGTCAAAACAGATCACAGGCTTTGCACTTTTTAAAAAGAGGTGGTCAGGTGATGAAAGAAATCTGATTGCCATAGTACATTATTTTCCTCAACAAGCATATCCTGTATTTAGCATGCTTATTTTTATGTTTGGCTATTGGAAGGAAAACACAACCTTAATTTGCAAGTATGATTGCTGAGGCATATATTTCTAATGAAGTCACATTATGAGATAGAAAATGTATTAATATAGGAAGTGTGCATTTCTTTTAACATCTAGTTTGGTCATCAGTATACAAGAATGGTTGGGTGGTGGCAAATACTGGAATAAATGAATGTTAAATTGTAGCATCCAGCTGACTCATAAAAAGACAGAGAACTCAAAAACCCTCTGGAGCAGTGGTTCTCAAACTTCCAACCTTTTAATACAGTTCCTCATGTTATGGTGACCCGCAAACATAAAATTATTCCTAAGACCTTCATGTGTTTTTTGATGATCTTAGGCAACCCCTGTGAAAGATTGAAACCCACAGGTTGAGAACTGCTGCTCTGATGCATGAACACAATGCCCCGCTGCAATTCATTGGTTTGACAAATTGTGATTACCTTTCTAGATAATCTCGGCAGAGCTTTTGAAATCGTATGTGAACATGTTGGAAAAAACTGGAAAATGCTTGTTCGAAAACTTGGAGTTTCAGAAGTCAAAATAGATCGAATAGTAGAAGCCAATCCACGCAACTTGCATGAACAATTGATGCAGTCGCTTTTAGAGTGGCGTAAATTGAAAGGGAAAGAAGCCAAGGTTGATGATGTCATCAAAGCCCTCAGGGACTGTCGCATGAACCTCGCAGCAGACTATGTCGAAGAGGGTTTACAAAGGGAAAGCTGAAACTAAACAACAACAACAAAAATCAGTGGCAGAAAACCATTAATGTGACATTAAAATTTAGTGTTTGTATGAAAACCGGCTCTTGAGTTGTCATGGAAAACATGAGGTGCAATCCATTTATGGTATTGTATGTAAACTGGCTTGCTGTGTTAATTCTGTGGATTTAAGGCTGCTTATGTGATTTTCAATCTTGTGCGTTGCTCAGAGATTGACTTAAGTGTGAAAGAAAGAAAGAATAGTTTGATTCCGGTTAAATGTCAGCATGGCTTAGTTGGGACCTTCTCCACCCTCACCTCAAGTGCCAAGGAGAAACCCAAAGCTCTCCAAAACACATAGAACATGGTATACCAACAGATACTTCCCCACCACCTTTGCCAAATCACCAACTTCCACTCATCACAGGCCAGTATGCCAACAGTAACTCTGTACCAGACAGGTAGGTAAACAGCTGAAGCGCACTTATGATTTTCACCCAAAGCTAGGGAATTGTCCTTTTGACTATAGCTCCCAGATCTCCCAGCCAGCATGGTTCTTCTTGTACATTATCCCACTTTACAGATACATCTGTATCTTCCACTGCATGAACCTGTGTGGTCTAGCATGAGCCCAGTGATTGCAAGCCTTCAGAAATCTCACGAGATTCAAATCCCCTTGTATAATTCACAAGCAGCCTGCTTGTAAGCATTGTTTTGATGGTATAATACTAAGAGAAGGGGCAAATGAGCAAATGTAGCAGAGTACCCAAATAACTTCTTTTGATAGGAGGTATCCCTGGGACAATTTTTATTTTAAAAAAAAAACCCTCCCATTTATGTCAAGAAGATAATATGACATGTGTATGTTATCACAATTTATTATTATTACAGAAACTTAGTTTTGAAATATTCAAAATTTTGAAATGATTTTTATCACAAAGTCCCCTTGGTGTAAAGCTCTGGAAGGCTTATGAATTTGTAAATTAAGAGAGCTTATGTGCTCAGACATCTTCCAGGGCTGATAAATTTAGCAACAAAAATCTCTCCTTCCCATTTTTATTGTAATCCTTTTATCTGCTTGCTTTTGCTTCTTTCCTCTCCTTCAATCATCTGCCTTACTTGTCCTCTTCTTCAAAGGCACGGGAAATGTCTTGTACTTGTACTTCTGGAGGCCTTGTACTTCTGGAGCTTAATTTCCAACATGAAAGATCAGTGTCTCTCAACTCCTGCTCTAGAGGATTCAAAAAGGGATGGGGAGAAGTGGAAGACAGAGAGGCTGCATTTATTTCAATGGCTTTGTGGCAGTGAAATTTGTAGTGACTGTAGTGATGAGACAAAGGCACTGTATACATGCTCAAAGGCACTCCATTCTCTTCAATCTTAACTGTTATATATCATGGAGAGTGGAGCTGGGAAATTTCTTTTCTTTTCTTGGGGGTGGAAACCATTTCCTTACCATCACCATCCACTCCAAGCATATAATTTAATCCACAACTACCTCTACAACTCAGTAGGATCCTAAGAAGGTGGTTTGCATGGTAAACTCCCTTTCCTGGGTGAGGCAAAAAATGTCAAAGAAGCAGATGTAAAGTAAAGGTGTTGATGCAGTAAACTTTGGAATACCTGCTGGAAGCAATGAAAGTGCATTCTGCTTGTACTCGGGAACACCCTGAGAAATTTTAAAATAAAAAAATTCAATAGTGGACAGGTGGAGTCACTTTCTTTGCATAAAATGGCAGATGGAGGCCCTATAATTCCTGCAATCACATAGGAGAAAGGTTAGGCTCTTTTATTTGGCCTCCACATCAAAATCTGCATAAATGTTGAAAGTTTAATATAGATGCATCTGCATCTTAGAAATAATGCAGTTTTATACCACTTTAAATGCTGTAGCTCTATTCTATGGTATTCTGGGATTTGTTTGGACTTACTTATCAGGCCAAAGCTCCTTATATAGTACAGATGGTCAAACACTAATCACAGACAAAGCCTCCATCCTGAATTAATGGGCTGAACATTTCAAAGTCTCTTCAGTGCCAACCAAGTAGTCCAAGGCTCAGCTATCCAACATATGATACAACTGTTAGGCATTGAGGCCCGACTATGAAATGTACAGATGTGCACAAAAGGAAACCAGGAATCATGGGCATAATTGTCTGCAGCCGAAGGCTGGAACAGCAGACAGTGTTCAAGGTCAGATATGTGCTTGATTGCACGTAGGCCTGGATAACATCAAAAGTCTTCCTGACTGAGGGGACAACATTGTTGGTGGCACAAGGAAAAAGAGTCACCAGAAGAGGATGGGTTTGTGACCGCATGGCACAAATCTATAAATAGCCTGCACACCGCAGTGTGGGTTGTTGGGTAGTCGGAGTGGATAGATGGTTGGAGAGTTTTTTTGTTGGACGAGCGTGTATATATTTGTAAATACAGCAACTTTAAGAATAAAACTTCTTGAGGAGAGAGATTTGGCTCCAGTCTGTTTCATCAGCAGCGGGCAGGAGGAATTCCTGATAAAGCCGAACAGCTCCAAGGTCGCCGGTAGTTCCGAAGGCATCGGAGATTGCTTTACCTGTGCATCTGCTTGTTTACATCATCAACAACAACCAATGAAAAATGAACTATATGTAACTCCCACTTTGGAAGAAACCATTAAGGTCATACATCATATGAAAAACAGCAAGGCAGCTGGGATTGATAGAATCCCACCTGAAGCTTGGAAACACAGAGGCCGTGTACTCCATGCTAAATTCCACGAGCTCCTTGTGAATTGCTGGGGGAAAAGTGAACTGCCATCAGATCTCCGAGATGCAGTTATCGTCATCCTGTATAAGAAAAAAGGATCAAAATATGATTGCTCAAACTATCGAGGTATAACACTGCTCTCCATTGCTGGAAAAATCCTTGCAAAGATACTCCTGAACAGATTAGTTCCTGCCATTGCAGATGAACTTCTCCCTGAAAGGCAATGCAGCTTCAGAGATAATAGGAGAACTACAAATATGGTATTTGCTCTTAGACAATTGCAAGAGAAATGTAGAGAGCAGAACAAAGGACTCTATGTAACATTTGTCGACCTTACCAAAGCCTTCAACACTGTGAGCAGAAAAGGTCTGTGGCAGATCCTGGAACAACTAGGATGTCCCCCCAAATTCCTCAAAATGATTATCTTGCTACATGAGGGCCAGCACGATCAAGTCAGATATGGTGATGCTCTCTCAGAGCCCTTTCTAATTTCTAATCTGGTATGAAACAAGGTTGTGTTCTCACTCCAACTCTGTTTACAATCTTCTTCAGCATGATGCTCCAAAGGGCTACAGAAGATCTCGAAGAAGACGGCATCTATATACGTTACCGTACTGATGGTAGTTTGTTTAACTTAAGCCATCTGAGGGCTCACATGAAGACTCTAAACTTTCTAGTCTGTGAGCTGCTTTTCGCTGAAGATGCTGCCCTTGTTGCCCATACAGAAGCAGCTATGCAGCACCTAACATCCTCCTTTGCAACAGCTGCAGAACTGTTTGGGCTGGAAGTCAGCCTGAAGAAAACAGAAGTTCTCTACCAACCTGCACCACAGGAAGAGCACTATCATCCCCACGTCACCATGGGCAAATCTGTGCTTAAGTCCATCCATCAGTTCACCTACCTGGGAAGTATCATCTCCTCAGATGCCAAGATTGATAGAGATCGATCACAGATTAGCAAAGGCATATGGTGCATTCGGAAGGCTTCACAAAAGAGTCTGGAGTAACAAACACCTGAGGCGAAGCACAAAAATCTGTGTGTACAGAGCCATTGTACTGTCCATTCTCCTCTATGGGTCTGAAACATGGGTCACCTATCGCCAACATCTACAACTCATTGAGCGCTTTCATCAGCGCTGTCTATGCACAATCCTAAATATACACTGGACAGATTATGTGACGAATGTTGCTGTGCTTGAGCAAGCAGAGATCCCCAGCATTGAGGCCATGCTACTGAAAACGTAGCTGCATTGGGCAGGGCATGTTTCTAGGATGGAGGACCACCGCCTCCCAAAAATAGTACTCTACGGGTCAGCGTAAGAGGGGTCCCCCAAAGAAGAGATACAAGGACTCCCTAAAACAAAATCTCAAGCTCGGCAAATTGATCACCAACAATGATCTGCCCTGGCCTCATATCAAGAGGCATAGAGACGCACTATCCACGATGCTGCAGCCTCTTTCGAGAACTCACGCCGAACGAGTCTCAAAGAGAAACAACAACGCAGAAAGAACCACAACTTGGAAACCTCACCCAAGGAGACTTTCTGCTGTGCTATCTGTAACCAGGCCTGTTTATCTCGGATTGGCCTTTTTAGTCATCAGTGCGCTTATAGTAAGTGTGGGATGAGTCCTTCCTGAATCTTTGTTAGCGAAAAAAAGCCAGAGATGAGTTTTACAGGGTTTTTAGTCTTCTCTGCCAAAGCGTGCTAGTGCCTCACAAAATGGCAAATTCCAGAATTCTGTAGGATGGAGCCATGGCAGTTAAAGTAGTGTCAAACCGTTATTATTTCTACAGTTCAGCAGCACCCTGAATCAAGAAAAGCCACCAAGTAAAGCACAATCTTAGTCGTGTTTTTTCCCCCTTGAATATGTAATTTTTCCTGTTCTTGAGACATTTGCAAGTAAAAAAGCAAAAATGTATTCTGTATTTCACTCAGTATTTTTCCGTAAAAAAAATGTTGCTACTGCATGTGAAATGCTAACTGTAGGTTACCCCCTTGAAGAGCGACCTAAAATACCAAAGACATTTGTCAGAATTCTATATTACCTGCTACGTTGCATAACATTATGTACAAATAGCTATTTAGCACAGGTTCTAAGAAATCCACTTATTGAATTGTGAAGATGTGCAATGGGAGTCCAGCTAGAGCACCTGAGATACATTGGGCATTTTTCTGGCTCTGCTACATAGCCTGCATCTTCACTGCAAAAATAATCTGGTTTGACACTACTTTAACTGCCATGGCTCAGTGCTATGGAATCTGAGAATGGTAGTTTGTTGTGGCACCAGAGCAGAGGTCTAGTGCCATAACAAACTATTTCTACAGTGTAAATGCAGCCTCAGTCACATAACAGCACCCTTCTACTGGATATGGACTTTATTCAACTCTGAGATTTTAATTCCTGCAGACATAAGTCCACTTACAAAAATATAAAGTCCCAACAAGACCGTGTGTGATGTGCTTCACAGAACAAAAAAGGGATGGATCCCTACCCACTGCTGTTTTAGTGATTTTTTAATTTATTTTTTTAAGTTTGCCCATATTGCCAGTAAAGTAGAATGGTCATTGTGCCTGACACAAGAAAGGAATTGGCAACCCATGAGCCTCATGTTAAATTTACCAAATAATGTTACAAGACAGCATTGTGCAGCTAACATGCTTTCTGCTAACCTCTCTGCAGCTGTCTTTGTAGTTATGTAAAAATAACATGTTAACACTTGAATTCAGTGAGTACTGTACAAGACTTTTTCAATTAATGCATATTCCTAGACTCTGCCACATTTTAATTACTGGATTACTGAGCTGTGGAAAATGAACCCACAGCTTTATGTGAATGTCATGAAATCCTCAAATGCAGTGAAATGACACTAGTGAAGAAGCATTTTCTTTGACTTTCATATAACAATTTGTAAGAATTGAAACAGAATTACAAAACTATTGGGCTGAGCAAAAACAAGGAGTCATTTGGATAACTAAAGATAGCCATCACACACAAGATTGAATGAAATTAAGTCAAACAGAATTATCAGTTTTCTGATATTTAGACACCCAATTTAAATACTTTGAAGGATTTTTTAAAACCAGAACTTTGTATTGGGGTGATGAGAACAATTATAGGCATGGAATGTTTGTAATCATTAATGTTCAACAAAAATTTAAAACTGAGAGTAAATTAGGTTCACTATGAAAGACATGGGGACCCAGAAGCAACTTTGAGCTAACTGAGAAAAAGAAATTTCCAGTATAAGATTCCATGGACCACAGGCCACTTGATTAAATGCATCATGGACTAGAATCTATGAAAGTTAATAATTTCTTTTTCTCAGCTAGTGTCAAAGATATTACTAGATTGCTTTACATATATTTATGCTGAAACAGGTATGTTTTTATGCTGAAGGATGGGTATGTACTGAAAGTATACCATTTTAGTTTGGGGACCCTTTGCTTTAATCAGCGTAACTTCAGCACAACCTAGTGCAGCCCATATTTTGAAAGCATGTGAAAGTATGATTGGCCAAGGAATAACAAAAAAAAGCCATTAAAAATTAAAACCTCATGCTAGTTGTCAACATTGAGAGCAGATTCATACTTAAGAGTGTTTGTGCCTGTCATTCCTAATGGGCTATTAAAAGCATACACATTCCAACAGGAAAAAATTGGGAGATGAATTCAATAAATGCACAATTGTGATTCCAGAAGGGGTTTTCATAAATAATGAAAAGAAGTCTGTTTCAGAAACTTGCTGAAAGGGGGTATCCATAGCATTTGCTAATCATTTATTGCCACTCCTTGTTGCATTAAACGGATGACTTCTTGTGTGATGCTCCATAAGCCATAGGCATTTTCCTCCTCATGTTATTTAGAGTAGCTTTTTATATAGAATCATAAAACTGGAAGAGACCACAAGGACCATTGCAATGCAAGAATCCACAATCAAAGCACTTTTGATGGCTTGCCTCTGTTTAAAAACCTCCAGAGAAGGAGACTCCACTCCTAGGCAGCATATTCCACTATCACAGCTGCTACTGTTAGGAAGGTCTTCCTAATGTTTAGGTGGAATCTTTTTTCCTGTAGTTTAAATCCATTGCTCCTTGTCTTAGGTCCAAAACACACTGCAGGAATAATCCAGTCTGAGACCGCTAACTACCCTGGCTCAGTACTAGGGAATCCAGGGGATTGTAGTTTATTGTGCGATGAGATCTTTCTGACAAAGAAGGCTAAATGCATCACAAAACTACTGTTCCTAGGATTCCCTAGCACAGAGCCAGGGCAGTTAAAGCAGTCTCTAACTGGAATATTTCTACAATGTTTTGGACTTTAATCACTGGATCAGCAAAAACAAGCTTGTTCCATATTCAATATGACACATCCTTTCAAATACTTAAACATGGTTATCATGTCACCTCTTAACCTCTTCCCCAGGCTAAATATACCCAGCTCTCTAAGCCATTTTTCATAGGGCATGATTTCCAGATGAGTAATGAGGGACAATGACAAGAAATGACCCATTTTTTTCAACTGATTTTTTTAAAAAATAGAATAATACTCCAAAATGTTCTCCAAAAATTATTTTTATTTTAAGTTAATTAAAATTGCATTTGATAGTAATGAATTATTCTGATAAGCCTTTCTACTACCTTGGCCCATGTTTGTTTGAAATTACAAGCTGCATGATAAATTAACAATGTTTAATAGTAAATACATGCTAAGTAAATAAGGAAGTAAATAAATAATAAAATAATAGAAAATTAAGAGTAAATACTTTTCAAGTTTTACACATGTGTTTATATAAACCATGTTTTGTGCACAGTGGTGCCTGTTCATGCATGTGAACACTAATGCAGCTGTGAATACTAACATCTACAAATGTTGGCACAAATCCTATATTCTTTATGGTATCCCTTAAGGGTGTGCTGTACTTCACATTGTTTATTACACAAGATAATTCTTGTCTATGATATCTTATTATAAATATATAAACAATTTGAATGAGTAACAGGCAGTGTGGATTAGAATTCTATGTATTATCTGTTCCAAGTCAAAATCAAATTCCATGTAATTTACACATTATTGAATTTTTAACTGAAGTTAAGGCCCACCTTGCAGATTGTCTGGGCTTTCTTGCCAAGTCATATAAGTTTACTGCACTGCATTCTCAGAATGTTCTCAGAATGATACAAAATAGGAATGGTCATTTTATTTTTGTTGACCTTTTCATGATGCGGAACAAGGGTGGACAACTTGTGGTTAACTGAATCAAGGAAGCCAGGGTCCAGAGTTTGCAAGACCTCTCAGCCAAGAGGTTGCTGAATGCTGACACGGGTGCTTGGCAGTCTATTATTCATGGGTTGCCACAATTCTAAGTCAGCTTGACAGCAAATAACAACAACAAAGCTGACAGATATGTGCTTAAAACTAGACCACTAGAGCCAGACGTATCTTTGAATTAGGATCACGCTCCCTGACTGCAACCTTATAACTACTTACTGGGAAGTAACAGCCTTTGATCTCAATCAGACTTGGGTGTATACCTGTGATTGCTAACAGGATGTCATGAAACATTTTATCAATTGACAAGTAACATCTTGTAATTAACTGCAATGCAGCCTAAAAGATAAACTTAGGAGCTAAAGTAGTGCTCTTCATTTCCACACAGTACATCTTTTACTTGAAAAGGAAAAGGTTTGATGTTCTAGCTCTAAATCGCAAGTGGTAGAGGGCCTGTATAGTTTGAACCACAACTCTGGAGACCAGGGTTCACATCCTCACTCTAGCATGAAGAAAAAAAACGACTGGGTGACCTTGGATGAGTTATACTCTCTCAGCCTCAGATTATGGCAATGAATAAACTTGCCAAGAAAAGACCCTATGATAGGGTCATCTTAGAGTCACCATATGTCAAAAGTAATGTTTAGGCACACAACAACAACAACAGCAACAACAACAAAGTCTAAGGGGAGTCAATAGTGGCATATACTTGGCAATATGATAACCATTATTAAGATTGTGTAATTAAACTGCATTATACTTTCATTTATAGTATTGGATAATTAAACATGTTTTCAAGATGGTAGAGGAAAAAGCCAACTGTCAGCTTGCTCAGAGGCTCAGCAAAGTCAATAGGCTTGGGAAAATAGCACCTTTGCAGTTTCTCATTAATTTTGTGTGTACAATTTAGCACAAAGATTCATATAGCTGCTAAGTATTACTAGTGGTGAAGGGCAAAAGTGGAAAAAGTGAGCAGGTGGCAGCATGACCAACGGGTTTCAGAAAACAAGAAAGTAAGCATTGCCTACTATGTTTCTCTGATTTGAGATGGCAAGGCAGCAGTATATTTTTAATCCAATAAAGAAACATAACAAATAGTTTTAAGGGTTGAACGTGTATTTTTGTTGTGAAGTGTCCCTCACAGTTTTTGACCCAAATTTGTAAACTTACAATCAATGTGGAGAGGAACACTTAATTACAAAATATAGGAGTGAAAAGACATAGCATGCATAATGACTGCCAGTTTAACTGGCAAGAATTGATAACATTGTCCCATTTGCTTCAGAGACTGTTAAAACTGAAGTGAAATTGCAAGGCCCATATGGCTTTTGCAGTTAGCCTTCTGGGTTTGCAAGAGCTCTCACATTTTATGGAAGGAGCCTTATAGGCATAAGGTACTATATTAAAATTATATATCAAATGAACTGCTGACTTGCTGTCTGTAGCATAGAACGTAACCACAGTTGTCGACAGATCTAAGTACACCTTGTTTTGGAAATATTCCTAGCCCTATAGTAGCAACATCCTCTTTTCCTCTCCTTTTCAGAAAACAATAATGGAAAGCCAAAGGGGGAATTGTGGCACGTGTTAGTATTTGGGGGATAGGTCTCAGGAACTTGGGTAGTTTTCAGTACAACCTGGAGTAGATTCACTGGGCTGCTTATATAAAAGGCACAAAACACAAATGGAGAGGAGATGTCATAATGTTAGTTCCAGCTGTATAATAATACAGAGGCATTATTTATGCCCCAGATAAATCCAATCACATGTTTTAAATTAACTGAAGTAAATTAGAAATGTTACTCTAGAGAGGAAATTCAGTTGCAGTAACCTGAATGATCTCCTCTGCCCTACCCAGAGTCTTGTGTTTTTGTTACATTTGGGTCTCAATTCACATTGGAGTTGCCCTCCTGGATTGGCAGTATAAACTGACCACTGGCATAAACATAAGCCAGTTCCTACAGGAATCATTGGAGACCAGGGGGATGCATTCTGATCGAGCTGAAGTAGCCACAAGGGGATTTTACTCAACCCACCACCAATTTTAAAGAGGTCTAAACCATTAAATATCAGTGGTTAACCTATTCCAGGCTAGAGAAATATTGCAGTTGCTCTTCAGAAGAACCAGAAGAGATAGATGTTCCCTAAGTGTCTTGTCTGGGTGTGCTGGCTTGCCATTAATGACAGTTCCTCTTCAAAGGAGCAAACAGATAAGAGAGCAAGTGGTAAGAACTGTGTTGTTCTACTGTGTACTCTTAAACAAGCTTCCTAAGTTCTCCACTTAGGGCTTTTCTGTGGGATGCCAAATGCACTGCTAGCAAAATGTTATTTTGATGCAGGGGGGCATTCTATTTTTAAATATATTATGTATGTTAAAAACATATTCCTCTTCTGGCTGAAGCTGCTGTACTAACTTTCTTCCTGTACCTCCTTTCTCCCAAGCAGAGATACTTTCTCATAGTCTCCACATTGAACGCGGAACAATGGATGCAAGCTGCAGGAAAAGAGATTCCACCTCAACATTAGGAGGAACTTCCTGACAGTAAGGGCTGTTCGGCAGTGGAACACACTCCCTCGGAGTGTAGTGGAGTCTCCGTCCTTGGAGGTCTTTAAGCAGAGGCTGGATGGCCATCTGTCGGGGATGCTTTGACTGGGAGTTCCTGCATGGCAGGGGTTGGACTGGATGGCCCTTGTGGTCTCTTCCAACTCTATGATTCTATGATTCTATTCTATGATTCTATGTTGTTGTTGTTGTTGTTTGCCTTCAAGTCATTTCCAGCTGATGGTGACCCTAAGGCAATCCTATCACAGGTTTTCTTTGCAAAATTTATTCACAGTGGGTGTGCGATTGAGGCTGAGAGAGGTGATGTCCAGAGTCACCCAGGGGGCATCTATGGCTGAGTGGGGATTCAGACCACTCCAGAGTTCTAGCCCAACACTCAAACTACTACACCACTCTGACTCTCTTTCTTCTACCACAGACCATGTGATATACAGTTTTCCTGGGATAGGGCAGTTAAAGCCTCCCTTCCACCCTGGAGATCTATAGTAGCTTCATTGCAGTGGGAGAGATTTCCATCTCACCTCTGTTACAAGATATTGCTCAACATCTCTGCTACAGAGGGATCTCAGCAACCTGCAGGAGAATTTAGAAACCTAGGTGAATTCTAGGTTTTCAAGGCTTAGCTTAGAGTCCATGTATTCTTCTCTGGTCCACAGGGCAAGGAGAAATAATCTTCTCCTCATATCTTGCACTTAGTGTTTTTGATTTGAATGATTTTAATGGCACCCTCTATGCACCAGTGGTTGGTGCTGCTTAAAGATGTTGTCCTGCTTAATGACTTCAACAGTGGCTGCCTCGTGTGATATTGTCTTGGTAAAATCACCAGGGCCCACCCCTTGTGTCAGCACAAGAATATCCTCTTCTTTTCAGGTTTTGATTTTTGTAAGCCCTCTTGTGATAACTGTTGGGGTAAAGGTGGGATAACAATTAAGTCATCGCCATCATCCTCATCCTTATCATCTTTCCTAGTGCACGGTTTAGTTCTGTTAAAGTTATGGCTGGTTTTGCTCCCTCATGAAAGAGCAAATTAATCAGCAAACCACAAGCTAATAGCCCTGCATCCCTTGTTCAGATATGCATTATGGCCTTTGTTATAAATTAATTACCAATAAGGGTGTCCTTGCATTTTATATTGTTTCTTAAAAGATGTGCCTTTTGTAGCAGCCCCCAGGGGGAGCACTTGATTTCATTTTATCTTTCAGTCAACTTCGAACTGTAATCTACGCACTCTGTCAGAGGGTGAGAATGCCATTAAGAGGGACATCCCTGAACTGATATTTCAGAGGAACCAGTAGTAGAAATATTGGAGGGCTGATGCAGTGTGCTTCCATCAGCTTAGTCCCATAAGAAGGCAGGACACATAAGAAGACAAAACCAGCTGTTGCTTTAAAACGGAACAGAAACCAAATCTGTTCAAATGGTTATTCTCAAAGCCAAGTGGTCTTACCATTTTGCAAATACTCCTTGAGTGCACATGTTTGAGAGTATGAATTAGAACTGGAAACATTTTGCAAATACTCCTTGAGTGCACATGTTTGAGAGTATGAATTAGAACTGGACATTTAACCATGATACAGCAGCAGTCAGTGTTTGGCATCATGTGACACCTGCTTGCTATTGTCAATATTTGACACTGCTTCGTGTGTATGTTTGTACAGTTGGCCCTCTGTATCCACAAAATTGTTATCCATAGAATCAAGCATCTACCGCTTCAAAATATTCTATATCTATATATTCCAAAAATCAAACTTTCATTTTGCTATTTTTATAATGGTCACAATTTTACTACCCATTGTATTTAATGGGACTTGAGAGCATTAATACCTGATATTGTAGAAGTCTGCAGATTGCGCCTTACGAGGGAGTATTGTAAAGTAATAATTATCACCCGGAATTTATTACGACATATTGGTGAAATTTTGTCAGTGTCATCATTGGTCCCTAAGTGCACATTGCTGAGAAAATCAGCTCATTGCATCCTTTATTTTTGTGACTGGCTGTGCCAGAAGTGACTAAAGTGTAAAATCCTTGTCAGGCACAATCTGCAGGCTTCTACAATATCAGGTATTTGGAGGGTCAAGATACACTGGGGAAAATGTATAAATCTAGACAGTGACTATATAGAGATAAGTTAACAACTAAAAATCAAAACAAACATTCTGTAAATTTTTTAAAAAGGTGATCATTAAAACTTTTGGATACCCCTCATATATGAACTGATGATGATGATGATGATGATGATGCCATCATCAGTAAGCCAGGTACAAAGCTTCAAAAATGGTGTAAATGTAGCTCAAGTGGTGGTGGTATCCTGGAGGTCAACACTTATGCCAGTGGTGTCAATACCTCTGGTGATACCTGATTTGGAGGGCTGCTGGGGTGGGCAGAGGGCTGCCATGCCCCCTCCACCTAACTGTCTCACCTGCCCCCCCCAGCTCCCTCCTGCTGCAAATGAGGCAACAGGAGGGGACAGAAGGGGCACATATCACTCCTCTTTCCCCTCTGTCTGTGGGCTTCCTCCCCAGGAAGAAAGCCCAGCAGTGGAACAGCCAAGAAGGGTGTATGCTTGCCCCTCCTGCACCAAAAGAGTATGAGGGCCCAACCGGGTATCAACCCCCTCTGGGGTGTCAGTCAGTGCAGTCCGCACCCCCCATCCTCGCCTCCCATGACACCACTGAGTTATGCCACTATAAATTCCCTGACCCACCCATGGAAAGCTCTGCTTGTGTATCTTCTGGTAGAGGAGGGTAAGGGATGCTGACGGTACAAGGAGCAGGCATGGGAACAAAAGATGCCAAGCCCCCTCGCCTTCCCAAAACAGCCCAGAACCAATGTGGCTCTTAGCCCCACTGCTTAATTCCTTCCCATTCACTACTATGAGAACAATGAAGAAAAAGCTAATGGGTGATTGCCAATGTGTGGGAAGTTTGTTCTCTTAATAATTTAATCAACAATAATAAATATATTTCAATATAATACCTGTTATACAAGTTTTATTTCTTTACCTATAAGCATATGTACAAAATAACAACAACAACAATAACAAATATTTTATACAGTGATATCTGCTGGAGTCTGAATATGAAAATCTGTGGATGCTCAAGGCCCATTAAATACTATGGCATAGTGAATTGTTGTTCCTTATATAAAATGGCAAAATCAAGGTTTGCTTTGTGGAGTTTACATTTCTTTAAATATTTTTTAATTTTTTTATTTTAAAAAAAAAATCTTTAAATCTTTTAAAGCTATGGATGGTTGAAGACCAGCTGAGTAAGTTTAGCAGCAATGATACTTACTTAATATTCTGTTGTTACTGTTATTGTGTGCCTTCAAGTCATTTCTGACTTATGGTGACCCTAAAGTGATTCTATGGCATGTTTTTTTTGACAAGATTTGTTCATTGCCTTCTTCTGAGGCCAAGAGTGTGCATCTTGCCAAAGTTCAGTCAGTGGGTTTCCATGACTGAGCAGGGATTCAGACCCTGGTCTCCTGGTCTAGCACTCAAACACTACATCACATTAGCTCTACATTTAATGCTATTTGTAGATATAATAGGATTTGGGGGGGGGGGGTAACTGTCCTGGAGTTAATCTTGACATATGCCGACTCTGTGGATGAGACATCTCCAAGACCCCCTGTCCTCCACTTCTCTGCTCAGATCCTGCAGGCTTGGGCCCATAACCTCTCTGAATGAGTCCATCCTTCTGGTTTGTGGTCTCCCTCTCTGTAGTGGAGTACATCTACATTGCAGAAATAATGCAATTTGATATCACTTTAAGTGCTATATATTCATCCCATGGAATCCTGGTATTTGTAGCTTTACAGGCTCTTTAGTTTTCCCTGCCAAAGAGAACTGGTGCCTCACAAAACTATACTTCTTAGGATTCTGTGGGACAGAGTCATGACAATTAAAATGGTGTTAAACTGCATTATTTCTACAGTGTAGATCACCTGTAGTGAGGTGGTGCTCTCTTTTCTTTGCTTTTTTTTTTCTTTTCACAAAGGTTTGTTTTAAATCTACCTTGAAATAACTGCTTATCAAGTGTAACCATATGGAGAGCACATCATAGTAGTTTAGCCTGGAGGCTTCAAAGCAATTCAGTAACCTTTGTTATATCTGTCAAGTTTACAAACTGCAACTCAGCTAGGCTGATGCAGATCTCAGAAGGCTGTGGGAGAATGGGAAAGCAACTAGAAGGATGCAAGAACTAAAGCCATTCGGGGGAAAAAAAAAAGTCATAATGCTAGGAGCTTGTTAGTTTTAACAGAAAACAAAATGTGTAACAAGAAATTAAGTTATGCGTTGTTTGAAGAAAGTGGATGGAAAGTTCTTCTTTCATAGTACTTGAACCCAGGTCATGTAGTGAAACTGAATCCTGGGAGCCTGAGACAGCCAAATAGAAGCATTTCTTTTAACAGTGGTGGTGTGAAGAGTAGGATTGTTCCAAAAAATCTCATCTATCCACCAACTAAAATGACTTTAAAGCAGGATTAGACAAAGTTATGGAGGATAAGGCTATTGATCACTTTTTGTCATAATGACTATATATTGGGCAGAATGCAAAGCACAGGAGAAATAGGCTGCACAGAGCCAGCAGATCTTGCTTCTTTTGTCATCATTGTGCCGCACATGAAAAAGTGTTCCTGTTTCAATGGTGCATCAACAGGATTTCATCTGTTCTCACCACAGCCAGCATGCCCCTGAATACCAGAATAAGACCCAGAGCTGTCCCTATGCCCATTGTTTATGGACTTTCCATAGATGTCCTATCATCCACTGACAGAAATGGAAGGCTGGACCCTACAGACCTTTCACCTAAGCCAGCAAGGTTCTTCAGGTGCTTTTCCCAAGCCCCAAGCTAATTGTATAAAACAGATCTGTTACACCCTTCCAAAAACATTCTCTCCCTTCCCCCAAGAATACTTAAATGTTCCCATTTATTGCAGTAATTATTCCTTTCCATCCTGAATATTCATTTCCTGTCACATGCATGACTGCTGTTGTCTGTTTCCTTTTCCTCCTGCCACGCACCTGACATGATTTTGTGGCAGGATAAATATTAACTTTAGAGTGAATATATTGCCTCAGCATTATTAGTAGCACTATGACAGCCAATAGGCCTGAGCCGAGGGATTTCTCAACTCTCATGCCTCTCCTTCTGTACAGTGAATTATTTGTGTCAAGCAGGAAAGGGGGAACAGAGTTTCTACTCTTTCTCTTATTTGGTATCTCCAGAGAACACAGTCCACATATTCTGACTGCAGCTGGATTTTGTGTTTCCTTTAAAGGAAAAGCAGTCATCATCCCTTTAAAATACTTAATCCAAAGAAAAGAGCAATTATATATACACATACCTCTTTACTTTTGATTTTATTTTCTCTTTCTTTCTTTTTGAATGTGTCACATGGAAATACATTTTAAAATTATTTTTAGGGATACCAGGGTAAATGCCTAACGTTTCTATCTATAAATAGGTCAGGTTTCCTGTGTACTAAAACACATATTGTAATATTGTAATTCATGCCATTAAAAATATCTAAGTGATATCCCCAGGCTCAGGGCTAAATTAACTGCTATTGCCACAGGTAGATGCCACCTAAATACTAGTCCTTATAATAACATTTCTCCCAGTAAGCACAACATCCATATCACACCTTCCAACTATCCTGATTTATGGTCCTGATTAATCTGTCATCCCACATCTTCAGCTGCTTTTCAAATTTTCCAGCTTCTCTTGTCTTCCTTTGTAATCCGGTTATTTCAAGTGCTGCAAACTGGGGTGCATTAAGTGTAACAAATGTGGCCTCTCAAGGCTTTTTGACAGCCTTCTACTTACCCAGACTTACCCAGACCACCCCTTCCCTCAAATCTTCACATCCAGAAGAAAAGAATTACTTCCCCTGGATGCCTCTAGGAATAATGATTCATGTTTGCAAAAGGTCTCAGCCCCCTACCCCACATGGTTCAACTTCACAAATATCCATTTTACAAACCCAGTAGTAAAATGATGGATATTTCATTTTTTACACTAATTTTATATTTTGGTATTTGAGGCAGTCCTTGTGCTCTTACACAGATCCCCGTGGCATAAAATTGGAACACAGACCTGCTTTAGTGGCCCACTCCATTGTGGAGGGAGATATACCTGGTGTGTGGAGTGTGACATCATGAAAGAATCCTTAAAGTTTTAATCAGGCTGGGTAACCTGAGGGTAGACTGGAACTCTCTTTATCTCTCACTATTTGCTATACTACATGAAGCTGATGGGCATTGCAGTCCAACGTCTGGAAGATCACAGGTTGACCACAACTTACTTAAATCAACAGTATTTAATGAGTTCTTGGATATGACAAGTATTCAAAAATAGGAAAGCAGCTGACTGGGATGTTGCTGCTTTGTAGACTGTGCCAGAAAGGTATAGATATTACTTTGCTGATGCCAGCTATCCGCTACATAGTGTTCTCCAGATGTGTTGGACAGATGCATTGGTCTACAAACTCATCTGTTCCAGCCATGCTGGCTTCAGGTGATGGAGCACTAAGGGGCTTTACAGATCACCCAAAAAGTGCAGTCTGTAGCCTCTTTTTTTTTTTTGCTGCAGAACTTCGTTGCAGTAGCTAGACGCTGTGGTGAAGCTGTGCAGCTCCTTTTTAGCACCGTAGTTGCAGTGCAATAAACGGAAAAGGCGCCATTGGATGCCTTTACTCCACCGCAGCTGCACAGCTCCATCTAGAAGCTGCGCAGTTGTGGCAGTGTCATTAAGTATGCTGTCTAAACGGTGTTACGTAATGATGCACGCGCCATTACGTGTTAGGGTTCGGGAGTGTGTAAATGCTGTGTGCTCCCTAGCCTAATCACAGCGTGAGGGCGCCTCTTCCTGCCCATTTGTTTCAGGCCTTAGTCTCACAAACCTGGAAGACAGCTGTGTGAGGAAAGCTGTTTTTGGTCTTGTATATTTGTTCCCCCAGAGTTCATTCAGATATTTACTATCAAGTGCTTTCTCTGTCTACACCAGACAACATAAATAAATAAATAAATGGTTTATTATTTAATACGCTAATGAACTAAATTAAAATACTGTACCACTTAATTAAAATACTGTACCACTGTAACCTTTAAAACATACGGTACCTACCCCAGGTGATATAAAACAATACCTACAGCATCCTTTAAGACAGAGTATTTGTATATTTAGACACCAGGGAACATTTCCATGAATATCAGTCAATTTCTACAGTAAGTCTGCAAATCTGAGCTATCTTCTTGCAAGCATGACGTGTGCAAAAATTCTGCTTCTGGCTAAAATATGTTTTTATTCATACAGGTGAAGAATATTTATTTACAGAAAGAGAGTTACTCCTTCCAGACAAGCAGTGGGATATGGTGGTTGATGTGATTACTGCAGACTGGAGAGACGCAGATTCAAATCCTCATTCAGCCCTGAAGTTCACTGGTCAGTTATTATCTCTCTTTCATCCCCGCTTACTGCATAGGATGTCATGAGGACAGAAATGGGAAAGACCTATGTACACTACTGGGCTCTTTGGAGGAGACACAACATATAAATGGAATAAAAGGTCTGAGGGAAATGAGGAGTGAGGGAAAACTAGGAACATTTACAGCCAAGAAGATATTCAGAAGCAGAAATAGAAGAAGCGGCTGCCATCAAGTGAGCATGCATGTGTTTGAACCAATCCTGCTGGTGTAGTACTCCTCAGAAGTCTTGAAAATTGCATTCATGTCAGCTCCCTTCCTTTGGCCAGCAGTTTCCACCATGTGCAGTATTAGTTTTTGGCATGCCACTGCATATATTTGAAAAGCAATGCTGGTAGAGGCATTTGAGGAATTTAAGTTTCTGTTTGGCGGTTAAGTGCTGGGATCTAGTGCATACAAGGAATTTCCTGGGACAGGCAGGTTGCTACATTTTGGCTTTGCAAGAATGTGTTTCCTTCATCTTTTTCTTTTCATAACTGTTTCACGTTCACATCAAAATTCCCAGAGCTCTGTTTCTCTTGTTCTGCTGGCTACAAATCTGTTGTTGTCTGCAGTTTTCAGTTGTCTCTTCTGCAGGACTGAACTTGGCTTTAACTTTTTAAAAGGTGTACATTTCTCCTTGGTGTAACTCTTAGATACCTCTAACTGTTCATTTTCACATGGACAGAACTCCTATTAATTCTTAATTCTTCATTTAAGATCCTAACATACTTCTATCCCCATTTTTGGGCATAGTGCTCAAGGCAAAGTAGAAGCAGTGCAAAAAAGAAAGAGGGAAAAACATTTTAGTTTAAGGATAACCATCTTCAAATAGATGAAGGTCTGTGAAAGGGAGGATGAAGCAAGTTTGTTTTCTGCTGCTTTAAAGGACAGTACCTGAACCAATGGATTCAAATTACAAGGAAGCATATTTCATCTAAACAGGAAGAGCTTCCTGATGGTAAGAGCTATTCAACAATTGGCAGGTGGTGAATTATCTTTATCTCCTTTGTTGGAAAAAGGTTTGAATTATAGCAGCCTTTCAAGGAGAGAGTATCATAGCAGGTGGCAGATTCTTTCCTATGTTTCTCCCTGGGATATCTTACCAAAGGTTCATGCACTGATAGGGGCTAGATGACCCTTGGGTCTTTTCCAGCTCTATGAGTGTATGTACGAGGGGGTATCCTAAAGTTTTAATTATCACCTTTAAAAAAATTTGATGGAAGGTTTGTCTTGATTTGTAGTTAATTTATCTCTACATAGTCACCATCCAGATTGACACATTTCTCCCAGTGTTTCTCGACCCTCCGAATACCGTTATTGTAGAAGTCTGCAGATTGCGACTTACGAGAATTTTACAATTTAGTTACTTCTGGCGCAGCCTGTCACAAAAATAATGGATGCAATGAGCTGATTTTCTCAATATCATGCATAGAATCATAGAATCATAGCATCATAGAGTTGGAAGAGACCACAAGGGCCATCCAGTCCAACCCCCTGCCATGCAGGAACTCCAAGTCAAAGCATCCCTGACAGATGGCCATCCAGCCTCTGCTTAAAGACCCCTAAGGAAGGAGACTCCACTACACTCCGAGGGAGTGTGTTCCACTGTCGAACAGCCCTTACTGTCAGGAAGTTCCTCCTAATGTTGAGGTGGAATCTCTTTTCCTGCAGTTTGCATCCATTGTTCCGCGTTCTAGTCTCTGCAGCAGCAGAAAACAAGCTTGCTCCCTCCTCAATATGACATCCCTTCAAATATTTAAACAGGGCTATCATATCACCTCTTAACCTTCTCTTCTCCAGGCTAAACATCCCCAGCTCCCTAAGGCGTTCTTCATAGGGCAAGGTTTCCAGACCCTTCACCATCTTAGTTGCCCTCCTTTGGACATGCTCCAGTTTCTCCACATCTTTTTTGAATTGTGGTGCCCAGAACTGGACACAGTATTCCAGGTG
The DNA here is from genome assembly GCA_034509955.1 of Urosaurus nigricauda. NCBI lineage: Eukaryota > Metazoa > Chordata > Lepidosauria > Squamata > Phrynosomatidae > Urosaurus > Urosaurus nigricauda. Next base: position 85,093,597 of record JAOEGL010000001.1, on the reverse strand, counting down.
GGGCCTGACCAAAGCAGAATAGAGTGGCACTATAACTTCCCTTGATCTAGAAACTATACTTCTATTGATGCAGCCTAAAATTGCATTGGCTTTTTTAGCTGCCGCATCACACTGTTGACTCATGTTCAGCTTATGGTCTACTTGGACTCCTAGATCCCTTTCACATGTGGTCTCATTCAGCCAGGTGTCCCCCATCCTATATCTGTGCATTTCATTTTTCCGCCCTAAGTGCAGAACCTTACATTTCTCCGCATTGAATTTCATTTTGTTAGCACTGGCCCAGCTTTCTAGTCTATTCAGGTCATTTTGAATTTTGATCCTGTCCTCTGGGGTATTAGCTACTCCTCCCAGTTTAGTGTCATCTGCAAATTTGATAAGTATGCCCCCAATTCTGTCATCCAAATCGTTAATAAAGATGTTGAATAGCACTGGGCCCAGGACAGAGCCCTGTGGGACCCCACTGGTCACTTCTCTCCAGGATGAAAAGGAGCCATTGTTGAGCACCCTTTGAGTTCGGCCAGTCAACCAATTACAAATCCATGTAACAGTTAACTTGTCTATCCCACATTTTGCAAGCTTGTTTGCAAGAATGTCATGGGGAACCTTTAGGGACCAATTGTGACACTGACAAAATTTCATCAATATGCCATAATAACTTACGGGTGATAATTATTTCTTTACGATACTCCCTCATAAGGTGCAATCCACAAACTTCTACAATATCAGGTATCCAGAGGGTCAAGAAACACTGGGAAAAATGTGCAAATCTGGATGGTGACTACATAGAAATAAGTTAAAAACTACAAATCAGAACAAACTTTCTATCAATTTTTTTTAAAGGTGATGATAATTAAAACTTTAGGATAGCCCCTCATATCTATCGGCTTGTATACATTAGCAATAAACTATGAATTCCTTTTGGGCTGGCCACATGGTGTTTACACCACACAGCCTCAATACCCAGATTGAATCTGGGTCATTTACACAACACTCATACCTGATTCGGGGTTTCCAACCCTTGTCCCATATTTTAAAAACTTACTTTCTGCTCCAGATTTTCCAGAAAATGTGGATCAAAACACAGTGACAACAGGGAGCGATTGGCAGGTGCTGGTCCCTCAGCAACCTTGATAAGTTTCTCAAGTCACTCCGCAGAAAGAGTCTGGGGCCCTTGTTCTGATCTCATAGCGACTCATGCTTGCAGGGATCACTGCAATCCATCTTCTTCAGCAAGTAAAGGGGTGAATTTGGGGGGATTGGAGCAGTCAAAATACTCTGGGGGCAGCCTGGAGTAATCTAACAAGTATAGACAAGCCCTAAGTGGGCAATGTAAGAGGACAAAAATTTTGTCTGTTAATTTTATCAAGAACTATAGAGAGATCTGGATTCAGCAGAGTAATGGGAGACAGGGTTCACATGGTTAGTTCTGGAACTTTTTGATCAACAAGGATCATGATATTATCTAACTAAAAGGCAGTACAGACTGGCAATTTATGCTGGCCTGGACGTGGACTAGGGTTCAGTATTCACATGCTGGAAGCCCTTACCGTGCCGCAACCATTATGGTGTGTGCCCATCCACATGGTATGTGCTATAATTATGTCCATGGTGCACAGAACCCAAAGTGTGCTGCCCAGAAGGAGCGTCATCATGGCACGCGAGTGCACCTATGACACCTTCCAAGAACCTGCTCAGAGCAGCTTATTTAGGGATCAGGTTGGTGCTGCAGGGTACAGCTGCTGTGACACCAAACCAGGGCAGGAAGGTGCGGCTTCCAGCTGCCCATCTGTACTGACCAAAAATCATCCATCATCTGAAAACTACAGTCTTCTCCAGTGAGTTTTGCAGCATTCTTAAAAGTAGCTGGCAGACTCGTTGGATTTCCTAGGAACAATATATCTCTGTTTTGAGGGATGGCTTGGTCCTGAGTGAGAACCAGCATGATGTAGTGGTTTGAATGTTGGACTATTACTCTGGAGACTGCGGTTCAATTCCCCACTCAGTGAGGGAACCTACTGGTGAACTTAGGCAAGTCACATGCTTTCAGCCTCGGGGGGGGGGGGGGGGAGACAATAGCAAATCTCCTTTGAACAAATCTTGCCAAGAAAACCCCATGATAGGTTCATCTTAAGGTTGCCATAAGTTGGAAAGGACTTAAAAGCACACAGTAGCAGCAGCAGCAGCTTGGGTCTTGAATAAGCAATTAAAACAAACTGCCAGTATGGAAGATTTTCCTTGGGTATATCAACATTAGAGCTTGCACTGCAGAATTTATCACTGCACCACTGCTTGAGACTTAGCACTCCCAAACAAGGATATAATTGCTGTTGCAAATAAAAGTGCTTTCCTTTTTATTATTTACAGACCATGATACTAGAAAAATTGCTTAGTGGTTGTGCATTATTTTCATTGTTAAGAAATAGGAAGTGAATGCTCCATGAGCCATAATTTATTTGGTTAGCTGCCCTCTAATTGTTTACATTTAAATCAGTGGACCAAGCCACTTTAAGAAGTAAACCAAGCTGAGTATAGCCACTAGCTATTAGGAATGTTGCTTAATTCTGATTTCTGACTCCTTGCATATAAAGCTGCATATTAATAAGCAATGTAATAAAAATATGTTTTCTGTATTTATCTGCAGAGACCATTTCACACTACACCAGTGGTTCTTAACCTGTGGTCTTCAGACTGTTAGGATACTGTGATATCCTCACAGAGGGTCTGTGAAGGTTTGACAGCTACTCAGCCCACTTCCTCCCTGCAGTGGAGCAGCTATGTGATAGCAGCCACACAAAGCCTGGCTGGCTGGCTGGGCCTGTGTGTTGTCATTTAATCCACTCCAGTTACAAACTGGGCAGAAGAAGCAGGAGAAAAGTCTTCCCTCCCCATCTAGCGCATCTGAAGTAAGGTTTAACGGATGGTGTAATTGTGAATGGTTCAGTGTTCATGTATTATCATTATCATTATTAGTTTTATATCCTGAGTTAAATTATGGGGTTCCATGGAAACATGATATGGGGGGGGGGGCTAGTAAAGAAAAGCTTAGCACCACCATGCTACACAATTGTAGCCACTTTACTTGCTGTGGCTAGGGAGCCACTAGTACTAAGCAGCCCTGGTGGCAAATTGGTTAAATGCCAGTACTGCAACCACAATGTTGTGAGTTTGATCTCAGAGGGCTTCAGGTTGACTCAGCTTTCCATCCTTTTGTAAGTCAGTAAAATGAGTACCAGTTTATTGGGGACAATTGGCTGACACACTGTAAACCACTATGAAGTAGTACAGAAACATAAAGTGTCATTGCTCTTGCTGTGGCTGCATCCTGTGAAATCCTAAGAACTGCTGTGGCGATCCACTAACGTGTAGTCACTGATACGTTATCCATTAATTTGTACTTAGCTCTCTTAAAGTTTAGATGATGGCCATTACCAGATCCTAGGGGCTAAACAAACAGGCAAAAAAAGATGCTTTCAGTCTGTCTTGAAAGCATGGCGTTTAGATGACACATGCCGTGAAGCCAGCAGAAAAAGTGTCCTTATGCAGAGAAAAGCCATTTCAAAAAGAAGCAGTTTTTTCCACTTCTTCCTGGCTTGAAGCCATGACATGTGGTCATGGTATGAGCACTCTAGCTGCCTTGGGAGATAGTGGTGCGGTTGGTGGGGTTTCAATGTGGCTTCAGAAAAGACAGCTTCAAGCCACTTTTTCCTGCCCATCTGTTTTGCTCCTTAGTAAAGTAATTTTTATTTTCAAACTGTGGCCTTCATGATATACATCCGATTGTCTGTCCTGAATCTCCTGTCACTGAGCTTTGACATGTGTGTATGTAATTTTGAAAATGACAGCAGTGACAATTATCATTTGCTTGACATCCTGAATGCTTTTTAACACCTTTGCTTGATGAAGAACCCAGTGAAACTTTGATAATGTATTTTGTGCATTTTGGTTGGGCAAATAAAGGTAGCACTGTTTTGTGAATTTTGGATGTTATTGTACTGAATGCAGAGTAAACACAGAGAGGATTGTGCTATACAACTCAGCATGAAGCTGAAACGAGGTTCATACTGTAGGTTCTATAAATATTAGCTCCCATAACCAAGGGGATGGCATACATTTAAATGCACATATAAAAAAGAAATGGGCATTAAGCTCCAAATGTATCTGTCTTCTTGTGCGTAGATTAGCTTCAGGGTGCTCTTGTATCTCTGTGGAATATGATCTCTCTTTTAACCTGTATCTTTCAATCTAAGGGCTAGGGCAACATTTAGGTCGCCTCATTGCAATATGAAAAGAAAGGTCAGTACTACTGAATACTTAAAGAACAAAAGCAAAACTGAAACTGAAACACCCCTTTTGTTCTTTTTTTGCTGAAATTATTCAAGTCCGCATGCAATGAGCACAGTGCAGAAAATGAACTGACATGGGGCCAAGGACAAAGTGGAACTAAGGAATTTATGAAGACGGAAGTGACCTAAATACCCTGTAAGGCACCAGATCCTGTTAATCTTGGACGCTAAGCAGAGTCAAGCCTGGTTAGTACTTGGATGGAGACCACCAATTAATGTAGGTTATATTTCAGATGAGGTAGGTTAAATTTCAGAGAAAGGCAATGGCAACCCCCCTCTGAATATTCCGTACGAAAGAAAACCCTGTGAAATTCATGGGGTGGGTCACCATACATCAACAGAAGGCTTAAAAGGACACACACATGTACATAGAGGAAAGAAGAGAGGGAAATAACTATGTGGGCAATTCATGTTTCCCAGTGAAAATTTGCATATGATGGTTAAAAAAGCTTTGAACAACAGAAAACAAATGATACTTTTTAAAATGCAGTACAAAGGAAGTATTTAAAATAATACTGCAACAGAAATGAGCTATGACAATGTTTATGTTGTTTAAACAAACTATCACTCTTCCCAACCTAGAGTCACACAGTATATATATGCCCCACTGACTTCCATGCCAGCATTCTCTGAAGATGCCAGCCGCAGATGCCAATGAAATGTCAGGAATAAACTCTTCTAGAACATGGCCACATATCCCAAAAAACCCACAAAGAGCTATGGATGCTGGCTATGAAAGCCTTTGACTTCACAAAGTGTTGATTAATCACACATTATCTCAGCAAAACCTTTATACTAGAACAGTGTCATTATCCCCATTTTTGGGTGGTGGGAGACGGAGTTGCTGAGAGAATCATGACTTCCCAAAAAATTATCTATGATAATTTGTGGGCAATTCCATTTCTCTGTCGGCTATCCCTTTTCTTTGCTAACTTTTGTATCACTACATTGTTTTCAATGTGCTTTGGTGAGCAATACATCGGTGTTAGAACCTAAATTGAAACAACAACGAGAATCCTGTTTTTGGTACATGTCATCCCATACTATGATTGAGAAAGAAAGAAATAAAGAAAGAAAGAAAGCAGGAAGGGTGGGTATATATTGTGTGTTAGAAAATCATGTGAATGCAGCAGAGTATGGTTCACTCCCAAGACCAAATAAAACAAACAATATACGTGGAGGGAGTAATTTAAAAGGCTATTATTTTTTCCCAGGCTTTAAAAATCTGAACTAACACATCAAGAGCTCATGAAAAGAAGCTTTTGTATATTTCATCTTACTTGAACATGGTTGTGTGGTCAGGTTGCTATGTTACATATCCATCCAATGGCTCTTGTGGTGCTGATGGCTGCTGTGCATGACACACAGTGCGCTTACATGTGACTGTAGCTAAAAATATCATATCATCTTATAAACCGTATACAAAGTACAATCTGTATACAAGTACAATCTCTTAATGAACTTGTGTTGCAGCAATGAGAACAATAACAAAGCATTGTAAAACCTCTTTCAGGCCAGGAAGCTATTACTAAGACCTCCTTTTTTGGCTTCTGTATGTAATACTATCAAGGAGGGTTCTTTAAAGAGAAAGAGATTATTCTCCTTAATATTTTACTGAGTTTTAGTTTATGTAAACACAAAGACGAATTATGACAAAAGAGCAACCTAAAAACAGAGAACCAAAAAAGTTGTTTGTGACAAAAGTGTATGGTGAACTTGCCTGTACCGCAAATGTTGCATATGCATCGATCCTGTATACGTGTATGTGCCTCAGTCTATCTCATGGAGCATAATGCATCCCTAAGCCATTTTGTGTGCACTCTGTACCCCCCACTGGCATCATGGTATTCTGTAAAAAAAGTAAATGTACTATAATGGGGAGAGAGATATTATCAACTATGAGTATGACTACTAATGACTGTTGTCAGTGGTATTGCCAACATCACATTAAATAGTATTATATTAAAGTCAATTTAATTTTAGGCTGGCTGTCATACTTTGGCCACATCACAAGAAAGCATGACTCACTAGAAAAGACAATAATGCTGGGAAAGATACAGGGCAGTAGAAAGAGAGAAAGGCTTATATACCAAACGGTCAAATGCAATCAAAGGCCTGATACATACAGGCACTACGAGGCGCCTGGGTGGCTTTTGCACGCTCCCTAACCCTAGCACGTGATGACACTTGCGTCATCAGTCTAAAGTTTTTAGATGGCATGCATAAGCACGCCGAAGCAACTGCACTGCTTCTAGATGGAGCTTTGCAGTTGCAGCAGCATAATTGCACCGTATCTGCAGCACAAAAAAGGAGTGGGGTTTGCCCGCTCCTTTTTTGCTGCGCAGGTTCACCACTGCATTTAGCTGCTGCAGTGAAGCTCCGCAGCAAAAAAAGGTGGCACCAGACCGCCCTTTTGGAGCAGTCTGTATTGCCCCAAAGAGACCACCACCCTGAACCTGCAGAACCTGAGCAGAGTGGTTGAAGACCTGGAGTGGCGGGGGGGGGGGGGTTTGGAGAGTTCTCATTCATGGGGTCACCATGAACTAATCGACTCCAAGGCAATTAATAACAACGAACAATAATATTAACCTGTCAGGTGAAGGTGGGGGTTATTTGTTAATAATGTACTTAATATTTCCAAATACCAATTAATCAGATGAGCAGGAGTGATTATTAATAATGAGGAGGATTTCATTTGTTAATAAATGATCTTTAATATAAAACAATCATAGCATATTCATTTCAGTACCTCTCATCAGTGAACTAGCACTCCCTAAACCATTTACAGTGTGTAAATGGTTGCCTCCAGCAAGCTGGGTAATCATTTTACTGACCTACAAAAGAATGGAAGGCTGGGTGGACCTTAGAGCCCTCCTCTAGGATCGAATGTACAACATTGTGGCTGGAGTACAGCATTTAACCACTGCGTCATCAGGGCTCCTTAAAATCTACATAGTAAAGCCATATATTAAAAACTTTTTTCTTATTTTATTCATTTTTTTTTTAAAGTTATTAAGTTCTGCTACTCCTCATTAGGCATGTGGCTGCTGAGTATTTGTCCAACATACCAAGTGGCCTCTGGCACTGCAGAAGTTATCCACCCCTGTTCTGTAGCAATTGTCTGAGCACATTTCCAAATTTTAAAAGTACTGCATTCCCTTTCTCACTTCATTCCTATAAACAGACCAAGCACTTCTACTGTCTATATTTACAATCCTTTAATTGTTTGAAGAATAGTAGACTACTCCAGTTGTAATCATAATGTCTAGCTCACGACATCTTACAAAGATTTTTTTCTGCTGAAAACACCGAGTACAAAATTGCTGCCAGGAGACACAGTTTCCATAAGGTCAAATGGTTTCTAGATTCTGCTTTCCTGTCACAGAACTCTTTGCTAGGCTTACCTGGAGAAGGCGATGACTGAACCTGGGAAAAGCATGTGCTTTTCCAGTGAGTTGTAATCTTTCTCCTAAGTTTTATTATTTGAGGTTATAGCATAATATTCATCAGAACTATTCATGCCAGATTTTCCTTTACTGTAAGGAACCAATTAAAACATAGAGGCATCCTTGGGGTAATAAGGAATGCATTCTTGGAATGTCATGGTGAAGTTAGCACATTAGCTAGAATGCATACATATTAGAAAGTCTACACATTTTGGCCTAGTAGAAGAATAGTGGTACAGGCAGCAGGAAAGTCTACTCCTCTAGAAAGGGAAAACTGTCCTCCTATCTGAATACGTTCTGTATGGAATCATTAATCTGTTTCATGTGTTCAATAAACATTGTTTGGATCTGCATTTGGACCTACATCAGCAGATTCTAAATATATGGAAAAATCTCCCACATTATACCAGTGAGTCAATGCTATATAGTAGTTTTATTGGTGGAATATGAGAGATAAGCATTTGAATTCCTGCTCAACTATGGATATGCACTGGGTGACCTTGGACAAGTCATACATTCTTACCCTTAGATGAAGGCAAAGGCAAATCCAAGTATTGCCAAGAAAACCTTAGGATAGGGTTGCCATAAGTCAGAGTCATCATGAAGGAGCATAGAATCATAGAATAACAGTAAAAAGTATGCCAATGCTGTCCCATTGATTAGAACAAGTAAACTGATGTATTGGTTGTTTCTTGGGGGAAAGTATTACAATGATTTCAGGCATTCCAACCCCTGCTGAGCTCATGACAGCATTAAATTATAATCCATAAATCCTCTCAGCTGCATTAAAGACTAGCTATCCATTTTCTTCTGGGTGTGTGTCTGTGTCTGTGGCTTTTAACACTTTATCTTTTCTTGGTTATTTTTATTTTATAGTTTTCAGTGTTTTTTTTTTTTTCAAGGTCATTTTGATTCCTTAAAACTTCTGCCGTAGCTTTTGCTTTGCTTTGTTTCCAAAATATACAATTACATGCACATTCCCATTCTTGATTGTAATTTAGCCTGTAACTAGGAATAAGGACAGAATATACTTTCCTGTTTTGCCCTGCCGTCACATTCTTCTTTTTCTCTTTCATATGTGCTGAATGTTTTACTGTAACCTTGGAGTAGGGACTTCTCCAAAACTTCATGCACACAAAGCGATAAATAAGTAACTTGAGTCATTAACACAGATGCTCAATAGCAAAACTGTGTGAAATGCCACTTGATTCTCAGCTTTTGGCAGACAAATATGGATTTATAGTGCACCCAACCTCATTAAAATTTTATACATGCTGAAATTCTCACATTTACCAGGAGTCTATCACCACTTAAGGAATTCTCTCTGAAAATTAATGAATCTATTCTTGCATATTTCCAATGAATATGCAGAGTTACTTTTCTTTTGACAACAAATAGTAAAGCCTATTTTCAAAAGAGGTTTGTAGTCAATAAGGGGTTTCCAGTCCGCCACTTCATAGAAGCAATACCTTACTTCTTGTAAGAATTTTAAGTGCTACTGTGACAAATGCCTCTCTTTATGTACTTCATTAATCGCGTGTCCTGCTGTTTCCTGCATGTTTCCTATCTGGTTTTCAGGACATCCGACAGCTCCTTATTCATCCAGCTGGCTTTCTTATGAGAACTTGTTATCTTTCCTTTAAATCAGAATTGCCTGAAGTTGTATTTCTGATAAAATCTCCTTCTAGAGCAACTGTTGCCTTCGACACATTTCTACCTTAGATCCCTCCCCCCTTCTGTGAATATCTGTGCAAATCCTCAGATGAAATCTGGTGGGTTTTTACAAATCCTCTTTTTGTAATGATGCTTTTAGATCATATCCTGGATAGTTCTGTCTTCTTGTCTTTTTCTTCTCTTCACTTTTTCTGTTTTTATCACATCAAAAACAAAACAAATAAAGTCCCCACTTTTTTTAGGTTTTTAATGCAAAATAAGATAGATGATAGACAGACAGACAGACAGATAGATAGATAGATAGATAGATATGACAATACAGTACAGTTCAGCAAATCCTCTTATGTACATTTTTTTAAAAGATGTATGCATACCCTTTTTAAAACTGGTTCATTCTATGATATTACAGCTTCCACCCTACCATCAATCGCAGCCTAGAATTTTCAACAGAACAAGTTTGCTTTCTGGACACCATCATACACCTACACAATGGATATCTAAGCAACACACTATATCATAAAACTGCTGACTGCTACATGGAGTTATCTGCCTCCAGTTTCCACCCTGAGCACACTACCAGATCCATAGTCTACAGCCAAGCCCACTGCTGTCATCTTGTCTGTCAGGATATGGACTGGAGGCAGGAGAGGAAATACACCCTCCACCACCACCTTGTCCAGTGCCCATCAGTCTTTATTTCCATCACAAACAAACAGCTTCATTTATATACTGCTTCATACTGCCTAGGCAGCGTCTAAGCGGTTTACAACTGTAGGCTACCTGTTCCCAACAATCTGGGTACTCATTTTAGCGACCTTGGAAGGATGCAAGCCTGAGTCAAGCTTGGGCCCTTTTGCTGGTCTTGAACTCACAACCTTATGGTTTGAGTGAGTGGCTGCAGTACAGGCATTTAACCACTGTGCTACCACCCACTTTAGACTCCTCCAAGCATCCTAGATGTGAAACCCTTTGGTAGTACCAAGGCTTCCAGTACTTCTGTGTAGCCACTAGTGCATATTTTGTTGGTACTATAGGAATATGGACACCCAGCATGGTATAGTGGATTTGAGTGTAGTACTAGGACTCTGGAAATTTGGGTTTGATTCCCGCTCGGCCATGGAAACCTGCTGGGTGATCTTGGGTGAGTCATACATTCTCAACCCCAGAAAACTCCATGATTAGTTCGCCTTAGGGTCACTAAGAAACACTTGAAGGCACATAACAACAACAATATGTATGTTACTGTATAAAGCAGCTGGATTTCTGCCAACAGTCTCCAAAACACTCAAGAATCTGAAGGAAAAGTGGTGTCAAACTACATCACTTCTACAGTGTAGATGTGTTGATTTGAATATTATCTCCTGTTGCTGTGGAGTGAGGTGAACAGCTCTCACCCTTGCATTTTTAATTCTTTTAGATTCTTCCAACACATATATTCATACAAACGTAACATCTTTTGGTGCATTATTTGCAATGGTAAAATTAGTTACTTGAAGTAAACATTGTGGGGAGCTGACCATTGCTCACTCTGTAATTCATTAGCTGGTGAAATTCCCCCCACCTCCTCTTCTCAAAAATGTTAATCCCCTCCGGCTAAGCTCTCAGAAACCCCGGCTATGGAGCATGTTTTCTTTTCTTTTCTCAGCCCAGATGTCTGCCAGTCTCTCCACCCCTTTCCGGTGTCTGCCTTAACGTCTCACCGGTGAAATAATGTTATTGGCAGCACAATATTGTGCATCTCCACCTCATGCCCATCAACAAATGGAAAGAGAGAAGGGACCCTACACCCCAAGGCCAGAACTGCACAGTTGTGGAAAACAATCTGCGTGATTTGACTTGCAGCCGTGGGCATTTTTTTTTCTTCCAGGGTTGGTTTTAAGTTTGTTATAGCTAAAACAACAGGAGAGTCTCGTGGCACCTTGGAAATATTAAGACTTGTTTTTTGACATAAGCTTTCGTGCCACGAAAGCGTCTGTCAAATAAAATGTGCTAGTCCTTACATGAGATGGAGCGTTTTTTAAAAAATATATACCTGTTTACTCAGGGTACATCTACACTGTACAAATAATGCAGCTTGATGCCACTTTAACTATAGTAGCTCCATCCTATGGAATCCTTGGATTTGTAGTTTTAAAAAGTATTTTCTGTCAAAGAATGCTGATGCCTCACAAAACTACAAATCCCAGGATTCTGTAGGATGGAACCAGGGCAGTTAAAGCAATGTCAAATTTCATTATTTCTACAGTACAGATGCACCCTTAGAAACAAGTCCCTTATTTTCAAGAAGAACTGCTTCCAGGTAAGAGTAGAACATGAGATAATTTTAGTTCATCCATACTGCAGAATTAAAGCAACTTGATAATGATACCACTTTGGTTCTATCTTATAGAGTCCTGGCATTTGTAGTTTGGTGACGCACTAGAGGTCTCTGACAGTTGTCATTAATTGCCCCTGAATTGTCCTCAACTCATGATGACCCTGTGGATGAGACACTGTCAAGCGTGCACATCCTCCAGTTCTCTGCTTAGGTCTTCTAGATTTAGGCCAATGGACAAATGAAAATAATATCTTAAATGTAGATAATGGGCCCAAAGAGACATGGCAAAATAAAGTTGCTTCGGGTCACTTTGGAGGTATGCTGTTTAAATGACACACACATCTTAAGAGGCCAGAAGCTGTGGCAAAGCTGCGCTACTGTCCTTAGGACAAGAGGGTGGCTTTAACACAGCTTCCAGCCTTTTAGGATGCATGAGTCATTTAAACAGCATACCTCCAAAGTGACTCGAAGCAGCTTTATTTTTGGCATATCTGTTCGGGCCCATTATCTACATTTAAGATATTATTTTCATTTGTCCATTGGGCTGAAATTAAGGGGCAAAACCCCCTTTCACCATTTGCATTGTGCTTCCCAATCCATAATGGAGGACATTTTGGAATTCCTCTTGGACAGGTGGAAATAGAGGACATGTCCTGGAAAAGGAGGACGTCTGACCACCCTGGTTCTAAGAGTAGCCTAAATACAGATCTGACAGACTGGGCTGAATACCATATCAAACTACAAATCCCAAGATTCCACAGAATGGATCCATGACAGTTAAAGCAGTGCCAAACTGCTTTAACTCTGCAGTGTCGATGTAAGTATATCCGAAATTTCCAAGATAAATGCATAAAAATTGTACTTTATGAGCAATACAACCTTGACTGAACCTACCTTAAATGAATAAGTTAAAGTTTGTCTATTGAATTTAAGGGGGGGGGGAGAACCCTTTCAACATTTATACTGTGTCCTCAATTCAGCCCATTGGTTAAGACCATGGTGTTACTATATGCACTTCTAGGGCTGCATTCACACTGCAAAAACAATCCCACTTTAACTGCTATGGCTCTGTGCGGTGGAATTCTAGGAGTTGTAGTTTTGTGAGACACTCAGCCTTCTCTGCCAGGGAGCTTTGGTGTCCCGACAAACTACAAATCCCTGGATCCCATAGCATTGTGCCATGGCAATTAAAGTGGTGTCAAACTGGATTATTGCTGCAGTGCAGATGCAGCCTTAGGTGCAAAACACACTGCAGAAATCATTCAGTTTGAGCCTCTTTAACTGCCTCTTTGACTCAATGCTAGTGAATTCTGGGAACTGTAGTTTTGTGAGACAGTTAGCCTTCTCTGTCAGGGAGCTCTGGTGCCACAATAAACTACTATTCCCAGGATTCCGTAGCACTGAGCCAGGGCAGTTAAAGTGGCCTCAAACTGGATGATTTCTGCAACTAGGTAGAGTAAGCATTGATCATATCTGTACTAAGACAGGGAGAAGTAATATAGTAGTCTTGATTATCCAACCTTTGGTTATCCAACATTCCGGATTATCCAACCTCGTGGCTGCTGTGATTTCTTTAAATTTTCTGAGATTTCTTTAAATTTTCAGAGGACCGAACTGTTTATACTGTACATCACAATGTTGATCAGTGATTTATTTACATTTAATTTTAATGTTATTGCAATAAAACGTCAATACATTTGCAATTCATAGGACCTTATCAGACGTTGGAAATTGGAAGTATAATCTAATGGCAATCCGAACGTAATCATGGGGTCTCATGTTATTGCGAATTAAAGCATCTCACACAATTTCGGACAAAAGGGAAGTCATTCCAAACGCAATCATGGGTTTTACATTATTGCGAATTAAAGCATCTCACACAATTTCAGGCAATGGAGGGTCATTTTCGGGTAATGGGAAGTCATTCTGAACGCATTCCAAACGCAATAGGAATTCACATAAATTCACTAAACTAGCAAATTCACGTGAATTCGAATTGGCTCCAATTGGCTCCATTTGTAATAAAGAGAAATTCCTCCCATCTGATAAGGTACATAGCGATTTCAAGGCTTTTCTTGGACCTTCCGGATTATCCAACATTTTGGGTTATCCAACTCTCAGCTGGTCCAGTTTATGTCGGATAATCGAGACTCTACTGTACATTATAAACAAAGAGCAGAAAGTTAAAGGAAGCAGCGAATGATGGAAGCTTGAGGATGATTGTGTTGGTAAAACATGTATTTGTAATTGCATTGTCTTTGTGTGAAATGTTTCTAGACTGGTGTATGGTTTTTTAATCGGTTAAAAATTAATAAACAGATTTTAAATTCCTGGATGATTTCTGCAGTGTGTTTTGGACCTTAGTCCTGCTAAAAATTCCTTTCATTTGTCAATTGTGTTGAAATGAAGGGGAGGGGAACCCCTCTCATTATTTGCATTGTGCTTCTTAGTGAGGCTCAAAATGGAAGATGTTTTAGAATGGTTCTTAGGCAGAAGGAGTAAATGGAGGACACATCCTGGAAAAGGAGGATGCACCTGGTCACTGAGGGAGGATGTTCAAAAAGATGGGAGTTTATCACACAGGAGGAATTGGAAGTTTAAACAGTGATTAACCTGAGAAAATTGCACAATTGATATTAAAACGTGACCAAAATTAGATGAACACAAGAGCCCTTATCCTGTGAATAAACAGGGAATAACCAGGCAATAAACAGCAAAAAGTCATTCATGGGAAAATCCCATGAATGATTTGCTGTTATTTCTTGCCTGGTTATTCATGGGTTAACGGCACTTTAATCACGTTTTACCTCGATGTCGTGTAAAAACCATTTGTGTGATAATAATGGGTTATTCACTGGTTAAAATCACTTTGAACATGCTGTTGTGTGAAAACCATTAGTGCAATTGCAGGATTATCATGGGTTAATAACTGTTTATACTTCAAACTGTCCCCCATGTGATAAAACTCTGTAACAGCCGTTTTAGTCTGCAGAATCAGTCCGTAGAGCAGTGGTCTCCAAACTGTGCCCTTTAAAGAGAGTTTCGCCTCTAGTAGGTTTTATCTGACATAATTTTAATTAGGATTTTTATATTGTTGTTTTATTTTTATCTTGTTTTTAAGGTGGGGAGGGGGTTGGGGTAGGGGATTACTGTATTTAGAGTTGGTTTTTAGTGTATTATGTATTTCCTTGTTATTTTGTGTTTTGTAGCCCACCTTGGTCCATAATGAGAGGCAGGATATAAATAATAATTATAATTATAATTATTATAATTATGGAACTTCAGCTCCCAGAAGCCTCCTCAGCCATGTTGGCCAATAGCTTGGGATTCTGGGAGCTGAAGTCCAAAATCTCTTCAAGGGCACACTTTGGGGGACCACTGCTACCGAAAATAAGACAGTGTCTTATATTAATTTTTCCTCCCAAAGATGCGCTAGGTATTATTTTCAGAGGATGTCTTATTTTTCCGTGAAGAATTCACATTTATTGTTGAACAACAATAACAAAAGAACATTTATTATATACTGTATATATATTTATATACAAAAACTGTGCCAGGCCTTACTTTTGGGGGGGGAGGCCTTATACTTAGCAATTCAGCAAAACCTCTACTAGGCCTTATTTTCAAAGGATGTCTTATTTTCTGGGAAACAAGGAGAAATCTTGCAGCCCAGTAGCTCCCCTTATAAGTGTGCCCTTTAAGAGGACTCCATCTCCCAGAATCCCAAGCTATTGTCCAACATGGCTGAGGCTTCTGGGAGCTGAAGTCCAAAATCCCTTTAAAGGGCACCGTTTGTGGGGGGGGGCACTGTGGAATTATGTAGCCCCTTTGAGAGACTGAAAGAAAGAAAGAAAGGCGTTGGAGGAGGAGGAGCTTTCCCTAACCTAAAGCCTTATCCCCCAGAAGCCTTTGGGAAGCCGACTTCAGTCTGGGAAAGCTGGGGCCAACATCTTCCTCCCAGTCAGCCTCAAAGAGAGAGAGCTCTGAGGGAGGGAGGGAGGGAAGATGAAGGAGGAGGAGGAGGAGGGGTTTATTCTGAGGCGGCGACGACTAGGCCCCTCTCCTCGCAAAGCATTGTGGGCCACGCACTGTTTTGTGTGTAAGCAGGAGCCGCCGCAAAGGCCGCCGGGAATAAACGAAAAGAGGCGTCGTGGTGGCGGTGACTGAGGGCCTGGCGGGGGACTCAGGAGGGGCAGCTCCAGCCTCTTTGGGCCCCAATAAGCCGCAGTCGGGCTGGAGGAGGAGGAGGAGGAGGCCTCGCTCGGATGTGGCGGCGGAGACTGGGGCAGCCGGGGAGGAAGAAGGGAGGCCGGGCTTGAGGGCGAAGACTAAGACTAAGACTAAGAGCGGGGGGTTCCATCCTCTCCTCCTCCGAGGCCTCTGGGAACCAGGGACCACCCCCACCACGACGAGGACGCCCGCCACCAGGCTCCCACCCTGGCCCTCTCCCCCTTGACTTGGAAAGTCAGGACTCGGAGGAGGACCCAGAAGAAGAGAAGCCCCTTCGCCCTCCATTCCTCCAAGGGGGGTCCCCAGAGCAGCCTCTTGATTGGAGGCAACTAGGAGGAGGAGAGGGAAGAGAACTAGGGAAGACACCACCTTGTTTCTCTCCCTGTCCAGATTAGGGGGTAGTTCTTGTTGTTGGTGGTGGTACTTGATTCCCCAGAACAGCCTCTGGACCCCCCCCCCCCTTCGCCTCCAGTCACAGGAAAGATTAGGAGGAGGAGAGGAAAAAAAGAAGAGAAGTCCCAACCCTATTCCCCCCTCGCCTCCTTCTTCCCTCCCTGTCGAAAAGGGTGAAAATAATAATTCTTCTTGTTGTTGGTACTTGAGTCCCCAGGACAGCCTCTGGGTCCCCCATCGCCTCTTGAAGCCACAGGAAGGATTAGGAGGAGGAGAGAGGAAAGAGAGATCCCAATATTCTCCTATTTCCCCCCCCCCTTTTTTTCTCCTCCCCCAGTTGAGAAAGGTGATGGTTGTTGTTGGTTCCCTATCCCCAGAACTGCCCTGACTTTTGAACTTTGGAGGAGTTAGGAGAGGAAAAAGAAGAAAAATCCCCCCCCTTTTGAAACAGTTGGGAAGGATTAGGAGGAAGAGAGGAAAGAGAAAAGAAATCCTATTTTTCCCTCCCTGTCAAGGAGGGTGTTGTTGGTACCACAGTCCCCAGAACCTCCTCTTGGTTCCCTTTTGCTTCTTGTAGTCTCAGGAAGAATTAGGAGAGGAGGAAAAAAGGAGAGAAATCCCTTTCCCTCCTCCATCTCTTAAAGAGCAATGGTTGTGGTTGTTGTTGTTGGTCCCCTGGTCCCCAGATCTGCCTCTGGGTCCCCCATCACCCCTTGAAGCCACAGGAAGGATTAAGAGAAGGAGGAGGGAAAAGAGAAGAGAAATATCACTGCTTTCCCCTCTGCCTCTTGAAGGGTTTTTCTTGGTACCTCGGTCCCCCGAACTGCCTCTGGGTCCCCCTTTGATTTTTTGAAGCCACCCTCCTAAGACCAGCCACTTTATAAAAGAGGAATTACAAATGCAAGAGAGAAGGCCTGGAAAACTGAAAGGAGGGAAAGATCCTACGCTGCCTACCAAGAGGAGAGTGCCTTCCCGTGTTTTCTTCAAAGATTAATACGGCCTCAGCTTATTTCCATCTTTGTGGTGTTTTGTTTAACAGTCATGACCTAAAGTAAGGTTTCTGTGTCCTGCGTTGTCGTTTCTTTCATCTCGGCATTGGAAAGACCTGTGGATCCGGATTTAAATAGGATTTAAAGAAGTCTGGGCTGTTTGTATCCATTTTGTCTTACTCTACAGAACTTGACTTTTTGCTGCTGCTGTTGAACCCTCTTTTCTCAGCAGGGTTATTTATTATTATTGCCTTATATGTGAGGCTCCAGTGCTGGGGATTGTGGCATGGACGTTGTGGATGACTGCTCTGCCCTTTGAAATGTTCTTGGAAATCATGCAAAGTTGCTGAAGAGAGCTGATATTGCTGGAAAACATTGGCCTCTTGTAAAACTTTATTTCATCAATCAAGGTAAAGTAAGCAATGGAAGGCTGTAGCTGTTAATGAGAAATTTGTCACAGAAAAGTAGCTTGAAATATATTCCGCTCTCAGTGTGTGTTGTTGGTTGTTAAGAATTAACTATAAAATTCAATTAAGTATAAAGCTTGTTTCCATTATTATATAATCTTAAACATATGGGAAATGGAATTGCCTCACTGAAGACCCCATGACAAAATTGCTAACTTATGTTTAACTGCATAATTAGTATCATCTAAAGAAGGGTAAAGAACTTTATTAGAGTAGTTGCTCAATTTGGTTGGCTTTAATTAAAAAAAACTTTCTGTTTTGGAAACTCAGATTTGTTATGCTTATTAAAAGAATTCTAGTGCTGTACTGAAATGTACAAATCCAAATATTAATTCAAGTTTAGAAACCTCTTCCTTCACTGTAATTTTAAAACTCAAACATTTGTCTGTAGGGGGGTTGTTCAGTTCCTGTGATACTCTCTTGGAGCAGATTGAAAGGAGTACTGATGCTTTGGCATTACTACTTTGATCTGCTCCACTTTTTGAGTTAGCATTTTGTTTTGTACTTAATGAGTGGGTGGAATTAGTACAAGAATTATCCTGCCCCCTCCAGTTTTTCCTTCTCTGATGCCATGCTGTGGAAGCCAGGAAAATTTGTACAATAATATCCCTTTATCATATTATAAGTACAGCCTATATATATATATCACAGATGGGTCTCAGCAGTATTCTCCCATGTTCTTCAGAACACCACATCATTGAGGACTACTAACTTAAGTTAAATTGACATTTAGCATTCGTATTTTTAAAGCTTCTACCACTGTTGCTGTGCTCTGTCAGTATATCTTTTTCTCTTTCATTCTGCTTTCACTAGCAGGGTTTAGGCATGGAATAAAACATCACAGATTTTGGTACTTAAAACTAACGGGTAATTAACTTATCTGTGAATCATGTTTATATGACATTAACCAACTAGAGATAATTAAATATATCAGGAACTGCTACTTTGTGACTATAGTTCCTAGCAAAGTAAGTATATTAAACTCTTCCTCAGCCTTTATCCATTTTTTGTGAGCTTCCTCCTTGTTAACTAAGTTAGTGTTTAGGATCCTTTAGGTGACAGTTCTGTCTCTAGGTGACAAGCTGTACAGACCAGAATTATACGCCGGCCTCAAGACCAAGTGGAGGTGTGTCGTCGACACCCCCCCCCCATGCCACCTGCCTGACCAGACGGCGGTCAGCTTCACGCCACATCTTCAGTGCAACACTTACATGCGCTGCGCCGAAGAAGCAGCAAAAAGCTGCCACAGCAGTAGCTATGACACCCTTTCTGTGGCGCAAAAAGGAACCACTTTTTGTGGCTTCTGTTTGCACCACAAAAAGGCTAAATCGGAACTGCAGCATGTAGTTGCCATGGCCCTGAGGCAAGGAAAGGGGCGCCACAGAGCTGCTCCTCAGGGGCCATCAATTGGGACCCCAAGTAATTAAATGATGGGGAAAACAGTATTGGACTTATTCCTGTTGGTCTAGCACCTGTTGTTGCCTCAGGTTCGTTACTTTCCATTGACAGTCTGGCTTCATCTCCCTCTTTAATGCTGACTCTGGACTCAGGCCCCCTTCCTTAGTTATACTGTTGGGTTGGTCACTAGTCACGGGTATGAAGTTCTCTGGCTCTCATTTAAGCCGGTTGTGAGTTTTTTTGGCTTTATATGTTCTCAGGCCAGACATCACCAATCAACCAATCTAATTTTGCCAATTTGGTTTTTTTTCCATCAGTAGTCCCCAAATTATGCCCTTTAAGAGATTTTGGACTTCAGCTCCCAGAAGTCTCAGCCATGTTGGCCAGTGGTCTGGGATTCTGGGAGATGAAGTCCAAAATCCCTTAAAGCGCACAGTTTGGGGACCACTGCTTTACATAGTAGCTAAAGCTTAAACATTTTCCCATTAGGTAGCTTTACTATAAAACAGGCAAGTCTTATTATTGCAGATGATCATAGAATTCTGTTTTGAAATAAAACACAACAGCATACTCCTGTTTGTTGCATCTGTATACAGTTTTTTTCATGTATTTCCTACAAAGTTTCCATTTACTAATAACTGTATCCAGCTGCAAAGCAAACAAAAACAGAACATGGAAATTATAATTTTTGGAAGATCAGCCAGCATAGTCAGTGTGCATTGCTGGCTAGAAAACTGGGGGAGTTGTCCAAAAGGTAGCCTTTCCAAATTCTGACATAAAGCTATATAATACTTTGGTAGTGATAAACATCCATAATAAAGAACATACATTTGCTATATAATAAGATGACAAAGGATAGGCAACTTGTTACACTGCAGACATTTTTAGATAATATCTATCTTTTCCAACATGGCCATTATTATTATTATTATTATTATTATTATTATTATTTCTATCCTGCTCTTTTCCCAGGAGTGGGATGCAGAGAGGCTTCACAACATTAAAAACAGTACAATTAAAACATTAACAAATTATTCAACATCCCTGCCTGTCCTCATAACAATTCCTTAAACACCTATGTGAACAGGTAGGTCTTAACCTGCCGACGGAAGGCCATCAAGGAGGGAGCCATTTTGATCTCCCTGGGCAGGGAGTTCCAGAGTTTAGGGGCAGCCACCGAGAAGGCTTGCTCTCGCGTTCCCACCAACCGTGTTTGTGATGATGTTGGGATGGAGAGAAGGGCTTCTCCAGTGGATCTAAGAGTCTGGGCTTGGTTCATACCATGAAAAACAGTCTGTCAAATAGTGTGGACCTGAGCCATGTTCATAGGTGACAACTAGCACCTTGAATTGGTTGTCCAGGTGTTTTGGACTTCATTTCCCAGTAGCCTGAGTCAACTTGGGCAGCAGTCAGGAATTGAGGTCTAAAACATCTGGAGGACCAAAGTTTGGGAATCACTGCTGTACTCCAAAGCATCTGGAGTGTATCAGTGTACCTACACAGGATATAAGTAAGGGATGGATAGCAGCTCTGATCTCTCCTAGCCAACAAAGTCAATGCTAAGAAGTGCTCAGTACAGCATCTAGAGAGCTCCACTTTGACCACCTCTGATGTTGATTAGTCAAATGCTAATCTGTGTTAAAATTAACTTGACCATGGACACATGGAACTGTTTTGTTAAGTTACACAGAACATAGTGATACCGGTTGTTATTTGGCAAGAAAAAAAGGTTTTTCTGTTAACAGTAAATGTCATGGGTGTTTCTTTGATTTTAAATTTAGCTTCAGCTGTGATTTAAAATGGTTGTAGAAAAACTGATGGACCTTCACTATTACAATGCCACACTTTAAATAAGCTGAACAAGGATTTGGGGGATTTTATTACATCTAAGTATGACAATTGCTAATAAAAGTTCTGTGACTTGGATCTGTATTCTCCATTTCAATAATGTAACTGAATTTTAAACCTTATTTCAAGATGATGTGCGAGGTGATGCCTACCATCAGTGAGGCAGAGATTCCTTCGGGAGGAAGTGGAAGCCATGGTTCAGGCTCCCCTCTACAGTCAGATGCTGATTCTCACTTCGAGCAGTTAATGGTATCTATGTTGGAGGAACGAGACCGCCTTCTTGACACGCTACGAGAGACTCAAGAGACACTAGCATTAACACAGGGGAAACTGCATGAAGTTGGTCATGAAAGGGATTCCCTACAGCGACAGCTGAATACTGCACTTCCCCAGGTATTTTATTTATTTATTTGATTTCTATCTTGCCTTTCTCTTTATGCAGTACCCAAGGTGAGCAATCATTATTATTAATAAACATTATGTATACAAAGGTTTAAAAAGAATTAAATAACAGCACAATTAAAAGCAAGATTTTCAAAAATATAAAAATACTGATCATGATAAAGACAACCCCCCCCCCCAAAAAAAAACCACATTCTCACCACAAACTCTTGCTGTCATGTAGGTTTTCTGCTAAATGTGCCTGTGATGGTGATGGGGTAAAGAAAAAGCCTTCCCCAAAGATCTTAAAACTCAGGCAGGATCATACAGGGAGATACATTCTTTCAGATAGTGTGGACCCAAATCATATTGAGGCTTTAAGGAGCACTTTGAATTCTTCCCAGAAATGGGCTTGTAACTAATGAAGCTGTTTGAACAGGGGAGTTATACAGTATGGTCCTGTAACCAGTCCCTGTAAACAGTCTTGAGTGCAGCATTTTACTTCCACTGAAGTTTCCAAGCAGTTTCCAAAGACAGCCCCATGTAGAGCACATGATAGTAATCTAATTATGATGTAATCAAGGCATGTGTTACCATGGCCAGATCTGTTGTCTCAAGGAACAGACACAGCTGATACTAGTTTAACTGTGCAAATGCACACTCTTGGCCACTGCTGAAACCTGTGTATCCAGGCTCAAATCAGAGTCCAGCCGTACGCATAGGCAGGATATCAGGGGCCCGTGATTCTGGCCTGTTCCAGCCTTCGGGCCAGTAAAGCAAAATGTATGTTCACCTACCTGTCTGCCACTCCACTCTAGAACAGCTTCCGCTGTGCGCTCCTTACCTGCCATCATTGCCACATTTCTCTCTGAAGATGCATGCTGCCACATTTCTCTCTGAAGGTTCTGTCATAACAGCAGAAATGTGATGCCTTCTTCCAACATCACAGGCCATGCGACTGGGGCTTTCAGAGGGAGTGTGGCAGTGGTGGCAGATAAGGGGAGTGTGGCCATGCAGCCTGCCTGCTGTTGCAATGGATTTTCCAGGAAACTCCTCTGCAAGCAGCCAGTTAAAATAGACTGCACTAAGGGCCTTATGGGCCAAGGTTGAGCCAGAACTGCCAAATTGGCATCTGATGTAGTCGATCCCAGCCCAGGGCTGCTGGTCTGCATTGTCATGATGATGCCAGGTCAAGGGGGTCACAGGCCATTTGGCTACTGCATACAGTCCATAGGAGTAAACCCAAACTGATTTCTTTAAATGAGCAAGATTTTATATTGTTTTCTTCAGCAGTTGACATGAGAAAATAGAACACTGCAGAAACCTTATAAGATGTGGCTGATGTTTGACGTGAGTGATAAAACTTGAAGGGTTGCTTCATGCTGCATTATCTTTGCAACATACAGTGGTCCCCCGGGATACGAAGCCCCCGGGGAACGAAATCCCCGGAACCCGAAACTGCCGGGGCCGAAAAAAAGCCCCTGGGATCCGAAAAAATCCCCGGGTTGCGAAAGAAAAAAGCAATCCGGGCCCTTTAAAACAGCTCGCTCCGGCGCGCTGTGCACCAAAAAAAGCAGTCCCCCAGGTTACGAACACTTCCGGGTTACGAAAGTAATCCCGGAACGGATTACTTTCGTAACCCGGGGGTCCACTGTATACTCTCAGACCTTTCCAGAGAGTTGAGAATATACAACTCCTCTGAAGCAAAGCAGGCAACATTTTCCGACTTGTGTAAGACTAAACTTCTATGTGGTTCCAGTGAGGTATTTTAAAACAGGCTAAATGGACATGCTATTAAAATTGAAATAGTTTAATCATACAAATATCTAGGAATCATATTTACGAAGATGAGATTAAATACTAAACCTGAGCATTAAAGCAGCAATAGGACAAAAATGGATTTTTTTAAAACAACCAAAAAAACAAAAACAAAAAATGCTGATAGAATTATAATTCCAGTTACGTTCACACTCTTTATTGAGAGAAGAGATGTCAAGAGGAACCAGTCATAGTACCTTCACTAATCTTCTCTCATGTAAAGAACTGCAATAATCGTTTTGCATGGCCATTGTTTGTGCCAAGGAAAAGGTGGAATAGCAGCCCTGAAATATAGTCTTATTTCTGTAGAAGTGAAAACAAAGCATGTGATGAAGCTGTCCTGCAGTCTTCATGTATTTAAAAGAGATTTCTCCTGTCTTGACAGAAAGACTGAACTTGCATACTGGAAGATGATATTCTATTTTGATATAAGTTGATATGCATATATTCATTATGATATTGTTTTAAGCTGGTTTGCAATGTAGTGAGGTGTTTGCGCATCGATATATAGTCACATTGTTTTTTCTCTTGGTAAAGTCAAGTGTAATGCAAAGGTGACTGGTCCAGGGAGCCAGTTAATTTTACAGATGAATTAAAATTTCGACGAAATATGGTCATCAAGTACCACAGACTCCCTTACCTACAAAAACGTAGTAATATAACATCTCTCCAATTGTAGAATCTTTGGAGAAGATATTAGCAGACATTATCCTCTTTTGTACATCCTCCCACCCTGAGGACTGCCATTAGCAACAGAACAATACACTTGCAAATCACCCCTCCCTTCCCAGGGTCACACAAGATATATATACATCCAATCCTTTTCCAGGCAAACATTCTTTGAAGATGCCAGCCACAGATGCATCAGAAAGGAACTTTTCTAGGACATGGCCACAGCCCAAAAGCCCCACAAAAAACTATGGATGCCGGCCATGAAAGCCTTGATCTCCACTCTGGAGAAGAGTTTATTGTTTCGGTAGTGGTCTTAAAGAAGAATGCTATGCATTTGTTATACAGTATATTGATGTAGAAGAGGATCTTAAGATTATTTTAATGCACATGTTCATTTATGAGAATATAGTGGCAGGAGAAGGAAGTATCAGTTTTAAGAATGTGCTTTAATTATTGTATGGAATAAAGGCCAATTGAATGTGTGTATTTAATATATACATATAGATTTACAGATACTTACATGTTCATCAAAGTAGACACATGATAGCAATCTTTGGTAAGCATGCAACAGTTTGATTCCTTAGTATACAAGAAATAAGACCGGACTACACTAAAACAATTAATAAACATATTGCAACTTTGTTATGGCATAAGCTTTAAGGACAGATAAGCAAAATGCTAATTGACTTAACATACACATATGCCCACACATTGGGGGAGGGGGAGCAGTAATGGTAAATAGTGGGAACAGAAGGAAGTCAGATGCCTGAAGTACAGACAGTGATGGTCATATTATACTGGTGATTCACAAAAGAGTTGTTGATAACAGAAACAGCCTGGCATTGGATAAACCAATTAACACGTAGTATGATTTAAAACTTCCTACTACAGATAGAGTCAGACATCTTGATCAAGTGCCAAAAATTGCAGGATTTAATCAGCACAAGAAATTATACTGGAAAAATAGCAAAATAAAAATACTGTTTTACTCTAACATATCAAGATCAGTGTTTCCTATAGATCAAACTGCCTGTCCACCTCAAATGCTAGCCTTGATGCATTCAAAGTAGGAGCAGTGTATCTGTGATTGAGTGTGAACAGGAAATGATGTAATAGAACCCCATGCCATGCTTTCGTTTTGAAGGGATTATCCAGAAAAACTTTATATATAAAGAGAGGAAATAAAGTATCTATTGAATAAGTATTTTCACAGTTAAAAGTCTCCACCTCTATCACTGGAAAAAGTATTGTAGTTAAATGTTTGGTACAGTGGACCCTTTCCATCAATGGGGATTTGGTTATAGGGGTCTCTGTGGATGGGAAAAAACATAAATACCCATCCCTATATCATTCAATGAGGAGTGGAGTGCATGCATCCACATGTCTATGAGTATGTGCCACCATTGAATAATACATGGCGTGGCATGTCATGAATGCTGCAATCTGGCTGGTGATAGCTAGCCTGCCAATACAGTGGGCTCACTGTATATTGTTTGCCAGTGTCTTAACGTGTAGACGTGTTTGGATGTGCACATAGCTGCCTTAATGATTTTAGACCTGAAGGTATATAGAGATAATTGGATTGATTCCCTCCCCTCAGCTTTCCAGGAAGAAAATTCGGAATAGTTTGATAAAGCGCCTAAAATATAAAAATATAATCCATCATCTATCAATGCATTACTGTTTGAGTCATCTTGTAAATAAAGTTCTATTTTCATTTTAACAAAACCTTTTCTGCAGTTTGAGTTTATATCCACACTACTAATATAAAGCATTTTAAAACAGAGTCTACAAGAGTTTTAAAAAGGATCTTTGACTAATTGGTGGCAGTCAGGGAATAGGAAACTCCTTTGGACTGCCACAATAGAAACAGTAGAAGTGCTCTTGACAATTTGGTGGCAGCAGTGGGATAACAAAACCCATTGTGTTGCCACAAGAAGAAAATAGTTGGATGAGTGGGACCAGGTGCAAAGGGAGCAGTGACTGAGCATCCAGTTGAGCAGCATCCAAGAAACCTTTTGCCTGCGCTGGCCTTTGCCACAAGGGTGGTATGGGCAAGAGGCTTGTCAGACACTGCTCAGCAAGCACCTCAGATGCTGCTCCCAGGGTTACTGGGTACAAAGGGAGCAACGATCAAGATTGGTTGTTTTAAATGCAGTAGAACAGTAGACCTAATATCAAGAAACAAGTATTCTGGAGTGCTAAGGTTTTTGTCTAAGAGGAAGGGGCGGCAGCCTGAAAAAGTTTGAGGACAACTGCAGTAAGGCATATTTGAGGGAGATATTTAATAGTAATATTTTAAGACTAACAACACAAAGGGAAAGTATATTCCTTGGGTATCAAATGGACTTATTCTGTGTACTTTATTAAGGACTAAGGTGTTAGTTTTAAGCATGAGGAGCACAAAGCTTCAAGGTTTAGCAGTATGATCCTTTCTTAGGATTGATTAGTTTTTAGAAATGATGGGATTGGATGCAGTGTAAATCAAGCTTAAGAGAAGATAGTTCAAAATCAGTGTGACTTAAGTTAGTTATGATTAGGGATGTAATTCTTAATTAATTTTCTTCTTGAAAGATGTAATGAATTATTAATTTTCATCCCATACCCAAAAGTCCAAAAGTTATTGTTTTCATTGCCTTTTAGGAATTCAGAACTTACTCTGTGCAAAAATTGCACATAGTTGTTTTATGCAGAAAATAGATGCTAATTTTGCATATTATAACCCCTGAAGTGCAAAGATTCTCATAAATCCAGTATCCTTGTTAGAGTTACTTGACACTTGAAAAATATCTTTTTAACCACTGTCAAATGTTTTCAAATATCTTTCCTTTCCTATGCATGACTAACAGCTTCAGTTGGCTTCAAGCCAGCATGGGGACGTGGTTCCCAAATCACCCAGAAGTCATGCTGGTGATTACATGCCAGGTGGTTTCCAGCGACTTGAGGGCATGTTGTTTAGACACCACATGCCAAATAGGGGCAGAAACTGGCTGGACTGCAGCCACACATCTGTTTGCCACAGCCCTAATCCAGCCTAAATGGGGAGGCTCTAAGCTGCCCCATTGGGGCAGTCTGTTTTGCCCCAACATTTCCTACTGATTTCAGTAGGCCTACTCATAGAATGACTCAAATAGAAAACACATTTGGTTTCAAAACAGTTTTTTTTTTGTATCAAGTATGCATTTAAAATAAATTTAGGGAACACAGAATTATTACCTGTTTTCATTCAATTTTTCTTTCATCTTTTATTAGGATTGGCTCAGTTCAGTTTTTACCATTTACCTGAATTATAGGAAAGAAAATATAATCTCTGTATACTTACTATTAATGTAATAAGGTGATCGTTGGGAGACGTGAATTCTTTTTTATGAACTCTGGATTTTTAAAGATTTGGCCATAGGTAAGATCTGTCAGTAGTTTTATGTTATAGTTGTAGGAGATATATAATTGTAGTGCACATATATTAAAAAAATGAAGCTGTAATAGTTCTGAAGAATGCTCATGCAATGTGAAAGTACATCTGAGTCCCAAACTAGCAAACTATTGGATATTCATTATATATTTCTGTTTAGCTTATTAGGATGAATATTTACCCCTCTAGTGCTCCAGTTGCAAAATATTGCATGTTTTATATTTCAGTAACTTGCAAACAAACATTGCATATTGTCAAAACAAATGCAATCGCTTCAAAATGTATTACAGTCAGCCCTTACCTTACCTGGGGGATCTGTTCCAGACACACACACACACACACACACACGTAAGGGGAAAACCACGTATGCTCACGCCCCATTGAAAACAATGGGGTGTGTTCACCATTCATTTAATTGTACCATGGCTTCAGCGTAAGCTGAAAGCTGCATAAGGGAAGCCCATGTACAGTGCAGGCTGACTGTACATTTTAATGTTCTGATATTTATTTATATTTAAAGTCTGTATGTTTAATCTTTTAAAGGTGTTCTTTAAAGCCTGCTACCTCTATTACAATAATTAATTTTGTATTAGTATAAGGCAGCCAACATAAAATGAGAAAGCAGTAGTAATTTAAAAAGAGAGAGAATACTAAAATCATTGATACTCATTCATAAGAGTTTTCCTAGGCTCTAAAATCTTTGAGGGAGGCCCTTCCATCAGTATTACCACTTTCCCAGGCTATTTGTTGAGAACCTACAGTCCATCTGCCTACAGTCCACCTACAGTCCACTGTGTAAATGTACAGCACTATATAAATAAACTACAATAATAACAACAACATGGGAGAAGACCTTCTGGTGGCTGCTCCCTGGATTTGGAATTCCCTCCATTAGGGAAACTTGAATAGCTCCCTCCTTGCTGTACTTTGCTTGGCTCGTGAAAAATCTTCTGTTCCAGTAGTCTTTCAGGAATGACTGGAAGGGTTTTCAATAGTTTGTTGTCTTGGTGACTTCTATTTTTTGTCTTTTTATATATCTATTTTAAATTGTTTTAATTTAGTGGAGTGTTTAATTGCACTTTTAGAATAACTCTTACATGTTTTTACAGTACTTAGGTTTGTAAGTGCTTTTAACTGTATTTGTTTTTAATTTTTTAAGTCATCTTAAGTGCCGGTATTGGGAAAAGGGATATATCATTATTATAATCAAAATATGTTCATATTAACCTGTAACTAAAATTTAGAAGTACTGATACCAATGCATCCTATACACAATCTATGGGTTATTTGCCTCATCCCTGGTTATTTGCCTGCCTTCATCAGAATTGAGATTAGTCTATTAACTCTTTTCTCTGGAAATGCATCTTGTATATGCCAAATCAATGCATAATAATCCAGCTCTCATCTTCAATATAAGTGTGGGTGGAGAGGCAAACTTGGTGTTTGTCGCCAAGACATAGATGGTCTGAGTGCATGTTTGTTTCAGTTTTGTACACTGTATACTACCAACATAGGTTGAGGGTGAAAGAAGTCTCATTTTCTCCCTGAGATGGCTGCTGATGTGGTGTTGGAAAATGCCATAATTCTTGGGAATGTCAGTATTCGTCTTAACAGATCCTTAGGAGAACCAGCACAGGACATTACAACTACCGTGAGGGTCTTAACAGTCACTTAAGTATCCTCTCTAGCACTATTGAGCCCAAATAATTCCTTATAATAATTACTGGTGAAATGTGGGCTTGACATGGGCTGCAGCCAGATTCCAGAATTAATGCAGTTTGACACTTCATTAACTGCCATGGCTCAGTGCTATGGAATTTTGAGATTTGTAGTTTTATAAGACTCATATCTGGTGCCACAACAAACTACAAATTTCAGTATTCTAAAGGGTGAAGCTGTGACAGTTAAAATGGTATCAAACTGTAGCAGCAATTGTTATTATTGCAGTTATAGTGATGCAATTGAGCTGTGTACTCCAGTTGTATGATGCTGATTTCAACTGATGGAGCTTGGAAACGTAGATAAAGTACCTGTATGTAAATGACCGTTTGTACTTGGATACTGCTGGTTAAAGAACAGATTGACTGGGTGGGTCAAAGAGGTAGTTAGGACCTCTTGACAAGAAAGTATAGTGTTAGTCTCCTGAAAAGGGATGGTTGTGCAATAACTGCATAGGAATCTTTCTTGTATCCCAGGTGATTTTACCAACAATCTCCCAGGTGCTAATGTTGCACTTTTGGACATCATCTTGGAGAGGTTGATGTTGATTCAACTTCCTTTTGGAGGAAGTGGACTATCAACAGTTTCTATCTAGATTCAGGCCTGGGTTTAGTGCTAAATCATCCTGGTTTGTCCTGATATGTAGCACTCATTGAGATAGTGGGGCACTGCACTATTGATACTAGTGAAGAAAGAAACTGGGGAATCCTGGTTATAGCCAGCCAAGCAGAGCCTTCAGAATGCTGTGAAGGAGAACCTACTGAAAGGGAAGAGGATCTAACCTAGAGTGGTGGTTCTTAACCTGTGGTCCTCAGACCCCCAGGGGGCCACATTGGGCCTGCAAAGACTTAAGGTTTGCTCAGGCCACCCCAGAGCAGCCATGTGACAGGAGCCAAGGCTCAGGCAGGCTGGGTGGGTGGGTTTGTGCATTGCTCTGCTGCAGGGAGGGGACAGGCTGAGCAGCTGAGTGACCACAGCTGACAAGCAGCCAGCCTTTTTCCTTTTCTCTTTCTTTCTCTCTCCCTCCTCTCCTTCCTGGGGAAAAAGACAGGATACCCACAACAAGGACCTGAGATGATAACAACCTGTTCTTCCAGACTCTCTGAACAGTGACACTAACAGCAAAATGTTACATGTTTCCAAGCTTAGGATGAGGCAACTACACTTTCCTCATGATTTCTCTTCCTCCCTCTCCTCCACCACTACCTCAGTTGCTCCTCCACCCCTGAACTCAACTTTCTAAACATCATAACTTTCTCCTCCACACTGAAAGGGGAGTGAAACTACATATGTTTCTTCGCCATCTCTTCACTTTCATATGTGGGGTCAGATTTACCACCCTTTTGATGTGTGACACCTCCTGATGCAAAGTGTTGGGTGATTGCAAATTGTTCACATGTAAATTTCAGTACTGAAAGATTATCACAGGGGAGAGACAGGAAAAGCAACGAGGTTGGCTGTCCAGTGTGCTTCTTTGTTTCAGCTATTTCTATTTTAACAAAGGTTTGAGCTCCTTCAGCTTATCTTGTTTATGAAGGTAGAGCAGTGATTCCCAGAGTTCTAGGGTGCAAAGGACTCTTTAAAAGCCAATCAGAGAGGAGGCATCCTGTGACATTTACTTCTCTAGTCTTGCCTTCTTCAACCAGCATTCATGGGAGTTGGTTTACCTAGTACATTTCTGCATTAAGTGCATTTAGTCAGTTTAGTCACACCCAATATGGGGAGGCAGCTTAATTGCTCATCATTAGAGAAGCTCCCTGATGAGTCTCTCCAGGAGTCATTGGGCTGAGCATGACTCCTTCCAGTCAGTTGGCAATCCCAGAACAGTGGCTCATGCAGAAATGCACAGGGACTGCATTCCAGTGGCAACGAGTAATTCTTTCTATTAAAATTTTAAGGATATCGATGAAGTGGGTTTCTAAATTTTATTTCATGGTGGCTATGGGAGTGGAAGTGATTTGGCCATCAGTAACATGTGAAATGCTATGGGGAGATTTGCCAGTTGTTAGTCTCAAGTAAAGTAGACCCACTGAATCAATGAGAATTTGGTAAATCACTTCTTAGGTAAATTGAACAAGTGTATCTAGTCTGGTTGGGACTGAATTTTTAATTTAAGCTAGTTCATTTAACCAGAACATTGGTTCCAGTCTGATTTGAACACAGACTAAAATTTAAACCTCAAAAGACACGGCTCATTTCAGAAATGGTTCATAGCAAGAATACTTTGTTGCAGAAAAATAGGATGTGTTGTAAGGTTAATGGTGAACTGATTGCACATTAAATTGCTGCAAAAGAGGTGACTAAGATGTTTGCTTATATTATTAGAGATTGCAAAGAATATATTTGCACACCAGGTTATAATGAACTTCGCAAACTATAAATACAGATGGGAGTTTTGAAATTAGAGGCTGTTCAAGTTCCTTCAGTATTTAATTTGATGTTATCTGTTGCAACTTTTGATTACAATATCTGAATTCCATTCTGAGCAAAATGTAATTGATTCACACTAAATTGAGAAACTCATCATAATTTCAGAACTTATCAGACTGGTTTAGTATGTTACTGTGCTCTTTCCAAAGTTCTCACCATTTCCTTTGTTCTTGAGAAAAGGTTCTGAGCTTACTTATTCACATTTAAATAATTTGGCTAAAGTCTGGGTGAAATATGTAATCGCATTCTTGAATACAAATAGTGTGTATAAGTCGGCCTCATTTATAAGTCGAGGGCAGTTTTTGGGGCCAAAACCACGGATTTTTATATGATCCGTGGATAAGTCTAGGGTCTGAGGAGATGATACTTCCCAGGTAGGTGAACTGCTGGACGGACTTAAGCACAGATTTGCCTATGGTGACGTGGGGGTGATAGTGCTCTTCCTGTGGTGCAGGCTGGTAGAGAACTTCCGTTTTCTTCAGGATGACTTCCAACCCAAACAGCTGTGCAGCCATTGCAAAGGAGGATGTTAGGCGCTGCAGAGCTGCTTCTGTATGGGCAACAAGGGCAGCATCATCAGCGAAAAGCAGCTCACGGACTAGATAGTTTAGAGTCTTAGTGCAAGCCTTCAGACAGCTTAAGTTAAACAAGCTACCATTAGTACGGTAACGTATATAGATGCAGTCTTCTTCTTCGAGATCTGCTGTAGCCCTTTGGAGCATCATGCTGAAGAAGATTGTAAACAGAGTTGGAGCGAGAACACAACCTTGTTTCACACTATTAGTTATTAGAAAGGGCTCTGAGAGAGCATCGCCATATCTGACTTGATTGTGCTGGCCCTCATGTAACAAGATAATCATTTTGAGGAATTTGGGGGGACATCCTAGTTGTTCCAGGATCTGCCACAGACCTTTTCTGCTCACAGTGTCGAAGGCTTTTGTAAGGTCAACAAATGTTACATAGAGTCCTTTGTTCTGCTCTCTACATTTCTCTTGCAAATACCATATCTGTGGTTCTCCTATTATCTCTGAAGCTGCGTTGGCTTTCAGGGAAAAGTTCTTCTGCAATAGCAGGAACTAACCTGTTCAGGAGTATCCTTGCAAGGATTTTTCCAGCAATAGAGAGCAGTTTGGGCAATCAGATTTCGCTCCTTTTTTCTTATACAGGATGATGATAACTGCATCTCAGAGATCTGATGGCAGTTCACCTATTTTTTCTGTGTTTCCAAGCTTCAGGTGGGATTCTGTCAATCCCAGCTGACTTGCCGTTTTTCATGTGCTGTATGGCCTTAATGGTCTCATCCAAAGTGGAAGCCACGTCAAATTCATTTTTCATCCGATGTTGTATCATATGTTGGATAGCTGAGCCTTGGACTACTCGATTGGCACTGAAGAGACTTTGGAAATGTTCAGCCCATCAGTTCAGGATGGAGGCTTTGTCTGTAATTAGTGTTTGACCATCCATACTATATAAGGAGCTTTGGACCTGATAAGTAGGTCCTAACACTGCTTTAAGAGCTTCGTAGAATCCTCTGGAATCACCCAGATCTGCACAACATTGTGTCTTTTCTGCTAACTTGATCCACCACTTGTTCTGAATGTCTCAGAGTTTTTGTTGGAGTTTACTACATGCGAGACAGAAGGCAAGATGGCTGAGCGAGGTGTGCCTGATGAACAGTTCTCTTCTTTGCCAAAAGCTCCTGGATCTCTTGGTTGTTTTCATCAAACCAATCTTGGTTTTTCTTGCGGGAGAACCTGAGGGATTCTTCCGCAGATTGCAGGATACTGGTTTTAATATGTTGCCAAAGCACTATAGGAAAAGAATCTATAGGATGGTCTTCAAGTTTTGATTGCAGATTTTCCTGGAAGTTATCTCTCATGGCAGCTTGTTGAAGATTGTTGACTTGGAGTGACCTCTTTAAGATGCCACCCCTCTTAGGTTTGAGCTTAAGATGAAGATTTAGTTTGCATCTTACAAGGCGATGATCTGTTTGGCATTCTGCACTGGGCATCACTCAAGTATGATGGACATTGCGCATATTTCTCTGATGCACTAGAACATATTCAATGAAGTGCAAGTGTTTGGATCGGGGGTGCATCCAGGTTGTCTTCAAGCTATCTTTCCTGCTGAAAGATAGTGTTTGTAATAGTAAGCTGCTGTTCTGCACAAAACTCTAGCAGGAGGCATCCGTTATCATTACAGTTTCCAAGACCATGCTTGCCTAGAACACCTTTCCAGGCTTCGAAGTTCTTTCCTACTCTGGCATTGAAGTCACCAAGCATAATGATTTTATCTTCTGCAGGGACTTTTTGTATGAGGTGACGTAGGTCTGAGTAGAATTTGTCTTTCTCCACAGGGTCGGCTTGCATAGTTGGGGCATATATACTGAAGAGAACAACATGTGGGAGGCGTAAGGAAATAATGCGATCAGAGTGACCTGTTGGCAGGGTTTCGATTTTGGAGGCAATGGAGTTTTTAATCATAAAGCCTAATCCTGAAAGATGTTTTTCAGTTTTTGGTTTGCCAGACCAGTAGCTTGTATAGCCAGCATCGTGTTCTTTAAGGCTGCCTTCCTCAAGGAGACGAACTTCACTAAGAGCAGTGATGTCAATATTAAGTCGTGATAGTTCACGGGCTATAAGAGCAGAACAATGCTCAGGATGTCCACTATCTGCAGAATCTTGCATGGTTCTGATGTTCCAGTATGCAAGCGTCAGTCTGTTTGCACCTTTGGAGGCAGGTGCGTGCCTTTGTTTCTTTGTTTTTGTTCGACCGCATCAGAAGATACCTGTTGACCGTGGCTCGCCAGCTGGGTAGATGGAGATGAGCTTTTATTAGGCCACGTTTTCTAGGCCCCTCTCCGTATGGAGCAAGCAGTGCTCTCCTTAAAGGCTGCTTGGTCATTCAGGATGCTGCTGAACAAGATTGTCATCTCCTGGTCAGTCTTGAGCGACCAAAGTCCTGAACAGCCTGCATGCAGGGTTGGGTCTGTGGCTTCCAGTGCATCTTTCACCTGCAGTTTCATCCCTCACCTATCACTATAGGACTTTTTTGGGGGGGGGGGATCGGATGTATCCTTCGAGCCTGTGCAATGGATTTTTCTGGTGGAGCTCAGCGTGCACAGAACTGGCCTCACCCTTTAAACCAGAGGTTCGTCTGCTGGGGCCGAGCAAGCAAGAACGGTGGCAGCGAGATCCTCAGGTCGTAGGTTTGATTAGAGTTTCCTTCTCTTAGGGTGGTTGCCATAAGGCTAAAGAGCCCATCCTGTCCTTTGACACTCTTGTTCAGATCCTTTGGTTGTGACCTGACTGGCATGGGAGGCCTTGCCTCTCCATTGATGCCCCCTTGTCATGGGGGAGAGGCTTGCATACCCTAATGAAGCTGTGAGCTATGCTGGCGGTGGCATAAACAGCCACCGGCAGGGCCTCCCATGCCAGACAGGTTTTTAAATGTGGGTCCTTGGCAAAAATACGGATTTCTAATTAAATCTGCTTAAAATGTTTCTTAAATAACTGGCATGGGGAGAAGGAGGAGACATTGTCTGTAGTATTAACACATGCAGTTCCAGAAGGCTTGATTCCAGTGCTGTCAGCCAGGAGTAAAATGCAAACACTTTTAACATCTTCAAAGATTCATTGAAATTTAGGTGGGTTTTTGCAGAAAACTTGTTGAACTTGCAGTACTGGATTTGCCCTTTAATTAAAAAAGTATCTTCTACTTTGCAACGTGCCTTAAGAAGAAAGGTGATTTAGGGAAAGGCTTCCTCTCCTGCATGAGTACTGTGCATATATGCCTAAAGGTAGCACAGTATTGCGTGATCAGTTGCCAACCAAAACATACCATAGTACTATAAATGTTACTTGTTTCTAAAGGGTGTTTTTATAGAACAATGCAGTTCTTACTAATAATTTTAGTATATCCCCCCCCCCCGTAGTTTTATAATTGTGATGAAAAGACATATAAAAGGTATTAAAGTAAAACTTGAGTTCTTCTGGTTGGTCAGCTAACCTTTTTCTTGGCAGATGAAATAATGTCCAAGTATTTCTAAAGCATCCATGTCATGAGAACAACAACGAACATAATAACCAACAAGTGTGATAGTTATGCTAATATGTTGTTGTGTATCTTTAAATTGTTTCTGACTTACGGGGAGCTTAAGGTGAACATATAATTGGGTTTTCTTATCAAGATTTGTTCAGATGGGATTTGAGTCTGTTTTCCTCTGAGTGTGTGAGAATGTGACTTGCCCAGGATCACACTGGATTTTCATGGCCAAGCGGGGATTCAAACCTTGTTCTCCAGAGAACACATCTGAATGTGTTCAGATGCACATTCAAAAATATTCAGTAAAGATGCTCCTGGACTGAAAGTTCAAAAGAAGAAAAACAATTTATTCATTTCCCCATAATTATTATTCTCTCTGAAAGATCAATAGGTGGAGGGAGCAGTTCAGAAGTTAATAGAGAAACAGAAGGATAGGTAAATAATCACTTTCTGGGTGGTTTAAAATGTTATAGCTCAACCTATGGACAATAGGACAATAGCTTTATAATAGCTCATCCTATAGTATAGAACAATAAAATCAGTAACACTCCTGACTCTTCTGTTGAGAAATGTATACTATCCACTAGAATTATTGTTAATGACTGTTATGAAGGCATGTCAGTTGCAGGTAGGAGATTAACTCTAAATAACTTCCTATTCCTTATTTACTGATTTGTACAAAGAAAAAAGAATCACATACACAAAACAAAACTTCATTACAACTCAGACCAAGACCACAAACACGAGTATTAAAATCACTACACACCACTATGGTATCCTTAGGATACTGTATCTCCCAAAGATTCAGAACCTTTTTCAATTAATTCCTAAAGAAGAGTTCCCAAATTTAACAGGTAAACAGTATACCTTAAAACAAATTATAGCATCAATCTCCCCCCCCCCCCCCCCCCGTTTTTGAGACTGATAAATCACTTCAGAGATAGCATCCAGTTTCACTGAAATTAAAGTGATTAAAGTAAATTGCCTGTGATAGTTAAAGTGGTGTCAAACTGCTTTAATTCTACAGCATGGCTACACTATTGCTTGATTTCTGTGCATGTATCTATTATAATAAGATCATAATCAGAAGAGGCAAGATGAGAAATTTCCAATATATCATCCTACAAATTTCTCAATCCCAATCTTTCCCAATCCACCAAGAATTACCCAAATGACTTCCAAAATCCCTCTCATTGCTGAGCAAAATATCACCATGAAGGTTGGTGGAAGCCAAGTTGTTATCAAGTTCTTGATTAGGAGCTGTTGTCAAAATCCCCATCTCAATTAAAACCTGAATACAGTAATGGCCTTGAGGCCAGAGAGTTCCTTTTTTTGCGTGATCTAGGCTCTGGAAATTTCTCACCTTAGTTTGAACTGCAAGAAAGCATTTCTGTATCCTTACCTGAAAATAACTGGACTTGGGCCTGAGTTAAACAGAGGAATGTTATAGACAGTAGGTATTAAATAAGGATTTTCACATATGCATTCTGGATTTGGAGACCAATTGCCCAACAGTTCTTATCATATTGGTCTACTGAAACTTCAGGCTGATATTTGCTAATGTTATTATTCATGAGAGAAACAAAATGCAATGCTTCTAGTGCAGTTGAAGTGGAGGTGTACCTCTAGTTTCCCCTGGTAGATAGTATTCCAGAATAGTCTTTTGTGTAGGTAAAGAGACCGGTTGTTTAAATCTCTGCTTCCTTCTCTAGGCTCTGATTACAGCCAGAGTGACCTGGTCACACGTTCTTCAAAAAGACTCCAACCTCAATTCCTCTTTTCTCAGGAGAACGAAGAAAAAAATACTTTAAATTCTTAGAGTCTTGTTTTTCCCTTATCTTTCTCCACTAAGGGGGTGGTGAGGGTGACAGAGCAGTTCATTTATGTCCTTTTAGGCCACAGTACTAGATCCTTATTGCCATTAAATCATGGAAATTTCTAGCCCCCTGCTAGCATTTAAGGCTTCTGATAGTATTCAAAAGTCTGCTGTTGGAGTAGCAAGCTAATCAGCATGAGGATAGCTAGCAAATTGCATGTATAAACCAACTCAATAAAAAATTCCACCAAAAAGAGATAAGTTAACATAAACTAAAATAATGCAGGGCCTAAAATGGTTAGGCAAAATAAAACAGCTAGCAAATTAAGAGTTTAAAAATCCAGATAAGACCTCATTAGAAAGTAAAAGCATCAGAGCTTTTTAAGTACTCCTCATCATGCCACAGCTATTTTCCTTGATTTAAGAAGAAGGAGATGATGGTGGCGGTGGTGGTAGTGATGATTATGAATAATAATAATAATACCTGAATACTGAATCATAGCCTAATATTTGCTTGTTAATTTTAATTAATCAGTTAATTAGTTAATGAAAAAGCTTGTGCTTCCACTTACGGTACAAACCTTGTTATATCAGGCCTAGTAGCTGAAATGTGTATTCTCAGTTCTGGCTGTGTTTTCACACTGTTTCTGCACTTATCTTTAAGGCAAATGAGAGCTGTGAAAATTTTTTACACAAGTACAGCGGGCCCTTGTTATCCACTGAGGTTTGGTTCCAGGAACCCCTCCCCTCCCCGTGGCATAGCAAAATGGTGTCCCTTATATAAAATGGCAAAATCAAGGTTTGATATTTGGAATTTATACTTTAAAAAAATATTTTCAAGCTGTGGATGCTTGAATCTGTGGATAAAAAAATCTGTTCATAAGGAGGGCCGACTGTATGTCATTATAAAAGGCATCAATGCTTTCATAGCCTTCTTTGATAGTTCCAGAAAAAATGATTGTAAATGAGCACAGAAATTTAGGAAGGAACTGTTCCTTGAACTGCAGTTTCAGGGAAACATCTGGATAATTCTATGAGCTTGTCTTCCTCTGCTAATGGGAGCCCTCCTAGTTCATATACATTAGCTAAAAATGTATCTCTGATCCAGTTTTTGCTTACATCAGGAATGGGAAAATATTCATTGAAACTATATTGCAAATCTTTCAAATGTTGGCACTCGAGGGTAGGTGGGCAGGGGATGTTCTGGTCCATGCTGGGGGAGGTGGCAGTCCAATGTAGTGGGTCCTGTGTCTTGCCCCACCCCCTGTCACTGGGGGTGGGTGTATGGACCTCTACCTCTGCCGGGTGGCCTTCCCTATTGGGATGATCACCCTCATCATAGGCACAGAATGGGCTAGCACAGGACAGTGGTAAAGGAAACGCACCAGTGCCCAGGAGAGAGGGGCCATGGAGGTGGACATTCAGGAACCTCCCCATGGGTACTGGATTCCCCTGTGCTAGCCCATTCTGTGCCATGAGTGTGGCTAGCAGGGCAGTCTGGCTCTCTCTCCAGTATGGCAGAGATACACCCTGCTGCTGGAAGGTGTGAATGTCCATCTGCCTCATGTGCTTTGTCTCCCTCTCCCTGAACTCCTGTTTGCGATCCTTCTTCCCACATTTTTGTTCTGCCTCCCTCTCCATGAATTCATGGACACACTCCCCTTCTTGCTGCAGATGTGCCAGCAGGTTTCTCATGTTACATAGAACCATAGAGTTGGAAGAGACCACAAGGGCTATCCAGTCCAACCCCCTGCCATGCAGGAACTCGCAATCCTGCCAAGGTGGATGACCATTTGAATGTGGGTCACTTATTCTGATAAACTGTATTTGAAGTCATTTTGGAAGACTTGGAGACTTTCATATCTATATATCTATATATCTATATATCTATATATCTATTCCTATATATATATAGTGAACAAGTAGATTATTGAAGGGGCATGGCAGTGTCTGTTTTAATTGTGCTGAACTGTTGAAAGAAAAAGAAGGAAAGAAGAAAAGGCACTTCCGATGTAACCCTCCTAATTCCCCTAGCAATATAGTAGGTCCAAGGTGCTTCTTAAAGTAATGCACAATCAGGAAAATATGGGACATCTCTGCTGGTCCCAAACTCAGTTTTCTTCATCTGGATTTGGGCCTGATAGAGTTTAGCAGAATGTATGTGTACAGAGGGTAGGGTGGACATAATCATGGTTTGGATATTGTGCTGTGTTATTGCTGCTATAGGGCATGTCTCTTAAATAATCCCCCCCCCCCCCAAATTCCTTCTTTTGTGAAGTGGGAGCCAACATGAGATAGTGTTAACTTGGCCTTATAACTTTCAGTTTTTAAATAATAGAACAGTATACTGAACATATTCTGTGACCTGTTGCATAGGTAATACCTCCTTTTTGCTCAGATAATTCTATGCAGTTGATAGCACCCTTTGAGTTGTATACTTTCTTCTAAACTTACTGGCATTGTTAAAAATTACAGTGACAATGATGATCCTCATAATGGACCCCAGTCAGCTCTGAACATGGGTGCTGCTGTTGTGTCTGTAAATTCTGAAATTTCCTGAACCACAGTGAGAATACCACTGTGTTGCAGAGTACAAAACTGGCTGTATGTTCAAAAGAGTGGTTGTGTGTCTAAAATGAAGTATGTTCTACCTGTGCACCCACAGCCATAATATATGAGGTAGAATAAAAGTCAAGTCAAGTCAGAGAAAATAAAGGTTGCTTGTCATAATGTGGACTTTGTAAAACTAGTAAGCACCATGCATAAGAATAACAGTGGAGCGTAGCTTCAATATTTTATGGGAAAGGGTATTTTGTTTGTTCGTATTAATGATATTTTTCTTGTCTTGTTCTGCAATGGGCTATTTGCTGTTCTTTTTAAAAGTCAAAATCAAGATAATCTATATCCTTACATTCTTCAAATAGTCTGGAAGAATGTTTTATTTTTGTATGTGTGGATAAAGCCAGAAGTTTAATTAAAGAAAAATATGTAAAGCAGCTGCAAGCAATAGACTGACACATGGTTCTGCTGTTTGCATCTGTTGTGAATCGAAGAAGTACCCTCAGACAAATGACTGTCTCCAATATGGCGTCAGCATTTGTTGGGAAACTCATTTAAACTCATTCATCTAGAAGTACAGTGACTTTTCCAATAATGTATACCAATCTTTTATACTGGAAAATAACCAGTGGCTCATGGCAAGATGTCCTAAGGCGGTTAAGTATCCTGTTAATGTTTTTGTTTCCTTCCACCACCCTATGTAGAAGGTGTTTCTCTTCATTGCTTTTTAATAAGATAATCAGTGTGTCTATTGATACAAGCATTTTGTGCATATATATATTCCAGAATATGTCCATTTGTATGCATTGTTTCAAATGTATGAGTTTTAGTATGTGGCTCAAGTGGTTAAGATGCTGATTCCATTGATTGCAAGATCGGCAGGTTGGCAGTTCGAGGCCCAGGTGCTGCATGATGGAATGGGCTCCCATCCCTAGTCCCAGCTTCTGCCAACCTAGCCGTTCAAAAGCGTGCAAATACAAATAGATAACTTGGTATCACTTAGGTGGGAAGGTAAACAGCGTTCTGTGCAGTCATGCTGGCCACATGATCACAGAGTAGTCTCTGACAACGCTGGCTCTTTGGCTTAGTTACAGAGATGTGCACCTCCCCTGTGGTTGGACATGACTTGACAATCTTTACCTTTTTCTTTGGTGTCCCGTTCAGGGGAGGAGAACTTTTTCACAGTCTTTAGGAAAGTACAGATTTTCATGGTCAACTGTGTTCTGATTACAAATTTCTTTTGCCCTCATCAGTGGTTGGAGGTGGACTATTTAAAGATCCAGATGTTCTGGTTTCTATCCTGGCTAGTTGTTCTACTTACCTTTGAGAAGCCATGCATAAAACTGAGCTGTGCTTTTTGTACCTGAAACCTGTTACACTTTGATGTTTTGAAATGACATTAATAACATCTAACCCTGCTTGGTAGGAAAATGTCATATTGCATGAGAGGTATATCTGAAATCTGCCCATATTGCTTTGGCCAACTTGTTTAGTCTTAGGTTCAATATTTCTGGTTTAACCTCTTGGTAAAGGACCCTACACCTTTTCTGAAATGGGCTAACCATGTGAATAAATTCTCTCGAGCTTCTGGTTTTTGCCATTATTATTATGGTTTTTGCTTTTATATTATTATTATGTTTCAATTTCTTCAGTAGATATTTACTTTGACTTCCAAAACAGCTGTTGGGAAATCATTTGTTTGAAGCAGTCTGTTGACAGCCATGTTCAGAGAAATGTGGAAGTAAAAGGAACCAATTTCTATGAATTGAGGAATTCACAGCTAAATCCATTGTAATGGCTATATTGATAGGAGACAACACAAGAGCACAACTATGCAGATACCAAGTTTCAGTGGTAATCTCTACTTTTGTTGTCAGGGTGCAGCAGTTCAAGATTTGGGGGTACTGTTGGGAAAGTTAACCGTTTAAGCTGCTGTTTCTGTTGCCCGTCCTCTTCCTCTATGTCAGACCTCTTCAACCTTGGACGGTTCAGTCAGCCCCTCTGTGTTTTTCCAGGGATAGTTAAGAGTTACTGGCCAAAATATTTGGAAGAAAGAGATTAGAGGAGTTTCTCTAGGTCTAGTCTACATGGATAGTTGTCAAGACAGGAGAGTAGCTGCTG
Source organism: Urosaurus nigricauda (assembly GCA_034509955.1). NCBI lineage: Eukaryota > Metazoa > Chordata > Lepidosauria > Squamata > Phrynosomatidae > Urosaurus > Urosaurus nigricauda. The sequence continues at coordinate 85,051,520 of JAOEGL010000001.1, read as the reverse complement.
TTGCTCCTCTTTTCCCTTGTTTCTGCTTCCTTCCTCAAAGCAGTTGAGTGAACTGGCAGCAACAGTAAGGAAGAGGCTTAAAACCAAAGTGCTTGTAAACCTCAGCAAGTGCTTGATAATACTTAACATTTTTTGCTTCTATCCTAGGAGTTTGCAGCACTTACTAAAGAGCTTAATGTATGCAGAGAACAACTCCTTGAAAGGGAAGAAGAAATTGCAGAACTGAAAGCGGAAAGAAACAATACAAGGGTGAGATCACTACCTGGTATAATTTTTGGTATTGGCAGGATTCAATTCCAAGGCTTCCCCCTGTAGGTAATCCCCCCCCCCCAAGAAATTTGTGCCCCATATTATTCAGTGGTGGTGACATGAATGCACACACTTCAGCACATCCATGTTCATGTCACACCATTGAATAATATGGGGTGGGGCGATCCATGGGAAGTCAGATTAGTGGATCCAAAGCCTGCTGATATGGAAGGCCCACTGTATATATTAGGAGGGGTTTTTTGAGCTGGAATCTGACATGTAATCTATTCAGTGCTCTATTGCCTTTGCTTTTCCAATTAAAGGGGGAAATGATTGAACAGAACTTTCAGTTATAGAATTATAGAATCATAGAGTTGGAAGAGACCACAAGGACCATCCAGTCCGACCCCCTGCCATGCAGGAACCCTCAAATCAAAGCATACCTGACAGATAGCCATCCAGCCTCTGTTTAAATACCTCCAAAGAGGGAGACTCCACCACTGTGTTTATAAATGGAATGCTACAAGATTTAAATAAATGTGCAATAAAGGCTGTCCAGCCTTATTGTTATATGATTGGAAAGTCAAGCGTAGATGAAATTAATAATGCAAAAAAATAATTACAAGTAATATGCTAGAGAGATCTTGAAAGAAGTTGGCAACATGAGCTTTCATAGACTTCAGTCTATTTCGTCAGATGCATCTGAGGAAGTAGACTGAAGTCTACAAAAGCTCATGCTGCCAACTTCGTTCTTTCAGTTAGTCTCAAAGGTGCTACAATATCTCTCTACATACTGAGTCTACAGAATAATACAGCTATATCTTTTAAGCAATATGCTCTATGTGAACTTATTCTTAATTAAACAGTTATTGAATTCAGAATTGTATAAGCAGAATGCTGCTCACGCTGAATGATAAAATTGTAAACCTTGAAAACTGGTAGGTTTTGCTGTCATAACAGTCTGAATAGTTTGCATAATGTAAATGGTTTGGGACCAGATATTATTGCTATCACTACGAGGGGTGCACAGTTGATGGTGGTGGTGGGGGGTTGTTTGTGTTTTTTGGCCTTTGGAAGGACTTTGAAGCTCACAGAGATCCCTTATTATATTTCATAAGCAAATCCAAAGTCTTCTGCCTCGTAAGATCCATAAAGAAATAGCCTTTCAGCATCCATGTAACGTATTTTCTAAAACAAACTAAAAGCTGATTCATACAACCATTCAATAGTTTGACATCTTTTATCTTTATTGCATTTTGCATATGGCAGAAAAGTCATCTGAATTGTATGTCATGAGCACAAGCTGTTATATGGAGCACCATTGTTTAATCAACAAGTATAGTTTAAAGTAACGGAGAAAAAAATTCACAATAGTAGCAGAGTCCTCTTATATTACTACTGTTAGAGTCATTTCACAAACAGGAATGTTTGCTGAATTTACAGTGTGTTGCAGAGAATACCATTGAAGTGTACCAGGGTGTACTTATCTCCAGATGTTCACTGGGTCAGTTCCAGAGCTCGGAAATGTTATTTTTCCAAGGTCTCAATTCTTATACTGGGATAGAGAATAGTTTGCTGCTGTTGGATTCATGCATACCGTCCTCACTGTTTCACATGTATTTTCCATTCCGGTTGAAGGCAAACTTTGCCTTGCATAAACTATAGTTTGCCATTGCATCCATTCAGAGTAGACTATAGTTTGCCATAAATTCCTCCATATAGCATGAGAAGAAAATAAAAAATACCTCTCTGAATTTTCCTTCATGTGTCACTGGGGGCCACAGCTTTATGAGGAAATGTCTGCTCACAGATTTCTAAATCAGCCTGTTTGCACATATAGGACTAGGACAATGCAGAGAAAAAAAAGAGGAGAGCACTTAGATACTTTTAGTGCTGAATTCTGTGTTCTAAATTCTATATTGAGTGCAGTTTTTGGCATAAAAGTGTCTGCTGTATAAATTTAATATTGATTTTGATGAAGCAATCCTGAAAAGTGCACATACATGAATAAGGCATTGTCTAAAATTAGCAGCAACCAGATGCAGTAGTAATGCTCACAACTGTTCTTGCCAGTGATAAAATATCATTCAGAACGTCTGTGAAGCCCTAGAAACAGTGCAAATGATTTATTCTTGTAAAGTTGTTTTCTAAAATTAGCTTACTATGGATCCAAGATTTTTGCCTGTGGCTGGGGAGTGGGGTGGTGAAGAGTTAACTATATGAAAGCAGTTCAGTGGGGAAAGGCTAAGCACTTCTTTTCTACTGAGGCTGGATCTGCACTGCAGAAATAAGCCAGTTTGACACCACTTTGACTGCCATGGCTCAATGCTATAGAATTCTGGGATTTGTAGTTTGTTATGGCACCACAGCTCTAACAGAAAACTAAATGTTTCACAAAACTGCAGTTCCCAGAATTCCATAGGATTGAACCTTGACAGTTAAAGTGGTGTCAAACTGATTATTTCTGCAGTGTGAATGCAGCCTAAGGAGGGCTTGAATGAAAGTGGAATGCTTAGTTTTCTCCTTGGTGAAAAATTATCTAGCCTTCCAAATATCCATATAAAAATCTAAGCCCACAGAGGAGAGGGAGTAATGAGGACTAGTGGTAGCATTTATAGATAAGAAAATGTTCCCAGGAAGGTAGGGGGAGCTAGACTCCAAAATTTATTCTTTTTTGTCATTGTATTGCTCCCTTTGTTTAAATTAGAGGCAGGGAGGTGTGCCCTGCAGACTGCCTGTGAACCCTCTAAGATGGTTATTGTGTCCCTAAGCATCCTCAACCCAATTTTTAAAAATTTTCTGAACTTTTCTTATTAAAGCTCTGCACCCTCTTGTGAGTTCCACTTCTCTTTCTGGTTTGGAAAGATGCCTCTGCTGGGCATAAAACAGACTGGGAAGAGGGGCAAAAACACTTTGAACTTGCTCCTCAAACCCCTCTAGAAGGTATTAATGGCATTTTGAATTTTAAAAATCCTAAATTTCAAAATTGGGGTCAGATAAGAGACATGTATAGCCCTGGACCACAAGCAGATGCCCACTCCTGTATTAACAAAAATATGACCATAAAAATATAATTTAGTAATGCAGTTATTTATTTGGTTAACCAATTATTTTGTTTTTTCTTTGTCATTTGTAAAGAGGTATTCTGAGTTACACCTTTTTAGGCCAACTATAATTCAACAGACAGTTTTAAGAACAGCAGAATTATATAATCCATCATTTAATTTTGATTGTTTTTCAGTTGCTGTTAGAGCATTTGGAATGTCTTGTTTCCCGACATGAGCGATCTCTTAGAATGACTGTAGTAAAGAGACAGGCTCAGTCTCCGGCAGGAGTTTCTAGTGAAGTTGAAGTTCTCAAAGCACTAAAGTCCCTATTTGAACATCATAAAGCCCTTGATGAAAAGGTAATGAAAGATGGTTACTGAAGTCACATATTATTTATGAAATGTTTATTAATGCTTGGGATGATTCAATTAAGAGTGTTAGTCAAAAATTCAGTAATCCAGAAGTACTGTCATTTGAGATATTAATGCAAGTAAAAAAAAAGTAGTTGAAGAGTACAGGCTAGTTAGGCATCACTTGTCATAAAGGACTTTGTGAGTAGGAGCTGACCAATGTGTTGAGTTTCTGTGAGATTTCCCTTAGTAAAATCAAAATAACAGAAGGGTATTTGCCTTCTGTGTCTTCCAGTAGAAGTTTTATAACACTAGTGCTCCTCCAGAGTATAGGACAATGGGATGGTGGGTTGTTAAATTGGAACGTAGCATACTTTTAATATATTATAGACCCTTCCAATTCCCTTTTCATGCATTTAGTTCCCATGTTCATTCTTATTTCACTTCATTCTGCTGTAGCTTTGCTTTTAGTTTGAAGTTGTTTCCTTTTCTTACTTTACCACTACCTACTTTACATTCATAGCATCGTGTACAAAGGGGAAGAGGCAAGAGACAAAAACCTCTTTGATGTGGGAGGGATGTATGTCACCTTTTAATTTTAGCATGGAGAACATTTGGGGAACAGCTAGAGGAGGAGAGGACTACTGAGTCTTGGAGCCTAAGGCTGCTAAAAGCACATGATGCACGACCAGGAAGGGATTTTCCCTGAACCTGTATGTCAGAGAATGAGTCATCTAATGATTATTGATCCTGTATGTCCAGTCACTGTGTATAAGACCTCCTGATGGGTGAATGTAAGAGCAGCAGCATGGATGAAAACCAGAGCATTGTTTTTATCTTTGTTTTAAAGTAATATTTTAAATGGTTTTAATTCTGTTAGTTTAATACTGCTTTAATATCAGTGTTTGTACATTTTTAACTGTATGTGCTTTTATTTTATTTTATTTATTTTGCTATTTATGAGTCTCGTTAGATTTCACTCTGAGGGAAGGGCAGTATATGATAGATGCATGGATGGTTTTGCATCCTATGTTCTCTTCCATGAACGGAGTAGCCTCTTCCAGTTGTGGTAGGAACACTAATCTAGAGTAGAAAGGATAGACAAAACTTCCATGGATCCCCCCCCCCCCCTCTGCTGGTAAGAGGGAGATAAAATTGCTTTTCCTTTTTGTTTTGTTTTTTGTTGGCAGAAGTATACCATGATTGCAGCTCTGCTGACAATATTTTTCCAGCAATAGGTTGTTAGTATTCAATCCACTGTGTTGGATCAAGCAAAAACCTCCTTTTAGTGTGAGAGCTCTGCAAGGTCCTTTTGATCCATATGGATTTTGTTTATGTTTTTTCCCCTGGCTTGACAGGAGACAAGATTATCTTCCCCCTGTGGTCCCTTATGGCTTTAATATCTGTGTCATTTTTCAAGATCTGATTCAGAGTAACTTCATCAATGTTAGAAACTATCATACTTAAATATTTCATAAAGTTCCAAAATGAAATCTAACTGCTAAACAAAAATTTTCAGGTTGACACTGCATATTTTAAAATATAATCTTTGCCTCTTATCACTCTAAATTGTATCGTGCTTTTTGCTGTAAGAAGCAAACCTGGATGAGAATGTGCACTTGAGTTCAGATGTTAGGACATAAATCTTGTGATGAGTGGCAGAATATTTATAACTGTAAAGCGAACACCAAGGATACGTTTCATTAACTTAAGAGGCAGGCAGTCTTAACTTTTGACATACTGTGCCCTTATTATTATTTTTTTGTTTGCTTCTTTGTTTGAATTTCCAAACCAACCTGGATATACCTGATTTCATCTTTTAAAAAAATATTAAGCAGGGTTGGAACTGGTTAGTAATTGAATGGCAGACTGCCAGGTAATACCAGCTATCTCCAGCTAGGCCAGGGCTTGGAAATAATCCTGCTTGAAAACCCTTGAGAGCTGCCAATATTGAGCCCTTGTGGCGCAGTGGTTAAATACCTGTACAGCAGCCGCTTACTAACAAATCACAAGGTTGCGAGTTCAATACCAGCCAAGGGCTCAAACTCGACTCAGACTTGCATCCTTCCAAGTTTGCTAAAATGAGCTTACACATTATAAACTGCTCCTTTGACTGAATGGTTTCCCACTGATTAGCAAGAAGTGGAGTCCATTCAAAGGTGCTGGCTGTGTGTCGTCACTGCATGGGTTGGCTGTAGACTCTTTGAGGAGGAGGTAGTGGTTTTGGCTTGGGTCACTTAGTTCAGTGTGTTCTGCAGCCAGTGCACAACTGGAGCAATTGTGGGGGTTCCTGCTCTGACAGTTTTCCTCCTTCCCTGCTTTCCCAACAGCCACAGGCAAGAAAAGGTGGTGAATTTTCATTATTACAGATCTCCCCTCGTTATTTGACAGGTTAGGGACAAGTGGCACACAGTGGTTCCACGTTTTGATGATTTCTGCTTTTTGACAGTGCTGTGAATCCTAACGTGTCAAATAAGCAATGAGATCCACTTACCTTTCCATTCTCTCCTTTGGATGCAGTTATTTATGTTCCCTAATAAACAGCCGTAGGTCCGGTAACCCATCATAGTAGTACTGTGCATGTAGAAGTGTAGAAATAAGAAAACTTAAGTTATCAGAAATGCCTTATGCTTTGACTTGAGTTTCATTGGATTCAAGTCCATATGGTTTAGAATGTCCTCCTTAGTTAACAAAAACATCCTGTTTCATCATTATGCTTTACTAACTTTTTGCAACAGATTAATATGCATGACTCATCAGGAAATACAGATTACAAAATAAGAATATAAATATAAATTATCATAATCACACTTCCTAACCATCTGGGCTCTTATTATATTGTCATCAGTCCAAATTTATATGGCAACAGTTAGTCCTATATTCTTCTCTCATTTAGAAATTCATTGCCAGGGAATATAGTAGGAACTCTAAATCCATACTGGCTCATTGATCTTTCCTAGATCACTTGTTTTGAATGTTCTAATTGTATGATGGAAATGTATTGGCAATTGCTTTGTTTTTTGTTTTTTAATTTTCCCCATTTATTGTCAATAAATGTATGCTACCATGTTAGTAATGCTAGTAGAATTTCATTGTGTTCATGTTTTTGCTTCATCTTTTAGGTGAGGGAAAGATTACGAGTAGCACTTGAAAGATGTAGTTTGTTGGAAGAAGAACTAGGTACAACACACAAGGAGGCAAGTAATTTCCACCAGTTTGTTAACTCTGCCTGAATTTTTTGCTTCCTGGAGCTGCTTTGCAGGGGATTCAGACAACTATAGTGGAAAGGAAGAGGATTTCTTCAAAACCATGAAACCGCCTACAGTACTTCCTTGTTTTTGCTGTGAATGGTTTCAAATGTGTCTGCATCATCATGAATTGATGCTGAAGAACATTTCTGTGAACTATAGTAACAGTTTCTCTTGACAATAAATTTCTCATGGGAATCTCTATAAATGGAAGTGTTTTTCAGCAGCAAGCATAGAATTGTAGAATCTCAGCAATGTATTGCTCATGACCAAGACCTGCAAAATGTACATAATACAGGTACAAAAACTGAAGCAGACAAAATATGTTTATAAAATATGGAATCATAGATTTGTAGAATTAGAAGGATCACAAGTCCATCCCCTTCCAGTCTGCACTTAAAAGATCTCTGAGATATAGCCATCCAACTTCTGTTTGAAAACTTCAATGAAGGAGTATTCACCACCTTCGGTGCTAGTCTGTTCCACAGTCAAACACCTCTTACAATAAAATTCTTCCCAGTAACTTTAATCTTTTCCTGAAAATCAGATTTGGTCTATCATCTACATGGTAGCTTTTTCAAATATATCAAAATGGGTATGATACCACCTCTCAGACTTTTTTTTTTTCTCCAGCCTGAATATATCCACCTCCCTTAACTCATCCTCATATGTTCACAGACCTTTTACATCTTGCCCTCCTCTAAACAGGGAAGTACTTGGTGGTCCTATATACCAATCAACCAAATCCTGCACACTGCTTAAAGTAAATGACAGTCAGTGATTGACTGTAGTTAGTAGTATGTGTTTTTTCCCCTTTCTTTTAGGACAGTGTTCCTCAAACATGCATATTGTTAATGAGGCATACTTTGGATAAGTTAACTTTTGAATAGATTATAGAAATTGATCTAAATTTGGCTGTAAAATTGAGCACAGTGTTATGTAAATCAGATTGTGTTATCTGTACATTGATGAATGCAATATTTCTGATTCTGGAAATACTGTTGCTGTAAATTATTAACATTTTAAAGGCTCCTTTTTATTCAGAATTAATATATGTTATTATGATTCTTATATAGTATTTTAATTTTCTTTTTTAGTTGATGATTTTGAAAGAACAGAACAATCAGAAAAGAACACAGGCTGATGGAATGGCTGATATTAATCATGATCAGGAGAATATGCCTAATACTAATGGAAAGGTAGGAATAAACTCTGTTCTTGTGAGGTGTATCATATATACTTGACTATAAGTTGAGAAATTTATGCCCCAAAATTGACCCTACAATCATGGGCCAGTACACTAATACTGCTTAGAAAGGTCCTGAAACAAGCACAGCCTATGATGCCCCACTCTTCATCGCTCAAAGCAGTTTGTGTGTGTGTGTGTGTAAGAATTTCCCAATCCAAAGATGAAACCCTCTCATATAGGTCCACTTGTGCCCCTTCCCAATGCAATTTGAAAGTCTGCCCTTCTCACCAGAGAACCCCCCTTTTATTTCCACTTCTATCCCTTCCCAATGCGATTTGAAAGCCTGCCCTTCCTGTCAAAGAAACACCTCATTTAGCTTCACTTCTGTCCCTTCTCAGTCCAATGTTAAAACCTCTCCTCCAGCACATGGGAGTAGTGTTAGGTGGTTGAGAGAAGTTTAGAGAATTATGTTTTAATTATTATGTTTTAATGCTGTATCACATTGTTGTTGTTTTAATTGTTTATTGTTAACTGTTCCCCACTTGCTATTACCCACCTTGATCCAACACAGGGAGAGGCGGAATACAAATAGTAATAATAATAATAATAATAATAATAATAAAAACTTTATTTATATACTGCCCTTCCAATGATCAGGGCGGTGCACAACATCTTCACAAGTTAAAACATTCATACAACAGTAATAACTATATCATCCCAGTACGGCTATACAATGGTGCTCATGTTGATGAAGAAAATAACAACGGGGGGGGGGGGGGGGGGTGGGGTGGGGTGAGATCAGAGATAATAAATATATTATTATTATTATTATTATTATTATTATTATTATTATTAGAGAAGGAGGAGGGAGCAAAGTGGTGTTTTCCTCTTTCCATTCTTTGTTATAGCCCCCTAAGTTTTGCCCTTGACTTATCCATAAGTCATATCAAAATCCATGATTTTGACCCTGAAACCTTCTCCCGACTTTATACATGAGGTCAATTTGTACATAAATATATACGGTAATCATCACTTTGTAGAAGAAATCTGTACCTAGAATCCTGGTGGCTTACATGCCTCCAGTATATTATTGCAAGATGGTACCAGGTAAAAGACGTTGTGTACTACATTGAATATGTTATTTTCTTGATTACCTGAAGAAAATCTCCTACTCATTCCAAGAGTACTTGAATAGTAAGAAATGGAATAATCTCAGTTTGGGGAGCTTGAGACTCACTTCAAGCTGAAATTTTCCCTCGAAAGTCATAATATAAAAAATTATAATATTAACTAGTCTACCATCCTCTTTCCAATAGAGATCTTCTAATGGATCACTGAGTCATGATGAAGACCTTGCTAAAGTAATAGAACTTCAGGATATCATAGACAAACAAACAAAGGAGCAAGCCCAAATGAAAGAAAGGATCACTGCCCTTTCTAACAGAGTAGCAGAACTGGAAGAAGACCTTGACACAGCTAGAAAAGATTTAATCAAATCTGAAGAAATGAACACGAAGTTGCAAAGAGATGTACGAGAGGTGAGAAACTATCATTTAAAAAAATATCTAGTAATATCTTAAATTCAATGCTTTGAATTGTTTTTACCTCATGGAATAAATTGTTTGTGGTTTGATGAAAAGATTAAGCTGTTGTGTTCCTTAGGCCTTTTTTGTCAACTGTTTTAATAAGCTTGCAAATGTAACTTCAACATTCCATCATAGTGGCTTGTATTTTGATTTAAAATTCAGTTTGGGTTTTTTTGGAATCTACAGTGGGCCCTTCTTGACCGCAGGGGTTCTCTGGACCTCCCTGTGGATGGCAAACATGCAGGACCTCAAGTCCCACAGTAGTCAACAGTGGTTTAACAGCACTCTACCAGACTGCATCCATGTGCTGCCATTGAAGTCAATAGGGCTTGCTATTCGCAAATGCTCAAGGCCACAGATCGCAAGCCCATGGTTGGGGTGGGCACTGTACTTGCGATATGAATCTTGGTTGGAGCAGTACATTACTTAGTACTTATTAACCTGATAATTCTGTATTTCAGATATAATTATTTTTATTACCTTCACACTCAGCCATATCAAAAAATATAGTTATTAATTCCTTAAAGCAGGTCCTGGCACTCATCATATAAGTAGGACTAAAGTTGCCCAATCCTTACTTTGGTATAGGCAAGGGATTCAAGGAGTTATTTGTTACTTAACTAGAGGGGTAACTATTCCAGTAGAATTTCTGCATTAATTTCTTTTGTTAACTTTTATTTAGTGTCATAGCCACTTTGGAAACTTTACTGAGTATGAAAAACCATATATTTGAAAATCAATAATTTCAATAACAAATCATTGTGCAACTACTAACATGCACTATGTAGAGACATTATCATGATGTAGAGATATTCTGAGCATCCTAACCTACTGAATAGGGTCGTGTGGGGCTCCCTCTTTTCTACGACCATGAGTTGATGAACAGTGGAACTGTAGATAGAGCAATGTTGTCAGAAAACTCTCAAGTGGTGAAGCCAGAAAACTGAGTGAGTCCAGTCAGACATGAGCTAGAGCAATACTTCCCAAGCTGTTCCATATGGGGAATGGGCTGGATTTTTTCCCCTCAGCGTGCTGGAGACTGGTGCTAGATTTGTGTTCATTGTCTACAACAGCTTCTTTCTTTCCTGAAAACTTGCTGCAACCAGCACTTCGAGTTATACTGGGATAGAGCACATTCGATAGTGGCAAAAATATTGTTCCATAGAACAGCTTTGTCTGGTAGTCAGAGGCCTATTACATTTTGGCCTGTGAAAAGAAAAGGATGGTTCAATACCCTGTTGTGACCACATTAACAACATTTTATAGGTAAAATTACTCTGGTCTGTGATGCATGCCAGCTTGGATACCACAGTTGACATAGGCTTAGTGCATCTAGTTTTGATACCTGTCCAGTAATAATAAATGCTTTCATGTTTGTCCTACTCAAAAAAGGAAGACTGCACCCAACATGTAGTCTTCCAGGTCCCTCCATGGATACCAAAATCTGAGGATGCTCAAGTCCCATAGTACTTAGTGGTGGAGCAGCCATGCGGCTGCACCACCATTGAGGACAATGGCACTTTGCTCCCCCCCCCCCCCCGCTCCCTCTCCAAGGCAGGCCTCCCCTCTCTCCCCATGGCAGGCAGCAGGGGGCTACCTTTTCTTCCCCACTTCCTTGTCCTCTTCCTCCCTGTTGCTGCTGCCACAGCTCTTCCCCCCTTTTCCTCCTCCTTTTCCTTCCTCCTCCTCCTCTTATCCCATTCCCTCGTCCTTTCTCTTCCTTCTCTTACCCCCTCCCATTACTTCTGTCACTGCTCTTCCTTTTTCTTTTCCTTCCTTCCTCTTCCTCCTCTTCACCCAGCCTCCATGGATGCTCAGATCCACGGATGGCAAGTCCACAGATACAGAAGGTGAATTGTACTGCAGTTCAGGACTGACTGAATCCAGGAAACCACAGCCCTGAGTTTGCAAGACTTGAGGAGCTTAGTGGATGACTGGGGTTCTTGAAGGTCTCTCTTTGGTAGGGTCACCATAGTCATAGTAAAATTCAAAGGGCATTCAAACATGATGGAGAGGCCCTCCACGTACCATAGCATTTTGGAGGAAACACTTAAAAAAAAAACAACAATTTTTTTGACTCCTGAAGCCACAAAAATGGCCCTAGGCAGCTGCACTTTGCTCCTCCCTGTGTTAGAACAGTATTACTGTTTCTGAGCACAGTTCAGAGTGCTGGTTATTCTATATAAAGCCCTAGATAACTTGGAAACAGGTTGTGTAAAAATTTTCATTCTCTCAGGGGCATTTTCCTGGGTTGGAAGTCCTTCCACCACAGGAGGCATGTCGGCTGAACACTTGAGATGTAGCCTTCTGGTGGCTGTTTCCAGACTCTTGAACCCGCTTCTGAGGGAGGTTAGGTCTTCAATTTTCTTGTTATGTCCCCTCTGGCAGACAAATTGTGTTAAAAAAATATCAGCATATAACCTTGTTTTGTTTTCGAAAAAAGTCAGTCTTTTAGCTCTGGCTATGTTGTCCCCTCTTTTGTGTTTAATTTTTTTTCTTCTGTTTTAAATTAAGATATTTTTTTTTCATATGTATTGTTAGTCTCACTGAGTATCTTTTTTTTTTAGAAATGATATGAATTTATTACAAATAAAATACCGGTATTACATGTGAACTAAAGGAAAGTATGGTTATTGCAATTTATATTATATTGTGCTCAACATATGCAACAAGGAAAAAATGCATAGTATATTGGAACTATGTATTTTAAAATTTTTCTGGCAATTTTTATAACTTAGGCAATGGCTCAAAAGGATGATATGGAAGAGCGAATCACAACCCTTGAAAAACGCTACCTCGCTGCACAACGTGAAGCTACATCTGTGCATGACCTCAATGATAAACTTGAAAATGAAATAGCTAATAAAGATTCATTACATCGACAGGTAGAAATGGATACTATGGCACTTATTAAGCTGTGTTAGCATTCTGTTTGTAGATGTAGTTCCTCTCCAGCATTCACCAACTTGATATGGCTTATGACCTTTCTTAAGATCTTTTAATACAGAACATGAAAGAAATATTTTAATAAAAAACCTGCTAAACATATTTGATAACAGAGGAGTATCAAGTACCATGCAGTTGGTCACCTAGCAGGTCAGTTTTTACCTTAAGGGATGTGAATAACAGATTGTATTCAACAGCAGCTTGCATAATGTGCTTTAATATAAGAATGTATAAAAATTGTTTGCATAGTTACCCTTTTCTATCTGCTGCTCCTTCCCCATGAAAACAAACATCTTCTGCGATTGGGGAACCTTTTAGTGATTGCCCTGGCATACTGCACTGGAGAATGACAGCTTGCACTCCTTTAAATGGCATACAGTTTAGGCAGCTGATACAACTAGTTAATTCAGAAGTTTGGTTTATATCTAACCATGTCCTGAACAATGACTGACATAACCATATCAGAAGACTTTGATTGACTGACTGAGAACAAATTAAGAGTTTATTTTTAGTTTTAGAATAGACCTCTGCTGTGTCATTCCATCCTTTATTTTTGTTGTGTGTGTGTGCATGCGCGCACAAATGGACAGTCTACATTTTTGTAGAATATGATTTGGAGAAAATTATTAGAAAAATTATTTCCTGTATATCTGTTTTAAACAAGAATAAAGCATGTTAATATGTTACATGTGTGTATAATCTGTTTATGTAACTAGAATTGTATGTGAGCTAATATCCATGCTATCTAGATATTATAATATGTTTTATATGTTATTTCATATATTAGTTTCATCACAAAATCATTCTCCTCACCAGTTAAAAAAGCTGTTGAAAGCCATATCTGGAATAATACGTACAGTAGGAGCTATAAGCAGATTTCTTGTATCTTTGCTTCTAGAGTGAAGATAAAAATAGGCAGTTACAAGAACGACTGGAACTAGCAGAACAAAAATTGCAGCAGACTCTGAGAAAAGCTGAGACTCTACCAGAAGTGGAGGCTGAACTAGCTCAGAGAGTTGCTGCACTTACTAAGGTCAGTTTATGCAGTACAGCTTGTCTTCAGCTGAAAACATTATTACTCAGTAATTAATTTCTTCCTCTTAGTAATTCATTTCTTCCTATGTTCCTGATTCTGTCACTCCACCTCCTGTGAATAAAATTGCATGACATAGTTCTGTGTATTTATCCAGAGATCTAGATCTAAGGCAGGAAAAAAACCCCGAATTTTTAAAAGTCTGAGGGGAGTGGTTTGCTTTAGCAACTCTTTTGCCAGCTGTGGGTTTATAAATTATAAATTCCTTTTCAGTTCCTAGTTGAGTGAATTTTATCCTCATGTAAAGATACGTCTAGTATTTACAAATGGTTTCTTGGCTACCTTTTATATTTTGTTTGTTTGTGTCCCGCTCCCCCCCCCCCCGCAACTGTTTATTATTGACTTTTGTAGCCTATTGTTCACCTTCTGGGGATTGCAAAGCTAAAGATGGTAAACTATCAGAACATACGTCCAAATACTTCCAAATTTAAGAAGGCAGAACTTTCACAGAGGTTTCTGGTCATTTGCTGCCTGCTAAGAGAAAGACATATTAAAATAATATAAGGAAGAAACAGCCATGAATATATTTCCTTTATTGTAAGATGAGCAAATTCAAATTTGTTTCCTGAGATTTTAATTTTCCACAAGTCAACAGAACACAAGGTCCTGGGATGAGAGATTAATTGCTAATTTAATATATGAATTCATCCACTGTTTTTCTGGAAACTGGCAATGAAGCATCTTGCAGCATGTGAACAAAAACAGCAATCTGCATAAAGCATGATATATTCTTAGGGTTTAATTACCACTATTATTTTAAAATTACAGGCTGAAGAAAGGCATGGTAACATTGAAGAAAGATTGAGGCAGATGGAAGCACAACTGGAGGAGAAAAACCAGGAACTGCTGAGGGTATGTTAAAACAGGGATTATCAGAACTCTTCTGCTCTAGAACAACTAGAAAGTAGATGAAATTTCAGATTGGTAGTGCAAAGTATTGCATGCTGTTTACAAAAAGTTTAATTTGTTATGGCCAAAAAGCAGAAAATGTCAGGTAGAAAAGTTGGCTTAGAGGTTATCAGTTGTTTACAAATGTAAAGCATTTGGAAGGTAGTAATTTGTAATTTAATGCTGTTTCTTACTGTCCCCCCTCCCACACCAACCTCAAAATCCAGGCTCGACAAAGAGAGAAAATGAACGAAGAGCATAATAAACGTTTATCTGATACTGTTGATAAACTTTTGTCAGAATCCAATGAGAGACTTCAGCTTCACCTTAAAGAAAGAATGGCAGCCCTGGAAGAGAAGGTAATTGTTAATATTGTAATTATTGTTTGAAATGCAATGCAAGATTAAGTAATACACATTCCAAAATTATTGATTTATATTTTAACAGACACCAAGCTGCTAATAGTGAGACAGAGAACAAAAGGAAGAACAATATAAATAGATTTGTTTTTTGTGTTAAATATGTGTGTTTAGCCAGCATATGAGACGTGTTGTAGCTTTCCATCCCAGGTTCTATCACCCTCCTTTATGTGGACAGTGATGAGTCTGAAGTGGAGAGCAATTTTAATCTGTGAAGGCTCTCCACATGAGCCTGGACTCTGGAAATTCAGGGTATGGTACTGAGATGGAGCACCTCCATGGTAAATGGATGCTCTCTAGTTCATGTATGGGTTACAGAACCATGGTCAGAGAAGAGCAGTTGTGTGTTCCCCTCTTCATGTATTGAGTAATCATGCTTGAATAGGAACTGAATAGTATTTATGTTAAATGAGGATTGAGCTTGTCTGCTGAACCTTCTGCTGTCCTTAAACTTTGAGGTTTTTGTTGCTGTGTTTTCTTGGTATTTCATATTTTATTGTAAACCATCTTGGGATCAAATTATGAAGAGCAGTCTACATCTTTTAAATGAATAGATAATTTAAAATATTGGAACTGTGTTTAAGAAAAATAGACAAAAAATTTATAGATATTAACTGGTGGAATAAAGCAAATTTATGTGTTTTAAAAGGATGGAGGTGGTATTTATAATCTGTAGTTAACTTTTCAAATTTTAAAAATGTTGAAAACTGAAGTTTTGCTCCTTCAGTATTAACAAATATTTGAACTGAATTTAATTTCAGAATGCACTTCTTCGTGAGGTTGAAAACACTAAGAAACAAATTGATGAACTTCAAAATGAAAAGGTATTACTTGAAAATAAAGCATATCACTTTATTCCATAGGTCTTCTTTATACATTCAGATGTGAAAATAAATAAAACCATTTTTTGAAGTTTGTATAAATTAGCACTATCATTAAAATATACATGTTTTGAGCATATTTATCCTGTGCTGTGATGAACAACCAGAAAAAAAACCTTTTATCTTCTGTATATTCAGAACTTATTGTGCAAATGAAACTCATGCCAACCATGCCATAACACACCAAAGACCATAAGTACACAAAAATACTTCAGTTGACCCTTTTTGTTTTCAGATCAAATAATTCCCAAAAATTTGGTCTTTTTTTATTTATTTAACACAAAGCTACTACTGTTGTTGTGTATAGGGGGTGGCATCTACATCCTGTGTTCAGCTTGTGTGGTCAACTGGGTTTTCTTGAGAATGTATACAGTACTTAGTACAAGCAGCTGAAGTGGAATACTGTACAGTGCTTCCTTGCCTTACACACGGGATCCGTTCCAGACCCCCCTCCATGCGTAAAGCAAATACCACATGAGCCCCATTGGTGTGGCATGGTGCGCATGCCATAGGTGCACATGCCATTGCCAATTCCATTGCGTGGCTTTTAGCATATAGCGTGCCTTCGTATGATGTGGGTGCACTGTAATTGTTGGAAAGCCTTTAACAATTAATTGATCAAAATTTTTAGATAACAACAGTTATGTTTTAAAACTTTCATCAGGGTGAGTGTTAGGCACTGAAATTCAGTTGTATTAATTTTATGAATCTTACAAATGTGTATGATTATGTTGGAAAAACCATGTAACAACAACATTTATTTATTTGAATTTTTGTTGTCTTTTTTCCCTTTCTGTAGGATCAGCTGGTACTCAACATTGAATCAGTGAGGGCTGAAAATGATCAAATGAGGATGAGAGGCCCTTCTCTTCATCATAGGTATGGGTTATTAATGAAGACACTTCCATGCTAAGTTACAAAGTAGTACTAGATTAATTATTTTCATTTTCTACATCTAAATTGTCAATGATTACAGGAATATCTCTTATTAAGTGTTAAGTATGTTGTTTGCTCTTTTTTCAGTCGGCCACATTTGGGTAGCGTGCCTGATTTTAGATTTCCACTGGCACCTTCAGCTATAGCTGACAATCAAACAGATTCTTATAGCACCTCAGTTTTAAGGCGTCCACAAAAAGGACGATTAGCAGCTCTGCGAGATGAACCTTCAAAGGTAGGACAGCACTGAAAATCACTCTTAAAATGTGCTATGAAACTTTCTTTTTTCTCTAGTTGTAAAATTGCATTCCATATCTATACTTTCCATATCTATATATAAAACAAGGTATGTAATAAAATTCAGGTTCGCTTCAGTTTTTGATAAGATCCAAGGCTTAATAATGTTAGGAAGATCAGAAATATTAAATACAAAATGACTTAAACCTTCTTCAGCCCCCAGAGTCTCTAAGGTGATGTATGATTGATAAAAACACTTTAAAAATTAAATAACTGGAAATCAATGAAAAAAGTTCAGAGTCCTCTTTGAAAGTAACTCCATTTTATATGTAATGTTTTTCTTTTTAAAATAGCATACTGTAGTTGTTCCTCTCTATGCATATTTCAACTTATAAAGTAAACAATAATATTTGTAACCAAAATACTTCTTTATGAGCCTATTGATCGAAATCAGGTCCACTGTCAAAATAATGTGCATGACTCAGTCCTATCACTTCAGTCCCTATGTTGAAGTAAACTTTATTTGCATCTCTTTCTGGATGGGAAATTGCAGATCCCAAAATCTAGCACTTGTTCCTGTCTTATGAATCCTGGCTAGATAATAAGGTAAAGGGCCAGGATCTTTAATTTAAATGTCCTACTTCATAGTGATTGGTTCAGCTGTTTGTGAGAGAATGGGAAGCCATGGAGGAACAAATGCTCTTCATGCATAAGCACATAGTTTATTCATACTAAGCCAAGATTTTCCAAAATCCTGGTTTATCTGTCCATGTGAGTGGAGCCATGGTTTTTGTAGCATGCATGGACTTATTTTTAAAAAGGTCTTTTCTGGGCTTAAACATAAACAAGATTCTTTGGGGGGAAATTATTTCCAAAATTTGATGTGTATGCAATAGAATTACCTTTTGTTGTGCTTCTGTAATACTGATCATTCTAGTTTCTCAGTTTCTGATTATATATGTCTTATTAGAATAAATCAGATTCTAGTGTATATGATATTGTAATGTTGACTGTTTTGATTTTACTGAATTCTAAATAGTGCTGTCTTGAAAGGATAATACAACATCTAAATGAAGTTGTATTGACAAGGCCCTGTATTTTTTTTACTTAATGATAAACCTGCAATTAAAATTCTGATCGTATATTTTAAATAGGTTCAGACTCTCAATGAGCAAGATTGGGAACGTGCACAGCAAGCAAGTGTCTTGGCAAATGTTGCACAAGCATTTGAGAGTGATGCTGATATTTCTGATGGTGAAGATGACAGAGAAACAATATTCAGCTCAGTTGATCTCTTGTCACCTAGCGGTCAGGCTGATGCCCAGACTTTAGCCATGATGCTTCAGGAACAGCTGGATGCGATCAACAAAGAAATTAGGTATAGTTCATTTTTCATCAGTAACTTTCAGTTTTATATTGAGGGTTATTATTTTAATTGGAGGCTAGTTTATTTAATAATTCTCTTAATTTGTGCAGGTTAGAGAATACACGTCTTTAATGTATGCGGCATTTTTCATTGTTGTTGTATGTGTACACATAGAGTTGCTGCATTTTGTCAGTATGCCAGCACTAGTCACTCAATGTAATAATTTTTGTCCATTGTAGTAGTGAGATTATCTTAATCAGCTTGAGTTTTAACTGTTAAGGACCCCTTCTGTGAACGTAACTCTCCTGTGACCAGAAAGTCTTTCTGTTCATGGAGCATAAAATTTAGTTCCAGTGTTATCTCTGCTACAATTCTGTTTTCTGGGATCACTTAAGACTTGGCCTAAAGACAAGTAGTAAATTAGCATTGTTGAAGAAGAGCTAGTAGGAAATTTTTATTTTACTTGCTTTTTAGTAGAACTGGCCCCACAGAGAGGGACATCTTTACTTTTGTACCTATGTTTGTGTCAATACAGGACCACAGTATGCATTCTAAGTATAGATCTAAATGTGCAATTCATCACATATTCCAGCTAAATATATTACACCTGAATCCTACTAAATTCAGTTGAACAAATTATTTGCATTAATTTCACTGAGGCTGATGGATGAATAATTTACTCTGCATTCACTGTGCCCAAAACAATGGGCCATGGAGATGTATACACTTAGTAAAATACAAAACAAATATCAAGATGGGGGGGGGGGGCGCTAGGGAGTGATAACACAGAAAGATGCCACATTTGTGCACTGCTTTAAAAAGTGATTGCTGCATATTGAAAGTTGGTTTTAGATTTGTGTTAATGTGAATGTTGCACTTTAAAAGTTGCCCTTGAAGGGTACAGTTCCTTGCTTTTGCATAGTAATTAGAACTGAATCAAGACAGACAGAAACACTCTCTGAAGTTTTTTGGACAGCAATAACTTTTCAGAATTGCTGGATTCTTTGCTTGCCAAATGGGACAATATGTATCCATGAATCCTTGACCACCACCTTTACTGGCTTCATTTTTCCATTGTGATATTACATAGATTTGATTAGATGCATAACTTTTATACATTGTCATAGTGATCCTCTAGTTGTCACACTGTGATTCCCAATTGACTGGAACTGCCTTTCAAAGAAGAATAGATAGATTTTCAAAATCCTCATCAGGCAAAAGGGTCACTTTAATCCCTTCAGAGTAGTGTTTTATTGTGATAGATGTACAAGGCAGGCATTGTATGGTATTATCACCTGAAGAGTTGTAAACCTGAGTTTCAGTTATTTGCCCTGTATATTCCCTCTCCCCACCCCACTCAGATGATGTGTTGGGTTATAGTCGTGTTGGTTATATTTCTGGCAAAGGAGGAGTCTGACAATGACATGAACAAGCATTTCACCACATCAGAATATGAGGCTCTAGGCGTTTAGGTATTATGGAGTAACATTGGTTCTACTCCCACCAACACTCAACACCATTTTTACTCACTGAAGTACACTAGAATTCCAATTATATTAGCATTAAAAATGATAAAGCATTCAATTAATTTTTTTTAATCTACCTGGGAAAGGAGTTGTTGAAGCAGAAGCAGTAAATCAAGGGAAATTAGTTTTTCCAATAATAATACAGAAGGATGTAATTTTTATTAACTTTTATTAAGACATCTTATGTTACCATTTTTGGTGGCAGATGTGCCTGTGTAAATGAGTCACACTCTTAATTCTTTAGGTTGATACAAGAAGAAAAGGAGAACACAGAACAGCGAGCAGAAGAAATTGAAAGCCGTGTTGGTAGCGGAAGTTTAGATAACCTCGGTCGATTTCGGTCGATGAGTTCTATTCCTCCTCCTTTTCCTGGTGGCTCCTTTTCTGGCACTTCTCCACCTGGCAGTGGCCGTTCTACGCCACGCCGAATGCCACATAGTCCTGCTCGAGAAGTGGACAGACTAGGGATCATGACACTAGTAAGTATTTTCTTTTTCTTCCCTATTCCTCATGGAAAAAGTCATATAATTACCTCTTATTTTGTTACCCATTTTCCTTGCATCTTCTACTCTCTGTGTTTAGATGATCATATTTCAGCTTTTTAAAGCTCTGATATGTGCTAGCCTTTTCTTTGCTCACAGAGCCTCTGCCTCTCCTAATCATGGTTTAAACCAGGAAGCCTCTAGCTCCCAATTTTGTCAGAACCAAAGAGCTAAATTTACCACCTTTGGAACAAGCCATCTGTTTCAAATCAGATTAATAACCTGTTCAGCAGTTTGTATCTATAGTTCTGGTTCAGAAGATATGGAAAAAATACCCTTAATTAGAAGCTCCCTGAATGAAGAAGTTTGTGCTGAATGATTGCTGAGGCATGTTCTGACCCCATGATCATCTTATTTCAAAGGATAAAAATTCCCATATCCATAGGAGTGTTTGCTGGTGTAGAATGAAGAATATTCCACAGTACCCAAACATCTAGAGCTAGAAAACACATGACATGACTTGACACATGACAGAAAACATTTTCTTCTCTTTCTAAATGCCCCACAAATATACTAGAGCAATGGCACTCAAGCTGATGGTCCATGGAATGGTGCTAGGCCGTGAGAAATCTGCTACTGGTCCATAGAGAGCTTCCAAACAAGAAGGGAACAGTCCTAGCCAGAAAGCACAATATATTGCCAGTGCCCCACATCAGATAGTGCAATAAGCACTGCTCTAGTGTTAAGCTGAAGATACAGGTGGCAGTGTGGAGGCAAGGAATGGCAATTTCTGTTGCATGAGCAGATATGCACTTACAAAGCATCGGATGGAACCTAAAGATGACATTAGCTCCTATACGTACTCTTGAAAGTTTAAAATATGTGAATTAATATTTAAAGCTCCCATTATGAAACAAAAGATTGACCTTTGCTTACCTACTCTGCATTCTGTCTACAATGTACTCAGCTGAAAATGGTTGCTGATCTGGTTACAATAGTAGTAGTAGTGGTGGTGGTAGTAGTGCCATTTTTTTGGCAGAAGGACAGGGTATGCACTCAGTCAATCTAAAAATATTTTGCTCCTGTCCTTTGGTTTTCAGAAAAACTTAGTCTGCTGGTATAACATCACTTTTGTTTCACATAAAAATATTAAATATTTACAGAAATGCTTAGCTGGCATTAAGAATCAAATCTTGAGAAACATGGTAGTGCATCAGCAACACGTGAATGGGCTTTTCGTTCCTTAATCTTACATTCATAGTTAAGGAATTTCCTTTATTACATTTGCACTGGTCTCAAAAGCTGACCTTCAAAGTTGGTTACATTTTGAACAGTTCTGCAGAAAGAAATCTACAAATAAAGTATGTAGTGGCCATAAATGTGTATATATCATTTTTGAGAATGGAAAAGTATTCTGATTTAAGCAACAGTTTGATTGACAAGTTAACTGGAACGTGTGTTTTAGTTTCCCCAAGAGAATGTTATAATTGCCTAATAGCTCCTCCATGCGTTTCTAGTTTTGAATCATCAACAAATCTGCTTTATCTTAACTTTTCTTCTTTGCATGCATCTGTCAGCCTAGTGACTTAAGGAAACATCATAGAAAGGTAAATCTTCAGCAATAGATGTGTGTTTAATTTGTACAGTAAAATTGCATGGTTTATTTATATTTAAAACATTCTATAATCTTTGGTCTCCTAGATCAGAAAGACTGCAATAGAAATGAAAGACAGTTTTCATCTCCACTGCTTTTTTACTCTTCACCCATCACAGTATGTTTCTTTCCAAGATAAGACATCCACATTGAAAAGCAGAGATACAAACAGGCCTATATATGACAATAGACTGTCCATTTGAATTGTTATGTCATGAGTTATGTGTGCTGAGAATTTGGAAGTAGTATTTCCCTGATCCAGTTCCCCTTCATGCTCCTCCTCTTGATCTCCCTGTAGCAGTGGTACAGATAAAAGAACAGGTAGTCACTCTGTCCTGTGCTCCCTTCCATGAGGCTACTTTGGTCTCGAGCAATGGGGCAGTCAGAGGCTGGTACTTCAGTAATAAATATTTCATACATATTTTTTATGTGCATATATCTTCTAAACTGGAAATGGTAGGTTGGTGTCTTTACTATAACTTCCTTTTCCGTTGTTGTTGTTGTTGTTGTTGTTGTTGTGTACCTGGAAGTTGTTGCCGACTTAATGTGACCTTATTGAGCAGTTTTCTTGGCAAGATTTGTTAAGAGGTGGTTTGTCTTTGCCTTCCTCAAGGTTGAAAGAATGTGACTTGCCCAAAATTAGCCAGTGGATTTTCATGGCTGAGCAGGGGTTCAAACCCTGGTCTTCAGAGTCCTAGCTCAATATGCAAACCACTAACAACACATTGGCTCTCTTTCTTTGCTTAGTGCTTCTTAAAAGCTTCTCATAATTTGGCATACCTTTACATGTGTCGATTGTTATTTCATACTGAACATAGTACATACGGTATCTTCCATTTTAGAATAGCAATACACTGCCTTTCAACTAAAACATCTCAAAATAAATACCTTAATCCATAAAGACTACATTTTCATGTGGCCTAAACAAGTAGATGTTGTCACCAGTTACTGGTTTTCAGAACTCCTTGTTGAAGAAGCTTTTGGAAACATAGACAGATCAATGATGTAAACTTCATCTCTCCTTAGCCTTCTTGTTTATATAGCACCATCATGGTCATGATTTTGGATACAGGAGAGCTTCCTGAATTAGACTGTAAATATTTTTGCTCTAATGACCACGGGTCTCGGTAAATCAAAATATTAGTATCATGAGAGGGTGGGAGTGGATTCTTGCTAATTAATTACTAATTAAGCCCATCAAGCTGTCGTAAGGACTGTGTCATTGTAGATAATCTTTCCTGAATTCTTAAGACCTTTGGGACAAGCCCTCATGTTGGCCTTGCCATTTCCACAGCTGTGTCTAGTGGGAAAATGGGTGAGGACCTTCTTGGTGGCTCTTTCAAGCCTTTGGAACTCCCTCCCTAGGGAGTACTTCTTCCTTGCTGCCCTCCTTGGCCTTGTCAATGCAAGTGAAAAATATTTTATTCTGACCCACAAGGGCTTTTAACAGAGTGCTGTTCTTTTGTCTTTTTAACTGATTTGTTTTAAATGGTTTTATTTTTATGGATAGCATTTTGACAATAACTTTTTGTATAGCTTTATTAGTATTTGTTGTGGTTATGTTGGCTTATGAAATTGAGTCCCACTTTTGAGTAAAAGGTGGAATATTAGTTAATAGCAACAACAACAACAGAAATTCCATGTCAATATTAGGAAGAGCTTCCTGACAGTAAGAGCTATTCCACGGTGGAACACACTCCTTCTTTGGAGGTTTAAAGAAGGTGGATTGCTATCTTTCAGGGATGCTTTGTTTCTGTAGTCCAGCATGGAAGAGGTTGGACAGGATGGTCCTTGAGGTTTCTTCCAACTCTATGATTCTGTGAACAATAGCAGCAGCACTTTAATCCCACTGAAATCAAGTTAGTCAAAACCTGACTAATTTTGAAATCAATTTCATTGAGCACTAAGTGCTAATGACTAGTCTGAGTGACATAAAATTTGTATTTTTCTTTGGAGTAATTTTCAGTAGGACATCGTACACCTGATTAATTTTTATGACTGTTTCAATGGGTAAGCCATAAAGATGAAACCCAATCCCCACCCCACCACCTGCAGACACATACCTTCTCTTTCACAAAATTTAGATCTGTTTTGCTATATTTTTTGGGGTTCTAAGAATGCTGTTGGAAGTGAGAAATATGTTGAAATATCCCTCTAAATTGTATTGTTAACTTCAGAATTAGTTCCATTATTTCCAGTAAAGTCTGTTTGCAATTGCAATAAATGTCTGTCTCCAGTGAACTGCCATACTTTCTGTTAGGTATTTTTAAAAAGTTGGGAGAACAAGAAAAAAGTATGACAACATATCTAACAAGCACTGTCTTCATATAGTTTTCTTTGTTGAAACAGAAAATCACCTCAGTTCATGTATGGAAATGAAAATTTTGGAAAGTATAAAATCTTTCACAGAACTCTTTATTATAAATGTTCTGTCTTAGATGTATAGATAAAGTATTATGTCTGTATTCATTTTAGGCTACAGTTTCTAGAGAAGAAATTAGAGATGATAAGACCACAATAAAATGTGAGACATCACCACCTTCTTCACCTAGATCTCTCCATCTAGATAGAGCTTATAAAGGAGCCTTGCATACAGTGAGCCATGAAGACATAAGAGATCTCAGAAAGTAAGTATTTTTATATGAATATATTTAGAACCAGAGATTCACATTCAAAGTTTTATCTGATAATTTAAAACAAATATAGGATATTGTCACTGTGCATTATGACTCATGGATTCTGTGCTCCATTGTCAATTTGTGTTAAAACCAGCAGGATTCCAAGTTCAGAAAAACAGGCTTCGGTAGTTAAAACTCAGTAAGTCTTTGTTAAGAAAGTGTAGAACCAGTATGGCAACTTTCATTGTTAGAACTGATTAGCAAATGTTAAAATTGCCTACCAGTAATTAAACTACACACAATTTCAAACCTTAAGCGGGTTTAATTCTTATTTGTTGTACAGTAATTAGTAAGCATATTTCTCTTTTCTTTCCTACACCAGCCCATTTCATTTGTTGTTAGAGCCAGATGCTTTCCCTGAAATCACCATGAGAAAATTTGCTTCCTTTCCTGCATTTTCTCACCATCTGTATCTGAACTCACCTTTCCAAATTGCACTGCTACTGCCATATATCTTGTCATTACATAATCCAGCATATTATGGCAGACAAAAGCATATGCAACTCCTGATAGCTTGTGTCCTCTGGTCACCAGCTTAATCTCTTGTTGTCCCCAGGATGTTTATTTTCTAAATTTCCCACTTCTCACTGACTCCTCTTTCTTCAGCTACCTTTCTCCTCTTTCATCAGGTTCTTATTTCTCAGACATCTGGTTTCCCTGTCTTTCAGGGTCTGTGCCTCTATTACTTTATTATTTCCTCCTTATGTATTCTATATCGCTGCCCGTTCCTTACCTGCACAAACAGATTACCTTTTGTTCTTAAATACTTCAAGAAGTTCGAAGACATGTGGGATTGTTGCTTTTCCTTTTGGCAGCACACAGTCTCCATGACTTCCTGTGTCAGTCTAAAGCTGCAGTCTTAGGTGCCCTCACACAGACATATCCCATTTGACTTGTTTCCAAGTAAATATACTTAGTGAGAGACAGCATGGTTGGACTATGACCTTGCTCAGCCATGGAATCCCACTGGGTGATCTTGAGCGAGTCACAGTTTCTTGGCCTCAAAGACAAACCCCCCACTCAACAAATCTTGCTAAGAAGACCCTGTGCTAAGTTTGTCTTAGGGTCATCATTATTTGGAAATGACTTGAAGGCACACAGCAGCAACAGCAACAAACACACAGGATTGAACTCACTTTAAAATGCCGTTGTATCATTCAGAAGTACTGTTAGACAATTCCAAATTCTTACTGTCTTCTTGCTCATAATGCCTTAAATGGCTTGGAGCCAGGATATCTGAAAGATAATCACCTTATTATGCTAGGTGACCAACTAGGCAACTGAGGCAAGGACCTTGAGGATGCCAAAAAAAAAAAGGGGGGGGGGGGTCCCTGGAGGCCAAACACATCCTCCAGGCCTCACTTTGCACACTTTCAGTCTGAGCAATACCATTAAATTAAGTTCATTGAAAATATTATTGGTATTACCTAGCTTTTGTTTGAGCCACAGTTTAATCCCAGAAATGTATTTTAGCCAATATATACAACATATGTGTGTAGTTTATGTTCTGTCAAATGCTTAACAGTATCTGTTCTACAGCTCTACAGGTTCTCAAGATGGACAAGTAAGCAACCCCAGCAGCAGTAATAGTAGCCAAGATTCCCTTCACAAAGCCCCTAAAAAGAAGGGAATCAAATCCTCAATTGGTCGCCTGTTTGGTAAGAAAGAAAAAGGTCGACCTGGGCAGATCAACAAGGAGAGCCTAGGACAAGGTAGGTCGTTACTGTAGCTGAAGTAGGAGGCTGAGTTATTGTTAGAACAATACTTTCCCCCCATTTTTCCCACCTGGGTTCTTAAGGCTCTAGATTTGAGGCTGGTTAGACCATAGATATATTTAAGTGAAGGTCAGGGGTCAATGGAGATTTATGATATGAACTTTAATAAATATGTTACTATATATTTGATTACTAAAAGGCAAAGTACTTCTCAATCTTGTTTATACCCAGTGAAACAAAACTAGTAGGAGTAATAAATAAGATACATTAGAAAGCCCAACTACTGAGTAACTATAAATAATTGGAATTTGAGTACCAAGTTAGGGCAATAATCCTATACAGTAATCCTACCTGTGAAGCAAGTCCATTGAACTTAGAATCATAGAATCATAGAATCATAGAGTCGGAAGAGACCACAAGGGCCATCCAGTCCAACCCCCTGCCATGCAGGAACGCCAAATCAAAGCATCCCTGACAGATGGCCATCCAGCCTCTGCTTAAAGACCCCTAAGGAAGGAGACTCCACCACACTCCGAGGGAGTGTGTTCCACTGTCGAATAGCCCTTACTGTCAGGAAGTTCCTCCTAATGTTGAGGTGGAATCTCTTTTCCTGCAGCTTGCATCCATTGTTCCGTGTTCTAGTCTCTGCAGCAGCAGAAAACAAGCTTGCTCCCTCCTCAATATGACATCCCTTCAAATATTTGAACAGGGCTATCATATCACCTCTTAACCTTCTCTTCTCCAGTCTAAACATCCCCAGGTCCCTAAGTCGTTCCTCATAGGGCATGGTTTCCAGACCCTTCGCCATTTTAGTTGCCCTCCTTTGGACATGCTCCAGTTTCTCCACATCTTTTTTGAATTGTGGTGCCCAGAACTGGACACAGTATTCCAGGTGGGGCCTGACCAAAGCAGAATAGAGTGGCACTATTATTTCCCTTGATCTAGACACTATACTTCTATTGATGCAGCCTAAAATAGCATTGGCCTTTTTAGCTGCTGCATCGCACTGTTGACTCATGTTCAACTTATGGTCTACTTGGACTCCTAGATCCCTTTCACACATAGTTTCATTCAGCCAGATGGCCCCCATCCTATATCTGTGCATTTCATTTTTCCAGCGATGGAGGTGGGAACATCCTATATCCTGGGTTGATTCCGTCTCACTGATCCAAGTAGGCAGGGGTAACAGACTTGAAGGAGTCACCACCAGAGGGAGCAACCCCCACCATCCCTCAGTCTTTTTCCTGCCTCAGATCCGAGTAGGCTGTGTTTTCCTTCTCTCCTTCCTTTACATTGTCTTAAAGACTTTAATATTTCTATAATGTTGTTTCTATTCTTCCTATATTCACGTTCTGTTCTCTCCTACCTTCACAACCATGTTTCTTTAGTCTTTGCTCTATTCCTTTGCTTTTCTAACTTTTAAAGCAAAGCCAGGCAGGGAGAGACAGTTCAGAAGCTGCTGTGCCATGAGGCGACTAGGCCCAACTCCAGCATTAAAGAAGAAGAGAGCCCAGCCATGTCTGGCTGAAGGGCCAGAGAGCCCAGGTGTGGCAGGAGGAGGGATATCCCTCTGTCCTTGACCAGATGTGCTCCGCAGCAGACTTCAATCAGCAAAGGGTCTGGACAGCGAGATGGAGATCCTAAAAGGAATTGGCGCGGTAGAGGGGGGATATCCCTAGTCCTTAACCAATAGGCGCCACACCGCGGACACCAGCCCCAGAAGGGGTTTGGGCGGTGAGATGGAGACCCTGACAGACCTTGGCGCGGCTGGAGGACCTGTCCCTGGCCAGATTGCGCCCCACTGCAGACATCAAACCCGGCAAGAGGTTTGGACAGTGGGAGAGAGAGAGAGAGAGGAGGCAGATTTCAAGAGGTGAGTGAGGATTCAATCCTTAATCCTATGTTTGTGGGTTAATCTTTACCCCAGAGGTTTGTTTCTGACTTGCATTGCCAGCTTTGAAGGAGGCTTCAGTTGCTTCAGAAATTTAAATGGAGAGTTTCCCTCCAAAACCAACTGCCTTCTCCTCTCCTTCCTCCAAGATCCACTCAGACTGAAGGGATCAGAGAGGATTAACAAAAGGATTTCCAGGTGCAGGGAGTCTGCTTCTGCCCCTTTGTCCCCTGGTCTGGAGGTTTCAATCTCTCCTTAGGGAGAATTTGGCCAAGATGTTTATTTTTTCTGCTTGCCTTTTTTAAATAAGAGGCAAAGCTGGAACTGAAGGTGCGGCAGCCATTTTGGTTAAGGGCATCAGCAAGGCAGAACTTAGAAGAGGAAAGGCCTGCTGCTGCGTCTGCTAACTAATATGCCTTTTGTAAAACAAAGGAAAATAATACTTATAGTTCCTTCCTCAGAAGAGGAATGTGATCTGAAAAAGAAAGAAATAAAGAGTTAAAATAAATAAAAAAATAAATAAAAATGAGGGCCTTTCAGTACCTCCTGAAAGCTCCTGAAATCTGTTAGACTTTTGGGGACTGATGAGCTTTCATTATTATTGTATCTGTTTATTATAATTGTACTTGTTTTATCGTATTATTGTATAAAACAATTTATACATTGGAGTTTAATGTCAACTCTGACCAGTTGAAGCTAGATGATGATTTATCCTGATCTTCCTTAAGGGAGGGATTCTTCTCCCCCCTCCAAGCCTGGGCCTTCAACACCAGATACACCATTTCATGCATATTTTATTAACCTTTATTTATATAGTTCTGTAGGTTTATACAGTGCTGTACATATGCAGTAAATAAGGCCTCCATAATTGTTATTGTGAGACCAAATCCAGTGGCTGGTATATATGTATGTATTTAGTTACAACTCGCCTCAGTTTGTCATGGGAATCAACAGATCCCACTTGTGGCTGCCAGAGTTTATGCTCAATGAGAGGTGTCTCTGCTATTTCCATTTTTGCTAGAGGTAAATGTGTGTGACTTAGACCACTTGTTTAAAACAAAACAAACAAACAAACAAACACTTGAAGTCAAAATAAAGTTCTGCCAGGGCATTAACAATGGTTAAAGGTAGTGGCTATTTCTGGAGACATTAGCCTAAATGAGACTGGATGTAATCCAAGACCACATCAGGTACAGTTCCAGTTCAAGGACAGACTTGACTAAAGAACTGAACTGACACATAAATGTCCATTACAAACAAAACCTAACATTCCCACCTCTTACTGGGGACAAATTGTTTGGAATAAAGCCTCTTGACTGAGACTAGCAATAAGAAGACCTTACCATATTTTATTAAAAGAAAGAAAGAATGAAAGAAAGGGCTATTTTCTACAGTACATTCCTCAAATGCAGAATGACAACAGGGTCCCGGCCTTCCTATATTGTCTAACTATGACACTGGGGAGTCTTTGGAGACAAAGAGAGCTTTGATGCAGGGAATTCATCTGCTGACAGGCTACTTCTGACTGACCATTACTCAGTGTTACTACACACTGCGGTTAAGATCTTGGAATAATATTTTTGAGGCCACCCTTCCACTCCAATGAGTCTACTAGGGACGGTCCTGATTTGCCACAAGTCAAAGGTGGCCTTTCTTAGACCAGGGCCTTCAGTACTAGAGACACTCTCCAGAGCTGTCTTCACGAAGGTGTCAGAATACAGTGGGTTAAACCTGCCACATCACACCTAAATTCTATGTCTGTTAATAAGCTTCATCAATTACCTTGATACGTAATAGCAAAACTACAAATCTAATAGATAGATGACTCAATATAAACCCTAGTTTCTCTCCCATTTATACTTAAATTGGAGAAGACACACATTTCCTCTCTCTTTCACACACATACATATATACATGTATATATACATGCACTAAGGAAAGATCAGATGTGGTGCTTCAAAGGTCATAAACAGCTTCCTCCTTGGCAATTAGGGCTGCTTCAGCTATTTCATTATCTTAAGGGCCTAACTTATGTCGGCTAAAGATTTTATGAGAAACCCTCATCATAATCAGGTTAACATAAAATTATATCAAGGCAATCTACAAGTTACTCAAAATGGCTGCTTTCTCAGTGGATGCCAGGCCAGATGAATTACAGTTTGGCAAACAGTCAGCCTCTACTTTGGTCAAGAGGCAGATTTTAAATAAAAACAATCAAATAAACAAACTTACTGGCATGTGGATGCCTGTTTTAAACAAAAATTTGATCATTTGCTTTTTTCACATAAAAATAAAAAAGAGGTCCCCTTATCAGGGACAGTCCTCCCTTTTCCCCATAGATACAATTATGGTACTTGTTGTACATGAAACAATAGATTTGGGAGACGGTGGTCTGACCTTAATTACCAGCCTCAGCAGTAGTTCCAGGCACTGCTTCATCTGACCAAATAACAACAAGGTCAGTGGCAATACCTGTCTTATTAAACAATGATAGAAATATCCTAAATCCTGGCTGATTGGTGATAAAGGGTGATAAGAAGACTTGCTAAAAAATTGAACTGACCTATGGGTCTTCTCAAGTCTTTACAAAAGATACTTTGGTATATTTTTCTATACCATTCTCATGACTATTTCATTGCTTCCTTAAGGTACAGGAAAGCAAAGAAACATAAGCTGATATAAAAGTCACAAAATGTCTGATCAATATTGGGGCCACAAAAAAAAAAAACAACAAAAAAACTATACTATCTTTCTAATAACAAAAACAGTTTTTAGAGTGTGGGGCTAGAGCTCAAATGGGTCAATAATGGGTTATAATAATCACAGGTTCTGACTGGAGACTCTCCAGACAATCCTGGAGGCACTTCACCTCCAAGTGTTTTGTGTGTACCTGTTTTTGGTTGTAGTTTGTTTCCACAGCCCAATCCACCACTTCATCACAAATATCTTACCAGTAGAAACCTTTTCCATACAAGGCTCTTCCATTCAGTCTGTTGTTTTCTTCAGTGACACTCACTACACTGATAGACACACCTTGGAAACAGTGGGACCTTCATATAGACCCATAATTTCACAATGTCTTGATGAGATCTGATTCTCTCCCATAGGATATATAAGATGTCAAGTTGTGCTTTCCTTTCTATCCAGACATGGTTTTCTGGTAACTTACGAAAAGAACAACCTAGTTCCATTTCAGAACCTACATCAATTTGGAGCAGTTGTAGACACGTTGCTGACCAGAGTCTACCTGACCAAGCAAAGGGTAAGATCCATGAAGAGCACCCTCAGCAGGTAGGTTGTTCGCAGTTATTGGACCTAATGCTACTGGTGCACCTACAGTGCCTGATCTGCTTCAGTTAATAGTTTGGCATGAACACCATTTCATGCCAGGAACCTACAGTGGTTCCTCTAGTGTAACAACAACAGATGGTACAGATAAATCACCTGTTCTGACATACAACAAATAGGTCAAACCTCTTTGAAAGGTGGTTGTTGCTGCCAATTGAAGAGGATTGTCTGATTTAGACCTTGCTAAAGTTCCCAATAAGCAATATATATATATATATATATATAGGATCACCTCCATATTATACACTGCCTTGGGCTACCACCAATGGTGTCGTTTTCACCACAACTACTAACAGCTGAAATCTGATTCAAATTAACATTAAAGTGTCATGTTAATCAAGGGCTGACCCAATCCAGGTCACTGATGACAAAACCAACATTTCTAATAACTTGATTCAAGAAATGATTTCATCATCTTTTTGTCATAGTCCAATTTAAAAAAAATGGAGTTAATTAAATTGTGGTTGTCTTGGATGCATTCTTAACATGCTACAAGAAAATTGTGGTATCTCTGTGGTGATCAGTTGTTGATCGCTCCATTACAGTGGAGCTACTTCCTCTGCACTGCATTTAGATGAATGTAGGATAGTGACATAGCTTTCATTTTCCACATTTACATGCCACCTCTGTTGGGTTGCCTTGAATCAAAATAGGCTTCCTTTGGAAGACACAGATTGTGGTTCTCACATAGGTGATATGCCTCAGTTCACCCACCCGTTGGTCGGGAAGCTTTGGTAAGTCCCAGGATATAGGATGTTCCCACCTCCATCGCTGGAAAAAGGAACATTGGGTCTTACCTGTGATATGTTCATTTTCAGCGATGTAGGTGGGAATATCCTCCCCACCCAGAACTGAGGAGGCTTTTTCCCTTGGCTCTGCAAGGGTGGTTGTTAATTAGTTTCTGTTAGTTTGAGTTTGTGATAGTTTCTAGTTATCATGCTTATATTTACATTTAATGCTCTCAGTTTGTTATCTATCCTCGGCTGTAATATTGACTGAGGGATGGTTGGGGGTTGCTCCCTCTGGTGGTGACTCCTTCAAGTCTGTTACCCCTGCCTACTTGGATCAGTGAGACGGAATCAACCCAGGATATAGGATGTTCCCACCTACATCGCTGAAAATGAACATATCACAGGTAAGACCCAATGTTCCTTTTTGCGTCCTAAGTGCAGTACCTTACATTTGTCCGCATTGGATTTCATTTTGTTAGCGTTGGCCCAGCTTTCTAGTCTGTTCAGGTCATTTTGGATTTTGACCCTGTCTTCTGGAGTATTGGCTACTCCTCCTAATTTGGTGTCATCTGCAAATTTGATAAGTATGCCCCCAATTCTGTCATCCAAGTCATTAATAAAGATGTTGAATAGGACTGGGCCCAGGACAGAACCCTGTGGGACCCCACTGGTCACTTCTCTCCAGGATGAAAATGAACCATTGCTGTGCACCCTTTGAGTTCAGCCAGTCAACCAGTTACAAATCCATGTAACAGTTATCTTGTCTAGCCCACATTTTACAAGCTCGTTTGCAAGACTGTCATGGGGAACCTTGTCAAAGGCCTTACTGAAATCAAGATCCACTATATCCACAGCATTCCCTTCATCTACAAACTGGTAATTTTGTCAAAAAAAGAGATCAGATTTGTCTGGCAGGACTTGTTTCTCTGAAACCCATGTTGGCTTTTTGTGATTATGGCATTGCCTTGTAAATGTTCACAGACTCTCTGTTTAATGATCAGCTCCAGAATCTTTCCTGGTATTGATGTCAGACTAACTGGACGATTGGGATCCTCTTTTTTTCCCTTTTTGAAGATGGGGACAACATTTGACCTCCTCCAGTCTGCTGGGACTTCTCCTGTTCTCCAGCAGTTCTCAAAGATTATTGCCAATGGCTCCCATATTACATTTGCCAGTTCTTTTAATACCCCTGGATGTCCTAGTCCTGGAGACTTATATTCATTTAAGTTAACCAAGTATTCCTGTACTATCTCTTTACTTACTCTGTGCTGAAATTCCCCTGTTCTGTCTTCTTCCCCATTATCCTTAGGTTGAGCACCCTTTGCCTTTTCTGAGAAGACTGAAGCAAAGAAGGTGTTGAGTAATTCTGCCTTTTCTCTGTCCCCTGTGAGCATTTTGCCATCTTCTGCACGCAGAGGTCCTACCGTTTCCTTAGTGGAACTGAGTTCTAAGTAGATGTGAATAATGTACTTCCTTCTTTTCATAGAAGGATCTTTGTATGCTGCTATATAATCAGCTTCATCATTGCTTTCCTACAACTGTTCCAAACATTTGCTTCTCCTGTGCTGTTCAGAGAAAGTTTAAGATTGCACTTCCCCATAGAGCAGCAGACAGTTTTCACTCATATAAATCTTATGAACTCCCCTTCCCATTGGAAATGACTTGAAGGCATACAATACACACACACACCTTGCCATTAAAAAATCCCCTATTAATAAAAGACAATGGGGGATAGAATTTTCTATTTCTGAAATAATAATTTAGTGTATCTCACCTGAATTAATGCCCCATTGACTTGACCCTTGTTGCAACAAGAGAGTAAAGCAGTGGCTGGCCTTCATGCACTCCATTCAAGTTGGGTCATGGTATGGGGTCAGTTCCAGGATGGGGCCACAGTTTAGCAAGTTTTGTGGTCATATACATTATATGTATAAAGTCTGTGTAGACTGTGAATGTGAAGTCATCAATTATTGTAGAGGACCTCTACGGCAGGAAACCTCTGTTAAATGAGTGAATCCTGCAGCATTCCTAGTATGTGGAGTTGTACTTTTAAGTCTACATCTTGAATGCCCTTTTTTTTAGAATCGGTGGGTTGTAATATAAGAAATTCCTGTGTGTTGGTAAATGAGGTTCTTTTTCGTGGTCTCTGTGCCTCACACAATAGGGTTTGTGCCTGCGCAGAAGCTCCATTCGGAATGCTGAAAAGCTGAGCAGATTGGCGGGAGCCCCGCCCCTCCCATTCTCTGAGCATGCCCAATCCCGCCAATCTAGCTCCTCCTTCAGTTCTCTTTCGTCCGCCGCAAGAGTAACATCTCCTTCGGAGTGCTCTTCATCGCGACGAAAGCTGAGTAGCTAGACTCTGTCTATTTTCTTTTATTTCTTATTTTACTTTATTTTACTTTATTTTTGTTCTTTTTGTTTTCTCCCGTTTCTTCCTTGAGCTGCCCCCTTTTTGTCGGAACTCGAGGGTTTTGGCCCGGACAGGCCCCTCGCGATCGGACCGGCCTCTTATGGCCGCCCCGTTCAAGAAATGTTCGGACTGTGGCGGTAAAATCCCGGTTGTGGATGGACACTCGAAGTGCATTTTCTGCTTAGGCAGTTCCCACATCCCGGAGAAATGCAAGCATTGCAAAGCTTTTAATCCCGCCACGCTCCGCCAACGAGCAGATCGGCTCATGGCCCACTTGTGGGAGAAGGCCCTCTCGGTTTCCCACTCCTCGGAACCGTCCGCGGACCCTTTAGGACGTCTTCCCATCTCTAAGTTCCCGAGGATTCCAAAAATCAAAAGACCGACCTCGACGTCGACGGCGACCTCGACACCGACGGAAGCCTCCTCGGCGTCGGCCTCAACCACGACTACTATGTCTCGCCCCGAAGGGCAACACAGAGAGCACAAGAAGCGGCCTTCATCCACCGAGCTGGAGAAGCCGAAAGCTAAAAAGCATAAGCATAAGGAGGTCCTTCCTTCGGTTGCCTCGGCGGCTTCCCAGGCAGACCTGGCCATGTCTTTTCTTAGACAGCCTTCGGCCATTGACCTCTCTGTCCCGGCCCCGGTCACTGTACTAGACTCGGCGCCGGAGACCTTGGAACCCGCATTTCAGCCTGCACCTAACCAGGTCCTCGCCCCTACGGGGACGGTCTCGACCTCGGTCTCGACTGTTTCGCCTATTTCGGCTCCAACCTCTGTGCCACCGAAGGAAATCCTAGCCTCTTCGGAGCGTATTTACAGGCTGCGGTTCCCATCTCCTCCACCCCGGAAGTCTCCGGAACCCTTCGAGGAGCACTACTTCAACTCGCCCCACTCGTCGGCCTCATTTCTGGCGCGACATCGGGCTGAATCATATTGGAGAGAGCGTCATCCATCCTACCGCTCCTACTCTCCTTCGTACCGGGATCGGTACCGTGTCCGTGACCTCCACGTCGGAGACTTCTCAGGATCTCGATCTCGTTCTTCCTCTCGGTCCCGAACCGAATACAGGGCCATATCACCTCCGCCGGCCTCGACAGCTACGGTGTCGAAACCCCCGGAATCGAGCGCCATTATGACCGTCTCGGCCTCAGCTACTGCTACTACTTCGACGTCGATGGTCTCCGCTCCGATCAGCTACGCGGACGCCTCGACGTCAACCTTCCTTACGGCGCCGACACAGCCCTATGTGGATCCGCAATTGCCGGTCTCCCAGTCTACGGAGGAGTCCACGGGAGAGACGGACAACCGTCCCGACTCCCCACAGCCTGCCATCTCCTCTCCCAATGAGGAAGTTGAGGACCAGACACCTGGTTCACCTGTCGAAGACCTCCATCTCTTCACTGGAATTGTCGACAGGATGGCAAGGGCGGTAGGCCTCCAAACGGCGCAGACGGCCCAACCTCCCAGAGACCCCATTGATGGCCTCGTGGTGCGGCCCCAACAACCAGCGGTCATTCCATTCTTACCTTCTTTTTCCGACATCATGGTGGCTTCCTGGAATCATAGAATCATAGAATCATAGAGTTGGAAGAGACCACAAGGGCCATCCAGTCCAACCCCCTGCCATGCAGGAACTCCAAGTCAAAGCATCCCTGACAGATGGCCATCCAGCCTCTGCTTAAAGACCCCTAAGGAAGGAGACTCCACTACACTCCGAGGGAGTGTGTTCCACTGTCGAACAGCCCTTACTGTCAGGAAGTTCCTCCTAATGTTGAGGTGGAATCTCTTTTCCTGCAGTTTGCATCCATTGTTTCGCGTTCTAGTCTCTGCAGCAGCAGAAAACAAGCTTGCTCCCTCCTCAATATGACATCCCTTCAAATATTTAAACAGGGCTATCATATCACCTCTTAACCTTCTCTTCTCCAGGCTAAACATCCCCAGCTCCCTAAGGCGTTCTTCATAGGGCAAGGTTTCCAGACCCTTCACCATCTTAGTTGCCCTCCTTTGGACATGCTCCAGTTTCTCCACATCTTTTTTGAATTGTGGTGCCCAGAACTGGACACAGTATTCCAGGTGGGGCCTGACCAAAGCAGAATAGAGTGGCACTATAACTTCCCTTGATCTAGAAACTATACTTCTATTGATGCAGCCTAAAATTGCATTGGCTTTTTTAGCTGCCGCATCACACTGTTGACTCATGTTCAGCTTATGGTCTACTTGGACTCCTAGATCCCTTTCACACATAGTCTCATTCAGCCAGGTGTCCCCCATCCTATATCTGTGCATTTCATTTTTCCGCCCTAAGTGCAGAACCTTACATTTCTCCGCATTGAATTTCATTTTGTTAGCACTGGCCCAGCTTTCTAGTCTATTCAGGTCATTTTGAATTTTGATCCTGTCCTCTGGGGTATTAGCTACTCCTCCCAGTTTAGTGTCATCTGCAAATTTGATAAGTATGCCCCCAATTCTGTCATCCAAATCGTTAATAAAGATGTTGAATAGCACTGGGCCCAGGACAGAGCCCTGTGGGACCCCACTGGTCACTTCTCTCCAGGATGAAAAGGAGCCATTGTTGAGCACCCTTTGAGTTCGGCCAGTCAACCAATTACAAATCCATGTAACAGTTAACTTGTCTATCCCACATTTTGCAAGCTTATTTGCAAGAATGTCATGGGGAACCTTGTCAAAGGCCTTACTGAAATCGAGGTATACTATATCCACAGCATTCCCTTCATCTACCAAGCTGGTAATTTTATCAAAAAAAGAGATCAGGTTCGTTTGGCATGACTTGTTTCTCTGAAATCCATGTTGGCTTTTTGTGATTATGGCATTGGCCTCTAAGTGTTCACAGACTCTCTGCTTAATGATCTGCTCTACAACCTTTCCTGGAATTGATGTCAGACTAACTGGACGATAATTGTTGGGATCCTCTTTTTTTCCCTTTTTGAAGATGGGGACAACGTTTGCCCTCCTCCAGTCTACTGGGACTTCTCCTGTTCTCCAAGAGTTCTCAAAGATTATTGCCAATGGCTCTGATATTACATTTGCCAGTTCTTTTAATACTCTAGGATGTAGTTCATCTGGTCCTGGAGATTTATATTCATTTAGGTTAACCAGGTATTCCTGTACTACCTCTTTACTTATTCTGTGCTGAATTTCCTCTATTCTGTCTCCATTATCCTTAGGTTGAGCACCCTTTGCCTTTTCTGAGAAGACTGAAGCAAAGAAGGTGTTGAGTAATTCTGCCTTTTCTCTGTCCCCTGTTAGCATTTTGCCATCTTCTGCACGCAGTGGCCCCACTGTTTCCTTCTTCTTCCTTTTGCTGCGGACATATCCAAAAAAGCCCTTTTTATTGTTCTTAACCTCTCTAGCAAGCCTGAGTTCATTCTGCGCTTTAGCTTTTCTGACTTTACCCCTACATGTGCTGGCTATTTGTTTGAATTCCTCTTTCGTGATTTCTCCATTTTTCCATTTCTTATACATGTTCCGTTTAAAACTTAGCTCATTTGAAAGTTCCTTAGTCATCCATCCTGGCTTCTTGAGACATCTTCCATTTTTCTTCCTCATTGGAACTGTTTGAAATTGTGCCTTCAATATCTCCCTTTTGAGAAACTCCCATCCGTCTTGAACTCCCTTTTCTTTTAGTATTCCTGACCATGGGATCACTCCCAGTATTTCTCTAAGTTTATTGAAATCCGCTCTCCTAAAGTCTAGAGTGCGTGTCTGACTATGCCTAGCTTCTCCCTTCCACTGTATTACAAACTCCAGGAGAACATGGTCACTTCCACCTAAGGATCCAACCACTTGCACCCCATCAACTAGGTCTTCCCTGTTGGTTAAGATCAGATCTAAAATGGCTGATCCCCTTGTTGCCTCTTCCACCTTTTGGACAATGAAATTGTCTTCCAGGCAAGTGAGGAATTTGCTAGACTTTGAAGATTTGGCTGAGTTTGACTTCCAGCAAATATCAGGATAGTTGAAGCCACCCATCACTACTATATCTCTCTTTTCTGAGTATGTGATTATCTGTTCTAGAAAGGCATCATCCAATTCCTCTGCCTGAGTCGGGGGTCTGTAGTAGACTCCCACAGTAACATCCCTGTTATTTCCCTCTCCTTTAATTTTTATCCAGATGCTCTCCACCTGGCTTCCAGTATTGACTTCCTGCATCTCTTCACTGGTGTAAATATCCCTGACATATAATGCTATTCCTCCTCCTTTCCTGCTTGGCCTGTTTCTCTTAAAAAGGTTATACCCCTCTATTTCTACATTCCAGTCATGAGACTCATCCCACCAGGTTTCAGTAATGCCAATTATATCATATTTCCCTTGTTGTGCTAGGAGTTCAGGTTCATCCTGCTTATTTCCCATACTCTGTGCATTAGTGGAGAGGCATTTAAGACCATGTGTCCTCTTTACTTGCTGCTTTTGCACATTTTTTGCCTCCTACTGTTGGGTCCTTGCACTGTTTGCCTTGTTCCCTCTATGCCACTTGGACTATTCTCTCCATCCCTTTTGCCTTCCAGTATAATGTCTCCCTCCCCCACATAACTCAGTTTAAAGCCCTCCTGATCAGATTCTTCAGACTGTTGGCAAAAATGTTTTTGCCAACTGGCGTGAGATGCAGTCCATCCCTTGCCAGAAGTCCCTCCTCATGGAACCGCAGCCCATGATCCAAGAATCCAAACTGTTCTTGGCGGCACCATCTACGGAGCCAGTTATTCACCTCTGCTATTTTCCTCTCCCTTCCTGGACCATGCCCTTCTACCGGGAGTAGAGATGAGATGACAACCTGTGCATCCATCTCTTTCAGCTTCCTTCCCAGAGCCTCATAATCCCTTTTGATATTCTGAAGGCTGTGCCTTGCAGTATCATTGGTTCCCACATGAACCAAAAGAAGGGGATAACGGTCAGTAGGCTTGACAAGTCTTGTCAGCCTCTCCGTCACATGATGGATCTTTGCCCCAGGGAGACAACACACCTCCCGAGACATCTTGTCAGGCCCACAAACCACTGCTTCGGTACCCCTCAGTAAGGAGTCCCCCACCACCACCACACGTCTCCTCCGAGGCTTAGCAGTGGCTGTTCCTTTTCGTGATACTCTCAGGCTCTCCTGCTCTGTCCCTGATGTCTGTCCCTGCTGCTTTTCCTCATCATCTCTGACAACAGAGAGAGATTCAAAGCGATTCTGTAGCTGCAAGCCGCTCACAGAACGTTCCCTGGTTTCCTTACTTCTGTGTGTGACCTTCCTCCAAGCATCTACCTCTGTTGTATGTGGAGTGACCTCCTCCACCCCAACAACTTCCTCTCTCTGTTTCCCACCCAAGACATTCTGGTCTGACCTGTTCAGGAGAATCTCCTGCTCTCTATGATGCTGGAGTGCAGATATCTGCTCCTCTAGCTGCTGTACTTTCTCTTCCAAGAGGGCTACCAACTTGCACTTGGGGCAGGTGTAGTTCGCCACCTCCGTAGGCAAGAAGACAAACATCCCACATGTGTTGCAGGTGACTGCAGCAGGGCCTTCAGTGTCCATACTGAGAAGTCTTAAGGAGGCACTGAAACAAGACTGTGGGCTTCCCTTGCTAGACTTGGCCTTTATTCCCAAGCTCTGTCACTGAGTTCAAGTCTCGGGGCCTATAGTTATGTAGAGAGCTCCTGGCTAAAAGCTCCTTCCAAAGGCAAGTCTCTG
Organism: Urosaurus nigricauda; assembly: GCA_034509955.1. Classification (NCBI taxonomy): domain Eukaryota; kingdom Metazoa; phylum Chordata; class Lepidosauria; order Squamata; family Phrynosomatidae; genus Urosaurus; species Urosaurus nigricauda. The sequence goes on along the minus strand of JAOEGL010000001.1, from coordinate 85,010,961 downwards.
ATTCGCTTCCTCTGATGCTTCAGGCCGGCTCCTCTTCTATTCTCTAAACACCTCCTTGACTAGATAAAAAAAAATCAAAATTTGAGTAGCCTTGAGTAGCCTTGAGTAGCCTCCCAGCACTGGCTCCCAGAATGCAATGGGTCAAGTGTAAATTAAATTAGATCTCACCCAAGCACATGGACTAGAACCTCCTCCTTTTCTTTCTCCTCCTTAAAGGAAATGAAGCTTCTGCTAGCCTTGAGTAGCCTTGAGTAGCCTCCCAGCACTGGCTCCCAGAATGCAATGGCTCAAGTGTAAATTAAATTAGATCTCACCCAAGCACATGGACTACAGCCTCCTCCTTTTCTTTCTCCTCCTTAAAGGAAATGAAGCTTCTGCTAGCCTTGAGTAGCCTTGAGTAGCCTCCCAGCACTGGCTCCCAGAATGCAATGGCTCAAGTGTAAATTAAATTAGATCTCACCCAAGCACATGGACTACAGCCTCCTCCTTTTCTTTCTCCTCCTTAAAGGAAATGAAGCTTCTGCTAGCCTTGAGTAGCCTTAAGTAGCCTCCCAGCCTTGACACCACCTGCCAGCCTCGACACCACCTGCTTCTAAGAAGCTTGACTCTTTGTATTGGGTGCAGTCGGACACAGCACCGTTCCTGTTCACCCACCCAGCTCCCAACTCTCTGGTGGTGGAATCTACCTGTAAGTCTACAGGCAAGTCCCATTCTGCCCCCGTGGACAAAGATGGCAGACAGATGGACATCTTTGGCCGTTGTTTCTACTCGTCTGCGGTTCTGGCAGCAAAGGTCACCAATATGCAGGGTTGTATGGCCGGCTATCAGAAGTTTCTGTGGGATCGTGTGGCTGCTTTCATTCCCTACCTGCCTCAGGCACAACAAGAGGCGGCACAGGAATTTTACGCTGAGGCACTCTCCCTCATTGCCCAGGAGGTCCACTCAGCTAGACATGTTGTTGATTGTTCTGCGAAAGTTATGGCCGGTGCAGTGGCACTCCGCCGTTTCGCCTGGTTGAGGTCCACTTCCCTGTCTGAGGAAGCTAAGTCCAAGATCGAAGATCTTCCCTTTGATGGTGAAGGCCTATTCGCCGCCAAGACTGACGAATCTCTGGACACCATGGCCAAGGCTCGTTTGAACGGGAAGAGACTTGGGCTGACACTTAGCAAGCCTTCATCTAGTCGTGTCTGGCGCCAAAGGCCTTACGACTCTGGCTTCACCCGTTCTCGCTCGGCTCCGTCCTCCACTTATAGGACCCAGCCTTACAATAGGAGGCCTTACAGACAGCCTCAACAGCAGCAGCAACAGCAGCAACAGCAAAGGCAAGGCCAGCAGCATCAGCAGCAACAGCCTTCCAGGAAACCATCCTCCAAGTCGCACTTTTGACGGGCTCTTGGAGGCGACACCCAATTTTTGTTTGCCAGTCTCCCTTTCCTCAGTCCCCAGACTTCGCCATTTCTACGAGAACTGGTCCAAGATCACCACAGACTCCTGGGTGCTTACCATCATCCGCCTGGGCTACGCCATAGAGTTCTCAAATATTCCACCAAATGGCGTTTTCTGTTCCACTCCCTCCTCTCCTCCTCTTCTGGAGGAGATTTCCTCCCTTCTCGACAAAGGAGCCATACAACGTGTTCCACCATGTTGCAAGCACCAAGGCTTCTACTCCAGGTACTTCACAGTTCCGAAGAGAGGAGGAGGTCTCCGCCCCATCTTGGACCTGAGAGGCGTCAACTCATACATCACGATTCGCAAGTTCAAGATGGTGACTCTCCAATCCATCTTGCCATTCCTGCACCAAGGGGACTGGTTTGCATCCATAGACCTAAAGGATGCTTACTTCCACATCAGCATCAGGCCACAATATTGGAAGTATCTCCGTTTCGCCATAGATGGAGATCTCTATCAATATACCGTTCTTCCTTTCGGCCTCTCTACTGCTCCTTGAGTGTTCACAAAGTGCATGGCGGTGGTCATCTCTCACCTTTGTCTTCAAGGAATAAAGATTTTCCCTTACCTCGACGACTGGCTTCTGGTGTCGTCCTCCAAGTCACGACTGTACAAAGACGTCCAGTACACTTTGGATCTGCTAGCAGACTTGGGACTCAAAGTCAACCTGCCAAAATCCATTCTCCACCCTGTGAGGGTGATAGACTATATAGGCACGTCCCTGGACTCTGTGATGGGTTGAGCCTACCTTCCCACCAGACGGGCGGAGGCCCTCTGGGAACAGCTGCGATCTGTCCTTCACTCTCACCGTCCGTCTGCAAAGGACATTCAGAGACTGCTAGGCCACCTGGCCTCAACTACAGCGGTGACCTACCTGGCTCGTCTCAGGCTCAGGCCTCTCCAAGCTTGGTTCCTGGCTTCCTTCGATCACCTGAGGGACAATCCGTCCAAGAGACTCTCGTTGCCACCTCATGTCAGAGACTCTCTCAAGTGGTGGATGTCTCCCTCCAACATCCTCAAGGAGATGCCCTTCCAGACGCCAGAACCGTCCAGGATGGTCACTACAGACGCGTCCATGTCAGGATGGGGCGCACATCTCAACGGCTTGTGTGTACAAGAACTGTGGTCTGCACAGGAGGCAGAACTGCACATCAATGCCTTAGAACTGTTGGCAGTCATCAAAGCCTTCAGGGCATTCGAAAATCACCTGCTCCACAGAGTTGTGCAGGTAGTATCAGACAACACAACCACTGTCTGGTACATCAACAAGCAAGGAGGAACTCACTCTCCAGTCCTCTTGCGTCTCTCCCAGCAGCTGTGGACGTGGTGCCACCACCGATCCATTCATCCAGTGGCCATTCACTTGGCAGGAAAGGACAATGTGCTGGCAGACTCCCTCAGCAGGGACAAGGTGCTGCAGCACAAATGGACTCTGTCGAGCCCAGCCTTCAATCTCCTGACGTCTCGTTGGGGAATTCCTTCAGTGGACCTGTTTGCCACACCGGAGAACGCCCAATGCCAGGCATTCTACACCAGAGCAGGCAAAGGACGAGGTTCCATGGGGGACGCCTTCCTTTGCAGTTGGAGTCGAGACCTTCTGTATGCCTTTCCGCCCTTTCCTCTGATCTCAAGGACGGTGGCCAAGATGGCCAGGGATCGGTCCAATGCCATACTGTTGACTCCATTCTGGCCGAGACAACCCTGGTTCACTCCTCTTCTTCACTTGGCCAGGGGCCTATATTTCCACCTGCCGAAGTGGCCCGACCTTCTGTCTCACTCCAAGGGAGCGGTCCTGCATCCGGACTTGGTCAATCTACAGATGACGGCGTGGAGGATCCAGCCATAGAATCTCCTGACTTGCTCAGGGTCCTGTCTGCCTTGAGAAAGGACTCCACCAAGAGATCCTATGCATATAAGTGGAAGCATTTCTGTGCCTTCGCGGAGGCTAGGTCTGAACCTTCCTCACCTGTGAGCCTTACTACTGTCTTGCATTTTCTGCTGCACCTCAGGGATCAAGGCTTGGCCTTCTCTTCCCTCAAGGTCTACTTGTCGGCTATTGTAGCCAACCAGCCACCTAGCTCACGATCAGCTCGCCTCTTCACGTCACCCACGTTAAAGAGGTTCTTCAAGGGACTACATCACCTTTATCCACCATTGCCACCACTGGCTCCGGCCTGGTCTCTCTCTCTGGTGCTTACACAGCTTACGAGACCTCCATTTGAGCCTTTAGGCTCTGCTTCCTTGAGACTGCTGACACTCAAAGTGTCCTTTCTTGTGGCTATCACTTCAGCCAGACGTGCTTCTGAACTGACGGCTCTACGCTCAGATGAGCCTTACTTGACTTTTCATAGGGACAAGGTGGTCCTCAGACCGGACATTTCCTTCCTCCCTAAAGTGGTTTCTCCGTTTCACCTCTCCCAGGAGATTGTGCTTCCTAATTTTTATCCAGATCCTTCTTCGCCTCTGGAAAAGACTATGCACACCCTGGATGTTCGCCGTGCTTTGGCCTTTTATGTTCAGCATTCTCAAGAGTTCAGATTATCCAATAAGTTGTTTATTTGTTATGGTGGTGCTAGGAAAGGCAACCCAGTTTCATCACAACGGTTTGCAAAGTGGATTGCTCAAACCATTTCTTTGGCTTATGAACTGGCTAAGCGCCCTCTCCCGGTTGGTGTACGTGCCCATTCAACCAGGGCTACAGCTTCATCTGCTGCCTTCCTCAGAGGTGTTCCCCTGCCAGAGGTCTGCAAGGCGGCCACGTGGTCACAGCCATCCACGTTTGTGAAGCATTACCGGCTGGACTCCAGGTCCCGGAGAGATGCTAGTTTTGGTCGTGCTGTCCTTTCTTCGATCTTGCAGTGACCTTCCCACCTCCATAGGTAAGCTTTTCAGTCACCCTACTGTGTGAGGCACAGAGACCATGAAGAAGAAGTACAGGTTGCTTACCTGTAACTGTGTTTCTTCGAGTGGTCATCTGTGCCCTCACACAAATCCCGCCCTACCTCCCCTCGGTCAGGTCCCTGCCTTTTTGCGGCGGACTTGAACTGAAGGAGGAGCTAGATTGGCGGGATTGGGCATGCTCAGGGAATGGGAGGGGCGGGGCTCCCGCCAATCTGCTCAGCTTTTCAGCATTCCGAATGGAGCTTCTGCGCAGGCGCAAACCCTATTGTGTGAGGGCACAGATGACCACTCGAAGAAACACAGTTACAGGTAAGCAACCTGTACTTTTACTAGCTTACACACATTAATAGATCTTACACAGCTGTACTTCAGATAAACTGAGTGACAAACACCAATATACTGCTACTACTAATATTTATTTATATGCCACGCAATCACTGGGAATCAAGGCGGCTTACAACAGAGGGATGACTATGACAACACAATGACAACACAAATGAAATAAAAAACAATGGTAACATAGCAATACATTAAAAAAAATAAAATAACAATTAACAATTGCAGTAAATAACAAAAAAGTACATAGCAAATCAACAACAGCAAAAATACATAACAATTAACAATGAAAAATGTATGGCAATTAACTTATCAGTATAAGAATAATTTTCTATTTTACTACTGTTTGCTAACAGCCCATTGAATTCTTGCAGTTACTGTAATGGATACAGATAATTCAACTCAAGATGGCCTGGGACTTGGAAAACTGGGAGGACAAGCAGAAAAGAATAGAAAACTACAAAAAAAGTAAGTTTAAATGCACTAAAGAAGCAAGCACACAGATCAGTTATTGTCATAGTTATGTGAAAACTGAAAAAAAATTAAAAATGTTTCCCGTTTTCCATTTGAACTTTTATTTTAAGTAAATCTGTGAATTCAGAATGACTATAAGTGATTCCTAAATATCTACAAGCCCCTACATTCATCTGCCATTCTTCTATAATATCATGGTTTCTTGCATTAGTCAGTGTGCCTGCCCATCATGACTCTTTATATGTATGACTGCAGGTGAAGACTTCTTGAAAGCTTCAGCAGGTCCAAAATTCAGAAACCTTGATGCTACCATATTTAAGTCAAGGTCAGGTTTTAGGGCCAAAATTATAGATTTTGATATGACCTGTGGATAAGTTGAGGATAAAACTTAGGGGGATGTAATGAAGGACGTAAAGGGTGAAACAAAGGAAAACAATTCCAAAGAACTTATGAAAATCCAGCAGGCATAACTATTTGTACTCATACTAAAGGCTAGGTGTATGAGAGAGTAGAAGGGGGCAGATTAAACTCTTGTCTTTCACCAGGGGATGCATACACACACACACACACACACACGAGTTAAAGTACAGTACTTACATTGACCCATGGATAAATCAGCTCCATTTTTGGGGGTCAATTTTTTAAGCTAAATTTCTAGACTTAATACATGAATATATACAGTATTTTCAAAGAACAAATGATACCAGTTCTTCATGAATTACTATGTAGCTTCCACTTTTTTTCTTTGTAAATTATGGATCACGGATTTCTAACTCCTTTACAGCTAAAACGACCTGATTTCAGAGTACTTTGCCCATTTACAAACCCATCAAGTATTAGAATTTAGTTATAAGGCCCTACTAAGGGTTTTATGATCCACAAGGATGGGATTGCCATCTACTGTGTAGCTGTGCAGTATGAGTGGTTGCTATGTTATTTATCACTATCAGTATCAGTGGTGCTATGTAACTCTCTCCATGGGCTGTATGCTGCTTGATTCTGTAGAATAGTAAACCATATCTCTGATTTTGCAAGCCTTTTAAGTATTTATGATATTGATTATTATTTTTTATAATTTATTAAATTTATTATTTTTTCATGCTTTTTCCTGTTAGCCTTTAGTTTTGTTATCTACCATTCAAGCACCCATAAATTGCAGCAATCAAATACATGACAGCTGCTATGTAAGACACACATTTACACTAACACACAAGGCCCTGTGACTAGTTTTATTGAACAATTGCTACTCCTGTGGGCTTTTGAGATTGCTAATAATTATTAACAAAAAAACCCAAAAAACAAGGATTATGGATGCCCAAAAATGACTTGAGGCCAGCAAAAATGGCTTTAAGGGCCCCATGTAGAATAGTGGGATCAAGAGGCAGTTCAAAGCACGTGGGGGGCAGGAGGAGTAATGATAGTTCATATAAATCTTTCATATCTTAACTACTGTACATGAAAAATAATACATGTGGTGTTTGTTTGATCTTATTTTTGCATTCATCTGCTCAGTAGTCGGGGTGATGGAATATCTTATGTTCTGTGGCGTAGCGGTGCTTTCATTATGTCTTGTAACCCTTCAGCTGACACAGCATGTGTATGAGATTGTAGCCTTAAATGTCTTATTACTTAAATTATTTTATTCTGTAGCTTTGGGGAATTTTAGCAGAAACTACTGTATACAGGGAATTAGGTGTTCTTGATTTTATCTGTGTACTTAAGTTCTCTCTGTCTTTTCCTTATCTTTTGTTTTAATTTTAAAAATTGAATCTATACCAAATACTGTTTTTAATCCCAGTTTTACATTTTATTTCCTTTATTTGCTTTATTCCCTTTTTAATTTTCCATTTGGTGTGGTAGTGCAAAAACCGGGTAAGTTGGTTTTAATTTAATTTAGATTGTGAATGTGTGATGTGTTAGACAAATGCTAGAATGTGCACTTCTGGATTTCAAATTGAGCAGCAAAGGGAAGAGGTGATTCCTCTTCTCACTCCAGCCCTCCAAACAAGCTCTGGAGACATGAAACCACTCAATGTAGTTCTTCAGAAGCAGGGAGAATTGCAGTGGGATGGAAAGGGAAGGACGTGTAGCTTGTGTGGCATGGAATATAGGCCACAATTATTCAAAGTCATATTTGTATTAGATATTAAGGGGTCAGTGTGGTGTAATGGTTTGAGTGTTGGACTATGACTCTGGAGAACAGAGTTTGATACCTGCTGGGACATGAAATTCACTTGACTTGTGAAAGTCACATGCTCTCAGCCTCATGGGAAAACAATGACAAACCTCTGAACAAATTTTGCCAAGAAACCCCCATGGTTTGTCTTAGGGTCACCATGAACTATCACCATTAATTGAAAATGACTTGAAAGCACACAACACACACAAACACACAAATCAATTTACGATGTGTGATTTCAGTAAAATAAGTAAATGAATTTAGAAGAACATAGTTGTTTCATATTTTAAAAATTATAGTCTTGCCAGGTTTTTTTTGTTTGGAGAATTTTTTTCCTGGCTATAAAATCAGTTAAATTAATTTATATTGTGCTCATGAAATTGATTCAGTTTGTTAATACTACCAGTATATATCCCAACTAGATTGTTGATCAGTTATTTTTCTTCTTGAGTTCATCTTCTTTTAAATAACAGCTATTGCATGGATAAAATGTTTTTCTTTGCAGATAGATATTAAATCATGTTCTGTTAAAATATCTACCTTCATCAAAAGCCAATTAAAATTTTCATGAATCATATGTATCATAAATTACAGTGCCCTGTACACATTATGGTATAAATTTTTGACATGTCATTGTGTACTTCTCAAGTCACAATAATTTTTCTAGTATTTGATTATGTTGCAGCTGAATTGCTTTCTAGAAGCTATATTGTAGTACTGCATTTTTGTACATGTAGGCATTGGCAATAGATATGTTTTTGTGGGTTTAGACTTCAACTATATTCTCCATTTCATCTTCCAACAAATTCCCAAGCATTTCCGCTTACATTTTTTTTCATCTACAGCAAATTATATTTCATTCCTCTAGGCCCTCCAGATGTTGTTAAACAACAATTTACAGCAGCCCTGGCCAGCATAGGTAAAGGTCAGGAATGCTGGAACTTACTGTCCTGCAGTATCTGGAGGACCACATATTTCTTACTGCAGCCTTTACTGCGTATTTTAAAATTGGAAGTAAATGCTTAAGATCTGAAGTTATGCATTCTCCCTGGCATATGTTTAAGGTGCTCCTTAAGATAAAGTAGAAGATAGCATTGGTCCTTTTCACTTCTAACATAAGTTTTAGTATATTTTTCTTTGTAGAGTGTGGTTGGTAATAGTTTGATTCAACTGCAGAAAGTTCAGTTTCTTGCCTTCCTCCTACACACATGTTTTTCTATATTATTTTACCTGTTCTTGTAGCATGTAAAATATCTGTATGAATGTTTTAGTTTTTTGTGGGTTTTTTGGGCAATGTAGCCATGCTCTAGAAGAGCTTATTCCTGATGTTTCACCAGCATCAGGAATAAATTCTTAAAGAACATGGCCACATAGCCCGAAAAACCCACAAAAATGTATGGATGCCAGCCATGAAAGCCTTCGACTTCATGTTTTAGAGTAGTGTTTTTCAAAACGATCAGGGAACTCTGGGGCTCCCTAAAATATTACTGAGGCTTAACTGGAAAATGAATAAATGGACATCTCTATAAAAGAAAGTTTCCCCATCAGTCCCTGCCATATCTTAAGAACTACCAACCCAAAAGTATGCTGTTTGTATTATGGGGCATTGATTACCTTGGTTGGTTTAAAGCCAATAATGGGCTGTGAGACAATCTAAGTTTGCTGACTCTGGGGCATAAGCCTCTATTTTAGAACTATTCTTTAATGAAAAAAGAGTTTAAAGCAGTCAAAGTGGTGTGGAGAAAAGGATAGGGTGAAAGAGCCAATGCGGTGTAATTGTTTGAGAGTTGGAATACGACTCTGGAGATCAGGGTTTGATTCTCCACTCAAACTTAAAAACTTACTCAGTGACCTTGGGCAAGTCAAACTCTCTCAGCCTCAGAGGATGGCAATGGCAACCCCCTCTGAAGATATATGCCAGGAAAAACATATGATATTTTCGCCTTAGGGTCACCATATGTGGAGAAACACAGGCAGAATAGAATATTGGGGTCAGCCAATAGGAATCAGGCTGGAAAAGCTGGGGGCTGCTCTCAGGAGCAAGTATAAAAGTGTAAAAGTAGAGGAGCCAGTGTTATTGGTGGAGAGTCAAAGCCTGCTGAGGCAGAAGGTTGATGCCAGGATGTGCAGTTCGGAGGATTAAGGAGTTCAATCTGGGTGGGATTAGACTCCCAGATCAGGAAAAGAACTTTAGAAGGGACAGGAGAAGTCCAGTATTGGAGAGTGTGTCAGTATCCTGTGGGATGTACAACCAGGAAGGCTGGGGAAAATATTAGAAATCGCCTGAGGAGCAGATAGAAAAGAGCTGAGCTGAGAGAGAGTTGAGCTGGGTGCACTGATAGTATAACAAATAACCTGTGAGGTTGGGTATAGATTCTGGGTGAACCAAGACAGTGAAGAAATGTGCCTATAGTTAGTGAGGGAAAGAATAATAATAAATAATAAAATAAAACTTTTATTTCTATCCCGCTTTTAGCATGCGCAGTCAAAGTGGTGTACAACAGTTAAAAATACAATTCTATACATATGCAAATCCCCCCTAAAACAAGATTAAACAATTATAATAGTAAAATTCCAGCATTAATTAAAACTCTTATTTACATTATTAAAATTAACAATATGCAGGTCGTCACAGCCAGAGCTACGTGGATTCAGGAGAGATATGAGGGTCATTACATGGCCAGGGGCTGTATTGGGATGGCCTGCCAGAAGAGGTCTGTCTTGGTAGCTTTCTTGAAGCTATCTAAATTGGATATTTGACGGATCTCATCTGGCAGGCCATTCCATAAAGTGGGAGCAACAGCTGAAAAAGACGCAACCAATCTAGTCCGGACCAGTTGTAATAGATTCCTCCCAGAGGATCTGAATGCACGGGGTGGATTATATGGAAATAAAGTTGTAATAATAGAAGTAATTTGTACACTGTAACATAAGCTTGAGAACCATCCACTAAAGAAAGATACGGTAGTAAGTTCTGAATGTAAATAAAGTTTTATTCTTTGTGTTCAACAAGGAGTTGCCTGAAGTAAATTACAGTGAGCAACATGCTACCAAATATATTAACACGCTAACAAAAGTAATAAGAACAACTGTTATTAAAGACACTTCTTTAGTGGGTAGATTGCTGTCTCATATAAATTAGTGCCAAGCAGTTAGGATCCATTGTGCTGGCATCAGGAGAGATTGTGTAGAATGGGGTCTCCACATATTAGTCAAAAATTACTTGGAGGCACACAACAACATAGAGTGAAAGAAGCAGAAACATAATAAAATGAATAGCTAGGCTTAAAGTTTGCTTGGTTCGCAACATGAAAACATGGAAGAGGCACACATTAGTTTCTCTGGTAAGCCCAACAGTCCTAGTGAGTTTCTTGCTATACTTCCTATATCTGTTCCCAGAATCGCCTACAACATGCAGGATTTGCATGATAGATTTGCAGTAGTTCTTCAGTAGCAAATTCAAGTCTAAAGGAATCTCTCTAGATAGAAATTTTGAAAACAACTGCTTTTGGGGATGTGTGCAAAGTACTTGAATTGCACTGCTTATTGTTGTTCCTTAATATAGAGGAAATAAGACATGAGCACTGGATCCGGGATACAAAAACACAGATGGGAGTGATGAAGGAATTGGTGTACCAGTTTGTGTATATTTCTTCGTTAATGTTATGCAATGATGATGTGGGAACTATTGTATAAAATCCTGGTCACTTTGCCCAGCACTTTGACTAACATTTTAAATAATGGGGCAGAACAGTCTCTGGAAGCATAACTATGGCAAAAAGATACTTCTTGTTTGTTAAGAAAAATGACACGAGTGGTTATGCTTTCTTCTTTAGGCAGAGATCATTTTCACTGTTGCTGCATGGGCTGGATAGAGTGAGGATTTTTTTTTTTTTTTTGAGGTTTGCTATCTATCTCAAGCTGGGCTTGCTGTACATCTCGATTTTTTCTTTCTTTTTTTTTTTTTTTTACTAAAATCAACTTCTGCAAATAATTGACATAACAGATATGAATCTCCCAGTTCTTTGGTTCATAATATAAATTTGCTTGCAGATGTGTCTCAGTAGCAGTAACAAAGCATTTTCTAAAATGTCCTTCTCCTGGGGTCGCCAAACCTTTTCTGTAGGAAATACTGTGTATCAAGTAAAAGGTATGCTAAGGTCAACATGATAAGATCTGAGATCCTGGCTAGTGTAACAGGTTTGTTTTCAAATAGATGAATCCAGTCTGTTAAGTTACCAATCTAGTCATCTCATGCTGTGTGCTTGCTGTGGATCTTTGACTTTTGTGAATATGATGCTGTGTTTAGAATTGTTCAAAGGGCTTAGGGATTGATATAGGACAGTCAGGAAAGCAAATATGCCAGAGTCACCTGATTGATGTATTTTGTTGTACTATTTTAGGCATGAACTGCTTGAAGAAGCCCGAAGGCAAGGTCTACCCTTTGCTCAGTGGGATGGGCCCACTGTGGTTGTATGGCTAGAGGTAAGGCATCATTACCATGGACTTCAACATAATATTCCTTCTAATGTGAAACATGTAGATAATTCTCTACCTGTTTTTCTTTTTACCAGTTATGGGTAGGGATGCCAGCCTGGTACGTAGCTGCTTGCCGTGCAAATGTGAAAAGTGGTGCTATAATGTCAGCCTTATCTGACACAGAAATACAGCGGGAAATTGGAATCAGTAATCCTCTACATAGGTTAAAGCTGAGACTTGCCATTCAAGAGATTATGTCACTAACAAGTCCATCTGCTCCTCCTACATCCAGAACGGTAAGCCAAACTGAGAGAGAATTATTGTGATCCAGCAGAAACTAGCATTTAGAGATCTACCTTGTTTTTGGGATCTGTGTCAAGAAGGCCAAATATCCTAAGAGACTAAAATTTTATTCAGGATAGTGAGTAGAAAATGGCAAAAGGAAATGTTTCCAATAGTTTGTAGGAACTTATTGTTTAAAGGGATTACTTTAAAATCAGCATATGGTAAGTACTGGACTAAAGGTAGGACATGCCGGTTTCTTTCTTTTTATCAAAGCATTTAAAAAGAGCTTAAGAATTTGGCTGATTGAGACAAGATACTTCTTTCTATGGCAGATATGATCAGCTTTTCAGTTTTGAAGGTGGAGAAGAGAGCTTATATCATCTATATATAGTTGTGCTCCCTTTCCAAGTTGCTCCAAGTGCTTTACTACCAAAACTAGCCCAAACCTTTGTCTTCATTTGAGAGTATTTTGAAAGCACTGAACAACCTTGGAAGGGGCGCTATAATTGTAAGAAGATTGAACTGAAGAGGGCTGGAGAACATTGTTGAAAGACATCCTCCCGCATAGGGAAGAAAAATGTACCCTTTCAGTAAACAACATAATCCTTAGTGACAAAGCTTTAGTAGGCTGCTGGGACCAGCAAAAATGTGCAGCCCCTGTTTTTAAAGACGTACTACATGGGCTACAGAAAAAGTCCAGTAAAACTTTGCTCATGTGACTGGTTTCACCACTCATCTGTAGCCCTTGTGCTCCTTCACTGTCTGCTTTTGATAGTCAACAGAAGCTCTAGAATGGTACGCAGTGGCAAGACAGGAGAACTGGAGTTATTTGGGACTATTTTATGCAAGTGGCAGTGGTTTTCCACTTAAGCAAACTAGCTTTGGCTCCAAGCCATTGTCACCTCGCTGAAAGTCATGTTATGTGGAAGCAATTTCCTTAAAGCTAGTGAACTAAATTAAGTTATAGTTTTACCTGGATGCACAGACTGGAAGCAAATGTTTAACCAGCACCTTTGAGCTGCATATCTTTCTTAGTATTCAGTATGTAAAACAGCTGGTTATGTGGAGTCATGATAAACACTGGAATACAGATCCATCCAAAAGTATCTATCTCCATCCTGACCATTTATGTATCACCTTTGCTGGACTGGAGCATAGGATAAGGTAGTGGCTTCCAAATTTGGGTCTTCAAGAGGTGTTAGACTGCACCTCCCAGAAGCATGAGCCTACATGGCTTCTGGGAGTTGTGATCCAATAACATTTGGATACCCAAGTTTGGGAACTACCGGATTAGAGTAATTGTCCATATTGTGAGTACTACAGTCTGCTTTGAATGTAACTGTCAAACAAGGAATTAGCAATGGATAATACCAGTGGAATTTAATCTATGTAATAATGTTAGGATCCAGGATACCTGACTGAACAGACTAATTTCTACCTATATTCTTTGATTATAATCATATTAGGTATTAATTAAAAATAATTTGATCTCAAGAGGTAGCTGTTTCAGTCTGTTTGAATATAATGTAAAATCATGGTTTAGTTTTACAAGACTGCCTTCAGGTTGCAAGCACCACTTAATTATTTTCTGGTTTGAGGTAAAGCATAATTTGCTACTACATCTGTGTTGGCAAACTGGTTTGCCCTTATTCTCTAAAACAGGCTTAAGTCTAGTCTCACGGTTTGCAAGGCAGTTGGAGGCAACATACAGCCCTGAACACACCAATATCATCTGACTTTTTGGAAGCTAAGTAGGATCAGAGTGTTGGTTAATACATGTATGGGAGATCAAGTAGAAAATATTTTTTTCTGAAACTTCAGAAATCCTCTGTTAGTCAGAGTTGACAGTATCAGATTTGGTGGACCAATCGTCTGACTCTCTATAAGGCAATTTGATATATGCTATATAAGCACAAACTGTTTCCTATTAGGAATTAATAACAAAGTATAGCTTACCAAAAACCAATTGTGTAACTTCGTGGTGTGCCCAAGAGAAGGAACTGATGCACTGATTGCAATGGTATAGAAAATGAATAATTAATTTTTTTTTAAAATCTGAAGGCTAAATATTATTGAAGAAAGTAATAACAAGGGAAGTGACCCAAGGCATCTTTAAATAAAGTTGCTTAGTGTTAAAAAACAAAACAAAAACAAACTAGAAACCATATTGTAAATCTAGGGTGGCAAACCTTTTTCAGCAGGAGTGCCAAATGTGGTTTCAAAGAACATCTCAGGGGGGTCATATTCAAGTGGTGGTTAGGATCAAACAAACAAAAACAAAAAACAAACAGCTTCATTTATATACCGCTTCATACCCTTAAGGAGTGTCTAAGCGGTTTACAATTGTAAGCTATTTGCCCCCCCAACAATCTGGGTACTCATTTTAGCGACCTCGGAAGGATGCAAGCCTGAGTCAAGCTTCAGCCCTTTGCTGGTCTTGAACTCGCCACCTTATGGTTTTGAGTGAGTGGCTGCAGTACAGGCATTTAACCACTGCGCCACCAGGGCTGATCAAATGAAAGAGAGATCAAGAATACCAGCATATTTTAGTTCTAAAGCTCTTCTTGGCTCCAATTGAGTGTTGGTGCCAACTTGAGAAGCCCCACTGACATAATGAAACTGATGTGTTGATTTTAACATGTCCCTTGAGTCTCTTCTAGCTGTGACTAACAATTTGATTTAGGCCACTACCAGTAACTAAGCCTCAGGAGAGGCATTTCAACCTTTTAGAAAGGGTAAAAAGTACAAAAACTGGGAAGCCACTAAATGAGGATATCATGGGGAAAGGAGCATGGCCACCTGAGGAAGACTGAAGTTAGATTAGGAGGGCTAATCCACAATGTAGTTTTGTATGCATTAATTTGGGGTTGTGCTTTTTTAAAAACAACAACAAATATATTTCTCTGTGGGCTTGCATCTTACATCAGTCTGTATTTAACAATCTAGAAACCATTGCTTTTGCCCATGCCTGCTCCTTATATGTACCTATTGCTTACATATTCTGCAACCTTTCCTCTTTGTTACTGCTTTCCTTTCATTGGATGTGATTGGTTCACTATGGGGTCATGTTAGACCACAGGAAATGTCTGGGTAACACATGAAGAAATGGAAAATCTTACATCTGCACAGCAAACGGTTAGTTGTAGCACCAAAGCTTTGTTTTTACAGTGTTTTTCCCACTTCTTGAGTGCTTGAATCATGTGTCTCTTTAGTGTGAACAAGGAGTAGAAATATTATTAATGTGACTAAATCTTTCTTGGTTATGGTTTATTTTAATTACTAACCCATCTAAAGTTTATAAATCATGCTGCAAACCGTTTTTCCACCAAGGTCAGTGGGGTGGGAGTTGTGGGGAATATAAGGTATATTGCAAGCAAAATCAATACATGGATTTCTGAAATAAATAAGAGGACATTATTTAATCTCTCAACTGGGTTTGTAGCTAAAGGGTAGTCCTTGTGTGGAAAAACTAAGCCATATGTGTTTTGATTTACACTGAAGTATTAAAACAAAAAAGAGATGCATATGTGCATAGTTTTGGATGCATGATGCCTGCATTCTTAAACAGTTAGCATGTCACTCTTCCTTTCTTTACAAGGTGGCCGCAATCCAGAGAAGTCATTTATGCAGAGAAATGGCTACATACAGTATTCAGTGTTGGGAAATATATACTTACTATGCCACAATCCAGGCAACTTTAAAACTTCTGTTGAGAGATTTGTCTGATTCAAACTTCTGTATATATAGTTCATTTAAATTACTCTTTCTACACACTGGACTGTGGCCACTACCCTAAATTTGCTTGCTTTACTAAACTTAATACTAATATTTGTGTGTTCTTTTGCTTTTCTAATGACATAACATCAGGAAGATGAGGAAGGAAGCTGGGCTCAGGTTGGAGACTTTTCTTTTAAACCTTTTGTGTAAAGTTTAAGTTCATTAAACTCTAAAACCCATTTTATAGAAATATTTCAGGAAATTGAATAAGTAAAATGTACACCTTTTAAACCCTTTAACAATAAATAAATTATGAAAGATATTTATACTGGTTTCTGCTTGAGGCACATTTTGTAGGCATTTATTGCAGGCATATGAAGAACCTTTCTTTCCCTGACACTAGAAGGAATAGTTGGAAATCATGTTGTAATATTTGGCTAAAAGCACAGCTCTCTAGATCACAGCTAGAGTGAATTAAGGATATTTAGGTTGCAGTTCTATACATACTTTCCGGGGAGTAAATCCCACTGCATTCAATGGGGCATTCCTCTGAATAGACAGGTATTCTGAATAGACATGTATTCAGAGGACTGTACTGTGAGTCTGCTATGGGACTGTACTGTGAGTCAGCTAAGTGTTTGGGATGTGGATTTTGTAAAAAAATAAAATAAAAAATCATCAAATAATCTGGAAAAGCGTGGCCAAAAGTGACAGTTTTTTTATCTTTTGCTATTTTTTAAATTTATAGATTACACATTCGGGTTCAAATACTTTAGTAAAAGCTTTCTAATACCAGCCACTTCTTTCTGTGATCCACTGGTGTTTGCGTTGGTAAACACATGAGGTATAAAAGGGTAATGCATATTTCACATATTAAGAAAAGGATGGGCAATGACCAGGGAGCGAAGAATTTGAAAATAAGTGTCTCCCATTCATGCTTTGCTTGTTTATTTGGATTTACTGTAGTTGCTTTAAAAAGCATGGATTGAAGTTTAATACCTTGTTTGGAGTAGTTAAAATCATATCTTGTGTGAAACTTTAGGCACACATTATGGGTTGGATCCAGCAGTGTCACCCTAAAGACTGACAAGCTCCATTGTCAGCTGGAGACGTTTGAAGCAGAAGGGCAATCTGTAGATCAAATGGGGTTTCCCAGGTCCTTCCTGCTCTTGCTGTCCTCTCCAGTATGTGGCCTTTGGTTGATTTGAGGGATTCCCTAGAAATATGGAGAAACTGGCATTTGGAGAATCTCTCCAAATCTCTGTAGATTATATGAACATTCTCAGTAGATCTCTTGGGAATGCTTGTCAAATTTAAGCTCTGGATCCAACCCCCCCCCCCCCCTAATTTATAGTTAGGTTCTTAATTTAAATTACATTTCAGTTGTGTCTTTTATTATTCTTTTTAATAGACTTTAGCCTATGGTGATATGAACCACGAGTGGATTGGCAACGAATGGCTTCCCAGTTTGGGGCTCCCTCAGTATCGCAGTTATTTTATGGAGTGTCTTGTTGATGCTAGAATGTTAGATCATTTAACTAAGAAAGATCTTCGCGGTCAACTTAAAATGGTTGATAGTTTTCACAGGTAAATACATTTAAAGTAAATCATTATTACCAAGCATTTCCGCTGTGCTTCCTAATGCACTTACCTCTTTAACTTTACACAGAAATAGCTTTCAGTGTGGCATTATGTGTCTACGAAGATTAAATTATGACCGAAAGGAACTTGAAAGAAGAAGAGAAGAAAGTATGAATGAGATAAAAGGTAACCACTCAATTTTCTAGACTTTTTCATTAGTAAATGAAATCATACTGTAATGATCATTTATGAAATATTTTCTCTTGGCTGAAAAAAATGGTAAGATGTTGGCAATGGAAGATGCCTGGTTTGGTGTTTTTTCATAATAGTATTGCTAGACCCTGTGTTAAGTTTTTTAAATTGTTGAACAAAATCTTTTGATTTTGTGCAAAATCTTTTGAATATTGAATTTTGATTACCTCAGAATGTATGTTTCTAATAAACCTTAGACAGAACATGTGAGTCTAAGAAATAGGTAGCAAGCCATGTAAAAGGAGCCCTTAAACTGTAAAGATTTGTTTGTCTTTTCCCATATGCACTAATTAAGGACCCCGTTTGAAGTGGGAGGACAGTGAGCATGTGTTAAATATGAGCCCTGGTGGTGCAGTGGTTAAATGCCTGTACTGCAGCCACTCACTCAAAACCATAAGATTGCGAGTTCAAGACCAGCAAAAGGGCTCAAGCTCGACTCAGGCTTGCATCTTTCCGAGGTCGCTAAAATGAGTACCCAGATTGTTAGGGGCAAGTAGCTTACAGTTATAAACTGCTTAGACACTCCTTATGCGGTATAAAGCGGTATATAAATGAAGCTGTTTGCTTGTTTTGGTTTTGAATGATTAAAAGCATAAAGAAGCAGGAGGAACAAATCAAATTTCGCCTATAATTTCCCTCCATTCCCTGCCACCGTCCTGGCCTTGGAGGGAGAGAAGAACTGGCAGTATCTGCTGGGCTTTAGCCCCTTCTCCACTACTATTTAATTTATTTGTTTATGTAAATCATTTATTTTGTATTTTGTGTATTTGTTTATCCACTTTTGTAAACCGCTTTGATCTTTTTTGGAAAGGCGGTATATAAATAAATATTATTATTATTATTATTATTATTACCATTTCCTTCCCCTTTTGTGTCATGTCTTTTTAGATTATAAGCCCGAGGGAAGGGAACTGTCAAATTAACTATCTGTAAGCCGTTCTAAGTGCCTTTGTAGCTGAAGAGTGGAGTATAAATATTGTAAATAAATGAATATATACTAAAATTGCAAATTGCAGATATTATATATGTACCGTTGAAAAGTATAGTAGATGCATCATTCTAGATACTATGCTGGGATCTACAGTGTTATCTATGAGCACCAGATCCTTTCCTTCCATCCTTTCCCTTGTGAACCTCTTCACACTGCCAGTCCTAAAACTGGCCCTAATTTACAGATGTCTCTTTGGAACAGCATTTAGTGCAATCAGAAAGCTACAGTGAGGTGAAGAAATCAACAAACACATTTTTTACGTTTTTGGTTTCTAGGACTTGTTTTTTGTCAACCAAGTCTTCTTTCTTTGAGTCGGTACGAAATTCCTCATCCTGTGTTACAAATGCTATCCCACACATGTAAAAAAGATTAGACTGTGAAAGCCATTGACTGATGAAACACTCCATTGTTTACTGATTATGAATGTCATTACCTCTTTATAGGGTACATAAAACTTTGCTGAGCATTTGTAATGCAGCCATTCTGTACCAGCATCAAATGGCCAGGTATCTCCATCCCTGATATGTTTACAAGCCCATATGTATTTTGTACAAAATAAATGTGTACAATAGAATATTTATTGTCAAAGTACTGTGTCTAAACTGTTGGTGCAAAGTCTTAATCCATGATATCAACACTTTCTAAACTTATAATATTCAGTACTATACTTGAAATTTGGGGGTTAGATCCAGATTCCCCAGGTGAAGCTCCATCCGCGGTGTCTCTGAGTGGAGAAAAAAGGAAGGACCCTTTTGCCAACCCTTCCCTCTGCCCCACTACTCTTTGGGCTATCCAAAAAGCTCTTCTGAGTCAGAGGCGGTGGCACTACCCGTAGTAGCTGGCTGCAAGGGAAGCAGAGGAAGCAGTGAAGATTTCCTTCCCTCTTATAACCCCCACTGGATCTTGATCATAGACATGCAACAAGAGGGCATGTCTGAATTCAACCCTTTATCTTGTGCTAGCACATAAAATGAACTGTTTTGTGACTTAGGCATTTACTTTTTCCCATGCAGATGTCCTTGTCTGGAGCAATGACAGAATGATTCACTGGGTGGTATCAATTGGTCTTAAAGAATATGCAAATAATCTTATAGAAAGTGGAGTTCATGGTGCACTTGTGGCCTTAGATGAAACTTTTGATCACACTGCGCTAGCTCTTTCCTTACAAATACCTACTCAGAATACACAGGTAACAGTAATAAGTAATTTAATGGGTGATGTTTCTTACACATTAAGAATGCTGTAGTATGTGTTGCTTGGGCAGTAGATAAGTATTTAAATGCTTATTTTAATATTGGAAGTGTGTTTATATGAAAGAGCTTAGGAAGTTCAGAAAATATTTTGCATTTTCCATAGCACTGCATTTTATTCTGACACAACTAATAAAACAGATTAAACTTCATCTTAAGAATGTATTAAGAGTTATAATTGAATATTGTTGCAGTGTTATAATCTAAAGAAAATTTTGAAATGACATTTTATTTTGGAACTGTGAATTCAGTGCATATCTACAAAAGTGATAACGTGGGATCTTTTAGTGGGGGTTGAGTACATTCATAAAATAGAGCTGAGGGGGGAAATGCTATTGCTTTTACGTTTGCTGCTTGTGTTGTCATTAGTAAAATATATTTATTAAAATCTCAAACTACATTCCAAAGTTTTGAAAAATTTGGGTTTTATTAATTATTCTTTTTAATTTAGGCGCGTGCTGTGTTGGAGAGGGAATTCAACAACCTTCTTGTGATGGGCACAGACAGGAGATTTGATGAAGTGAGTTTTATCAGACTTTAGTTTTATAATTCTGACTAGCCTATTTTTGTTTGTAGAGGTACCATGAATTGATGCCACCTTGCCACAGATCTTAGGCTAGAGTCACAAAAGGCTTTTAACTTCAGTGGGTTTACAGAACACCGTCCCTTAAACATTCATTGTTGAAGGGGATTGTTATGGGCTGCCTAGATATAGTGCCTTGCAGTAGTGTTCACTTCCTATCTTTTCACCTTTCCACATTTTGTTGTGTTGCAACCTGGAACTGAAATGGATTGATATACAGAAGACAGTCAGCCCCCCTGAGGGAGCACATATGCTGCTGATCCTGTCCAAAAGGATATGGCCCTTATTATAGAACTAATATTTGATAACATATTTTAAGTCACCCTATTGTTTAATATGTTTTTAGACTGTTTAAAAGATTCTTTGCTGTTTAAAAATTTAGGCTGGCATCCCATTAGTGATTTGTAATGGCTAAGTCCTATTTACACCATTGTAAGCCACATTTTTGGTCATGCATAGGTTGAAATTCTCTACAGGCCTTCCATAATGACCTCTTCCCCCAGTGCTTGGTAGATGATGTCATTGTTTTGCATTTTGCTGCAAGGACATGGCCAGAGACATCTCTGATGCTCCCTGTTCATAAATGACCATGGAGAGATGGGTGATAGGACATATGTAGCATGGTTCTTTTCATGGTCTCTCTGAATCACATAAATGGGTTTTCCTGCACCTGTGCAGAGACATTCAGAACCTTCTAGAATTGCTAGGAAAGACTTTATGGAAGTAGCTCCACCCACCCTATATACTAGTGTTCCTGCTCTTTCCCCTTGGTTGCTTTTTGTCCGCCATGCTAGCAGCATCGAAGGAACTGATTCTTAGAATTGCTCTTCAATTTGTTATATTATAACTACTTTTGATCTCAGATTTGGCTTTGGATTTCAGCTTTCTTTTGGAGGATTTTGACATTGGTTTAGAGTGTTTTCTATCTTTTGACTCAGTTTGACCTGGGCAAGTCTCTGCTTTGTGATTTGGGCAATGTTTGATTTATACAGATTTGACCTCGGATCGGTAATATGGCTTCTCAGTCTATGCCTTTTAAGAGATGTAAGGAATGTGGTGCGAAAATCCCATGGCAACACAAATACACTTGTTGTTTGCTCTGCCTGGGTGAGGGGCATACATGCAGACCTCCGCCCACTGCAGGGCTTTTACCTCTCAGGCCAGAAAAAATGGTCTCTCCTGCTTGCAGTCATTATTTTGTATGAGAGAGCCTTGAAGCCTCATGTTCCCCCGTCTGCTACAGTCTCAGTTTCTCTGCCATCTCCACCTCATAGAAGGCCTTCAACAGTGGAGTTGGCCCATCAGGCTAATGTTGCTCACCTGACCTCCTTGAGGCTGAGCTGTGAATCATCATCAGCAGAGTGTCGGCCTGAATCTGATCATCGACACTTGACTGAGGCCACCGAACCCAAGGATCTCCCTGCAAAAAAGCGGAAATCCTTGTTGGCTGTAACTGAGGCTACAAGTTAAGAAGAGTCTAACAGCATTAACCTATAGTGGCTGTCAATCTTCTTGGAGGTTGTAGGGATGGTAGCTGAGGGAATCCAAGAGTGTTTGGCAATATGAGCCATAGATAGAAGAAGCCTGATGGAAGCAGGGATAGGAACCCTGGATTGAGTATGTTCATAAATGGAGTCCAGAGTTTCTGTGTTGTGGTATACCACTTCCAAGTCAAGTGCATTTGCCATTGAAATAACATGTTCCGAGAAGGAACAGACATCATCAGTCAGAGAGGCAGATTCATGTACCACAATGGCATCAGAAGAGGATTGAACACAGTTGATGACAAGTCTGAATCAGGCAAAACAGCATGTGGAGAGCACCGGAGCACCAGCATAGGGCTATTAGCCTAAGGCCTATGGTGCGAGGGGACCGGTGGCACTTGTTGTTCAGTATGTACCAAAGCCAATGGATGAGGCTTTCAGGATGGAGCTGACTGAAGAATCACCGAAGCCTTGAGGACTCTTAGGAGCCTCATAGAAATAGTGCTGGAGGTGGTATTCTGGGTCAACAGGCATATAATAAAAGGCCAGTCTCACGATCAAACAGCAAGCCATGTTGGACTTGGTCTGGGCTTCAGATGTGCTCAATGTTAATACCGAC
This sequence comes from Urosaurus nigricauda, assembly GCA_034509955.1. Taxonomy (NCBI): domain Eukaryota; kingdom Metazoa; phylum Chordata; class Lepidosauria; order Squamata; family Phrynosomatidae; genus Urosaurus; species Urosaurus nigricauda. The sequence goes on along the minus strand of JAOEGL010000001.1, from coordinate 84,988,381 downwards.
ACAGGATGGAGAGTTGGATCTGCATTGATTGTTGGTACTGAAGTGGTAATGAGCTTCAGAATTATAAACTGGACAAGCTGAGAGATGATCACAAACTTGAAACTGTGGAGAGAGAGACCTGGGGGCAAGTGAGGCAAGAGGGGCCTTGGAGAAGAGGACCATCGTACAGGAGAATCCACCAATTCACCCTCAGAGATTGAAGCAACCTGAGCATCAACAATCATAGAATCACAGGGTTGGAAGAAAGCACAAGGGCCATCCAGTCCAACCCCCTGCCATGCAGGAACTCCATACAATCAAAGACTCCAACATACTCTGAGGGAGTGTGTTCCACTGTCTAACAGCTCCTAATGTCAAGAAATTCCTCCTAATGTTGAGGTGGAATTTCTTTTCCTGTTGCTTGCATCATTTGTTCCATGTTCTACTCTCTGGAGCAGCAGAAAACAAATTTGCTCCATCCTCAATGTGACACCCCTTCAAACACTTAAACAGGGCTTAACCTCCAAGAAGATTGACAACTGCTATAGGTTAACGCTGTCAGACTCTTCTTGGCTTGTTGAGGCCTCCCAACTGAAGCCAACTCCTCTAACTTTCTCGACACCAGGGACAAGGAGGGCAAGAAACTGGATGGTATGGCTTGTAAACTGTGTTCTGCAGCAGCTTTGGGGTTTCATGTTGCCAATTACTCTGCTTGCATGGGAGCTTATCAACAAATGGGAGAGGATTCTTCCCATTTTTGACAAGCACCTGGACGAAGACTGTCCTTTGGCTCAAGCATTGCAGTCCGAAGTGCATTCTCTTGGGGCTTAGCAATCAACTCTACCTGTCACTCTGTGGATTGCGTTTTGAAAGTCTTCTCAGGGTTGTTTGCCCTCTGTCGTCATGCCTGGCTTTGAGCATTGGATCTCCCTCACCAACGCAAGCTGTCATAGAGGACATGCCCTTCAATGATTTCAGCCTCTTTAACAAAGAGACGGATGAGAAGTTGGATCATGATTATAAGATGAAGACCATGGCAAAGAAATATGGTATGTCTTCTTCCTTGACACATTTTGTTTCACATTGATGATGGAGTTGACAATGACCATCCTACACCCAGTTAAGGTCCTACAGCCCATTGGGATCAAGGAGGCAAAGGTTCCCTTCATAATCCTTTTCTTCCTCTGGCAGACACAATACCAAGTCTTGGTACCAGCAATCCATCAAAAAGGATGACGACTGAGGTAAAAAGTGCCTGTGACTTTCCCCTTCCCACTTCCTTTCCTGATGCACCTTTGATCATTGACTTTCTGAATATCTCGATGTTTGGTCTTTGAGAACATCTGATTCGTGGGAGTGTACAATTGTTGCTAAAGGATATGGCCTCCAATTCAAAGAAATGCCCCCTATGGGGACTCTACAACCCACTCTTACCTCAGACAACCTACTCAATGAAGTGTGCATTTTGCTTTCCAAAGGCACCATCAAACCTGTGCTGATGTCTCGGATTCAACAATGCTTTTTTTTTAAAAAAAAGATACTTTATTGTTTCCAGATGAGATTGGTGGCAGCCTTCAACCTATTTTGGATTTATGCAGCCTAAATTCCTATATTTGTTACAGACGGTTCCATATGGAAAGTCTTTCTTCTGTCCTTCCCCTTTTACAGAAAGGAGGCTGGTTTGCCACCCTTTATCTCAAGGATGTCTGTTTCCATATTACAATTAGGCACTACCATCGAAGATTCTTGGTGTTTAAACTATCTTACCTTTCAGCCTGTCTGTGGCTCCCAGAGTCTTCACAAAATGCATGGTATATCCGTCAGCACGTTATAGCCGTCTTTCCATACCTTGACGATTAGCTTCTTACAGCAACCTTGAGACAGGTTCTAGTTTGAGATGTCCAGTTCACATTGTCTTTACTCAAATCCCTTGATCTCATAGTGAACAAGACCAAGTTCAATCTCTGCCCATCTCAAGAGAATAGATTCATCGGAGCAATGTTTGATTCAAGGCAAGGCCTAGCTTACCTTCCTCAGGACAGATTCAAATCTTTGGCTCGAGCGATTCAAACCTGTCTCCGGCACAGAAGGATTCATACCCACTTGGTACAGATTATTCTAGGCCACATGGCCTCCACCACTTCATTAACCCCTTGGTCCAGACTTCAATTCCAATGGTTTCAGTCTTGTTTCCTGTCTGTTTTTGATCTCCCTTCAAATGTTTAAGGTTCCAAGAGCTGTGGCCAGGACATTACATTAGTGGCTGGATCCCAACAATGTGTGCATGGGCATGCCTTTCCGACCTTTACAACCACAGTTCACTCTCACTACTGATACCTGAATGGATGGTTGGGGAGCTCACTTGGATGGCCTCACCCTAGAGGGGGAGCTTCTTCACATCAGCACCCTTGAGTTGTTAGCAATGGAAAAAGCCTTGAGGTCCTTCGAATCCCTGCTTTAAAACCAAGCAGTACTGCTGCTCACGGACAACACCACCATCATGTACTACCTCAACAAACAAGGCAGTTGTCCAGGAAAGCAGCCAAATGGCTGATAAGGCCATCTAAGTTCCCAAACAAACAACCCCCAACTGGCAAAGCCAGAGCTAAGTAACGAAATCTTTGAGTTTAAGTGCAGTATCACAAGAGGTATTACCAAAAGAGTTTTCAAGAAGTCCAAGGTCCAGAGTATCAGATGAGGAGGTCAATAAGGCAGTCCAAGGTCAAGGGGTTCTGGATAATCAAGGTGGGCCAGCAGTCCAAGAAGCAAGGGTTCAAGAGCCAGAGCCAGAGTCTTTTCTCAAGAAGGTCAGATAATCACTGGCAACTAGACACACATGCTGCAACTGCCTAAATAGGCAGGTAGCAGGCATTTGAATGTGTCTGATTAGCAGCTCATTTCTGAAAAAGCCTCTGTGACCTTTGAAGGCCCTCCTTTTCGGCTTGATGCTCCCTGAAGGTAGGCACACTTCCCTGATCCTCCTCTATGTTCACAGACTTGGCCACAAGCAGACTTGGCTGCTGAACCTCCAGAGAGGCCCCAGACTCTGCTACAGCAGAGCTAGGGCCTGCCTCTGGCTCCCCAATTGCAGGCTCAGGTCCCAGAGGCTCTGGTTCATCCTCCGAGTCATCCTCGAGGCTGAGCATGTCAGCAGCATGAAGTCCCAAATGCTACTTGACCTCACTCTTTAAGCCTGGGAGTGGTGTATTACAAGACACAACATTCTGCCAACCTACTGAGCAAAGAGAACAAACTGGCAGACCGACTCAGCTGGTCCTCAGTTTCATGCCACAAATGGATGCTCCATCCCAACGTGATACAAAAACTGTTCTACCATTGGGGTTCACCCTGGGTCAGTCTTTTCACAAGCCATCTGAACTGTCAGTGCCCACAATTTTGCTCGAGGAATCAGATTCAAGGTTCTCAAGCAGATGCTTCTCTATTCAAGTAGATAGGTCATCTACTGTATACCACTCTTCCATTTCCACTCAACATTAGGGTCATGGTGAAGATGAGACAGTACAGGTTGGATGCTCTCCTGACCACCCCTTGTAGCCGAGACCATGGTTTGCGCCACTCCTACTGTAAGCCCACAGGAATTACCTCTGTCTCCTCTTGTGCCCCGATTGCCTTATCATGCACATTGGTTGGGTTCGACACTTGGATCTTGTTGCTTGGTGAATTCGAGTATGACATCGCTGCCCGATTCTGTGCAAACTTTCATACAAGCAGCTCACAAGCCATTGAAACAGAAGTCTTACCATTTCAAATGGACTAAATTTCTGACAGGCAAAGATCTGTCCCCATCTCAGGTTCGAGTTCCTCAAGTTCTGGAATTTCTCAAGTCTCTAGTGGAAGCTGGACTTTCCATTTCTTTGCCTGGTGGCTATCTGTGCTCATTACCAGTTCAGTGGTCACCCATCTTTCTTTCCAGATCCTCTGATTAAAAAGGATTAGTTAACCTCCATCCTCCAGCTTTGGCACCAAAACCGGCTGGGAGTCTTGAGTTGGTCCTCATGCAGCTTTCCAAGCAGCCCTTCAAACCGATGGCTACAGCTGATTTCAGACTTCTTACATGGAATACTACCTTTCTTGTTGCTGTCACCTCAGCTCACCATGGACCAACCTTGCCTTTGCTTCCAGAAAGACAAAGTTGTTTTGTGCCCAGACATCATCTTTTTGCCTAAGGTGGTGTCTTCTTTCTGTGTGAACCAGGACATTGTTCTACACACCTTGGCTCTGAATCGGACTACTGGTTCCAAGCACTTTTTGCATTTGCATGACGGCCAAAGAGCGTTTGCATTGTATATTGACCACACTTTAGATTCAAGATGATCCAAGAGACTGTTTGTTGTCTATTCAGATTCAAAGCTTGGACTTCCAGTCACTCCTCAACATTTCTCAAAATGGGTGACTGCTACCATTCATCTAGCCAAAAACTCTCAGGGAAGACTCCTGCAGCTCAAATTCAAGCACACTCTACCAGGGCGATAGCACCATCCTGTTTTTTCAGTGGAGTGCCCCAGAAGGTGTCTGTAAAGCTGGTCCCAGCCATTGACTTTTATCTCACACTATAGGCTGGATACCAGGGCAAGGAATGATGCAGCTTTTGGGAAGGTAGTGTTGCTTTCTTGCTTGCGCTAACATTTGTGTCATTGCATACTTTCTACTTGCATGTTTAATAAAACATTTTTTAGTTTCCTATACAGGGTGCTTGGTGTCATGACACTCCCTCCTTCTGTGACTTTAGCTTGTTAGTCAAACCCATTTCTGTGAATCACAGAGACCACAACAAAGAAGGACAGGTTGCTTGTCTGTAACTGGAGTTCTCTGAGTGGTCATCTGTGAATTCACACAAACTTGCCCATCTACCCCTCAGGTCGTGTCATGCTCTTGCACAAGTTCCCTCATTATGCTGCTATGTGGCGTCCAATTGGAACTGAGGGGGAACAGTAGGTGTATATATAAGGTGGGCAGAACTACAGCCAAAGTGTCTTCCCTAGCGATTCTAGAAGGTTTTGAATGTCTCTGCCCAGGCGCAGGGAAATCCATTTGTATGAATTCACAGATGACCACTCAGAGTTACAGGTAAGCAACCTGTCCTTCCACATGATGAACTTTTATGGCACATCTCTGCAATCTTAAGTTGATTTTATCATATAGCTGGGAACCCTAATTTTTTATATATTAGCTTGTTGTTGTATGCCTTTAAGTCATTTCTAACTCATTGCAACCCGAAGGTAAACTTGTCACAGGGTTTTCTGGACAAGAATTGTTCAGAAGTCAGGGCTCCCTTTAATATTAGTACAAGATGTAAATATTATACTTGCTTAGTAAACAGTCTAAATTGCCTTTCAAAAGCTATATGGATATAAGGTTTTTAAAAGAATTAATTGAATACATCATTAGTGAAAAGGCCAACAATATGCAAAATGTATATCTGCTTAGGGTATTCAACACTCCCACTACCAGACATTGTAATTTAGTTATCTGTTAATCATATCTCAAAGTTCATGCTTATTGATTTAACAGGATGATGATAAAAGCTTTAGACGAGCACCTTCATGGAGAAAAAAGTTTAGACCAAAGGACATAAGAGGGTTAGCTGCTGGATCAGCAGAGACTCTCCCTGCAAACTTCAGAGTTACCACCTCAATGTCTTCACCTTCTATGCAGCCAAAGAAGATGCAAATAGATGGTAAAATACAATGCATTATTCAAGCATGGTGATTATTTATGCCTGAGATTGAGTGAAATGTGTAGCTGAAGCATTTGCTGGGTGGGTGAGGCTTAATACATGCATGACTTGCAGTATTGCTTTGGTTTCTCAATTAATGTTTTGTGAAAGTTGTATGCTTGTAGTCTTTAAAAACTGGCCTTTAATAAACTCTCAATTAAGTAGACATTTATATTGTTTCCATAAGCTCAGTTAGGTTCCTATTTAGAAGTAGAACACATGTAAACATTGCTGTATGTACTTAATGAAGTATAGCTGCTATATATAATACATGGTGACCTTAAAAGTCCTTCATTCCCATTTGAATCTTCCTCCTCCTTCTATCCTGAACTCATTGAAGATCTGCTTATTTCTGTTGCCTTTGTGTCTTGATCCCTGTCTGTTGGCTTTGCAATGTACAGTGATGTTTCATCAGTACCACCCCAATGAAGACTTACTAGTTTTGGCCAAGTCCAAGAGAATTCTAATAATTCTGAGGATATATGAAATAAAAATGAAACATACACCTATTAAAAAACAAAAGCAAGAACACAACACCCATACCATGGCATAATCAGGAGTTCAGAAAGTATGATGCAAAGGATAGTGCTTTCTGCAACCAGCCACTTATTAGAATTTTTATTAATCAAAGAGGTGTTGCAGATTGCACCAGGCTAGATGGGGACCAGAGATCAGTTCCAGGGATATGATAGTGCCAGGAGTTTTTCTTCAGTTGATTGTCTCTTCCAAGCCTCCCCCCCCATATGGGGAGCAGCCACCCCATATTATGTTAGTGGTGAGAGCTATAGATTTGGATAGGCTTGAAGGGATCGCACAGATTATTACCATGTTTGGCTGATTATCCAGAAATTCTGTAATGAATAACACTGGAAGAAGGGGTTTCCATTCTGCAGCCCACCCAAAAGACCACATTTGGCAGACGTGGGATTCAGGGAAGCCTGTTGCACAATTAGAGATCTACACATGTCATGTTGAACATTACCTTGGGCCTGTAAAAATAATCTTTGTATAATACTGATAGATTATGAATGGCAGCCTTTCATTATATATTGGAATTAACATTGTAGTTTACAGATGGGGATATTTTTGTGTGTATGTTTGTGTGTGTGTATACACACATATATATACAGTATACACACACACACACACACACACACACACACATTGATTTCATTATATTAGTTTTTAAAATATTAAAATCTGTTACATAGTGCCCTTTCAAATTCCATAGAATTCCCCAGTATTTCCCACCCAAGTTGTGGTTAGCTCCTATTTCTGTTTGGGCTCTGGCAGTCAGGGAATACAAGAAAGAAATGACTTAGTACTGATTGTACAGGAATAGAGGTAGCAATATAGGAAGCTGACTTACATCAAGTCAGACCATTGGTGTGTGACTGGCAACATCCTTTCAGGGTTTTAGACAGGATTCCCCCCCCCCCCCCCATCCTCTATAGAGATGCTGTGGGTTGAGGTTTGGTTCCTCTTACAATTGTAATGGAGAGGGTGAAGATATCATAGGATTCAGCGGGTGACATCTACTTACAATATATACTCATGTATAAGTCTAGAAATTTTAGTCAAAAAAATGACCCAAAAACCTGAATCGACTAATCCACAGGTCAGTGTAAATTCTGGATTTTAACTCTTATTTTAATAATTTATTATTATTATTATTATTATTATTATTATTTTACCTGCTCCTCTGAGTGAGCAATCGGGGCGGGGTACAACATGTTAAAAACATATGCAGTTAAAATCCTCCAACATACCCACCTCCCTCCCCTTAAAACAGTATTAAACTAATCATAGTTAAAACAATCAAGTTCTAAAATACATGATCTTTCAAAATTCCCATATAGGCGGCTGGATAGGGGACGGGGGGGGGGAGGCCATCAGACGGTGGAAGATTAATTATTATCCGGGAAGGCCTGCTGGAAGAGATTCGTCTTGGTCGCTTTTTTAAAGCCTTCCAAGGTTGTAATAAGACGCATCTCATCTGGCAGGTCGTTCCACAGCCTGGGACAACAGCAGAAAAGGCCCTCTGGGAGGTCTGGGACAACCTAGTTTTTATAGGCTGAAGCAGATTCCTCCCAGAGTACCAAAGTGTATGCGGGGGCTCATATGGGAGGAGGCGGTCTCTAAGATAAGTTGGGCTTTAAAAGTCAAAGTCAGCACCATGTAGGGCTTTAAAATTCAAAGTCAGCACCTTGTACTGTGCCTGGAAACTGATTGGCAGCCAGTGGAGAGATTTAAGCACTGATGTTATATGTTTTCTCCTCGATGTTCCAGTGACTAGCCTGGCTGCCATGTTTTGAACCAGTTGAAGTTTCCAGGTTAGGCACAAAGGATTCCCCATGTAGAGTGTGTTACAGTAATCCAGACGTGAGGTGACCAGCACATGTACCACAGTTTCCAGGTCCTTTATCTCCAGGAAAGGGTGCAGCTGGCAGATCAGCTGAAGCTGATAACAGGCACTTCAGACCACCGCATTCACCTGACTAGTCATTTGAAGCGATGAGTCTAGAAGTACCCCCAGACTGCGAACAGAGTCCTTCGAGGAGAGTGTGACTCCACCCAGGACTGGAAGATGTATTCCCAGACCTGGTTTTGGGCCGGTGACTGTCAGTACCTCCGTTTTGTCAGGATTCAACCTCAATCTATTTTCCCTCATCCAATCCATTACCACTGCGAGACAGGTGTGGCCAGATGATCTGGTCATGGAGAAGTATATCTGAGTGTCATCAGCGTACTGATGACACTGAGCTCCTTGCCTCTGGATGATCACACCCAGCGGCTTCATATAAATATTAAATTGCATCGGGGACAGGATGGCGCCCTGAGGGACGCCACAATTTAGCTCGATTTTAGAGGAGCAACTGTCCCCGAGCCTCACCCTTTGGGACCTGTCAGAGAGAAAGGAATGGAACCACCACAAAGCAGTGCCTCTGATACCCATCTCCCTCAACCGGTCCAAAAGGATGGCATGATCTATAGTATCAAAGGCCACTGAGAGATCCAAGAGCACCAGCAGGGTCACACTACCCCTGTCGATACTCAAGCAGAGGTCATCTGTCAGAGCAACCATGGCTGTCTCAACTCCATATCCTGCTCGGAAGCCGGTTTGGAATGGATCATTTTAAAATGAGCCAAGCCCTGAAGAAAGGCAAGAATGTAATCTGTCCTGGAAACACTGACACACCACCAACAACAACAACTCTCTCATCCATCCAGCATTTAGTATTATCCCTGCTGGAATTTTGCAAGTTCTTTGGCATTATATTCCTTTGCTTCATCCTTTAGATCTTTTGCCCCTAAATTTTACTCTCAACGTATCCATATCAAAATCCTTCCCCCCCCCCCCCCAAAACAGACCTCGACTTCTACAGAGGTCAACTTATAGTCAAATATATAAAGTAATTAAATGTAGGTTTCAGAATGCACAATTTTTCTCACCATATTAGAATGTGATTCCAGAATATATAGCCAGTTACTTTACATTCTGTGTAGCTAACCTTTAGAACTGTTTGATGTTACTGTAACTGCATTCATATGTGATCCTAATACTAATTGCATGCCATATTCTGCATGTCTTCCTGATTGTTGAAATAGGCAATGTATCAGCAACACAAAGATTGGATTCTGCTACAGTAAGGACTTATTCATGTTAAAGCCTTTAATTGGTAAGTAAGACTAAAACACTGCTTATTAAAGTTAACACTGTACAAAGACAGAGAAAAATAGCCTCAAGTGACTGCTTTCTGTGGCATGCTGAAGACTATACTGAGCAGCTGGGATACAGAAGTGTTATCCTCTCAAACTGCCTTCCAGCCTTGTGAATTTACAAAGCAGTTAAGGTACAGACAGAGCATGTACACAGAGAAAATAGTTTGAATATAATACATATGCTTCTGTAATATTATTATTCAGTACAACAATCATACCTAGCACACTTTGGACCCCACGAAACCTGATTTCATTAAGCTTAGGGTAGTACTAGTGAGAGAGATCCCATGGTCTGAAATGCTTAAAGGAATGAAATTCATGGTTCATGGATGTTTCTTAAAACTGAAATATTGAAGACCCAGATGCAGACAATTCCAATGAGAAAGAAAAATGAGAGGTGTCTAAAAAAACGAGGGTGGATGTACAAAAAACTTTCAGATGAGATGAAGTTCAGAAGAGGCATGTAGAAGAAGGAGATCACCAAACAAATGAATAAAAACAAATGTCTAGCACGTAAAGGCAGAAAGTCCGGGGGGGGGGGGGGAAGGAACTGAGAATGGGACTCTCCTTCTTTGGAGATATTTAAACAAAGGTTGAATTAGCATCTTTCAGGAGTGTTTTAGTTTTATATTCCTGCATGATGAGTTGGACTAGATGAGATTTTGTGAGTCTGTGATTAGGAAGAACTTCCAGTTAGTAAGACTTGTTCAACAGTGGAGCAGACTACTCCATAGGTTATGGACTGTCCAGTTTGGAAGTTCTTAAAGCAGTTTGAATGGCTATTTGTCAGGGGTGATTTAGTTGTGGATATCTGCATTAGCAAATGGTTGGGTAGATGACCTTGGGGGTAATTTTTAACTGGACATTTCTAGGGACGGTTGGAGAAATTGGGCTTTAAATGTCATTGACGTGCATGTTTTGCTTTCTAATGAGCTGTTAAGTGGCCAAGGCCATGTAAGTCAATTAGACTTTCTTATTTCATAAGCCAACAGTCTTGTTTCAGTGCCTCCTTAAGACTTCTCAATATGGAAACTGAAGGCCCTGCTGCAGTCACCTGCAACACTTGTGGGATGTTTGTCTTTTTGCCTACAGATGTGGGGAACTACACCTGCACCAAGTGCAAGTTGGTAGCCCTCTTAGAAGAGAAAGTACAGCAGCTGGAGGCCCAGGCATCTGCACTTCAGCATCTTAGGGAGCAGGAGATTCTCATGAACAGAACAAACTGGAATGTCTTGGATGGGAAACACATAGAGGCAGTTGCTGGGGTGGAGGCGGTCACTCCAAATACAACAGAGGTAGATGCTTGGAGGAAGGTCACACGCAGAAGTAAGGAAACCAGGGAAGGTTCTGTGAGCAGCTTGCAGCTACAGAATCAATTTGAATCTGTCTGTTGTCAAGAATGATGAGGAAGGGTGACAGGGACAGACATCAGGGACAGAGCAGGAGAGCCTGAGAATAGCACGAAAGGAAACAGCCACTGCTAAGCCTAGGAGGAGGCGTGTGGTGGTGGTGGGGACTCCTTGCTGAGGGGTACCGAAGCAGTGGTTTGTGGGCCTGACAAGATGTCTCGGGAGATGTGTTGTCTCCCTGGGGCAAAAATCTGTGATGTGACAGAGAGGCTGACAAGACTCGTCAAGCCTACTGATCAATATCCCCCCTTTTTCTTTTGGTTCATGTGGGAACCAATGATACTGCAAGGCACAGCCTTCAGAACATCAAAAGGGATTATGAGGCTCTGGGTAGGAAGCTGAAAGAGATGGATGCACAGGTTGTCATCTCATCTTTTCTCCCAGTTGAAGGGCATGGTCCCGGAAGGGGGAAGAAAATAGTGAATGTAAACAGCTGGCTCCATAGATGGTGCTGTTAAGAATGGTTTGGATTCTTGGATCATGGGCTGCGGTTCCATGAGGGGGGATTTCTGGCAAGGGATGAGTTGCATTTCACGCCAGTTGGCAAAAACGTTTTTGCCAATAGTCTCAGGAGAGCTTTAGGCTGAGTTATGTGGGGGAGGGAGACAGTATTCTGGAAGGCAAAAGGGCTGGAGAAAATAGTCAAATTGACATGGAGGGAAGAAGGCAAACAGTGCAAGGACCCAACAATGGGAAGCAAAAATTTTTGCACAGGCAGCAAATAAAAGGGACCCAGGGTCTTCGATGTCTCTACACTAATGCACAGAGTATGGGAAATAAACAGGATGAACTTGAACTCCTAGCGCAGCAAAAGAAACATGATATAATAGGCATCACTGAAACCTGGTGGGATGAATCTCACGATTGGAATGTAGAAATAAAGTGTTATAACCTTTTTAAGAGAAACAGGCCAAACAGGAAAGGAGGAGGAATAGCATTACATGTCAGGGACATTTACACCAGTGAAAAAATCCAGGACATCAGTATTGAAGGCCAAGTGGAGAGCATCTGGATAAATATTAAAGGGGAAGGAAACACCAAGGATGTTACTGTGGGAGTCTTCTACAGACCTCCAAGTCAGACGGAGGAATTGGATGATGCTTTTCTAGAACAGATGACCACACACTCAGAAACGAGAGATGTAGCAGGGATGGGGGACTTCAACTATCCGAATATTTGCTGGAAGTCAAATTCAGCCAAATCGTCAAGGTCTAGCAAATTCCTCACTTGCCTCGAAGACAGTTTCATTGTCCAAAAGGTGGAACAAGCATCAAGAGGATCAGCTACTTTAGATCTTATCTTAACCAACAGGGATGACCTAGTCAATGGGGTGCAAGTGCTTGGATTCTTAGGTGAGAATGACCATGTTCTCCTGGAGTTTCTTATACAGTGGAGAGGAGAAGCCAGGCATAGTCAGACATGCACTCTAGACTTTAGGAGAGCTAATTTCAATAAACTTAGAGAAATATTGCGGGTGATCCCATGGTCAGGAATACTGAAAGAGAAGGGAGTTTGAGATAGATGGGAGTTTCTCAAAAAGGAGATACTGAAGGCGCAATTTCAAACAGTTCCAATGAAGAAGAAAAATGGAAGATGTCTCAAGAAGCCATAATGGATGACTAAGGAACTAAGTTTTAAACAGAACATGTATAAGAAATGGAAAAAATGGAGAAATCACCAAATAGGAATTCAAACAAATAGCCAGCACGTGTAGGGAAAAAGTCAGAAAAGCTAAAGCGCAGAATGAACTCAGGCTTGCTAGAGAGGTTAAGAACAATAAAAAGGGCTTTTTTGGATATGTCCACAGCAAAAGGAAGAAGAAGGAAACGGTTGGGCCATTGTGTGCAGAAGATGGCAAAATGCTAACAGGGAACAGAGAAAAGGCAGAATTACTCAACACCTTCTTTGCTTCAGTCTTCTCAGAAAAGGCAAAGGGTGCTCAACCTAAGGATAATGGAGCAGAAGACAGAATAGGGGAATTTCAGCACAGAATAAGTAAAGAGATAGTACAGGAATACCTGGTTAACCTAAATGAATATAAATCTCCAGGACCAGCTGAACTACATCCAAGGGTATTAAAAGAACTGGCAAATGTAATATCGGAACCATTGGCAATAATCTTTAAGAACTCCTGGAGAACAGGAGAAGTCCCAGCAGACTGGAGGAGGGCAAATGTTGTCCCCATCTTCAAAAAGGGAAAAAAAGAGGATCCCAACAATTATCGTCCAGTTAGTCTGACATCAATCCCAGGAAAGATTCTAGAGCAGATCATTAAACAGAGAGTCTGTGAACATTTAGAATCCATTTTCATAATCACAAAAAGTCAACATGGGTTTCAGAGAAACAAGTCATGCCAGACAAACTTGATCTCTTTTTTTGATAAAATTACCAGCTTGGTAGATGAAGGGAATGGTGTGGACATAGTATATCTTGATTTCAGTAAGGCCTTTGACAAGGTTCCCCATGACATTCTTGCAAACAAGTTTGTAAAATGTGGGCTAGAGTGTTAACTGTTACATGGATTTGTAATTGTTTTACCGGCTGAAGCCAAAGGGTGTTCAACAATGGCTCCTTTTCAACCTGGAAAGAAGTGACCAGTGGGGTCCCACAGGACTCTGTCCTTGGTCCAGTGCTATTCAACATCTTTATTAATAACTTGGATGACAGAATTGGGGGCATACTTATCAAATTTGCAGATGACACTAAACTGGGAGGAGTAGCTAATACCCCAGAGGACAGGATCAAAATTCAAAATGACTTGAATAGACTAGAAAGCTGGGCCAAGGCTAACAAAATGAAATTCAATGCAGAAAAGTGTAAGGTACTGCACTTACAACAGAAAAATGAAATGCACAGATATAGGATGGGGGACATCTGGCTGAATGAAAGTATGTGTGAAAGGGATCTAGGAGTCCAAGTAGACCATAAGTTGAACATGAGTCAACAGTGTGATGCGGCAGCTAAAAAGGCCAATGCTATTTTAGGCTGCATCAATAAAAGTATAGTGTCTAGATAAGGGAAGTAATAGTGCCTCTCTGTTCTGCTTTGGTTGGACCCCACTTGGAATACTGTGTCCAGTTCTGGGCACCACAATTCAAAAAAGATGTTGAGAAACTGGAGCGTGTCCAAAGGAGGGCAACTAAGATGGTGAAGGGTCTAGAAACCATGCCCTATGAGGACCGCCTTAGGGAGCTGGGGATGTTTAGCCTGGAGAAGGTTAAGAGGTGATATGATCGCCCTGTTTAAATATTTGAAGGGATGTCATATTGAGGAAGGAGCAAGCTTGTTTTCTGCTGCTCCAGAGACTAGGATGAGGAACAATGGATGCAAACTGCAGGAAAAGAGATTCCACCTCAACATTAGGAGGAACTTCCTGACAGTAAGGGCTGTTCAACAGTGGAACACACTCCCTCGGAGTGTGGTGGAGTCTCCTTCCTTAGAGATCTTTAAGCAGAGGCCAGATGGTCATCTGTCAGAGATGCTTTGATTTGGAGTTCCTGCATGGCAGGGGGTTGGACTGGATGACCCTTGTGGTCTCTTCCAATTCTATGATTCTATGACCAATATCCATTTATCCTAGAGTTTTGACAGTGAAAAAAAGGTAGCAAGAAAATGTTAACTGAGCCAAGAGGGAGTTCCTTTTCCTGATAAATCATTGATGCTGTGCAGGAGCCCATTCCTGTTATATGTGATATACATCAATAGTTTTAAGGCTGGTTTGTGAGTCCACACATAGTTGTTTATGTGGCCTCAGCATTTTCAGACTTCCACACAAGTCCAGTCATCACCAAATATAAATATTCTGTTTCAAATGTGCTGGTTTTTTTTTTCCAATTATGTACACACATGGTTGCTGAAGGAAGAACAGTAGCACTTTCCAATAGACTTGTCACTGCTTTGAAATTTCAGTCTAATATCTTTCTTACTATTGATCATCTGTTTGGGTCTAGTGAGAAAGAAAAGTATAGGCAGAAATAGATTGTATATCATCCTTTCTTCCTTTTTTCCTCTTTTTTTTGGGGGGGGATAATTAATTGCCAATTGGCATCGTGAGACGCCTTTACTGTCTTGATTGAAGCTATAGAAATATGCATTGTAGCATGTACTTTCTGATCTGTAGTGCTTGCCATTTTCTGTATCAGGACTTGATATGTTAATGCCTCCTGAATTTTTACTCTGAATCTAACAGGATTTTATTTCATTTTCAGTTTATCCCCACTATTTCTACAGATGATCGCAAGCATTTTGAACCCAGAAGACCATATTTTGGAAACAGCTGAAATCTTTAATCTGTTAATATTTGTTAAATCAACACTTTGAAATATTTTATTACAGAGTTTTTAATTAGCACATGAATTTGTGAGTACTATAGAGAAAGTATTTTAGAATTAAATGTTTCTTATATTTATGTAAGTGTATGTGAGTCCCATTACTTAACTTTTTGTTAGTATTCAATCGCTACATCACATTCTTGCTGACTTGTTAATTTTAGATTTTTCATCTGAATGTACTGTAATACTTGTACGTATCAGTCCCTATAAGCAGTATAGGGCTTTTTGTAAATTATGCATTTATTGTAATTATCAGTGATGGTTTTTAATAAAGTGAAGGTGAAAAGGATTTTGCTATCTTTGTAAAGGTATCATGACACCAAGCAGTATATATTTTGTCATTTGGAAAATGCTAGCTAGGTCTATAATTGAAATAAATCTGTTTTTTTCAGAGGAGCATATGTTTGTTAATAAACCAGGCATGGTACCTGATTCTATTTCTGTTTGTAACTGTACCTTTTCCACATAGCATATGATTTTAGTATGAGTTTATTTAAGTTTTCTGTTCAGTATAACCTGCTTTACATTCTAAAACATGGGAATTACTAGGACACTATAAAATGTGTGAGACCTGGTAAGGTCATTTTTAACTACTTTGTGTGGCTGTATTTGTACAGTCTATGTTCATTGACTGAACATAAGCCATAAATCATGGTATTTTCTATTAACCAGGGATAGCTCCTAATAGTACTCAGCAGGCAATAAGGAGCATTCTCTTTCTGTATTTTGATGTGAAAATATTTGCAGAAAGATATTGATGCAGTTCTTTTAAGTGGACCAATCACAATGCACTGCAGTCTCATGATGAGGTGCTGACAGCTCATGAAGCTGAAGCATATAGTGCAACTATTAAAAAGGCCTTACTTTTCATATGTCATCATCTTTTACATATTTATAAACATGTTTTAAATTCTGGACTGTTTTAGTGATTGATAGTTTTAGCCATTTCATACAGTATAGGTAGAAAATGCATCATTCACTTTTAAATAGCATCTTAAGAAGCCAGCAAGGAATAAGTTCAGATCATGGTGCATTATTTATTATGCAATAATATATACAGCATGTCTTTTCTGTTTTTGGTTTTGGCTTTTCTTAATTGTACAACTGAAATTCATTTTTTTTTCTATTAACCTTGTATGTGTATTTCTGATTATGTAACAAATTATGTACAGTCTAAGTACTTTGAACTATTTTTATCACAGTATTATTTATTGCTCTCTCTCTCTCTCAATAAAGTACTGAAGCATTTTTCCACTGCCAATAAAATGCTATTATCTTGTGGTGGATTTTCAAAAGCTTAAAGGTAATATTTCAGTTATTAATGCAAAAGTGTTTTCTAGTTACTTCTCCATTCATGCTTTTCTTTGTCTATGCATGAGTGGGCAACGTTTTCCCCCTCAAATCCATAGGCACTGGTGGGTGGCAGGCTGGGGCCACTGTGTCAGTGGCTCACTGATGATGAGCATAGCCAGGCCGAGGCAACTCCCTTACCCCCTTCTGCATGTGCATTCCATATAATATAAATAAGTGTATATATATGCATATACTTCCTCTCTACTACTTACATATGCACATATAAACACATCAGAACATCATTAGTATGTTCCCTCATCTCTGTCCCCCTGCCATTGCCCTTTTCTCAGTCACTGCTCCTTGCTTGAGATACAAATACTGCAGGGCTTCTAAACCTCTTTGGTGGTCACAGTCCCTTTTGAGAACATGATAGAAGCTATGGACTACTCTCCCATAAAAATATGTAACATTTTTACATACAGTTTATTCCTCAGTGGGATGGAAGTGACTACTTAAATATTTTTAAATGTTTGGGATTTGTTGTACAGATGAAAGGGGAAACCAAACGTCGGCACTCTGGACCTCAAGAAAGCTGATTTCTTACGGAAATACTGGGTGAGATTCCATGGTCAGAAAGATTCAAAGGGATGAGAGTTCATGATGCATGGAAGTTCCTTTAAAAGTGTTTCATGGCTATGTTTGGAAAAAGGAAATGGTAGGGCCACAGTGTAGAGAAGATAATGAAATGCAAATGGGACAGAGAAAAGGCCCAGCTGCTTCAGTCTTCTCTGAAAACAAAAACTGCTCCAACTGGTGAAAATAGAACAAATTATGCAATAAGGAGATGCTGCCGGAGTAGGTAAGGACATAATAAAGGGATACTAGCTACTCTAAATGAATTCAAATATCCACGACCAGATTAACTACGTCCAATAGTACTAAAGAAACCTGTAGGTGCAGTCTCAGAGCCACTGTAAATAATCACTGAGGTTTGAGTGTTGGACTATGACTCTGGAGACCAGGGTTCATTTCCCAGCTTGGGCACCTTGGGCAAGTCACACTCCCTCAGCCTCAGGGGAAAGCAGTGGCGAACATCCTCTGAATAAATCTTGCCAAGAAAACCCCATGATAGGGTCACCATAAGTCAGAAATGACTAGAAGGCACACAACAAATTCTTAACTACACTTACATAGTGTTTAACTGGAGCCTCACAGATCTTGATCCTTCTAGTGTGGCTGTTGTGGAGAAGTGAGAAATTGTGAATTCTAATTATCTTCTCCAGTAGTTGTCTTCCTGACAAACCTGTTTTCACATTCAGTACATGCAAGAGCATTATTATTATTATTATTATTATTATTTATATCCAGCCTCTCCCTGTTATGGATCGAGGCGGGTAACAACAAAACCAATATACAAAGTAAAAATGCAGATATAACAACAGTAAATAAAAACATAACAATAGCAAACCCCATCCCCCCTCCTTCCCATCCTAAAAAAGCATACAAGTCTAAAAACCAATCTGATCAAATAGGGAGAGCTAAGAGGATGAGCAGCTAAGTTTCATTATGAGGAGGGCAGTTTAGGAAGGCCTGCTGGAAGAGATCCGTCTTTATTGCCTTTTAAAGGGCATCTAATGATGTTATAAGGCGGATCTCCTCCAGCAGGTCATTCCAAATTTTTTGAGCAACCGCTGAAAGTGATCTCCGGGAAGTCCCCATCAGTCTGGTTTTCTTTGACTCAAGCCAGTTCTTCCTGGAAGATCTGAGTGTGCGGGAAGGATTATATGGGAGGAGGTGTTCCCTCAGGTATACTGGATCCAAATCATGTAGGGCTTTATAGGTAATAACCAGCACCTTATACTGTGCCCGAAAAATAATAGGCAGCCTGTGTAAAGATTTCAGGATAGGTGTGATAGAATCGAAATTTTATTTTCCTGTTACTAATCTGGCTGCCATATTTTGAATCAGTTGCAGCTTCTGAACATGGCATAAGGGTTGTCCCATGTAGAGCGCATTGCAGAAATCCAAACGAGAGGTTACCAGAGAATGTACAGCTGTTTCTGAGTTCTGCTCCAGGAATGGTCGCAGTTGGCTTGGGGACTTGGGGAAGGAAAAAAAAAATCAAAATTTCAGTGGTAAATCCTGAACAGGAAATCAATCTCCTGTGAGGAGACAAGGAAGATACATTTTGGCAGTTTGTTGCAGATTGTGGCTGTGTTAACTGTAGCAGAGTTGGTACCTACTAGTTCAAGTTTCCTTTTCCCTCTCTGATCCTGTTTCTCTCTGCAATATCTTTTAAATGCAAATGGTTCTTGGAAAGTATAAAACAGTCTGAATGATTTGGCAACAAAACAACATATAAAAGTAGTAACTGAAAAGTAAACAAACAAGCATTTGGTCTTTTGAGCTCATCACTGGAAAATCTGCATTTTATCTTGCTTTCTACTGAATACAAAAAAAAAAAAAAAGAGTCATACAATTGGAATAAAAAAACAGAGTCATAAATAGCCATCAGGCCCCCTTGCTTAGTGCAGGCTTTCCAGTTAAAGCATTCCCAGTAGGCAATTGTCCAGTTTCTTTTGAAGACCTCCAGAGAAAGAGACTTCACTACCTCTCTAGGCTATTGATTCCATTGCCAAACTGCTCCTATTGTCAAGAGATTCCTTGTAATGACCAATCAAAATATACTCTCTCGTAACTTAAAATAATTAGACCTGCTTCTACCACCTGGAGCAGCAGAAAACATCTGTATCTCCTCATCTCTACATCAGCCTTTGAGAGCTATTATGCCATCACCAAATCTTCTCTTCACCAGGTTGAACATGCCCAACTCCTTCATCCTTTTCTGTTCTTCATACCTTTCATCATCCTCATTGCCTTTCTCTAAATCCTCTCTAATTTGCCTATATTTTCAAATGAGGTGTCCAGTGAACACAGTACTTGAAATGAGGCCTGACTAGTGCAGACTATAGTGCGACTTATTTCTCTTGACTTGGAAATAGTTCTTAATTCTCTTTTGAAATGGACTAAAGGGCTCAACAGACAGCCTCTAAGGGGCAGCAGGATGCCACTCCTTTCCTAGCTGGTTTGGACTGCAACAGCCTCATGCTGCAGCCCCGATCTGGCCTTTTGAGGGCACAAAGAGGAGCCATAAAAAGCGGCACCTTTTTTGCATCCTCGAAAGGCTGCCATAGCTGCAGCAGTGCAGCTATATGGCACTCCTTCAATGCTGCATTGTATGGATGCAGCACCAGAGGATGCCGTGCACCATGTGGAGTGGTGCACAGCATTATTGCTGCCATAGGGGCAGAGTCAGGACATGCATCAGCTAGACGCGGCACCCTGACTCTTCCCCCAGGCTGGCCTTTCAGGCTGGTCTATACAGGGCCTAACTACAGTTAGCTATCAAAGATATGCCCCCTATTTTGAATAGTATCTAGTGGTTCTTCTTTTCCAACAGGTATATCTGAGTTTCTTCTGTGTTTGAACCTGAAATCTGTTTTTGTGTGATTTATTAGAAGTGGTCATGAAAACCTAGAAAACTACTTAGCAGCTGAAAAAGAAAGATTATGTCAGGTTCAATTATTCTGGTGAAGATACCCACACACCACTATTTGCCAGCCAGCAATTATTACTTTACTTAGGTTCCCAACTTTTCCTATGCCCCACATCACTAGGAAATACTCGATATGTTCACACCCACTACAAAAGTAAAATCACATTTGAAGATTAAGAAGTCTAATTTCTAATTTTGGAGCCACAAATTGAACCACATAAATACTGCAGGTGAACAAACTGAACTTTTTTTTTTTTTTTTTAAAAAAAGCTTTTAACTCAGTGCATAAAATACAAATCTAAATTGAGAAGTTGGATTCTAATTTATTGATTAAATTGTAAATAGTAAAATAAATCTAAATTGTGAACATAAAATTCAATGACTTCTTTGTTCCTTCTTCTCATTCATTATTTTGTCAAAACACACTGTTTCTTGCTGACTGTGATCTGCAGGTTTGCCTTTGGATTTAGATGGTTCCTACATTTTGTCTTGCTCAACAAAGGAGAACTGAATCCAGATTCACACAAGTATCTTTGTTGTACCCCCTGAAATTCATTTTCTGCCCCTGGGGGAGTGGGTACCACAAGTTAGGAACCCCAACTTGGGGCTTAAACATGGTATCAGGAGAGACATCAACAGCTCGACTCCGGCAGAGAGAACAGATAAATGGATGGGGACTTTGGCCAGAAAAATATAATGGAGGCTGATAAGTCTATCTGAATGTGATGGCCAATACTCACTGTCTTTGAGCTCAGTTGTTCTCAGAAGCTGTATGAACACTGCCTAATAGCCTGCATAATGGAAAGGGGAATCCCAGGGCCAGCATGAGGAAATGTGTACTACATTGGAATTTTTGTGGTTACAACTGTCCAGACTTCTGCTTTTGTTCTAACACAGGTAACCAAGGCAAAAACATAAGGCAAGTGAAGCACTGAAGGCAGGAGGGAAACACACTTTAAGGACCTAGTGAGCTGTAGGAAAGGATGTGCAGAGACTCTGATTAGACCCTATATGTTCTATATGTACAGAAGGAAAGTCACACTTAGAAGAAACATGAGCAAATGGAAGTTGAGGATAGAAACAAAAATTATAGGACTAGAATCTTCAACTGGATCTAAGTGTATCTTGAGAAATAATATTGAACCTCTTAATTTCAGCTTAAACTAATCATGTTTATATGCAGTTCCATCATAATGCTACTGTTATTTTATTTAGAATAAGCTTATGAATACCAGAATAAGGCTGAATCCTGCACTGCAAAGTTAACACTGTTTGATGCCGCTTTCAATGCTGTGGAATTTTGGGATTTGTAATTTTGTGAGATATTTAGTCTTCTCTGCCAAAAAGCTCTGGTGCCACAACAAACAACACATCCTAGAATTTCATAGAATGGAGTCATGGCAATTAAAATGATATAAAACTGCATTATATATGCAGTGCAGATTCTGCCTGAGTGTAAAGCAGAATATAAGATAGGGAAAGGGCCCCCACAAAAGTGTTAATAGAAGCTATCTGTTGTAAACTTTTTTTTTTTTTTGCACATTCATATCAAATCAGCATGGTACCAGACTCCTCATATTATAACAACTAGCAGATGTGCAGCAAGCAGTGGCATTGCTGTTGGTGCAGACAGCCCCAGGTGACACCCTAAGGGGAAAGTGACACCACTGTTCCTCAGATATCTACCTTTTGGCAGAAACAGGCTGTGACGCTTATCTTCTTCCCTTTTAAATGCTTTAAGAGATGGTGGGAGTGGGGTGAAGTTCAGTGGGAGGAGAAAAGAGAGGCCTCAGATTTTTAAAAAAAAATTATTTTAAAATGTCATGTAAAAACTTCAAATTTTAACCAAATCTTCACTATGTATATATAAATACATTTAGGTTGTGCATGTGATATTGTAATTTGAAGGTATAATTTTAATTTTGCTAATTGCTTATGGCACACTTATTAGCATTACAGTTGCAAAAAAGCATTACTAAGCATTCTGTATGGTGTGAAATTGGAGGAGGTCAATGAGGGGTGGTGGTGGTTACACCATGAGTTACTATACTGGGTGACACCAACCCTAGAGACACCAGTGGCATCAAGAATACCTAACAGGTAAGTTGAAACAACCCAACGAAAGCATTATATCCCAGCTTCAGCCACAAAAATGAGATAAATCACCAGGCTTATTGAGCTAATCGTCTCCTTAATCATCCTTCTGTTAACGTCTGACTCAATTGCCAAGCCAGATCTTTCTTGGGGCTGCTCTATAGGCATGTTTATCCCTCCTGTGTAATGGGCACGCTTAATAAGACACAACGGAGACCACAGTTACTACACATAAAATAGAAACCTGCTTTCACAGCAGTCCCTGCAAAGATCTCTGCTTCAGCAACCAAATCTTTAGAGAAGAAAGAAGAGGGAGGCAATAACAACAACAACAACAACTCAAGGATCGGGGTGGGCAGCATCTGAAATGGGGTTCTAAATATTAAGGAGGGATTGAAACAAGCAATGCTCATTAACAGAATTTTAAGGACAGATGTTAATATTAAGCATTCCTGGCCCTCTGACAAACCAGGTTCCCACTAGATTCACAGAAGTCTAACTCATCTGAGAGGAAGTTTGCACGTGGCCTTTATAAATGTTACTTCAGCATTTAACTGATAGGGAGCACCTTTAAGGAAAAAAGATGACACAAGCCTACACATAAATGTCTGCTCTGTGTGATAAACCAGGTGATTCATCCCATTCCTTTGGCTAAAGCTATCACGTAATGGTGAAACAGCCTTGTTTTGATTTTGCTTTAACTTATGTTAAATATTGTGTGTTCATTTTCACGTTGATTAAAAATGTTTTCCAGTTTGGTGAGGTTTTTAAATCTCTGTTTAAATATCTGATATTTATATTTTTATTAATAACTATTAATAAAAACTAAGCTATATGTTTATAAAAATAAACATATAAATATAAGATTTATTTTTTTAAAAAATATAAGATTATTTAAAATGGTTTAACAATTTATAAGATAAAAACACAAAATATTAAAAACATTAAAATTTATGACAAGATCATATACAAACCGTCCTTAATCACCAACTAATCAAAATCCATTGGGTGACCTTGCGCTAATCACATTCTCTCAGCCTCAGAGGAATGGCAAACAAATCTTGCAAAGAAACCCCCATTTTTGGGTTTGCCCTAGGGCCACTGTAAAATGGAATCAGCTTGAAGGCACACAGCAATGAACACAATAGTTTCAAAATATGCTGCCACAGATGCCTTGAGTCCCACTATTGGGGAAAAGGTGGGATTTAAATGAATACAATGAACAAATAAAAATAAACAAATTTAGCATATGACCCATACTACTACAGATGGTGTTCAGTTGCCGGTTCCATAAAAGGAATCAGTTTTTGTCTTCACATTTGTACTAAGCAGAAATGGGCAAATTATGCCACACTACAGATTGATAATCTCTAAATTGTGTCATACTAAAGGCTAATAATTTAGAAATTTCTCGCTGATGGCTATGCTGGCTAGAACTGCTGGAATCTGCAGCCCAACACTGTCTGGAAGCCGCACTTTACTCACTCTGCCCTATCCAACATTCATTATTCATTTCAGTTTCCTGTAGCAGACAGTATCTTTAACATACCCTAACAAAATAACTGTAAAGTTAACTGTATCCTAAAGGCAAACTTTGAATGTGCCATTTTATATAAGGGACACCATTTTACTATCTATTGTGTTTAATGGGACTTGAGCATCTATAGATTTTGGTATTCACAGGGGGTCATGGAATCAAAACCCAGCGGGTACTGAGAGGTTTTTAAATGAGGTGTGGACTCTATTTATGTGTTAAACATCTCGGTGTTTTATGTATTGTATTTCCCATAACTGTTTATGAATGTGACAGCTGGACAGTGAAAAAAAGTGGATAAAAAGAAAATAAACTCATTTGAGTTGTGGTGCCAGAGCAGAGTGCTGAGGATACTAGAGGGCCCACAAGACAAACAAATGGGTCTTAGAATAGACAAGGCCAGAAATCTCCCTGGAAGCCAGAATGACTCAAATGAGGCGGTTGTACTTTGGCCACATCATGAGAAGGCAGGATTGGAAAAGATAACGGTGGGAAAGGTGGAGGGAAGCAGAAAGAAAGGCTGCATGCCAGATGGATGGATTCTGAGGTCACAGGCCTGAATTTATAGGATCTAAGCAGAGCAATGGAGGACAGGGGTTTTTGGAGGTGTCTCATCCACAGGATTGCCATGGGTCAGGTCAACTCAGGGGCAGTTAACAACAGCAACAACAACAACCCTTGTGTGTTATCTGTGTTTCTTCTTTTGGTATTTCCTTTCAGCTAAGACTGAGATGTTCAGCTTGGGAGAATAAATATTGCTTAATTCTTAAAAAGTACTTTCCACACAACCCGAGGGCAGCTAACAACATAACAACAGTGCAGCATGCTATTTGGCTGAGGCTTTTTATCCTGTGAAGGGCAAAAGGGGGTTTCCATGGTGTTCAGAAAAAGATGTGCCTTTGGTTTGCTCTGCAGGCCAGGCCAGGCCGCCCCAGGCCAACAGCCCCTTGCCTTCTTTTCCTGGACACGTCCTACATTTCTCCCTTCTGTCCACAGAGTGATCCAGTGTCCTAACTGCAAAGGAGGACAAGGTGCCACAAAAATGTAGGTCATTCCAGAAAAAAATGGAAGACATGATGAAATACACAGCTAAAAAAACCCACCCCTAGAAATATAAATCCCTTCTTCTTCATCCTGTTCTGGATGGAGGAGGACATTTATGAAATTAGTTTTTTGTGGCTTCTTTGGGCTCAGAAGATGCCAGCCATGGATGCTGGGAAAACGTCAGTAATAAACTCTTGCAGAAGGCAGCCACATGGCCTGAAAAACCCACAAAAAAGCTATGAGTGCTGGCCATGACAGCCTTTGACTTCCCATTTATGAAATGCCTCCTGGACAGAAGGTTGGCATGGAGGACATGCCCTGGAAAAGGAGGACGCTGAGTAGGACTCAGGGGCACGCATTTACATTTAGGTGCCTTTTTAGCATTTATTTCTGGAATGTCTTCCATGTCTGCCTGTCTGTCCAGGAGAGATTCCAAAAGGCCCTCCACTTTTGAGCAGGAGAAGGGAGCAAGCATTGGCATTCCTAGTGGATGAGCTTTTGTTTTTTGGAAGGCCTTCTATGTCTGCCTGTCTCTCCAGCAAGGAGTCCAAAGGGCCCTCCATTTTGGGCAGGCCTAGGAAGGAGCAAGATCCTTTCCAGGCCTGGGAGGGAGTGCTTTAGGGGTGTGTTGGGCCTTGGGCTGCTGTCCCCCCAAAAACCTTTCCCTGGAGCATTTCCCACCCACCATGGGGCACTGCCTGCCTGCTCCTCCCTTGGCGGCTGGTGCTGGTGGTGGTGGTGCTGTGAGGAGGAGGGCTGGGGTCCAGAGGGGGAAGCCTAAGTCATTCCTCTGGAGCAGCCCAAGCCCTTCTCTCCCTCTCCTAGTCTCCTTCCTCCTCCTCAGCCTCTCCACGCCAGACAGACTCCACTGAGTCCAGCCTCCTTCCTTCTCTCCCTCAGTCCCACCTGATGATGATGATGATGATGACGCGCAGGGATGATGATGATGATGATGAAAAACAGGAAACGGGACTTTGGGAGAGGCGGAAATTGCAGCAGCAGCAGCAGCAGCAGAGCTGGGAAGAAGAACCAGCCCCAGAAGGAAGAAGGAGCCAGAAGGAGGCGGCCAGGGAAGAGGGCTGGAGGGGCCAAAGTGAGTGGAGACTGGGAGGCCGGCTGCTGGGGAGGCCAGGGACTATTCCCTGGCTGGAGGGGGGGAAGGGGGGGCTGGAGGGAGCCCCCCTGGCTTTGCCCTCCTTGTTGCTGCTGCTGGCCCTCCTCCTTCCTCTGGCGCCCAGGTGAGGCTGCTGCTGGTGCTGCTGGTGGCCCCACCTGAACCGGAGGAGGAGAGCCATGGCACTGCAAGGCCAACCAGCCCCCAGGTTTGGGGGAGGCTGCTGGGTGGGTGCCAGGATGGTGCCAAGGGGAGCACCACGGTGGGGGGACATGGAGGGCATGGCGCCCCATGAAAGCTTCTTTCAGAGGGAGGGAGGGAAGGAGGGGAAAGCCTTGCTTCTGAGGCAGGCGAAGAACTAGGGAGGCTGGAAGGGAGGAGGAGGAGGAGGAGGGCCCCTCAGTCTCGGCCCAGGCTCAGGGCAGCCTCTCCGTCCTATGGGGCCGCCTCCTTCCTTGGGCTCAGGGCCGGGCTCTGGCCCACTTGGTTGGGGGCCTCTTCTTTGTTCGGGGCTGGCGGCTCTCTGAGCCCAAGGACTGCGCTGAGACAGAGAGAGAGAGAGAGAGAGAGAGAGAGAGACAGCCAGGCAGCTCCTCCTTGGCCTTGCTTTGGCCTGGCCTTGCCATGCTATGCCATGCCTTCCTCCTCCCCTTCCCTTCCCTTCCCTTCCCTTCCCTTCCCTTCCTTCAGTCAATAACTTTCCCTTCCTTGCCTTTCTTCGCCTTCCCTTCCTTGTTTTGCCTTCCCTTAGCCTCCCTTGCTTTTCTTTGCCCTGCCTGCCTTGCCTTGCTTTGTTCTGCATGGCTTGGCTTGGGACCCTCCTCCTCCTCCTTGCGCTTCCTCCCTTCCCTTCGTCTTCATCTACTCTTGGCTTGACTGTGGGGTCATCCACTATTCCTTCTTTTCACGTAGCCTCTCCTGGTTAATCATTTGAGGGAAAGGGGAAAGAACTGGTTTTGTTTTGTTTTGTTTTGTGTGTGTGGTCCCCTTGGAAGTTTCTGGGCCAAAAGGTAGAGAGGCTTCTTATTTATAGCTTTTTCTTGTGGCAGTGGTGTGCCTTCAAGTTGTTTCCAACTCATATCAACCCTATCCTGGGGTTTTCTTGGCAAGATTTGTTCAGAAGGGGTTTGCCATTGCCTTCTCCCAGAGGAGGCTGAGAGAGTGTGACTTAATGGCCAAGGTCACCCAGTGGGTTGGGCATTGGACTCTGATCTCTAGAGTCGCAGTCCAATACTCAAACCGCTATGCCATGCTGGCCCCTACTATCTATAACAGGGATGGTGAAAATCTGAAGAAGCTTAGATGGGTTGTCAGGGGCAGGTGGAAGCAGCAGAGTGTCAATTCATTTTGTGTGTGTTCAGGAATGGTGGCGGCTTGTTTTTAGCCCAAAAGTGATCAACTAAGTCCTGGGAAAAGAACTGGGTAGCAGTGGCATCTCTGAAAAAGCCTTGGAGGGGGCCGGGCACTTTGTTTTCAGAGGCAATGGGTGCCTCGACTGGGACACTGTCAGGGCAGATGAAGAGTTTCCCTCTAGGGCTGCATTTACACTGCAGAGTTAATGCATTTGACAGTGCTTTAAGTGCCATGACTATGAAATTATGGGATTTGTAGTTTTGTGAAATATTTAGCTTTCTTTGTCAGAGAGCTCTAGTACCACAGCAAACAACAGATCCCAGGATTCCATAGGATGGAGCCATGGCAGTTAAAGCAGTGTCAAACTGCATTTATTTTGCAATGTGGCAGAAGCCTTGGTGTGATCAGCTATATTATGACAGAAAGGTATGGATCTAAAACGCTTATGTATGCTTGTTGGTAGCATTTCCATGTATTTATTTATAATACGATCACAACACATGAGGCAATGGAGGCCAGCGGTGGAAATGTCTATGATCTTGGACGTGCAACTTATTTTAGTGCTGCTCATCATGGATGTTGCAGATGTGATGTTCACGTCTATGAACCACGTCCAAACATGCTATGTTTCTTCTGTGAAATTTGGATGCAAGGGCTTCCTGTTCCAATTCTCCCCCTCATAATGTGAGAATATGTGCTGGAAAAGGAGTCAGGAGCACAATGGAAGTAGAAGCCTTTGTCTGGAAATGAATCATAGTTCTGAGCTATTTTGTTGCCTCTGATTCAATACGTTGAACAGTTTTACTAATGGGTTATTGCAGGAGGCAGAGGTTTGATTCCCCCAGGCAGAAATCTGCACAGCTCTGGGCTATCAGCAGTATCTAAATGTCTATATAAAATATAAAATGTTATTGCTATTAGTTGCATCAAGTCAACATTGATTTATGGCGAGCACAGGGTTTAGAGGCGTACAAGAAACTCTTTTATTAACAGCCTTGCTCATGTCTTGCAAATTCACCCTGCTCACGTTTTGCAGTATAATATAAAGCATAAACAATCATGGACAAAATGTGGACTTCCAGTTGTTGGACTGCAACTCTCAGCATTCCTCATTGTCATCTAGGATGGCTAGGAGTTGCAGTCCAGCCACTTCTGGAGAGCTGCTGTTTGGCACCCTGATATAATAAATGAAATAGTTTATTGTTTCTCGAAAGAAATGCTTTATGATGTGGTCACTGGCTTGGTTTCTCACTGTTTAGATGGGCACAGACATGTATGAAGACTGAGATTTCTTTTCTGTGCTCCCACTCCATGACTATTTAGGATTTTTTTTTCTCCATCCCATTTCTGTACATTAATTCCTAATAGCTAAGGTGCAACATCAACTGTTCCTCTCCTCCAGTTTTTCAGTCTTGCTTACAGTTAGTTTTGCTTGATTGTGCTTGGCTTCATTGTACCTGGACTAATGAGGGTCTATTAATATATTATATGGAATTATATATAACCAGGTCTATTATTATATTATATTATATTATATTGAATTATATATTATTAAATATAACCAACAGGCAGTTTGAGGCAGTCATGGTGCATGCTGCCCTATGGTCAAACTATGGTTTAGTGATCAGGACTGTTCTGCAATTCTCCATGCTTTTGTGCTGACATTCCTGTGATCCCCCGCCCCCGTTTGGGAGATTATTGTTAAGTCTGATTTTCCATTTTTGTTAGGATTTTGGTGCCAAACCACAGTTCTAAAACATGATCAAAAGCAAGTTTGCGAAATGCAATTTCAGCCAGCTATGCTTCACAAAAATGTTGCTGCTAGCATAATGCTAACCAAAGAATTGCTCTTTATAAGAACTGGCTGGGGATAGGGGAAATACTTTTGCAAGAGAGTGGGGTGGGTGGGTGGAATAAAAGGAGCACATGGTTTAATGGTTCATCAGCATAGAAATTCTGAAAGGAGCTTATGTGTCAGGATAGTTTATGCAGTCAGTTACTGTGCTCTGATTGAAATGAGCCCCCTGTTTACTCCTTTACAGATTATTTGCAGCTTCAGTTCCTGGCAGGACAAGCTGCATAGATGGCATAAAGGAGTGCTGAGAATCGTGTGGTCATCCAGATATTGTTGGACTGCAGTTCCCAGCATAGGTTTGTTGGCTAGTGCTGATGGGACTTTCAGTCTGACAGTATCTGCATTTCCACTTGATCCCCCACCCCAGCATAAGAGAACATCTTTAAATCATATGTGGCATAATGGATAGTATTGAACTGGGACTTGGAGATTCCAGTACATGTCCCCATTGAGCCATCAAACTCACCATGGGCCAGTCATTCCTTCTCTTTCCTTAAGGCTAACCTAACTTACTAGGTTTGCTGTAAGAATAAAGTAGGGAGAAGAGTCATGTACACCACCTTGAGCCCATTGAAAGAAAGACCAAATTATCTCTAGAGATGGAATTACTAATAGGTTGTTAAACTACTTGGAGAGGGAGGTATTTTTGTACCTGCCAGAGTCTTAAAATCCTCAGGGGAGGGCATTTTCTTGGTACAGTCACTGTCAAGGGTCTGTTAGGTGAGGACATAGGCAAGAGCCTTCTCAGTGGCTGATCCCAGGCTGTGGAATTCCCTGCCATGGAAAGCTAAGCTGGCCTCCTCTTTGGCTTCCCTGTTTTAGCAAGCAAAGACCTTTTTATTCAAATAAGCATTTAATGATAACTTAGGGACTAAACAGACCAGCCAAAAGGACGGCATCAGGGTGGAATGGGGGCATGGCAGCTGCAAGACGCACAACCCAATGCCACCTCCAAGCTGCTGCCATGCTGCCTGACTGACTGCCTTGCAGGCGGTGTTACAGCACTCCTTTGGCACAGTGTTCAGATAATGAATGCCAAAAGGAGCACCGGAAAGTGCTGTGGTGGCGGCAAAGGCACCCCATTTCCGGCTCCAAAAGGAGCGGCATCTTGCCGCTCCTTTTGGGGCCGGAAAAATGCCAGATCAGGGCTACAGCTCTGATCTAGTGCTCAAAGGGGCAACAGAAAGCCGCTCCTTTGGGGCTGTCTATTTTGCCCATTAGTTGCAGATAGTCTGTGTGCATGTGTGTGTGTGTATTTGTACATCTGTTGTATTTTTAATTTTATTTTTCTGTTTTTAAATGATTTTACACCTTAAAATTTAATCATGTTTTAATACGATATTTTGTTCCATTGTGTTTTACCTTTTATCATCAGATTTGTAGTTCTGTCTTCATTAAGCCTTATTTCAAGTTCCCCAGGTCTCATATCAAGAGAAAGGTGGGAATATAAAACAAATAAATAGGTTTATTTATTTATTTATGTTTAATTAGGGAAGGGGCTTTCTGTACAAATGCAGCAGATTTTCTCTCCTGCAGTACAAACTTGCATTAGGAGAGGGATGAGCAACTACAGTGGGTCTGGAGGTCATTTTCCTGTTAGGATCCTCTGGGTAGTACAGACTGCCAACAAATGTCAAAGAAAGAAAGGAAGAGAAAAGAAAGGGATACTGTAAGACCAGAAGAAGCTAGAAATCCACTTCAAGTTTTGAAAAAGAAAAGAAAAAAAAGTGTGTTCATGTTTAACAGTGCAGGGTTTCAGAAAGGTATATTCTTTCTCAATTTGGAAGCTAGCACTTGAATAATGGGCCAGCAAAGAATACAGGTGTTGCAGGCTATATGTCAGATGAAGCCAATTATAGAATTATAGAATTGTGGAGTTGAAAGAGACCACAAGGGCCATCCGGTCCAACCTCCTGGTATGTAGGAACTCACAATCAAAGGCAACTCACAAACAATGGCAAATCTCATCTGCATATTCGTTGTCTAAGAAAACCTTACAAAATTCACAGGGTTGCCATAAGTCCACAGGTGACTTGAAAGCACATAACATTGTTTTAACAATATGAATCTTTTAAAAATTGCAGTCTTTTAAAAAAAGGAATCATCATTCCTGGAGCCTTTCGAAACAGGCCCATACCCCCTGTGGGGGGCGGGAGGATGACAGAAGAAGATTGGTCCAGGAATCTGGAGGGGCTGAGAGCTGTAAGAATGACCTTCGAAGTTAGATATTGTCCACCCTACCCTTAGGAACTATTCAGCATCTGACCAAGATCTCCTGTGAAATAATTTGAGTTGACTTGCTACACTGTTTCTCACATCCTGACCTTGCAAAATAGATTCTGCTCTGCACACCATGTACTGCCCCGCTTTCTTTACTGCAGGCTGGATGAAATATATAATTTTTTTTACAAAAAAGAAAAATGGGGGAAAACGTGTCAGTTTGCTGCTGAGTAAGTAGGATGAAGTATCCAGAATCTTGGGTTGTCAGAGTTCCCACTCCCTGAGTCTGTGGCTTTCTCTCCCCTCTTCCAAAAATTTTATGTGAGTCAGTGACTCACATGGATCAGCATGGATAACATTTCTTTTCAGCTTAGTTTGAAAGAAATAAGCCAGAACAGCAAACTTCATAGGAAACATTTAAGCTAACCCTGTCTAATGGAAAACTAGAAGTGTTTCAGCTAGAATGGAAAGCCTGGTAAAGTGTTAAAATCGGTGCTAAAGTTTAGAAGGCAAGAGATGCTGAAGTTCTGCATAGTACTTCTCTGATAATCTCATTTAGACTAAGGTGGGGAATGGTGGTTTTTCAGGGGCCTATCCACACAATGTACAAGGGGGTATCATAAAGTTTTAATTATCACCTTTAAAAAATTTGTCAGAAAGTTTGTTTTGATTTGTAGTTGTTAACTTATCTCTGTGTAGCCACCATCCAGATTTACACATTTCCCCCAGCATTTCTTGACCCTCCAAATACTAATATTCGAGAAGTCTGCCGATTGCGCCTGATGAAGATTTTACACTTTAGTCACTTGTGGCACAGCCAGTCACAAAAATAAAGGACACAATGAGTTGATTTTCTAAGTAACGTGCACTTTGGGACCAATGATGACACTGACAAAATTTCATCAATATGCCATAATAACTTCCGGGTGATCATTATTACCAGTACTTTACGATATCCCCTCGCAAGGCACAATCTGCAGACTTCTACAATATCAGGAATTCGGAGGGTCAAGATATGCTGGGGAAAATGTATAAATCTAGATTAGTGACTACATAGAGACTACAAATCAAAACAAACTTTCTGTCAATTTTTTAAAAAGGTGATCATTAAAACTTTACGATACCCCCTCATAAGTATAGCTCTGTGCTTCCACTTTAACTGCCATGATTCCATGGTTAGAGAGGAGTATTTACCAACTACAAACTTCCATCAGTGCTAGGTGGCATAGCAGAATACTGAGAGATGATGTAAGGCCTCTATGTTCCCTGCTTTTGGATCTTTGAACGTTGATGGCCCTTGTTGAATTTTAGACAGTTAATGTGTAATTGTGAACATGTTTACACTGAGTTCAATGGGATTTATTGTAGGGTAAGTGTATATTGAGTTATGTGTGGATAAAAATATTAGGGGTTTCTTTTTGAGGTTTGTGGAGATGGGGTGGTGTTCCGGGGAGGCAAGGATTTTTGCCAGATTTATTCTTATGTTTTTACTTAATGTAGTGGCAGCCTTTGTTAAGAGCACATGCTGAGTTTCTTTTTAATAACCTTTCTCCTCATTATTTTAGTTTATAGCAATATTTATTGCAATTTTGTCTTCCTGTTAAATGTGAAGAGATGGCTTGGCTAAATGGTATTGCTCATAAAGTGTTGCCTCTGAACAGAGCTACCTTTCAATAACTCAGAATGTGTTTCAGATGAATGAATGGGCAAAGCATATGTATGTGGACACTTAACCAGAGTGAACTTCCTTCTTTTCTTTGAAATGATGCCAGTGACTATTTCTGGTTCTCGAATAATGGCAAGAGGATTTTAAAAATATAAATGATTTCTTCTTTTATCCCAAATTGGCCTGACAGCTTTGCAGTAGTGTGCATTCAGTTAAACCAGTTACTGCTGATGGATATTTTAGATGTATATTTTATTATAACTGGCTTTAGTCGAAGTTCAAATTCAATATTTTGTTACTATGTTGTTGTGTTTTTATCATGTACATAATAGACTGGGCAAGGCCACCTCCAAAGTCAGCTAAAACTGGTTGAATTAGGAGTAGGCAGTCTGGTGGAACTGCAGAATTTTTTGGCTACAGCTTCCTTAATTCTTCAACATCAGCCATGTTGGCACAGGCTTATGCCTACCACAGAAATATATAAGTAAACACTGCCATTGTTATCAGACTATAATCCTAGTGAAACCAGTGATTTCATTTGGTTAGTAGGCACAGATTGGAGTCCAAATAACAGCAACCCATGAATGTTTTGTAAGATGGTGGATGAAAGTGTAGAATCTTACATTTTAATCTAAAGTCATTAAGGTTTAGAGCCAGCTTTGTATAGTGGCTTGAAGTTCGGACTATGACTTTGGAGACTGGGGTTTAGATCTGCACTCAGTCATGAAAACCCCCTGGGCGACTTTGTGCAAGTGACATCACTCTCTCAGCCTCGGAGGAAAGCAAGGCAAAAACCTTGGCAAAACTTTTCAAGAAAACCCTATGATAAGTTCACCTTAGGGTCACCATGAGTTGGGAGTAACTTAAAAGGTCGCAACAACAGTGATGTTTGTTCTGATATTTCAGATGTGGAAAGCAACTGCAGGCCACACCATAACTGTCAACCAGGATGATGGTGCTGATGACTGGGAAACAGATCCTGACTTTGTGGTACAGTTACAAATTATATTTTAAGCATTAGTAATTGGGCAAACAAGTGTAACTGCTAGTCTTAATTTGAATGTTAATGGGATACACAAGCAATACGTGGCTTGCTACGAGGGGGTATCCAAAAGTTTTAATGATCACCTTTTTAAAAAATTGACAGAAAGTTTGTTTTGATTTGTAGTTGTTAACTTATCTCTATGTAGTCACTATCTAGATTTATACATTTTTCCCAGCGTATCTTGACCCTTGGAATACCTGATATTGTAGAAAACTGCAGATTGCGCCTGATGAGGATTTTACACTTTAGTCACTTCTGGCACAGCCAGTCACAAAAATAAAGGATGCAATGAGCTGATTTTCTCAGCAAAGTGCACTTAGGGACCAATGATGACACTGACAAAATTTCATCAATATGCCATTATAACTTCCGGGTGATAATTATTACTTACGATACCCCCTCGTTAGGCGCAATCTGCAGACTTCTACAATATCAGGTATTCATAGGGTCAACATACACTGGGAAAAATGTATAAATCTAGATAGTGACTACATAGAGATAAGTTAACAACTACAAATCAAAACAAGCTTTCTGTCAATTTTTTAAAAAGATGATCATTAAAACTTTTGGATACCCCCTCGTAAGTCAAACTTTGAAGCTATGGGGTGGAGATTGCATGTGTATTTACCCAATAATATATAAATTCTGTTTGGGGTTTTGTCAAGTTGAATATGGCTTACTGAAGAGGGTGGAGTGTGGATAGGAAAGGGAGATAGAAGGGTGGAACTTGATTTAAAGTCTCTATTGCTGAACTGAATTGATACATCCATTGTTACTGTGTAACTTTTTCTCCATGATGTACTTTACAGAATGATGTGAGTGAAAAGGAACAACGTTGGGGTGCTAAGACTGTGCAAGGATCTGGTCACCAAGAACACATCAAGTAAGCCTCTTCTTTCATTGCTTTGAAGCTGAGATTGTAGGCAGAGACATCACTAGGCAAGAGCGGGAAATGTGGGCCACACTAAATGACATCCCTGTCAGTGTTGCCACTGACTGTATGTGATCTAGTGATAGTTATGGAACATTTTCCATTTACTAGGGGCCTACATTTAAGTGAAATGGATATGTTGTTTTAAGCCAGAGCTGTTTACCAGGGTCATAAATCTTAGGTCACATGGGGAGTATCATTAGCTCTAATGGCAGGTAGCATCCCAGCTGATACTCCCCTTAACTTTGGATGGAGCTAAGGGAGAATTTAATGGGGCGAGGTTTCTCTATGAGGAGGAAGAGTTTAATCTTGCAGTCTTTATCTTACAACAATGTTGCTATAGTTGTCACTGTTAGTACAGACCTATTTTTTTCTTTGTTCATGCAGGAGTTCAGGGTTATCAAGTCAGGATTTTTACTTGATCTGTCCTGAGGAGCTGGGGATTGAAGCAGAGACTTTCTGTGCATGCAAATATGAGCTCTCTGTGAGGGCTTTTTATCTTTAAGATGAAACACAGTTCTCGTGCTTACCTTAGTTACAAATTACAGGTCTTCAGATCTTCTGGCCCAAGTACTGGACACGGTAGTGATTTCTAGTTCCTTGTCAAGAGTACAGCTTAGATTGAGGCAGTGGCAAGTCAAAAACATAGTAGGATCAAAGTGTAGTCATGTATCTGAGCAATAACCAAATGAGCTATGTAGTCCCATGTAGAAAACATTCCTATAATGGGGGTTGAAGGCTTTGAAAGCATTAAAGGTGGTTGTTTGGGGGTAAGGGTAGAGCACAAATGTTGTTTGAGAATGTGAGCCAGTTGAAGAACCAGTTTTCCTACTGTGCTTTTATTAGCTTCTTTTTTTGCTTCAAAATATAGCTTGGGAAATTTTGTGGCATTTATTTTCTCTGAAGGTCATATTAAAACACACAAAAACACACACTGTGTGACTTTTTTTAGTTGCATTGATGATGACACTGTACATATAGTCTAGAAGGTCTGTATCTGGATTATTACAATATTTTGTAAAATCAGCTATTTGTGCACAGAAGCAGCAATGCATAGTGAAGTATTTCTGGCCCAGATGGTGGAAAATGATGTCCTTTTAATGTACTGATATATTGCAAGTTACTAAGTCTACACATCAGGAATACTCTCTCTAGGTTTGGTAATTCATGCTCAAGAATCAGGAAGAATCAGACTAGACACAAACACCCAAGTCAGCTAAGAGAAGCAGATAATATGAATGGGTTCCAGCACTGTAAGATAAGTTTAATCAAGAATAGTGTATCCCCTGCTTATAATTCAGTCAGTTTCAAGAGGACTGTTTTCACCATGCATCTTATCATCATTTCTCTTCTTTTGGGGATTGTCCTAACCAGCGATAAAGAGGTTGGATGTTTAAAAGTTCACCCAGTTACATTTATCCTTGTATTGGTTAGTCCATGAGATTAAAACAGAGTGGGAATCATGCAGCCCTCATGAGGTTATTTAATCACAACTCCCAGCATGTCTCCCTATTGACTATGCTGGCTAGGACTGATATCTGGAGGGTCATATGATTCCCAGATCTGCATGTAACAATAGTTTAGTGCTGCAAGAATAAACCTATCTCCTCCTCACTCCAGGTTTGCATTCCTATTTTCTCCTCTCGTACAGCCACAGCAAGGAATTTGAGAGCTTTTATTTCTCTTTAGCATTTACTGAAGATCAGCATGTCCCCCAAAGCAAGATAAACTCTAGTTGATTCTAAGAATAGCTAATGAAATAAGCCATCGTCTAAGCATAGTTTATTAATCTGTGCTCTGGTGGCGCAGTGGTTAAATGCCTGTACTGCAGCCACTCACTGAAAAATGAGGCTGCGAGTTCAATACCAGCAAAAGGGCTCAAGCTCGACTCAGGCTTGCATCCTTCCGAGGTCGCTAAAATGAGTACCCAGATTGTTGGGGGCAAGTAGCTTACAGTTGTAAACTGCTTAGACACTGCTTAGGCGGTATGAAGCAATATATAAATGAAGCTGTTTGCTTGACTGCTGTAATCCGCTTTGATTCCCCACAGGAAAAGGCAGAATAGAAATAAATCCTATTATTATTAACCACAGTTAAGGATTACTACAGTTTATGGTTCAAATGTTATATAAAACTGCAGCTAATTGAAAATGGAAACAGGAACACTTGTTCACCTCACAGCCATGCCACAGGGGAAAACAAGACTATGAATTCAGCAGCTAGACACATTCTCAGAATGTTCAGTAAACCATAGTTTAGCATTTTAAGACACATCTGGTGTTTAATTGAATTTTGGGTTGGGTTTGATAATTCTCTTTAGTGCAGAATTTAATTTAAAAGTTAAAAGTTAAGGATAAAAATGGCATAAGTAGGATGATGAAACTAGTATCTTTGGTGTATTTTATTCATAATTTTCCATTTCTCTTCAAAAGCATTCATCAACTGAGAGAAAATGTATTCCAAGAGCACCAGTCTCTTAAAGAAAAAGAACTCCAAACAGGACCAAAAGCTTCTCATGGTTATGGTGGGAAGTTTGGTGTGGAACAGGACCGCATGGACAAAGTAAGTGCAGAAGAATCTGCGTTGCTGACTTGCTCAATACGGGCTTGATGAAACAAGTCATTGGAAGTTATTGTCATATTTTCTTGAAATCCGCCACATATTTGTCTCCCATCTCCTTTTCTTCTCTCTTTTTCCATCTCCAAGGATGCTTTTATAAAGTGCCTTCTTTGATTTGAGGGATCCTGATTAGTGAAAAATTTGGCCCAGTTTGGCAATCTGTCTTGCCTTTTATTTTGTTTTCTGAATATAAAATAGTAACAGTAGTGTGTGTCATATACTGTTCCTTCTTGTTTTCTTCTGGGAAAGTAGTATTTCCTGTAAAATTACTAAAACTGAGTGGGGGGGGGGGGACTTACCCTGTTTCCCTTTTCTCCCATGCCCAACATAAAAACCACCATGCGGAAATGGTAAACCACACACTTGAAAAGTTGCTCTTTGATAGAGGATAATATATATTTAGCTCTTTTCTCTCTCTTCTGCCCTGCAGAAATAAGAATGTGGAGACCAAATGTGGAGGAAGTTGTAAAAGCTTGATAGAGACTTTGGTAAAGGAAAAGCATCTGTTGGCTTCCTATGTAATAGTCACATGGCACAACACAACACAGTGCATTTGAGAGGCACAATCATTGCCTCAGTGCACTTTCAAATTGGATGATGTTTGTTTAGTTTAGTTTTTTAAAAACCCATATATGGGCCTGAATCCAGTTGTTTGTCCTAGAAAGATCTGTTGATCCAATTATTGAATAGTATGACAGTAGTTATGTAAGTTCCCCAAACCAAGGGATATACTTTGTTTGGGACTAGTAATTGGATTTAGGCTGTGATAATTAATAGTTGTTTGGAATAGGTTAAATTTTTAGTGGTTAAGGGATTTCCCTGTGTCCTCTTGCATCTCCAGCCAGCCTATCTTTAGGAATATGAGTAGTGTCATTGGTCAAACTTAGGAATACTATCTAGAATCAACAACAATCCTGCATGGTGGAACTGCTCCCATTCCTTCTTGTTCAGCTCAGTCTCAGCCAGGATAGCCCATATTTTATAGGATGTCCTTGAAGTTTCTTGAAAACAAGGGGCAAATCCCTGCACTTTCTGTTCCCAGGAGTCCAGAGCCAAAAGAATACTATGTATTCAGGAGCAATGATCAAGCAGCCAGATGCTGGATTTAGAAGCAGGGTCTTCCTAATAATATGTACATACAATTATATGGAGGTGGATTTATTTACAGAATAAAATAGTAAAAGAGGCATTACAGACAAAGCAATTAAAAAACAGAAAAGTGAGAAGGATTGAAGAATCATCTGAATAAAATGGAAACATTAGCTCTTATATGTACCAGATATATACACAGCAAGAGTTGAGTCCATAGGATCCACACAGACAAAATGATGGATCCAGAAGGAGGACAGTTTTAGCAACAAAGAAGATACATTTGAATTTATAGGAAAAACTGCTGAAGTTCAGGCAAGCACAGTTAATAAATCCAAGCCCTTAAAAGCCCAAACATTTGATCATCTTAGCACACAAAAGAGTATATTCCAAAACAAATGAAATATTTTGTTTGTAATGACCAAGGCCTTGGAATACTCTTGAACCACTCACAAAAGAGAGAGTAGAGGTTTGAAGTATTTCAAAGTAACTTTTCAAAGAATATGTGCCCACGTTGTTGGACAAGATTTGTTCTGAAGGTGCTTGCTTTTGCTTTCTTTTGAGGCTGAGAGAGTGTGACTTGCCCAAGGGCACCCAATGGTTTTCCATGACTGAGTGGGGATTCAAACCCTGGTCTCCAGAGTCACAGTCCTGCACTCAAGCTTCTCCACCACACTGGCTGTCGTATGTGCTCCACAGTTTTCAACTCAATGAAAGCTTACAGGAGACATAGAGCTAAAGCAGGATTTCTTCATGACTGCTGTTCCAACTTTCTATATTACTGTGAATCAAGAGCCAACATGCTCTCTGTAGCTGATACCTGTCTTGGCTGGAGGAGAGAAAGCATTTAAAGCAGTGGTCCCCAAACTTTTTCAGCCTACCAGCCCCTTTCATTTTGGGCAGCAACCCTTGTGTCCCTCCAGTGCATATTTTTTTGATATTTGTCTACTGTTCTCTGTATAGTTGTGCTGACCACATGACCAGAGAATTGCCTCTGACAATACTGGCTCCCTCAGCTTAATAGTGGAGATGAGCATTGCCCCCTACAATCGGACACAATTAGACAAATTTGTCAAAGGAAAACCTTTACACCTTTTCTACTTCAAATTAAAAAAAAACTTGGTTGCTGCTCTCTTTGCACCCAGTCACCTTGAGAGCAGCAACCAAGCAGCTGGCTGAGCAGCACCCAAGAAGCTTCTTGTTTGTGCCAGCCTTGCAGCTAAGGCCGGCTCAGGTGAGAGGCTTCTTGGTTGTTGTTTGACTGGCTGCTCAGTTTCTGCTTCCTTTGTGCCCTGTCATCCTGGGAGCAGCATCTGAGCAGCTGGCTGAGCAACGACTGAGAAACCTCTCACCCATGT
Source organism: Urosaurus nigricauda (assembly GCA_034509955.1). Classification (NCBI taxonomy): domain Eukaryota; kingdom Metazoa; phylum Chordata; class Lepidosauria; order Squamata; family Phrynosomatidae; genus Urosaurus; species Urosaurus nigricauda. Next base: position 84,948,431 of record JAOEGL010000001.1, on the reverse strand, counting down.
CAGCTTTGCAGCAAAGGCCAATGTGGATAAGAGCCCCTTATCTGCTGCTTAGTCAGCTGCTCAGTTGCTGTTCCCAGTGAACAGGTGCTAGGGAGAAGCTTTTCCCTAGAGAGGAGGGACTCTCAATCCTTCATCAGGATAGAGAAAGGTGCAGTGGTACATATGTAGGGGGTTTACAGTGGCCACATGCTCTGAGTAGGAGAGGGAGAAATTTTAATTACAGGAGCTGCTCCAAGAATAAGGACTTTCCTCAAGAATTGAGAACAGATTTTTCTTCCCAGAGACATGTCTTCCCCACACAGCTTCAGGTATCCACTCTCCCACCAAAAAAAAAAAAAAAAAAAAAAAAAAAAAAAAAAAAGTTTGTTCTACCTCTGTCTGATGAAAGAAAGCAGGAGCAGCACTGCAGCTTTAAACTGCCAGCCAAGTCCTAGCAAAATTTACAAGGCTCAGGTGGGATCCCAAATCTTTAAGCTCCTTTTTGCTGTCACTTCTCACTCACCACCATGTGCTCTAAGTCCAGTCTGTCCCAAAATGGTGCTGCCCTGAGTCTCAGATGCAATGCCCTGTGCCCAAGCTTCACACAAGTTTCTCAATTGCTACTACTAGTGAAAGACACCGATAAGAGAGTGAATTCACACGAGCACACAAAGAGTGAGAGACACTACCACACAAAATGATCAGCAAGGCTGTATGGTGGTTTTCTGGGGATGCTGGAAAGAGGTTTCAGCTATCCTCATCCCCACCATGGTCCTAAAGGCTGCTGGTTCCCCTTGTCTTTCCTGCCCACCAATACTTGGACTGAAGGCCCCCCTGCTGCCCCATTTTTCCCTCACCACCCCCAGAGGGTGCATACTGCCCACTTTGGGAATCACTGATTTAAAGGAACAGTTGATGTCCCATGAGAGATTTGTTTGTGGTAATTTTATTAGCACCTTAAGTATATTTTGATTTTGAAAATACTATTCAAAAGAGAGAGGAAGGAAGGGAACTGTTCAAATATTCAGCACACTTTCAGTATAGTAACAACTGGATGGGGTTAGTGTCTCAGCCTTATTCTCCAGCATGTCATTGTGAAGACACAGTAGGAGATCTCCAGATTCAAATGTGATCGATAAGATTTGTCTGGAGTACCTACTACTTTAATATGAAGCATTTATCTGTGCCGCTCTGGTTGTCCCCAATAAGGATGGTGCCCACTGTGACATATTCAGACAGGTATTTCTTTCTGTGTAAGACTGATTGGAATGTTATTCCTTATGTAGCGTATACTTTCTGTAGTTTTTCTAAGTACTGGGATTAAACATTTATTTAAACAATAATGGTCCAGTTAATTGTAAATGCCGTCTTAGTTGAGCAAAAGATTTAAATCAAGCTAGCTGGAGAATATGATACTAATAAAGGGGATGATTTGCTCTGCTTTCGGTTTTAATCTAAACTCTACTTTCATTATAGCATTGAGATTAACATCCAACTGTGTGTACTATAATGTTGTTTCTTTCAGTCAGCTGTCGGGCATGAATATCAGTCTAAGCTTTCCAAGCACTGTTCCCAAGTGGACTCAGTAAAAGGTTTTGGTGGAAAGTTTGGTGTGCAAGTTGATAGAGTTGATCAGGTAAATGAACAAATTATTTTATGCTTTTCCAGAATAAACCTTCAGTTTCTCTCTCCTAAGTTTGTGTAATGGTGAGACCAGCTATGTGTAAATTATTTGCCAAGTCACTCTTGTTCTCTCTGTGTCTGGTTTGTCAAAATTCAACTGTTGCTTTATTTCTGTTGCATTTTACTTTTTCAGGATAGTAAAGTGAAGTGTAAGAATGCTTAATCTGATAGACCAGCATTAAAACCCCCACAATAGGAGCCCTCGTGGTGCAGTGGTTAAATGCCTGTACTGCAGCCACTTACTCAAAACCATAAGGTTGTGAGTTCAAGACCAGCAAAAGGGCTCAAGCTCGACTCAGGCTTGCATCCTTCCGAGGTTGCTAAAATGAGTACCCAGATTGTTGGGGGCAAGTAGCTTACAGTTGTAAACTGCTTAGAGACTCCTTAGGCGGTATGAAGCGGTATATAAATGAAACTGTTTGGAGTTTTTTTGTTTTGTTTGTTTAACAGTACATAGTTCAGTTAAAGAATATGTAGAACTGAATATACAGGACTGATTTGGTATGCTGCAAACTCAACCAAGGAGATGGTCCTAGATATATGGAGGAACTTGTAGCAAAAACAATTAACTAAGATTTGATGGAAATTGTGAGACAGAGTGTAACAAAGAAGGAATACAGACTGACAGTTTCCACCAGCCTCCGTTAACAGTAGGGCTGAAGAAGGGCTGGGCATTCACACGCGCCCAGCCCTTTTTCCTCCACGAGGGTGCTATCTCGGTGCGCACCCATTTACACGGGGCACACCATGATGATGTCCCTCATGTGCAGTGCCCAAACAGCGCTGTGTATGAGGGGATCATAACACCATGCCGCGGCAGTTATGGCACCCATCCTCTGGCGCAAAAAGAAGCACTTTTTCAGGGCTTCTTTTTGAGCCGTGCACAGGCTGTGGCGTGTGGTTGCTGCGGCTTGATTCTGTCAATCTTACCAGCACCATTGTCTTTATCCAATGATTAAGTAACTCTTACTTTTAAAAGACCTTTTCTGATTATTCATAATTTAGAAAAAACTTCTATGATTTGATGCTTTTCATCGAAACTAATTATTCTTTTCTCCAGTCTGCTGTAGGATTTGAGTATCAGGGAAAAACAGAGAAACATGCTTCTCAAAAAGGTAAACACACTGAGGATTGCATGTGGATTCACTCTCTCAAGATAACATACCCAATTAAAAGTCCATAAATGATTTTAAGAATGCTTTTATAGCTGTGCTTAATTCCTTAATTCCAGATTCTTGGCCTAAGTGGGATCTCTAGTTCCAGCATATGGTAAACTGGACATCTGGCATTAGGTAGATAGGTTTTAGAGTTCTTATTAGTGTCATACAGCCTTGACAGACTGTCCATAAAGGCTGGCATCGGGGCAGAGTGGGGCATGGCATTGCATGCTCCGACTCTGCCCCCATGCCGGCGTGACACTGCACACCCCACTGCATGGTGGGTGGCATCATGGCGCTCCTCTGGCTCTGCATCCAGATGATGCAGTGCCAAAAAAGTGCCAAAAAGCCATGGTACCGGTGGCTATGGCACCCTTTCCGTGGTTGAAAAGGGATTTGAGTGTAAATAACAGGCGGTAGTACTTATGAATTAAACCACAAACCAAAAAAAATGTACTTTTACCTGGCCTAGACATTATTGAAGGAGATGCTACCAGTTATTCTATTTATGGATTTTTCTACTGGAAAGGTGGAAATTTCTAACACAATTCTGATTTTCTTCCTTCTCTTTTCAGACTATTCAAGTGGATTTGGTGGGAAATATGGAGTACAGGCTGACAGGGTAGACAAGAGTGCAGTTGGATTTGATTACCAAGGAAAAACAGAGAAGCATGAATCACAGAAAGGTTTGTTTTTGTGCTTGTAAAAAAGTAACTAGTAATGCACTAGCAAATTCCTTGTATTATGTTAGCAAATTTTGTAAAATATTCATCTTCACAAATTAGGGAGACACTCACCTCATTTTTATATCATCCGTTCATCTTTAAAGGATGAGGTAGTTCTCATGGTTTGCCTAAGTTTCCCCATCCAAATTTCTTGGCATTAGAGACGGTGACATTTTCAAAGAAATTTTTGTAGAAACTCAAACAGCAAGCAAAAGGTAGTAAGCTATCACCCTTCCTTTTTGGGGATGCTGATTTTTAAGCCTTTGCCTTATTAGCTTTAACCATAGTTAATATCACATTGGTGATGAAGTCAACTGTAGTTAAATCTAGTCTGATTTCCTATTTAAAACATATCTGGAGCTGGCTTGGTCAAAACACTCAGTTGTGGGTAGAGACATTTTACCTTGCTCCCAACTACTTTAAGGGTGGTTTTATGTGTCTCATCAATTGACCTCTTGCCGCTGAGTGTTCATCTGCTTGCAATGAAAGCATGGTTGATATTATATAAATTAATATAAAAACTCTGTGGTGGCTCATGTGATAGTACTTTCTCACATGCAAGTCATCCTTGATGTTTCAGTCAGAATGGTGAACATGGATGTGTGATCTGATCCCTCACCATGTAGCTATGAATAGAAACAGTTCAGTGTCTCAATCTTATACTATTACATTTTTTTTCTTTTTTGCTCCCATCTCCAGATTATTCTAAAGGTTTTGGTGGTAAATATGGTGTGGACAAAGAGAAAGTGGACAAAAGTGCTGTTGGCTTTGAGTACCAAGGCAAAACAGAGAAGCATGAATCACAGAAAGGTTTTTATTTTATTTTTATTCCATGCAATTATATGTAAGTGACCTTCTTTAAACTTTATCTACTGAAATAATCAATTATGCCTTCATAAACTAGGGCCTTTAATGTGTAGAAATACAAACTATTCTTGAAAAAAATAATCTTCCTTTCCCCTTTTCTCCACCTTCTGTGGACAATATATTTTACTCTTTCTTTCTTTCATCCACTTTTTTGACCTTAGTGTCTCTTGTTTATTTTTACAAATATACCCTAATTTCTCATTAAAAATGACCAACCTGGCTATTATCAATAGTACTTACATAAAATGGCTTCAGGGCCTGTATGATAATGTAGAGCCCAATGAACACAATCAGTCTTATGAATTGGCTTAGGCTGAATAAGTCTGAGACCTCTGCAGCACTTTAATTCGTTTATAGGCTACATTTCTGGCCCAAGGAATAGGGTAGAATTGCCAGAGATAAAAATCCTGAGTATGTTAATTCTCCAGAGTTCAATGAGCACTTAAGACTGAAGTCTTAATGTGCTAATACTGTCTCCATGGATTCTGCATCTACAGATTCAACCAAATATATTTCAAAAATATGCCCCCTTCCCAAAAAAAAAACCCCAAAGCAAATCATGCTGTTTTATATAAGGGATGCCATTTTACTATGCTGTTGGATATAATGGGACTTGAGCACCCATGGATTTTGATATCCATGGTAGGTCCTGAAACCAGATCCCAACATATAACAAAGGACCACTGTCCCCCCCCCCCCACACACACACTCCCCCTTTGAACCTTGCTCCTACAACTAATTGGTCTTTCAGCTCCTTTCCCTTGTGTAAACAAACCCGACAAACACATATGTCATCTAAATTCCCTGCTAGCCTCCAAGACAAAAATGAGATTTCTGTAATGCTTTCTGAACTTTTCTGTGTGTAGATTATACAAAGGGTTTTGGAGGAAAGTTTGGCGTACAGACGGACAGACAGGACAAATGTGCACTTGGCTGGGATCACCAGGAAAAAGTACAACTACATGAATCTCAAAAAGGTATATTTCTGTACTTAACTGGACATAATACAGCTTGGTTATAACTCTTGTGGGACAAAGGTATCCACAGTGTGTAACATTGTGTGTTTACTTTAGTTTTCCAAGGAGGACCATGTGATCTGGAGTGTGCCTTTTTGGTGGGTTAATACAAATCAAATTATCTGGTTAATGTTTAAATAAGGAACAGGAAACCAAAACCTGATATAATGCAGTGATTTACTTTGTTCCTATATAATGGGTGGTATCTAAAGGAAACTTTAGGCACCCACAGAAGGAATATTCCTCATCTCAATTTCCCAGTGAAATTCTTCATCCCCTAACCCTTTTACCCCCCAAGTTACTATTTGACTGAGCCAAGAGGCCAAAAGGACCCATCCCAAATGTGGCATGGAGGCTGTTCTAGGAATGGAGGGAACTGGGCAGAGGTAATTTCAGTGAACTGTGTTCTCTTGACTACTAAGAACTAATAATTTAAAACATTATATAGTCCTTTGCCATTTTGGATGGCAATTACAGTGGGTTCCCAAAATGGAGCAGCATGACTGGTTCTTGTTAACCTGTAGTCAGAGTGATTTTACTATGGCCTCCATTACAGAAATAATTCCTATGAATTATTTCTTTGTGTGGAAGATTCAAGTTGGCAGATAGGACATTTGTTTCATATGTTGCTTAGAAATTTAAATAGACATGATATGAATGAAAGTCTGAACTGCAACTGATAGTATTATTTCTGTTCATATTCTGTTGACCAGGTGTGAGTAACATATTGGAAACTTTTATTGTCTGGAACATTGTGAAGTATTCTTCAGAATTTTGTAGCTGAACTACATGTTCCAAAATATTACATGAGACTATACCACTTCAGAATATAATGGCATGGGATGAAGTGGCATCTTAGTGTTTTCCCATGCTTTAAAAAAAATCCCTGCTTGTGGAAAGCTAGTTATCTAATATTTCTAATGCACTTTTGCTGATGTTGTGGCTTCAAATATACAGAAAATAGTTTTTTGTGGGATTTTTGAGGCTATCTGGCCATGTTCTGGAAGAGTTTATTCTCTGAAGATGCCAGCCACAGATGTAGGCAAAACATCAGGAATAATCTCTTCCACAGCATGGCCACATAGCCTGAAAAACCCACAAAAAACTATGGATGCTGGACGTAAAGGCCTTTGACTTCACATTATACAGGAAATTTTGGGCATCAGGAAACATAAATTGTGATGTCATAGAATCATAGAGTTGGAAGAGACCACAAGGGCCATCCAGTCCAACCCCCCTGCCCTGCAGGAACTCCAAATCAAAGCATCCCCGACAGATGGCCATCCAGCCTCTGCTGGGGATGCTTTGATTTGGAGTTCCTGCATGGCAGGGGGTTGGACTGGATGGCCCTTGTGGTCTCTTCCAACTCTATGATTCTATGACATCACAATTTATGTTTCCTGATGTCTCCTTACTCTAATGTGAAATAGTACAATCTAGAAAGGGCTGTTCTATATGATATTTCTGTTTGTAAACTACTTAAAATAGTCTATTAACATATATGTAACAAAGTTGTGTGTTGTTTTTGTTCCTCCCTACCTAGAGCTTTTTGTTGTTGCTGTTAAAAGAGTTTGTGTTTTGGATCATATATATTGTATCTAAATGTGTTCCTCTTTTCCTTCCCTTCCTTCTTTCCTCTGGTTCTCTTTCCCTATTGTATCCCTTGGATTTCTCAGACTATAAAAGTGGTTTCGGAGGGAAATTCGGTGTTCAGACAGAGAGGCAGGACACATCAGCTGTGGGGTTTGACTACAAGGAGAAACTAGCGAAGCACGAGTCGCAACAAGGCAGAGTTTCCCATTGTAACTCTTACTCAGTGCTGCCACTTCTAACACAGACTTAAGTTGCTCACTTGGAAAGGCTTGCATGTGCCACAGAGAATTATTCAGGGTGGCATTTTTCTCACTGAATCATAGTGTGTCAATACATCAGTGTAATGTTTAAGTAAATTTGAATAATTAAACCAGTGGCAGACACCCTTTAAGCCAGTGATTCAGCCACTGGCAAGTGAGCATTATGTTGATATTGAAGATGTGTTCCATGGTACATCTGGAGTACCCCATATCTTGCCCAGCATTAGTTCTGGCCTACTGAGCCTGACTTCTGCCAGAACTTGACCCCCATAAAACCTCCAGTGTATTGCAGAATTTAAAAATGCTCAGTGTCCACCGGAGTGTTTGTGAATTTAGAGTGAGGGTTATTTTACAATACCCACACTTTTAGAGACAGGAAATGAAGATTCACATTTGATTAGTTAACATTTGCTAAAAACAACACAAGTGCAATAGATTTGTTAGGACAATTTTTGACTCAGCCCTTTCTTTGTCTTTTTTTTTTTTTTTTAATAATCTGTTCATCTGATGGCAGAAATTCAGACTTGTTATTTTCAGGTGACAAACTCATACAATGCCAACCTGATAGATGTAGTTCTGTGTAAATTATATTACCAAACATGCATATGACACATTGAAGTGTCTCTTCTGGCCCAGCTGAAGGATAAATGCAGTTATTTGTAAAATGATAAGAGCATCATTATGAGAAGTAGCTTAGTCTTGATTTCCTTGAGGGAATGTTCTTTTCCTTCCTTTTCCTAAGATTCATGTAGGCTTGTAAGATATACCTAATGAAGCCTATTCCATCTCTCAACAAAGAGTGTATCCTGCTTTAACAATTAGGAAGTTTGAAATTCTTGTTAGGGATTACTGGTTTGGATCCAATATGAAATAATATGGAATAAAAGCTTTATTGGAATTTTAGATGTAGATGATTTGGTTCATCTGGAGATACACACCTCTGTTGCACAGGCTCTCTTTACACAGAATATCTTTGTAGGTCAGGGTAATCATGAGGACAAAGGAAAACAAAATAGAGGTTAAAATTTATGCTACTCCTTGTTTCCCTACAGTCTGTCTGTCTGATTGAAGTTTTTCTGTCTTGCCTTTAATTACACTATGGCAATAGAGCAGTGTATCTGTGGCAATGTGCCGAATATTTTTGTGTCTATATGGTATAGTACTTACTTTTTAAAATTATACGTGCCTGAAATGGCCTGACATTTAAGTATGGCTAAGAGTTCCAATTTACAGAGCCTCTAAAACTGTTTGATAGAGTAATCCAAGGCTGTGCTGTAGAAGTGGTGTGGTCAGGATTGTGGAATGAAGTCGGGGTGAGGTTTGAGGGTGGACACCTTTTTCTTTGCTTGGCTCCTGCCAACAGTTATTCAGTCATTCAACAGTCATTCAGTCATTTCAGCCAATGAACATGGAAGCATGCATTTGTTACCTTGCACACATCCTGATGCTTCTACTGAAGTCTCAAAATCTATATCCTCCTTTTTGCATCTACTTATTTTGGACTTTTTGCTTGGCTGCTAACATTGGCAACTCTGTGCATGCAGTTCTTTGTAATAGTCCTCCATATTTGATTTTTTTAAAAAAAAAACAACATAACAGATAATAGGTAGAATTACCGACAGTGGTCTTTTTCTCTCTCTCTTTTAGACTACTCTAAAGGATTTGGTGGAAAATATGGTGTGCAGAAAGATCGAATGGATAAGGTATGGCCATCATTTGGACCTTGTTTATGGGTTTAAAACTTGTCCCTAAATTAAAGATTGTTCTTCTCTTAGAATGCTTGATTTTCTATGATGCCTTTCTTGTCAATTCACTTCTTAGCTAATAATGCAAATTAATAAAGAAATCATTGAAAGTCCAGATCAAACCGTTAATCCCAACTACAATAAACCCAATGAACCAGTGGGAACGTAGTGAATTAAAACGTGTGTAAATTCCATTGATCCAGTGGATCTACTGTTGTTGAAACTTACAATGGGATTTAGGCCACAATGATTTGTTGAACAATAAATTGTGAATAACATAATTTTTCAAAGTATAAAAAAAGAATTAATGTAAGTGATCAGCCCTGGGGTGAGGAATAAAATAGAGGAACAATTCCACATGTGTGTATGTATGGAGGGGACAGGAGACTATGTATGGCTTTCTAAGCTTGGCCAGGAAAAAAATCCTGTGTTTTACATTTTCTTCTCCATTACTGGGTGAAAGCAGTGGGGAAAATAAGTTAACTTAAAGTGAATTAATTCCATCCTCCAGTTTCAAGCTGGAGTTGCTGAGATCTGATCAAGCCCCTCCTGGAAGAACAGAAGTTTTGGATCCATCCAGCAGATCCAAAGCTGGCAGTGTCTTGCCTCTGTTTCAGAATCCAGTTCTGCTGGCGCACCAATTAATCTACGAGTATGTGCCTTTTGTACAAAACACAATATATACACACAGAGTGAGACAGATAGAAAAAGAGAGGGATCAAAATAATGAACAAAACGTATACAGTTTTGTGTAGAGCACATGAATGGTATGCACTTTCAGAATTATGACTAGCCATTTTGTGGCCAGAAAATGCTTTTAAAAATTCCAAATATACCCACAAGCCTAAAAAGTTTCAAATTATTGTAGTATTCAGTAATTTCTGAATGTTAAGATGTGCCTGAAAGAGAGACTCTTTCCTTTTGCTGCCTCACGCCATTAGGTACAGATAAATCTAGTCAACAGGCCTTTGGAAATAAAATGGCTTGTTTTTGTTTGTTTGTTTTTGTGTGTGGAAACATGGCAGCTTGTTTTCACTACTCAGTGGAAATGTATCATTGGGTTTCTTATCTTATAATGGCTTTTTATTATATTTTAATAGTTATATCATTGCAATTACATTGAGTTTAAGCTATAATTGTGATATGGTATACATTATTATAATCATACAGTGGAACCTCGGTATCCATGGACTTGCCATCTGTGGATTTGAACATCTGCATTGCCCCCCAATGGCAGCATGGCCATGCAGCTGTGCCACAACTGGGGACAATTGGACTGAAGTCTACTTCCTCCTTATCTCTTCCCTTCCCTCCCCTTTCCCTTTCCCTTTCCCCTTCCCCCTTCCTTCCTTCCTTCCTTCCTTCCTTCCTTCTCCCTTTGAAGCTTCGGCCTTGGGTTGGCTCCGGGGATGGAGGCTGGAACCTCATCACCTGTAAGGAGCTGGAGCTGAGGCTTGAGTCTTGGAGCCCCCCCGTCCAGAGGGCCAGCACCTAGGATGGGGCTTCCAGGCTTCATGAACCAAGCCCCGGCCCCGACGATGGCTACCTCTGGCTTGGCTTTAGGGTGGGAGCTCTATCGGCCGGAGGGAGCCATTGCTATGGCTTCGGTCACGGAGTCTGGAGGCCCTGCCCTGGGTGCTGGGCCTGGGGGCAGAGGGCTCCAAGACTCAAGACCCAGCTCTAACTCCCTCCAGCTGACTTGGCTCCTGCCTCTGTCCCCAGAGCCAAGCTGGAGCAGAAGCCTCGGAGGGGGAGGAAGGTGGGAGAGAGGAAGGAAAGACAGAAGGAAGGAAAGAAGGAAGTAAGGAATAGGGAGGGGGAGAGGAAGCAGGGAAAGAAAGGATGGAAGTAAGGAAGTAAGAGGGAGGCAGGACTTTGGTCTCATCATTCCTAATGGCGGTGCAGCCTCATGGCCATGCCGCCATTGGGAAAAATGAGACTTGAGCATCTGCGGATTTTGATATCCATGGGGGGGGGATCCAGAACTAATCCTTTGCAGATACTGAGGGCTCACTATTAACACTAATAATTTCTCCTATTATAATAGTAAAAATACTACAAATGCATATGCATATGAGGAAGTAGACTTAAATCTATGAAAGCTCATGCTTCCAGCTTCTTTCTTTCAATTAGTCTCAAAGGTGCTACAAGATCTCTCTACATACTGATTCTACATACTAACACTACTATTGTAATACTGTTAGATATTATTGTTATATTTCAAACTCCCCCCCCCCCCCCCGTATCCAAACTGCCACATGTTCTATGACACTTTGTTTTTATCTTGGTGTCTCCCAGTTTGTTAAACAGGCGGCATGGGTGACGTGAGAAGATCCAGCTTGGTTAATTGTGCCTTTTGATTATATGGCTGATACATAAATTTGAGTATAATTTGTACATTTGTGTTTCTCATAGCTCAGTTGAACATGGAAGTAAATAAGTACACCCATTATCTAAATCATTAATATAATTGTGTGCTATACATGAACTTGACCCCATTTGTCCCTTATTGATAGAATGCTTCAAGTTTTGAAGATATTGAGAAATTGTCTTCAACGTATCAGAAGACCAAGCCAGTGGAAGCTGGTGAGACTCTATTTCAAAATGCAGTTTTGAGTGTTTTTGGATTATTCAGATTGTTTTGGGATTTTTCATTTTGCCACGATACCTTAAAGATCTCCAGGCTTTTATTATTCCAGTGTCACTGTGCTGAATCTTCTTGGGGTCTTTAGCTTTTTATGGGTTTAATAGTGAAAGAGAAATCAGATAGACCATCTAATGTAATTGCTTTGTACCTGCAACCTCTAAAGGAGAGAACCATCATTTAGATGGAACGTTTCAACTTATCCTTAGTCACATCACCGGGGCTGCTCCAGAATTCCTAATTTTAAACCAGTAATTGAATTTGAACTGCAGTATGGTTAATGTCTGTACTGACTGTTTCTGGTAGAAAGCTGAACAGCTCATGCTCCTTAGAGAATTACATTACAGTGATCTTTTATGAGGATAAAGATTTTGCTTGCTTTGAATGTCAATTTGTCAGTTAACCCGAGAACTATGTGTTGTGGAGATTTATGTAAGAAAATGGCCTGCAAAACATCACAATGACACTCAATATTTTTGATACTGCAGCGAATACCAAAACAAGCAACATCAGAGCTAACTTTGAAAATTTAGCTAAGGACAAAGAGCTTGAGGACAGAAGGAAGGCAGAAGTTGAAAGAGCACAGAGAATGGCCAAGGACAAACAAGAACAAGAGGAAGCTAGGAGGACGCTGGAAGTTGGTGAAATTTCATCTTCTTTCCTCTCCCCTCTCCTCCCCTCCCCTCTCCTTTTTTCTTTTTTCTTTTTTCTTTTTTTATTGGTGGGATGGTGGTTGATCTGTGGTGCTTGTGTTTAGGATCAAATACTTGATATACCAAAAAATGGCCTGTCTGTTGAAATGTTTCGACAGTTTTCTTGATTTTAGAGTTATTGCTTATTAAGTAGTATTTATTCCAAGACTGAAGAGTGGGGTTGGGGAAGGACTAGATGATGATAATACTGTTATAATATGTAAGGTTCTGGCAGCCTGCTTCAGTGAGGATTGAACAAAGGGGACCAGATGGTCTGGGTGTTACCCAAACCTCAAAAGACATTTTACTAATGAGATTGATTTGAGAGAAGGTCATTGGGTAGAGTGAGTTCAACTCTGTTTCTTGGGAAGCTAATATGTCTGCTAAAGAGGTTAAAGACTAAACTGTACGACCGATGTAATGAACTGTCTTTCTCCTATGTAGTATCTTAGGTTGGAACAAACTAAAACGCCACAACTCACCATTTTAGACTGCAGTAACAAACTGATTTTTTTAAAAACAAACAAACAAACCCTAGGTTAGAATACATTTTAAAATGTTCGTATTAAGGATGAATTTCAGATAATAGAAACTCAGATTTCAGTGATGGATTGAGTGTCCTGATTTATTGAATATCTGCAAATCAGGTCCAAGTCTTACTAGAATTTGGTAGGGATTCTGACAGGTTTTAACTACTTCTGAATTGAATCAGGCCTTGCTATATATGTGCAAAAATCTATTACATGACCCAAAACTATTACATCTCTATTACATCTCTTATTTTTCATTTATTTATTTATTTATTAGATGTATGCCCCACCTTTATCCCTCTAAATGGCACTCAAGGTAGTGAAGAATAATGTCAAATAAAACAAATGCAATTAAACCAGAGAGTAAATTAATTAAAGTACTGGTATCTGTGAGATAGCTATTAATGTTTGGCCTCTGCAGCTGAGCCATTGTGAGTTTTGTATTGTGGCTTTTCCAAGCCCAAAAAGATTTTGCATTTAATTTTGGATTTTTGGCCTAATCCACATTGGGAGATCAGTTTTTTTGCTCCAGGATGTCCTGACTTTTCTAAATCATCCTCTCCCAATGTTATCCTAATACCAAATGTGATAGATGATACTTAGCTAAGAACTAAATTATACAGTTTTTTGGATGTATAAAGCTCACATATTTCTGTACATATGTTTTACAGCCAACACCAGTTAACACAGCCATCCAAGGCAGGAAGATGATCAGATACTCTAATTACTTGGTTAAGTTCTCTTACTTCAACAGTTATCCTTATACATAATCCTTATTAACTAAAAAGAACAAGCTGTCTCTCACCACCTGCCACTCCCCCAACTTCTGAGTCATGGGTGATTCACCCCATTTTGAACAGTATGCCAAATTTCTGATGTGTAACAGAGATAACTATATCATTCATTTCATGGGGGAAAGGGGGGGGGGATAATCTGCTTCTCCTCTTTTGCTACTGTTAATCATGTTTCCTAGGATATTTGTTTTACTGAATTTTCCTCTGCAGTTTGTGTTTGTACTTGCCCATGGCTTGAGCTCTGACTGTTAGAGCTTTGGTTCCTGCATGGCTCATTCTCTTTCATCTTCTGAAATGGCCTTGTACTCTTTTCCTAGACCTTAGCTGGTGTTGCTCTTGTAGGCTGTATCTCAAGGGCCAGATAGTTTTCTATTGTCAATGACAACTATTCTTACAGAAACTGTATACTGAACTCTTGTATGCAGTTCAAGCAACTTACGGTACTGACAATAAAGGACTGCTTTTACAGTATTGTAAGTGCTACACAGAAACAAGATAGCTCTGCTGGGAATCCATAGTGGTTGGCATGAGTGGTGCAGTTCTGTGCATACTTAACTCAAAAGCAACTCTGCCTTGAGAAACAAAGTGTGTATGTGTTATATTGGGGGAAATTGGAAGAAGTGGTCTGAGGACTTTGCAGTGTTGTTTAACCAGGAAGGAAAAGCAATGTTCATACAATATTCTCATGTGCTTTGGAAATATATATTTTGGTGGGGAGTATCCAAGTGACAAAACTCACAGAAATTCATAGAGTTGAATGATTCAGGCATAACAGCGAAACCACAGTTGGCAATGGTTGGTCATCAGATTTGAGCCTTAAGCTCATACATATGTTCTTCTTGATATTTCTGATTTCCCCCCTAAATTTCCTGGTCTTCCTGGGTCAGCAAGCCTGAATGAGAGAGATGCTTTAACTGCCATGGTGCAGACATGGTTCTTCTTCTATCTATCAGAAACTCATACTCCTCCTAAAATAGTGCTTCCTGTTCTCAAGGAACCATTTAGACTGTACATTAACTATGAGGGTGATAGTTGAAAGGTTAGGTCCTATACCTTCTTCAGGCTAAATGGCTTGTATCAAATGCTAACCCAGGATTTTGGAGCTGCAGAAGGATTCAAAAGTTTCTTTTTTTTTCCCCTCCTGCACCCCCCCCCCACTTTTTTTTTAAAATGAAGCTTCCAATATTTACTTTTTTTTACTACATCTCCCAGAATCCTCCAGGCAGAATCCTTTGGTTATATTGACTGGGGATATTAGAGATTTTAATCCAAAATATAATAATGTTTCCAATCTCAGGCTGGCAAAATGCAGAGCAAGTCCTTTGTGAAAAGCAGAGCCAAATGGAATGGGTGTACTACTACTTAAAAAGAATAATTTGTTTTGGAATGCATCAATGTCTCTTTAGTGCATTCCATTCATGAAAAATAACTTGGCTCTAGTCTTGCCCAAGACTGATACTGTTAGTTCAATGTATATTCTGAGTTCCTGAAAATTGTGATTAACAGTAAGAAACAGAATAGTAAAATAGTAGTTTAATTCTTATTTCAATATTATTTCCCCTAAATCTCTCCCACTCCCAGTACGTCTTTAGTAATAATCTGATTTAATTTGGCGAAAATTACAGGCAGCATCACCCAGCAGAGGTCTGCCTAATACCACTTGCTCTGACTCCTGACTTAAGACATTTGTCTGAAAAGAAATTGCCTATCAGTTGTAGACTATATGCATCAGTACTGCAATGCTTGCAACCTCCACACATGGGGATTATTTAGTATTTCAGACCACAGCTGGGAGACTGAAATGAAAACCACGTCCTCTGCCAGCTCTGTAGTATGTCTTGCCTTGTTATCAGGTTAACAAGACAAGAGAAGGCTCACAGATGAGTTCCTCACTGTGATTACTCTGTATCTTCCTGCTCCTCTACAGAAAAACAACAACAACAACAACAATTTACATATTTTGATGTCCATTCAAGATACTGTGCAATTTCTAAATGTTTACAGAAGAAATGGTAATAGTATATATGCTCACTATTGCAATATATTACTTGCTTTTTCCAGTTGTACTCAATAGAGTAACTGCTCATGGATGTTTTCATGCTTGTGAACAAGCCGCCTGTATGGTTAAGTATTCTCTTTGCTTTGACTGTTTTCAAGATCCATCTGGGTCCCTGTGCTAAAGCAAACCTTGTCAATAGGTCCCAGAGGAAGCAATCCCTCCCTGCCTCCAATCCACAAAGCCTTTGTCTTCTTCTGAGGCTAATGAATTTATCACACACAAGGGCTCCAGTCATGCTCCTGTCGCCCAAACGTCACCAAACTACGATGGGAGCCTCCTGGTGGGATCACTCATGGTGCTATGCTTCCATTTTCATCATGGAAGCATTAGTGTAATTGTTAGAAAAAGGGCCCTTTTTAAATAATGGATCAAATTGTGATTAAAAAAATGGCCCCTTTTCTAAGAATTACGCTAACGCATCCATGACAAAAACAGAAGCATTCCCCTTTAATAGTGCCATGCACAATCCCACCAGGGGGCTCCCGTCACAGATTGGTGATGTTTGGGCGACAGGAGCATGACTCGAGCCCTCGCATGTGATAAACTCATAAGACAGTATGGCTTGCCCAAGATCACCAAGTCAGTTTCTATGGCTGAGCAGGGATTCAAACCCTGGTCTCCAGCACTGTAGTCCAACATTCAAACCACAACCCCACAACTGGCACTTTGAATAGCACTGCCTTAAATGAGTAGCTCTCATACTGGCTCTCTGGCCTTAGTCTGCTGCAACATTGATGGCAGTTTGCAATTCAAAGACATATCCATGTTAGTCTGGAAAATCAGTATACAGAGGGGTCTTGTAGCACCTTTGAGACTAACTGAAAGAAAGAAAAGCTAGTAGCATGAGCTTTCGTAAACTTGAGTCTACTGCCCCCACCCTGATTGCTCACCCAGAGGAGCAGGGTATAAATAAATATTTATTGTTATTATTATCATTATCTATTATTATTATTATTATTATTATCTGAGGAAGTAGGCTCAAGTTACCTACTGAGGAAGTAAGCTCATGCTATCAGCTTCTTTCTTTCAGTTAGTCTCAATGGTGCTACGAGATCCCTTTGCATAGTGAATTTACAAGTAACTTTAATTGGTCTAGCCCAATTGCAAAACACACACTTTCTTCTCCACAAATCAATATTTTTCAATGGAAGTGTTAGTTGTGGTGAGCATATTGGTACCAGTCACAAACTTTTACTGACTCTTTTACAATGTTGATTGCAATGTTCACTCTTCTATTTTGTTTTTTTGCTGAAGGAAAAAGCTAAAGCCAAGGAACAGACACCTCCTCAGTCTCCAACGCCACAGCCAGTGGAAGAAAAACTGCCTTCAAGTCCAGTCTATGAGGTTTGATTGATAAACAGAAGATTCTTTTCTCTTGTGCATTTTATACAGCAAGCAGACTTTGTATGATATAATGAATTGGACTAGTAATGGTGCTTTGTTTGGTATTTATTAGTTTAAAAACTTGTTTTAAAAAGTTAAATAATGCAGCTATATTACATGTGTATTGCTTATCAGCCGTGTCACACATAACAGCATACAGTAGGGAGAGAGAGAATACCTCAGTGGTATTGCACATGGCTTGCTCATAAAGCCCAGTCCTTAGCATGTCCAGTTATAAAAGAGCCAGGTAGGGTTTTGCAAAACACCTCCACCTGTGAATGGAGCGTTTCTTCCTACAAACCAGGATCAGGAATGGGAACTGTGTGATTCTCTGGAGGTTATGGCTCATTTCTCACTGGTGGCTATTCTGGCTAGAGGTGCTGGGAGTTGAGTGCAACAACATCTGGAGGGCCACATAGTTCCCACCCTTGGCCTGGACAATACTGGCCCAGACAGAGAAATAACTATGTCATCTTATAAATTTCCCATTACATGTTTCTGCTTGCTAACAGAGGGGCAAAACAGATGGCCCCAAAGGAGTGGTTTGCCACCGCCCCTTTGAGTGCCAGATTGGGACCGCAGCAACTTCATGCTGCAGCCAAATCTGGTGCTTTGCTGGCTCTAAAAGAAATGGCAAAATGCCACTCCTTTTAGAGCCAGCAAAAAGGTGCCCTTGCCACCATGGCGGCACTTTTCAGTGCTCCTTTCGGTGTGCATCATATAAATGCTGCACCAAGGGAGCGCTGTGATACTGCCCACCATGCGGTTGGGCGAATGGTGTAGAAGTGGCTCAGGGTGTGCATCATCCAAACGCCACACCCCTACTCTGCCCCCATACCAGCACTTCAAGCTGGTCTGTACAGCCCCAGAGCCTGATGGTAACATAATAATCCATTTCACTAGACACAGATCAGTACGCTTCTTAGGGAAGATGCCAAGGGGCGGGGGAATGGTAAAAGATAAGTTGTGGAGTAGAGAAGCAGCAGACTTGTCTCTCTAGTTAAAATGCTGTACAATTCTATTCCCATGGTAACTTTAATGAGGCTATTGCAGTGTACAGTTCCAGCTTATATTTCAGTACATTTCTGAGCCACGGAAGTATTTGTGTATTCATGGGCTTTGGAGGAGGATTATAAGTAAAATATAAATGGGATGACTATTCAACAATTAGATGAAGTTTTACATTCATGATAGTATTAATTCTGTTGTATTCTCAGACATTAAGAAGTGTTGATGCACTAGTGTCATCAGACTTAAGAGCTCTTTTTGTGAACTTCCTGCTTTTTCACTCCTTCAGGATGCTGTTTCCATTGAGTCTGGTTACAAGAATTCACATACAAATTACTCTACTGTACATGAGCCAGAAACCAACAGCAATGCAGAAGAATCTGACTACCAGGAAGCTGTTAGTCAGAGGGAGCCAGAGTTTGAATCTGAGACAGTTTATGAAGTGGCTGGAGCAGGAAACCAGTATCAACCAGGTTTGGCAATTTCTAACTAGGAGCTTTTTAGTTATTGGTTTTGACCAGTTGTTGACACAAGGACTGTTGGCAGCTGGGGACCACATTGTGCCCCCTCCCTGGAACATTGCCCTCCCCAGAACATTGCCTTCCCCCACGGTGCACTCTTGACATGTTTTGGGCTTTTTTTTCCTTTTTTTTTTTTTGCCTCCAAATGCCCTTCCACACTCCTTGAGGTTGTGGTTGGGAGGCAATTCCACCACATTTTCCCCCTCTCTGTGCCATTTGAGGCCAGAAGAGCCCTCCTTTTTTACAGCTGGCCACAGTTCTTGACACAAGGACATGTGAGCAACAGGCTTTTGGCCTTGATCTGGCAGTTCTTGAGTTCATACAATAAAAATGAAACTAATCAATGAGCCTATGCTGGTGAGCCACCAATGATATAGTTGATAACTGAAGCAGCTTATTGTGTCAACCCACATGCTATTGAGTTGAGGAAACCATGCTTCCATCTTTTGTGTCATGTAATATTGTGTCTCTTTATCCTTAGGTGAAAATACTTATGAATATGAAAATGATCTTGGAATAACAGCTATAGCACTCTATGATTATCAGGCTGGTAAGCAGTACATCTCTTTCATCCTGCTGTCCCCCCCCCCCCCAACTTTTGAATTTTATGAGGGGCTTGTCTTCAGGATACATAATAGGCTTGAAATGTGTCTGTTTGTCTAAGTATATTTGCATAACTCTTTGTAAAGCTCAATGTTTTCAAAGTTATGGGCATTTTGCAATTCTCTGAACAGAGTGGGCACACTCCAAAATTGGCACCAAAGACTGAATTCAGCAATGAGGACATCAGCTTTCACTTTCTTTTTCCCTCCCCCTTCTAAAGGGGGATTGCTACTGCACAACTGGACAGTGTCTTATCAGAAGCCAATGAAATAGGGTGCAAGGTTTAGGACTGTGGTACACTGTGTAATCCTGTGTCACAGTTAGCAAAAGCAAAACATATTATGGAAATAAGTATATTGAAACACAGATAATTGCATAATTACAGCACAGCATCAAGTCTGCCCTAAATGTTAATTTTCCAGTTGCTCATACAGTAGGGAAGGCTTTTTGTTGTTGTTGCTTGTATCAGCGTTAACCCTGAGTACTTTGTGCTTATAGTAATTTCTTGCATCAAACCATTGACACTATAATATTCCAAAGCAGTAAGGATCTTTCATCTTTTAAAGTGGAAACCTATCAATGCAGGAAGAGGCAAGGGGAAAACAGGAAAAGCAACCCACAAACTCTTTCTAACTTTTTAAATGAAGAGTTATATTTTAGCTACTGTAAACTTCTTTTTTGGCTCTTTTGAATGTGAATGCTTCTTTTGCAAGTTCTCTGGCACCCATCAAAGATATCAGCTGCCCATGTAGTTTGCTGAGTACTATCTTCTTGAATTTTTGCCAGTTAGTCCACAAAGAGGTCTCACTCCATTACTGAGATCTTGTTCCATATTTTAAGAACTTGCCTTTGTAGGATTTTTCTTTTTGTAATGATTCATTTGCAGGACTGTTACCTGGTTTGATCTGAATTACAAAAGGGGCTGAGTGAATAATGTAGTGTTGTACCACAACTACACACACACATGTATGAGTGCTTTTGTCCAGATGAAGCAAACTTGTGAAAGAAGCACCAACCTGGCTGCAAGATCCTATTAGACCTTTGTCCAACTCTGAAGGGATTAGTGGGATTGTTGTTTGAATAACAAGCACTCTAAAAAGTTCTGTCCTTGGAAGTGTTCCTTGGAGGCCAGAAAATACGACACAGATCTTTTAGCCAGCAAAAAGGGGAAGGGGGGGGGGGAGAGAAGAAGAGTTATGTTGGCTCAGAGCAAAGGCATGTCTTGTGAACAGAACAGAATTTGTTTAATGTTGATTAGTTCATCTGCTAGCTTTTGCTTGTAGTCCACCCCCTTAGTGAATGAACCAAGCAGTGTTTGGTTTCTTCCAGGCAAGATGTTCAGATGGAAGTTTCATTTCTTGAGTGTTATCTGAACTCCATATGCTTCCTGGATAAAAAATGAAAGGAGAGGGAAACAACAGGGATGTTACTGTGGGTGTCTACTACAGACCCCCAACTCAGGCAGAGGAATTGGATGATGTCTTTTTAGAACAGATAATCACACACTCAGAAAGGAGAGATGTAGTAGTGATGGGGGACTTCAACTATCCTGATATTTGCTGGAAGTCAAACTCAGCCAAATCCTCAAGGTCTAGCAAATTCCTCACTTGCCTCAAAGACAATTTCATTGTCCAAAAGGTGGATGAGGCAACAAGGGGATCAGCCATTTTAGATCTTATCTTAACCAACAGGGAAGAGCTAGTTGATAGGGTGCAAGTGGTGGGATCCTTAGGTGGAAGTGACCATGTTCTCCTGGAGTTTTATACAGTGGAAGGGAGAAGTTAGGCATAGTCAGACACGCACTCTAGACTTCAGGAGAGCTGATTTCAATAAACTTAGAGAAATACTGGGAGTGATCCCATGGTCAGGAAAACTAAAAGAGAAGGGAGTTCAAGACGGATGGGAGTTTCTCAAAAAGGAGATACTGAAGGTGCAATTTCAAACAGTTCCAATGAGGAAGCAAAATGGAAGATGTCTCAAGAAGCCAGGATGGATGACTAAGGAACTTTCAACTGAGCTAGGTTTTAAGCGGAACATGTATAAGAAATGGAAAAATGGGGAAATCACAAAATAGGAATTCAAACAAATAGCCAGCACATGTAGGGGTAAAGTCAGGAAAGCTAAAGCGCAGAATGAACTCAGGCTGGCTAGAGAGGTTAAGAACAATAAAAAGGGCTTTTTTGGATATGTCCGAAGCAAAAGGAAGAAGAAGGAAACGGTTGGGCCATTGTGTGCAGAAGATGGCAAAATGCTAACAGGGGACAGAGAAAAGGCAGAATTACTCAACACCTTCTTTGCTTCAGTCTTCTCAGAAAAGGCAAAGGGTGCTCAACCTAAGGATAATGGGGAAGAAGACAGAATAGGGGAATTTCATCACAGAATAAGTAAAGAGATTGTACAGGAATACCTGGTTAACCCAAATGAATATAAGTCTCCAGGACCAGATGAACTACATCCAAGGGTACTAAAAGAACTGGCAAACGTAATATTGGAACCACTGTCAATAATCTTTGAGAACTCCTGGAGAACAGGAGAAGTCCAAGCAGACAGGAGGAGGGCAAACGTTGTCTCCATCTTCAAAAAGGGAAAAAAAGAGGATCCCAACAATTATTGTCCAGTTAGTCTGACATCAATTCCAGGAAAGATTCTAGAGCAGATCATTAAACAGAGAGTCTGTGAACATTTAAAAGCCAAGGCCATAATCACAAAAAGTCAACATGGGTTTCAGAGAAACAAGTCATGCCAAACAAACCTGATCTCTTTTTTTTATAAAATTACCAGCTTGGTAGATGAAGGGAATGCTGTGGATATAGTATACCTTGATTTCTGTAAGGCCTTTGTAAAATGTGGACTAGACAAGTTAACTGTTACATAGATTTGTAATTGGTTAACTGACTGAACTCAAAGGGTGCTCAACAATGGCTCCTTTTCATCCTGGAGAGAAGTGACCAGTGGGGTCCCACAGGGCTCTGCCCTGGGCCCAGTGCTATTCAACATCTTTATTAATGATTTGGATGACAGAATTGGGGGCATACTTATCAAATTTGCGGATGACACTAAACCAGGAGGAGTAGCTAATACCCCAGAGGACAGGATCAAAATTCAAAATGACCTGAATAGACTAGAAAGCTGGGCCAAAGCTAACAAAATGAAATTCAACACAGAGAAATGTAAGGTTCTGCACTTAGGGTGGAAAAATGAAATGCACAGATATAAAATGGGGGACACCTGGCTGAATGAAACTACATGTGAAAGGGATCTAGGAGTCCAAGTAGACCATAAGCTGAACATGAGTCAACAGCATGTGGCAGCTAAAAAGGCCAATGCAATTTTAGGGCTGCATCAATAGACGTATAGTGTCTAGATCAAGGGAAGTAATAGTGCCACTCTATTTTGCTTTGGTCAGGCCCCCACCTGGAATACTGTGTCCAGTTTCTGGGCACCACTATTCAAAAAAGATGTGGAGAAACTGGAGCATGTCCAAAGGAGGGCAACTAAGATGGTGAAGGGTCTGGGAACCATGCCCTATGAGGACCGCCTTAGGGAACTGGGGATGTTTAGCCTGGAGAAGAGAAGGTTAAGAGGTATATGATAGCCCTGTTTAAATATTTGAAGGGATGTCATATTGAGGAGGGAGCAAGATTGTTTTCTGCTGCTCCAGAGACTAGGACGCAGAACAATGGATACAAATTGCAGGAAAAGAGATTCCACCTTAACATTAGGAGGAACTTCCTGACAGTAAGGGCTGTTCAACAGTGGAACACACTCCCTCGGAGGATGGTGGAGTGTCCTTCCTTAGAGGTCTTTAAGCAGAGGCTGGATGGTTCTGTCGGGGATGCTTTGATGGAGAGTTCCTGCATGGCTGGATGGACTGGATGGCCCTTGTGGTCTCTTCCAACTCTGTGATTCTATGATTCCATGCTGTGGTAAAGATCCTAGTGAATTCAGGCAGAGTGGAAACTGAAGTAGCCACACTAAATTACTGTGTTCAGCATTGAATGCAGTGGTCACTGTTGAAAAAGATGGGATTTCCACGTGGGCAGTTCATGGGACTTGGGATTTCCATTTCCTCATGGGCAGTTCATGGGGCTTGGGAATTCCACTTGAGCAAAGGATGCCTTATTGTGCATACGCCAAAAATGTCAAAGTACTCAAGCTAAAACAGTCCGTCATACAGGTGATTTGACCCCATATTATCCTGCCCACTGTTTCCCATTTGGGTGTAGCCCAAGCTCAAATGCCCAGACCTCTTTTCATTTCCATAGATAAAATTAGGGCAAACTTGTTTAGAAACAGGAGCTGGGGTGTTCAACAACATACACTTTTAATCTAGGCTTTGCTAAGATGGTCCTTTCATATTTATTTAGACTGTTTCCCAAAATGGTTGCTAATGTAATCTGTTAACTAATAGCTGTTAAAAATGCTGTATGAGACATCCATCTAAAAGTTTTTTGTCTTCTCTCTACAGCTGGTGATGATGAGATTTCCTTTGATCCTGACGACATCATCACTAACATAGAAATGATTGATGATGGCTGGTGGAGGGGAGTATGCAAAGGCAGATATGGGCTCTTCCCAGCTAATTATGTTGAGCTGAGGCAATAGAAAATAATGCCTACCTTTTATGCCTTAATACCATGATCATTCATCTGATTTATTACACTACAAATCATGTTCCTTTTTCAGTGGGAGGGGAAGATGGAGGGATCTATACATATTCCTTTTATATTTAAGATACTTTGCTGATGCTTTTACAAATGTTTATGGGCTCAGAAATTGCTAATATATTATAATTCTCTTAATATTCCCTGGTACAACCTGTCACCATAGGTTTTTAACGCAGTTTTGAACATGGGGCTTTTCTTTCTTCTGTTGCCAAACTGGTGGTGGAGGTCATAAAATTTTTCAAGGAGTTTTCAGCTCTTTCTGACAGTAATGCATGTTCCATTTGTATATGTGCTGATTTTTCAAGTAATTACATCCCGCTACTCTTTTACTGAACAGTTTTCCAGATCTTGGCTGTGCAATTGTGTTTCCATATATAGAGAGCAGCACCACTATGGATGGGGGAGGATGATAGGCAGCCTCAAGTGTTGCATCTGACAGCAGGTACTTAACAGGATTTTTTTTACTTTGATAACAGGAAGGATACATTGCTAAAGCATTTCTCATCTTCTTGAACACCAAATGCAAAGTCCAAGTGGAAAGCCCTTTCATGCTGCTCTAGTGGGCTTATCCAGAATTTTTCATAAGGTTATGCCGTCAGTGTTTGCTGCTTGTTCTTTGCCCCTTCAGAAGAGGGCTCTGGTATCATAACACAGTTCTGCTTGTGTTGCATTTTCTCTCTTGTGCCCACAACACTGTGAGGTTTTTGATCTCAGAGATTCATTTAAACTAGAGGTTACCATTGTTATCATACAGGGGATGGGATGAGCAGTCGCATACATGGGCATTCCTTACATACATATTGTACTGTAAGGTTTGGGAAGAGGAGGATTGAGAGCCAATACCTATTGGGTAGTAACTCTGTTATGCAACCTTAGTTTAGCTGAGAAAATAAGAGTAGCTTAAACCACTTCTATTTCTAAGCAATGTGCAGAAAACTACCAAGTTTTATATGTTCAGCTAAAACTGCCAGTAACACTTCGAGTAAACCATACAGGTGTCTTTTTGCCATTTGCCAACTGTTATGCTGATGTTCTTGCCACTCTGTCAAACAAATACATAAAACAAAAATTGGTTCTTATTTTTAACCACGTAAACATCTGTACCAAAGACAGCATGTACCTGTGTTCACTGTGTATCCTGTCCATTTCTGTTTGAATTGAGAGATTCAGGGAGAAACTAATCAAGCATCAAGAACAGAAAGACTTGTAATAAAGCCCTGTGGGATACAACAAATTCTTTATATTAAATGGTTGTGTACAGTAAGTACATCTGGGAAGAAGGGAGGGGGGGTTGGGGTGAAAAAACAGGTGAAATTAGCTAGTTGGGACAATCTTTCAGAAGGATGCCACTTTTACCATACATTATATTATCATCCTCAGTGTTTCCTTTCTGTCTCACAGTTGCATTTGTTAATGTTGGGTTGGACTGGATTTTATATGTGGTTTGTCTTAACCAGTTTTACATAGGACACCTCATAGGATACATAATTCCTGGTTTCCTTTTCTTTTTTGTAAATTAAATATTCAAATAAACTTTTGAACCATTTTCAGAGGATATTCTTGTTTCTTATAGCTGTTCTGAAGTGTATGGCAAGGCTCTGGGCACTATTGCACTGTGCTCTCTTAAGATCCAAAGTCATGTACTGGTTAGTGATGTTGAGTTGCAGGGATGAAAAGTTTGCAAAAAATATTTCCTTGCACTCATTTCTTGGCTTGATTCTTTTCTGACTACTTTCTGACCTAGCAGGTTTATGCTGAAGACCAAAATATTCCTGGGATTTGATTTTTCACCCATAGGTAGCTTGATTGTCTGCATTGCTCTCTGTGGTACAAGCAGATTTCAATAATTAACCAGGTACATTTCTTAGAGAGCGCAGATGTGGTAGGTACTCTTATTTATCTTGGGTAATCTGTGGAGCATCCAAGAAGCACTCTATGTGGAAGGTTTATGTTTGAAATAAAGCCATTTAGAAAGCACCCAAAAGCAAATTTAGTTACCATATTTTGAAAGAAATGAAACATGTACCAACTGACTGCTTCAAACCACTAATCACTGCCCTCACTTTAAATACTATAGGAGTTCCATGTACATGTAAAAGAAGCCTATGCTCCTCAGTTGAGTCAGTCCAACAGACAAGAGAGACCTTTCTTGCAGCCAGGCACCATTGTGGGGATGGCAACAAGATACAGTGGTCCCCCGGGTTACGAATCCCCCGGGAAACGAAATCCCCGGGGTCCGAAACCGGTGGGACCGCAAAAATTCCCCCGGGATCCGAAGGATCCCCCGGGGAATGAAACGGAAAAACCGTGCGGCCCCTTTAAATTGGCCGCACGGTCCATCCGCTAAAGCGGTCCCCCGGGATACGAGCATTTCCGGGTTACGAAAGGTAATCTGGAACGGATTACCTTCGTAACCCGGGGGACCACTGTACTTTTATCCGCTCCACCATCTTCCTCCCTGAAAGGTCTTCCTTTTAGGATAGAGGAGGATGGCATCCCTTCCTTAATGATGATGGTGATGGCAGCAGTGGCAGTGGCCCTGATCCAGGTGGTACATGGTAAGTCACTTGGTAAAGCTGAAACTGGCAGCTTTGGGGCCCTGTTTTAGCCTGATTTGTCTCTTTTTCCTCCTCAGAAGTGTAGTACATGATCAACCACTTCCTCCAGTTTGGACCTTGTAAGAAAACCTGGGCATTTTGAAAAACTGCCAGGACAGAAATTTTAGCTCTTAAAGAAGACATGTCTGAGAAATTAGAAGATGGGATTTTAGCCCTGAAAAAGAGGATATGTCCTGGAAAAGGAGCATGTATGGTAATCCTAGTTAGATGCTCTTTATAATGATACATTTCTTGTGGTGTGGGAGTGACAGTGTTCTTGATAAAGCTATAAATACAGTCGTCCCTCCTAATGTGAGGATCTGAGATCCGCACCCTTGAACATATGTCGAGGGGCGACCTCCTCTATTTGCAATGATGCGTGCAACAGGGGCACGCTCCATTCAAGCCTATGGAGCTTGAATAAGTGTGAGCCTCCGTTTTCACAGGGGACAGTCTGGAATGGATCCTCTGTGAAAACAGAGGGCCAACTGTATTAGTATTCCATGTATCTATGTGCCTTCAAGTTGACTTATGGTGTCCTCATGAATTTCATAGTATTTTCTTAGGTAAGGAACACTCAGAGGTGGTTTTGCCGGTTCTGTCCTCTGAAATATAACCTACAGCACCTAGTATTTGTTGGTGGTCTGCCATGCAAGTACTTACCAGAGCTGACCTTGCTTTGCTTCAAAGATCCAATTGAATCTGATACCTCTAGTACACTTAGGTCAAACCTATCATGAAGTTTTCTTGCCAAGATTTGTTCAGAGGGTGCTTGCCTTTGCCTTCTTCTGAGAGGATGTGTCTTGCTCAAGATCATGGAGTGGGTTTCCATGGCCAAGCAGGGATTCAAACCCTGGTCTCCAGAGTGTTAGGCCAATGCTCAAATCTCAGCATCATATTGGTTTATTTATTTTTATTTATTTATGGTATTTATACCCCGCTCTTCAGCCCTAAAGGCTATCAGAGCAGCTTACAATTATTATTCTTAGAATCATAGAATCATAGAGTTGGAAGAGACCACAAGGGCCATCAGTGCAACCCCCTGCAGGAACTCCTAATCAAAGCATCCCTGACAGATGGCCATCCAACCTCTGCTTAAAGACCTCCAAAGAAAAAGACTCCACCACCCTCTGAGGGAGTGTGTTCCACTGTCAAACAGCCCTTACTGTCAGGAAGTTCCTTCTAATGTTGAGGTGGGATCTCTTTTCCTGCAGCTTCCATCCATTGTTCCGCGTCCTAGTCTCTGGAGCAGCAGAAAACAAGCTTGCTCCCTCCTCAATATGACATCCCTTCAAATATTTAAACAGGGCTATCATATCACCTCTTAACCTTCATCCAGGCTAAACATCCCCAGCTCCCTAAGTTGCTTCTCATAAGACATGGCTTCCAGACCCTTCACCATCTTAGTCGCCCTCCTTTGGACACACTCCAGTTTCTCCACATCCTTTTTGAATAGTGGTGCCCAGAACTGGACACAGTATTCCAGGTGGGGCCTGACCAAAGCAGAATAGAGTGGCACAATTACTTCCCTTGATCTAGACACTATACTTTTATTGATGCAGCCTAAAATTGCATTGGCCTTTTTAGCTACCACATTGCACTGTTGACTCATGTTCAACTTCTGGTCTACTTGGACTCCTAGGTCTCTT
The DNA here is from genome assembly GCA_034509955.1 of Urosaurus nigricauda. Classification (NCBI taxonomy): domain Eukaryota; kingdom Metazoa; phylum Chordata; class Lepidosauria; order Squamata; family Phrynosomatidae; genus Urosaurus; species Urosaurus nigricauda. The sequence goes on along the minus strand of JAOEGL010000001.1, from coordinate 84,920,259 downwards.
TCGTGCATAGTTTCATTCAGCCAGGTGTCCCCCATCCTGGACAGGATTAGACAGCTCCCTTAATAAGACAGTTCCCTGCTCTCAGGCTTACAATCTAAAAATACATGACACAAAAGGAGAAGGGAATGGTGGTGGGGAAGGGGATCAGATCCAGCAGTTCTTCTCTCCCTCTGAGAGAACACCTTATTTGCTTCAGTCTTCTGAGAGAGAGAGAGAGAAAGAAAGAGAGAAAGAGAGAGGGGGGGAGAAAGAGAGAGAGAAAGAGAAAACCCTATGAAATTTATGGGGTCAATGAACAACACAAAGTTATTAATTTCCGTTTAATGGTCCAAACAATGCCCTCTGCTGTTTTTGTTCTTTCGGTACAACTGCTCCCCACCTCCAATCCGAAGAAGAATAAAACCTTGAAAATTACAACTCTGTGAAGAAAATCTGAGAACCTTCTTGACCACAGTGCTCCCCATTGGGGGGTTACCTAGTAGGTTTTTTTTAAAAAAGGCATTTCTGTGTTCTGTTTTACAAAGCTGTTCTTTAAGCTCCTTCTTTATTTTTAGCCAGCACAGATGGCAAGATTTAAGAGGATGGTGAAGAATGTTCTTGCATCCAATTTGTTTTATATAAAGCTGTGAAGCTGAGGGAGTCTGTGAAGGGGGCCAGTCCATTTCCCAGTATCCCTTTTTTTAATGTGCTATCCAATAATAGGAATAAAGAGTTTGAAACTGGGAGTATCATAGAATCATAGATTAATGGCAGTGAATGGCTGGGAGTTCTTGCATAGTATATAATGTGGCTTTCTTTCTACCATCTTAATAACTGGGCATCTCTCCTTTGGCATTATCTTCCTTTTCCCCTTCCAGACAGAAACCCTTAAAGCTGGTTGTTTGAGGACAAGCTACTATAAATGTTTCCCCTGTAAACTCTGTTTTCAGTAGAGTTAATTAGTCCCCATTAAAGCAAGGTTCGTTTTCAAAACCATTTTGTTTCACTTTAAAAGGGGTGGAAAATAAAATCATTCAGTGAATTACACATTAAATAAATTGGATTTTAACATGAAAGTTACTAATTAGCAGTATAAACTATGGTCTAGAAAAATGACTAAAATCCCATAGCTGGTATTGCCACCTTTACAAATAATGCATTTGGAAATAAATGTATTGTGGCCTTGCTTTAAATTTTAATTTTAATGCTAGCAAATAATTTCAGGGGTTTAATCATGCTTAGATACACACTATAGCATTGCACTACAGGATGAAGATTTCAGAAGTTCTAAATTGCTTAAAGCAAGATGTGTGTAAAATAATTTGAACGACTTCTAACTGGGCAGTTGAAAAGGATTTAAGGTAACAGTTTACTAAAGCAAATAGATAACAGCATATTTTTGCATTTGGGCTAGCATGGTTTTAACTACATGGTTTAAGATTTGCTCTAAGTCAGTGTATCAGTAGCAAGTACATTTATATACCTCTTATCAGTGCACTTAAGTACTCCCTAAACAGTTTACAGTGTGTAAGCTGATTGCCCCAACAATCTGGGTACTCATTTTAGCGACCTTGGAAGGATGCCCGGCTGAGTTGTCCCTGAGCCTCTGGGCTGGTATTGAACTCACAGCCTTGTGGTTTGTGAGTAAGTGGCTGAGTACAGGCATTTAACCACTATGCCACCAATGTAGTGTAGCAATTGGACCACTGGACTAAAAAGAGAGATCAGGGTTTCATTTCTTGTCTAGTCATGGAAACCCACTGTGACAAGTCACATAGTCTCAGCCCCAGAGAACCCTATGATAAGTTTGCCTTAAGGGATGCCATAAATCAGAAATGTCTTGAAGGTACACAGCAACTAATCTTGCATTGTAATTACATGGGCTATAGTGCTTTAGGGTTTCTGATGCTATCACCAGGGGACACTGTGCTGATGCACATGTTATGCTGACTGAAAATGGGTGGCTACACTGGAGTTGTGTCTGGAAGATGCAACCTTCATCTGAATCCTAAAGCATAACTCCAATCACTGTGCTGGCATATGTGTTCCATTGACAAAAAATGAGGCAGTCCAAGTTCATTTCTGAACTTCATAGGAAACCAAAGCCATTTTCACCCAAGGTTTTTATAGTGCAACTGAGATTGTTTAGCGCTCCTGGTGGTGGGCATTTTTACATGACTCTGCTTTCCTCTTTCACTTACTTTTGATATAATCCCAGGTGGTTGGTTGGTTGGTTTTTTGTCTCCAAAACCAATTTGACAGCCTAAATTGTAATTTTGTTCTGGCACAAAAGATGCCTTTCACAGATACACCAATATAGGGATCAGGTTGGTGTGTCGTGTTGGGTGTTGTTACCCAAGATTTCTCACTTTATTTCCAGGAGGGGAGGTTGAAGGAATGACTACATACACCAAAGATGAAGTCTTCCTTGAGAGTTGCTATGATCTTCATGAGTCTTCCTTTTAAAAACACACACATACTACAGTTACATTCTGCTGCTATAGCAGTACAGTCATGCTAGTGCAATTATAGCAGTGATTTTTGTTTTGTTTTGTTTATAAGGCAGGAAATGCAGGGTGAGGAAAAATAATGACAGCCTCCTGGAAAACAGAGAAATAAGGATGAGGAAGGGAAAAGTATGTAGGGGAGGTTGCAGGTGATCATCCAAAATTGCTCTCAGCATGGGAAGGCTAAAGTGGGAACAGTCACTATAAGCAGAAAACCAAAACTGAAGTGTAAAGGCAGTGTTACAGTCCCAGAAGCATACTAATGAATCCCAATTCTTTAGTGGAACAAGGGGTGAGGCAAAAAGGCCCACAATGTATTGCCCTAAGTTGAGAGAACCGGAATTGGATGAGAGTACTATATAGTCATAGCCTCCATGCCAGTGTGTAAACCCTTGAGAGGAAGCCCATAATTCAGAAGATGGGGCATGTGGCTACATCAGTTTGATTTCAGGTCTGGACTCAGGAAGGTCTTTGCTAGTGGGAACTGGGGGAACGGGGGATGGTTTTATTTATTTAGCCCCAGAATATATAAATAAAACCCTTGTGGGTAGTTTGCCTCAGAACACACAGATTCCCAACAGGAATTTCTATTTAGTTTCCCCAACAGAATTTAAGGCCAATGTACTCTGTACTCAAAAGGGAAGGAATACCCAAATGAATGTTGCTGAATACCAGGTACTCCAATCCCTGTTACTCTGGGGCAAATACTCCGGCAGTTTTTAGCACTGAAGGGTCACAGCCTGGCCTCACGGAGTAGTGAGAACATGCAGTTCTACTGCCACTTCCTACATGGGAGGGGTAAATATTATGCAGTGTTGCAATCTTTCCCACCAAGAAAAAATGGAGGGATTAATGGGGGTGATCCTGTGCATCTTTCTTGCCCCTACTGAGCATCTATGTTTTGAAAATGAATTGCTTTCCTTCTACCATTGCTCAGTGTCGGTACGTTCAACACCACTTGAGCTGTAGGGATCTGACTCTTCACATCTCTGAAGCCTCATTATTGCTATTAGGGCTGGTGTAGTCAACAGGAAGGGGAATCTAGGAAACAGGGTGCACTGGGACAATGGCCAGCTAGTCCAGGCAAATTAGCATATCTTTGTATGTTTTCAAACACTCAGACCAAAAGTACCTGGAAAGTAAAGGATACTGCTACATACTTTTTTCCTCCTTGTCCTCCCGCTCCCACCTACATTGTTACCAGCAGCTGTGCTTTTGTAGAACAAACTGCCTGGACTCATTGGCCCAGCTGTCCTTCAAATTCTCACTGGTTCACCATAGACTTTGTGGCTCAGGGCAAAACTTGCTTTGTACTTCATAGTCACTGGCTAAAGATTAGTACCTGTTGTTAAGCCTGATCATATGCTAATTAAGTGCAACTAAAATGGCTTTGTTTTCATTGGCTTGGGCACTTTTGCCACTGTATAGGGTTGAGTTAATTTATATTCATGAACTTGTATTATTCTAGCCAATAGATAGAATCTTGTTGGTGACATGTATGTATGTATCTTAAGAGTTGTGCCAACACATCTTATAGTCCTGATGAGAAATCGATACTTATGACAAGAGGCCACCACTGTCAGAACAGAACACAGAGAAACAGAATGGTTCCCAATTGGCAAAGGGTTCAGACAAGGCTGCATCCTTTCCCCATCTGTTCAACTTGTATTCAGAGCATATTATACAAAAAGCAGGCTTGAACACAGGAGGAATGCTGAAAATGGGAGGATCAACAATCTAAGGTATGCAGATGACACCATTCTGCTAGCAGAAAACATCACAGACCTAGAGCAAAGGAAAATCAAGGAAGAAAGCACAAAGGCAGGCTATTGTTGAACATAAGAATTCAACCTAGACAACAAGGAAGTAGAAATAGTTTAAAAAAAAGTAAAATAGTAAAAATAAAAAAAAATAGTAAAATGCTTTTTCTTGTGCAGAAAATGCTGCAGTGGGGACATTTCAAGTAAAATTCACAAATGGTTGATTTGCACTGACAATGTGCAGGAATATTATTTTCTGCATGGAAAATGCTGTTTCCTGTGGAAAATAACCATGGCTAAGTTTTGCACAGAACAAGTCCTGAATTGCAAACAGTCTTCAATAACAGCGAGGCCTTTGAAGTCTTTCTTGCAATAGAAAGAACATTTCAAAATTAGTCTTTGCTTTCTTTGAGAGGAAAATGACTCATTAATTACCTCCCTAGCAGGCAGCAGGGGCAGGAGCCTATCTTGACAGCAGTTTTCTAGCCAGAGGAAGGAAAATGAGGTTGTGCCTCACAACTGCAGTCTCTGCTGCTCAGCCACTATCAGGCCATCGCAGCACCCCAGGGGGATTGGCCTTCACGGACAGAACTGCAGATGCAGGGCATTTCACTCAGCAGGATATCAGGCTCTATCTTTTCCCAGTGACAACAGACACATTACAGATGTGGAAACACTTTATCCCCTGTGGCTACCTGAGAATAGGAATGGATTAGTAAATACATGCACAGCACATGGGCCAAGTATGCTATCCAAGTGTCACGTAAGTCTGGCTAACCATAGCACTGTTTCACCAACTGCACTACAGGCTAGTTTATTCAGACTAGCAGGCCTCTACACTGTGACAGGTGAACCAGAAAGTGAGCAGGTGACTCTCATGTCTTATTGCAAACCATTTTTGAATGTCAAAGAATGTCACAATTTAGATAAAACCAAGCATGGGAAACCTCTGAGCTTAATTTCCAATGGGGGAAACAGAGAAAAGGTCAAACACAAAAATAGCGTATAATAGGTTAAAGCTCTTACTAATAACTATCCCCCAGGATAGGTCGCTCTACCATTTAGAACGAGTAAAACACTGTACAAAAGCTGGGAAATCACCCAATGATGGGACTGTGGGAAAGGGCCTGTTCATCTGGAACCCCAGGGCCTGAGATTTCCCATCTCTCCACTAGATGGTCTACTAGCAGCTCTGGTCATTATCTCCTGTTTCTGAGGGAAATGTGTTGCCTCCAGACTCTAAAATCTACAATGCCACTTTTCAACTGAACAACAAGTCATTAGAATGGAAAACTTTCTAATCATTCAAAACTTGAATCTTTTTTCCCCTCTTCCTCCTCCTCTTTCTGAAAACAAAACTGGAATATCAGATATAGCACTCACCTTCAGTAATATGTCCATAATCAAAAGCAGCAGGATGCAAGCATCAGATTTTGCCCCTAAACATATACACCCAACAGGAGATAATGTTATTGACGTGTGTGATTGTCCTTTTGAAACCAGAGACGCATGCAATCTTGTGTATTTTTACAAGGGAGTAAGCTGAACTGAGCATAACAGTAGGTATGCCTTGGATTGTGCTATGAAACTGCTCAGCACACCCCCCCCCCCAGTAGAGGCAAATTAACATTTTGTAATTTTTTAAAAAACATATACATTTACAAATTATCATTAGATATGTTTTTAGAAACTACCCTGGGAGGTTATCTAGTGAAGGCCACTATGGGTCAGCACAATTATCTGTTAAGATCTATTGTAGAAACTAACAACATACACTGTTAACTCATATACATGCACTAAAATGCACAAATAGTATCCTGACACATTGAACAGATGTACAAGTTTGTTACTCAGAAATAACTGAAGTGCAACTTTTAAACTCCATTTTGGTGACTCATCAAATGGTTTTGATTTGTTTCAACATTAAACTTAAAAAAAACAACAACTGCTGGACTTACTGATTCAGATAACAGGCACTGTATATACAATACACTGATGTTGAAATGGTCTTTTTCATTAATATCATTTTGGTACATGATCTTAAGCATCTGAGGCACATGCTGTCTTCCTCTATTTACTGTGCTCTGATGTATAGTATACAGCTTATGGTCTGTGCAAATAGTAATATTATGCCTGTTGATGTAACTGCTTGATCTTTGCCATCACATCAAAATACTAAAACAAAAAGGAACTACCAGTACAACCCCTTTGCTAACAGTGTCTTGAATGAGCAAGCATTAAGTTACTGATTGGACTCTTACATACATAACAGTGTAGTGGGGAATCCTATAAATTCTTGTAAAACTGCTTAGACACTCCTTAGGTGGTATAAAGCAGTATATAAGTGAAGCTGTTTGAATGTGTGCAGAAAACTAATACTAATGGTGCAAATATATCTTTGTTTCTTAGTTATTAGCATCGAGAAATCAAATCAAATGGGTAGCATCCTGTTACTGAATTATGATTGTGAAGGTCAGATTTAGACCATTGCAATTGATTTTTGGGTTATTGCAAGCACTGATTTTCCTATAGTTGGATGCAGTGCAATGACATCATCTACAGGGACATCTGGAAGACCTTAGAGGTCCCTCTGGATGCCTTTCACTGTATATCTAGCTGTAGGGAAATAGCTGGATGCTTGTCTGCTGGCATCAACCTGGAAATAGCTGGGATGAGGCTGACCTGGGGATTTGGAGGGGATTGGACAGGAGACTATTATCTCTCTCTCTTAATAAACATAACCAAACATTTAATTAAGAAAATGAAAATCTTCTGTATTCTGAAGCACAATGGAGATGTATGGAAAAGCCAGGAAAGGCAATCTCCAAACAAGGTAAAAATCCATCCATTTATAGGTTATGAATCTGATGATTATAGTTAAGGTATTCCTCCCCCTCCCCCCCCCCCCCACTCTTTCCATGTAAACAATTTAAAGCCTGGTGGGGAAGATCAGATTAAAAACAGTTTAGAATAGGCAACCTTTCCCCATTGGAACAGAAAATTAAGAGCTTTCGTAAGTGTTAATAAAGTCTCACTGCAGAACCTTAGCAACAGGAAACAATCCTGACACAGACATCTCTTTTACACAGATGAATGAAATGTGTTTGGAAAAAGATCTCTCTTTCTGAATGAAAATTTGTTATGTGTAAAAGATGACTGCATAAGGAGGTGATGGAGAAGGCTTTCATCCAGCTCTGTAGAAACATGTAGTGCTCTTGTCCCAGTAAACAGCTGGTAAAAATCAGATCCCATCTGATCATGGAAGGTAAGCAGGGTCAGCCTGGTTAGTACTTGGGTAGGAGACTGCCAATGAATACCAGGTACAGTAGGTTGTATTTCAGAGGAAAGAACTGGCAAAACCACCTCTGAGTATTTCTTTGCTAAAGAAAATCCTTTGAAATTCCTGGGGTCAACAGGCAACTTGAAAGCATGTACACACACATATAAATCTGAATGTTTTTATTCCACGAGCAAGAAAGCCTTTCCTCCAAAACTGATCAGCACTGTCAGAAGTATCAGCAGAGGCAAGCCATCTGTGTGGTGATGGAGATCCTAACATGCAGCCTGGTGATGTACATGAGGACTTCTGGATGAGGGCCCTTGCTTCTCTGTAGCACTTGGTCTCATACAACATCTTAGCAGTAGTTCACCAAACTAATAATTTACTGCCTGTGGTGCCAACTAAGAGACACAAACTCATCGTTTAAAACCACTTAATAAAGCACGAAATCAATCAATCACAACATAAATAGATGTTTCTTTCATGGTACAACATACTTGCTTCTAATGATTTATCACTATGATAAATCAGTATGATTTAACTCTGAATCAATATTCAGATACCTTAAAAATGTTTTCATTAATATAGAATAGCAGAACTGCCACCTCTTTTGAAAAACACACCATTCATACCATGTATATTTGCAATCAGAACTACAACCTTAGTGCAATATTATATTTATTTTTTACAGTAATTTTGGTTGCCATACAAGAGTAGTAAGGAGTAGGGAAAGTGCAAGTTACAGGAGCTTGATTTTGTTTTAATCCATCTGAAATAAGAGGAATTAAAGCACAAAAATTACAGCAACATAGATAACATGAACACAGGTTGTTACACAAACCATAGCAAAAAACATTACTATCTAGAAAAGAAAAGAAAATGCAATGGGAAAATTATCAGTATTAGAGGCTCATACATAGAGTCATTGCCAGATCAACTGGGTAATGCTTATTTATAAAGGAACTCAGAAAAATCACTTTTATTAACTTAAGTACCACAAATAGTTAGCTTTTGTGATATGTAAATTCTGTAAATCAACAGTCACATATAGTCATTTTTAGAATATATGAATTAAAACTTAAATGTTCCTAGACACCCAGGGAAAGGAGTCTGTGCAGTTATACACAATTTACATCTTGTGTGATTTTGGTATTGTATACACAAATATTACAGAAACTAGGCATGTAAATGCAGTTTATTTAAATTACAGTATATAAACAAAAGTTGTTCCTAAAACCTGGAATATCATTAACAATATTTTCTTGAACACCTTATTTTGCACCATCATAGTAGCAGGACATTAAAAGGGCCAATCTCACCCCCAGCATTTTTAAAATAGATAAAAATGTCAGGCGGGAACACTGTATCTGTTACTATTGCTTTCTGTGATAAAACCATCAAACAGTGCTAAAGACTACTTCATCTTGGCAATGGTGTATTTTATTGTTATTGTTTCTTGCAGGCTCTATTACTCTTTAGATCATAAGACACAATGTAAAAATAAACTATTTCATTAGCTCTTTGATGTTTAAATCTCGTTTCTATTAACTATATTGTACCTACTATTTAAGTGCCTGAAAAAAGATAACATATGCAAGAATCCCTTTTAAAGAAGGGATTACCATCACCTGTAACTTTGTGTACATCATCATCAAATATTGAACAGTAAAAGGTTATGATTAACAGCAGCTTAAAAGTATTTCTTTCCTATTTTCTTGTCCTATCATTAGTCCTACTGTATTTCCCGGCACATATTATAGAGGTAACACCAACTGCATTCAAAGAAACAAAAAGTATCATGGCGTTCGTGGTTTATTTACTGAATTCTGTAATATCACCAAATGGAAGACAATGATGGCTGAATTATCTTTTCATTTTTACACTCCCCCTTCCAATGATTTGATGGCTTTTTGTAGCCACTGAAAATGTGAATGTCATCTTTTCCATAAAAATCCATGTAATTATGGAAATCTCAGTCCTTTTACATTTAAACTAGATTTTAATTACAAGGTTACTTGGAACTTTCAAATGCAAATAGAAACCTGTGAAGGGTAGGACAACAGCTGTTAAGTCAAAAGACCAGTTTTTGCAGGGAGTGCGCGGAAGGAAAAGAGAGAACAAGAGAGATGAATATTAGCTTTTCATAATTAACCACTGCATTGTTAATTGTAACCATGTTTGAAGAAACACGCATCTTCTGAAGAAGTTCTAGCAAAGATAGAAAATATAACACAGCTCTGCTGGTTCAGATGCATCCAAATGAGGTTGATTTAAAAAGGTCAAGACTTAATAATTATTCCACAGAAATAGTAGTAAACCACAAAAGTTTTATTTTTTTTTAAATTTCTAGCATTGAAGTGGCACGAAGGCTGCCCAGTAGACCAGCCACTTATATTCTTAAAATATTGTGCTTATAAACTATCTGTACAGCTATTTAAACTTGCAGTAAAGAAAGATATTGAAATTGCTAAACTTTATGTATTAATTCTAGGGCTGTTGCAGACCTAATTAGACACTTCGTTGTGAAAAAAAAAATTATAATTAGAGATAGGCTGGAACATGGAAAGTAACGTAAACAGGAAGAATATAGATGCCTTCAAAAATATGAGGCCTTTAGAAAATTAAGTGGTTTGATAATTGAGCAACCAATCACCTGTCATTTAGTGCTTTGGTGCAGGCTAAAATTTTCATGAAGCTGAGAACCGCAGAATTTCTGATGCACATTGCTCATGGTGGGGAAGAAAGAAAGTTGATACTATTAATCTTCATAAACATTACCAAATTATTACCACAAAAGTTTGCCTTTCTAATTATGCATTCTGATCTCCATAACCAACCAATCCACTTTGGATAAAATCTCCTGTTAACTTATTTTTGTTTAAACACATCTTCTGAAAAAGAGAATGTTCTCTTGAAATGTTGCTCTAGTTCATGTGGTAATGAAGAACTGAACTGCCGGATTCTTAAGATTTTAAAATTTTTTGACTTTTTAAAACTGATTCCAGTTATTAGAGTCTTGATTCCAGTAATCACAAAAGGTGTCCCTGGCATCTGTAACAGAGACCCATCATTTGCATAAAACTACTTCTGAGAACATACACAATGTTTACATTTTAATTTTGTTTCTTTAAGACCACAGGAAATAACTTTTAAACAACAAGAGACCCAAGCAAAGACCTAACAATACACGTCTGCATGTGAAAACAGGCTTTTGCTGGGTGGCTTCAGCAAGGGTGAGTTTTCTCATGTAGGTGAGGGTGATCAGGCTGCATCCAAAGATCCTCTTCAAGCTGGAGAGGCCCCCTCTGTACACAGTTTATTCTTTCCATAGCTTGTGCAAGAGTTTGTGCATTCACATACAATTTGTTTTTATGAATTTTTAAATCACAGCTATAATTGAGCCTCATGCCATGTGTGATCATTTAGATCCAACAAGAAGAATCTATGCATAAAAACACAATTCTCTATATGAAATGCTCTTTAAGTAATGGAACTAACTGTGCAGGATGGGGAGAAGGGAAAGCAGAAAAACCAACAACTCCAATTACCTGTTTAAGTCAGGAACAGCAAATCATATTACCTGCCCCTGCCTTGACCAGATGCTGGTCAAGTCCTGATCTTTTCTTTGGACATACAGGAGGAAGGGCCTGGAGTGTAGCAGTGGGCAAGTATCCCATCCCTGTTTGAGGATCTCTGAATTGCAGCCATTGTAACAAATGTTCACTTCTTTCATACTAGAAACCTGTAAAAGCTGTTTCCTGCCACACATCTCTGGTTCCATATTTTCAGAGCAATTAAAAGATAGAAAGGTGGAAGAAAACAGATTTGATGTTGTTTACTACTTTGAAAATGTGACTGTAAATGCCACATTAAAATACTAATCTGCTATGTAAATTAAATATAATGATACATCTGAATTGAATTATCTGAGAACAAATGTCTTTCATTCCAATCTTCAAAAATGTTGATTTCCTATTTAAGATAGCTAGGAAAGATCTCTTAGTTAGCTTCCACAGGTTCTACTGCATTATATAAGAAAAGGAAGCATGCATGAAAGTTTTCTGGCAACTCTGAGACAACACTAAACATAAATAGAAAAATAAAGGTTTAAAAACTCAAGCAACAAAGATACACTGGAAGACAAGAACTACTTTCATTACTGAGAAACCAAGAAACATCATCATCTGATCAAAAAGATGTCACAAAAGAATGTTTGAAATGTCTGGCTTAAGAACTCTCTGAATTTAATATTTAATTCAATGCAGTAAGTACAGCATGAAAATCTGATGTTTAGTATGAAACACTAATTGGCAGGACTGGAAATCAGAATGGGAAAATCCACTGAGAAGTTAACTTACAGGTGCATGGGCACTAGTGTAATGGTCAAGTGCAGTGGTGGGGGAAGCAGAGATTACAAAACAGTGCTGGGCATAAGACTTCATTGTGCAAGGAGATACACCTGTGAGTTTCAAACCAGAAAGAAACCAACATTGGTGTTCAAGCAGAAGGGCATGCCGAAGGGCTAAAAACCATTTCACAAATACAAAAAGATTAATATTGTGAGTATGTGTGAACCCCCAGCAGTTAAAAAAATGAGGTGGGGGGGGGGAGAGAGATTTATAGCATGAGCAGAACTTTTTTTTTTTTGAAGTTAGCATTTTTTTTTACTTTCCTTATTCCTTCTCCCATTGTTCCCCTCCCTTTTTAATATATATATGGTCCCATTAATATGAATTTACCTGAGGTTGCTCCTGGGTGCTAAACTTACAAGCTGCATTGCTGCAATTCCAAAACTACAGGGACTGACTGATGCTTTAAACTGATGGTACTCTTGGGGAGCCAAGGCATTTGGGGTGTATCAGTACCAGCCTATCTCTATTTATAACAAAGGTTTGTGAGGCAAGAGCAGCCATTCTTATCTGTCCAACAGCTGTTTCAAGGCTCTTTCTATGTTCATTCGGTGACCAACTCTAGTCACTCCAAGGTCTATCAAGTCTTCCTTCTGAAGGTTTGGTAAGTGAGTGCCATCTATTTCATTATCCATAAAGGTCTCTTTATGTTCACCTAAGTTTAAACTTTCCAACCAATCTGCCACATCTGGTTTAGTCCACAGGTGGACAGGCTTAGTTGTAAAAGGCTTATTTGAGATTGGCTGTTGCAATATGGAGGGAGAAGGAGACCTGCTGCGCCCTGTGTTCAAAGCAAAGAGGTCCCCAGAAGGAGGCTGGCTGGGTAGGCTAAAAACATCAGAAAGAGTTGGAGAAGGAGATGCAACTGGAGCAGCAGCAGTCAGAGGAGATGGCATGATGTCTTTACTTATCTCTGTGGGTGAAGCCACTGGGCTTGGAGCATGTCTTACTCCTGATGTCCTATTGTCATAGTCTGGGGATCTGCTCTGCAGTGTGATTGGCTGGCTGGTCCCAGGCCGGACAGTAAAAGTGATGGTTGAACTTCGTGTACCTGAGACAGTGCTCATGACGTCTGTGCTCCTGAAATCATAAGTGAAGAGAAAACAGTCAGACTCAACAATTTGTATCACTGATAAGTTAAAAACATTTATGCACTGTGCATTACATTTTAAAAAAAATCTCAAATGCCAATGAAATGCCATAAACCTTTATATGAAAACAATAATAGCAGAAATATAAATAAATTTTAGAAATATTCTAAAAACCAAAGGCAATCATAAATATGCCAATTTACTAATCTTTGCCAGAGCTTGATAGCAATACAGTTACCTGTAACTAGTTACTTTTGAATGGTCACAAGTGTGGAATGCAACTAGTTAAGAATGAAGCCATTATATTGGGATAAGTAGTAATCATTTCTAGTCACCCTGAAGTTAGGATTTAAGATTATTATGGAGACATCTGAATAAGAATTTTCAAGTTTTATGGAATTCTCTTATCAATCCTAATTTTTTCTCTTCAAAAAGCGACAGAAAATTAATAGAAAAATAGAAATATTGCAACAAGTAAAATAACAAGTTTTACAACACTACAACGATCTACAGCAATGTGTTACTTTTCAAACACTGTAACAGGTAACAGAAACAAATTATTTTTTAAAAAGTAATTTTCCAAGGGCCTCCTTTTAACACAACATGCATTTTCTCTTAGCTAAAATGCTTCAAGACACCCAGAATATCTGGATACAACCACTCAGGATGCTTTTTCATATCATTATTGGCTATTATTCAACATTAAAAGCACTCTCATTAACATATCAAAGATCACAGCAAAATGGAAAAGAAAAGATAGCCTAAAAGATAAGTAGTACAAGCATTTAAAACCCTAACATGTTGAACCAGTGCTTTTAAACCCAGTCCAGTCTACTAAAGGAAGCAATGCAACCAAACCTTCACCTCACACCAAGGGTAAAACTATATTAAAACTGTACTGTACATGGAGGTCATGAATCAACATTCATAGGTGGACTAAAACTGCAATAACAGGCTACAATGGACTTGGGAAAACTGTCTCTGGCTAATGTTGTATCTAGGGCATCAAAAAGCAATCACAGATCCAGAAGAAACATAAGTCTGCAAGACAAATGAGTCTATATCCCACCAAAACAGATTATCTTTCCTACTCCAAGCCATGACAGTCTTCAATACCTCAAACCTGTCTTGACCCAGCTTTTACCAACTCACTTATACAAATTTTCAATCTTGACCAGACCTAACCTATCTGTAATTCCTTACTAATTTTAAGGTGAGTTGTGGCTGTGTGATACTTTGTAATATTGTAGTATAAATAATGATTGATTAGGAATGATTACCTGGCCTCTAAAATAAATGCTACACCACATGATAAATACAGACAAACATCCTGTTAGTGACATATCCAGCAATAGTGCTGGTGTATGTCTTTTTTGTGATCATTGGGGAAGGAGGTATTCCCTACCTACCTCACACTGAATCAGTTGTATTAGGAAGTCTGGGGTGAAGTTTCCACTGAGCTATAAAACTCACTAGTGACTTTCAGTTTACACACAGGGTTGACTCCCTTAGTGTTCCTGTAAAGAGTTAAGAGGAGTGCTATGTAGACCACCTTAAACTGATTGCAGAGAAGGCAGAATAAAAACATAATTAATTTTAAAAATGTCTAATCTGTAATTTGATGGTGGTGCCAGTAATGCCATCTTGTACAGCTCTTTTAATAATGAACTTAGCCACATTCTTGCAGTGAAGTCATTCCTACAATGCATTTCATATCTGCCGATGTATACACGTATTTGTTATACAGGTATGTAAATTCTGAAGCAATCATATACTAAAGCAGAGGGACAAAGATGGATCAGAAAACAACCTACAAAATTAACACTACTCCATGGTTGACAGAGGACTAGGTTCATTCCATAAAGAGAGAAGCACTGGGGAATGCAGAGAGAGAATGGAAATTGATGGGGATCACTCCCCTTTTCCACCAGTGGGGATAGAACAGTGCTTGAAGATGTTCCTGATGATGGAATAAATTGCTGAATTCAATCCAGTGGTTCTTCTAATTAACAGTGAAGTCATGTGGATGAGACTGACATAATTTGGAATACCTAGTCCAAATCTAGCATGCCTCTCAGGCTGCAACAAAGAACAATTAAATTAGATTCCCCCCCGAGACCACTTCCCTGGCAAAGAACAACATTCAATTGTGTGCAGAAGCCTCACGAGTTGCTTGTTGACTTGTTGACTAAACCCTCTGTCAAACATTCCCAAACTATTGGGGAAAACATATTTGCACATATACATCAGAATAAATTCCATTATTCTTATTTTTAATACCAGCATTGGTTTGTCACCCTCCTCCCAGCTGCAAGTCACAGCAACCAGAAATAGGTTGCCACATTTGGTTGCAAACTCCACTTGTATATAACTACTTTAAAGACATAAACTAGACATAAGAGTGACACACCCAATGTGAAACATGGGTCATGTCAATTTCCTTTCAGGAAATAGAAATATAAAGTGCAACATGGGTGTGTGTTGGTGTGTCGGAACTTGGAAAAATTTGTAAAAATGGCTGATGCATTGGTATTAGATGTTATTTTAACAATCACAGGATGGCATTCCATTTGTGTCATATGCAAACATATGTCCACCTAATGCCTATGTATCTTTTTTGGTGCACCTGAAGACTGGTATTCTATCCCATCCTCCACAACAACCAAAATCCCTAGGATTCATCGTTTTGTCTGAGTGGCCGTTCGGTTTGGGGATGGGGAGTAGGGAGCCACAATGAAGTTCTGCCTGCAGAACTCTTGCACTATGCTGGGTAATGCAGGATCTCGACGAAATATATTAACAACATTTATCCTAGTAGAAATCTTGGTCCCAATAAGTAATTATTTTTACAATTATTTTTTAAAGTTAGAGATGATAAAAGTTTCCAAATGCCCCCCAAAATATCATTTTTAATGAGTAATAATCTTAATACATTAATGTCAAGATATAAAACATATAATATAAAAACAGGATGACATGCCCTCATTATCACAGTAAAGTCCAGGGAGCCCTTGGTATCAGCTGGAGTTTGGTTCCAGGACCCCTTGTGGATACCAAAACCCATGGATGTTCAAGCCCCATTAAATGCAATGAATAATAAAATAGTGTCCTTTATATAAAATGGCAAAATTAAGGTTTACTTTTCAGAATTTATATATTTTCTCAATATTTTCAGAATGCTTGAATGCATGGATGCTTGAATGCGTGAATATAGAATCCATGGATATGGAGGGCTGAATGTAATGCATTCCTGATAACACTGTTACTTGTTCCATGTTACTTTTGAACTCTGGTATAAAAAGTATGGCGAGGCTTCATTCATAGTTTGCTTGATAATAATAATAATAATAATAATAATAATAATAATAATATTTATTTCTTACCCGCCCCTCTGTAAAACAATCGAGGAGGGGTACAACAAGGTTAAAAACAGATTACATATTAAAATAATTCAAGAATTCCTCCCCCCCTTAAAATAGGATTAAATTAGTTAAGTTTAAAATTAAATTACTAACAATAAAAGTACAATACAACATAGTACACAAAACCGCAATGCTGGCCACAGCATGGGTAGTGACAAAATACAGAAGGGGGGGGGGGGATAAGGAGTTGAGAATTGGTTGAAAGATTTTAGGAGCCAGGTAGATTATACAGTTTCAGGGAAAGCCTGCCGGAAGAGATGCGTCTTTAAGGCTGTTTTAAAACAGTCTAGTGATGTAATGAGACGCATCTCGTCCGGCAGGCCATTCCATAGCCTGGGAGCAGAAGCAGAAAAGGCCCTCTTATTTGTTGTTGCTTATTTGGGATGTGTTTTATGATAAGGATGCATATACATCCATACACACCCACCCACTCATATAAATACACACATTTGAGTGTGTGTGTGAGTATAACGTTAGGAAAGAGGATCTCTATCGGTTCAAGAAGAAATGTTTTTGTAGAAATGTCTATGGGGCTGGCATGGGTCCATATCCCATTGTTAGTGTCAATTGGATTTGACCCACTGAACCAATTTAAACCAGCTTCTTGTAAATTCCACCATGGGTTTACACACTATAATGTTTACTATTTTACTATACCAGAGATGGGGACTAGGTTATAAGGAGGATGGCATATCACTGTTTTTGACATAAAATGTCAAAGTTATTCTCAGATACAATGAAAATCATGACTCAATGAATGAAATTCAATTGTTAGCCCCAGCTAGCACGAATCCATTGAAATCAATGGTACTTATATAAGTTTTGATTTATTATTCTGCAACTGCCTTGACAGGTCTACTCTAGGTGGGTATTAGCAATTGCATGCAGCTCTGAAGCAGTAAAACATACATCAAAATCCATCTTAATGTATCTTCATATAATACACAGAGGTTGTTTAGTTATACAAGAAGAGAATGCAGACATTTGTACTGAAGCACTTTCTACCACCAAAGATGGAAGAACTGTTCAGCTTAAAAAGTAGCTTGTTTCCTATTGACTGTGACAATTGTGCAGACAAATACTGTAACTTCAAAGGTAAATTGCTTGCAGTTATGTGTAGTTTCTTTGGATTTCATCTTGTACCATAATTACAATCACTGTGGAGAAAACTGTGGAGAAAGGTTATTGATGTGCCGTTGGATAAGAAAACAATTGGAATTATTTGCTCACAAGAATTATTTAGCAAAATAATTCTATTAAATGACCTCCAGTAGAAGCTGTGCTAAATTATATTCAATCGTGAATATTATATTATATTCAATTATAATACACAAATTCTGCAGAAATAATACAATTCTATATTGAATTGTTTGGGGAAAAAACAATTTTGAGTAGTGGGGAGTAAGAGATTCCATTCTTGGGTGATCAAACCCATATTTTTACAGCTATGAAAAGGAAATGTTTTGTAAGAAGTAATCTTAATAACGTGTTTTTGCCTTTTAAGTAAATTGTCAGTATGAGTTTATTAGACTTGATAATACTTTTCATGCAAAAATATTGTACTGTTAAGAGACTATTTCATCTGTGATTTAAAGGATTATGAAAAGGCTGGATTTTTTAAAAAAGATGCCAATTCTACTATGAATCTGAAGTATTTTGTTGCAAACTTTATCTTACTAGGACTACTCTGATTGCAATACACATTATGTTGTCTTAGATTATTTCACAATGTATAATTAATGTGTCACATCACTTAATTTTCCCAGGACAAAGGCACTGTGTGAACATGACTTCTCATTTAATTATTCTGAGCTATTTTAATATTATTTAAACACATTGCTACATTTCAAATTTAGAACTAAAATGATAGAAGTCAGCCAGCTCCAAAATAATCTAATTTGTTCATTCTGTTGCAAAAAGTCATATGCAAAAAGTCAAACCTCACCCCTTTTCCCACCCCCTTTCCCTTCTCTTTTTTGTTGTCTCTCTTAGATTGTAAGACTGAGGGCAGGGAACCATCTAATTTATAAGATTGTAAGTACAGCACTGTGTAAATTGACAGTGCTATATAAATAAATGTTGATGATGATGATGATGATGACGACAATAATAATAATAATAATAATAATAATAATAATAATAATAATAATATCCTCCTAGTCAAATACACTGCACCAAATCTACTTGGGTAGCAAAATTTCTATGTTCTTTTAAGTTGTACAGTCTTGAAGCTGGCATTTAGTTTGTACTTTAAAGAAGCTATTCAAAACACTGGCTAAAAACCCTAAAAGTACCATATCCCATCTGATCTTGAAAGCTAAGCAACATCAGCTCTGATTAGTACTTGAATGGGAGACCAACAATGAAAATCAGCTGCTGTAGGCTATATTTCAGAGGAAGGAACTGGCAAAGCTACCTCTTGAGTATTTCTTACCTATGAAATCCATGCCATAAAATTGACAGGTGATTTGAAAGTCCACACACAAACACGCACACACAGAGTGAGAGAAAGAGTATGAAGCACACTGCTTTTTTGAAGCTGTTGTTTGCACTGAGAAGCCCCTCTCCTCATTGGTATCAAACACTTAGTGTCTCTTCACTTGCTACAAGAGTCCAGGAACGTATCATCTTCCCTTTTCAAGCATCAAATAGGGAAAACAACTTAACAGTTTGAAATAAGAGTTAACCTGACTAACTTAGTTCTTAGTGTTGCTATTTTTGAGATTAAAAATAATAATCACAAGGTGATTCCCCTATCCCTTTATTTCAAATGGTTGATGTAAAATGTGGAAATTACTGATTTTGCCACACGATGAACCTCACAAAAGAGCATAGCTCTGTGAAAATTACCTGGGAATTTGAACTGGGAAGTTGATCTCTGCCTTTCAAAAATCACCTTTCAAATAATTTTCCTGCTTTTTTTTATTTCACAAAGATAAAAGGAGTGGGCTCTCCACAAATGCAAAACAAACAAACAAATGAACAAATATCAATCTTCCCTGTCCCTCCCAAAGTCAAAGGAACCTATAAAACTGAGCAGGTTGTATTATTGACCTGCTAACTAAATTCTAATAAAAATCTGCCAACAAGTATGGAGAGCAAAACAATGGTCCACAGACTGGTCCACTCAAAATATTGCCTAGTAAGGGGACACCAGGGATTGTAGTAACCACTGGATCACTGCATTTATAGCAATAGCAAGTACATTTGTATACTACTTATCAGTGCACTTAAACACTCTCTAAGTGGTTCGCAATGTGTAAGTCAATTGCCCCTAACAAGCTGGGTACTCATTTTAGTGAACTACGGAAGAATGCAAGGCTGAGAGGACCCTGGAGCCCTGCCTGGGATTGAATTCACAACCTTGTGGTTGTGAATGGCTCCAGAACTGACATTTAACCACTGTACCACCAGGGCTCTCCCATACATGAAAAGTAATGCTCAAAATTTTACTATAAAGACTTTTTGTATGTGAATATCTTTATTAGTTTTTTTCAAAATTAAGACTTTTACCATATATGAAGTGAAAATTCCTTTTGCCGCGCAGGTCAGGGCCCCCCCCCCCCAATAAATACAGAAACCTGGTTGGAGGAAAAAAGGCCACAACTTTATTAACTGTTCCACACATGCAGAACAACACAAAACCATAGGGTTGGCCCAAAGCATAAGGTCTGGATCTGGCCATCAGCAACACCCTGGTTGGTTGATGTACCCTTGGTAGCAGGGGCAAACATCGGGATGATGTAGGTGCCAAGCTCCGCCCTGTTGCGCAGTTAGGCAACTGCGCTGCTTCACATCGAATTGCGAGACATCCTAGTCACCGGGTATTAATCGACTGTGGCCCCCGCAATGGCCACAGCGAACCGCTCCTTACCCGGGTCATGAGGACTCCCGATCCAGTGCCAGCGGGCCCTGGAAACCCCTACCCCAGATCCAGGCCTATGCTGCCGCCACACAGGCAGGTCTGAAAGAGCGCCTGCCGCCAACCCTAAGAACTGAAAAAGAACCCTCCACAAATAACATTAATAGCATCCGCTTGAGCAAGAGTCCAAATCAGGGTGCACATAGCCCGCAAACACCCTAGACTTCCATCAACCAATTTACTTGATGACATCAGTAGAGAGTCCAGCACAGGCTGTAGATGTGGCCGCTCCAATGCGGAATGAATGGCCCCCAAATTCAACCAAAAGAAGGCCCATCGCCTGAAGGGCCAGCTTTAACACAGCAACAAATTGAAAGCGTGTGACAGGTGAGCCATCAGCATGACAAAATAGGGATCCTTGACATGCAGGCTGGTGCCTAATAAACCTTTTTAGAACCCGAACAGGACAGAGGTGCGAGTCTTTTAGGTGCCCCAATATGATCGATGAGGCTCAGCCCAGTTTATCACATTTTGACCTGAGAACTGTCAAACATACAGCATCAACATTGAACAAAACATCAGTGATGCACAAGTATCTTTTTGAGCAATAGGTCTTCGAAGACAGGACCAGCTCCCCTACCCTCAGGGCCCTACACGGCCTTAAATAGGCCCAACAGCCAATGAGGGCTCAGGAACGATGGAGGCACCACCCTCTCCGAGCTCTCCACCAATAGGAGGGCACGCCATACCCTGCTGTGGCCAATCAGACAGGTTCCTTTCCTGCTCCTCCCAGTGGCCAATCAGCATCGAGCCCGCGCTCGCACCGGCCGCTGGGGCGCCCAAGCCTGTCGCGCGGGAAGGGGAGAGGCCTTCCTTCACGCGGCAACAGCGCCGGCCCGTTAATTCGGGCGGTGCCATATGTCCAAGCTGGGTTCAGAAAAGAGAGAGATACTAGGGAGCACACTGCAATGATACACTGGATATTGAAATGCATCAAAGAATTTAAGAAGAAATTCAACATGTGCTTTTTAGTTTATAGATAATTCTTTGACTGTTGATCATGAAAAGCTATGAATTGATCTAAAAGAAATGGCTGTGCCACAATAGTTGAATGTCCTGATGCATAACTGATACCCAGGACAAGGAGCCACTATATGAACAGAATATGAGGTAACATAATGCTTTCCAATTAGCAAGGAGGCCTGGTAAGTCTGCATTTTATCACCCTGACTCTTTAATTCATATGCAGAACACACCATATGGAAAGCACGATAAGATTTCGAGGAAGGAGGTGTGAAAATTGGAGGAAGGAACATCAACAAATTAAGATATGCAGAAAATAGCAAAGACTTAAAAATGACTACTGAGGAAAATTGAGGAAGAAAGTACAAAAAGCATGGTTATTACAACTGGATGTTTACAAATCCAAATTAATGACCACAAAAATTTATATAACTTGCAATTGGATGATGAAGACATTGAAGTCTGAAGTCATGCCATGTAGAAGAAGGAGCAAATTTGTTTGCTGCTGCTCCAGAGACTATAACATGAACCAAGGGATTCAAATTAAAAGAAGAGATTCCACCTAAACATTAGAGGAATTTTTTATTTTATTTTATTTTTACTGTAAGAGCTTATCAACAGGACCTTGGAAGACTGTCTTGGAAAGTGGCAGACTCTCCATCTTTGGAGATCTTTAAACAGAGGTTGGATGGGCATTTTTCAGTAGTGCTTTAGTTGTTATTCCTGTATGGTGGTGGCCCCTTCTAATTGCAAGAGTTTATGATTCTGTGACAAGAGGGTTGCCAGGATTCATTAAGCTCACTGACTCCTTTCTTCTGATTCAAATGGGAACAAAGTGTACTGCCAGAAATAGTACTACAAAGGACTCTGATAGGAAGGTGAAGAACCCTGAGGCAAATGTGATTGTTTTATTACTCCTTTCTCTTGAAAGAAGAGAAAAGAGGGAAGCATGCTGGAAGTGAATAACCAGTTGCACAGACAATGTTCTATTGCTGGAATGGTCTGGATTGTGTACTGTGGGATGCACTTCAAAGGAGTTGGGGAGAACATTTTCATTAGGAATCTTGCAAACATAATGAGGTGGGTGGAGTTTAAACTGCAGTTTGTGGTGGAGGAGCACAATATTGCATGTAACAGAGAAAATGAAGTATTGGAGACAAGAATGTCAATGATGCACAGAAAACCATCAATGGGCAGGAAAAACAGCAAGGAGGCAGCTGGAGGGAATGGCCTATGGTTTAAGATGTCTTTGAAAAAATGAGAATCATAACTGGAATGTAGTAGAGGAATGGTATAACATATTCAAAAGGAATAGACTAAACAAGAAGGGACTAAACAAGAAAGCGGGGGTAACATGGGCAGAAGTATCACATCTGATGATATATGATCTCCACTGTCGTATCTTAACAGCAAAACAAAGAATCTACAGTTGTTGTTATAGTTCTTGAACCATAAAGTGTGAAGAGCATACTGATAGTGAAAACACGTGAACAAATTAAGCATCAGTCTTCAAAACCAACCAGAATCCCCCAAAGTATTGTAACACTGAAACATATGCTACAATAAATCTCTTCAGGTGCACCATAGGTAATTTGTCTTGCAACAGAATGTTACTAGACCAGTTAGAAACTTAAATTAAATTAAAGTGTGAAATTTTGTTACAAAGGAAGGCGGCCTTGATGTCTTAAAGTGATCCCGCCTTCAGTTCACTCTGTTCCCCAAAGGAGGCTGGTGAGCTTACCAACCATGCTACAGAACCTTACCCTGCTCCTCTGCAATGCCAGGTCGGTAAAAAACAAAACCCACATAATCCATGACCTCCTCGTGGATAAAGAAGCTGACCTGGCTTGTTTCACAGAGACCTGGCTGGGGGATGATAGTGCCATCACTTGGAATCAAGCCCTCCCAACCAGGTACTCTGTTAGTGAGCAGGTAAGGAAAAGTGGGCGGCGGGGGGGGGGGGGGGGACGGAATAGCTCTGGTTCATAGAGGCAACCTCACTGTGACTAGGATACCTATCTGGAAAACAGACCACTTTGAATGTATGTATCTTAGCCTGTAGACCAAGGATAATATGGGATTCTGTTGGTATACCATCCACCCCATTGCCTAACAGACTCCCTATCTGAGCTGACACAGCTGGTCTCCGAGTTGCTGCTGGAGTCGCCCAGACTTTTAGTTCTGGGAGACTGCAACATTCCACTCGAGTCCAGTTTAACAGGTGCAATTAGTCTCTGAGCCAACACACTGTGCGGGTCATACCCTTGATGCGGCCTTCAGTACGGAAGAGGCATATCTGTGGCCGGAAGTAATAAATACCACCGCACTGTCATCGAAGGATCATTTCCTGGTCAGGGTTGGACTGAGATCCACTGTCAGCCCCACCGGGGGTGGAGGACCCATTAGAATGGTCCATCCTTGGAGGCTAATGGAGCCAATTGGATTCCAGAAAGCCTTGGAGGATTCCTTGGTTGGTAATGCTGGTGATTCTGTCGAAGCCCTGGTTAACACCTGGAACACCGATCTTACCAGAGCTGTCGACACAATCTCCCCTTAGTGTCCTTTCCAATCCGCTTCAAATCATCAACCATGGTATACGGAAGAACTTAGGAAGATGAAGCGGGTTGGACAACGACTAGAGTGCATCTGGTGGAAAACTTGACTCTTATCTGACAGGACTCATCATATGAACTTTCTTTGTTCCTATAGAGAGGCAATACGTGCAGCACAGAGAGCCTTCTCCTCTGCACGTATTGCATCTGAAGAGCCACATCCGGCAGAAGTGTTTAGGGTGGTAGAGGAACTGACACAGGTTCCACCTGTGCAGAACCCTTTACTTAACCCAACAACAGCCTGCTGTGACATTTTTAACAACCACTTTGAAGATAAAATCTCTCAGATAAGAGCCGTCCTGGATGTCGGGATTATAGCACAGTCGACTGATGAGGTGTCCAGCAGACCTGTTGTTGACATTAAACTGGATTAGTCTGAGATGGTGAGTACTGATGACATGGACAAGATCCTTGGGAAAGTGAAGACGACGTGTCCCCTTGATCTCTGCCCATCATGGCTGGCTGTCCAGGGGGGTGATGCCTTGATGGCATTTCTTAAAAATGTCATCAATGCATCCCTTAGGGAAGGCCATGTTCCAACTTGTCTAAAAGAAGTGGTAGTTAGACTGTTCCTGAAGAAACCTTCTCTGGACTCCCAGGATCTGAAAAATTATAGGCCTGTATCAAACCTGCCATTTTTGAGCAAGGTGATTGAGCGGCTGTTGGCTTTCAACTCCAAGTGTCTTGGATGAAACTGATTATCTAGATCCATTTCAAACCGGCTTCAGGACAGGATATTGGGTGAAGAATCTAGGCATCGACAGGGGTAGCATAACCCAGCTGTTGTTTCTAGACCTCTCAGCGGCATTTGACACGATAGATCATGACATCCTCTTGGAACGCCTGAGAGAGTTAGGAATTGGAGGCACTGCATTGCAGTGGTTCTGTTCCTTTCTCTCAAGTAGATTCCAGAGGGTGATGCTCGTGGACAGTTGCTCCTCAAAAACAGAGCTTAAATGTGGTGTCCTTCAGGGTGCCATCCAGTCCCCGATGCTATTCAATATTTACATGAAGTCGCTGGGAAAAATCATCCATAGACATCAGGCGGGATGTTATCAGTATGCTGATGACACCAAAATATACTTCTCCATGTCTTGATCAGCAGCAATAATGACAGATGACATTTCTCCCCTCAATCAATGTCTTGAAGCAGTAATGGACTGGATGAGGAAAAACCGACTCAAGCTGAATCCAGACAAAATGGAGGTGCTTACAGTTGGGGCCCCCAAACCAGGTACTGGATGGGGTCACACACTACTCTAAGGACTGTGTTTGCAGTCTGGGGGTGCCCCGAGACCCGTCGCTTCACATGAGAGATCAGGTGAATGGAACAGGAGTGCCTGTTATCAGCTTCGGCTGATAGTCAGCTGCATCCTTTCCTGGAAGTAAGGGACCTAGAAACTGTAGTACACACCCTGGTAACCTTACGACTCGATTTCTGCAATGCACTCTACACTATACCTAGTTCGGAAACTACAATTAGTACAAAATATGGCAGCCATCTTGATCACTAGTAAATCTAGAAGTGATCACATTACACCGATCTTGAAATCTCTTCACTGGCTGCCTATTGGTTTCTGGGCACAGTATAAGGTGTTGGTGGTTACTTTTAAAGTCCTACATGCTTGGATCCAACCTATCTAAGGAATCACCTCCTTCCATACAATCTGCCTTGCAGCCTCAGGTCCTCTGGGAGGAATCTACTGCAACCTGTAAAAACTAGACTAACAGCAACCTCCCAGAGGGCATTTTCTGTTGCTGCTCCCAGGCTTCGGAACGCCTTGCTGGAAGAGATCTGTCAAATAACGAACTTAGACAACTTTAAAAAAGTTGTCAAGGCAGATCTCTTCTTGCAGTCCTTCCCCAAATAGAGCAATCCAATCCATTCTGAGCTCTCACCATTCCATCAAACACTACAAGAAAATCACTGTTTTAATATCATGTTGTGTTTTTAATTGGTAAGTTTTCCATTTTAAATAGTATTATATTTAATTCATTTTAAGGGGGAGGGTTTCTATTTTTTACCCAGGCAATATTTTATTTAAACCTATTTTATTCTATGTAAGCCACCTTGATTGCCCAGGCAGAAAGGCGGGATATAATCCTTTCAACATTTGCATTGTGTCCTCAAGCAGCCCATTGCTTAATTCACTGCTCTCCTTTCCTCTTCAAAAAACAAACCTACCCCCTCCCCCTGAGCTCTGGGGACAAGTCTTGTTTGCAGCTGCTCCTAGAAAAAGAGAACTTTTGCGGCATCCATCCTATCCCCTTATTTTCAGTAAGGGCAGGCTGCCAACAAGACATGTTTCTCAAAGGGACACAGCAAACATGATGTTACTCAGTGGGCTTCTTAATCATATTCACAATGGAGGACATTTTGGAATTCCTCCTAGACAGAACGTAGGACATGTCCTGGAAAAGGAGGATGTCTGGTCACCCTGCGTTATGTGGTAGTGACTGGCACTATACTTGTGCCTATTTGATAAAATTCATTCTTTTGTTTTGTGGAAAGTTGCCAGGGACCAGCAATCAATGGCTCAGGGACTGACATTGGTCCAGGGAACACCACTGTGTGTAGCTATGCCCTAAATTGCCCAGGCAAAGTCAAAATGGCTCAGGATAAGACAACTTGATTTTCATAGTGAGAATGGGTATGACAATAAATTTTGGTGCATAGATGACCATTTTTAAGCAAAATCTATCATTTACAACAGTGAGATTACATTTGATAAGTCTAAGGCTGCAGTCTTGGACACACTTCCTGGGGAAAGCTCAATGATGTTCATCTCTGACATATGTCAGGTTGCACTGTAAGAGGTCCTTTAATTCTTCAGTGTTAACTTAATGTATACCCTCAAGGCGAATTACTCCCATTTAATTTAAGACAGAGAAATGTCAAGACTGCTCAAAAACAGTGTTTATGCCACATTTGGGAACATTTGTACTATCTTTTAGCATGATGTTCTATGAAATTGCAAGCTCACCCTAAGACTGATTGACTTCAAAGTATTAATTCTGCAGTCCTAAGACTTGCTGTAATATAAGCATAAAGGTAAGAGTGTGTTGACTGTTTCAGCAATAAGATATTAAAGAAAAATATTACATTAACAGCAACCAGGGCCAGCACCAGATGTAGAAGGGCTATCATATTTGGCGCCATCCCTGCATGAGTGCCTTGGCACTGGCTCGCTCCTCCTTTTGGTTGTGGTAGGCAGGTGGTAGGAAGGTGAAACAGGAGCCAAAAATGTTAGGCCATCTGGTAATACCAAGGTAGTAATGCTGCAGAGAGACAGTAAACTGGGATCCCACTGTGTGGATATTGAAATGGCAGACACCAATCACAGACCATCCCAACTCTGAAAGAAGTGCAGCCAACATTATATATTTATCATATCTGTATTTCTCCCTTTAAAGAAGTTTAGAAAGAAAACTGAAATGTACAACTGCCCTGTAAATTACTTACCTGAACAAATTCAAACAAAATTGTTGTAAGAATAATTAAGTTCTCAGTCCATTGCACTATCATAGAATCATAGTTGAAGGAGACTACAAGGGCCATCCAGTCCAACCCCCTGCTGTGCAGGAAGACACAATCACCCCCAATAGATGGCCATGCAGTCTCTTTTAGAAACCTCCAAAGAAGCAGACTCCACCACACTCTGAGGGAATGTGTTCCAGTGTTGAACAGCTCTCACTGTCAGGAGGTTCCTCCTAATGTTTAGCTGGAATCTCTTTTCCTGTACCTTGCACCCATTGTTCCAGAATCTGTTCTCTGGAGTGGCAGAAAACAAGCTTGCTCCATCCTCAATATGACATCCCTTCAGATATTTAAACAGGGCTATCATATCACCTCTTAACTATCTCTTCTCCAGGCTAAACATCCCCAGCTCCCTAAGTCTGTCTTCATTGCTCATGGTTTCCAGACCTTTCACCATTTTGGTGACCCTCCTCTGGGCACACTTCAGCTTGTCAACATCTTTTTTGAATTGTGGTACCCAGAACTGCACGTGGTATTCCAGGTGAGGCCTGACCAAAGCAGAAAAGAGTGGCACTATTACTTCCCTTGCTCTAGAGACTGTACTTCTATTGATGCAGCCTAGAATCATATTGACACTCTTAGCTGCCACATCACACTGCGGACTCATGTTCAACTTGTGGTCTACTAGGACTCCCAGATCCCTTTCACATGTAGTCTTGTTAAGTCAGGTGTCCCCCATTCTGTATCTATGCATTTCATTTTTTTCTGCCAAAGTGTAGCACAGTCCGCCCTCCATATCCACGGACTTGCCATCTGTGAATTTGAAGATCCGCGGATAGCAAGCCTGTGTGGAGGGGCAGCAGAGGAGATGGGGAAGACAAGAAGAGGGAGGAGGAGATGGCAGCAAGATGTAGCAGGAGTGAGGAGGATGAGGAGACAACAGGAGGAGGCATTGAGGATGGTGAAAAGGAGGAGAGAGCAGGCGATGGCATCAGGGCAAGGAGGAGGCAAGAGGTGACAGTGGCGAGGGCAAGCAGGAGGCGGAAGGAGGAAGTGGGAGGAAGCGAAGAAGGAAGAGGATGCTGCCTCACTAGAAGTCTCCCTCAACTGTTTTCCCCTCATAGTTATTTATTCTGCCCCCCCCCATCTCCTTCTGATCCTCCTCTCCAGGTCTGCCCGAAGAGAGGGGGGAAGCCAAGACACAGAACACACATTGACCCTTCCTCACAACACCACACACCCACACGTCCCTTTCTTCTCGGTGTCTTCCAGCCCCTGAACTTTCCTCATCTTCTGACCCTCCTCTCCAGGGAAGACCCTAAGCAGGGGGCCCCTAAGCAGACAATAACAGCTGCCTCCCCCACCATCATTTCACACCCAAAACACAACTCAGAACACACACACTAATCATCTATGGATGCCCCTGCCTCAGCGCCAGGGAGTGAAACATGTCCAGGGCAAATATTAATAAAAAGGATGTTGACAAGCTGAAGGTCTTTTCAAATAATTTCCCACTCCAGGAAAAATGGTCTACTCTTATAGATTATATTAATACAAATTTTATATCCATCTCTCTTCAATCTAGCCATTGTTCTTTATGGTCAGATTTATTTTAAATAAACTGAATTGTATAAAACTTTAATAAGGAATGTTTTTCAATGTTATGAATTTTTTACATCATTTTTTTACATTTATTGAAAAAAAAATCTCCCTAAGCCGGGGGGGGGGGGGCGCAGGTGCGGTGAGGACGGTGGTCACCCTCGTTCTCTTTCAAGATCCACAGCTGCTGTCCTCCTGGGGAGCTGGGGTGGCAAAATGGAGGAGGAGGAAGGAAGAAGAGGATGGAGGAAAAGGAGCAGCAGTGGCAGTGGTGAGGGGAAGAGAAGGAAAAAGGAAACAATGGAGACGAGGTAGAGAGGAGGAGGAAGAGGAGGAAAAGCAGTGATGATGGGGATGTAAGAGGAGGAGGAGGAGGAGGAGGAGGAGGAGGAGGAGGAGGAGGAACTGGTGGAGGGAAAAGGCAGAGGAGGAAGAGGGGCAGGGAGAAGGAAGAGGAAGAAGAAGCAGCCCCCTGCAGTAAGAATAGCGAGACGGGGTAGGGGGGCGAGATGAAAGTGCCATTGTCCCCAATGGTGCTGCAGCTACATGGCCACGCCACCACTGAGTACTATGAGACTTGAGCATCTGCAGATTTAGGGATCTGCATGGGGATCTGTCCTGGATCCCCCGTGGATACTGAGGACCCACTGTACTTTACATTTCTCTGTGTTGAAATTCATTTTGTTAGTTTTGGCTCAACTTTTGAATCTATTCAGGTCATTTTGAATTTTGATCCTCTCCTCTGGGATATTAGCTACTCCTCCTAATTTGATGTAATCTGCAAATTTGATAAGTATGCCCTCTATTCTTTCATCCAGGTAATTGATAAAGTTGTTGAATAGCACTGGGCCCAGGAAAGAACCTTGTGGCACCCCACTGGTCACTTTTCTCAAAGATGAAGAGGAGCCATTGCTGAGTATCCTTGGGTTTGGCCAGTTAACCAATTATAAATTGACCTAACAGCTGCATTGTCTAGCCCAATTTTGCTAGCTGGGTTGTTTATTCTTCTTATTCCTACTCTTTGGGATTCTCAACAATAAAGGCTACTTGGATCCAGAAGATTCCAAAGTAGGCTCTGTGCAGGCACAAAATCCATTTGTGTAAGTTACAAAGGTTGTGTAGAATAAGCTCATATTCCTTCTGACTCAATCAGTACTGAAACTGATCAGAATCCTATTGGTGATATATGCATATGCAGTAAAGTGTTACATATATATATATTCTCTTTTGGATATTGTGAAGAAGATTTATAATATATTCTTGCACAACGTCCAACCTTCTGCAAAGTATCTTTTAACTGCTACAGTGATTCCAAGACCATTTTCTGGCAGTTGGGATGGGGATTGAATTGTCCAGGCAGCTAGGAAAAGAGATTGATGTCACTTTCCCAGATCTCTTCTTTTTAGTACACAACAGCAGGATGCTTCCCACCCTCCCTTACCATTGCCCCATAAATGGCTGTGGTTCCAGCACTTGGAAGCTGCCTTTTGGGACATGGAGTTGCACAAATGGGGTGTTATACCCTACTTGCACAATTCAGGGTTCTGTGCAGTTTGTATTTTTGTTTTTCCTTTGTCATCTTCCTAAATCACACCTGACAAGCAATAAGTTTTTTCTTGAGAGATCTATCCCATCCTGTCATATTTGTACCCTTTTGTCTAGGTTTTCTTTGTCATGTCTTAGGCTGTGCCATAACCTTACTTCAGCTTTCTGCCTCTGGATGTCCTGCACCTTAGTTTCCCTGCAGCTAACAATCTCTTTCTAATTCTCACTCTGTCCCTCTGTGAATCAGTAATTTAGCCAAGTCACCTATCACACAGAACTGCACTACCATATTTTAAACTCACTGAACATCTGAAAATTCCATTCTATCACAGTAAACACAGACTTTGTTGTTTTAAGTATAATACAATTTGGATTATGCATGTGATTTCTGCCCTTGAATTCACTAATGTTTAGGCATGGTTAAGTTTTGCTGATTTAATCTTTAGGCTTTATTTTTCACATTTTAATAGAACATTTCTACACATATACCTAAATAAACTGCTACACACTGCCAGAGTGTTAAAAGTGCCACAAATTCATGTAAGAAAGTATATAATACTGGACACACAGAACTCATTTTAAAGGATGACTACCACTTCTGGATAGTATGATGTAATCAGAATTACAAATGAAAAACAAAACAAAATGAAACAAAAAAACACACAAAATGATACAATGCATGTTTTTTTTAAAAAAACAATAACCAAAAAACACAGAAGGCACAATGTAGAACAGTCTATGCCTTTGGTCGTCACTTACTTCACGGCAGTTCAGCATGACCCTCTTCTGTTAACGGCAGTCATGAGAGCAAATAAAATGACAAAATGGAATGACTGAGACACTATAAAATTACAAAGCAAAAGCATCTGCAAAATTGGCAGACAAACAGTTAACGAGATGAAGTGACAGTAATGGACACAATAAAGTTCAACTTAAGAACATCCCTTAATCGTTGAATTATTTACAAACCTGTAGAGTTATCCAGTTTAAAATTGGCAAACTGAAAATGTCACAATGAAAATCACGATCACTCTTGTTGTCATTGTTGTTAGCAGCAGCAGGTTGACTGCCACCAACCTCACCATCTAGGTCTGACTGTGTTCAATATGCTAAGGCAGTCACAATTCAATACATTGCTTGCTATGTTCAATAATTACTAACATTTACAATATACCACCACCATTACCCTTAGCATATCCCAATGAGAATCAGAAGAACCAAATCTACCCTGAATAAGACAGTTAATAGCTTCATATTAGCAGTGTTATAGCTACTATTCTTAAGCCCCAATAGTTCCATTATCAGCACAGCAACACTCTTCTGCTTTAGAATGAAACTGATGCTGATTCTACTCTAAACTGTTCACTAGTCTTTTTGTTTTACACTTTATAGCCACTTGTTTTATTCTGTTTAAATCCAGTGATTCACTGGGTCCTGAAACATTAAGTTCCTAGGCAACTTCTGGTTCAAGGCAGATTAAACTGTAATCCATTTATCTAGTGAGTTTTTGGCTGAGAGTGGCAATTCAGGTTTTAAAAAAAGACACACATTCTCCATTCAACTTGTGTTCAAAGGAAAGTATTGGTTTTGATTTCTTCAAATCAGTGACAGCAACAAATTTGGCAGCGCAACAGCTTGAGAGGAGAAGTGAACAAATGCATCTTCTCCATCTCCACCACAGGAGGTTGCCCATATCTGATTTATAGTTTGCATTTAGCTATAGAATTCATTTGTTGTTTGGCAACAAATAAATATAACTATTCATTTTGATATTTGCTTTTGTGAATGTAACATTAAACCAAAGAAAGAAAATGAAGGGGGAAAAGAGAAAATACAAACTTACAAATAAATACAAGGGAATGGGACGGATCTAAGAAATACTTTTAAAATGCACTGAGCCATGCAAAACCCTTCCTTTTTGATTTTGCAATTAGATTGGTAACTAACACGAGAAGAAATTCATATGTAAAGCAGTGTAAATTTTTAAGCATCCATGTATGGATCTGGTGTTTACTGGGTAACGTCCAGCCCAATATGATGGATAAGCAGTCAAAACAATCACGCTTAAAGCAATTGTGATGAGGGAGCTCCACAGAGGCATGTCTGTACTGTCTTCTCATTTGTTTGATTTCTACTACCACTTTGAGGGAGCACAATCACAGGAATTGGGAACCTGTGCTTATGGGCCTCACTGTGGGGGCACTTATATAAGATCTGTGTTGCATGGAAAGACACTTCTTCTACTTTTCTACTACAATATAAAGCCTGTCACAAATTGCTAAAAGTCTGGCCTGGGACACTGCTAGTAAATTAGATATAGAAGGTTCACATTACTTATTCTCATATACCATATGTTCTTCTCTCTATGGTTGTTCTGATTAAAGAGTTCAAAGTAAATTAATGAATGAATAATGCTTATTTTACAGAAATACTGGAAGTGGTTATATTTGGATATTTTTTTAAAAAAATCAAGTTGTAGCCTAATTCTGCACCTCTTCGCTCTCAAACAGTGATGTAGATATAGTAAGTAACATTTCTGAGATGTGTTATTTCAGAAAAGATAAAGTACAGTGGAATTGTTTGCACAAAAGATACGTTTCCTTTTCTTTAAAAAAGCAAAGCAGACTCTGGCTGGAAATCAGAGTCTTGGTACATGCAGAAAACACATGATATTGCCCACTCTCTACTCTTTTCAGGTCCAGAGAGTATCTGGGCCCTCCTGAGTGGCTTTTTGGAGGGTGTGAATTATTACTAGAAAGCTTCCAAACCTTGGATCCTAAGTAAAACAGCATATGAGACCTTTGGATTTTAGCCTTTATGCTGAAAAGTAAACACAAATGCAAAGAAAAATGAAAAAAGGTTATCCACTGTGCTATGCATTTAACTTTTTCTGTAGATTGTTAGGAATGTACAAAACAAAAACAAACAAAACACACACACACACTCCAGAATATTAGTACCATACATTTTTATCAGAATGATGAAAACCAAATTTTTACTTAAAATAGTATAGACTTAAAAAATATTTAGTTGTATTTACCTTGTACTAAGACTTGCAGCTTTTGTTCCTGTAGGTGACTCCAATCCTTCCACTGGCTTTGAGGATTTCTCTCTGTTCATTTGTTGTAGTATTGAGTTCAATTCACTAATAACATTAGCCTTTGGGCCTGAGAGAACTGGGCTTTTAACCTCCGTTACATCACCCCATAGCTTAGAAGTCCTTTGCTGTACAACTTTAGCCATACCAGTTTGTGTGCTGATAGGAGGTGGGGGTGGAGCAGGTGGAGGAATAACAAAACTATCTAGAGTTTCTTCAATTAGCGCATCCTTGTAAAGTGCATTGCTTTTGTTGATTATGGGCTTCATTTTTGGCTTAGGAGGTACTGGGGGTTTGTCCACCAGAAATGCTTGCCCATCTGCATAGACAGTACAAGTATCCAAGTTCTCACCACCTTCAGAAGACAAGGTAGAGATACTGGACACAGTTGAGATAGTGCTGGTTGTCTCTAGGTGATGGTCACTACTGCTTCGACTGTCCACCTCTTCAATCCCAGAGTCAGTGACATTATCAAAATTTTCAGGGGGTGGTAAAAAAGAGGCAGGCATACAGTTTGAAAGACCCACTGGTTTCTTACTGTCTATTGAATTTGAGGGCTGAATGGGATTGAATGAAGTTGATGGAGTTCCATTTTTTCTCTGTTTCAGCAAGTCTGTTAGTACAGAGCCTGGAACAGTATGGTCATCAGGGATATCAAAACTGTTAGCAAATTCTAAAGGCGGAGGTAATGGCTCAGTAAAGATGAAATCTTCATCAAGATCAACAGATGCTAAAGGAGGTGGAGGGATACGGAATGGCAAAATGATAGGCTCATCGACAGATCCAACAGCTACAATTGTTTTGCAAGGAGATGCAGGTGGCTCAGGCATGACAGTATCATCTAGTCCTCTTTCTGCTGTTTCTGTACTTTCCTGGGTTTCTGGTGGAGGCTTTTCAGTATCTACATCTGTCTCAGCACTTTCCTCTTCATTTTCAGGCATAGTGCTGGACTGTGCTGTGTCTACTGTATGAACCATGAGCAAACCAGCTGTTTTCTGTTGTGAGGTATCCACAATGTTTATCAGCATGTTCTTCTTTTCTTCTGGCCTCCTCTCTTTTGACATATCTATTTCATATTTGTTCTCTGTCTCCTGTCTTTTTAGAGGACCACGTGTGTTTTGCCTAGCAATGGCAGCTGTCACTGGAAATGAAGCTTCAATATTGGATCTCATCTTTGTATCAATGTAAAGGGGTTTATTAAGGTCCGCTTTGCCAGATTCTCCTTTTCCTGGAATTTGTTGGGTTTGCTCTTTCATCGCTCTATCTCTGGCCGAAAGGGCAAGGGCTAAAGGTGAATTTGGATCCAGTAATTTCCCTGTGAGTGGATGAACATAGTTATCCAAACCGGACATACCAGCATTCTGAGTTGCCAATGCATTGTTTTCTGAACCCACTGTTGTTTGGGCTGAAGAATTTGGTATCCTTGCATCACTCTGATTACTTGAGTCACTACTATTGAAAATATTTTCAGACTCTCTAGGTGCTGGGATAGGAGACTGTGAGACAAGTTGCCTAAAACTGTCTTCGTTACTAAACATTCCCTCATCACTAAACTTAGACTGTCTCATACGTGGTGTTGGAGGCGTTAAACCAACATCCTCATCACCCAAATCTGTGGAAAGGAAAGCTGGAGAGTTACGCCTGGCTTCTAATCTTTTCTCCCTGTCCCTCACTGCTCCAGCAATGGCTGCTGCAAATGGACTACTGACAGTCAAGTTATCTTCAGGTCTGAGCTGTCCTGGTTGCTCTGAAGATTGTGGGTCAATTTCCATGCTGCTTCCTTGACTACTTTTCCCACTACTGCTGGTAGATGGCTCTTTAACAATGATGGTGGGAATTGGAATGGAGCAGGTTTTTTCTGGACTATCCTCAACATTAGATTGCTTCACTAGCATTCCCTTCCGTCTCGCTGGCTTGGCTGGGACATACACTGCTTTGCTTGCTATTTTTCCAACTTCAGAGTATGGGTTTTCCGGCATCTGACCTCTCTTGTTTCTGAAGCTTGCCTGAGTTGCGGCATTTCTGCTATATAAGTCCTCAGAATCTAGAGAATAACGGTCCATCTCTCTCCGGTAATATATGCCTTTGTCCCTTATCACTGTCCCCATATTTTCAGATCTACCTGAAACAGCTACCTTTGAACCTGAATTCTGATTAAATGCAGGCTTAATTGTTCCATATATTCTAGCCATTGGAGATTTGGGAGAGTTGTAAAGAGAAGGAGAAGGAGGTGGTGGTGATGGAGGTAAAGACTGTGGTGGAGGAGGGATATCTTCAGAGGTGTCTGGCATGGATAGACTTCTAGTAAATTTTAGCATGGGGGGAGCCAAAAATTGCCGTTCTTCCTCTGTTATCCCTTTAAAAAAATCACAAGCTACAATGTTTAAGTTGTCCTTGTATTTCAATTAGCATCCACCCTCACCAAAGTCATAGTAAACAAATTACAGCCAATACTGTATTACACATACTATGTACTGCATGTTCTTATTATATGTCTAAACTAGTACTCCTTTTGTGCACACCTTACATTTATACTTTTGCAATTTCAGTATCCCGCTGCTGATTTTTCTTACATATTTGCACAGACAACTGCATTCAGCCAGTTTGCTGTTCTAAGCTGTGCATAAAAGGAGAAGTGCTGGCCAAGGCTGGTGCAAGATTGGACAAAGAAAGAACGGGGAAGCATTTTTTTAAAAAGAGCATGTAAGTTCAGTCAGTGAGCATGTGTGAACAGATAGCCATGCATGAAATAAAACAAAACAAAGTTACTGCCTAAACAAAGCAAATGGACTGACAGGCATTGTGGAACATTTGTCCAAATTAACATAAGGAACATGGTAGCAAAATTGCTCCCTGGGGTACTAAATTTCATGCTGGAAAGAACAGAAGTACTAATCACAATTTTATGAGCTACCTGTAGAATTTTTGAGTGCAAATACAAACACTAGCTGTTCCTTATGTAGACAACCTCTCAAATCTGTAATAATATCAACAAAAACAACAACAGCAATAGTGAAGTATCTATCAGGCACAGCCAAGACCACAAAAAGTTGTAAGTTGAAAAAACTAGGTAGTTGAAACTTTGCAAGTATGTGAAAGGAATTCTAGTTGTGCAACATGGGGCTGTTTGGTAAATCTCTCTGTGTTTGAAGGGTACAAAGCTGTTTTAAGTCAGTAGGTCACTATGGAATCCCCCCCCCTTTTTTTTTTTTTTACTGTGGAACAGCCTTGCTATAGGCATGGAGTGGGCTGACTGTTCTACATGGAATTTTAGGGGAACAGCAAAGTAGGGTCAGGTCATGCCTGGGATGCCCATAACCAAATGTTGCTTGGATGATGTCTGCATTATGTCTCCAACTCTGATAGTTATACAACTTTATTTGAAGACTTCTTTGTACCAGTTTAAGAGCTACTCCAAACCTTTCAAAGCCAGGTAATTTCACTGGCAATGATGACTGTGCTCATTATACTAATAAAATGGACTATTTAGTCATGGACATGGCATTTAAAGTGAGAAGATGCCTTTTTTCCAGTTCTTATATGTGATTGCTATTCTGGAAAAAACAGCACATGCAATAATGATATATTCAAATCATGTTATTTGAATATATAGCTAAAACACTATCATTTGAAAAAACAAGCCAGTTTTATAGTGCAAAATCATATTTGATTAATTTGACTGAATATATGCTATTTACTTACTGCATAAAAAGTACCTCTAAAATAAAGTGGATCAATATTAACAAATATGATATATGCTTTCTTAATACTCATGGTCATTACTTTGAATTAAAAAAGACCAATTCATTTTGTCGTAGACACATAGGTTATTAAATCAATTTCGTATTACTTATGAATATTTTGTCTTCTGTAATAAAAAAATCAAATGGTAAATAAGATCTTAAAACTTCTTTATATATACATATGTGCCCAGTTTTGATTGAAATATCAAGTAAATTTTAAAAATGAATAAATTAGGTCTGTGTTTGGAAATTATTGATAAGGGTCCGATAATTCTTTATTTTGTATTTTGAAATCATGTTCACTAGATTCTGAGGAATGGGGAGTTTTGTAAGTATAAAATAATAAAATATAAATTGCTAAAGGAATATTATGTTGCAAAGATGAATTTCAATTCAGACACTCAGACATGCTTACAAAATACTGTGCATTCCAATTATTACTGGTAATTTAACCAAGCTTCAAAGCTCATTCATGAATAAATGCATTAGATACAAGATCAGTGAAAAGGCTAAAAACAATGATTAGAAATAAAAGATCTAACCAACAAATATATAGAAAGCGATCTTTTAATATTTTACCTATTGATTTTTGTCTTCTTACTGTACCTCGTGGTACACCCAGAAATGGGCCTTGTGTACTCCCAGGTACTGTAGGTGGCATCACAGCAATTCCTTGTCTATCATACATGGACTGTAAAAACAAAACAATTATGTAAGTCCAAGGCCTATCTATCATTTCAAATCTCGACTCATCCTCTCATAATACATAATGTTATGAATAGTATGTTCACTGTTGCTCCACTACACTTCTGGAAATGTGTGTATTTCTGGCCACACAACTAGAAAACATTGTGTGCTTCTGTTCAACTGAACACATAGTACAGTTTGAGAAGTAATGTTGTAACTTTTCCTACGCAGAAGAGTGGAAGATACATGTTACTGGAGCAGCATGGGAGCAACTATAGAAGGTTGTGGCAACTGCATATAATCAAAGTTTTGAATTCAGAGACATAGCCATGTTTATCTGGAATATTTGTATGCAAAGATATCTTTTAGCACTTTTGCGTCTGTGTAGAAGATGCTGTAGCATAAGCTTTCGTAGACTTGGTCTACTTCCTTAGAAGCATGGAGTGAAATGATGCCCAGTTTTGAAATTCACTTGAAAGAATATGTAGCAATACTGAACAATTAGTATGAGAACTTTCCCAAGCTATGGATATAAGCTATGTTCCACCACAACCTTATCTGACAACTCATATCACCTCAGCACTAGTCATACTGACCAGGGCTCATGGGAATTATAGGTTGAAATATCTGGAGGCTACCAGGGCAGAAAATGCTGCTCTACAATAGTATTTGCTGATAGTGTAAGGCACACAAAGTATTTGTTCCATCAATTGTTGGGTGAATTGGAAGTAATAGTTCTATATTATAACTAGGAAGATGGCAAGAATGCCTGACAAAGGATTGAATGAAGTACACATGAACTTTGGTTTTTGGGAATGGGAGAATGAGCATTTCTACATGTTTGCATCTAAAATGCATATAAGAAAGCTATTATCTGTGTATGCAAGGGATTCCAAAATCCCCCCCAAAATCCAAAGCACTTCTGGTCCCAAGCATTTTGGATAAGGAAGACTCACTCTGCAGTACTACTGATGCTTGTCTTTCTCTCAACCTCCTATTGTATTTTGAGTGAGGACTGATAGGATTCACCTTCCTTGCAGCTATCTTCAATTAATTGCCATTGGTACCAGCTTTCCACCCATCCTAAGTAATTTAACTAGGCTTGGGTCAAGTTATTTCATTCTTCTGCCTTCTTGCATGTTCACTTGTTAAGGGTATCTTTCTCCTCCTGATTTTGAATACTCCCCCTCTGCATGTAGCTCCCTGCACCTGGAGAATAAAAAACGCATGCCTTCTGCTATTTTGACACCAAAATGGATACCAAAATCCATGGATGCTCAAGTCCCATTATATACAATGGCATAGTAAAATGGTGTCCCTTATATAAAATGGCAAAATCAAGATTTGCTTTTTCTGGAGGGAAAATTTTCAAGCCATGGATGACTGAATCCATGGATACAGAATTCATAGATATGGAGGGCAGACAGTATTAGGCAGAGCTTGCAAATGATTATTAGAAATTAGTTAATTGGTACTAATTCACATGGTTTTTACAATAATTAAAAGTGGTTGTTTTAATAGTTCAAGGCATTGTTAATAATTTAAATCATTACACGTTTCATGTTACAATGGACACATTTGACTGTCTGTGGATCATTGCATCCCATAATATTCAATGGTGGCATGTGCATGTGGACTCACTGCTCATGTTACTGTTTAATAATATGGAGCACAATCATCTGTGTTTTTCCCCATCTATAGGGGCCCCCACAACCAACTCACTGTAGATGAGAAGCATCCACTATATTTTAATTTTTAGCTTTGGGAAACAAGTGGGGCAGCTGGCCATATTTGTCTAGTTTT
Source organism: Urosaurus nigricauda (assembly GCA_034509955.1). Classification (NCBI taxonomy): domain Eukaryota; kingdom Metazoa; phylum Chordata; class Lepidosauria; order Squamata; family Phrynosomatidae; genus Urosaurus; species Urosaurus nigricauda. The sequence goes on along the minus strand of JAOEGL010000001.1, from coordinate 84,880,362 downwards.
AGTGGTATTGCTTTTTAAATATTTAAAAGTAAGGTATTACAAATGCATTACTAATAATTAAAATAGTTTTATAATTTTCTTGCAAATAAGAAATGTGAACAAATTAATTTGCAATTTAACATCTCAGAATGTTAACATCTCCAAGCTTATTTTTACTTCATCTTTATTTAGTCAAAGAATCACAGCTCTAAGGAAATGTGTACAGCCATCACTTACATTCATATCTGTAGCTGAGGGAAAACATCTACTAGAAGGTCGTTGCTTAATTGTTGCCACTCTTGAGTCCACACCTGCATTGTCTGGAATTCTTGATGGCTTGGAAACTGGTACTATTTCATCGACTTTATCTGTAACACAGAGGTATTTGCTAAAATAAATCTAATTTGTCCAAAGAATGAAAAATCTTAAATATTGCAAGTATAAAATAAATAATTCAATTTTTTAAAAAAAAATGCAAAGAAAAAGGGGATTTTGGCATTTTAACAAGGCAATGCTTGAGCATCGTAAATCGTGCAAGCCAAGCACTTTCATTACTGCTGCATGCATGCTTTAGTTTTAAGCCTGCATGCATTTAATGTTTACTTAGTGTGACTCGAAAAACAATCCTCTTCTTCAAACCTTCAAAATGTGAAGGGAAAATATCTATATAGAAATGGAAAGAAAACCTTTAGAAATAAAATATCTTTAGAGCACTGTCTCACACAGCAGTGACTAGAATTTAGTGAAATTTCAGACAATAAAAGATATTTTAAGTGCTCTTTATACCATTTCTTTGAAATCTACTCCTGATGGAAAGCTTTTAGGCAAAATAATCTTGTACTACTATAACATAACTTTTAAATTATCTTCAATATACAACTGTTCCACAATTTAATTTCTCTGTTGACTTCTAGGCACAATGAGACCAAAAAATAAAATAAAATAAATAAATAAATAATGAAAATTCCTTTTTCAGAACTTTCCTATAAGCCTCATAGCTCTTCTCTCAGACTTAACTTTCACAGAAATGCTATTAATAACGAACCACTTTCTTTAATCATTTACAGCAATATTCCTGTATTTGTCTATGCATAAATGAGCCATGGAACAATTCCACTATGGAGTGAAAGGAATTTTCAAAGAGGGCTGGCTTTGAAATTGTGATCTGAGGTTATGATAGAACTCAGATCAATTCACTATGGACAAAAATCAGGAAAACTGGTCTGCAGTGGAAAAAAAGAAAGCAGCTCATCATGAACAAAACTGTAATGATCATCATCCTGCAATTTTAAATTTAATTTTAACTTTTAACAACATATCTTTTATCTACACCCTCAGTACCTCAGGAAAATGTGGACTTGATGCAATATAAGACACAACTACAGATAATTACAACCACAAACCAAAATAGATGTAACCACTATCAGTGTTAATATATTTTCAAGATGCAAAAAATAATTTCAAACCTAACTTAACACTGAGACTAGATGATAACATTACAAATGTGCCTTTCTATTTATTCTTGGCCACATCTTCAGTGCCAATACATACATCATGGAATCAGATTAATCATATGCACTATTTAAAGTTTTTTTTCAAAAACATATAGAATATCATAATCAAATTCGCAAAACATACCTCCTAACTATAGGGTTTTGGATACACAGCATATATGCATATATATATTAAAAGTTGTGTAATAATTCCATGGCCTTCTTCCCCACTCATCTTTAACAACTGGTGCCTTAAAGTCATCGTGCTTTTCTGGTTAACTGTCCTTGAATTAAGTATAGAATACCTGCATTACAATTTCCTTTAGGAACAAAGAAAAACTGGTTCCTTAATTAGCAACACCTCCGTTTTCCACGTTCCATCTATGCAAAGGCAGTGTCACCTATACATGTGCAAAGGATCATTCTCACTTTCTCACCAGCAAAGAACAGAAGAGTCTAATTTAGAATGGAATAAAGACTAGAACAAGACTTGTTAAATGAAGATCCAGAGCCCTATATGTGTTGTAATATGCACCAGTAGCCCAGGCATATTCAGGCGTTTGTTAGTTCACTTCAATGCACAGGGGAGATCCTTATGCTTTGATGTCAAACATACCCTCCCACCACCACCACCACCATGCACAAGAAAAATCCTTTGGCTAGGTGAGTTCTGTGGGTGTATCAGAGTCTTTGTGCTCATGAGTGACAACTGCTGGATCAAGGCAATGGTGTTTAATAAAGAGGAATAACTCTTAACATATTTAACTGAAAAGATAACTGCCCTGGAAAAGACGATTCTTAAGTCACTGGGAGGGCTCTAGATCAACTCAGTGTTATAGAACTGAAAAAAATACAATTTTGACTGAATCCAATTGAATGGTAGCAGGGTGAAAATCCCCACTTGTGCAGTTCTGCTGGATAACATCTTTGTGCAAGTGATTGTGCCACCAGTTGCACAAAATGGGTGTGGAACTACCTGCACACCTGGTTTTGCAAGAGGTTGTTTAACCACTGGCTCAACCTCTTGCACCATTAGTTCTTACATAACTAGTGCCACAACTGCTTTGTAGAACTTCCTGTGCAAATGCTTTGCACAGGTGATTGAGCAATAACAGCTAACAGATAGCACCCTTGTACTAACTCTAAAAACGTGGAACTTCTAGTACAATGACATTGTTGGATACAGGCCTAAATGACCAGTAAATATTAATTATCTGGTTCCTGCATGCTCTATTTTTTGTTTTCTTTAAACAAAATAAAATGATATGATACACTTGTACTAAATTTAGCAGTATGTCTTTCAAATTATGGCTGGAGTTTTCTGATTTGCAATGCAATATAAACCCTATTTGTGTTATTTCTAATATTACTGTATGCTAGTGTATCCACTACCATGGACATCAAGTAAAGACTTCATATTAAACTCTCTAGTCCTGTAAGTAATCCTTTTAGGGTCAATTGTGAAAGATTTTGAATATGGGAAGTATTTGTTATTCACAATTATGCACAATTCCACATAAAAATAATAACCTTTGTAATTGAACAGATAAGCATAACCGCACACCTAGCAAGACAATGAAAATTAGAGAGAAGAATGAAGAGGCTTCGACTAACAATCAGAAGAGCATGGACATATTCACTTTGGAAATGATAAAAACCATGCATACCTCAGCTACTGATGTTGCAAAGCAGTACTGGAAATCTGATTGAAGTATTGCATCTGACCACAATATCCATTTGCAAGCGTTTGTAACACAATCCAATATTGCTATCACATATTAAGTTAGTGGGAAGCTCTATCTTTTGTTGATCTTTTAGCTTTATTTTTTCCAACTCATTTCTTGCCCTTCAGCTTCTCCCACGCATGGTGGCTATTACAACCCTTTCCAAATGTAGATAATTACAGCTCAAGCAAATTGGAATGGGGAGAGGAAAACGGGGTCCCACACCTTACTATATAAATGATACATCAATTGAACGAAAATTGTAATTGTAGTTCTGACAGCATTGTTAGATGCAATTTTGCAATACTTTTCTTTTTTTAAAAAATGAGCACACTGAAGTAATACAATCGAGTGTACTAAATCTCATTAAACTAAATTTAGACTGAAGAATGCGTAAAATTGTAGAAGATGTTTAATAGGGTCTGCAATATTTGCCACTTAAAATTCCTCGTTCCACCATACTTTTAGAATGACATAGTGCAACTAAAAACATTCATTCTGTTTCACAGACAGGCTGCAAGAGTCCTCTCCCTTTGGAAACACAAAAAAAGCAAGAGGTAAAAAAGATATTAAGGCTGCATAGGTATTTGAAAACTATGTTGCAACCTTAACAAAGTCTATCAGACTAGATTTTCTTATCAAATACCTGCTAGTAGACATTTCCCCCTTGATTTTAATTGTTGAGAATGACTCTTACATGCTTCAGTTTGAAATTTATTTATTTATGAAAGTATCTATAAAATGTTAAACAAGTGAACAAAATATAAAAACAGGCACAGATGGGGCGCAAGTGATATGCAGGTGCAAAAGATTGCATCTGTCAGATAAGGTGCATTTGAGCATACAATCAAGATAGCCCACCCATGGATATATTCTTAATAATAATACAGTTCTAGATCTAGTTTGTCTGAGGACAAATATTTGAACAAAAGTTGCGCCTGCAAAGTGCCTGTATCAGGGTTAGCCCACATTAGCTGCATTTCATCATCAGCCCAGTCACTTAGCAAAAAGCAGCCACAAGCAAATCTTTCACTAAGGAGCATATTATGGCTGGTTTGTACTGCAGCAAAATGCTTCCTGTGCCTGATTTTCTTTTTATTCAGAGAAAGGGATGCTTTAGGATGCATTAGAAAGGATGATCCACACACATTTGAGAATCTATAAACTCAAGGTTTAATTATGGGTTTGACAAATTTGATCTCATGACTCTTTAGGAAAACTAATTCAAAAGTGGAACAAGAAAGTCAACTATGTTGTGCTTGTAACAGTGGAAGCAACCACTGCCCAGTTTGCTGGTGAAAACGGGATCTTTAAACAATAATCTAGAATATCATTCAGCTAGCCACTTTCTGCTCCATACATGTATACAGGTGAGTTTAAGTCTCACTGTGTTAACCATCCTATAGAGCCACTCCAAACAGAAATAACATTCTTCTCCTGAGACAATACTGCATTGTCTATCTCCCTGACATGCTACAGTCATCCTGGTTCCACTCAGTCCATTCTAGCATCAGTAAATGACATAGCCTAAAGGGAGAAGAAAGAGCATCTATACTATCAAAGCCTACATCATCTGTGATGCAGAGTCAGTTTTCAGACATTGTGGCACAGTACTAAAAAGCACATCATTACTCTTAAAATCTGAGGAGTCTGACTATAAGGGAGGTAACACCTTTACCTTGTATAATCAGTGTCTATCACTTTATCAGGGATAGTTTGTCCTAAAATTATTTTTTTTATTGAAGAAAGTGGTTAGTATACAATAAACACAGTGCCATTTTCTTGATTTCTAAATTTCCAAACTCTCTGAAAGAATAACCATGCTACTCAATACCGAATGAGGAATTTTTGAGTGATATCCATGTGCCTAGATATATCTTGTAGCACACTTTTTTCCACGTTACAATGCTGCAGTATTGCCCTGGCATGTAGCATATTACACAACACAGCCAAGATATATTGATTACTTCCATCCAATGGGCTAGAGATCAGTCTGGTCAGACCCAAAGAAGATAAAATTTATAATGATCCAAAAAGGCACTTACAGGCTAATCCCAACCTCAGGCCAGCATGCCAGAAATACCAGGCAAAGACTGAATGAACACAATTGTTGAGGTGAATATTGCCAAGACCCACATACTTACCAAGAACGTCAGTATGCTTGCTCAGAGGGAATGGGAGAAGGAAGGATAATGGAAAAATAAAACTCAAAAAACAGCTGTGTCCAGAAATGATTTGTATTTGTAAGAAAAGCAATGAATGTCTGGCACAGTGTAAAAAAATGCTCTTATGAAGCTAAAGTGAAAGAACAGAAGCAAATGTTCTTCAAATACCAGCAGCAGACATTGTTAACAATGCAAATATAAACTACAAAATGTTAAGACTAATCTAGTCAGCCAAAATACAATGTTAGCCAAATGTAGAAATGGTCAAGTTCTGCCATTCATGGCTGTATGGCTAAGAAGTAAAAGGACAGGCACATTAAAAAAAATCTTTAAAAATACTATCACTAGTGTGATAATTTATTTCTTCTTCCCTCCCCCTTTTGCCTGACGCATGGGCATGGGCAATGAGGCCCTCTCTATTATGGCTCTCTGCATTCGGCCACTGCGACGAGGCACTGTGGCTTGTGGCAAATCATGAGAGTCATTAATCCCTTCGTCCCCTGGTAAGTATCCAGTGGGCATTGCCACTGCATCCTCACCAGTCCATGTTGAGGCACTAGTTAACTCAACATGAGGGGTGGCTCTTTGGGAGATACGTGTTTCAAGGACCTGTGTCCTTGGCTGTTTGAGGAAAGCTAAAATCTCAGACAGGTAGTTATGGATAGCTCTTGTGGATGTTGCCACAATGCCTAGCTGCAACTCCATCCGGCCCATGGACTGTGACATGAGACCCATGGATTGTGCATGCTCTCTTTTTATGTTTTCCAGCAGCTGTACAATCCTACTGTTTGTCTCCATCAATAATCTCTCCCCTTCTGTCAACTGAGTTTGCCCCCTCCAACCCCGATCCCTAGGGACAGGTTGAACACCATGGTGCTCTTCGTTTATTTCATGTCCCTCCTCAGGAGAGTCACTTTCATACTGGGGAGTTCTACTGAGAGATTGATCGCCAGGAGACTGTATGTCCATTGTACATTGTGGAGTCCGTTCTGGTGTTGGAAATCCCTCAAAATCTTCCCCAACGTTGCTGTGTGTTTCAGATGATGACAATGGCCATGGCCAACTCTCTGTAGTTCTGGCTGGAGAATCTTCATCAGAGACTGGTACTGAAGATTCTTGCTCTTCTGCAGGCGTGGATGGTGAGCTTCCTCGTTGGTGCCTGGCTTGTCCTGAAGATCCGGCAACTTCCCCATCTTGCTCCCCAGTGACATCTGGCAATCAAATAGAGGAGCAACAACCACTGTATCTGAGGCCAGGAAGATGGATGAATCTACATACATTGGACAACACACAGAAAGAAGCCAGTTGGGAAACCAGAGTGTTTGTGTTTGGGCAAACAGTAGGGCAGACTAAAATTTAGAGACTGAAAAGTAAAGGTGGCTGATAAAATTATTATTACTTTGTACAATGCACACTGCCCTGAACCCGTAACACATACAGCTATACTGGATCCCAAGGCACAACTTTCAATAAACCTTTTTGTGATTGTGACAGTAATGTCTGTGAACCTATCAAAAAGCTCACCTATGCACTGTAGTGATGTCACAGTCAGAAATCTCGGGGATGAACTTTGGGTCAACTGTCCAAGCGACCTGAGCTTCCTGTGGTGTCAGATGTGCTCCACCACTGGCTTGTTTGGCAGCCCTTGAAGCACTGGTTGCTATCTTCTCTTTTGTCCGACGTATCATCTCACCCTAAACCCCTTCCAGAACTATTGCCATAAAATGTGGGTGATTATTAATCAAATGTATCCTGTGAACAATGACTCTTAGGCTTTTTATTTTCTGTATACATTTATTTCCATGGTGCTAATTTTAAACTGAAAGTAACTTTACACAAGGGCATTGTTCACTAGGATGCTTTTTGTTTGTTTGTGTGTAAATATTTGCCTTGTGCTTCTCCTAATGATTCCTTTCATTAGTACTTTTATAAGGAAAGTATAATACATGTGCTTTTCCATTTAAAATGTAGTTTACAATGATTTAAAAATTAAAAAGGAAATTTACCCACATTTATGATTAAAATATTGAAGCAAATATAGAATAACAGAATCATAGAGTTGGAAGAGACCACAAGGGCCATCCAGTCCAACCCGCTGCCATGAAGGAATACACAATACACAATCAAAGCACTCAAATACTAGAAAATGATTATACATTGCATGCACTTTCTATTTCCACTGTCATGTTCTGCCTTTTTATATTTTATGCAGGCTAGTGAAAAATGAGAAAACATCCTATGTTAGAAAAATACAGAAAACCTTCTGCCTCTGGGAAAATTTTAACTGTTTACGTTGATCTGAGATGTCTATTGAAATTGCAATGATCACTGCTTCAAGATTCCACACTTCCCACTCTCCAATAAGAGTTGTGTGAGAATAATATTGCTGTCTTTGAAGTCCACCTGTGCAACAATAGTAGCTACTTCCTGATCATTCCTGGTGAACCTGTTGCTCTGTGCAGTTGGTGCTATGCAATTTGCACCTATGTTTGTATTTTGGGGGATATAACTCCTGCTCATTGACACACACCACATGCTGCTCTTATGAACTTTACTTTGAGTTGTGCATTTGTACTGCTGGGGCATGGGTGTATGCTATGCATGTGTCAAGATTAAAAATTCATTTTTTTTCTTGCAATAGTCCCTTATATTTTAGGATGGGGAGAGGAATGTTAGGGGTGATTCCCAGAGACAACCATGGTCTATCTTACAACGCCAGATCCTGAACCCCTCTAGCTATATATTTGTCTAAAGGTCATTGTACATTTCATGAAATCAATGTAACTGAAGAGTTAATGTTCTAAGCACTAATTATTTCTCTATCTAGCAATTAAAGTATGCACATTCAAAATATTCACATTCTATTTGTATTGGGTTAGACTGTCCTGTTGCATGTTTATGGAAAGTGAGGTTGAAGTGTTTGTGTAAGATGTATGAGATCCTTATGAAAATGGATGTGGGAACAGAGAGGCATGCAAGCCTTGGATCTTCCACTGCATGAATATTTTGAAAAAGACTTCATTGGATAACTGCAAAATAATTCTGCTGCTTTTGCACTTTTATTCCCACCTTTCATCCACCAGCACAATAGCTGTGATCAGTGAGTCCAATATTCCTTAGATAAAGTTACTGTGTATGACCCATGCAATTCATTTTTTTTTCAAAATTCTCTACTAGAATTCATGTATCAAACTAGGGTTATTATTTTTATCACATGAGCAAATATAACTTCCAAAATCTTGATTGATTTTTTTCAAGAGCATGGATGGGCATCAATGGTTCAAGATCAAGGTATGGCTCAAAAATATTTTTCTCTGCCCTACCCCCTGTCCCCCATAAAAATTAGTAAATCATAATATTTTATTAAGGCATAATACTTTACATCTTAAGGAAAATATTTTAAAAATACTTTCTGAGGAGCATCCAATACTATTATAACAGACCCTTAAGTTTTCAGTCTTATACTCCCTCCCCCCAACCCTGATTTTACTATTAGGTCAGTCTGACTGGCTGTGAGAATAAGTTGTTGTTGTTGTTGTTGTTATTATTAATTATTATTATCTGAATGTAGGTTTGGCCCCTGGAATTGTGTCTGACAAATACAGATGACCATTATTATATAGACAGTGACCCTGACCATTTCTGTTCCAGGGAAGGCATTTTATCATTAGTATTGCACTAGTCAAGTGGAATCCAAACACAGCAGAAATATAAAATAATCTTAGAGGATGGTATCTAATTCCCCAATCAATGTGTGCTTAAAGTTAAGAGTAAAGGTTTGTTATTTGTGTTCTTGGTTCACCTGCAAGTTGCTTCTGAATCCAAATTCATTTATTTTGAAAGGCACATTCATTGTTGAGGAAAATTATGTTTACTGACATAAATTTCTTACTGTGTCTATACATTCAGAGTCCTTCTCAGAGAGAAGACCCAGTATTATATGGCACAGGTGGCACATTAACACAAATAACAAACAGGATAGTCAAGGAGTTAAACAAATTCTGTTTAACTCTTCTGTTAAACTTAAATTCTGACACTCCTGTCAAATACTTATGAATCACAAATACATTTAAAGATATTTGGAATGATTTCTTAAGCTGATTGTTAACAAAGAACGGGTAAGTCAAGATATAGCAATAATATTAATAACAAAGAGTTCAAGCACTTTCAATAGCTAGGAATTACAACCTTTATTGGATATTAATATGGGGCACAGAGAACAAAAATAGTATTAGTAAGCTGATTTTCATTCAATGCAGAGTGGTTTTGGCAACTTGGGATAATGATGGACATCACTGTGTTGAATGCATCAGACTCTGCTTGAGAGATCCTTTTCTTGCTGTTTACAAGTTGGCCTGATAAAATTCAGAACCGGAACTTGTTAAGATGATGCCACCAGCTGCTATGCTGTTGTGTGGAAGAAGTGCACTGGTAGATGGAGGCAATGGAAGTTTGGTGTGCCTAGGAACTGAAGGACTGGATGATCAAATGGCTTGTTCTCTATGCCATATGACTAGGAAGACTAAAATTACCAACCTCCTGAATTAAGTGCCTCAATCTCATAATTGTGGCTGATTCTTTACCAAAAAACTAAAGCCCTGCAAGGATTAAACATGTAACTAATATCTATCTATCTATCTATCTATCTGTATTTCAACAGTGTATTGACTGACCAAATATTTTTTTCTCCCTCAGATTCAGTTTCATTGCAGGAACATAAACACTAACCTTTGACCACACTTAGTGGGATATAAAAATGATGTATGATGAAATATTACTTAGGCTGAGTGCAGATCTCACACTGCTGATGTCTTAATCATACTTGGGAACAATCTGTGAATTTGTTAGCTCTATGGTCTTCTCTCTTATTTTGTCAGTTCACAGATGGATTAGTGTTACATCTGCACAGGCATTAACCACAATTGATGTTAAACAGCTTTCTTCATAACCAGGGTTTGCCATGTTCAAATTTGGTTTCAAATCCAGATAAACACTACAGGCATACCTCAGTTGACAAGATCTCTGAGACTGAAGTTTTTGTTTATGAAGGCTTTGAGGGCCACATGGACAGATGTGGGTTTCTTCCCACTAACCACATTCAGTAGAAGAGAAATCCCACTTGAAGCTGTAGTCATGAATCAGCTCCCTATGTGTAGTGAAATATCAGACTGGAGACTAACTCTTTAGATTGCTAACAAAGGTTTATTGGAAATAAAATATATTTACAAGATAGAACAAATCTGCCTAGGGTTAGAGGGAGAAAGAAATAGATAGGAAGTGGCTGTAGGGGATTTCCAACCTTCTTGCAACTGAGGCCAATCTGTTGCATTCAGGTTTTAGTAACTCAGACTGAACTGTTCAACAGACAATTTGGAAACTGTGCTCATTTAATGAGATGCTATGTCATTAAAAAAAAAAGCAAAGCACTCTGGCAGAAGCCTTCAGATGGTCTATAGAAGTTTCAAAATGTTTCTGTATACTCACGCAAGGTTTACCTGATGTGGTTGTTTAATTTAAAACATAAATAGTTTTGAATAAAAAGTTTCCTGAAAGATGGTGAATATGTTGAATTGTTCTTCTTGGTTGTAGTGTAGAAACCTAGACCTATTCTTTTGGATCCTGGAATCAATTTTTTTTTTAAATAATGTCCAGGAATACATCTGCTTTATTAACTGAGGTATACCTGTAACTGGGATCAAGTTTATAACCATTTCAACTATTATTATTATTATTATTATGAATATTAATAATGTTATTGAAATTGGTCCCCTTTAATAGGAAAGAAGTATTTTATCAGCCTAAATACTGTTTAAATACCTATAGAAAGTTGATCAATTCAAAATACAGTATATTAGAACACACTAATTATATGAGACATATTAATACAATTATAAACAAAATGTAACACTGGAAACACAATTAAATAGTAAACATAAACAAGCAAAGCAAAGAAAATGTAATGCTAAAACATGGTTAAAGCAGACACGAGGTAAGGGGAAGAGAAGCATGCCTGGGACAAAGAGAGAGCGAGAGAGAGAGAGAGTGAAAGACTGAGAGAGCCTTCCCTATTATGGTGTCCTCCAGTTATACAGCTTTCATAATACCGCATTATAAATCAGGCTGACAAAGGGGGATGGGAGCTGTAATCAAAATATTGGAAGGGCATCAGAATGGAGAAGGCTGGGATAGAATGGATGTGTCCAAGGCCCACTTTTAAACCATGGTTAACAAATCAGCAGCATGTCTGTACTCTATAACAGACCCACATCATCTTTACATTTGTTTCCCTACTAAACTGATCAACCCATTTTCTGCAGCTGGCAACTAAATAAACTGTTTTTAGACATCCAATAATGAGTTACATATCTTTATTAATAGTTTCCTAAATCAAGACCTCATGAGTATGCCCTAGTTTTAATTTGTTCTGACATGTTTTTCAGAGATTGGAAAATAGATAGGGAAAGGGAGATGACCAAGAATCTGAAAATCATGGACCCACTGTTCTTACAGTTCTTGATCTCATTGTTTTATTGTTTTTTTCTAAATTAAAAACGAAACAGACATGTATTTAGGTTCTTTCAGTGTTTCCCTAATAATGTTATTTTATTTGACAACCAACTGGACTGTTAAAGTGCTACATGCAACATGGCAGTGTTAGACTTTTCACAGTCCCTCTTCTCTGTGTGATCAGATGCCTCCTTCATTTCTCTGGCGAAGTAAATGACTGGTTATATACCTGGACAGATTGTTCAGACACCTTCATGTGCATCATGCACCTCAGCATTTCCTGATGTGGTGATCTGCATCAAAAGTTGTAACTTCATCTGGTGAGCACAGCAACAGATTTGACACATCATGTTTTCATTTTTCGGAGTTTGCCCATTCCCTGCTCTGTAGCGTAAGCTGTCTGGTTCTGGGAAGGTTGTCTGTAAAATATTGCTAGAAGTCAGAACTACACCAGCTCCATAGATGCACAGGGAGGATCATGGTGTTGGAGTACTGCTGGCTCCTTGTACCATAGGAGTCATTGTCACACTCACATGGTTATTATGCTTTAGGTTCTCAGTAAAAGTAAGCCAAAATTTACAGTTTAGTTTTTGATCTATGGCCCACAGAAGGATAGCACATTTGCAGGAAGGCTATGAAAAAGGCACATTTTTCTAATAAATATAGGCCTGAGTTACAAGAAAAACAGTTAATTTGACCACTGAAAATAGTTGACTCTTACGTTCATTTTGGAGTCTTACCTGCCACATGTATTGGCAGCTGATCCCTTCCCTGAGATGTGCTGCTTTCAAACAGTCCCTCCAGAATTTTTCATCTCCACTACTGGATTGCTCTTTTCGGCTTACATATTCTTCCCTTACCCCCTCATAAACAACAGGGTTGGAGGGGTAAGCACAATCTTCTGCTGTGAGATATATGGAGAGTTCTTTGGGTATTAACAAATGCAACTAGAAATATGACAGCCATTGTAGTACAATTGAAGAATTTCGTTGAGCCTTGAATTGTTCCTTGTATATGAGCCCATGTTTGCATCATGTCCATTCTTCTTGCACTATTCAAAGTTATGTGAGATATGAAGAATGTTTCTGAATACCTATGACAGATACAGATAAGAACTGTGCCAAGCACAAAATGTTACACAAAACTGGGTCCTGTATCCATTGCACTTGCAAACTGTGGATGTCCAGTACAAAGGTAAGCAACAAGGGACAATACATGTACACATTACTATCTTCTCTAAGTAAATGTTTCACAAATACTGTTAGATGAGAGCCATATAAAAGTAGAATTTGTGAAGAGACATATCACACGTTAATTTATCTCATCAATAAATTCTGACAGTATAAATCTTTGAGGTTTTCTGAACAAATGCTGGTCTGTAACCTCATCACAACATGTAAACTCTATCATACAGCAGTGGGAGAAAACCCATACATGTATGGTAAGAAAATGTTGTATTAGTAAGCATTTAGGTTCTAGGAGTTGCATCTAGATTTGGATATTTGCAAATATTAGCAGATTTTCCACCCCTTTCTCTTCATTGGAAACCCTGCTATACCCTTAAAATACTACACTGAAGATTATAAGATCCTGCCAAATAGGATGAACTATACTGTAGGGGAAAGGGTTTAACAGATTTTGGGTCCAATTCAAAGTCTCATATCAGAGTAAGAATGAAAATTTCCAAGCACATGGCTTTTTGTTTGTAAATTCAAGTGTGTTTCCTAACTTTTCAACACAATAAAAATAAGAAAACCGATTAAAGTATGTGTTTGAAGTAATCCTAAACTTATGTGGGGAAAAGAGAGATACAAACACCTGCAGTTAAGAGCATACTGAATTGTATCTACATATTGGAATGCAAGTATGCATTTAAAACTCATTTACAGACTCTGTGTTTCATTATCATTGGCTTTTAAAACACTCTCACTATTATCTATTTTTTGAAACACACATGCATATATATGCAAGAACATCTCTATAACTGACTGACCCACCCTTTAACAAACTAAATAGAGACAAGAGGTGGAGGGAATAGAACGCAAAGAGAAGAGGACACAGGTTACCCGATGAAGAAACACATAGACTGTCCAAACCATAGTTAAGTATTTTCCATTCCCATTGATTTCAGTGGGGGACATATACAGTTCACTCATATGCCTCCTTCCTCAGAAGCCTCAATGAGTTTAATAGAAGAAAATTTACACATGAGCTTGATTTTCTCACTGGAATGGAAAGGACTTAAACATCTTCATTTTGACTTGCCATACCCATGACATTTCTAAGACATTTAGAATTTATGACGAGTTTAAATATTTTTGATGTTATTATTTTTCATGAAGTCCTTGGAAACAGAGACCCAAAACACATGGCCCTCACCCCCAAACTGTCCGGAATTTGCTCCAAGGGCCACCTGAGACAGCCCAAAGCTGGTCTGAAAGGCCAGCTTTGGAACTGCAGTATTCAGTCACCAGAGCCCTGGAGTGATCTGGACCAGAGCAGCCTCTGGCACTCCTTTTGCCTTATCTGCTACACTCCTTAGATACTAAAACACTTCAGTCTGACTAAATCCAGCACGAAGCTGGTGAATTTCATGGAAAGTATTTCCTTTTTCTTTGTCACAGCAGCTTTGAAGGTCAGGCAAAACCTGGTGCAGAGAGTTCTTCTGTCCTTTAAAGCATGTTTTTTGGCTGTCCTCATGTAGGATTCCACTGGTGTGTGCGTGGACAGCTAGTACTGGATACACCCCCTTCTAAGTAATTCAGTTGCAGTTGTGTGCTTTTAAGTCATTTCTGACTTATACAAACACTAAGATGAAGGTATCACAGGGTGTTTCCCAGCAAGATTTGTTCATAGGAGATTTGTCTTTGCCTTTTCTGTGAGGCTGAGAGAGACTCCCATGCCTAGTGTTTCCATAGCTGAGCGTGGATTTCGACCTTGGTGTCCAGAGTCAGAGTTCAACCATGGTTTTAACTTGTTACAGATGAAAAAGTTTTATTTGACATACATTTTTAAGGACTGAAACATGGGTCACTTAACTGTTTCAGATACATGGACTATAGGCTCCTTTTGTTGTTGTTGTTGTGAAATTCAATATGACCTGAATAGACTAGAAAGCTGGGCCAACGCTAACAAAATGAAATTCAATGCGGAGAAATGTAAGGTACTGCACTTAGGGCGCAAAAATGAAATGCACAGATATAGGATGGGGGACATCTGGCTGAATGAAACTATGTGTGAAAGGGATCTAGGAGTCCAAGTAGACCATAAGTTGAACATGAGTCAACAGTGCAATGCAGCAGCTAAAAAGGCCAATGCTATTTTAGGCTGCATCAATAGAAGTATAGTGTCTAGATCAAGGGAAGTAATAGTGCCGCTCTATTCTGCTTTGGTCAGGCCCCACCTGGAATACTGTGTCCAGTTCTGGGCACCACAATTCAAAAAGGATGTGGAGAAACTGGAGGGTGTCCAAAGGAGAGCAACTAAGATGGTGAAGGGTCTGGAAACCATGCCCTATGAGGACCGCCTTAGAGAGCTGGCGATATTTAGCCTGGAGAAGAGAAGGTTAAGAGTTGATATGATAGTCCTGTTCAAATATTTGAAGGGATGTCATATTGAGGAGGGAGCAAACTTGTTTTCTGCTGCTGCAGAGACTAGAACGTGGAACAATGGATGCAAGCTCCAGGAAAAGAGATTCCACCTCAACATTAGGAGGAAGTTCCTGACAGTAAGGGCTGTTTGACGGTGGAACACACTTCCTTGGAGTGTAGTGGAGTCTCCGTCCTTGGAGGTTTTTAAGCAGAGGCTGGATGGCCATCTGTCGGGGATGCTTTGACTGGGAGTTCCTGCATGGCAGGGTGTTGGACTGGATGGCCCTTATGGTCTCTTCCAACTCTATGATTCTATGATTGTATCTTTGAGTTATTTTCGACTTATGGCGTCCCTAAGGCAACCCCATATTTAAGTTTCAGATGCATGGACTATAGACACATTTTACTGCTGTTGTAGTGCACCTTTGAGTTATTTCCAGCTTATGGTGCCCCTAAGGCAACCCCATCATGGGATTTTCTTGGCATGTTTTATTCATAGTAGGTTTATCATTGCCTTCCCCTAAGGCTGACAGCATGTGACTTGTTTCATGGCCAAGCAGGGAATCGAACCTGGCCTCCACTGCCATAGTGCAACACTCAAACACTGCACCACACTAGCTCTCGTTCCCAAGGTTACTCAGTGGGTTTCCATGGCGAAGCAGGAAACTGAACCCTGGTCTCCAGAGTCATTATCTAATACTGAAACCACTATACCATGCAGTAGACAGACATTAATAAACAAGTGGCACAGGGAGGGAGGGGGGAATATAACAAATACAAAGCAAATCAGTGTGGTGATGGCCTTAACAGTCATTGTTAAGTGCCAAGCATCTGTGCTTGCAAAAAGAAACGTAAAATGTACTAGAATGATGATAATCTAAGCAGTGGTTACTAAAGGTCATTTAATGTCATAGGGAGTGACAAATACAGATATTAATGGTGGTTCCTTAAGAGTTGTTGAAAGCACACTGGACAGTTACAAACACATCCAAAGTGGTAGAATTCAAAGATATAGCTGTATTAGTCTGTGGAATCAGTATGTAGAAAGATCTTGTAGCACTTTGAGATTAACTAAAAGATTAACCTCTTGCTGTGGCCTCAATACGACTCCTTTTTGTGCCCTCAAAAGGGAGCCATAGCCATGTTGCCATGGCTATATGGTACTCCTTCAGTACTGCATCATATGGATCCAGTGCCGGAGGAACACCATGACCCTGTGTGCTGCATGGAGCAGCACATGCTGTCTGGGTGCCCTGAGGGGCAGAGTTGGGTGTGCATCCTGAGGACACTATGCCCCGACTCCACCTCCATGCCAGCCTTAATGGCTGGTGTATACAGGGCCTTAGTCTCAAAGGTGCTACAAGATCTCTCTGGGGTGATACAGACCACCCAAAAGGGGCAGTCTGATGCCACTTTTTTTGCGGAGCAACTGCGCTGCAGCAGCTAGATGCTGAAGCGAAGTTGTGCCACAAAAAAGGAGCAGGGAAACCGCACTCCTTTTTTGCACCATAGTTGTGGTGCGATTTCTGGAAAAGCTACCTTTTGGCACCTTTCTGCTGCTGCAACTGCGCAGCTGCATCTAGCAACTGCGCCATTACGAACGCCGTCTAAACGGCATTCAGGAATGGCGTCACCGCCATTACACGTTAGGGTTTTTGAGGGTGTGGATGCTGTGCACTCACGAACCTTAACGGCACACTAAAGAGGCCTAATGGCGCACTTTAGTGCCCATATAGATCGGGCCTCTAAGTACATCAAGTATAGAGTCATGAATGTTAAATGACCCATTACAATGTTAAAGCCACCATTGTTCTGGTACCTTTGGCATTTCTACTACATTTGACATTGCTGCACTACCCCTGCCACCCCCAACTTACACATAAATCTCTGTCTTCTGAGACTGCACTTCATATATATGAAGAAATGAGCTGCAATCCACAAAACTGAATGTAAAATCAAGCTTGTTTGTCTTTAAGGTGCCACAAGATTCTATTAGTTTTGCTACAAAAAATTAACAGTTGTACCATGCTAGAATTTTTTTTTTGAAGTAACAATTTTGCTGCTGAGTTTGGTTTAATCCTGAATAAGTTGTTTGTAGATAGCAGTCTACATATATAGATTTACATGCACCATTATTTAAAATCCAAATCAGCTATCAAATTGGGAGAGTCTTTCAAAGGAAGTTAATATTGGACAGTAGACATAAAACAACATTTAAACAGAAGACTATACCTTAAACATAAGCTGCTATTAAAAAGCAAACAGATCACAGCACATATTTTATAGCCAGATGTATAAACCAGTAAAGCTTGAACACTTCAATTTCAACATGGTTCCTATGATTAGCAACAATTATATATTTTATTGTAGTTAGATTATAATTTGGGTGCTAATTCCATTTACTAATCACAAACAGAAACTGACACTATTTTACTATTTAATCAATATTAGTATGTCTTTTGTAGATGCCAAAATAAAGTATTATAATTTTACATAGAATTTCAATTGCTAAAAAACCTGAGATTACGTCTGTAAAAATACCTTCTATTAATGTGTGAGAGATGAATGTACAGAATCAAGATAAAATAATCTTCATGTGAAATCAGACATGAGATTCAGATTGAGACACCACACCAAATCATGGATAGGAAAACAGTTGTGTGTTTGTAAGCCATGGCCTGTGTACGATAGTTTAGTGTGTGAATTGACAAACCCCAGTAACGGATTAGGCTTTGCTTCAGTGGGCTAAGAATATCGAACAAACAAAACAAAAACTCTGCTGTAAGCTATGGTCTGACTATACTTTTTGAAATGCAAACCCTGGTTTAGGTTCTAAACTTATGCTTAGTGCAAAATATTCCTGTGTGTGGTATTTATATTAAGCACTGTCATAATTTGGAATTTGCATTCCAAATTTTAATGCATTTAAAATGTCATACACCACTGTATAAAGTAAAGGACAAGTTCAGATAATGTAAAAAACATTTGAATTTTGATCAGAACATTAAAAAGAATTATATGCATTTCTTGACATAGCTCAGATCAGAGTGTCACTGTACACACCCAAAAGAATGCTATTTCAGCACAATATCATTAAAAGGCAGAAAGTGACAACATATTCTTTTATGCACTTCGGATACACAGAATTACCAATTCTTGAAAAAGTATTTAAGGCTTAACATAGCACTACAGTCCTATGTGCTGATTTGCATATTCATTTATTTGATTTTTATTTGAGTAATACCTAGAGGTAGTTCCTGCTTCTTACATATTACCTTTTAATGGCGATGTTATTTTTTGCCATCTGGCTTCTATCTAAAGATGAACTAAAGGTAATTTCATACTAAATTAATCAATTATATTTAAATCGTCATGACCCAGGACAACACGACAACGGTATAACATTATTTTTGTTATCTAATACTAAATTATATCTTCCTTCATTACATACAATATCAACCCAGATTCCCAAAGACAGGTGAAAAAACTCATATGTGAAAAAATTCTGATAAATTTGATAAATTTGAAGTTTAATAATGCAAGAGATTTTGCACGACAATATTTATTTTATAAGCAAAATATTCAGGAAAGGGGTGAATTAAGAATTTTTTCCTCATCCAGCAAGCTACATGTCAAAAATGAGAACTCTAAGGGGCAACTAAAAATGATGGCTCTAGGATGACATTTGAAGAGGTGAAATTTAGAAAGGTGGATCAGTTTTCCAAACATAGTAAAGTATAGTGGTATTCCCAAAATATTTGAATTGAAGAAGGGAAGAAAAACAAAGCACAAGATGCCTGGACAAATTTATTTTATAACTTTAATCAGAAAGAAACATTCCATTATTAACACTGGAAAAACAAAGCAAAATTGCAGGAAAAGGAAGCCAAAACCCCTTAGAGATTGTTGTCAGCCTCCCTGATACCTGAAAGGCAGGCAGACGCAAGTTAATAGCATAGTGGCTGCTACAGCATATTGCACCATAGTACCTGAAAGACAGAAAGGGAATAATAACTTTAAAAAATGTGTTACTTACATTCTGAAGAAAAAAATAATGACATAAAAATTCATTTATTGAACAAGATACTACTTTTTAAGACAACAATTTCAATCAATTCAAATATACCCCATATAATGGCCATAAAATTATAATTCTCTTAAACACTTACAATTCTATTCTTTCTATTTTCTCCTGTAATGCTTCTGTACTGGGATTGCAAAATCACCCTCAATTAGTTTTCTGTAGTGAAGAAAAACAACTAAGTACTTTACATATGGGAAGGTATGACTTGTTACAACTGTATGAATATTTTGATCTTAATAAATATGATGTTAATTCTAACAGAAGCTCTAAAAGCCCAAGTGAATTAACTACTGCTAGCAATTTCAGAAGCATTACTGATTTTAATACTGGATGATGTTGACTGAAAGGTACTCAGAATTTGTACTTATTATCTCTTTGAGAAAGAATTTGGACAAAATCTGTTTGATACAGCAGTATTTTCTGGGAACTACTGATCTCATTGGAAAAAACAACCTCCTAGTGTTTCTCTCCACAATTATTACTGGTTTGTAGATTATGACTGAAATCATTATATCTTATTGATACATACCAAGAGGGAAACATTATTATTGATATATATTAGAAAATAAGTGCAATCTTATTTTAAATAAAGTTATATAAATTTGGCTTTACCTAATTATGCTAAAAGAGCATTTAATAAATTGTGTAAGAGAAGACAGAACAGATGCTTGGACTATCTCCATCACAACTCAATACTGCATATTCTAATACAACTCAATTGCTGCAAACTCAATTTAATTATCATTTGGTGCCACAAATCAACACTTACACAAATATCGTTCGGAAGTCCCATGTCAAATCGGTAGCTTCGGAATTATTTGTTGTTATATTTCCTTGTAAGGTGTCAGTTGGCTTGAAAATTTTGTCCAATGCATCTTCCAGAATTATCCAGATTTGAAGGTATAAATTCTATAGAGTTGTCTTTCTTTATATTATGTTTCTGTTGTGAAAGCTTGGTAATCTGTTCCACAGGGTTGAATTATCCATAACTGCATAATGCAGCCTTTTTGGGAAAAGTCACATTTAAGTTCCAATTATTATTGGAATACAAGTAAAGGATTTATTTTGTGTCTGTAATCCGAATAACACTGTCACACTTTCCCCCTGAAAAAAACTGGCACTGTAAACAGAGCAGACTGTAAGTATTAACTTTTTCTACATGCCACAAAAATGTTTCTCTCCTAAGGGTTACTACTATTAAGCATTTTTCTGTTCCGTAATGTTGCAAAACATTATACTGTTGTATTGCACTTTGATTTAATGTGATATTATAGATACATTTATAAGCGATATCTTAATCATTCCTATGGAAGCAATATTTATGTCTTCAAGGGCTAGCTCAACAAAAGTAGGAAAAGGTTTTTATCTGAAACAGGCAAAAATATTCCCATTTCAGACTGAAAAATCTTTGGCAACCACTACTCTAGTTTTTTTTTTAACAACACAAACATATCCTCAATTAATTGTTTCATAAATTAATTTAATGGGAGTCGGGCTTGTAAATAGATAATGGAACTATATTCAGTTTTGACAGAGTAAATAAGAAACATTTAAGGTAGGGCAAGCTATGTGCACCTGTGAGCCATACGTGGGCCCTAAGACAGTTTTTAAACTACAGTTGGCCCTCTGTATTGAAGGCTTCTTTATCCACAGATTCAGCCAAAAAGCAAATCAGGAGTTTGCCAGGTTATAAAAGACCACAATTTTACTATGCCATTATACATAATGGGACTTTAACATCCATATATTTTGGTATATTGATATTTTGGTCCTGGTTCTTTCTCAGCCCTTTCTGAACTTCCCCATTTTCAGAAAAAAAGTGAACTGCATATCTTAGAAGCCTTCATGCATGGTGAGTCATTTTTATATAGCTTACAGCCCCCTTGTATCATTTTCAAAGGTCTGTTTCAAAAATGACCAAAAGCATTTGGTTCCCCCTAAATTCTGGAAGCACATTGTTGATCTTCCATTTTGATAGTCCATGTGACTCCAGAGGGTCCTAGAGGCACAACAATTGACCCCTTGATCAAATGAAGCTGTTCCTGTTTGATTTAAACCCTCAACAAACAGAAAGTTGTACAAAACAGGAAATAATTGGCTAAAATAAAGTTTGATAGCAATGGAACAATTCCAAAGATCAAAAGATAAACCAGTAAAATACTTAGGAATAGCTATGATTAAAATCCACAAACCCTATGGTTAAAACCACGGTAATGGCATAAACTCTCACTGCCTCAGGATGTCATTTCAAGAAATCTGAAGAGGTGATTTATTTTGTTGCTTGTCCTGTTTCATTTCTTAAAAGAAATAATATTACTTAATTCTCATATTTATATTAATACAGTACTAGTGAAAATTTGTACTAACTTTTAAAAAACTAAGCAGGTGTTGCATTCACCAATTCACTGATATTTTGGATGCTACAGATGGCCCAAAAGTGGAGTGCCTGTGGCGATACTAGGGCTTGGGAGCACGCAGCAACTACATGCTCCCAAACCCTAGTACGCATGGGGGCTGCAATGTTTGCATGGCCCCGCCCACATTTTGCACGCGTCCGTGACATCACATGTGTGCTGCATCCAAACGGTGCGGCGCATGTGCGACATCACCACGCTGTCCTGCAGTGCTTCTAAGCGCTCCTTTGCTGCTGCACAGTGGTACCATGCAATTTCGTTGCTGCAGCAACACTGTGCAGCAAATAGGAACAGCTCCAGCTGTTTTCTTTTCCAGGCAGTCTGTTGAGCCCCTTTATTAACTCATACTGGAACAAGGAATTCACCACATTTATCTAATTGCCCTACATACACAGTCCTACATGCGCATAGATTGGGCCTGTCCACTAAAATGGATGTAGAGCTTCTTAAAGCTTGGGAGAGAGCATACACACTCAGGACCTACTATGTTTATGTTATACTCTTGGCAGGCTACACATGCTGAAACAAAACAAGAAGTAAAATAACTTTTGGAGGGGAAATTTTTCCTTTGGGTTTCTTGTGGGAGGGGGTCAACGGATGGGTAAAACAAACTTCTATGTTGTGTGGCAGGTTTTTTTAAAAAAACATTTCAGGTGGAAAAAACACACAACACTTTTTAAAAAGTGGAGGATGCTGTATGCTTAAAAATATGGGAGGGGGGGTTCTGAAGCCATAAAAACCTCTCAGGGCTCATTTCCCCTGTTCCTGCTGTAAGTCATCTCTGGATCAAGACAAAGCTATACAGTATAAGCATTCTTTGTTGTTGTTATGTGCCTTCAACTCAACTCTGACGCATGACTTATGGCAACCCTATCACAGGATTTCTTGGCAAGTTTTATTCAGAAGAGGTCTGTCACTACCTTCCTCTGAGTATATTATATTGAAGAAATATAGTTATTTCCAATACATACCTCTCTAATTGTGTGAGATACATAACACACATAAAGGCCTTCTTTGAATTTCACCAAAACGTTTTCAAAAAAAAAAGTTATTTTGAGGTGAAGCAGTGGGCAAGAAGGAGCGGCAAAAGCTGCTCTCATCCCAAATGCATAGGGGCCATGGTGAACATACGCTGCAGTCCCGAGGCCGTCTCCTGCCGCAGCCCCAAATAGGAGCGGAAAAGATCTGCTTCTTTTGGGGTCAGCCCTGGGACAGCTTCTGGGCACTCCAGGGGCATGTATTGTGTAAATGCCACATTCCCGGAGCAGCAGGAAGCCGCCCCCATTTGCCGGTCTGTTTCAGGCTTTTGTTACAGTTTTCATTGATCCGGAACACATGGCTTAGCCACTCCAGTTAGCTGTGACTGTTATAAATGACTCCTGGAACCCAGATGACATTATTAGGACACAAGCTGCCATGTTTCAAGCATGCATCATTCCTCCCACCAGATAAAAACCCACTGCCAACTAGAAGAAGAAAAAGAAGAAAAAAAGCCATTTTTAGTAGGCATCTACTACTCATTTTAAAGGACAATGATTACATTTTGAGATTAGTGGAAACGATAAAAGCAAAAATGTTGATGCAAAAGGAATCACTGCAGTCTGATATGTTTTTGCATAGTGTACTGTGTGAGGAACAAAACTAAAGTTAAAAGTAATGCAGAACACAGCACTTGATTTTAATCTTTTAGAAATCTCTCATTCATTGTATGAATACACCATAGCCCTGATCCAGGGGCTCCATTGTATATATGGAGCTCTCATTCTGTCACGCAGTACTGTGTAATAAGGGGTCCATTTTCTTCTAGGTCATGTAAAGTTCTACATGGGAGAAAATGTGAATGAGGAACTGTGACTACTGCTACACTAACCAGGATAGGTTCCTCTTATAGATACCATATACAGCATACAATGGAGCTTTTTGTAATTCTGTACACATGAGATCCACATTTTGTATCACACCAAAGGAGGGGAACTCTGGGCTCTCCTGATATTTTTGACTTCACTTTTCACAATCCTTTACTATTGGCCATGCTGGATAAGGGAGGAGCTGAAGGCCACAAAAGCTGGAAGGACATGTTTGTAGTATGGTGTAGAACTGTATTTTAAAGAATGTAGAAGGAACACATTGCTAGTTCTTTGGCATAAGTAAATAACGTTTATGTCAGTGTATGCTTCTTTAAAAACAGATGTTATTTTCAGTATGTACTCTATCTATCTATCTATCTATCTATCTATGCTAACACTACAAATAATTCATGTGATGTATTCCTGGGTGTACAGAGTTAAACATTGTCCTTGCATTCCTGTGTTGCATCTTGAGCATTTACCTGCCTTTACAAAAAACAGAATCAAGCAAACACACAGTATACTTATTGGCTAACTCAACTACACTACAGGCCATCCAAGTAAGTGAGTTTCACAACTGATTAAAAGATTATTCTCTACACTGCTGGTTTCTGTAGAATGGTTAGAGTTATAGTCCACTGACAAAAAACTGTAGACATAACTTGAGCTCCTGGCCACACAACAAAAGAGAGTGTGCTGGTAAAACATTGAAGTGTTAAACAAAAACAAAACAAAACAAAACCAAGTTTGCTCTCAGGCACTTTACTTCCTTGTTGGAATCTGTTAACAAAATCAATATTTTATACAAACCTCTAACTTCTTTACTTGTGGCCCTTAGTTTCTTGTACCACTACTATACCTAAAACATTAGCGGTGTTCGGTGCAATCAGATATGCAGAAAAATTAAGTTTCCTGTTTTGAAGAAAGCAGGTGACATACAAAGGTGGGGGGCAGGGCAGGAAGGGATGCAGCTAAATATATGCAACCTTTATATACATATATTTGATTTTACTATAAAATGTCAACAAATCCCCATCTGATGTTCACTTAGCAATCAGTCATTGCAAGTTGTGCAACAGTCTCAGTAGGCTTTGCAGCAGAGGTGGGTCTCAAGGAGGTAAAGGAGAGGAGAGTCATGATCTTATGGATCAATTTAGGGAGGGAATTCCATGCATACGGGACAGTGTGGAAGATGCTATATTGAACCTGAAATTATGCAGAGCAGCAGTTCTCCAGGTAAAGACTCAAGGTGTGTGTGAGGTGCCTATTTTTGAGACAGAGGCAGTGTGGTTCTGTGAGCAACAACTGGCTATTAAGCAGGCAAGTGAAATAAGTGATGCAAGACTACACCAAACGCATGTTACTTGCCACTGTTTCTCATAGGGCTGCTTCACACATGATGTTCTGACATGAAGGGAACCCCAGTGTAAGGAACATATGTACAACCATGTCTAGTATTAAGTGTGAAAATGAAGCAAATGTCAACTTGCCTTGATTACACATATTCTGAAGCTGCAGCAGGAGGTTCCAAGTATATGTAACCACAGCAGAAGAGATATGCAACAAAACATGGGTGTGCATATTTTTTCCCTAGAAGGAAGCTTCCTCATATAAGAAAAATGGCATGTATGGAACAGTGCTATGTGGCTGCCAGCTAGCACAGTAACTTTGGGATAATGATGGGAGAACAACTGGAAGGGATCTTAAACAGATAAAGGAAAAAGGAGTGGGGATGAAGGAGGCAAGACAAAAGAAATAAATGGGTTCATTTATTTCAAACGTGATATTTTAAGTCATTTTAGGTGCTTGCAATTCATTATCTAAATAACTAAAAAACATATTCAATAATCATATTATGATCAACAAACTGGACCATTACAATTGTGTAGTCTTCTTAAATATGAGAATGTGCAGAAAAAAATGAATTAAAAATAAGAGACAAAATGCTTCCCCTTACCCTTCTTCTTCCGTACTGAAGCTTGGAAATAGAAAGGGAATGAATGGTAAATCAAATCTGAAGTGAAGTTCGTTCTAAAATGTTAAGTCCCTATTTCTGCACTGAGCAGCAATCAACACTGAGAACTGTATTGGTCTCTTTCCAAATTACCATTTTTCCTATGAGTTATGGAATAAGTGGTGTTTAAATGCTAATTAGAAAGCCAGGCTTTACCGTAAGAGGCAGATTATATTGGGTGTGCCTAAAAGCAAGATCTAGTTTCAAAAGCTCAGAGTTATGCTTGAGATGTTTAAAAATATCACTGTGGCATGGGACTTTTTGAAGACAAACAAAAAACAAAAACAAAACAGCTTCATTTATATACCGCTACATACCGCCTAAGGAGTGTCTAAGTGGTTTACAACTGTAAGCTACTTGCCCCCAACAATCTGGGTACTCATTTTAGTGACCTTGGAAGGATGCAAGCTTGAGTCGAGCTTGAGCCCTTTTTCTGGTCTTGAACTCACAACCTTATGGTTTTGAGTGAGTGGCTTGAGTGGCATTTAACCACTGCGCCACCAGGGCTCCTTTGAGTGGTTTGAGACTATGGAGTTTATCAGACGACGGAAACTGGAAGTATAATCTAATGGCAATCCAAATGCAATCATGGGGTTTCACGTTATTGCATATTAAAGTATCTCACGCAATTTCGGGCAAAAGGGAAGTCATTCCGAATGTAATCATGGGTTTTATGTTATTTCGTATTAAAGCATCTCACACAATTTTGG
This sequence comes from Urosaurus nigricauda, assembly GCA_034509955.1. NCBI lineage: Eukaryota > Metazoa > Chordata > Lepidosauria > Squamata > Phrynosomatidae > Urosaurus > Urosaurus nigricauda. Next base: position 84,853,835 of record JAOEGL010000001.1, on the reverse strand, counting down.
GCAATGGGAAGTTATTCTAAACGCATTCGGAACACAACTGGAATTCATGTAAATTTGCTAAACTAGCGAATTCACGTGAATTTGAATTGGCTTCATTTGAAATAAAGAGAAATTCCTCCTGTCTGATAAACTCCTATGTTTATATCCCGTTGCTTTGTTCGCCAAATTTTATGGGGGCTCCATGGAACATTATTTTCCATGCTTAACCTTTCCTTATTTTCTCACTATTTTTTACATCTTTCCCTTCATCACATAAAAATTGCAAAGCAAAAAAGATGGGAAAGTTGGCAATGCATTCTAATTGCTATCATAAAGAGCCCTCCATCTGGAAACAACCCTTAGAATACAAAGCAGTGTAAATTGTGATCACTCACTAGCCCATTTCTTCCTGGTATTTCTTTTGCAGTTTCTATAGCATATACATTACTTAGAGAGGGCTTATAAGTGAATGGAATATAGTTATGCAATATTATGGGGAAGAGAATTAAGTGAATGAGGCACCACACAAAGAATCATGAAACTATATCTATGAAGTGAACAAACTAGTCCCCCCACCTAAACAGCAACCTCTGAAATGCCAAATATCAAACAGATTTTGAACATGAATATCATTTAGAACACAAGAGAGTCGTAAATGTGTCCCCCCCCACCAAATCTGTAAGATTGCCCAAAGCACCTTGGGTATCAGATTCTGCAAGCAAGCAACGAATATTACTATCAAGTAAGTTATGAGCACTGTGCTAAAGTATTCAGTTCAGATCTTTTTCTTGTTGCTTTCCAAGTGGTATGTCAGGGGAAAAGATGCCTACCTTCAGGGAGAAGACAGATAAAAATATAAGAATCTTGAAGCTGTGGATGTGCTTACTCTAAAGATGAAGAGGAGATAATGTGTGTATATCTCTGCGTGTGTCACAAAAAGAGCAACACCTCTAGGTCATCATGCCTTTAAAATAAGCTCACCCCATCAAAAAGTTCTTTCAATTTGCTTTTTGCAAATTTCAGACTCCCATGAAATTTGGAGTATTTGGCTTAGCATTAGAAGACACAAAAAAATCAAGAAAAAAAAAATAAAGCAACTAGTAAGAACATTGTGAATGTTGTGGTCATGGTATGCACATGGAAGGTTCCAGCTACAATCCCTGGAATTTTCAGGCATGGCTGGTAAAGACCCTTACCTAAAATAGTGAAGAACTGCCAATCATCAAAGCAGAAAATACTGACTAAAAATAAATAGTATGGAATTCTGTTTGTGACATATGCTCATGTAACCTGGGGGCTTGTATGAACACACGTAATTTTAAAGTTTATTGTACAAGAAGTACTTGGTATTTCCTGAAGCAATGTCACCCACCATTCAACTGACCTCATCAATATTGAAGTCTACCCATGTCCAATTCATGGTTGGAGGGGATGGGAATGTACCCATGTGTACTCACTAGACAGTGTGTGAACGACCTATCTTCTTCCTGACTGAGAAAATGCATGCTGTTTGGATACCAACACCCTCCCTTGGCCACAACTGGCCATGTGGCACATTGTGGCTATAGAAGAGGTTGGCTGTATTGTAGTGGAAGGAGAAGCGGGAAAGTACACTGATCTAGTGTTATTCTCCATCAGCCTTACTAATGCCAGTGTGTGATTCTACATAAGACACTTCCTATTATCAATGAAGCAACATCTATTTAAATTTTAAACCATTGCAATTATAAAATAAAAATGTTAACATAAAAATATATTTTTAATTTATGCTGTCCTTTAGATAGTTATGCTCATCCAAGAGAATGAAAAAAGGGAAGAAATAGATATTATTTCACTGTATAAACTTCTGCTGATAAAAGAATGTCCAAGGCTTAGCAGATCCCAAAGGAATAATAATTTGACAGAATAGGGCAATTGTGATTTCCTAGAGTACCACGACTATGTATAGCTCCCTGCTAGAAAATCTATATTATCTTCCATCACATGTTTTCCATATCTAAAATATATCCCACGATATATGGGGAAGCAATATTCTTGCATTGTTGTTGTTCTTGTGTGCCTTCAAGTTGTTTTTGTCTTAGAATAACTCTGAGGTGAACCTATCACTGGGTTTTCTTTGCAAGGCTTATTCTGAGAAGGGATTTGCTTTTGCCTTCCTCTGAGAACAAGTGACTGTGACTTGTCCAAAGCCACCCAGTGGGCATCCATTGCTGAGTAGGGATTCAAACCCTAGTTTCCAGAGTTGCAGTCCAAAACTGAAACCACTACACCATGCTGGCTCTCTGATCTTTGTGTAGCTCTGAAATATTGTCTGTTGTGCTAGGAACCCACTATAGAGAATGAACTCTTTTGCGAAACTACCTCTACCACATGTAGCACCGTATTAAAGCAGTCAAAATATTTTCATACGAACAACATAATCTTACGATTCATATTCTGTGCAGCATGAACACCAGAATATTATTACCAAAAGAAGGTGTTCAGCTAAAAGTCACCATTGCATCTGTAGCCTACTTCTATGTATGTTTTCTTAGCAGTACTTACGAGGAAGTATCCAAAAGTTTTAATAATCACCTTTTTAAAAAATTGACAGAAAGTATGTTTTGATTTGTAGTTGTTAACTTATCTCTATGTAGTCACTATCTAGATTTACACATTTTTCCTAGAGTATCTGGACTCTCCAAATACCTGATATTGTAGAAGTGTGCAGATTGCATCTTACGAGGGGGTATTGTAAAGTAATAATTATCACCCGGAAGTTATTATGGCATATTGATGAAATTTTGTCAGTGTCATCATTGGTCCCTAAGTGCACGTTGCTGCGAAAATCAACTCATTGCATCCTTTATTTTTGTGACTGGTTCTGCCATAAGTGACTAAAGTTTTAAATCCTTGTCAGGCGCAACCTGCAGACTTCTACAATAATGTATTTGGAGGGTCAAGAAACACTGGGGAAAATGTGTAAATCTGGATGGTGACTACATAGAGATAAGTTAACAACTACAAATCAAAACAAACTTTCTATCAATTTTTTTAAAGGTGATAATTAAAACTTTTGGATACTCCTTCGTATATGTGTGCAGTGGCTATATCCTCAAGCAAATGCATACAGGAATGCAGACCTGGTATAGTTAATAGCACTGGGTATTCTTTTCCTGAATAATCAGGGCTAGTCCATCATATTATTAAGGAAAATATCTCACTTGCAATTAGTATGATGTTTGAAGTGAATTTGGTTTCCTTATTTACAGAGCTTGAAAAAATTATTTTTGACTACAACTCCTAGAACCTCCCAGGTAGCTGGAACCATAGTCCAAAAAGGTAACTTTCCCAAGCTTTGACTATTCACATGTAATATCCTAGCCATATCTGTTGAATTGTGGATGATGTTAGGAGTGGATATTTGAAGCTGTTAGAAATATTTAATCATGCCAAATGGTCTTATAAAAACAGCTCTACTAACTGAAAACAAAGCCCAGCTTCCTTAAAGAAGGAAAATGTTCAGGAAAATATTTTCTTTATGGCCAAGTTTCATCATGTTTCCTGTGGCTTCCTTTGAAGTTATTAAATGCTAAACTTCTAAAAGATTAAACACTGGAACTCTGTGACTTCTAGTTTTAGAAGTCTAAAAGCTTTTGTTTAAGTGAAGTGTGAACTAATTAGGAACTGCAACTGGTCAGATTACTAATTACTAGGCTGATCCCTTGCAAGTATCAAAATGTGTTACACCTGATCCTTTACATAGTTGCCTTTATATGTTTTCTTAGGAAATCTACACGAGAATGATTTTGAAACTGAGGAAATGGCTGCTTCAGAACCTTTCTGCTGTTAATTTCATTCCACAAGAAGATCACACAGCCTGAAAGTAAGAGCAACTTTTAATATATACCATAAAATTAAAAGCAGATTTTCTACACTGATTCAAATTAAGTACTGAAGAGGAGTTGCTTTTAGTATACAGCTAAAAGAAGAAAGGCCATTATTATACAGTTTTCTGATTTTCTGGGAGAATGAAATTAATTGAGCAGGAAGGTGGGCCAAGGAAAACTGCTTTCTGGATCTCAAAATAGTCCATGAGAAGGAGACAGCAATGTGATGAGTCAGTTATATTAAGTACTACACAATTTTAGACATAAACAGCAGTGGAGTCCCTGTCTGGGGTGTCACCTCGTATGGGGAGGCAGGCCAAAAGGTCATTTCCCTTCACCTTGCTGCCATGGCACATAAAATGGTGCCACAGAAGTGAGGTGAGGTGTGTGCTCAGCCCTCTCAGCAGCCCCTCCAGCCTTCTAAGTCCTGCATGGCCATGGCTATGCAGGACCTGGAAGGCAGCCGCCAGCTCCCCTTCACCTTCTGAGTCCCACATGGCTCAGAAGGCAGCCACCTTCCCTGTCTTTCAGATCCCACATGGCCATGGCTGCATGGGACCTGGAAGGAAGTCGCCCACTCCCCCTAGGATGTACCACCTCACCAGGTGACACCCCCCTCTGGGGTGTCATCCAGTGCAGTCCACACCACTGAACCCCCTAGTGACACCACTGTTAAACAGGTCACCCTTTGGATTAATCTCTCTGTCCAGGTGTAATGGCTAATTAGTTCACATTGGGTTGGGTCCAGATTTCCTATCACTCTACTCATAGGATGCAGGCATTTGGAAGAGACATAATTTCATTCTTTGTAGCTCTTCCTTCTCTCCTAAAAACTGCTCTGGAATGTGTGAGAGCCCCTGAAACACTGAGAGAACTAATAATGCGAGAACTAATAATGGCGAAAACTGTTTTTCCACCTGCTGTCAGATCCCTTTCTTGAGTGGGAGGAGCACCTCTGTTCACTAAAGTGCAAATGTAGATAAAACTCACTTTCCTGAAAGAATTAAAAATCCCTGTCTCAGAGGCAGCAGAAAGTTTTGTTTTCAAACTGGCGCACAGTTTTAGCCCCTTAAAAGATAATTAGGCTTCTGCATCATAAAAAAGATTTTCTTTTTTTTTTCCTGCAGAGAGAGTGAAAAGGGGCAATGCAAGAACTGAAGACCGATAATATCGCAATATTCCCAGTGAAGGACACAGGAGACTTGAACATGGCTATGTAAAAACAATATACAAAACAACCTCCCTTATTTTCCACAAATAATGTTTTAAAAAATTACCCCAAAACATAAACACTTTTTACTAGAACCAGAGATTGTACAAAGGAAAGACATAATTCTTAACAAAACTATTTATAAACCATACACAATAAATACCTAAATGTGAATAATTTTTGTTTAAAATATCAGTGCATTTAAGGACCTTTTGTTTATTTGTTTGAAGATTTAATACCCACAAGCTTTTCTTTCTTTCTACTACATATAATCCATAGTGTGTCAACATACAGGAATGGTAAGAAAACCTCTTAGTATAACCATTTGGGTTTACTATAAGAGAAAAGAAATTTCTTTAATTTTTTCCCCCAAATCATTAAAACAAATACCAAATAATATACAAATAAGGGAAAAGAAATTTCTATTGAGTTGTTGATTTAATTACTTGGCCAGTGAAAGTATAATTGGCATTTAAATGGACTGGTCAATATTTAATAGCAACACACACAGTAATATGCAGATATCAGGGTATCTAAATCAATTGCCATGCAACATTTACTAGAAGATCAAAGAGCTTTTTTTTTACACCATGCCATATAAAAATGTGTTTGTTGGAAGTTTGTACAAACAGATCTTAGCTAATATTCAGTATTAAAGCTATGCATACAAAAGAATAAAAATCTTTCTAGTTCATTCAAATCTTAATTTAGGAATAAATTAACAAACACTGATGAGCCCCAATCCAGTAGGACAGCAGAAGCTGGTGTGCCACACGCTACATCCTTGGAAGTCTTCCTCTGTGTGCCTTAAAGATGATCTGCCCTGTGGGTTGTTTAGTGTTCAGGAGAGAGAAAGGGGTACCTTGAAATAATCCAGTCTCCCATTTCCCTTTCTAACAAGTGCTAAGCTCCTATTACTGCTTATTATCCCTGGGACCTTTTGTACTAAAACTTTTTATGCATTTTCCAGCTGGTGTCTGGGCATCCCCACCCCACAAAAAGTACTTTTTTGAACTGGTTATGTGGCAGATCTGAGAACACAAATCTGTTTCTACTTTTTGTATTTCTGGATTGGGGCAAAAGACTTCAGTGAAAACTAGTTGCCTTTGAGTACAAAGCTTTATTTCTTATCAGCTTTTAAACAACGAGGGCTAGCAGCTTACCTTTATCCACTAAGGAGAGGCCACAGAAATTTAAAATAAAACAATATTAGATAAGCTGATTTCTTTAAAAAACAAACTAATAAAATAAGGTTTTAATGTGTAAAATAATGATGCACATAAATTATAAACACATTCTCTCGCAGAAATGAAAACAAAAAAAGATCATTCATGCTTATCATGCACACTTGGAAATCTCCAGAAATGCAACATTTCCAAGTAATATTTCAATACAACATTCTGTACAGGATGCATTTTCAAACAGTACTGTCTTTACATCTCCATTATTGCAGCATGCTGGTTAAAAAACACTTTCTTACCAAGCTCTTCAAGCTCTGAGGTCATTGACTTAGACCGCAAGGTCAGTGCAGTGGTTGGAGCCCGCTTTGGAGGTGGTGGGGCTTTGCATTAAACAGAAGGATATACAACATAAGTAAAGATACTTTAGTATGCTCTTATATTCACTATTCAAGCCCAACCCCAAAATGCATTAGTAGTGAAATTGAAGTGGCCTTTTGATCTCTAGCAACAATTATACCTATATATATATATTAATTTCCAAATACAAGTAAGAAAAACATTCTATTTCATTTTAGGATTAAAATAAAGATTGGGCTGTACAAGGATTCAGGTTTGGTTCAGGGTCTGATTCTATTTGGCCTTGATTTGGTTCAGAATAGTTCCCTAAAGCTAAAGCCAAATTGAAAATGTGAAAACCTGAATGCTTGTGCTGCCTATTAATTTTCTCTGGGAAACAAAAATGGCCACACCTTTTTAAAAACATACATCCATGAAACCTGTAATTTTATAATTTGTAAATTTGCCTCCTTAGAGGACATATACTCTACAAAACTAAAAGTGAATAGCTAGGAATTTACCTTAAAAATTGCCATAACTCCCCCCAGAAAAGTACACCAATCTTTTTTCTTTTTAAAAAAAGCACCCTCAAAGGAAATGAATCCTAACAAATTGCAGATAGGTCTAGCTTTTTGTTTGTCTGTATTAGCATCTCAGAACTTTTCTATTCTGTTGAAGTTGTTCTGTTGAAGTTGTTACTATTCTGTGTCATAGTAAAGTTTGGGTACCTACTGCTAATGTAATTTAATTCACACACATAGTACAGTCAGTCACAGAGGAAAAAGGGTTTTAAAAGAACCAAACTCTAAACACCACAGACAGAATCAAACTTAAACCTAATGTAAAAAATGAGGTTAAAATGGGAGAACATCTCCTAAGAATTTAAAGATAATGTGAAAAATAGATTTTCACTGTTAAGCCTAATTGACCAGGAACCAGATGAACTCTGGAATAAAGTCAAAGCAGAATGAAAAAGGACACTAGGAAAAAGTGGATGACAACTGAAACTCTGTGAGCAGTTATGGAGAGATGAAAAGCAAAAAGATGATGCAGGGCCAAAGAGAACAACTATAACAATCAAAACAGAGAAATAGTAGATGACAACAAAAAAGGAAGAACAAGAGACCACTTAGTGAAAGTTAAACCAAGAGTCAGGATGCTCTACAGCCAACAGGGGAAAACATTACATGACCAAAAAGAAATAGAAAGACAACGGAAATAATACATAGAAGAATTATATAAAAGAGATGAAAGGATGATAGATTCATTAAACACAGTTCTGTATGAAGATGATCCTCCAATTTTAGAAAGTGAAATAGAAGCTGCACTCAGGAGAAATAAATCACCAGGAATTAATGACATACCAATAAACCTGTTTCAAGCTATTGAGACAAATTCTACTCTACAGTAGTACTAAATAAAATCTGTCAAAAATATGATAAAGAAAACAATGACCCACAGACTGAAAATGCTCAATATACATTCCAGTCCCCAGAAAGGGGATACCAGGAATGGCAGTAACCATAGGACTACTGCATTAATTTCCCATGAATACAAATTTTACAAGTAAGGGGTGAAGCAGACCTCTGGCTGCTCCAGCAATGATTGGTTGTGGACTGCAGTGACTGGCTGGTCTGCTCAGAAAGTGGGCTGCTGCCACAGTCCCAAATGGGCCACCAGCAAGGATTATATTTGTGCCACTTCTTTTGCTGATGGCCTCAGAGCAGCTTCTAGCTGCATTGGGGTGTGCATCATCTGCATTCCACACCCCAGAAGTTGCCAGACGCCACATCTTTTGGCCCATCTGTTTCAGGCCTAAGACTCTTCTACTATATATGGAGAAAATGCTCGATATCCAAGCTGGGTTCAGGAAAGGAAGAGGCACTAGGGATCATATTGCTAAGATATGTTGGATAATGAAAGGCACCAAAAAGAAAATCAGCCTGTGCGTTATAGATTATAGCAAATAAGAAATTATGGATTGCTCTTAAAGAAATGGGTGTGCCACAACATACCATATGGAGAAATGGGATGGTTTCTAATTGGCAAGGGGTCAGGCAAGGCTGCATCTTATCACCCTTTCTGTTTAACTTGAATGCCAAATATATCATATGTAAAGCAGGATTAGACTCAGAGGAAGGAGGCATGAAAACTGGAGGAAGGAACACCAACAATTTAAAAAATACAGATGACACCATACTGCATACCAAAAATTTGGAATGATTACAGAAGAAAGTCAAAGATGAAAGTGCAAAGACAGGTTTACAGTTGAACATTAAGAAAACAAAAATAATGACCACAGATGACTTAACTTCAAAAAAGGACAATAAAGACATTTAAATAGTTGAATGTTTTCCATACCTTGATTGAGTAATCAATCAGAAAGAAAGTGGAAATATAGAAATCAGAAGAAGACTAGGACTTGGAAGGGTAGCTATGTGAAGTTACTAAACAAGATCTTGAAGTGCAAAGATATATCGTTGGATAGTAAAGTTAGGATTGTACACACCATTGTATTTCCCATTTTTATGTATAGTTGTGAAAGGTGGACAGTGAAGAATGCAAATGGAAAGAGAATAAACTAATTCAAGACATAGTGCTGGAAAAGAATTCTGCAGATACCAGGGACTGCTAAAAAGCCAAATAAATGGGTCCTAGAGCAAATCAAGCCTGAACGCTCTCTAGAAGCCATGCTGACTAAACTGTGACTGTTGTAACTTGGACATATAATGAGAAGACATACTAGAGAAGACAATAATGCTTAGTAAGGCAGAAGGCATTAGGAAAAAAAGAAGATCATATTCCAGATGGGAAGACTCAATCAGGGAAACTACATCCCTGAGTCTGGAAGATCTGAATAGGGTGGCTGAAGATATTTGGACCTGGAGGTCAATCATTCATAGGGTCACCATTATGTCAATTTGACAGCATTGAACAACAATGAAAGAGGAACACAAAAATCTCAGATAAATAAATGACTATAGAAGGAGTGGATTGGACTGGGAAAGATCAGGCAAAAGAGAAAGTCAGAAAATGATAGGATGACGAAAGGATAAATAAAAGCTACAATAAACATGAAGTGCCACCAAGCTCCAACAATGTTTTTTGTGGTTTTTTTAAAAAAATATTCCTACTACTAGCAAAAGAAGCCCGTTCTACAACCATTATGACTGGAGAATTCTACTGATATTATTGTCCACACGGGACTAGAGCTATCAGTGTGAAAAGTATAACTCATTTCCTTCCCGGTCCCTGTCTCCACAATGGCATTTTTGCTTTACAGGGCTGCTTTGTAAATTTTTGTTTGGTGGGAGGGTATACTGACTGACTTCCTTTTACTGTCTGCATTGTCAAATTGGTCTGGACTGATCTGATCTGAATATGCCTGAGTCAACTTGCTGAGGTTCAGAATTTAGTTGAATTGTTGCAGATTTGTATACCTTTTCTTTTCAGCCAAGCTTTTACTATTGTATCTCACTAGATAAATCTTCTGGCAGTGAGAGAGGCATTATAACAGCCTCAAGTCCTATATTTCTTGAGTACATATAGAGCATCAGTAGACAACTTACAAGACAGCAGAAAGTTTTCTGCACACCATCTGACTACGTGAAACGGATCAGAAATCAGAAACCTGGCTTGGGCCTGAAGGTGACGCTGTGTGGGCTCAGGTCCTCCCTTCCGGGTACTCGATGAAGGACCAGAACAGGTTAGGTGGGCGGGGGGGGGGTGTTGCCTTGGTGCATAAAAACACCTTGTCTCTAACCAGGAACCATGTCCGTCCGACTTCCTATATCGAGTGCATTTACTTGACCCTGAAGGCTAGAGACAGTCTAAGGATTCTGTTGGTCTACCGGCCACCCCGTGCGCTAACAGACTCCCTTAACGAGCTGACACAGTTGGTCTCGGAGCTGGTGCTGGAGTCTCCCAGGCTTTTAGTTCTGGGAGACGTCAACATCCCCTTCGCGGCCAACAACTTTCCATCTGGTGCAGCTCGGGAATTCATGGACACCATGACAGCCATGGGCCTGTCTCAGCTAGTAACGGGTCCTACGCATTTTGCGGGGAATACACTCGATTTGGTTTTCTGTACGGACATGGAAACTCCGTGGGCGGAAATTACCAACATTTCCGCCCTGTCATGGACGGATCATTTCTTGGTAGAGGCAAGCATCAAGGCATCAACCCAGATCCCCTCCGGGGGTGGCGGACCAATTAGAATGGTCCACCCTTGAAGGCTGATGGAACCTGATAGGTTCCAAGAAGCCCTAGAGGGGTATATGGTTGGAAGTGACGGCGACACTGTTGATGCCCTAGTTAACATCTGGGACACGGATCTCTCCAGGGCTATACACAGTATCGCTCCCAAGCGCCCTCTCAGGCCTGCTTCCAAAAAAGAAGCCCTGGTATACGGAAGACCTCCGGGCAAGGAAGCGGGTCCTGCGATGGCTAGAGCACGTCTGGCGGAAACACCAGCGTTTATCCGACAAGGCTCTCCTAGACCACCATTTGGAGGACTATGGAGAGGCGATACTAGCAGCTAAGAATTCGTTCTATGCTGCTCGTGTCGCGTCCGCGGAGTCGCGTCCAGCAGAGTTGTTCAGGGTAGTGAGAGAGCTAACTCAGCTCCCTCCTGCCCCGAACCAGATCCTTGAACCCACCAAGGCCTGCTGTGACCAATTTAACAACTTCTTCGCGGATAAAATCTCTCAGATAAACGAAGGTCTGAGCGCCAGTGTTGAAGCAGAATCCAGAATAGAGGTGTCCAGAGCTTCCGTGGACTCTGTTGTACTGCATCAGTTTGAGTCTGTCAGTACCGAGGATGTGGACAAGATCCTTAGAAGTGTTAGGAAGACAACCTGCTCTCTCGATCCCTGTCCCTCGTGGCTAGTGGCACAGGGGGGACCGGTTGTAACCTCATTGTTACACCGGATCATCAATTCATCTCTGAGGGAAGGGCACTTTCCCGACATTCTTAAATTGGCCATTATAAAACCCATATTAAAAAAGCCCTCCCTCGACCCCCTGGTATATAATAATTATCGGCCAGTTTTGCTACTGCCATTCTTGGGGAAGGTGATCGAGAGGGCGGTTGCACTCCAACTTCAATCGATCTTGGACGAAACGAATTATCTAGATCCATTTCAAACCGGTTTTCGGGCGGGTCGCGGGGTTGAGACGGCCATGGTCGCCCTGGTCGATGATCTCCGTCTGAACATCGACAGGGGTAGCGTGTCCCTGCTGGTGCTCTTGGACATCTCAGCGGCTTTCGATACCATTGACCATGGTATCCTTCTGGGGCGCCTGGCGGAGGTGGGTATCGGGGGCACTGCGCTCCAGTGGTTCCGGTCCTACCTCTCTGGGAGGTCCCAGATGGTGCAGCTGGGGGACGTTTGCTCCGATAAGAGGGCCCTTAAATCTGGGGTCCCTCAAGGAGCTATACTGTCCCCCGTGCTTTTCAACATTTACATGAAACCGCTGGGAGAGATCATCCGGAGGCATGGGTCGCGGGGTTATCAGTACGCTGATGACACCCAAATAGTCTTCTCTATGCCTCCGACTGATGCAGTGACCAGGGATGGCGTCGCTCCTCTCATGGCCTGTCTGGAATCGGTAATGGACTGGATGAGGGAAAATAGACTCAGCCTGAATCCAGAGAAAACGGAAGTACTGGTGATAGGTTCTCCCGGCCCAGGGATGGAGGTGGTTCCACCTGTCCTGAACGGGGTCACGCTCCCCTTGAAGGACACTGTACGCAGCTTGGGGGTGCTTCTTGACTCGTCGCTCCATCTTACTTCTCAGGTGGTCGCGGCGGTCAAGAGTACCTGTTTTCAACTTCGGCTGATACGCCAGCTGCGTCCCTACCTGGACCGGGGGGACCTTGAAACTATAGTACATGCCCTGGTAACCTCTCGGTTGGATTTTTGCAACGCGCTCTACATGGGGCAGCCTTCGTACCACATTCGGAAGCTTCAATTAGTACAAAACATGGCAGCTCGGGTGGTCACTGGCGCATCCAGGGCCTCCCATATAACACCAATACTGAAAGATCTACATTGGCTGCCTATTCGCTTCCGGGCTCAGTACAAAGTGCTGGTCTTCACCTATAATGATGGACCGTCTCTCCCCATACAATCCGCCCCACACACTTAGATTTACTGGCCAACATTTATTACAAGTTCCAGAGGCCAGATTGTCGATTACAACGAAGAGGGCATTCTCGGTTTCGGCCCCGAGCCTCTGGAGCACGCTCCCTACGGAGCTTCGCCTGGCCGCCTCCCTGAACCTATTCAAAAAGGGATTAAAAACACACCTGTTTGAGCAGGCCTACCCCTGGCTCACTCCCCTTGTAGCTATCTCACCCTCTCCCTCATAATAACTGGACTGGAGCTTTGTTTGATATACTACTACCGTTCGAGTTGTTTTTATATTGTGGTTGTTTTATCTCTATGTTTTAATTTCTATGTGTATTTATACTGTGTACTTGTTCACCGCCCTGATCGTAGGAAGGGCGGTATACAAATAAACTTTTATTATTATTATTATTATTATTATTATTATAAAATGTGAACAGAAGAATGAAAGACAATCATTTTTCTATAATGCTCCTTCCAAGTGTTTGAAAAGTGATAGGATATTCCCAATGTTTATCTCATAAAACAACAAAAAGGAAAGGAAAAGAATATGATCCAAATGATATTCCATGTCTTCAGCTTGAGTTAGAGATGTTAAGTCACTGTAGCCTTCCAAATAAGGATATAATTTTCTGTTTCTATCTGCCATACAAAAAGATTACAAGCCAAGTACCAAATGTACCTGAAGGTTTTTCAGTAAAAGTTTGCTGTTTGGAGCTCACAGCAGTAAATGTTTCCAGATGTCACAACCAGAGAGGAAGGTACAGCATCATCATGTCAAAAGCATAACATTTTGATTTCTAGCTACACAGCCAAAATCAGCTTATTGAAAGTAGGTATTACAATGTTATTGCAGTTTGCCTATACAAAACAGACAACCATTTGGAAAGCAAAATTTGCACAACTTAATGAATTGTTCATTTTCAAGTGTGACATCTTTCTGTACAACTGCTCCAGTAATCTTAGGTCCAAACACAATACAGAAGAAATCCAGTTTGAGACTGTTTTCACTGCGCTGGTTCAGTGCTGGGGAATCCTAGGAATTGTAGTTTATTGTAGCACCAGAGCTCTCTGACAGAGAAGGCTAAATGTCTCCCTAAACTAAAATTCCCAGAATTCCATAGCATTCAGCCATGACAGTTAAAGTAGTGTCAATCTGGATTATTTCTGTAATGCAGACAAAACTGTGAGAGAGAAGGCTTGGATCAGGAATTTTGCTCTGGGGAAACATGGTTAACTTTTCTTGCCTTGCCAACTTTCTTTTATAAATTCTCTTTCATGTGTGCATCTGTACACATTCAGGCAGGCAGCTTGTGATTCTTTATGGAAATGTATGGGAATACATATAAGCATATAATGCATTATTGCAAACTGGAAGGAATATGGCTCAGCTGCAACTCTTTCTAGGCTGCATCCATACTGCAGAAATAATCCAGTTTGATACCTTTAATGGATCAATGCTATAGAATTTTGGGAATTGCAGTTTGTTGTGGCACTAGAGCTCTCTGACAGAGAAGACTAAATGTCTCACAAAATTACAATTCCCAGAATTCCCTAGCATTGAGCCAGGACCATTAAAGCAGTCTCAAACTGGTTTATTTCTGCAGTGTGTTTTGGACCCTTGAAGCAGATAATGGATAGCAATGCTGAGAAGATGTATCTAAAGGTGGAGAGCAGATACATGACCATCATTTGGAAGCAAAAACAGCAAATAAAGGTTGCTAGCCAAAATGCCTTTGTCTCTTGATTCGTGGAGTGCCTCGCCATCACTTTCACAAGCTGTAAAACCTAGCTACTCTTACCAAGAGACCACAGAATCTGAAAGGCCTCAGAAAACTGCTTGATGAAATCCCTTGGAATGTTTCTTATGTTGGTAATATGTGCTAGAATATTATAATTTTAGGACTATCAACTCCACTAGTAACTAAGAAAGTAAACAAAATCCAGAATTTCTCTACACAGCTGTTCAAGGCTATTCTCCCCATCCCTGGATATTTCATATTCTTATAATCCCATCAAATGGTCAATGAATACAAATTTCTTATACATTTCAATGGGATCAGATTTTGGCTTGTGGCAAGGATTGCCTCATACAGGAAAGTATATGTTCTTGACTTATGATGCCTGTAAAACACTTACCACTCACTGGACTGGCAATATAAAATAAAGTAATAAAAACTATGTAAGGAAGGTAACATGTTTTAGTGGGAAAACAGTGAAAATAGTTTGGGTACATATGAGATATCACGAGATGCATGACTCCTTTACACTTGTTAAAACCAAAACCTGGTTTAGAGAAACATGTCCTTATTAAGCAATACAGAATGCTGAATTATTTCATTTCCAGAAGTACTCCATTTTACAGATACTATTAGGACATGCTTTCCAATATAAAATGTATATGTCTGAAAATAATTCTTCACAGCACAGGAGAGAAAAGTGCAGCCCCTCTGCCTCCCTGGCTCTTTCTTTGATTGTGATACCTTCAGACACCTTTTTTTCTGGCCAAAAAAATTGGTGGAGCCTACAGGAGTAGCAATTCATTTTAAAAACAGATTACAGGGCTTCCTTTGCACTGTTTAATTTGAAAACAACAACAACAATAAAAACAAACAGAAATAAGAAAATGGACTGTTTTTCCAAACTAGAAATGAACTTCTAGTCACTTGCATTTTTGTTGGTGGTGTTATTTTTAGCAGTCTGTGGACTTTATCACACACACTTTTTTTTTTTTGCTTGTTATGGGCACTGGAAGGGGACACTTGGGGCCGAGTGCGACCAAGAAAAAAAGATTTTATTGCACATGGAAATGTTCTCAAAATGGACTTATTCTGGTGCCCAGCACACGGCCGTTCCAATTCAGCGCTGAGATGTGCCATTTTGCTCTGCTGGAATTTTTCCATCAGAGACAAAGTTTGGCTCTGACCAAAAAGTTCTGGCGGAGCAAAAAGGTGTGTCTCAGCACTGAATGGGAATGGCCTGCTGCCAGGCACCAGAATGGGGCCATTTTGAGGACATTTCCATGTGCGATAAATTCCGTTTTTTCTCAGTCATGCTCAACCCTGAGTGTCCCCTTCCAGTGCCCATAATGAGCAAAAAAATGTGTGTGATAAGATTGTGTGTCAAAGGCCCAAGAGGCAGCAAATGAGCAGCTGGACTCATTGCTGTCCCCTCCCCCCACCCTTACAGATTATTGCATAAAAAAGTAAGTTTCCAACATAGATGCACTATGGCTTTGTCCCATTTTACACTGGTGCTCAACACAGAGGGAACTAATTCTCTGTGGTACAGTCCTACTTCTCTGAGTAATACATGTAGATTGTTCAACTTATATGAGATGAGAAAGCACCATACACAAACCAAGAGGTACTAACCAATTTGAAGAGAAAGTACTAATGAGGTTACAAAAGAAGATCCACCCTAGTAACCAGAATATTCAAACACATTGTTTAGCAGTGGCAGTTTACACTCAAACAAACCAGTTTTCATGCTACTAGATGTCTATTGAAACAAGACAGTTGAGTACTTTGAATCTGGAAATAAACCCTTTCTTCACTAAAATAATTATTAGGTACACTAAATTGAGGATTAATTAACAAATTGTGCAACACATACTTAAAACATTATTTAAGAATTGTAGCCTTAAGTCATTTTCTCTACAGAGAAGCATGAGAAATAGTTCAAACAATAAAAAGAAAGTACCTTTTTTTCTGGCTGTGTCATCTGGATCAAGATTCCTCGTTACTGTGACAACTTTAAGTACTAAGTGATTGCCTCCTTGCCGAATCATGTTTACCACCTGCCTGTGGCCAACTTTTACTACATTTTCATTATTAACCTACAAGGAAAGAAGGAACAAGATTAAACTAAAAAATTTGAACAATATATGTTTTTAAAAGATATATAAAGAACAAGACCATCTGCAAATTAAATGTGACATTTGCAAATCCCAATATGAACTGATCTCATCATACCTGGCTTACTCAATTTTTGTTTATACTTCTTGGCTCCAAAATATTATGAAAAATATTTTTTAAGTTGTTCATCAATTGGCTGGTTCATCCTTTGCCAAATAAGTAATACAAAGTAGTTATAACTGTACAAAGCTGGAAAAAATCCTAATGAATCAGCTATCACTGATAACTATCTATGAAACAGGGCAGATTATGGAATGTTAATTCATTTGACACAATTCTGACACAGGGTTCAGTGGAACTGTTTCCATCAGGGGAACCATAGGATCCCCCTTTCCACCCCCAAAATTGCTCCAGATTGCTGGAAAACATTCCAGAGTCAGTTTTCTAGCAGTGTGGCAGCTATAAGGAAGTGGGACGGGAGAAGGTAAAGGACTGTTATGCTAGTAGTGCATGGTTGCTGCTAGTTAAAACAGGCGTATGGATGGTTTGATTCCCTTTATTCAACATGGAAGTCTCTCTTCAAGCCTAGTACTGGTTTTTAATCCCTTTGATCAGTTCTTTATTCTTCATGATTTTCTAGTTGGAACTTAGAGAATTTTGAAACCCCAATGTCCAAATAATGGATAACATATTTCTTTTTAACCTTGCAATTGCTAAACATTACTTATCAAAGTAAATTTTGTAAAAAAAAAAAAGTGTGGAGAGGAATGCAGATCTATAACAGATCAACGGACTATTAATCACACATATACACTCTTTACTATGAAAAGTGACAAATGGCTTAAGATGTGCACCATCTGTTGCCATCATTATGCATGACGATGTTATATAACAACTGGCATATGAACAAATTGATACTATATATTTTTTCTCTCTGAACACCTGAGAAAATATGCCCATTACTGAACATGAAAAATAGCTTTGTTAACAAGTGATGAATATCATGAGTTAGAAGTGTATATTCTGGAGGCTTCTGAATGACCAACACAGAGCTTTGTTCCTACCAACTTATTATTAAAATTTAAACATCGTCTACAAGTAGTTCAGCTTGGCACCACCTAAAATTGGTTCCCATACCTTCCAAAGTTGTCTGCTCCCATCAGTCTCCTCCAGCTAACTCCAGTTGGTGGCAGGAAGACACTTTAGTTCTCTGGAGGAAAATCTCCTCTGTGTGTGCTTGTGTTTGGATGTTCCTTCAAGCTGCCCAACAATTTACGGAGACCCTATGAATTGCTAATTCTTTCCACTGAAATCTAGCCTATAGGTATCTCCCTCCCCCCCTCCCTCCCCCCTTCTCTCTGTGTGGAAATTTGCTCAGATGAGTTTCATGGCGGGAGACTGATCTAGCTGGTTAGATAGAGCAGATGATGTGGGTGAGATTCAAACTGCTATTATGAGCTCTTCCAGTGACCACCAACTGGGAGGTTGGGCAGGAGGCTGTAATTAGGTACAGAACAGATATATTTGGAAAACTGACACCAAAAAAAATTGGAACGTGGCACTATAACAGGGTAGTTTTTAAAAGCTGGAAGTTATGAAACTGTGACGTGCCTTGAATCCCAATTTGGGAGAAAGGCAGGATATAAATCCAGTAAAATAAAATAAAATATTTTCCAAACTAGATGCATTTTTGATTAATGCATTAATGTTATCAATCTCCACCCAAATCTGTTGCTATTAGCAAAAAGTTTAGCTGTAAATGGCTTCTCATATTTTAAAACAGCTACTATATTTGCACGTGTAACAAATTTCTATCCACACTATGGCAAGGTATAAGAATAATACAATCATCATTTAAGATTTAAAGACATATGGTAGCTTCTAATTTTCCAATCCCACAGAGCCACACAGGATGTACAAGAAAGGGAACCAAATAGTGAATGGTTTTATTACACTCTGTATCTTCAGTCACAGTCTGCTCTCAGAAAAAAGTGGAACTGCAATAATTTTTTAAAAATATAAAACAATATCAAAGTTGTTAAAATAAAATAAAAGTGTAATCGATATTTTATTCTCAGAATAAAAAGACTGGGATAATAGATACTCATAGATCTACTCTGAGTATATCAAGTGCCACTTTATCATCTGTGTGGTACCACCTCTTTTTTCCTTGTTTCAACCAACACATTTTGAATTTTGATTTCAAATGGTTCTAACACAAAAGAAATTCAGGACCTGTACAGACCAGCCTAAAAGACCGGGTTGGGGGCAGAGTTGGGGCATAGTATCCACATGACGCATGCCCCAGCTCTGCCCCCAAGGTGGCATGACGCCGTGCGCTGCACCACATGGCATATGGCATTATGGCTCTCCTCTGGTGTTGCATCCACATGGGACGTGGCATCACGGTGCTCCTCTGGTGCTGTGTCTGCATGACTCAGTGCCGAAGGAGTGCCATAAAGCTGTGGCGCCGTGGCCATAGTGCCCTTTCCAGGGTGCAAAAAGGAATCACTTTTTGCGGCTACTTTTCACACCCTGAAAAGGCCACATTGGGACAGTGCCATGCAGTTGACACAACCCTGATCTGGCTGTAAAAGAGGTGGCTGAAATGTCTGCACAACCCCTTACTTCGTAAATAGAAAAGATGATCTGCTGAAGGCCATTGCCCTCAACGAAGAGTAGGTGATGAGAAGGTCCCCTGTCCTCACCCACCCTCCTCATCCACCCTCACCCACCAAATCTACAATTTGCAGTAAGGGTTATTACAAATTCATTTATTTCTGTCTATTAACATTCATAGCTGATAATTGTATACAATACAGATCTGCATACAATTATACTGTACATGAATTAATTGTACACATGCACAGATGGGGAAACTGATCAGCTGATCAATTCACGACAACTTTTATCTAACCACTTTGAAGCAGAAGGGGGCTACTACTACTACTACTGCTACTACTAGTACACACATACTGTGGAGCTGAGAAGGCTGCTCCTCCCTACATGCCTCCCACTTCTGAAACTGATCTGTATTCAAAAACACTAAAACAGAAAAAATGGCAGAAATAGTAAGGAAATAATTATTTTATGGAGGCCTGGGTGTATTTTAAAGCATAGCTACCTACAGAATGTCTGGAGCATTCATCTTTATACTTGTGTTGCAACTGTAGAACAATTTGAGGCACAAATGTTAAATACTGAAAATTGGTTCCACATCCTTCCATAGGCAGTGAGAAGCAATTTCACCATGCTTTGGGTTCTCTCTGGTCTATAAAGACCCAGAAAAGCCCTGTTGATTAAGTAGGAAGTGGTTAGAAGTCAGATGGATAAACAGCCCCCTTGGCCTAAACCCCAAACATGGCACCCCCCCCCCCCCATAAACCTTGAGAGCCCCTGGGAGGGAGGCTTAGCTTTTTATTTTTATTTTGTTTTAGGAAACTTGGGGGCACTTTAAAGTGGAGTCTCCAGCAAGAACTATAGGAGATCCTGAGGTAGATTTCTTTCTTTCTTTCTTTTGGTAGAAATGGTCAAATACAGGCATTTTTTCCGCATTCATTTAAAAAAAAACAAAAAAAAAACCTCAAACTCTTCCGTCTGAAGTTATGCAGACTTTTAAATTTTTTGGAACTCTTATCAGCAGTGGAATTCTCAATCTTCGTCATTGGTCAAATGCAATTATTTCTAGAATGGGGACCATGTTATATCTGGCTACTATTAAAAATGGGAAGCCTGTCAGGAAAAATAGGGCCGCCTGACTTACTGGGCTGGCCTGGTTGCCGTGGTGGGGGAGGAGCAGTCTCCCGGCCGTGACCAAGCAATTGGGTTCATCGACCAACCAGGGGCTGATCAATGACAAATCCAGACCTCATGCTTTTAGGCCAACCCTACTTTTCAGCTGCCAGTGTCTTCATCTGAGGCTGAGAGAGTGTTTTTGCAAGAGGGTTCTTGTTGTTGTGTGGCTTCAAGCCATTATTATTATTATTATTATTATTATTATTATTTTCCTGTGTTTTTTTTGTTTTTTTTTGGCAAGTTTGTTAGAGGGGTTTTGCTCTTGGAATCATCTGACACCGGGAGAGTGTTTTTGCAGAAGGAATTTCCGACTAAACCAACACTCAGACAGATACACCACACTGGTATCCCAAACACAGCAAATCTATTACAGGATTTTCTTAGCAAGATTTGTTCAGAGGGGGCTGTGATTGCCTTCACTAAGGCTGAGAGAGTGTGACCTGCCCAAAGTCAGCCAGTGAGTTTCTTGCCTGAGCAGGGAATCCAACCCTGGTCTCCTGAGCCATAGTCCAACATTCAAACCACTACATTACACTGACTCTCGTTGGCCATATAGCAGAGTGCACTAACATCCAAAATCCTCAAAATAGCGCTATTCAGCCACTGGTGTTAGGGATGCATCCACTCTGCAGAAATAATCCAGTTGGTGCCAATTTAAGTGCCAGAGCGGAATGTTGTGGGATCCTGGGATTTGTAAATTGGTGAGATATTAAGCCAGACACCTCTGGTGCCACAAGAAACTACAATTCCCAGGGCCCCCTAGCACTGATCCAGGGTAGTTAAAGCAGCCTCAGACTGGATTATTTCTGCAGGGTGTAAAACTTTTGGGCCTCTCTGGCTCAGGCTGCAGTCCCATCCCCTGGATGTCCCACCCCGGCACCTGGTGGCAAATTTCATCAGAGGGTACACAGTAAAAAGAGGAGGCTACAGACGGCCCTTTTTGGGCGGTCTGTGAAGCCCATATAAAATCATTAAAATACAGTCATAAGAGTTCATATATAAATTAAAAAGTCATGATTTAAAACTGAATGGATAGGCCTGCCAAAAGATTTATGTCTTTAATGCTGTTTTAAGTGCAGTCAACATTTTCAGCTGTCGTATCTCTTCCAGCAGGCCATAAGAGGGAGACTACACTACAGGTAGATTGATTCTGCCCAGAATGTCAAACAGATCATCGCCTTGTAAGATGCAAACTAAATCTTCATCTTAAGCACAAACCTAAGAGGAGTGGCATCTTAAAGAGGAGACTCCAAGTCAACAATCTTCAACAAGCTGCCATGAGAGATAACTTCCAGGCATATCTGCAGTCAAAACTTGAAGACCATCTTATAGATTCTTCTCCTACAGTGCTTTGGCAACATATGAAAAACAGTATCCTGCAGTCTGTGGAAGAATCCCTTGGGTTCTCCCGCAAGAAAAACCAAGATTGGTTTAACAAAAACAACCAAAAGATCCACGAGTTTTTGGCAAAGAAGAGAACTGCTCATCAGGCACACCTCGCTCAGACATCTTGCCATGTAACAAAAGCACCTTCTGTCTCACATGTAGTAAACTCCAACAAAAACTCCGTAACATTCAGAACAAGTGGTGGATCAATTTAGCAGAAAAGACACAACGTTGTGCAGATCTGGGTGATTCCAGAGGATTCTACAAAGCTCTTAAAGCAGTGTTTGGACCTACTTATCAGGTCCAAAGCTCCTCCTTATATAGTATGGTTGGTCAAACACTAATCACAGACAAAGCCTCCATTCTGAATCGATGGGCTGAACATTTTCAAAATCTCTTCAGTGCCAACCAAGTAGTCCAAGGCTCATTTATCCAACATATGATACAACAACCAATGAAAAATGAACTGGACATGGCTCCCACTTTGGACAAGATCATTAAGGCCATACAGCAGATGAAAAATGGCAAGGCAGCTGGGATTGATGGAATCCCACCTGAAGCCTGGAAACACGGAGGTCATGAACTCCATGCTAAATTCCACGAGCTCCTTGTGAGTTGCTGGGAAAAAGGTGAACTGCCATCAAATCTCTGAGATGCAGTTATCATCACCCTGTATAAGAAAAAAAGGAGCAAAATCTAATTGCTCAAATTATCGAGGTATAACATTGCTCTCCATTGCTGGAAAAATCCTTGCAATGATACTCCTCAACAGTCTAGTTCCTGCTATTGCAGAAGAACTTCTCCCTGAAAGCCAGTGTGGCTTCAGAGCTAATAGGAGCACTACAGGTATGGTATTTGCTCTTAGACAACTGCAAGAGAAATGTAGAGAGGAGAACAAAGGATTCTTATGTAACATTTGTTGACCTTACCAAAGGTTTCGACACTGTGTGTAGAAAACGTCTGTGGCAGATCCTGGAACGACTAGGATGTCCCCCCAAATTCCTCAAAATGATTATCTTGCTACATGAGGGCCAGCAAGGACAAGTCAGATATGGCGATGCTTTCTCAGAGCCCTTTCTAATAACTAATGGTGTGAAACAAGGTTGTGTTCTCACTCCAATTCTATTTACAATCTTCTTCAGCATGATGCTCCAAAGGGCTACGGCAGATCTTGAAGAAGAAAATGGCATCTATATACGTTACTGTACTGATGGTAGCTTGTTTAACTTAAGCTGTCTGAGAGCTCACACAAAGATTCTAAACTATCTAGTCCATGAGCTGTTTTTTGCTGCCCTTGTTGCCCATACAGAAGCAGCTCTGCAGCGCCTAACATCCTACTTTACAATGGCTGCAGAGCTGTTTGGGTTGAAAGTTAGCCTGAAAAAAATGGAAGTTCTCTAACAGCCTGCACCACAGAAAAGCACTTTCATCCCCACGTCACCATAGGCAAATCTGCGCTTAAGTCCATTCAGCAGTTCACCTATCTGGGAAGCATCATCTCTTCAGATGCCAAGATTGATAAAGAGATCAATCACAGATTAGCAAAGGCATATAGTGCATCTGGAAGGCTTTACAAAAGAGTCTGGAGTAACAAACACCTGAGGCGAAGCACAAAAACCACTGTGTACAGAGCCATTGTACTGTCTATTCTCTTTAGGTCTGAAACATGGGTCATCAACATCTACGACCCCTCGAACGCTTTCATCAGTGCTGTATACGCACAATCCTAAATGTACACTGGACTGACTATGTGACAAATAACACACAGTCACACAACACAAACAAACCAGAATACCCAGGAAAAAAACACACAAAAGAAGCAAGGCCAGAAAATCTACAGAAGCAAACCTGCAAAGCTCACTCCAAATTAATAAGCCAACCTTCTCCTTTGGAAAGGAGTCCAAAAAGCCTTTGGCAGCAATCAAATTTGCCTCCCAGTAAACAGTCTAGCAAAGGCATTAAAGAAATGTGAGGTCTGGGCTTAGCCATTATCCTTGTGGGTGAGGTGATAAGAATCTAAGAACCTTCACTACTCTGGCAAAAGAATCACTTCTCCCACATCTTCAAAATCAAGAAGCAAAAGTTCCAGGGAAAATTCACACAGAAATACATGCTTTGTGCATGTCAAATGCTTCTATTACAGATTTTTCCTCTTTATCCTATAAGCCCATAATAAATTGTACATTTTATACAACAAATCACTATGGCCTGCTCCCATGCTTTCTAATCAATAAAATTCCTTTACTAGTGGGATTGGCTAGGGACAATATGGTGATTGTCCACACACACAAACCCAGTCCATCCTTCTTTACTCACAATAACATGGTGGCGTTCAAACATGGATTGATGGCACGTTACCACCACCACATTGCCATTCTTTTGCAGAATGCAGGCAGAATATGCATTATTCTCCCTGACCAAATATGAAAAAATGGGTTCCATGGAGCACGACTCCAGCCCCCCCACACACACAAAGAGATTTGCCACTTGTTTCAAGGGAGATGTAGCTGTCATTTAATTTGAGCTGTACAGAGCAGTGTTTTTAGGCTATCTGAAATAGGCAACCAGAAATATTTTTTTTCTAACATGCCAGGCATTGGTACCATATTTAGGACCAGTGATTACAATGGTTTCTCACTCAACAGGGATTGGTAGCCAATGATTCACAGACCAGCACCAATCCATGGACTACTACTTTTAGTTGTGTTGGTTTAGATCATTAATGAACCATGTCACCATTCTTACACAAAAACAAAGGATTACCTTGAACTGTTCATGATATTGATGGGTATAACCTGAGCTCCATGCCCACATTATTTTATATAGGAGAAGGAAGTATTAACTGCTTCCTTCATACACTCCCTCTCCAAGAAAGCAGGATCCCAGTGAGGGAGTGTGCATCCTGTGGCAATGTAGTAGGTGAGGGATGATGTGAGGGCTTAGCAGTAGCTGGCTGTGGTTGTTCAGTCAAGCAATAAAAGGAGATGTTGGTTTTCCTGGATTCTTATGGGTATCTTTATATTCAGTGGGGATCTAAGAAACTAACACTTTTCTCTCTCTGAGGAAGAAGCAAGGACACTGTGCCTAAAAATAGCTTTGCTGTTGCTGCTAACTGCCTTCAAGATTATTTTGATTTATGGTGAATCTAAGAATGAGAGACTTCCAAGTCATCCTATCATCAACAGCCCTGCTGAGATCTTGCAAACTCAGGGTTGTAGCTTCCTTGATTGACTCTATCCACCTATAATGCAGTCTTCCTCTTTGCCTATTTTCTTTCACCTTGCCAAGTATTGTTGTCTTTTACAGTGAGTCATCTCTTCACAAGATATATTCAAAATACAACAGTCTTGGTTTAGCCATATTGGCTTCAAGGGAGACTTCAGGCTTAATGTGCTTCAGAACTTGCTTATTAGTATTTTTGGATATTTAGTCCTCACGAATGTTTTACCAAGAAATATGAAAGAAGCGGGCCAGCAAATGTGAATGAGGTACTGAAGAGTAGTGCAAAGGAATAAGTGCTAGTGATGACAGGAATGGGGGAATGGGTGCTAATTTGTTTGTATGGGTGTGTGCATGTCATGTGAATCAAGCTTAAGGAGGCAGGAACAGCCATATGCAACAAGCCACTGTTAGTATTACATTAACCATTTCTGAATGAATCCACAGTTAAAGTGCCACAGTAAAATACAAAGTAAATAAACAGCTCAAAGAAGGGGAAAGCAGGCTTCACAGACAAAGAGAAAATAAAAATGCCTGTCTAGAAATACCACTCTATGTTCCTGATCAAAAGAGGAGGAAGGAATAATCATTTCAACATTGCTGGCAAGTAATGAAGGTATAAAAAGGGAGTCTGGATGCTTACTTGTCACAGAAATGAATGTTCAAGAATACCTGCTGGATGTAAATTAGCAACGTTTTTGTGGCAGATAAATAGCTAGGTTTCTTTGGTTATATCCTGTGCAAGCTGCATCAAAGGAGATCAGCACAGGCATTCTATCACAGGTAAAGGTCTGTGTTGGTATAGTCAGGTACAGTCACTGGCATCCCTGGAGGCATCAAGATGATAGGGTGGTATTCGCTAATTCCTCCATATTGATGCAAACTGATCTGATGCAAATAAAGCACTCCTGAGCTATGCTAAATTTTGGACTTCTTGTAATTCAGTGAATAGAACAAAAGCATATGTCTAAAATATATATTTTAAACTAACATTTACAAATGTGCAGATGTAGGGGGGAAAAGTTTTGTGTCAAGGTTTCCAAAGAACAGTGCTAATAACTCATGGGGTCTACCTCCCTGCGTTCCTTATCCACTAACATGGAAGGGAGATCTCCCTCTTCCCCTCATATGTGTAGCCTCAGCAATAATGGAATTGGGAAATAGATTATTAAACAGAAATGTTCTCCTTTTTATTGATACAAATAAAGATTTTCAATCCTTGCAAAGGCTGGAAGCATGGGAGAGTATTCAACTGCAAGATTATTGCACCAGTTCTAGTCAGTGATTTTCTCAGTAGAAAATCAGTACAGGAGGCTATCTCCTCTCTATACCAAAGGCTTAGGTCATACAGGTGACTTGTTCTGCGTAGAGGCATAGAGTCTCATGTGTTCAGCCAGAAGGAATTAATGGAAAGGAAATACTTTGCCCCTCTCCCTTTTCAAAGGAGACCAGATAATTGGAAGGTGTACTTCCCGAGTTTCCCATCAGTGCTGGGGAAGTCAAAGTGTTACGATATATGCTTTTAATAAAATTTTGGGGGAGACATGGAAAGTGATATGACCCCTGACTGGCCTATCCAAAGACCTGCCATAAGTCCCAAGCGAGGAGGTTACGTAGTCAAGGCCGCTTGGAAAAGCAGAAGTCCCTGGTAAGCAACTCTCCATAGGAAGTTTGGGAGTCGCCAGACCAGATTTGCCACTGCCCTCCGGAGTAAGACAATAGCCTTGGCATCTTATCTGATGAGTCAGTGATTGACTTAATGACTCAGCCATTAAGTTGGCTGCCCCTCTGAATTGTGTCCAAACCTAAGTGCATTGTACACAGACTATTTGCTATTGACTTAACAAAGCCCAGGCAATCAACAACTTTGTCCTAGCCTTGATACCTAGTCCCAGGATATGTTCAGCCCTATAAAAGATCCCAAGTTGGAATCCCCCGTTGATGCTATCTTCAGAGTGCAGGCTGGGCCATGCCAGTTTGACCTCTGCTTATAGCTCCCGCAGCCTGTTTCCCCTCATCCCGGCGGTCGTGTTCATCATCCTCATCCACATCTATTAGGCTTCCTGGAAAAGACTTCTATGGTAATATTCCAGTGGTGTCTCTCTTCTCAAACCTAACTCCCAATCTCACACCTCCCTTTTTGCTAGCATTGAACGTGAGTGTGTGTGTCCTCTTTTGCTGTGTGTGGAATTTATGCCCCCCAATAAATTGTGTATTTTCACTGGACTCATTTGGACTAGTGTCATCTCTCTTGGGGTTTGTCGGTGGACTTCTGGTAGACAATATTGGGACCGCAATTCCGGGGTAAGGCTTTGTTAGGACCTCCTCTCTGCATATTTGAGCTAATTATAATTCCCCTAAGTGAGAGACTTCCTAACAAAAGGAAGATGATAGGTTGCAACAGGAAAATTTGCATGTGATCTTTCCTTCTGGGCATAAACCCCTACATCTCACTTTGTTTGAAAAAAGGTGATCAGTGTTGATTGGGGCACATAAAGAAGTAGCTATTATATTTTTCCTGTTATGTGACAGAATACTGTAACATGAATATAACATGTGAAACTATCTCAGCTATTTCTGCAAGATCCTAATTGTGATGGCAGGAGAAAAAAAATTAAATGTCAACTGAAACAGATGGCTCCATCCCACTATAATGTTGCTGTTAACATGGTGGAGTAGCTGTAGAATTAGAAATCTGGGGAGGCTGGAAAAAAATGGCAAAATATTATAGTTAAGTAGCCACGTGTTCTCATTTCTAGCAGAGCAAAATATTACTGATATTGGGGTAGACCATAGCTTTTTCGAAACTTTGTTCCAATATGATTTCTTTCTTTCTTTCAACAGCCCCCACTTTTCTTGGGTTTCCATTTTTGGTGGTAAATCTTATAGATCTATGCTTTTTCAACATGAAACACACATACACTTACTGAGCTTGTGTGAAAAAAATCAGAAAAAAAGCTTTGCTCTTCACACATGCTCAGTAGGTGATTCTGGAGGCAGCTGTTTATCTTGCTTCTTTTACCTAAGCAAATACAATTACAATAGGATCGCCTAGATTAGAATACTATTTTTTCTCAGGTCAAGATTTATTACAGCTCATGATGCAGACATGATGGTACAACCAAATTTCTGTAGCCCTCCTTCTGGTGGTTAAAAAAATCCAGCTAGACAGAAGTCATGAAAATGGGGGCTTGGCTGGTGTAAAAAGACTTTGTAAAAAGGAGCTTCTTTGTCAGAGGCTTTGTTGGGTGAGTGATACCGCTATCTATCTATCTGTCTATCTATCTATGCATGCACACTGAAAAATGCACTATTGCCCTTATTAATTGGCTTTCCCCGCAAGTGTTATGAATGCAAATATAAATTATTTATTAAATATTTGAATATTAACAAACTGCAGCTGTCTTTTTGTGTCTATATTTATGCAAATGGCTATTTTTTAAAAAAATATTGAAATGCTCTAATCCAATTGTCCACAAATCAGAAACACTATTATTTTATACACATTAACACATGATAGTCATTGTTCATAGTCAATTGCCAAGAATAGAAGAGGACTGTATCATTGAGTAAGCACTCTGCAAAATAGTCACTGTCAGGGGTAGACCATACAAAAGGGATTGGGAACCACTCCAACAGCGGTGAAGGTATCCAAATAGGAGACCAACAGCAAGAGCACTGCAAGTTGTGGAAGGAGTCAACCCAACCACTAATTGCAGCAAAAAAGAAAAGAAAGGTTCTGGTGGTAGGGGTCTCATTGCTCAGGGGTATAAAGGAAAATGTATGCCAATGCGACAAGATGAATTAAGAAGTGTGCTGTGTTCCTGGTGGAATTATCTGGGAATCATTGCCAACTTGCCAAAATTCATAAAGAAGACAGATCAGTATACATTTCTCCTTATTCATGTGGGCACCAATGACACTGCAAATAACACCTTTGACCAAATCACCTCAGACTATAAAGCCCTGGGAAGGAAAATGAAGGGTTTTGAGGCATTCTTTGTCAGTTCTATCAGTAAATGATAAGAAAACCATATAGGGACAAGAAGACAGGAAGATACTGTAAGTAGATGACTGAATACATAGTGTCAACAGCAGAGACTTGGCTTCTGGTACTATGGCCTTCACTTTTTAGATGGACTATTGACTACAAATGAGCTACACCTCATGAAGATTGGGAAGAGTATCTTTGGAAAAAGGATGGTGAAGCTGATCAAGAGGGTTTTAAGCTAAATTCTTGGGGTATTGGAAATGATAGCTTAAACATCTGTCCAAAAGCAAACTCTAGACACAAGGATGTGAACATTAGAGGAGAAGCTGAGGGAAAGGATGAGAGTCAAAGTAAAATCACAGTAATACAAAAGGTGTGCACAAACAAGGCTTTAGATATCAATATACCAATGAATAGAGTTTAGGAAACAAAAGACAAGCCTGAAATCCCTGAGCAGGAAGATATATATAGGCACAACAGAGACTTGGTGGGATCACTTGCATGATTGGAATATAACAACTGAGGGATATAATCTGTTCAAAAATAACAGATGGGGAAGAAAGGGGGAGTAGCATTATATGTCAAAGACAAATTCACTTATACAGAAATCCATATGAGTGATCAGACAAGACCCACTGAGAGTATTTGGGTAAAGACAAATGGAGAAGGAAATAAAAATTACACTAGTAGGTGTTTAGGCCATCAAACCAAGATGAGGTGGTAGACAATGTTTCCCACAGACAAATTTCAGAAATCTCCAAGATGAAAAAACTGGGAATTATATGGGACTTCAGTTATCTGACATCTGCTTTGAGAGTAGGGGGTGAAACTGATGGGCTAAATAAAGCAGTTTCCAGTTGCTTTGAAGGCAGGCTATTTAGGCTACACATGCTTGAAAAGTGGCTGGAAAAGTGGCTGGAAACTGGGCTGAAGCTGTCATCAAGGGCTAAAACCTGGAGCGAAACCAAGCTGGTACATTTCAATTAGCCCAGAAAATGTGCATCTTTGCTGCTGCATATAAACACCCCAATGTGAGAGTTAGGCTGCAGCAAAGCAAAGAAATGAAAGTGTAACAATTCCAATGGATGTAATTACAATATACACAAACCAGACAGTCCAACAGGGGGGCATGGGTGAAGGGGGGGGGGTGGGCATCTCCATGATTGTGCCTTGCTAATGTATCATTCACACACCAATGCACCTGGCTGAGCATTGGACGTGTGACTGTGTGGCCAGTCAAAGGGCCAACCATGCAATGGAATGGCATCTGGGTGGATGTGGGAGGTACTTGGAAGTCACAGGTGATGTGTTTGGGCAATGAAGATGATAACAGGTATGAAGAAGAAAACATGATGAAGCGTTGAAGGAGCTGGGCATATTTAGCTTGGTAAAGAGAAGACATGATTTCAGTGATTAAATCCCCCAAATCTTTAAATTCCCACTGAGAGAAAGAGGCAGGTTTGTTCTGTTCTTCCTAGGTCTAATGATTTAAAGTTTACAGGAGAGTATTTTTCAATAAGAGAAAATCACAGCAGTTTGGCAATGAAACCAATTCACTAGAAAAATGGTGAGGTCTCCCCTTGACATCTTAAAAAAAGAATCTGGACACCTTCCTGCCAGGGATGCTTTAGCTGGAGATCCTGCACAGAGTAGAGGGCTGGGCCTGATGGTCCATGAGGCCCTTTCTAACTTTAATTCTATGACTGGTGTCTAAATATTCTGACAGATCTTGGAAGCTAAGCAGCATCAGATGTGATTAGTACTTGGATGGGAGACCATCAGAGGATACCAGATCCTGTAAAGGAAGAAACTGGCAAAACAACCTCTGAGAATTAATTGCCTAAAAATTCTTAGGGTCGTCACAAGTCAACAGGTGGTTTGAAGGCATATACACACACCGTTAAAACTGAATTGGATTTTTTTCAACAAAGTCAACACACAATATTTTGCTGTTTTTAAATAGCTTAGAAAATGTATGAGTAAAGTGACAAAGGGGAAGGCATTAATGGTATATGGACACAAGAAATAGAAGTATAATTAATAAAATAAGATCTAAAACTTTCAATGACCACAAATAACTAAAAAGTCATATGTGTAGCATATTTAACACACCCCATATTTAACACACACACACCATACAAACTACAGGCAAAGAGAACAAGAAAACCTAACTGGGGGTATGAATCAATTATTACGTAAATTGTTAGTGGTTCTTTGAGACATTACTGTACTGATTTAATGCTGAGAACATGCTACTGGATGTAAACTACAGTAAGATTTGTTTGGGTGCTTTTATTTATTGGCTTTTATTTATTGTCTGGTGGCAATTACTCAACTCTCAAGAGTGGTATAATCTCTAAATTTTACTAATGCACTGATGTTAATGGAATAACAGCAATCAAAGTGGTTAATAAATTTGTGAAAGTTTTGAAGTGTTAAATTATAGCAGCATTTTCTGTTTTATTTCTCTGATAGCAGAGCAATTTTACCATTCACACGATAACCTCATAATCAATACACATGTAGATTTTTATAAAGATCTATGGCAGGTAATATACATTTAGAATTCATGCTGGTCTGCTATTTTTGTCCATTCCTCTTGGCAAAATTGTTCTAGCTCTGTCAGGATGTATGGGGACCACTAGTAAACAGTAGTTTGTTAGAGAATTTACATTGAATTGAGGTCTGGACTTTGCCAGCTTAATTCAGGTCTTTGTTTTCAAACTGCTTCAGTGTTCTGATAGCCTTCTCTTGGGCTGCATCCACATTGCAGAAATAACCTAGTTTGACACCACTTTAACTGCCATGGCTCAATCCTATGGAATTCTGGGATCTGTCAGAGAACTCTAGGACTGCAACAAACTACTGTTCCCAGAATTCCATAGCACTGATCCATGGCAGTTACAAGTATCAAACTGGATTATTTCTACATTATGGTTGCAGCCTAAAAAGAGTTGCAGCTGAGCCATATTCTTTCCATTTCGCAAAAATGGATTAAATGTTGCTCTGGGGCGTAGTCATAGCTTCATTTTTCTTTGTACAAACTTAAACCAGATTTGGTGCTTCTGCACATCTTAAGCCTGGACTTGTTTTGATAGTTTCTTGGTCTTCATGATACTGTTTGTTTAGAAGTGCTCTCAACAAACTCTGGGGCCTTCCAGAAATTCATGTCTAATACAAGATCATGTGGCACTGCGAGTGCACACAGATGGACACAATACTTGTCTATGACTTCTGGAGGCAGTGGGTTACATTGGAACTTTGTTAGACATATCAGAGGAATGGGAGTAAATAATTACATAACCAGCAAGTTCCAGTTTAGTTTTCTTTACTTCATCTTTGTCTCATGATAAAACACTATTTTGCTTCTGCACCGTGTTGAACATCATATATATACGAAACAGTAATAATACTTATTAAACCCATTTCAGTTCAAGGTTATAACACAACAAAATATGGAAAAGTCAGGGTGGGGGGGGCAGGTGAATACCTTTGTAATTCACCTGTATACAACAGCCAGGGTTCCTCCAGAGATAGTTAAAATTTATTGACTAAGGAAGGGGTGGCCTATATGTTCTAAACTGCTTCTCTAAAGAGTGGGAAAAACAACAATTGTAACTGTACAATTGTAAAACAATTTTAAATGTCTAGTTACACTTAAAAAAAAACTATTCAGAAAGTAGAACTGATATCAGGTGCATTCCTTTGAAAGCAATGAAGTACAACTTCAGAAGAATTAAATTATTATTGCTTTTGGTGTTAATTATTTTCATGCAAGTTGGTGCAATATTTATACCTTTTTGTTCTACATGACATGCAATAATACTATTTCACTCATGGGTTCAGTATTAAAAATAGAATAGTGCTGTTCTCTTGAACTGTAGGAACAATTCTGCATTCCACGTACTGCTTGTATTCCATTACTGGCATTTGAGAAATATGCTATATTCTGTTCAAATCTATAATGACAGACTGATTCCAGAAAGCAAACCAAAGAACAAAACAACCTCTCCAATAGGCTCAGTGTGCATATCATACAGTGACAAATCAGCAAAATCCTGCCAGAGCCAATATCTATTCCATCATTCAATGTAATGTGACATGTCCAGCCCAGTTGTAGCTAAGAAGAACACAAGATTATTCTTCAAATCATTGCCATAGATTAATCAACAGTATAGCATTGTAAAAGTTTTAGGCTGCTTTGGTCTTCACTTTACATCATTTCATGCACTCCTTTTTTCTAGTTGGAACACTCTTTCCATATGTTAAGCCCAAGTGTATGTAAATTTATCCAATATATCAAGGGATGTACTCTGATTACAAGATTCAGCTGAGTCAGCAATTTGGCAATTCAAAAACAGCTTAGTATAACTCAGTCCAATTTGGACAATGCACAGTTCAAAGTGGGTCCACATGCAAATCTTGATTTGAAACTCCAAATTGTCACCAGTAATTGCCATTGAAAATAAAGAAAACAAAACTGTAACATCCGGATTCATCTGAATCTGAAGCACATCTTTATAATAGACATTACTCTTATGAACAACTAAACAGAGTCCTGGAAGCTGTACTGTTAAATAAAACTCCAAATTCCAGAAAAAACAAACTATTTTGCCTGAAGAATGAATTTTTCCCTGGACCAAATAGGGAACTGATTTGGTATCAGAGCATTTGTGTCTACTAACTGCAGGGCTATTTCTTCTTTAGCCTTGAAGATTTCACTGTGTATGCCCATCTGTAGCTTGATTAGCAATGGAACTGCTCTAGATCTGGAAAACTGGGAAATTTTCTAAAATACTTGCTTCTCAGAATGTTTCCTTATCGATCAAAGATAATGGTGAAAAACAGAGACATTAATCTTCCATTCAAAACTGAAAATACTGCAGTATCCCTGTTCTTACTATCACCCATTACTAAATCATTCTAAGCTTTGAATTTACCTTGACCATATTTTTATATGTACAAGAAACAGGGCAACTCAGTAAAACTACCTATTTTCACAAATGCTGACACTTATGCTACCTGGAAATAGGCTTCAGGGACTAGTGTAGTATGACTACCTACATATACCATAAGACTAGCTCATAAAAACTGCCTCTTTATGGCTGCATACTATTCAATTTAGTGAAGTAAACCTTTCATGTGTATCAGAGCTGGGTTCACCCACAGGAAAAACCTTTTGTTACACCAGATTTTCCTCACAAATCACATGAAAGTGAAAGGTTATTCTAAAAGGAAGTGTCATAAACCACAAAACAAGATTAGTTATGATGGTTTTCAGTGTAACCTTAGCAAACATATGAAAGAGTAATATTATGAGCAAATCATTACAAACATTAGACAGTCTTACAAAATGTTTGTACTTCTTCAACTGTGTGTATCAAATGCCTCAGTTAACACTGCCAACAGGATGCCATAATCTGCCCTTGGGGAAGTTTGTTCCATAGCAACATATTCAAACTCTGTTTTTAGTGAAGCTGATGCATTCTTTATCCTAGCAAAACCAGCAAAAACCGTCTTCTTTGTTCTAGCAAATATAGAAGCCAAAACTATTGTACCGATCTCCTCTCCACCATCTTAGTTATAACAAAAATGATTGAACTGTCTGCCACCCAAAGACATTCATTGTATTATGCAATCTTACACATTTGAAGTTGTCAATTGCACCAAGACTTGGCAATGTACAAACACTCAGTTTGTGAGAGATCACTGAGAAAAGATGTGCTCATCAATAAAATATACTGAGGTCAAATACAATAAAGTTCAAAGCTCTTATGGAACTCCTCATGTAGTGGTTTTCCATCCAGACTGTGTCCTCCCTTGCCTTCTCTGCTGGGCAGGATAAAAAGATGTATGAGAGGAATACTATCATCTGCAATAGCAATGAAGAAGGGGTTGTCTCAACATTTGAGACATCCTATCAAGGAAAATGAGAACAGCTTCTCCATAATCTTCTGCTACAAAATACAACACATACGTTCTGTGCAGGAAAAGAATACATATAATTTTTCTGCTCAGAAAGTCTTGTATATACTCATGTGTAAATATTTTTATTCAAGGTGTATCAATGTATGTGGAGCTAAGCAGGAAGGTTACAACAGCAGGGAGAAGAGAATAACACAAGAATAACACAAGGAAGACACAGTGAAAAGGAAAAGCTCATTTCAGCGCACCAGTAGAGACTTGGCTGGAGGGACAGAGACTGTTAGGAGTTGACTGCAAACGTGTTTAAATAAAATTGCTTGTTTTTGTATAACTTCTGCTTGATTCTTTGTGATAGCTAAAACTACAGGGATCATTCATTTTTGCACAAACAGCATAGCAATAGGAAGAGCAGCTTCATTTATATACTGCTTCATACCACCTAAGCAGTCTAACTGTAAGCTAATTGCCCCCAACAAGCTGGGTACTCATTTTAGCAGCCTCAGAAGGATGCAAGCCTGAGTTGAACCTGAGCCCGTGGCTGGTATTGAACTTGCAACATAAATAAATTGAACATAAATTTGAGCCACTAGTGCAGAATATACTAAACTCTTTTCAAACAAACTGTGCAAAAACAAAACTAAACAAAATCTAGGTGTATATTTGCACAGGTTTAGTTGAACAAAGTTCCAAAGTATGACTAGTATTCAAAAATTGAGAGGAAACCCCTCATATTCTCACGAGTTGGAAGAAAACTGCTGCAACTGCTAGTATTTTCTTGTGGTAATGAAATAAGATATACATCCCTAGTCCACACTCAGTATAGAAGCCAAGTTCCTTCCTACTCAAGGACTGACATCAAAGAGGTATCTGAGAAAGAAGGGACAGAATGTGTGGGAGTGACTATGGCAAGGAACACATGGGGCAAATAAGGTGGCTTCCGGCCACTTTGGAGCCATGGTATTCAAACAACACATGCCCTTGTAACAGCCAGAAATTGCTCTGGTTCTGCAAGACGTAGTCTGATGCTGCCACAAAAAGCCATCGGTGTGGCTTGGAACCACAGGTGACAGCCTGCTTCAATAGCAGGCAGTGCAGTCACCGTGGTCCCAGCTTGATAGTGGCTGGAGCAGCCTCTGGCTGTTCTTCACCAGGCAAGTGCTACACCCCATGACTCCTTCTGTGCAGATGTGTTTGGCTGACAAAGAGAGTGTCAAGAACTGCCTTTCCCCCTCATTTCAGTAAATCAGCCTTTTGTATTCAAACAGCAAGAACTTTACTTCAGCAACTGATAGGTGTAAACAGGAAGACCTCTGTAGACAGACTCCCGTCATCCACAAGCACTGACATAAAATTAAGACTGTCCTGCCCTTACATTTTGTGGGTTTTGCTTTGCTTTGTTTACAGATGTAAACATACCTGCCTTCTTCAACCACATTTGCCCAGTCTGACAGGCTCCTCTGAGTATGTAATATATATAATCCAATAATATATACCCAATGGTCAGTCTTGCCTCTGTTTTCTCTTTCCCCTGAGAATGTTCTGATTAAAGGAAACCTCCTCTGCCCAAGTACTAAGTGTCTAAGGCAGCACAATAATTTCCATCATTCCACAACAACAAACATTATATACACTGAAACTTCCAAACCACTACATTAACCATTATACAAATTAATACACACAACCCCCGTTGTATTGCTGCATAGCTATTGCAGTGCACTTTCCCTCAGCTTTAGAAAAGTATTTATGGAGCATTTCTCCATAGTGTCTTCATTATCTATCCAGCAAAGGAGTAGGAAACATCTGGCAAGTCCAAGGGAAAATCCTTTCCTACAGGATCTATTGTAAACATCAACACCCTTGCCAAATGCAGTTGAAATTTGGTGGGGCAAGGGCAGCAGTAATGAATAAATGCACTTTTGATTTAGCATATACCTTATTTTAGGCAAATATGTAATATTTTTACACCCCATACATGCCTGAATTCAGCAGTGGGGAGGCCACAAAAATAGAAAGGAGAGGTACACATTGCCTGTTGGTCACATGAGGACCACCCTCTGATATAGTAGATACCCAATGTTATTACATATTACACAATTAAATATTAAAATAGATAAGAGTTGATTACAATAATCAGTTTCCCCATACTTTCCCTTCACTCAACACACTGTAAGATGATATTTTCAGGGCAGAGAATTATAGACATGCCTGGTTAAATCTTGTAAACCAGTCTCAGCTCCTGCCAAGCCAGTGGAAGGTCACAGGGAGACTTTTAGGACATCAAGTTCCATAATCTGAAGCATGGGGAAAGGGTAGCTAAGGTGTATATATGCAGGCAACATCAATAAGCTAAAAACAGCTAAAAGTGATTAAACTAGTCCTGGATGCTCATAGGAAGTCAGCAATTTTCAAATGATCTGCTTTGGCCAGCACTCAGAAGTGCCACATAGCAGACTCCCTATAGACTTCCCCAAGGTTCAGTAACTTCTGAAGTTTTGAAACCCTGCTACTATAATGGAAGGGACAAGCCATATTATTTAATAATTATGGCTGTCTCCCCCACTCCCAAAATAAGTTTTTTCTGAATTTATTATTGATTTTATCTTATGGCAGGGCTAGGAACTATGTAGCAACTTGTCAGTGATACGGAGAATTGAAAGCTGCAGTTCATCATCTGGAGGGCAGCACAATTCCCTTTCCTATCCTATGAGAAATGATGATAAAAATGCAATACAACAACAGCTGGTCCTCTGTATCTACAGAGCACCACAGCTTGAAAATATTTTTTTAAAATATATAAATTTCAAAAAGAAAACCTTCATTTTGCCATTTTATATAAAGGACACCATTTTACTATCCATTTTATGTAATGGGACTCATCAATTTTGATATCAATGAATGTGTGACCTGGAAACAAATCCCATCAAATAACAAGAGCCCACTGTACACACAATAAATTTTGATTACAAGGATTGCAACAATATGAGTCAATTAACTAATTGTTACATTTAAAATTTTGTTTCTATAGAATGCTATTCTTCCCAAACAGATCTTTGGATAGGGATAATTCCAGATCATATGTTTTGATGAACAGTGTCAGTGTTCAACACCTCAAACAAAATATCCCATTATATTTGTTATAGAATACTGGGATAAGAAATTGGATTTGTTCTCCCTAACAAAATGTTATCTAATATTCATTTTTAATCTTGGTTCATAAATATTTCCAACATTTTTGGCAGTGGAATGCACCAATCTTGTAAAAGAAAAACTGCATCACTTTTCTGATTGCTATTGTTCTACATTGAAAATTATAATTACCACCATATTTTAATATAAAATGAATGTTAAAATCTCCAAAGAAAATCTAGCTTCACAAAGTTGCATCAATATATGTTTGTATA
The DNA here is from genome assembly GCA_034509955.1 of Urosaurus nigricauda. Taxonomy (NCBI): domain Eukaryota; kingdom Metazoa; phylum Chordata; class Lepidosauria; order Squamata; family Phrynosomatidae; genus Urosaurus; species Urosaurus nigricauda. The sequence goes on along the minus strand of JAOEGL010000001.1, from coordinate 84,815,555 downwards.
CAATACTGAAAAAGTTAATTTATAGTGAGGTAAAAGGAAGTAACGATCAGTTTCAAAGCAAGCAAGCGAGCCTCCATGTGTGTACTGTAAATTTAAATCTCATTTAAATTGATCAAACATCAAATCCAGCTAAAGACAAGTGTTATGTTTTTATAATTTTTATGTCTATGACATAGACAGCTGGAATCAGATTTTTAAATTTATGTTTTATTTCAACTACTGTAAACAGGATTAATTTTCTAATTCACGTGGGCATAATTTATGTAGGTATTCTTATTAACTGGGTTGATAGGAATGTTATCTCAGACACAGCCAATCAAATCAAGGGGGATGGAGCATTTGAGTAAAAATTGTTAGGCACATGGTGTAGAAAGAAAACCATAAAGTATCCAACAGATTGTTAAACAAAGAACTGGAATAACTTTCTTTCTTGGGAAAATGACAGTCTTGCTAACAAGTGATTTGAAAGCAATTAATGGGAAATTACTCAAGACTGAAGGTTTTTTTTTTTAACCCCAGTACCCTAGGTGCCCAATTATTTGAGTCTTTAACTCAGCATTATATACTTAGGCTCAGTTAAATAACAGCATGATCTTCCTCTTGATTATCATCAGGAGTTCACAATTTTCAGCCAGATACGAGGTCATCCAATAAGCATTTGAGCGTGAATTTTTGCCATCACTGCTTGCCATGTACAACAAATACTAATTTTTTAAAGCTCATGCTTCTGATCATTCTTAAAACAAGTGCTCTTTGTTATATAAACAAACACTACCATTCTTAAAACAGGTACTAACACGATAATATCCATACAACTGTAGGTAGCCTGCCAGCAAAGCAGCTCTGAATGACCTCCCTATCTCACACTGCTATCCCCAGATGACCATGTTTGAATTTTATTTTCTGGAGCATCACAAAACAAACTTGCTCCATGTGGCACCTTTTCAAACATGTGAAGATGACTATTATACAACTCATTCTTCTCTCATCCAGGTTCAACAGAGGACTTTTTCAGACATGGGAAATTGGAAGTATAATCCAATGGCAATCCAAACGCAATCCTGGGGTTTCACGTTATTGCGAATTAGAGCTTCTCATGCAATTTCGGGCAAAAGGGAAGTCACTCCGAATGCAATCATGGGTTTAACATTATTGCGAATTAAAGCTTCTCACACAATTTTGGGCAACGGGGGGTTATTTTTGGATAACGGGAAGTCATTCCGAACGCCTTCCGAACGCAATGGGGATTCATGTGAATTTGCTAAACTAGCAAATTCACGTGAATTTGCATTGGCTCCATTTGAAGTTGGAAGAAATTCCTCCTATGTGAAAGAGTCCATAGACAACTCTTTCAATGTTTCCTCATAGTACTGAGACAACTTTTACATTGGCTTCACAACTTATCCCCAAATGAACCTACCCTCAAAGACTGCTGTAGATACCATACCTCTCAAAAAGGAACAACAAAAGAGGACTGGACTCAATGGCCCATGGGGCCCTTTCCAACTAAATTATATGAGCCCCCACCCCACCCCCTGGGCTCTATAAACTGAGGAAATGGATGCTGAAAGAGCAAATGTAGTTCAGTATAAGCAAGTACAGACATATTCATACTGGAGCAAAATATTCTAACTTCACATATTCATTGATAGATTCCCATCTGGCTATGATGGACTAGGAAAAGCATTTTGAGATTGTGGTGGATAGTTTGATAGGAAAAAAAATCAACTCAAAGTTACTGTGCTGTCAAATTCATTTTGGGAGTCCATGGAATGGATTCAAAACAAAACAAAAAAGTCATTGTAATAACATCTTTATTCAAATCTGTGAATAATTCTGGACACTATACTTCAAAAAGGGCAGTGGAGACCTGAAAGAGATAAAGAAAAGGACACTCAAAATAATCTCAGTGTTACTATCAGAAAAAGTAACCTCTGGAACTGTTTAGATTTTTAAAAAAAGAGTGAGTAGAAGGGTGTGGAATGGTACAGATTCTTGATATCATGTGTGGTATGGAGGAAACTGATGGTGAAATGTTTTTTTTTTCCCTTCCCTCATAATACTAAAATCCAGATAATCCAATGAAGTTGAATGGTAGGAGATTCAGGAGAAATAAAATGAAGTACAGTGGGGCTTTCTAGATTGGCAGGAAAGTGTGACATGAAGTTGCCTTTTCCTTAATGCTTAGCAGCTGCACCACAGCCTTTAGATGGAGCTGCGCTGTTCCGCAGTTTTTAAAAAAGAAGATGGGAAAACCAGCACCTTTTTAAAGGCGCTTCTTCTCCCCGAAAACGCAAAAAAAGTGTTTTCATGGCACACTTTCCCTTTTTCTCATCTAAAGGCTAGAGTTTCATGTAGCCATGAACACACTTCTTTTTGCCAATCTAGAAAGCCCCAATGGGACCTTGGTATCTGTGAGGGATCCGTTCTGGATCCCCCCCCCCCCAAAATCTGCAGGACCTCAAGTCCGGCTGTCCCCAATGATGGTGTGTGCATGTGGCTGTGCCATCATTAGGAACAGCAGAGACTGTCCCTACTGCCAGCTCAGTTGCATGTGCACACTGCCATTGGGGACAACCAGGAGCTGCCTCTAATGGTGGGACAATCCGGGGCTTTCCATCAGTGGATGCTGAAATGACAAGTAGGTGGATAAGGAGGCTCCACTGCACTTCTTTATATTGTACAGAGTCAAACTATGGACGTCATTGCAACAAGATGTATTATCACTCCCTATTTAAATAGTTTCAAAATAGGATTACACAAATTCAATACAGTACTGAGACAGCTTTCTCTGCTGTCCTTCTGTCCACAGGTAAAGACCTTTTTATTCTGTCAGGCTATTAAAATTGAAAGTTTTTAAAGAATGGACTGAAGATGTTGTACTGTTTTAAACTTAACCATCTCAATTTCTTTTTTAATTTTTAAAAATATTTTATCTTTTTAAGTGTAACTTTAAATCATTTTAATATTATAAATCTTTAATTATATTTTAATATTCACTTTTTGTATGCTTTTAGCTGTATTAAACTGAGTCCCAACTTTGGGGAAAAGATATAAATAGGAGGAGGAGGAGGAGGTCATCATCTGCTGCAATGCTAGAATACTTTCTCCTGCATGGTTTAACCTTTTTGTGGACAAATTTTCAGATCACACTACTCTAACTTTACACAGTATAACCACCAAAGCTCACAAATTCACACACACACATGAAATGGCCATATAATCCCAAATAACACTTTTATGTTAATAAATTTTCAGTGTGTATATGTGTGAAAGATGATTATTACACCCATTTTGTAATATCATTTTATAGGACACAGTAATCACATTGTATGACGAGTACTTCTCTATGGCTTAAAAAAAAATTCCTTGTTTCAGAAGTAGGAAGATAAGCTTAAAGAAATAAAAGTATTTAAAAATCAACAACATAAATGCCACTTCCTATCCACAAGATATGGGTGGTTAGGGAAGTTGGGAAGATTCTTCCCATGGCAAAGTCAGATGACTGATCCTTTCTTCCAGTAAGGTGGAGCTATCCCAGATGTGTGGAGTGAAACATGTTCTGTGTGTGTGGGTGTGTGTGGGTGTGTGTCTCACCCCAGGGTTACCATTAAATTTAACTAGGCAAGAAGATGAATTTTGTTTGACATAGCGGAAGCCCATCTGGAGGCTTGCAGGAGATCAAGAAAAGCCTACGGCAAGGACTTAAAACTGTGTTACGACAGCTACTAAAAAAAGCTCACTGAACCCTGCATAGTGTTTCTACTGTGTACAAGATATATTACATTAAAATCCTCCTATTATATTCACCTTCACTATTATATAAGTATAATTACGATAACTTATATAGACACACCAACTTGAATCCAAAGAACCTTCTAAACAAAGAAAGATAATCCAGCTGCATGCCTTTACACCCCACACCACTCCAGTAGGTCCCTTGGTTATGATCAATTAATTAATTAATTACAATTAATTTTTCAGTGTAAACAAAGGCTTAATTTGGAAAAAGGTTTGCAAAAGTGTCTTGTGCTAATTTTAAAGAAGTGCTAATGCACAGAATTTTTTGTATCAACCTCACTGCATTTAAGTACTAGGGTTTTTTTTAATTCATAGCAAAGTTCATTGAAATTGATCTTCTCGGATATGATATTTGGTTTTTAAAGCAAAAAAGCTCTTTCACTTCCTTTCGTCAAGGGGTCATGGGGGACAGCTTGCAACATTTTTTTGGCCTGAATTTGTTCTACGCTCAGGCTTTGGAGCAAAAAAGATGGGAGCATAGAAGCATGCTCCTGTCAATATCACGTGATAGTGTGAACATAATCACATGACACCACATGCGTTATGATTATTCCGTGAATAAAAAAGGAATTCTAGTGCCACTTTTTAATTCATGGAAATTCCCTGTGAATAAAAAGTGGCGCTAGAATTCCTCTTTATTCACGGGATAATCATGGGATAATTGTGACATTGTGTGATAATCTTCACACTATCATGCGATATTGATAGTATGCTCCTATCTTTTTTGTCAGTGTGATAATCTCCTGTGTTTTGTTTTTAAGGCCCATTTTGATCTAAAACAATTGCCCCTCATGGTTCCCAGAAGATATTAGGGGTCTTCTAACATCTTTTAAATAAAATATTTGCACAGTTGTACAAAGTCCAGGGGGAGATGTGTGTGGACCAGGAACCTCTACAATTTGCTGGTTCCTCATTTTAAAGAAGTATTAGAACCCAGCTTCAACACCACCATCTTTCTAAGAAGCTGCACCACTGCCATGCAAACCTCATAATTCATTTCTTTTTTCTCATTTCTTTTGCTAATGTAGTTGCCAGTTAGTCAACTTCCCCCTATAGAAATGTGAATGTGATCATCCAGCACACTTAAGGAGACAAGCAAAGCTTTACAGTAGATTCTAAATTCTTCCCAAACATTTTTGAATAATAGGGCTTATTTATCAAAGAATAGCTTTAAAGTATAATTAGCTGGCTATCACAGGTCAGAGAACAAACAAGGTCAAATTCTGCAAAATATTAAAACAACACTTTCACAGATGCTCCTGAATTCATTTGTTGAATCTGGAGTTCATTGAATTGCATGCAGAATGGAAGTAAATATGCCAAAGACTGCTTTTTACCTGGAGGTATGTTTTTCAATGCTTAAACTTGCTATCACTCACTTCTTTATATTTTTATGCTGCTGAGTGACCATTGATTATTCCTTTGTTACACATATTCATGGAGACAACTTGTGCTAGTTCCAGTAGTTTTTGACTGGACAATTAGTCAACAAAATTCAACCCAGGCCCCTGCAACCTCTCAATTTCTTTTGCATAGCTGTTTTCAGGGTGTGTCTACTGGAGGGAGACCATTTTGTCCTGTTCTTTCCTTTCATCTATACCACTGGTGAGCAGCCTATCCATTTATGGTGGGGATGTATGGCATTTTAACATATCCTGCTAAGTGTACTTACTGCAGCTTTTACTTTGCTCCTGAATTAGTAAGGCAGTCTAATATATAATGTTTGGATCACCAAGAATTTCAACTATGCAGTGATGCCTAATTGAATAACAATAACAAGAAGAACAACAATTTAAATATGCTATTTTACAGTGTTCACATTATTTTGTAAAAAAATAGTAATAAGGTAATTTAATTTAATTAACAAACATTTAGCTACTAAACATACTAACTTGTATCTTTTACTAGTAAGATGAAAGGGGTGCTGTTAGGAGAAACAATGAGAAAAATAAAGGGGAAAGCAATGTTCCAGGGCACAGCAGGAACATACCAAGGCCTACAGCCTTCTATTTGCCTTCTATGGAATGAGAGGATAAATTACATTAATCATGCATCTGGGTGAGATACTGTATTTTAGCCCAGGGTCATGTTTTGTTGTAGAATTCAGAAAATTAGACCTGCAACGTAGCCATTCTACAACATTGTCATGTGCACAGTTTTATACCATGTCCCATGTCCCATATTTAGGGACATGCACATACAGATGTATTTATTTATTTATTTATTTATTTTAAAAAGCATGGACTAACAAATATGCCAATGGATCAATTACTTTTTCCCACTGTGGAAAAAAAAAGTTCTAGCCAATGTAAAATATTAGGACAAAAATGGGGAAGCAGAAGTGACATGCTCAGGTTGTCAGTGGGCAGGTCCCACCTGTGAGAGACTAAAATTTCTTCCACAGAAGAGATATCAGAATTTATTGTGATAAGAAAATAACTCATGACAAGAAATGTATACATAATAGTTTATTCTGTTTTAACTTAATTTAATTTTACTTTTATTTTTTATGTTTTCTGGTTCTAGTTGTTTGGGTAGAACACATTTAATTAATTATGTATGTAAGAAACACTTTTTTTGCCATGGGACATTTTTGAACCTTACAATATGTTGGAATTCTTACTGCATTCAAAAAATTCCCCAAAACCTTCATAAGGATGATAGTTTTTGTTTTAATCCCAATGTTTGTTAAATATATATTCCAAGAAAAAAGCGCAAAGGGAGGCTTAATGCTTAAAGAAAACAAAAATAATGACCACAGAGGACTTACATACATTTTACCTAAAGAGGAAATTGAAACAGTAAAAGAATTCCCACACTTAGGATCATGTAGACTGCAGTCAAGAAATCAGAAAAAGACTAGGAATGGGAAAGGTAGCCATGAAAGAGCTAGAAAAGATCCCAGGGAGTAAGGATATACAATTAAGTACAAAAGTTAGAATTGTCCAAGCCAACGTACATTGGCCCCTTCCTATACATTGGGATCTGTTCTGGACCCACCCACCCCCAATAGAAAAAAAAACAGTGTATGGTTAAATCCCATTATTTTCTATGGCAGTGCGTTCCCATGCACAGTGCTGCTCAGGAGTCTGTGGTGCCTGTGCCATTTTGTCCACCACAGCTTGCCTTATGCATAAGCTCAAATCCAGGTAAGGCAAACCTGCATATGGTGCAGGCACACTGTATCTCCCCAACACCATGTACAGACGTGACAGCTGAACAATGAAGCAAGCAGAAAGAAGCAAGCAGACAAGGAGAAAATCAATTCATTTGAGATGTGGTGCTGGAAAAGAGTGCTAAGGAAACCATGGAAAGCCAAAAAGATGAACAAATGGGTGCTTGAACAGATCAAGCCTGAAATCTCCTGGGAAGCCATGATGATCAAACTTAGGCTGTTGTACTTTGGATACATCATAAGAAGGCATGACTCATTAGGAAAGACAATAATGGTTGGAAAGGTGGAGGGCAGTAGAAAGAAAAGAATACCCTATGCTAGATGGATAGACTCAACTAGGGAGGTTACAGGTATGAATTTACACAACCTAAGCAGAGCAGTGGAGGACAGAGGCACTTGGAGATGTCTCATCCACAGGGTCACCATGACATGAGATTGACGTGACAGCAGTTAACAACAACAGTGTATTCCAAAGAAAAATAACCTTTCTGGAGTATTCTGGGATTGTAGTTTTTTGTCTTTATGGCTCCTGTTAAAAAGTAATCTCATATAAATCCCAGACTAAATAGAGATCTGAGAGAATTTGTCTATAAAAACAAAATTAATGACTTGTTGCTGGAAGGAACTGTAGTGGAAATCTGCATGTTTATATCTGGGAACTGAGTCAAAGAGAATTGCTCACTCCCAGCTCTGACTCTAGGCCGTTTTCTGGCATGATATCCATAGTTATCAATCTATTTATATTAAAGATTATGATGATCTGGTATCATAGGGCTACATCCACCTTTGTACTTCTACACAAAAAAGGTTCTGTTTCTTTTCTCTCCCCATACACTCCCTTCAGATCTACTCAAAAGAGCACCCCAACAATACATTTAGGCATCTTTGGAGGAGAGTAAAAGGACAGCTGGACATAGCCCGTAACAGTAATATATTTCTTCTATAATATGCAGTGACAGTAAGTTGGAAGCAATATTTCAACAAAAGCAAACAGTAATAGAAAAATATAAATTTGTTATGGTGATCTAAACATTACACAAATCTGTATCAGTTTCAGTCATAATTTGAAGTGATCATCTACAGTATGAAGAAATCCTGGAAAGCTGTATCAGCCGAATATATACATTTTGGATTTTTTTTTTAAATGAAAACAAAAGATAATTTCAGATGGAATGCTAGGGATTTGATTCCAGTTCCAAATAAATATATGAGCCAAACAGCTTGTAAGAAAAACTAAGATTTAGATTTACTTAACTGTCTTCATTAATCATACTGCAATATATAGGTTGTTCCAATACTTTTTCCATATATGGCTGTTATCCCATGGCCTACTAGCTTTTTAGTTTCTTTTCCATGGTCCACAAATGAGCATTTTTCAAAGGGCACCGAGTTTACTCATCATACAAACCATCAAGATTTCAATAGCAATAGAAGGCCACGTTCCTAAAATTGGAAGAAAATTTCTGTGGCAGGCTTCATTGGGGATAAATGTGCACTCAAATATCAAAATGCTTTCTCTTCATTTATATGAGTATTAATATTTGATAAATGTGGGCTCTGTAACATTGCCCAATGAATTGCTCCATTCATTTCTCATAACTGAAAAATTACTTGAACTAAAGCTTTCCCACCCAGGTGATGATTGCATTTGCCCTTTTAAGTAACCTATTATATATTGGAAACCTGTTCTTCTGCTCTTTCTGTTTTCATAAAAATACCCTTAAGAAACATCCTCCTGTGTTTCTTTAATAATATTTCACACTAATTCTCATAACTGCTGTCATCCTCTGAACCTCTCACACAGTAATTCAATATTTGCTAGAATCCTAAACTACACTAACAAGCAAATATTCCAGCAACTCCAAAAGGAGAAATGCAATTCCATCCTTAGTCCTAGCTATATTGCCTAGACCTGATAGTCCAAGAATATCTGGAGGCCTACATATTGCCCACTCCTGCCTGAAGGATAGTATGTCTGTTGCTTCCTTTACCTTGAAGGGGAGTCAGATAGGAAAAGAGATTGCTGTGGGGTGGTTAGGGGTAAGAGATTTTCTTTGCCTTCCTGTCTAGGAAGTTGAGCAGAATAGATCTCCACCTGAGGGCATAATACAGGTTGAGTCTCATTTTTCTGGAATCCCAAAATCCAAAATATTCTGAAATTCCAAATTATCCTCAAGGGTGGTTCAGATAGTGACACCTTTGCTTTTTGATGGTTCAGTGTACACAAACTTTGTGATTACAAGACACAGATTCAGTTTTATTTGTTACAGACATGGCCTCTCAGTTATATTGTGTCTTATGTCCACGTGTCTTCTACCACAAACCAGGCCAAACAAGTAACATTTAAATCTAATAAAATAACATCCAACATCCACAAAACGGTGATACTTTTATTAGCCAAACAAAAATGCAGAAAATACATGCTTTCAAAGCTCCACTGGCTTCTTCAAGGTGTCTAAAATCTTACAGGACCAAAAAAAGAAGAAAAAAAGAAAAGAAAAGGAAAAAAAAGAAAAAGATTATGATTAGTCACAAGTCTGTATTTTGTCAAAATGTAGCCATTCTCTATTCAGAAGGGATGAAGGGCCATTCATGCAGGAGGTCCCTTCTCCTTCTGTCCTTCTGAGGGTACTCCAGGAGATAAAATTTAAGTTTTATTAGCAGGGAAAAATATGCTTATCTTGAGATCCAAGTTTCCTCTGTCCTTTGTGAAGCTACAAACTCATTTGTTAGACAGAGAACAGTGTATTCCTAAAGAAGCTCTCCATGTTTTTGCATTATGAAGCATTTTAGGTGCTGTTTTGGTGTAACATACCAAATGTAGTCCACTTTTTTTAAAAAAAGAAAAAATGCTTTACTTTTGCTGGAGGTAGAAACCTCAAATGATAAAGTCCCAATCCATTGGCCTTCTCTTCAGTTTTCCCTTGATGGAGCTAAAATGCAATATCTTACATCCAGTAAACATATCCAGGGTAGCCATGTTGGCTATGTATCAAAGTACAATAACATCCAAAATCCACAAAAAAGTGATTGCTTTATTGGGCCAACCAAAATGCACATTATACATATTGCAAGCTTTCGAAGCTTCACTGGCTGTTTCATCAGTCAAAGATGTTAACAATCATACAGAAGAAGAAAAAAAATTATGACAATGTTATTTCCAAGCCTGTATTTTGTCAAGATGTAGCTTTTCTCAGTTTCGGTGGTATGGAGGAACATTTGTGCAGGCAGACCCCTATAGTTACTTTTCTAAGTTCACATTCAAAGCAAGATTACCCACTGGGGCCAAGGTATAACAAAAATATCCAAGTTATAAATGGAAGAATGAATACGTAATTTACAAAGGATAGGATTCAACTACATAGTTCTACTGACAGTACAGTTCTACCATCAGAACCAAGATAGAATCTCCTCCAGCAGGTGGGGTGGTAAACCCTCTAGAAACCATCTACAGCAGCGGTTCTCATTTTTTTAAACTTTTCTGACCTCTTTTACATCTGTCTGTGGATTCCCCCCCCCCCCCCGGGATGTAATTTATGAATATTTTTTGTTTGTTTAGTGTGCTTTTTAACATTTTATAAGAAAATAACATAGTTCAAATTAGAACAATTTGATTTAAATAAATTTAGTATCTAACTCGGCGAGTGTAAATTTTACATGTACTGTTTCACACACAGCCCCACTCACAGGCATTAATGCTCACAGATATTTGCACACTGAGTCATGCTGTTTCACATACACTCATTCACTCTCACACAGTCCCACAAAAACATCCATTCATTCTCTGGTGTGCACGTGACTATGTAAAAGAGATGAACAGTGTGTGAGTGTGTAAGTATGGGAGAGACATAATTTGTGTGTGAGATTGTGTGTGAATGAACATATATGAGGGAGAGAAAGTCAGAAAAAGAGCATTACTGAGTGTGTGACTGTGACAGAATTAATGTACAAGAGAAAGTCAGTCACACACTGAGAGAGGTACCCAGGGTATGTGAAAGAATTAATGTGTGTGTGACTGTGAGAGAGAGTCATAGTGTGCATGTGTGAGAGAGTTTGATAATGTGTGCAAATCAGTGTCAGTGAGGGAAGGGGAGAGGCCATGACTTGACAGAGTGTGTGTAAGAATTAACTGGCTAAGAAGATGTGAGTGAGATAAGCAAGAGAAAGTGTTCAGCTGAGTGTGTGTGAGCAAGAGAGGTTCTTGTGTGTCACAAACAAAGAGATAAAGTAATCGTGCAAAGCACCTTTTGAGACTGAAAGAAATACTTGTCAGAGAAATGGGTTAGTCCATTGGTCCTCTCTTTAGGTTTCTGATTGGTGAATCAGAGAATTAGGATGAACAAACCCCTTGAGAATGAGTATGCAAATGAGTGTGTGAAAGGAAAAGGGCGAGAGAAACTCTGTGTCTGAAGATGGGTTCTCTTTGAAGTGGGTTCTGTTGGGCCCCCAAAACCTCCACTAGCCTTATGGATCTTTCCTTTCATTCTTGGGCCTCATCCAGACTCCAATCTGCCCAGCTGCTGCTTTACTGGACCAAACTGTTGCACACTTCCACCTGTGACCCTGGTCAAGAGGATGGAGGTGGAAAGTGATGTAGGGCAGCAGCTAGCCTAGGTCCAAGCTCTGCTCCAGCAGCTGGCAGGGGGCAGTGCACTTGCACTGCTGCATCTCCTCCATCATGCCATTCAGGAGCTGCTTCTCCTCTGCCTCCAATGGTGCCCGGCCAGAGCCAGGGGGAGAGGCAGTGGCCCTGAGCAAGAGGCACTAATGGTGGCCATCACAGACACTGGCTCTCCTTCAGCCACCTGGCACATAGAGCACCCCAGATGAAGCAGGGTGAGAACTGGGACAGTAATGGGATGGGAGGGGGGAAAAGAAGTGGCAGTAACTCAGCATAGGCCCTGCAAGGGGCCAGGATCCAACAAGCTTCCCTATTCTCCTCTTCCTTCTCTTTCTCCCTCAGGAAAAGGCAATGGCTGCTCCAAGCACCCTCCTCACCTTTCCTGTACATTTCAAAACACACAGAGTTTGAAAAGTAGGAAGAGGATGAAAAGGGGGGGGGGATTGGGGCCTCTGAGTCTCATGCCCTCCTTGAGGAACAATTGCACCCCTCTTATGGGTGGCACTCCACAGTTTGAGAAACACTACTTTCTAGGAGCCTGGCCATAGTTACTACTTTTTTAAAAAAGGTACCTATTATCTCTGTTTTGTTTAAATCAATACTGCTACTATTTTTGTGAAAAGCAATGCTCAACAACTATGAATGGAAAGGGGGAAATATATTCAAAACCATATTACCACATCCTCCTCCTCCTTATTATTGCCAGATATTGTTTCTGGCAATGATTATTGTGTCTACACTGTAACTTTGGACATAAGCCATAGTCATTTAAAAACTGAAGCAAAAGCTTTCATCTTCCAATTTATTTCCTTGACTGAGCCAGAGGAGAAGGGAGAGGGAGAGTGAATGAGAAGTGGGCAACTGCAGAAGGTCCAGTGGCCAGTTTTCTGCCCCTAAGATCTTCTGGGGCAACATAGTAAAAATGCCACAACTTCTCCAGACATTGCTGGATGTCTACTTCTGATGATTAAAGTTTCAAAGTGAAAACAAGAGTGGCTGTGTAGCCGAGATTCCTAGATTTCCACACATCGTAAAGTGTGTGAATTGCATTGTTGTAGCAATAGTAACAGCAAGTACATTTCTATACCACTTAATCAGAGGGGACATAATCCTTAAGGTCCAACACTAGTTTTCTTGTACTGTGTGGCGGCAGCTAAATCTCATTCCGTTACAGTTCAGACCAGTGAGCTGCCATATGGAGCCTTCCAACTGATCTTTGGCAATGTGACAGGATACAGGATGAGAGAGAGACTCTTAAACAGATGGGCGATAGTTCATGCAGATCTCCTAAAAGACCATGGTGCACTTTAAATACCACTTCTAAATGATGGGGATGCTAATTGTTGTGATACAGGTGTTTTATTAAATGCTGTCTCATTTTCTGTAAAATAACATTTTAAACTTTTTTTAAAAAAAAATGGGTATAGACAGCTTACATTGAACTATTTTAACTGAAAAGCATGTGTATCCACATTAAAAGGAGGAACTACATCATCCAGTCAACAATGAAAATGTAAGAAAATCTGGGCAAATTAACTTCTGCAGTCACAGAAGAGTATGGTTTTTATAAATATTGTTTTATCATAGTCACAGAGGGCTGAGGCAGATGGGCAGAATGGATCAGCCAGAAACAGCTCTGAGACCAATCAAGGAACCCCAAGGGTTCCTCCTCCCCCAAATAGGAGTATAAAAGATCTACTCCTTTTGGTGCTGGATTTGGGCCACCGTGGGGCACTCCGGGGGTGTGCATTGTATAAATGCCATGCCCCTGGAGTGGCCAGAAACTGCCCTTGTCTGCCAGTTTTGGGCCGGAGTCTTATTGAGTTCATTTCAGCATTTATTTGTTTATTAGGTTTTCTCTTGCCACAGGGCTGCTTGTGAAATTTCTACCTGATACCTTGAGATGATGCCACTCCTCCTCCTCTCCTGCTCCTCTTTCATCTCCCAACTTGTATATCTACCCCTTACACATTCTGTATCCATGCCTTCTGTTTGTTTCTGATTAACTTTTGGCATCATACTGAACTGTAGAATCAACATGGAATACATATAGGAATTTGGTTGCATTTTGAAATTCTCTGGAAAGGATTAATATTTTAATATTGAGTGTGGGGGAGGATTCCAAATAATTGTCCTTTCAATCCCAATCTGTTCAAATCTTGAATTCTACACACCAAAAAAGTGTACTGGAATTACAAAGATGACCATGACTACAGACAAAATTGCCAAGGCAATAATGAAAAATAAAGGTAGTTATCCTCATGCATCTCTTAGAAAAGGTTAATAATGGAATATAATGGAACAGTCTTCACATTTATGGAGATAAACAAATGAACAAAAGAATGAAAACTTGGTGGACAAATACTAAGTTTTTAGCTACGACACTGCCTAAACGGATTATAAAAATAATATTTTTTCAGTAAAATTTATAGCTTTCAAGTGAAACTGTGGCAAAGAACATGTGTAGGAGAAAATGGCAAGTTCTCTTTGTCTGAGATCACCTGGGTGCCAACTGTATTATAATATGTGGAAACCTAGCAATGCAAAATTTAGAAACCTTGCCTCCCTCACATCACCAAAATATTATACATTTTATATCCTTTCATTTAAAGAATAAAGGAAAATGAAACTTGTGCTGTATTATTAAGAAAACATTCTTAAGAAGCAAACAAGGCAAAGGGATTTTAGTGCCATCAGTATTTGTGAAAGAATAAATCCAAACCAATAGCCAATACCCAACACCATGCAAACAGCCATAATATCCTTTCACCAAAAAGAAAACAGCTGGTCTACCAAACCAAAACATCAGTGGGGAAAACAGCAATACTCAATGGAGTTTGCCACTGAACTGACCAGTCCAAGAAGCTCCGAAAGAGTCATTCAGCATAATCTAAAGCCTTCCTTTAACAATATATTTACTTAGAAATGATACAAAACAAACTATAGAAGTAGTATATAGAAAAGGCCACAAGTAAAACAGTGTTGTGAAAGTCCTACAGGTTTCAGACATCTGAATTTACATCCTAGTTGTAAAGCTAGCAAAACATAAAAAGTTTGAATGCATATAATGTCTGTCTGTCTGTCTGTCTGTCTGTCTCTCTCTCTCTCTCTCTCTGGTTGTTTTGTGTTGTTTTAGAGCTATTTCCCTTTGCATTGTGGCCTGTTAAGAATCCTCAGGAGCATAGTATAGGAGAGGGGGAGTGACAACATCTCCATGTGGTCCCAGTCCTGATTCTTCTCCTGACAATGTTTGGTGTGTGTGTATAACAGAGAGAGAGAGAGAGAGAACTGAACACATTGATTGCATGCACTTAATAGCTCAGTTTGTTCCTGGCATGCACAGTAGGAAGGTCTGAAAGGGAAAATGTCTTTAAATGAAAAAGCAGTAAGACTGAAGACAGATCATTCATAAGGGCTGAGTGTTTGTCATGTCCTGGTTTAATAGAAAATGTATTACATTTAGTTTATTTATGACAGGGATGCTAGATGTAACCATACAAATACACGTGAAACCTGTCCTTGTCTTGAGTGTATAATTTCCAACAACAGATGTCACCATAGCACACGCCCTCAAGCTTCTCACAGATGAAAACTAGGACACATGTGGCTAT
The DNA here is from genome assembly GCA_034509955.1 of Urosaurus nigricauda. Lineage (NCBI taxonomy): Eukaryota > Metazoa > Chordata > Lepidosauria > Squamata > Phrynosomatidae > Urosaurus > Urosaurus nigricauda. Next base: position 84,800,347 of record JAOEGL010000001.1, on the reverse strand, counting down.
CAGACATCAATGTGTGATCAAGATTACACATGTTATTGAGAGAAAACAAATAAACAAGGAGAGGTTGCAGCAGTTTTTGCTCTTGCCTCAGCCTGCAGGAGGGATTCCCAAATTTTGATACTCCAAGTGTTTTGGACTTCAGCTCCCAGACCAGCTTGGTCAATGGTCAGGAAGTCTGGAAGCTGAAGTCCAAAACATCTGGAGGACCAAAGTTTGAGAATCACTGGTCTACAGAGAAGAGTAAGATACCATCCCTTCTTCTTTGCTTCCTCATGCTGAATTAATTGAGGTCAAGCTATTTTTGCACTTTGAACTCAGTTTCCAGCAACTGAAGTAAGCTAAGGAGAGAGTGGGAGGAGGAGAGAGAAACTAACATATTTTGAAAGCAGTTGAAAAAACTGAAATGACAGAAGTTGGGACTTGCCAAATTGGGATAGTTGGAGGGTATGCATAACTAAATAAATTAACAAACTATTTTCTAAAGTCTATCCAGTTTCAAATAGCAAAAGAGGGTATTGTTTCAAAAATACAACTTAACATACCTTGGCTAAACTGAAACACTTGTATGATATTTGGATTCTTTCTCTGCCAATACAAACTGAATAATATAACACAGAAACAGGTTACCCTAATTAGAGAGATGTCCTTATTTATCTCATGTATTTACAGCAAGACCAGGGAGAAATGAATATGAGATCAAAGAATCAGAAACGGAGAAATAAATATTGCACTACAGAGAGTTTCTATAATCATGTGGGTTTCCCCTGCCTCCATACAGCAAAATAAACAATGGAGAACTCCATCCTCAATATATTTACAGAAGCTGGCAAAGCTGCAGTGTTATATGCTAATTCATGCAGGTAGCATGCAGTGCACTGCAACACATCTGTGCATTTTCTGTGCACACATGCTTTATTGTTTGCCATTATATTTCATGGCATTTAAAAGCCTGCACAGTATACAAAAAATGCAGATGATGCACTCGCCTTAAGAAAGTACTAGATATTTTCTGTCATCACTGTCCTTATAATATTGACTACACATCTTGTCAGGGAAAGGCTCTGTGTGTTCTTTAATGATTTCCATTATATTTGAAACACTGTAAAGACTGGAAAAAAATTCAAAATTTATGTTAGGAATTATACTTTTTCATTAGGCCAACTCAAAGGTTACAATATACTGTGCAAGCTTTTGATCTCTTCCAATGTTTGTTGTAGAAAAGAGACAACAACAAATGGTAACTGTGGTGAGGCAGCCTTTGGCTTTGACGTGGGAGTACCTGAACACAAATTGCGGCTCTAGAGGAGTCTGGATTTCTTGCTATAACACTAACAGTGGTCTTTTACACCACCTAATACAATTTTTATATTACCCGACTTTTGAACTACAGTACACACTTTGTATCTTTTGGATACATTTAAAACTTTCTATTTTAGGAAGATGTACTGAATAATGACAGACACATAAGAAATACATTTGAAAGGGAAGGCTGGGATATGAATATATGTTGATCTGACCTCTTCAGAAATGTGTACCCTAGGTTTAGCTTTTTGTTGGTTCTCCCTGGGAAGACCTGATGTTCAGTCTTTTCACCCACAGCCTTCTTTGATTCTTCCATGCAGTGGAGTCCTGAGGTTTGGTGTCACCCAGTGTGGGGAGTGGGCCTTCTGGCTGGGATAGGCCTTCCACAACAGTAGGGTGGGCCTTCAGGTTGGGTGGTGTTTCCACCCCTCCTTGTTGAAGCTCAGTTTTCCATGGGAGAACCAGGCCGTGACAAGGAGCTGGCTTGGTTGTGTGTGCCTCCCTGCCCCTCCATGCTGTGGCTCAGTTTTCCCCTGACGAAAACCAAGCCATGACAAGGAGCCAGGCCAAGTGAGCACATGCCCTCTTGATCCTCCTTGCTCCTGCTCAGTTTTCCTCAAGGGAGGTGCGCACACGTGTTCAGCCCTGCTCCTTGCCATGGGCTGGTTTCCCTGAGGCAAACCAAGCCATTATAAGGAGCCAGGCCAAGTGCGTGCATCTCCCTGCTCCTACAGTGGTCCCCCGGGATTCGAATCCCCCGGGATCCGAATCCCCCGGGGAACAAAATCCCAGGGACCCGAAACTGCCGGGGCCAAAAAAAAAAGCCCCCGGGATCCGAAGAAATCCCTGGGTTGCGAAGAAAAAAAGCAACCCGGGCCCTTTAAAACAGCGCGCTTCCGGCACGCTGTGCATAAACTAAAGCGGTCCCCCGGGTTGCGAAACATTTCCGGGTTACGAAAGAAATCCCGGAATGGATTACTTTCACAACCCGGGGGACCACTGTACTTGCTGTGCCAAGGAGGTGTGGGGGTGTGCACACCTGGCCCAGCTCCTTACTGTGGCCCAGTTCTGTGAAGGAAAACTGAGTCACAGCAAGGAGGGGTGGGGTGGGGTGCTCAACCAGATGTCACCCAATGTGGTCCTCACCCTCCTGCACCCCCCGCCCCCCAGTGAGGCTACTGCTTCCTTGGAATCAAGAATCCTTGACTCTTTCCCTGGTTTCATTCACACTTCATGTAATGTTTCTAGGACATGGTTAATAGATTAATAAGGCAGGTGCTCTCATCCTCTTAGGTGAGCTTTGCATTCCAAATACAAAAGGTACATTCATAACAACAAAAATGAGTAGTAGCTGTGAGAGCAATTAAAAAACAAATATCCAAATCCACATTGGTTTTTATATTAGCACAGTTAGAAACAAAGCTAGCACACTAAGTAAAAACAAGTCAATAGAACCCAATAGTATAATGTTGTTTTTCTTGCAAGCAAGGCCTTTGACCAGGTTTCCCATGACATTCTTGCAAACAAGCTTGCAAAATGTGGGCTAGACAAGTTAACTGTTACATGGATTTGTAATTGGTTGACTGGCCGAACTCAAAGGGTGCTCAACAATGGCTCCTTTTCACCCTGGAGATAGCACTGGGGTGCCACAGGGTTCCGTCCTGGGCCCAGTGCTATTCAACATCTTTATTAATGACTTGGATGACAGAATTGGGGGCATACTTATCAAATTTGCAGATGACACTAAACTAGGAGGAGTAGCTAATACCCCAGAGGACAGGATCAAAATTCAAAATGACCTGAATAGACTAGAAAGCTGGGCCAAAGCTAACAAAAATAAATTCAATGCAAAGAAATGTAAAGTACTGCACGTAGGGTGGAAAAATGAAATGCACAGATATAAAATGGGGGACACCTGGCTGAATGAGACCACATGTGAAAGGGATCTAGGAGTCCAAGTAGACCATAAGCTGAACATGAGTCAACAGTGCGATGTGGCAGCTAAAAAGGCCAATGCAATTTTAGGCTGCATCAATAGAAGTATAGTGTCTAGATCAAGGGAAGTTATAGTGCCACTCTATTCTGCTTTGGTCAGGCCCCACCTGGAATACTGTGTCCAGTTCTGGGCACCACAATTCAAAAAAGATGTGGAGAAACTGGACCATGTCCAAAGGACGGCAACTAAGATGGTGAAGGGTCTGGAAACCATGCCCTATGAGGAACGCCTTAGGGAACTGGGGATTTTTAGCCTGGAGAAGAGAAGGTTAAGAGGTTATATGATAGCCCTGTTTAAATATTTGAAGGGATGTCATATTGAGGAGGGAGGAAGCTTGTTTTCTGCTGCTCCAGAGACTAGGATGCGGAACAATGGATGCAAATTGCAGGAGAAAAGATTCCACCTCAACATTAGGAGGAACTTCCTGACAGTAAGGAAGTGTGGTGGAGTCTCCTTCCTTAGAGGTCTCTAAGTAGAGGCTCGATGGCCATCTGTCGGGGATGCTTTGATTTGGAGTTCCTACATGGCAGGGGGTTGGACTGGATGGCCCTTGTGGTCTCTTCCAACTCTATGATTCTATGATACATGAGAAAACACTACATTTTGACAAAGTGTATAGCACACTGTATAGCACACTGCCTCAGCAACAAGGTCTGCACTAACAGACATGCAGAGAGAAGCCCAGGAGAATGTCCTAAGAAGAAAAAAAAATAAAACTTGTTATCTATATCCTTTATGTTATGTTTTGTATATTGTATACATATCACAGCTTCTTCTATTCCTTAACTGCACTGCTGCAACCGACAATTTCAAATATACTTTCCCATTGTATTTCCTCACAAAAACCCAACACAGCATATCAAGAAGCACAATAAAAACACTTTATCGTACACCATTCTACATCCTCATTCTGGGTGACTTTGTAGGTCTGCCGTAACCCAGAGTCTCAACTATGATTTAAGTCTTAATCTTAAGAACTGATTGAAATGAGCAGGTCAGTGCTTACAAAATGAATCTGTAGAACTGTAACTGAACATTTTGACTCATAGTTTTGCTTCTACAAGAACTGGACACTCAGTTTTTAAAAATGGTACCTGAGACTCTGGAATAGTACAACAGAGGTGAAAGTCCACAATCGCTGCAGGAACCCATTTTGTTTGTTTGTTTGTTTGTTTTGCTCTCAAGCTCTACTACTTAGTGTTATATTGAATGTCACCTATTAAGTCCCAAGTGATCAGATGGACTCTTATACACAGTTACACTACATGCTGTCATATCAATATCTGGCTCTAATCTCTATACAGTACAAAAAGTACTACCCAGCAGATCTTGGTTTTGTACGTTTTACCACAGTTTGTTCTATGTTGTTATTTTTAATCACTTTTAATGTTTCTGTAGCTTTTAGAAATCACTCACAGAACAGTAAAATATTTAACTAGAAAAAAAGAAAAAACACACTGAAATATACACACAGTATTTATGGAAAAATAAAAGGACAGTTCCAAAGCACAAAGTAAGAATCAAAGTTATGATAAAAATAAGCCTCATATAGGTGACAAAGCAGATTTATAAAACAGGAATCTTACTCACCTACAACAGTATATATATATATATATATATATATATATATATATATATTACTCTGTATCTTTTACATTGTTAGGTAGAATTGCCAAGGACCTGAACACATCACATGACCATATAGTAGATGCAAATGTCCAGTTTTGCCCCTCTGCTTGTTAAAATTATTAGGCATGCTTCCTTTTAAAAAAATGTGCAGCCATCTTAAGTCATGTAATATCAAGGTTCAAGCTTTTCTTTTTTCTTTTAATATTTATTATGGAAATCTCTAGCACAGAACACACACCAGGTTTTCCCTGTAGAAGAAACTGCACAGATACACCACACACAACGTTGAAACTATTTTTATGGTTAAAATAAAAGTATTTTATTTTACTGAACCAAACTTTATTCCTGGGTTTACCAGAAATTTGAATGAAAATAATCTCTGCGAACATGAGAAAATATGCTTTCAGACACTTCTGTGTTACAGTGTTTGAAATAACTGAAAGTCATAATTTGATTGACTTGGTGGATGGTTTACACCAGGAACTTGATAGGAGAATGTTTCCCTTCTGGTTCTGTGAGACTTTATAATATATTTTTATTTATTTTTTAAATTTAAAAACATCATATTTTACCAAATTTTCACATTAATCACATGAAACTATGCATAAACACACTTATTCTGTGCGTATGATATTGTAATTTAAAGATCATTTTAATTTTGCCATTTGTTTATGTCATAACTATTACCATTAGGGATTCTGTGATATATGGGAGTTACAATTTATGAATACATTAGTTTAAAAAAAAATCACTAAGGATTTTGTATGTGTGTGGTATGGGAGGAGGTCAATGGGTGTGTGTCTGACACCATGAGTTAGTTCACTGGGTGACACTAACCCCAGGGATGCTACTGCACTCCTGTTAATTTTGGTAGACCTCTTGGTGGCTTTCTGTGACATTAAACATGATATGCTTCTGGGCTAACTTTCTGGAATACGACTTGGAGGGATGGTTTTGTTTTTTTTTCTTCAAAAGGTTGTGCTCAGGAAATCCTGTTTGATGCCTTGACCACTGGGCTCCTTCTTGTCTTCCAAGCTATTTAATACTTTCTGAAGCTGTTGGGAGAGGTTGTACAGAGATCTGGATTCAATGTTACTAATATGTTGATATCCAACTCTACCTTGCCATTCCACCCAAATTTGAGGAAGCTGTTTTAACTCAAAAACTGTTCCTGGTATTTGTAATGGAATGAATGAGGGTGAACAGACTTCAGAGGAGAGAAAGTTTCTTCTAGATGGTCTAAGACAGATCAGGGAATAGGGATTCAACCTGTGCTGAATGGGATACACTCTCTCAAAAGACACAGGCTTGTACTTTGGGTGTATTTTTGCATTCAGATCAAAAGAAAAATTCCCATGTTTCATTGTGGCCAGCAAAGCATTTGCCCAATTAAAGCTAGTGTGCCAGGTGCATCCATTCCTGGAGACAGATGATCTGGCAATAGGAATACACCATTGTTTTATCCTCTTTAGATTACTGCAATGTGTCTTGGAAGAAGTTTTGGAAGTATCAACTAGGCCGAAACACTACAACCACATTGTTAACTCCCCAGTTAGAATTCCCTTCCAAAGGCGGTTTGGCAATCCACCTCCTTCCTTGTCTCTCTGCGGGCATATAAAGTCTTTTGTTTATTCAGAAAGGAAAGTATATATATTTAAAATGTTGAATATATTTGTGATAATAAACCTTATTATTATTAATCTAGTCTTAAGGGAGGGGGAGGTTGGGAAGGGATTTGACTGCTGTTTTATTCTTGTATTTTTTAATTTGCTGTACCCCGCTCCGAGTATTCTATTAGAGGAGCGGGTTATAAATAAACCTTATTATTATTAAGATGATGATGATTATTATTATTATTGATTTAGGAGAGCCTTTGTAATTGTATTACAAATAGCCTCTCAACCCTGAGAGAAAGGTGGGATAGCAAATAACTCAGTAAGTTAGTCGCTAGAACTTTTCTGCTGTATGTCAGCTATATGCCTCAGAGATGTACAGTCCACCCTCCATATAGGCGGATTTGCCTTCCGCGGACATAAGCATATGTGGATGGCAAGCCCGCAGGGGGAGGGTGGCATTGGCAGAGGAGGAGGAGGGAGGAGTGTAAGTTCAATCCCAGCCAGGGGCTCAGGGCCGACTCAGCCTAGCATCCTTCTGAGGTTGCTAAAATGAGTACCCACCTTGTTGGGGGTAATTAGCTTCCACAGTGTAAACAGCTTAGGGAGTGCTCTGATAAGCAGTATAGAAATGTACTTGTTATTGCTATTACTATGCTAGCCATGATATCATCCCTCATTTTACAGAACAATCCACCACTTTAATTGTCATGGCACAATGCTATGGAATTCTGGAAAATGTAGTTTGTTGTAGTACCAGAGCCCTCTGACATCAAGACTAAATGCCTCACAAAACTACAGTTCCCAGAATTCCATAGCACTGAGCCATGGCAGTTAAGAGTGGTGTCAAACTGGATTATTTCTGCAGTAGGGATGCAGCCCATGTGACTGTCATTGACAAATTTGGGGTTTTAGTAAGATAAGGAAACTAGGCTAGCTGCTTTTTCGGTCTGCACATTTACGATTTATTATACATAAAAGGGGAAAGAAAAGGCACTCTGTAACTTGCCTTTTGTATGATGGGAGCAGGCTGGTTTTGGCTCGTGCATCTCCCTTTAGAAGAACCTAGCTACCAATTTCACCCTGCTCTATGGCTATCTCCCCCCTCCCCAACATTGCAGGACAAGGGAATCTGTTAGGCTTATATATTTTGACTTTTTATTAGACAGCACATAAAATAAGATAAAAACTCAAGGTGACTGTCTGCTTTTTATCAGTTTATTTTTTATTATCATCATCAATAAAAACAAGCACAGACAGAAAGATGTATGTCCTTTAGAAGAAACAAAGTTTACTACTTTTGTAACACTGAAATAATTTAAAAGCTCATGTGTTTAAAACACAAAGCTCTTGGAAGCACCTTTTCAGCCTTGACTCTCAGTTTCACTTAAGCATGATCAAAATCTGTTGACCTTCCAGTATATTCAGGAGTTTTTATTTGGTTACTGTTGTAACTCACCCTAATTCCTTGTGATTGGGCGGGCTATAAATAAATTATTTATTATTGTTGTTGTAGTAGCTATAATAATAATAAATAAATAAATAATTTATTTATAGCCCACTCCTCTGTTAAACCAATCGGAGCGGGTTACAATGTTGTTGTTGTTTATTGCAGATGTTAAAATAGGATGCAAGCTGATTTTATTTTGTCATTAAATGGCCTAAAATTTCAAATATATTCAACTAAATACTGGTTGAATCTCCCATATCTGAAATGCTTAAAACCATTTGGATTTTGGATTTTTTTTTATTTTTTTTTATTTTATTTTATTTTTTTTTTTGGATTCTGGAATATTTGCATATATGTAATGAAACATCTTGGGGATGGGACCAAAGCCTAAAGATGAAAATTGTTTATGTTTCATATATACTTTATAATCATTGCCTGAAAGTAATTTTATATATAATATTTTAAATAATTTTTATGCATGACACAAAGTTTACGTACATTGAACAATGAAAAAGCAAAGGCATCACTGTCTCAGCCACTCAAGTGGATAATTTTGGAATCTGGAATATTTCAGATTTTGGATAATTCTGGATACTTTGTAGCTCTAAGAATGTGTCCTGTTATCCCAGAATGGCTGAACTATAGCTAATCTTTGTCCAGTAAATATTCTTTTACCGTCTTCTCTATGCTTACTACCATCCCTCCTTTGTATCTCCACTTTAAGATTTGGATGGACCCCCAATTGTGTCCTTTTCCTCAAGCCCCCAGCCCCAGCTGTTCAAAGGAGCATTTCATTTATAAAACAGTGTCTTATTTATAAAGTAGCATCTGTGTACATGATGCAAAATTGAGGTTCTAAATGATGGAGGGAGCCACCGCATGTAGATCTGATTACTGGCTTCAGACATTTTCTCTTTCAACATATGGAGGATGGTGAGGGCAGACAATGGGGATACAACAGAGATGGGCAAGCACGCTTTCATTTTTCTACTTCATATGATGTTCAGGATTGTCTCTGGCAGAAGAAATTGTAGTCATGTCTCATGATAATCAAAAGGTGGTAGTTTTATTAGTAAAAAGACTGACTAATTTTGGCCTATATGTACTTTTAAGGATTTCTTCAAGGAACTATTTAGAGCATCTTGAGCTGTGTCTTCAGTTTCTTCTGTGGATTTCATTAAGTGATCTGCAGTTTCTGCTTCTAGTATATCTGGCAGAATAGTCATGTCTTTTTTGTTTATCTATCTATCTATCTATCTATCTATCTAGAGTACTGTTACTCAAAATGGTGGCCTGTGGACCAGTACTGGTCCATGGGCCATCAGCTGCAGATCTGTGGCAAGTTGCCAGGAAAGAACGAAACAGTTGTAGCCAGGAGACAAAAATATAGTACTGGTCCCTGGCACATTAGAAAAAGAATTACTGGCCCACTACATCAGCCTGAGAAGCACTTATCTAGAGTGTACATATCCTGTGAAGTATAATCTTTACTGCCCTCCCACCAATGAAATAAATTCTGGCTTCCATATCCGGAACAAGAAGCATCTGTGTTTACAGGCTTCCAGCCAAAGGCATCATCTGGCCCTAAAAAAGAAAACTCTAGTTCACATAGTAACTTTCTTCTCTTGAAAATGAACATTAAAATATCTCATTAGCAACTAAATAATCCTTTTTCAGATCCTAACACCTGGTATTTGTTCAGCCAGAAGAACTGAAGGAGTAAATGTAAACTAAACTGTAGAAGGGCAATATGGGTATGCTTTGCCACTAAATACATTTAAAATGAATTTAAAATCTACCGAGAGCAAGGACCTCTCTTTACATTTCTGTCTGTTCATATTAAAAAAGCTTGATTAGCTTAGTACTGTCAAACTTTGAAATGTGATTTTAAAAATACATTAATACTTTTCTGCCCATATGCATAAATGGATTATACAAAGAAACTGATTGTGAAGCATTGGAACAGTTAATAGAACCAACATTTCACAAATAAATAAAATGTAGCCCCTGAATCTTATATTACAGTGGTCCCTCGGGTTACGAAAGTAATTCGTTCCAGCACCACTTTCGTAACCCGAAAACATTCGCAAACCGGGGGACCACTGTAAGTATAGGGGAAAACTTTGCGCCGTTTGAATTTCGCACGGGTTTTTTTTCCCGCAACCCGGGTTTTTCGTAACCCGGGGGACCACTGTATACCCATGACAGGGCCACTACTAATAAAGGAAGAGTCCCTTAATAGAGGTGAAATAAAACTGTAAACAGAAATGTAAGGAGAGATCCTAATTCTCTATAGATTCTTTAATAAATGAACAATTCAGTTATTAAGCTTGGATCTAATTCTTGTCAACATTAACCAAATTTAAGGTGAAAAAATGATTACAACAAGTATATTTAATGCAGAATCGATATAGGCTGCATCTGCATGGGAGAAATAATCCAGTTTGATACCACTGGAATGTGCTATGGAATTCTTGGATTTGTATTTTGTTTGGTACCAGAGCTAGTGCTGCAACAAACTACAAATCCCAGAATTTCATAGCATTGAGCCATGGCAGTTAAAGTGGTATCAAACTGGATTTTTTCTCCCATGCAGATGCAGCTCCAGACAGAGGACTCTTTCAGACATGAGAAATTGGAAGTATAATCCAAGGGCAATCCAAACGCAATCATGGGGTTTCACGTTATTGCGAATTAAAGCTTCGCACACAATTTTGGGCAAAAGGGAAGTCATTCCAAATGCAATCATGGGTTTCACGTTATTGCGAATTAAAGCTTTGCACACAATTTCGGGCAAGGGGGGGTCATTTTCGGGTAATTTTAAGTGCTCCATCATGATCTGTAACATCCTATGTCCAGGCCATATCCTCCCTATACAAACCTGCCAGAGTCTTAAGATCTACAAATGATGGCTTTCTGTTAGTCCCACCACCATTATAGGCTTGCTTGGCAAGGGCATGGGAGTGAGCTTTCTTGGTGGCTGCTCTCACCCTCTGGAACTCCTTTCCATGGTGGGGGGGGGGGACTAGGCTGGCCCCCTCTCTGTAAGCTAATCACCCCAACAATCTGGATACTCATTTTACTGATTTACGAAAAGATGGAAAGCTGAGTGGACCTTGGAGCCCTCCTCTAGGATTGAATTTACAATTTTGTGGCTGCAGTACTGCCATTTAACCACTGTAACACAAGGGCTGATAAATGGTATAGAAATGTACATGATATTGCTATTGCTATGTCTTTGAATTCTGCTTTTGTGCTATCACTCTGTTTGTATGTTGGAGCAAGTGTAAACTGTTTCGCTACAAGGATTTATGTTCTCACATACTGTTCCTAAGAAAAATGAAACTGTTTATCCTCACTACTTGTGTCTGTCAAGTGCCTATCTGAGAGCAGAACCTATCAGGACAGAGATGTCTGTGTTAAGTATCTCACCCTTGGAATCCACAAAGAGGGACCAATATCATGATGTTACAGCACTCAACTAATACTTAAGTCTATACCTCCTTCCTACATGGGAAAGTCAAAAGTGGTCTCTGCACAGTAGAGAACTGTCACATCAACAGTTAACAAATATTTTGAGAATCAACTGCATAGTGAAAAGGAAACAGAAGACCAAAGCCTAGCAAAAATTCAGCTTTCTGGCTGCCCTAGAACAATTTGTTTACAAGTTATGGTCACATCATGAAGCTGTGTCTAGTGGCAGCCATAGACATTGCAGGCTCCTATGTGGATATGTTGCAAGTTATTCTGCTATTTCAGAGGCAAAATTTTCTTTAAAAATAAATCAAAATGAAATAAAAATAAATCAAAATGAAAACAAGCTTTTTAAAAGAACAGGGTATGTCAGAAATGCCAGCTTTGCAAATCAATGCCTACCATATACATTTATCAAAAAATGCTCTATTGACAGCAAAGGGAACAATGTAATCATTGTTTAAAAGTCATTTATGCTTTTTATATTACTTTTAGGAACAGGCACTCTCTATTTGAAATGTGCAGATATTGTCCCATAAACTAAGTGGACACCACTGTCAACCATTTGAGAGAGATAACAGCTATTCTGGCTTATTCTTGTGTAAAAGTCCATGGTTGGCCCTCTTGTATCACCAATAGAATTTGATCTCAGCAACAGACATGGGTAGGTTGTGTTACCACTTCCTACACAAACAACAAACACAAGACTGCAATTGCTTTCTATTTACTTCATGATGTACTCTATAAGCTCCAAAGGACTAGTGTTGCCACAGCACTCTACATATTTTAAAGCAACAGTATTGGGGGGAAAAAAAACTGTATGAAAAGTTAGCTAAGCAGATAGGAATATAGGGAGAACAGGAAACTTCAGTGAACTACAATTACTCTTTCACAAGTTCTAACTTTAGATTCAAATGGCTTGGTCCCAACGGGTTTGATCCCCAAGTAGGGCCACTGAGTAACAAACAGGAAATATTAGCATGCTCTGGTGAACCCCTAGAATGGTGGTGGTGAACCTATGGCACACGTTCTCTGGCGTGCAAAGCCATCTCTGAGGGCACACGGTGGCCACAGCAAGCAGGGGGTGTGCATGCTTGTCGTGGCTCGGCTTGCCTTGGGAGAACCAGGACATGGCAAGCAGGGGATGGGGAGGGGAGGGGAGGAATGTGTGCACGCTTGCCCTGGCCCAATTGTCCTGCTGAAAACCAAACCAGGATAAGGAGAGGCAAAGCATGACCCTTCTGAGCAGAAACTGTGAAGGTTCTGGCTGGAATGCTTGTTCCTTCTGCCAGAAGTCCTGGATTTTGCTAGGCTATGGGATTCTGGGAACTGTGGTTTAGTGAGATGTAATGGGGCGATCGATGAGGTTTTCTTGGCAAGATTTCTTCAGAGGAGGTTTGTCACTGTTTTCCTCTGAGGCTGAGAGAGTGTGACTTGACCAAGTTCTGTCAGTGGGTTTCATGGCGAAGCTGGGAACTGAGCCCTGATCTCCAGAGTTGCATGCTCAAACCTCTGGCTCTCTTTGCCCTTGTTATTGTGCTGTGCCTTCAGTGCTTTATTATTCTTGTTGTTGTTCTTGTTGTGTGTCTCCAATTCATTTCCAACCTATGTGCCCAGAGCACCCCCCCCCTTCTCTTCCGAGTGCTGGTTCCTGGTGACCCTAAGGTGAAACTATCATGTGGCAAGCTTTCTCAGAGGGGGAATTTTCATTGCCATCCTCTTAGACTGAGATAGTGTGACTTTTGTGTGTGGTGCCTTCAAGCCATTTCTGACTTTTGGCCACCCAAAGGTGACACTATCATGGAATTTTCTTGGCAAGTTTTGTCGGGGGGAGGGGCTGTTATTGCTATTGTTATTGTTATTGAGGCTGAGAGAGTGTGCCTTTGATATTCCTCTGCCCCCAGAAGTCCCACCCCGGAAGGCAGAAGTCCTGCTCCCCCCCCCCAGCACCGGGTGACACCCAGTGAGGGGACAGAACGCCACTGAGTTTGAGCACTCGATCTCTAAAAGATTTGCCATTACTTGCCTAGAAGTATGTTTGAACACATCTGAGATAGAAAATGCAAAAAATGATGAGTGCTGAAGCCAATGAGTAATGAACATGTTCAAAGGCTTCTAGGAGTCACTGACTGCTGTGGGATGGGGAAAAAGAAAAGCTGAACTTGTGGGATCGAGGGGATGAAAGAAGAAAACAAATCTGACTGTCTGAGTCCTTTGCAATTTATGGTAACTTGTAAAAGAACTTGGCTAACTAGAATCCAGGACTCCTTCTTGGAACACAAGGACAGATTCAATATTTTGTTACAAGACAAATCTGATTTTTGTGAACCACCGTCATCTCTTTTATGTTTTTTTATTTGTTTGTTTTTGCTGCACATAGCCAACTCACAGTGGAACTAACATATACTTTTGGAAATTCATGTCCAAACACAATACTTTTAATTAAATGAAAGGAGTTCCTATGTTCCCGTCAAATGATGAACCCACATGTTTGAAATCTCACACATAAACAACTTTGACTATTTAAAGATAGGCCTTTGTGAGCCTATGTAATGTTTATAAATGCTCATGGCAGCAACCCTTTTTGTAAGCAATATAAACACCAAAATGTAGTGTTGTATGTTAAACATTTCATTAAGGCTTAGATTCATTTGCTGCAGAGGTTTAACACTCATTTTAAAGACATACAACCCTTATTAAATAGGATTAAAAGAAAAGGGGACTCTGTTGCCATAGTTATAATTTCTGCAGTCTGCAACCACCTCCACTCCTTTATCCTCCTACACCTTCAAACTCTAGTATTCTAAACCTCCTGCTCTTTAGAAAAAGCCACACATAGAATGCCACCTGCGCAAATGATTATGTATGTTCAAAAAGCTTGATCCAAAATGGATTAATTGATCATGTCTTTTTAAAATGTAACTTGCTATCTATCCTTATCCTCATATATAATTATTCCAGCAACAGAGAAATTTTTCAGAATCAAGAAACAATGTATATTTATTTCAAGTACATTGGTCATATATTCCTAAGTGAATCAAATACATAAACTTACATTAAAAATAATAAAATAGACAGGGCCTTTCACACAACTTACTTACATTACAAGACTATGGAGTTTATCACACTAGGGAGATCCCGAAGAAAAGTGGGATTTAAAAGAGATTTAAAGCAAAAAACAAAACAAAAACAAAAATCTGCAAATGTGAAAAGTTTATTAGATGATGTTGCAGTTAAAGTGAAATAATGCGAAGTTAAATCGACACAAAGCAGCAAAAACTAGCAGCTTTTTCTTTTGGAACTTATCAAAAGTAAAAAGCTGCCATTTTTCTCTGCTTTGCATTTGGTTTAACTTCACATTATTTAACTTTGGGGTCATCAAGTGTGATAAACTTCCTGCATTTGCAGGGTTTTTTTAAAATTCGAATCTACCAGTAGTTTAAATCCTATTTTTCAGTGGGATCTCCTTCGTGTGACAAGCTTCTATGATTCCAATTTAACTGCCATGGCAACATTCTGTTGAATCCTATGATTTGCTGTTTAGAGAGGGAACTTACAATTCTCTGGTAGAGAGCACTAGTGCCTTGCCAAACTACAAAATCCTAGATTCCAAGCATGCAGCCCTGGTATGTAAAAATGGAATCACAGTGCTATAATCATGAAGTGTGAAAGTGCCTTTAATGATATTTTGAGAAGACTAACTGAAACTAACCTAAGTTCCACTGATTTGAGTAACACAATTTTAAATGTGAATAAGTCTGGATCCTACCAGAATTCACTGTACTTGATATAAAGAACTCCCGAAACTCAAAACTGTACAAATAATAAATGTGTGATATAATATAGTAACATATTCTCTCTGCTGTCTTACAATATGACTAAAAACAAAATAAAAATTATATGTAATGCCCAACAGCAGTAAATATGAGAAATTGAGAAATATGGGGGAAGGGAGAATACAGAATCATAGAATCATAGATCATAGAGTTGGAAGAGACCACAAGGGCCATCCAGTCCAACCCCCTGCCATGCAGGAGCTCCCAATCAAAGCATCCCTGACAGATTGACCATCCAGCCTCTGCTTAAAGACCTCCAAGGAAGGAGACTCCCAGTCAGTCAGTCACAGCAAAGGGCAGAGGCAAGAGCATAGTCACAACTCTGGTGTTTAAAATACTGGTGATCAATAGCATTTGATCTGAAAATTGCTTCTCAACACAGTGGTCATGTGTGAATAATACAGTAGTAAGCCAACACCATGGTTGGATGACACAGTAGGCCAAAGCCTGAGCAAGCAATGTTGTTCCATAGCTTGCATTTGGCATGAAAGCGAGTGTGCTTTGTTTAGTCTATGTTTTGTGTAGTAGTCAGAATCAGAAACTCTAGACAGTTGCTGTCTCCAAAACTGGAGTCTTAAGCTAAGAACAAATCCTGATTTATGAGAGGTTTGTCAGGTGAGGAACAAGACAAAATTCCTGGTTCAAACTTTATGTCAAACAAACCATGGACTAAGGGCTTTATCACACCAGCCTTGTTCACACTGTAATCACAGTTCTTTTTAAAGGCATTCTACTGCTGTTGTTGCAGCCATAATTGCACTGATTTTTTTTCTTGTGACTGGGGGTTCCTTCCCCCATCGCACTTCTTTCCCATCCTTTCTCTTAACTCTGCCCTCCTCCCCTCCCCTCCCTGGCATGCCTTTGTTTATTTTTTATTCCCCCCCCCCCCCCTCATTTTTGTTGCACAGTTTTGGAGCTCTGCAGCCGTGATTTAATGTTTTAAAAAACTTGAGGCTGCACAACTCCAGGACTGTGTGAAAACACCAAGGAAAAAAGATTAAACATAGTGAGGGAAGAGGGGAGGAGGGAATATTGACACCATGTGACTGCCAATCATACAAACGCCCCAGGATGGAATGGCTTTTAGCATCATGCAATTGGAAGCTTTTTCATGGGTTTCCCTGTGAATGAGAAGGGGCGTTATGTTTTCACCATCACTGATGCCACTTGCCTCCCAATGAACTCATGGTTTAAAAGTCACGCGTGACAAAGTCCCAAGTGTTCCTAATAGCAGAAATAATTTCCAAATGTGTCTTACAGTATTAATGGAAAATATTTTTCTGCCACAAAGTGTTTAAGACCATCTAAATTTTTTCCAGAAGCACCAGTATTCAACTATGGATCAAAAGGAGGAGATCAGTAATAAATCAACAACTTCCTTGAAAGGAATTTTGTTTTTCTTTATGTATTACTTCTTCTGCTAGACTTGAACTTGGATCTCATATCCAAGATCGCAGAATCATAGAATCAGAAGAGAGCACAAGAGCTATCCAGTCCAACTCCTTTCCATGCAGGAACTCTCCATCAAAGCATTCCTGACAGTGGCCATCAAGCCTCTGTTTAAAGACCTCAAAAGGAGGAGACTCCAGTACATTCTGAGGAAGTGTGTCCCACTGTCTCTTTTCCTGTAGCTTGCATCTATTGTTCTAGGTCCTATTCTCTGGAGTAGCAGAAAACAAGCCTGCTCCAACCTCAATATGACATCCCTTCAAATACTTAAACATGGCCATCATAACACATCTTAACCTTCTCTTCTCCAGGCTAAACATTCCCAGCTCCCTAAAATGTTCCTCATAGGTCATGGTTTCCAGACCATTCACCATCCAACCAGGTTTCAGTGATGCCTATTAAATCATATTTCCTTTGTTGTGCTAGGAATCCAAGTTAATTTCCTATGCTCTGTGCATTAGTGTAGAGACATCTAATATCATGGGTCCTCCCCCTAGCTGCTGGTGTAATGTTTTTTTGCCTCTCACTTTTGGGTCCTTGAACTATTTGTTCCCTCTATGACAACTGATGTACTCCTGCATTCCAAAATAATGCCTCCCTCCCTCAAATAACTCATTTTAAAGCCCTTCTGATCAAATTTTTGAAACTGTTGGCAAAAACATTTCTGCCAACTGGAATGAGATGCAACCCGTCTCTTGCCAGAAGTCCCCTCTCATGGAACCGCAGCCCACAATCCAAATTGGTTCTCAGTGGTAGCATCTGCAGAGCCAATTGTTCACACCTCCCTTCCTGAACAATGCCATTCAACTGGGAGAAGAGATGAGATGACAACCTGTGCATCCAGCTCTTTCAGCTTCCTACTCAAAGCCTTATAGAATCATAGAGTTGGAAGAGACCACAAGGGCCACCCAGTCCAACCCCTGCCATGCAGGAACTCCAAATCAAAGCATCCCCGACAGATGGCCATCCAGCCCCTGCTTAAAGACCTCCAAGGAAGGAGATTCCACCACACTCCGAGGGAGTGTGTTCCACTGTCAAACAGCCCTTCCTGTCAGGAAGTTCCTCCTAATGTTGAGGTGGAATCTTTTTTCCTGCAGTTTGCATCCATTGTTCCGCGTTCTAGTCTCTGGAGCAGCAGAAAACAAGCTTCCTCCCTCCTCAATATGACATCCCTTCAAATATTTGAACAGGGCTATCATATCAGCTCTTAACCTTCTCTTCTCCAGGCTAAACATCCCCAGCTCCCTAAGTCGTTCCTCATAGGGCATGGTTTCTAGACCCTTCACCATTTTAGTTGCCCTCCTTTGGACTTGCTCCAGTTTCTCCACATCTTTTTTGAATTGTGGTGCCCAGAACTGGACACAGTATTCCAGGTGGGGCCTGACCAAAGCAGAATAGAGTGGCACTATTACTTCCCTTGATCTAGACGCTATACTTCTATTGATGCAGCCTAAAATAGCATTGGCTTTTTTAGCTGCTGCATCGCACTGTTCACTCATGTTCAACTTATGGTCTACTTGGACTCCTAGATCCCTTTCACACGTAGTTTCATTCAGCCAGATGTCCCCCATCCTATATCTGTGCATTTCATTTTTGCGTCCTAAGTGCAGTACCTTACATTTCTCCGCATTGAATTTCATTTTGTTAGCATTGGCCCAGCTTTCTAGTCTATTCAGGTCATTTTGAATTTTGACCCTTTCTTCTGGAGTATTGGCTACTCCTCCTAGCTTAGTGTCATCTGCAAATTTGATAAGTATGCCCCCAATTCTGTCATCCAAGTCATTAATAAAGATGTTGAATAGGACTGGGCCCAGGACAGAGCCCTGTGGGACCCCACTGGTCACTTCTTTCCAGGTTGAAAAGGAGCCGTTGTTGAGCACTCTTTGAGTTCGGCCAGTCAACCAGTTACAAATCCATGTAACAGTTACCTTGTCTAGCCCACATTTTACAAGCTTGTTTGCAAGAATGTCATGGGGAACCTTGTCAAAGGCCTTGCTGAAATCAAGATATACTATATCCACACCATTCCCTTCATCTACCAAACTGGTAATTTTATCAAAAAAAAGAGATCAGATTTGTCTGGCAAGACTTGTTTCTCTGAAACCCATGTTGGCTTTTTGTGATTATGGCATTCCCTTCTAAATGTTCACAGACTCTCTGCTCTAGAATCTTTCCTGGAATTGATGTCAGACTAACTGGACGATAATTGTTGGGATCCTCTTTTTTTCCCTTTTTGAAGATGGGGACAACGTTTTCCCTCCTCCAGTCTGCTGGGACTTCTCCTGTTCTCCAGGAGTTCTCAAAGATTATTGCCTATGGCTCCGATATTACATTTGCCAGTTCTTTTAATACCCTTGGATGTAGTTCATCTGGTCCTGGAGACTTATATTCATTTAGGTTAACCAAGTATTCCTGTACTATCTCTTTACTTATACCGTGCTGAAATTCCCCTATTCTGCCTTCTTCCCAATTATCCTTAGGTTGAGCACCCTTTGCCTTTTCTGAGAAGACTGAAGCAAAGAAGGTGTTGAGTAATTCTGCCTTTTCTCTGTCCCCTGTGAGCATTTTGCCATCTTCTGCACGCAGTGGTCCTACCGTTTCCTCCTTCTTCCTTTTGTTTCGGACGTACCCAAAAAAGCCCTTTTTATTGTTCTTAACCTCTCTAGCAAGCCTGAGTTCATTCTGCACTTTAGCTTTTCTGATTTCACCCCTACATGTGCTGGCTATTTGTTTGAATTCCTCTTTGGTGATTCCCCCATTTTTCCATTTCTTATACATGTTCTGTTTAAAACTTATCTCAGTTGAAAGTTCCTTAGTCATCCATCCTGTCTTCTTGAGACACCTCCCATTTTTCTTCCGCATTATAATCCCTTCTGATATTCTGAAGGGTGTGCTTTGCAGTATCATTGGTTACCACATGGACCAAGAGGAAGCAGTAATGGTTAGTAGGCCTGACAAGTCTTGTCAGCCTCTCTGTCCCATCACGGGTTACTGCCCCAGGGAGAAAACACATCTGCTCAAGACATTTTGCCAGGCCCACAAGCCACTGCTTCTGTACCCCTCAGCAAGTAGTTCCTCACCACCACCACATACTTCCTCTGAGGCTTAGCAGCGGCTGTTCCCTGCAGTGGTATTCCCAGAGTCCCCTGCACTGTCCCTGAGGACTGTCCCTGATGCTTCTCTTCATAATCCCTGATATCTCATTATGGATATGCAGATTTCCCAAATCCCTCAAAATAATAATCCAAAATCCAGAACACTTCTGGTCCCAAGCATCTAGGATATGGGACACTCAGTCTGCAGTTTACTGTTTCACAGAGCATGAAGGACTTAAAAATGCTTAGCGAACTAGAACTGGTTGCAGATTTTTCTGGATTATTATCCCTTTGGTGCAGTGGTTGAATGCCTGTACTACAGCCACTCACTCACAAACCATAACGATATGAGTTCAATCCCAGTCAAGGGGCTCAAGCTTGACTCAGGCTTGCACGCTTCCAAGGTTGCTGAAATGAGTATCCAGATTGTTGGGGCAATTAGCTTACACTTTGGAAACAGTTTAGGGAGTGCTTAAGTACACGGATAAGTGGTATAGAAACGTACATGCTATTTGTTGTATGCCTTCAAGCAATTTTTGATTTATGGCAATCCTAAGATCACAGGGTTTTCTTGGCAAAATGTGTTCAAAGAAGGTTTGTCATTGCCTTCATCTGAGGCAGATAGCGTGTGCATTGCCCAAGGTCACCCAGTCGGTTTCATAGCTGAGAGTTTAACCCTGGTCTACAGAGTTGCAGTCCAACATTCAAACCATTATGCCATGCTGGCTCTCATTATCCCTTTTACTTTCCATTTAATGGAAATGTTTTACTTAAAGTCTGCCAATGTTAACTTCTGGTAGAAAAAAAGAGAAGGAAAGAAAGGTAGGTATGTAGGTAGGTAAACAGATCTGCTCTTCTAGTGATGGTTATAATCTATTCTTACAATAGTTGCATATTTGTTGTTATTTCCCTTTAAGTCAAATCTTACTTATGGTAACCCTATTAGAGGTTTTTCATGGAAAGATTTATTCAGAAGACATTTTTCATTGCCCTCTAACTTAAGCTAAGAGAATGTAACATTCCCAAGGTTTTCATGGCACAGTACAGACTCATATCCTGATCTTCTGAGGTCACAGCCCAGCCCAGTACTACCACCACTGCATCATGTTGGCTCTAAAAACTATAGCCTTTTTACATTATTTTAGTGTATATATGCAGTTCTTTAATGCATAGAGAACTGTTGGATAATAATAATAATAATAATAATAATAAAAAAATTTATTTCTATACCACCCTTCCGGTGATCAGGGTGGTGTACAACATATGCAAACATTAAAACATCATAAAACAACATAGATTAAAACAATCCAAATACAATAAAAACATATCACCCAATGCTATGTACAATGGCAATACAATAAGCGGCTTACATGACAAGGCAGATAATGGAAAAGGCCCATTCAAGAGTATGCCTGCTTAAATAGGTGAGTCTTCAGGTCCTTCTTAAATTGGGTGAGAGAGGGAGACAAGCGGAGCTCAGTGGGCAGTGAGTTCCAGAGGCTAGGGGCAGAGATGGAAAACGTCCTCTTCGTTGTATTCACTAATCTAGCCTCTGGGACTCTCAATAATTGTTGCCCAGTAGATCTTAGTGTGCGGGGCGGATTATGTGGGGAGAGACGGTCCTTCAGGTACCCTGGGCCCAAGCCATATAGGGCTTTATAGGTAATAACCAGCACTTTGTACTGAGCCCGGAAGCGAATCGGCAGCCAATGAAGGTCTTTCAATATTGGTGTTATATGGGAGGCCCTGGGAGCACCAGTGACCACCCGTGCTGCCATATTTTGCACTAATTGCAGCTTCCGAGTGTGATACAAAGGCTGCCCCATGTAGAGCGTGTTGCAGAAATCCAACCGAGAGGTTACCAGAGCATGTACTACAGTTTCAAGGTCCCTCCGGTCCAAATAGGGACGCAGCTGGCGTATCAGCCGAAGCTGAAAGCAGGTGCTCCTGACTGTCGCATCCACCTGAGAAGTCAGATGGAGCGATGAGTCAAGGAACACCCCCAGACTGTGTACAGTGTCCTTAACGGGAAGCGTGACCCCGTTCAGGACAGGTGGAACCACCTCCATACCCGGACCGGGGGAACCTATCACGAGTACTTCCGTTTTCTCTGGATTCAGGCTGAGTCTGTTTTCCCTCATCCAGTCCATTACCGATTCCAGACAGGCCACGAGAGGAGCGACGCCATCCCTGGTCACTGTATCAGTCGGAGACATATAGAAGACTATTTGGGTGTCATCAGCGTACTGATAACCCCGCGCCCTATGCCTCCGGATGATCTCTCCCAGCGGTTTCATGTAAATGAGAGTCTTTTCTTACTAAGGGTGTATGAAAGTAGGCCAGGGGCCTGATACAGCTTGCAAGCCATAGATTTCCCATCTCAGGACTCAGGCTAGCAAATTGAATTGAATATATTGCATTAATTTACTTTTCTGTGTTGTACATGCCAAAGTACTCTATGACAATACATGCACCTCAACCCAGCTCTAGTCCTGCATAGTTAATATGCATTGAGGCAAAATATGAGCTACAATTTGGATTGAAATTCAAATGTGCAGACTGTTGAAGAAATGCAGCATTGGCAGATATGCTCATATGTGCATATCCATTATCCATATTCTCAAATAGATAAATATGCATAACTGGATCACAAAAGGGAGGCCAAAATTCTATTGGTGCTTTATGCTTGTGTATATATACTGGTATAGGTGATATTGGTAGGAGAAGATGGTCCTGAGTCTAGCCTCTGTGAAGGAGTTACAGGCTGCTTGGAGGAAACAGATTTTAATCTGCCTTCCCACACTGCTCCTGCATTAATCTGGGAAAGCATCAGCCTAACAGGCTCAGCCCTGAAATCTATTCAAAATATCCAGGAGAAGGAGAGTAGTACTGAATTATTAATTAGCAATTTGTTTGTTTCACTACACTCAACCATAAGGTGACTGAGCCAATTGTTTCAGATTTCACAAAGGCTTAAATATACTTAGCATTTTTTGATTTGTGTACCTCATGTATGGGAGAATAAAATGACAAATGTAATATACTCTCTCTATTGCATGAGTTGGCTCTTTGATTATTAAAACTGCTTTCACGAATTATGTAGCATTCAGGTTTTCTACTAAAATGGGCTTGTGTTTGAACTTATCCTATCCTAATTGCTTACAACTGTGAGATGTGAACAGCTTGCTCAACTAAGTATGTTTGAGAAAATAATTGTAAAAGACATGAAAATGGACATTTTTATTAATAGGATATTCAATTTTACTTCTTTGTATAATATGCTAGTAAAGGGGGTGGGGGCATGCAGACTTCCAGTGAATTGCATGTGCTGTGACTAGAGGAGTAGCCAGAAGCTTGTTCTGATCTAGTGAAGTGAGTATCGTTACTGAAGATGACTAGCTATTTTTACTTCAAGTTCATTATGTTTGCAATTTTTTTCACATCTGTGAAATGGTGCACAGGAGAATGAAATCAGTTCATACAATACAGTTCTGTTAAAAATGCTTTTTGCAACATTTAAAATATTGTGCTTACTCTTACCACACTATTAATTATTAGTTAGACAGCAGAGCAGGTAAACTGCCAAATGAAAGAATTGCAACTCTGCTAAAAGTGAGAAATTTTAGAATAGTCAACACTAGTCTTTCAATAACTGGAAACAAACAAAAGTTTTGATAATTAATGTTAGCATTCCTCCTGAAATTATTTACTGGTTTACTGAAAAGTGATTGTGCTATTTTATAAGACACCTTGGTAAATCTGGATTAGTCCTCTTAAAAGGATTTAAACATTTCTCCTACACTCTGCCTAGGTTATACCTCAGAATAGCAACAAAAGGTCACAATTTCTGGTAAGCAAAATTCAAACTGATTTCAAATGCCAAGTTCTTCCCATAGAGACCAATATACACAGAATGTAGAAACGAACAAAACCACACATTATTTTTCTAAGGAATTACTAAAATGAGTTTTCTCAATTTATTCATTCATATGCCATCTTTCTAATATTGCTATTTGAAAAATGGGGGGAGGGGAGAAAACAGAAGCAAACGTTTTGTAATGAATAAAATAAGTTATCTGGGCAGAAATAATCTCATACAGTTTTAAAGACTGGATCTGTCAATATTTATGGAAATAAAGTTTAACTCAACATTGAAGATAATCAACTCTCTAACAGTTTACTATCAGCATAGACCATGAAGGACAGGCACAGGAGAGTTTTCTAAATGTTTCTATTTTTTTTCTTCATGTCTTCCCATTTCTAGGAAGTAATACCTTGCATCATATCAGGAACTAGAAAAAATTATACATTAAAATCATGTTAAGCAAGTAAATGTGAAGCAATCTTTGATGACTAGATGCTGGTCTGCCTATTTGACCCTGTGCCCATGTCATTAGTCCTGGGTCTTTAAAATACAGAATGGCAATGTAAGGAATCTGATGAGTGTATCCAAAGGGATCCAAAAGGCATACCCAAATTGTCAAGACCCTTTTCTTAATTCCACCAAATCATCATGATAATTATCATCATGTTTATTTATAATGCCCTTTTCATCAAAGGACAAAATATCAGACATATACAATCAAGGAAAAAACAATAAAACACAGCATTTTCATATGCTAAAATAATACATCAGTACGCTGATGACACTCAGATATATTTCTGCATGACAAGATCATCTGCTCAGACCTCAGATGGCGTCTCCTCTCTCAATGACTGCCTGGCAGCGGTAATGGATTGGATGAGGGAAAACAGATTGAGGCTTAATCCAGACAAAACGGAGGTACTGATTGTCACTGGCCTAAAATCAGGTCTGGGAATACAACTCCCGGTCCTAGACGGAGTCACACTCTCCTTGAAGGACCCTGTTCGCAGTCTGGGGGTACTTCTAGACTCGTCGCTCCACATGACTAGTCAGGTGAATGAGACAATGAGGAGTGCCTGTTATCAGCTTCGGCTGATACGCCAGCTGCGCCCTTTCCAGGAGATGAGGGACCTGGAAACTGTGGTACATGCTTTGGTCACCTCACGTTTAGATTACTGCAATGCACTCTACATGGGGCTACCCTTGTGCCTAACCCGGAAACTCCAACTGGTTCAAAATATGGCAGCCAGATTAGTTACCGGTGCTTCTAGGAGACAGCACATAACACCTGTGCTGAAATCTCTCCACTGGCTGCCAATTAGTTTCCGGGCACAGTACAAGGTGCTGGTTTTGACTTTTAAAGCCCTTCATGGCTCAGGTCCATCTTATCTTAGGGACCGCCTCTCCCCATATGAGCCCCCTCACACTCCTCGGTCCTCTGGGAGGAATTTGCTACAGCCTATGGAAACTAGGCTGGCACAGACCTCCCAGAGGGCCTTCTCTGCCATTGCTCCCAGGCTATGGAATGGCCTGCTGGATGAGATGCGCTGTATTACAACTTTGGACAGCTTTAAGAGAGCCACCAAGACGCATCTCTTCTGGCAGGCCTTCCCAGAAAATGATTAACTTTCTGTCATCTACTGTTCCTCTAGCCAGACACTGATACTCTTGAGGCCGCTCACTTACCCAGTTTTTAGAGCTATTATTGTCCAATGTTTGTCTTTTAATGTTTCACTGTTTTATATCTTATTCTTAGTTTAATCTATTTTTAAGGGGTGGGAGGGGAGACTGAAGTGTTATTTTAACTGTATGTATTTTTAAATGTTGTACTCCGCCCCGATTGCTCACCCAGAGGGGCGGAATATAAATAAATATTTTTTATTATTATTATTATTATTATTATTATTATTATTATTACTACTGTTCTGGAGGAAAAACAACCATCACTCCTAGAGAAAAGCACCACCACCATGCCTCCTGCAGAGAGATGTGTTCCATCATCCTCATGAGAGACATTGTTTTTCCTCCAGAATGTACCGATTCTCTCGGGCAACACAGGCAGCCCCTTATATCCCTTTCTGGCAGGTAATGCTCACCAGCTGCTTAGTTCTGCAGGAACCTGGAGCCTGCTCCTGCAAGTATCTAGATGGTCCTACTCAGAAGAAAACAGGCAGACAGTTGGGCAGCAGTCTTAGACAGGCCATAACTGGTAGGTACATGAAAGAGGAGTTTTTTGTTGGGGGCAATTGCCTTACAGTTGCAAACCACTTAGACACTGCTAGCTCAGTATGAAGTAGTATATAAATGAAGCTGTTTTGTTTTGTTTTAATACTGTACTACTTTTAAGGAAAGGAAACAACTGCTGTCTGTTCAATTAACTGGGTTCCAAATCCAAGCAACATATTACACTTAATGCACTGTATACAGCTTCATCATCTAATTTTTGTTAAGTAATGGAAACCCTTCTATTCATGTGGACCGGGGAAGGTGCAATTCAGAGGGAATGGACAAGTTGAAGAGGATGCAAACAACACCTCAAAGTAGTGATCCCCTCTTGGAAAACACTGTCCTTAAAAGTGAAGTGAACCCTCTTCCTTAAAACAGTAACACATAATTTGCTCCTTAGTCTATGCAGTAGATTGAACCAGGACCTTTAAGAACTCAATAAATGGCAATGAATATACCTCTGAAATCTGTTTTCAAGCCTTTGGCTTAGTAGGAACTTTCCTTGTGAACTCCTCTGATAATAAACCCTTTTATCACTACTGGAATAGTGAGACAGTACATGGTACTCAGTAAACATTAGTACTCAGTACTCAGTAAACACTGATCTGGTCTCACTCTTCCCTTCCTGAACATCCTACGGCAATAACTTAATAACTGGGATAGGCAATTTATTCCAAAGAAGTGTATTTAGCATTCCTCATCTTGTCATTAGATACTCTTCATACATTTTGAGGAACAGCAAGGTACATGAAACAGTTTGTAACATATGCTTTCAGTGAAATTATAATCAAACTAAAGGAAGATGAAAGTCCGCAAATGCATGAAGTTCTAAACTGACAACAAATATGGTACCAAAATGTAGCACTGCCATGTCACATTTGGCATTATTTAATTCAGGGTTTGGTTTGGTTTCACATTTTGTTTCAGTTTACTTCTCTAATTTGCTGCATTATGCATACTACCACTTCACTACTCACTCCATTTCTTTTCCTTCACTACTCACTCCAGACACTCGATTAAGCTGCTAATTAACTATCTTTGTCCTAACTATTTTACCTAACTTTTTCAATTTCCCAATTAACAATGAAGTTACAAATATAATTTAGTGAAAACTGTCTTTCTGTCACATTCAGGAAAACAGATCTATTACCTCAGAATATTAAAATTGGAGAGAATTAACCACATTGCTCTGTTGTTAGGCAGGTTAATCCTTTTACCTTTACTTTTCTTGCAATGGAAGTACTAGCTAAGGGAAGAGGAAGGTCAGTTGGCATACAAACATCACAGACCTCATCACTATACACATCATTATAGGAAATGTATCCCCAAACCCAGAATGAACCATAACTAATAGTGTATATTTGCCCCTTGATAAATATTTATGTTACATCTTGAAATGTGTGTGTGTGTGTGTGTGTGTGTGTAGAGAGAGAGAGGATGCTGGCAAACCAGCTCTGAACAAGAAAACCCCACAATAGCTTCGCCTTAGGGTCACCAAAGGTCAGAAATGACTTGAAGGCACATGACACAAACAAACACAATAAAAAACACCAATAACTACACAAACAAATATTGCAGCATTCAGCAATCTCCCGACATGTTTACTCCATCTGGAGTAGCCCATGTATAGCATTGTATTTTTCACCATGTGCCTACTTGTCACCAATTTGGAATGATTAAAGACATACATTTTTATTGACACCAGAGAATACCAGATGGTTTTTAAGAGACAGAGGAAACGGAAAGATCATTGAATAACTGTATAACTTGAAGGTCCTATAATTCAAGGACATGGAGGAAGACTACAAATGTAAACACAGTAAATTAAACTATGCAAATTAAACTGCAGTTAAGCTCCCACAAAATTCCTATGGTTACGTGTCATAAATGCATCACTCTTATTATGGATTAATTTAATTCAACCTTATTTCACCAAGAGGGAAGAATTATTTGGCAGCTTAACTATTTTGTTCATTGGAATTCTTTCCCCAAATGCTTAGATTTTTATTAGACAAGAAGTGTGTGATCTTATACATCTCATCTGGGAAGGACCATTAACAAGAATCAAACTGCTGCCTGGCCATCTAGCCATTTTAAGGAGACTGCCTGGCCATGTCCTACATGTCTTATTTGGTGTGGGTTCTTTCCTAGGTTCAAACCCCTACCACAGCTGTAAAAGACTAGTACAGAAAAGTAAGATGGTCCTATTTTGATTATAAACCAGTGATGAGCAACTTCTGAGAATCTGGTGACTATTTTGGCAGGCGACAAAACACCTTTACACACACACCCCTGCAGAAAAGCCCACCGTCAATAACTGTACCTCCAGAAGCCACTAAAGGCTATGCTTTCCCATTTAAATGTCACACCCTTTTGGGCCAAATAAAAAGCCCCCCCCCCCACCCCCCAATGATAAAAGATGGCTCCTGGGGACATGATTTATCATACTGGGGGAAGATTTCTGGGGGTTTTAAGGCATCCAAACTGGAGGTACACATGGTTTATTCTGCCAGTTCTTTTATACATCAGGGCAGAACTCTGAAGCCTCATGTGTTCTTTTATTGGTTTTGAAAAAAGTCTGAAAGGAAAGTGAAAGAGCAGTATTGTTCTTGATGTGTGTCTCCAAGTTGTTTCTGACTTACAGTGGCCCCATGACAAACCTATCTTTTTTTTTTCTTTTTTACAAAATTGTTCAGAGGGGGTTTGTTGTTGCCTTTCTTTAACATCGAGTGTGACTCGTCCAAGGTTACCTAGTGGGTTTCCACGGCCGAGAAGGATCTGAACCCTGGTCTTCCTGAATCCTAGTCCAATGCTGAAATAACTACACCACACTGGCTTCAATTATGTTAAAAGTAATACTACTGTAAATGAGGAAATGATAGAGATGATATCAGATCTACTGATTATTTAAAGGGAGCTGATTTACTATCAACTCACTCAATGGCTAGATCAACACCTGCAAAGCTATTCATCATACGTTTGTCTTTCTAAAAATGCAAAAAGTTATATCTGTGTTTAGGGCCTCCCTCCTGCAGGCATTGTTAAGGCATGCATCTTGTCAGAGGCTGAGCCAAAGGGCAAGAGCACAAGTCTGGTGTGCAACAGAGTCCCACTTTGCTTCCTGAGTCCAGATAGAATAGACAGTGGACCAATGCAAGCTACTATGCATTGACCT
Source organism: Urosaurus nigricauda (assembly GCA_034509955.1). NCBI lineage: Eukaryota > Metazoa > Chordata > Lepidosauria > Squamata > Phrynosomatidae > Urosaurus > Urosaurus nigricauda. Next base: position 84,771,237 of record JAOEGL010000001.1, on the reverse strand, counting down.
TGGGAAATTTTTGCCAGATGTTTGCTCTCTAAGAAAACAGAACACTTGAGTAGAATTCCATGAGGCCAGCTATGGTTAAGTGTTGGGAGTTCTCCAGGCTAAACTGATCTTTGCATTTATGATTGCTTGTTCTGTATTTCTGACCAGCCAATATATGGTCAGATAATACAAGGGGTGCTGCCATTTCAGTCATAATGGGCAGGAAGAGGTTAGGTGGTAGAGGTAGAACAAGCCCATGGAGGAGAAAGAGAGAGTGTTTTTCTCTCCTTCAGGTTCACCATCCAACCAACAGATTCTTCACTAATCTAGTAGAACCCTTCAGACAGAAAGTACTAATGTTTATCACAAGGTCAGTGACTGGGAAGAGCTGTATGATCCAGGATTTGATCCTAGAGAAGCAGGTTGTCCTCAAATGTTAACTGAAATCAGGTTCACTGAAGAGGGGGTGTCAACTTGACTCAATTATGCCCATCAGATTTTTGGGTGCGGCAGCAGAAAAGACCTGGTGGGTGAGGCGGCGTACAGTGATCTTTCATGAGTTCATTCCCCTATTGAGGTACCCTGTCTGACAATCTCCAAGGTTTGAGTGTATACAACTAACAACAGGGCAATGGAACAGGCTGCAGACCCTGCAGATATACCATCCACCCCTACCCAACTGTCTCAATGCAAGAGCTTCTGGAGGTGATCTCGGAAGTGATGTTAATCTCCCCCAAGCATAATGTTCTGGGGGATTTTAACATCCATGATGAGGCACCCTTATGGCTTCAATTGCAACCATGGGCCCATCTGAAGTAAAATCTGCCCCTACATATATAGCAGGGACTTCTCCTGGACTCCACATTGAAGATAGTCTGGGGACGTAACTGAGGCAAATATTGTTCAGCTTTGATAGATGGGTTTCAGGTTGTTCAACAACATAAATAAATAGGTCAGGCTATTTGGCTGACCACATCTCCCTGTATGAGCTGGCCCAGGCTCTGAGATCTTCAGGAGATGCCCTTCTCTCTGTCCCATCCCCATCAGAAGCATGATTGGTGGGGACATGAGAGAGGGCCTGATATGGAACTTGGGGGCATTGCTTTTCAGTCTTTCTTGGCTGAATGTTCCCAGAGGGTAGTACTGGGGTACTGTTGTTCAGGCTTTTGACCATTAGCCTCTGGGGTTCCATGGGGTCAATACCATCTCCTGTGCTTTTCAACATGATTATGAAGCCACTGGGAGAGGTCAGTTGGAGCTTTGGATTGGGTGCCATCAGTATGCTGATGATACCCAGTTGTCTCGCCCCCTGACAACTGATGGCAAGGATGCTGAGTTAGCATGGAGTTGCTTTCTGGGTGCAGTAAAGAACTGGATCTGGGTGAACAGTCTTAATCCAGAAGACAGAAGTGCTTCTGGTCAGCAGGAAAATCAACATGGGATTAGATCCAGACTGTTCTGGATGGTGCTCCTCTCCCTCTGAAAAATCAGATTTGTAGCTTGGGGGTGCTCTTGGACCCAGTGCTATTCCCGGAAAGCTAGCTTGCTGCGTTGGCCAGGAGTGCCTTTTGTCCAGCTTTGGCCGGTGCACCAGGATGCCCTTTCTTGGGAAGGCTGCAGTGATTCATGACTGCCTCCTAAAATATGAGCCTGCCAGAAATTTGAGACCTTCAGAGGAGAGCCTGTGGTGGGTCCAAACACCTCAGGTTGGTAGATACACATACCAGGGCAGTGCCTCAAATGTGGAACTTCTTCTGCAAGAAAGTTAAGTGGAATTCATCCCTTTTAATCTTACAGCAGACAGGCCAAACAGTGCTGTTCTGTGTGGCATTCAGTGTTTAAACCTGTTTTGTTTTAAAACAGGATCCTTGGATTGTTTTTAGAATGCTTTTATGAGTTTTTAAAGAGCATGTGTTTTAAAAATGGTTTTTGTTTTGTTTTGTGTTATCTGAATTGGTTTTTATTTGTTCATCACCTTGAGAGCCCTTTTGGGCTTGGCAGGGGATATAGAAATACAATAAATAAATGGGAAAACTTGTAAAAGCACCTTAGATATAATCAACCAGTTGAGTGGCTAGCATTAAAAGCTGTAACAGCTGTCCTGTTTCCGCCCCCCTTTCCATTCTTCTCCTTAATTCTTACATCTCAACTGGTGACACAGCGCAATGCTTGTTGCTAGGAAACAGTTGCTCTGAGTTACTAAACTAGCAATGCGAAAGAGTGCTGCTAGCAGGAATATTTGTCTCTTACATTCACATCTTGCTTGTTGTCCACTCACCCATACCTTCTCACATGTCCATTATAAATTATGTATTTATTGATGACTGGTTTGAAAAACCCTTTAAATTGTGTGATGGATAAGATCTGAATTAATTTCTTTCCATTTGTTGTAAGAGAGGAAGAATTATTTATTTAAAAGTAAGTGGTTTGTACAATCATAAGATTTAAAACTCAACATAAAATTATTCCCAATAGTCTAAATCTAGTCATGTAGAGATACTAATTTTATGACCCCAAATTTATCTGTAGCTACCACCAGATATGATTTCAATTTGATATAATAGTTTGAGCTGGCGATGCATGCAGAGTCAGTTGACATGTGCCTCAAAGAAAGCTCTAGTTTTTGTGTTTTCTTCTCTTTCAATCTGCAAAGTCAGGTTTCTGAAAAACTTAATTACTGAATGTCCCTTATAGTAGAAATTCATTTGTGGAGTCCCACAACTTCAACTCTATAGCAACAGTTTGTATTAACTAATAAGGTATGAACTTCCATTTCCACTTCATGCTCCTGGCTGCACATGACGGAAGCTCATGCCATAATGATAACTGATGATCTTTACAGTGATATAGTAACAGCAGTATCTATAAATTGCTTTTATGTCCACCAGGACACCCACAGTTGTCAACAGGAATTGGCATCCTATTCTTTCTCCAAGGAACTTAGAATAGATTTTAGAAATCCCCCATCCCCCAAAACTTTCTGCACTAATTGTATACAAGACCTAGTCTGGTATAATGGCTAAAGAATCAGACAAGTATTGGGAAGATTGAGATTCAAACCCTATGTGACCATAAACTTCACTGGTGACCTGGAGTATTTATCCACTCTTAGCCTAACTTTTCCTCACAGATCTATTCTGTGAGGTGTGCACTGCCCTGAGGTTGTAGAAAGAAAGGCAAGATGATTTATTGGCATATGTCTATATTCAGATCTGTACAGATTAATAGAAAAAAATGAGGATGGCCGAGGTATTATAGCTCAACAGTACCTGAGTTTCACAAGTAAGTGTATATTCAAATAACAACCTCCTTTGTTTAAACCCAACAGACCTTCAGCTTCATTAAATAGTTCTCAAGACCAGGGGGGTGGGGAGGCCAACTTTTAAAAAATAGAGGAAAGTATATTAAAGTTAAACAAACAGAATCCTCAAAGCGAGAAAGACAATTGTCAACCCAAGACATGTTAAGATACAACAAAATAGAGAATGACAGACTATATAGGCAATTCAAGAAAGGAAATAAAAAAGTCCAGAAAAAATTTAATGAAAATTATGTTGGAATATATTATTTTATTATGCTTCACATTTCAAAAGAGATCTGAATTCTTTACTCCACAAAGATAAACTGATAAAAGTATATATTTCCAGAATGGAGCAATAAACAGTTCTTAGTTTTCAAAGTCAAAGTATAGAATTGACAACAGTCAAGGTGATTATAATAGCATTGTCACTGAAAAAGGCAATAATACGATAGGTATAAGTGCAAGGATATCCAAAAACTTTGAAGTATGTGGAATGGTTTCAAGAAGGCAGAATTACTATGGTGTCAAAGAGAAAGGAAGACTTTTAAAAGCAGGCGTACTATACTTCAGCAACAATGTCCTAGCATTGTCCCTCATTCATTGATTCATTCTCAGCATTTATATATTGCTTTTCATTTTAAATATCTCAGATGGTTAACAATAAAAACTGGTAAACAACAAAATAAAAAATACAGTAAAATCCTTCATTTCGTTCATAGGTTTATCCAGGAAAATGCCCGAGTAGAGGAACAGGTTTTCAACCGAAGATATAAATACATGTCATCCTGAGAGCCTTCTTGATTTCAACAAGATTGTTCCACATGGCGGAACCCATAACAGAGAAAGTTCATTTCCATACCATAGCTAAATGTGCCTCACTAGGCTACATAACAAACTTTGAACCCAGCTCAAGGTTATGCATGCATAAGAGCGTAATTTTGAAGTTACCAATGGATGGATCATTGTGGCCTGGTTATCCCTGTTCAGGAACAGGTGTAGCTGCTCTACTAGACAAAACTGGTGGCAGATGTTCTTTTGCCACTGAGGTCCTTTTGGCTAATAGTGATAGAGATTATTCCAGAGTATCCCTATAGTACACAGTGTCACTAAAAGAGGAACAGAAAAGTGGGAAAATAAATAATAGATTTCCTTCAATTATACTTACATTAGAAAACACTGATTCACTGTTGTCACACTTGTCCACTGATCATAGCCAGTATGAAACCCAGCCTAAAATGATAAATGTTTTCATACAGGCTAAAAATGCAGTTTGATTTTCTGGAACTGGCAACTGAACTTTATCTTAATAAAGCAATATTTAGCTATAATAAATTGCATGGTGAAAAACACTCCACAGAAACAAATCTGTGGTCTGAGTTATCAAATCATACATGTTTTAACAGCAGAAATCACTGTATTTTTTCTAAAAACATCCAAATCTAGTGATTCTGTAAGATCACATCTTCTCAGGCATCTACACAAACTCACTAACTGGTTATGTAGCAATGCAGTATCTTGTTCCAAACTCTATGCTACAGAAGGGCATGTAATACATTCAAGAAGTGTATAGAAGGTTTGAAAACAAGAACTGAAAATTCTCCCAGCTGCTTTTACACATCCTGAATGTTATGACTGCCACTGAAAGAATGCATCCATGCTTCTGCACCAAAGATGTAAACAGTAAATCAAACACACCATGATTTAGAGTACATAAAATTACATATTAGTATATACACTTGAAGATTATGTGATTTTTTTAAAAAAAATCCCACACTAATGTAGAAATGGGATGAAACAGACTTAATAAATGAGCCCATGAGAAAATGGCACGGACCAAAAATAGACTGATTCATCCATCTTTAATGAGAAGTAACCAAAGATGTTATGGAGCTCCCCTCATTAGAAGCTGCTGTGGAAACATATATCATGAACAAACAGTTGTCTGGAGTGGAAAGTAATTAATTCTACCTCACTGCAAGGGGGCAGAGTAGGTTTCTCCTGAGGGGCCTTTCAATTCTCCAGTTCTGAGCTCTATGATAAATGGCTTCTGCAATTATCAAATGCTTGTCACTTTACCTTTTAATCAGCTGAAGAAGCCATTTAATATAATATGCAGTACTCCATCAGTGCACTGTCTCTTAAATAATTCCTTTAGATCTAATGGTGCTCACATTAATGGGATTCAGTACCAAAATTGATTCACAGTGGGAATACAGAGAGTAAATGGCTCTCTAGCCTTTTTTAAAAATAGGACTAAGTTTAAAAGTTATTCATATTTAAATTTTATTTTGTGTCAGATATGCGATTTATTGTAAATAATTTTAAAAGTGAATAAAGTATCAAGCTATGGATATATAATTGCCATTCATAATGGGAATGAATTAAGTTCCTCTTCCACACTAACATTCAGATGGGTGAATTGATCATTGATCTAGAAATACACAATAGGCAAATTTTCTTCATCTAAAAGCCTTTATTTCATAGTCCCAGCATTGATTGTTAAGGCTCTCCTAGTATCTATCAAGATGCTATAACATATGGAAATCAAGCAGTTGGAACAACCATTGCTAAATAAACCCAGCTAATGAGATAACTAAATAAGCTTAGTATTGCTTATTGCTTTGGTTCCTTCAGAGACTGTACTTCAGATGGTGTTTTTCTGATATTGCATACTGGATCATCATGCTACTTCTTATTTTATAGTGGAGTAGTTACTGCTTTCAGTTGTTTCTTAGGGGCAAGCACAAAGCAAGTCAGCTTTAGTTAAGTAGCCTTCCTCTTTGAAGGACTAATAAAAATAGCTCGCACTGATGTTAAAGAAATGTACATCTTCATTTTGCTGGTCACTCTGCTTAAACAATCCTGGGAATTTTTGCTGAAGACCAATATATTTATTTCTAAGAAAAACAAAGAAACCGTAACAATTCTTGTTCTTCAAACAAACATTTCAAATTGACCAGAGATGCAAGGTTCAAAAGGTCCATTCTTTACTATAATCAAGGTTAAGACATATTTCAAAATTATTTCCATCCATGCACCTCATATTTTGTATCTTACAAATAAAAACCTCACTAAAATGTTATCCATACAAGTCAAAATAACAGTCCATAAAAAAGGTGAAAAGGCCATCTCTTTCCTGATCCAAGCACTGGGGCCCAGATCCTGTGTGTCATTAAGAGCCCAAAAAGTCCACCAGCATAGTTACATGTATCTTGAACACTGTATAATGAAGAAGATAACATCCAGTATTGATGAACATTGCACTGACAAGCACTTGTTCAATAAAAAACTATGCTGGATCCTGTAAGCACTATAAAACTTGTGTTAGTGCAATCACATTGTTAGACCTGGTTTTTCCCAAAGTATATATGGATCTAGCAGACAGGTAATTGAGCATAATCTATATCTTTGAGTGTGAACATGAATTACACACTGTACTCCTAAAATATCAATGCACAGAAATATTAGGGTTTTTTTAAAAATCTAGATTAAGTTCCTATTTTTATCTAATTAATTGTTCAGAATTAGCCGTTCACATAATGAACAGTTTATTCCACAAGAAGCTTTCCAATCAAAACAGCAGCACCAGTACAGGACTAGTTTGTACTTTACTAGAGAGTAAATTATTTTTGCTCAGAAACTTGTGTGTGTGTGTATTACTCCACAGCAAAGCTACCTACAAGCAGCAATAAAGAAGCCAAATGTTAACATGTTTTCTCTTAGAATCACTAAAAAGAAAAGAGATTGAGACAAGAAAGTGGTTTTGGTGCACCCTAAATGGAGTTTATCTGCTTGTAACATCAACGCAGGTGAGAAAATACTCCAACACTAGCTGTTGTGCACAGACAAGAGCTTCAAACAACTGTCACACAACTTTTCACTTTACCATTCTCCAGAGCTGAAGTGCTAAACAAACAGATCTAAAGTGGGAAATGCAGAACCTGTCACATAAAAGCCACACTACAGAAGAAGCCATTTTTACTGTCAAATGACAGCATCATAGATCTTTAAAAAGATTTGTGCTGATGCACATTCTACTCCTTTTAATCAAGAATGTATTAAAATTTTGGAAACCACTGCCCAACTAATAAAAAAGGCCATGTAGTGTTTTACAAAACAGCAAAAACACAACTTTGTGTTCTTTCTATGCAACAGAATTTATGTAGTTTAATACACAATTGCTAATTGATTATCACAAGCTCATTTTTAAACAGGGTGTGAAGGTTTGCTCAGGAGGTAAGCAAGAATTTATCAGGGTGTAATTGAATCCTATGGCTATAATCCTTCACCTTTAAAATCAATAGGAATTGAGATGATCACGTCAATATCAAGTGTAACAGGCACGTTGTCCTCAAAATGGTGGAGAAGGTAACAATTTTGGTAAGTTTGAGCAAGGTTGCTCAGAGATTATATTATTTGGAAGATTACATATATAATTTTATAATTTTATCATTATTATGAACAGAAAATGCTAAGGGTCTATTTTTTTTTTTTTACATTATTGAAATGCTGGTTGAATTGTTTCCTTCCCCAGCAATGCTGCTAACTTAAGACTGTAGAAATCACTTCTGTGAAAGAATGTTCTTTATTTTAACGAATTATTATAGACAGACAGACATTCTCTCTCTCTCTCTTTCACACACACACACACACACACACACAGAGTAGCAGAAAATGCCACTCTTCTGTTAAACAATTGGCTATATAGACACCCACATCCTGCACCTTCTATCTAGTAATAGGAGCACATGGTAGAGTCCATGTCACAGAGATAATTCAATTTGTACTGGGTTTCTGTCCAACACTTAAATAAAAGAGTTGTCCAAAATAATGAAACTTGGGGGGTGGGTAAAGGCCAATACTAAATATTCACAATAGGGAAATATGCAGCAGATTTTTGACTTAAATGGAAAATGCTGCAAGTAAAAGAAGGTTTAAAATGCTATTATAGACTAAACTGCCAGTGAGTCAGATGCAGAAAGAGAGAAACAAGTCCACTAGTTCCTTGAAAAATCTAGAAGACTTGCTGTAAGAACAGTTATTATTAATTAGATTACAATATCTTGATAGTGTGGCTAAATCGTTGTTAGTGATACAGAAAGTATACTGCTTTCTTTCAAAAGGTAAATAAGTACAGCTGCCCCTCCTAACTCATAGATCTCAGATCCGCACCCTCAATTACCCATGGAGGGGCAATCTCCACTGTCTCCAATGGCACACACACCCAGGGGGCACACATGGGTGCGCATCCCATTCAAGCCTATGAGACTTGAATAGGCACCTATGAGGCTTGAATATGCCTCCATTTGCATGGGGAGGTCCAGAACAGATCCCCGCGAAAACGGAGGGCCAACTGCATTCCTTAGAGCAGTGATGGGCAACCTTTTGAGCTTGGTGTGTCAAACTTCACCAAAAAAACTGAGCATAACTCGGGTAGTGTGTCACTTTGAGGAAAAAACATTATTTCATGATATTTATAGTTTAAATCACTTATTTTTTATAGTTTATGTATTTATAGTTTAAATCACTTATCTCAGTAATGATGGATTAGAAATCCATGTCCCCCCAGAACAGTAGATGATGGTTGCTGTGATTAACTGTTATTTGGTTACTGGTAATGGCAGGGGCCCCAAAGATGCATCCCCTGCTGCGTTCCGCTGCTTCGTGCTCTGCTGGCAGAAGTGAGGGCAAAGATCCTGGCTTAACTGGAAGTTCCAGAACTAGACGCTCTGTGGCGGACTTCTGTTGTTTTGGCCTACAGGCCTCTGGCACAGAGTGTCTAATAGGGGAGGATGTTCCCCTATTAGACACTCCATGCTGGAGGTCTGTAGGCCAAAACAACAGAAGTCCGTCACAGAGCATCTAGTTCTGGGGCTTCTGGTTAAGCCGGGATCTTTACCCTCATTTCCTCTGGCAGAGCAGGGAGCAGTGGAACGCAACACGGCCAAGTGCAGTAGCCAAGGATGAAACATTTGCGACTAGAGTCTTATTCATCCTCAGCTACTGCACTTGGCCATGCAGGAACCAAAGATGAAACATCCTTCTTGGCATGCAGCCGCCTCAGCAGTTGCGTGTCAACAGGAATGGCTACGCGTGTCAGTGCTGACACGCGTGTCATAGTTTTGCCACCAGGGCCTTAGAGTATCCAAGGCAAGACATAAAATGCTTGTTTGAAATAATCATCATCATCATCATCATCATCATCATCATCATCTTGTCTTCTACCCAGTTTGGGACTTAAGGCAGCTTACAAGAAATTAAAAAAAAACAACACCCCACATTGTTAAAAATATGTAAGATACAAAAGTTAATACATATTAAACCATCAAAAATTAAAACCAGATTAAGACATACATAATTAAACACACACACACACCAGCACAACAAAAATTTTTTATAACAATTAGCAAGATCCAGTGCATTGTTTAAGTGATACTGGACTTATATAGTCACTCATCAAATGCCCAACAGAATATAATTATTCCCTTATCTGTAAAAAGAAAGTTGAGAGGGTCCCATAACATCCCTGGGAAAGACGTTCCAGAGTCTGGGGGCAGCCACTGACAAGGCCCTCTCCCATTTCCTCACCAGATATACCTATGAGGATTGCTGGACTGAAAGAAAGGCCTCCCCAGGAGATAATAATAATAATATAATAATAATAATAATAATTTATTTCTAGCCCACCCCTCTGAACAGGCAATCAGGGCGGGTTACAACACAAAAGTTAAAACAATATTAGTTAAAACGTCCCATCCCTTCCTTCACCGCCCCCCCTTAAAAAGAGAATTAAACCACTATACCCTGTTTCCCCACAAATAAGACATCCTCTGAAAATAAGACCTAGTAGAGCTTTTGCTGAATTGCTAAATAGAATTTTCCATGTAGAGCGCATTACAGTAGTCCAAACATGAGGTTACCAGCGTGTGTATCGCAGTTTTCAGATCTCTCATCTCCAGGAAAGGGTGCAGCTGGTGTATCAGCCGAAGCTGGTAGCAGGCACTCCTGAACGTCGCATTCACCTGACTAGTCATGTGGAGCAACGGGTCAAGGAGCACCCCCAGACTGTGAACAGAGTCCTTTGAGGAGAGTGTGACTGGAAGTTGTATTCTCAAACCTGGTTTTGGGCCTGTGACTGTGAGCACCTCCGTTTTGTCAAACATTGTCAAACACAGTTCTCCAAATAACCTTGATCTGTGCAAAATAGGGATTTATAGATCAAAACCAGATCATCAAATTATGCCTAGAAACAGACCAACAGCCAATCAAGTTGTTTCAAGAAGGGAGTTGTCAATAGCCAGAGCCAGTTAACAATCTGTCTTCAGCATTTGGACCAGCTGAAGTTTCCAAACATTCTTTGAAGGCAGCCCCAGGTAGAGTGTATTACAGTAATCCAAACAAGATGTAACTAAGGCATGTGTCACCCAGATCTGACAGGTACAACTAGCGCACAACCTTAAACTGTGCAAATGAATTCCTAGGCACCACTGAAAACTGAGCTTCCAGGCTCAAGGTACACACCAAGCAATACACATCAAGCTGCAGATCTGTGCCTTCAGGTCAAGTGTAAACCAATCCACAGCACTGGCTGAATCCCTATTCCTTGATCTGCCTTTTGACTGACCAGGAGCACCTCCATCCTGTCTGGATTAAATTTCATTTTTCCCCCTTTTGCTTGAAAGGAATAATGTAGTAGGGCATCATGCAAACACTGAAGGCACTCAACCGCGAAACTCTGGATAACCTCTTCCAGTAGTTTTCTCTGTATGTTAAACAGCATGGGGCGGGGGGGGGGACAACCCCAGAGGGACCCCACAGGCTAAGGTCAAGTACCACCTTCTAGATTCCTCCAGTGCCATCTTCTGGGTTCAATCCTCTAGGAAGGAATGAAGCAATTGTAGAACAGTGCTCCCAAGCCCCCTCCTAACAAGGCAACCTGGAAGTATCCCATGGTCGATAATATTGAAAGCCACCGAGCAGAACTAACAGGAGCACACTCTGCCTGTCTAGCTCCTGACATAGAACATCTACCAAGGTGGCCAAAGCTTCAGCAATCTGAAATAAATAAATAAATAAATAAATCTGTCTTTGCCCCATAACCAGACCTAAAAGCAGATTCAAGTAGATCTCGATAATCTGTCTCATCCAGAAACCCCTGGAGTTTTGAGCCCACAACATGCTCCAGGACTTTTCCTAAAAATGGAATGTTAGAAACTGGCTGATAATTATCTAGAAAAATGGGATACAGGAAGGGCTTTAAATAATGGTTTTATAACCACCTCCTTCAGGTAAAATGTTTATTTTAATAAGCCCAGAAGGGCAAGAGATCTAATATACATGTGGTGGCTCTCATCTCTTCAAGAATCCTGTCCACATCCTTAGGTTTTACAAATAGAAAAGTATCCATTGTGTCTGAACAAGCAGGGGCAAAATTTGCATTTACTGGATCTGTACTAATTACAACATCTAAGACAGAGAAGATTTGAACAATTTTATCTGCAAAGTGTCAGGAGAGTTGTTCACAGCAGGCTATCAAGTCCAGTTCACCCTTCCCTTATGCTGAAGGAAAATACCGTATAAGGGAAATATCGCATAGGGTGGAGCCACATTGAAAACAATGGGGCTTGTGCCTGCAGCGCATGCACCATTCTCTCTTCTGGTGCGTGGCTTTCAGTGTAAGCTGAAAGCCACATATGATGTGGATGCACTGCAGTCTAGATTTCCTTTCTTCCACCTGTGTGTGAAAGACTCCTGACAACTTGAAACAACTCCACTGTCCAGGTCCTTTCAAACACAATAGACCAGTGGTACTTAACCTTCATAATGCTGTGACCCTTTAATACAGTTCCTCATGTTGTGGTGACCCCCAACCATGAAAAATATGTTTTCTGATGCTCTTAGGTGACCCCTGTGAAAGGCTTGTTCAACCCCCAAAGGGGTCATGACCCACAGATTGAGAACCGCTGCGAGGAAAAGAAAATTTTTGCCTTTGTTGCCTGTATTGCCAGAAGTAGACCTTCAGATATGCTTTAGCATGTTTTTGACAAAACTCACTCCGTATTTTCTGCTACCCTAGTCACCTTCTCACTTGTTTCATCAGCACCAGTTATCTGGAAAATCAGGGGAGTAGATTCACACCACTCTGTGAGAGGAGACACTTGGTAATGATCATGTCACCAAGCTGGCCATTTCTCCATTCCTGAGGTCAGGCAGGACTTCAGCAGGATCAAAGAATCACAGAATTTGAAGGGGCATCATGGGCCATTGCTAAATGCAGGTGCGTCATCTGCAGGTAGCTGTCCAGCCTCTTTTTGAAGACACCCAGAGAAGGAGATCACCCCTCCTCCACAGGAAATTGGTTCGAATACCAAACCACTCCTGCTGTCAAGACAGTCTTTCTAATGTTCAACTGAAGCCTACCCTGCTGTAACTTCAATTAAACAGTTAGTCCTGGTCCTAACTTCTGGAGCAGGAGAAACAGCCTATATTTTCCTATAGGCGCTGATTCAAACAAAGTTTGTTTCTATCTAACATCAACGTCCAGGGGTTGCTTTTTCTAATTCTGAAAAATCCTGGCCACTGGAAGCACTTGGAAAAGAGTGAGAGGAAGAGCAGACGGGTGGAAGTAGAGCCAAACAAATATCATAATACGGAGATGGAGCATGTTCTCTAGACAATGGTCTTAATTCAGTTGAGGAATTAAGGAAATTCAAAGTGGAATATCTTATTTTTCTCTTTCTCCTTCTCCTCTGGGCTGCCTGTGTCAGGAGACATTTAAAAGTTTTCCCGCTTATTCACTGAGGCATGAGGAAGAGGAATGAATAGAAGAGCCATCCAATGAGAATGCAAGGTGAGGGGTAAGATTGACAGAAAAACAAGAAAAATTATTTCTTGCAGACTAGATCTGGATTATTTTGCTGGTATGGATTCATCCAGAGCAGCAGTTCTCAACCTGTGGATCATGACTCCTTTGGGGGTTGAATGACCCTTTCACAGGGGTCGCCTAAGACCATCAGAAAACAGTAGCAAAATTACAGTTATGAAGTAGCAACGGAAATAATTTTATGGTTCAAGGTCACCACAACATGAGGAACTGTATTAAAGAGTTGTGGCATTAGAAAGGTTGAGAACCACTGATCCGGAGTAATCTTACAAAGCAGAGAAAGGAAAATACACATAGGGGCTTGATAGATGGGCAGCTCCATGCCACCCATCTTTGCCTTGCCAAAAAGAAGCTGCCTAGAGCAGCTTCTTTTTTGCAACACTACAAACAGGAAAGGGCGCTGTCATGACGCCACTTCCTGCCAGCGACGTCTGGATGTTGTATGGTGTGTGTACCATCATGGCAGCCCCTGTGTGGACAAGAGGCTGCCATGATGGTGCTGCTGTTATGTGCTAGGGTTTGGGAGCATGTGGACACTGTGTGCTCCTGAACCGTAATTTCAACCCCATGGTGCCACAAAGCTCCCATTTGTACTGGGCCACACACTGATTTTTTTTTTAAAACCACTAGTATGTTGACTAGATAATCACTGTGCAAATCAGTTTCATAATCCAAGTGCATTGGCTGGACACATTCAAAATGATGACAGACACCAGTAATATATTCAGGTTTTAAAATGAGTCTGTACAGTCTAAGCATGTTATGTCTTGGATTGGCCCCAGACCGCTGAATATGGTGCAACACATCATTGTACACATGGGCCAGCCCAGCTGGACTGTCCACCACCACTGCTTCCTCATGAGCAGGAGGTCTGTGTAAAACCTGCCCAGCATACTATCACTTCTGCGAGGACGGACATGGGCATCCAGACATGTGTGCAACAAGGAATCAGGAAGCTGTTTCTGTCCTGAGCAGAAGTGGAGAGGCTTTACACAGTGTTCCTGCTTGTGAAGAAGTGGCGCCAGCACTCCAAAAACATGCCGCTCTCTTTCCCTGTGCTGCTCAGTATGGGGAAAGGAGATGCCATGGCTCTTGGTGTGCAGTTAGGTTAAGGGGGGGGGGGAGAGTTCTCCTTGGATGTAGCCATACATTGTCAGGACTGCCAGCACTGTCTTCAGGTTGAGTGTAGCATTTTTTCACTGGTGTAGACAAAACCTAAGTATTGGTAGTTCTCTGACATTTACATAGGAGGCACTTCTCAGAACCAAATACTGTACTCTCTCAAAATGTACAGGCATGTTTAAATATGTTTACTTCTATAGATCCACAAAGGTCAAGTTCTTCTGTGCCCAAAACTTCACTTCAGCAATCTGATGAAGAGCAGCTATGACACTAGGTCAGTCTGCTGCTCTGACAATGCCTGTTCTCAGTGGTCCTTCATGAGCAGAAGCCATGACCTTCTGCAACTTGAGTGAAGGATAACTGTAAATATCTGCATCTCAGGCTATGCACTGAATATATTTCTGTACCAACAACAAAGGCTGACTTTCTTTTTCATAACTGAAATGAAATACCAACAGTTTGCGTAATACAACCATTATGTATATACACACTGCAGCCCAGCTTGAAAGTTCTAAACACTGTCAACATATGTATACATACTCTAAAAGGTGGAGAGGACTTCACTGGACAGATTTTTCATAATTTTTCTTTCTTTTTTAATTTTTTTTTTGGGGGAAGTGAATTTTGAGAAAAGAACAGTTAAGAGAGAAATTTCGTGCACAATAATCCTGATCCAGAGGCAGGAGTGCCAACTGGGCTATTCCAGAGCAAAACAGCAGTGTTGCAACCTATACACCTTGGGTCCCTTCAAATTGAGCCAGAGTCTCCTCCTAGTCACTGTGAGAAATGAGCTTGTATTCCAAGCTTGTTTGCTTGAATCTGCAGCTCAGGCGGATGTACCCTCTTTCAACTCTCTCACATGTATGTGCACTCCATTGCTCGCTCCAGTCCAGACCCTTCCCCTATGAACTGGCTTGGACCAGTAGAATGATGTCAAGAGAAGTGGGGATGAGTACTAGTTAGTTCAGACCCAGAGAGGTGGAAAAAGAGGAAAAGGAAAGAGGAAGAGAAAGGAAGGACAGTGCAGATATGGGGAAGATTCACCTCCCTTCTTTCTCAACAACAGACCCGGATAATAGAGTCAATCAGAAAGGACTCTGTGGCCCCCAAACCCACTGACATTAAGTAAACAAATAAAGAAATCTCATACAAAAATGAATAATACTGTACAGCTTTCTCATTCTTTTGCCAACCCAGCTGCTTTCTTAATGCATATGCATATGTAACTACACTGGGCAGGTTAAGGGATAATATATATAACAGCCCTGTTTAAGTATTTGAAGGTGTGTTACAATGAAGATGGAGCAAGCTTGTTTTCTGCTGCTCCAAAGACTAGACCAAGGAGCAACGGATGCAAACTACAAGAAGATTCCGCCTCAACATTAAAAGAAACTTCCTGACAGGAAGAGCTGTTCGACAGTGGAACACACTCCTTCAGAGTGTGGTGGAGTCTCCTTCCTTGGATGTCTTTAAACAGAGGCTGGATAGCCATCTGTCAGGGATACTTTGATTATGGTTTCCTGCATGGCAGGCGGTTGGACTGGATGGCCCTTGTGCTCTCTTCCAACTCTGTGATCTAGGTACTGTATTCATGTTGGCAGCTTGGTGCGGGAATGAAAGTGTAGGCAAGAGAAAGATTGGGTGGATAAGGTCTGACAAAGGGAGGTTCCAGGTTGTGCTGCAGCTAAAAGCAGGCCTCCCATTATTGCCCTCTTAAGCTTTCAAGTTATGTTGGCTCCATGACAGAGAGAAAGAGAATTGAGAAAAGGAAATGACCAGTTCCTCATCAGGCAATCATTGCTACCCTGGCTGACCAGCACAATTCAGTTTCTTCCACTTCAAGAGACTTCCAAAATCCTGGTGCCTGACTGAGCTGAACAGTCCATTAACCAGCCCTACTAGTATGGACAGCCTGACTGAAGGTATGCACAGGTGTGTGTGTGTTGTGTGTGTGTGCAGATAGGAGGAATTTTCTCTGACAAGTGTTAAGTGGGAATGCTTTTGAACTGAAGTTGGATTCTAGATTTGCAGCTGGTGCATATGAAATACATTTTCAGAAGGAAAAGATTTTTTAAACAATAATTCATGTCTTCTAGCTTTGCAAGACTGATTACTAAATCCAGTGTATGCCCTTGAAGACTATGGACTTTTTCACACAGGGAAAAATTGGAAGGTTAAACTGGTCACAATGCAGGGTCATCCAGGGCACTAGGGACAATTTCACAATTGCTTTTCAGACAATGCTGTGCACAAACTGGTCAGACTCCAGACAGAAAGTGAGGGGAATCAGGGAATAAGCATTTTCCAAAAATACCATATTTTCATGTTCATTTCATTGGCAAATTCACTCTCTTCACATAACTGCAGCAGTCTGAAAACTATGTCCCCAATTCTCCCTGTTCCCAGATTCCCCATGTTTCCTTGCTGTCCCAAGGAGAGGGAGAAAGCCTTGTTCTTAAAGGGATACACACACACACACCTCTCTTTCCTTTGCGCGGTTGGTCTCCTCTTCCAGGGAACAGCTGGTGGAAGAGCAAGAGAGTGGACATTTTGGAATCCCTCCTGTACAGGAGGGAGAAATGGAGGATATGTCCTGGAAAAGGAGGGTGTCTGGGAGTTTCAGCCCTTGCTGAAATCAGTCGGGTTTATGGACCAGCCAACTCCTCTTTCTCTCGTGTGTGTGTGTGTGTATTTGTGTGTGGTTTTATGGGAGTTTGCAAAGGGAAACCTCAGCCTGCCTTCCTTTGAAACAGCTTCTGGGGTAAAGAGAATTTTCCTCCCCGATTCACTTCCCTCTCTGAAGCATGTGTGTAGAAATGTAGAAATGACAGTTTGGAGCATGTGCAAAAAAGTTATTTCCAAGCTATTAAGGGTATTTGTCCTCATCTGTCTGAAATCCAAATTCACTTTTGGCCCACCTTTTTGCCTAAGTAATGTATTATTAACCCCCTGTTGTGCTCTGTGTGTGATAAGCATTAGCGAATTTGCTTGCTTTTCTGGGATGCCAACACTTTAACCATTTTCAGGCACATAGGTCCCTGTGTGAAAAAGTCCTATGTTACAGCTAATGCAAAATACTGCAGTCTGTCTTCTGAGAAGAGCTTGTGGTAAGGATCATATTTGCCTTGCTCTTGCTTAACTCACTGGAGTTAAATTTGTTTCTGGGCTCAGTTCAAGGTACTGATTTTGCAATGTACATTGAAGGCCTAGTAAAACACTAAATACATATATTCTCTGCCAGTATGTATGTGTTACTACATTAATATTATTCTGTTGTAAGGGTCATGGACACATGAGCTTAAGAGACAAACTAGATTTGTTAATATGAGCCTCCACATTTAATATGAATTTGTTTTTGTTTTTGTTTTTAATGCAAATAACAGCCATAGAGCAAAGAAAGCAAGTAGGGATAATAACTGGAATTTCAAACAAAAGGGAAGTGGAGTTTAACTCTATCCTTCTGCTGTGGTCCTGGTAATTGTTAGGCTTTTAGAAGCATCTATATGCATTTCTGTAAATCTGAATATTAAATACAAGCATGCATTAAATCCCACTTAGAGGTTCACTGTTACCTTATAAGTGTGCATTGTAAGGATTTGATTTTTTTCCTCTAGAGGAGAAAGGTCCACACACTATAAAACAATTTCTAAGAAATACTATTTTGACTTGGCAACCTACACATAACTTCACGTGGCTATAGCCACAACCAAGCAACACTCATGTACTGCCATTTCTATACTGTGTATTACACATCATACTGAAAACTCTCACTCCCACCCAATCTCTCATGTTAACACAGTTGCAACAAAGAAATAACATGTCATTCTAGCATCACCACTTTGACATACAGGTTGAATCTCCCTTAACTGAAATGCTTGGGGCCAGAGGTGTTTTGGATCTTGGATATTTTTTAAATATTTGCCAGCAGCCTGTTTCTGCCTTGCAAATGAATGACCAGGACAGATGTAGTTACTGTTGGCCACTTGGAAAGCAACTTGGATTTTGGGCTGCCCATCAGAGCAGAGGTCACTGTTGCTGCTAAAACCACTCTTCCCAGGTCTTATTGCCTGCCAACTCCTGGTGCTGCTTGCTTCTCCTCACTGCCATCCTAGTAATTGAAAAGTTCATTCTATTTTTCATGCATTCTTTTTAAAAAAACAGTTTTTTGAAATCCCCTAATGTCTCCCTCCAACCACATCTCTCTGCAGCCTGTAAAAACTGCACCAATTTATTTTATATAAGGGACCTGATTACTGTACAGGAGATCTCCAGGGAGCCCTCTAGCCACCCACTTCCACCTTCAAGGCAAAGGTGCTCCTGGTTGTTTTTTCACATCTGTCTCTAGCCTCACATCCCTTTCTAGCTTTGCAGAAGTACAGACTACACTACTTGTGTTGTAACTCCAAAAGTTTTGGAGTTTGGAACAGTTTGGATAAGGGAGCCCCAACCTGAATAAAAGGCCAGAGGAATAAAAGTTGTATAAAATGGACAGAGGAAAGGATTAAACTTTACATATTTTCTTATATAATGTATACAAATGATGAATGACCAGGATAGATGTAGTTATATTACCATATTACACCAAATTAAAGATCTCTTCACTGGCTGCCCACCAGTTTCTGGTCTCATGTTTATGGTAAAATGGTGTAAGAACAAAGCAAAACAAAACAAAAGCTGAATCAGACAAAAGACCTATCTAGTCCAATAATGTAACCTGTTCATAAAGTTGCCAATCAGCTGCCTAGGAGAAAACTTCAATATGGTATTACTTCTTCATGAAGAGGAAAATCAGAGATCTGTGTCCCCCTTTTTGCAAACCATCAGCCTTGGGGAAAGTTGTGGGGAAGGGAGGGAAATTGGAGGTCTGTGTCCACATTTTGCATGCCCAGACTGTGACCCTTGGGAGAGGTCCAGAGAGGGAGAAGTAGGGAGTGATGTTTTTCCCCTCTCTGTTTGGATCCTTTGTTACATGCCTGAGTTTGACCCTTGACTTATCCATGGGTCGTTTCAAAATCCATGATTTTCCCCCCCAAACCTGCCCTCGACCTATACATGAGGTCAACTTGCACATGAGTATATACAGTAGTCAACAGCAGTTGGTATTTGTTGATGGTCTCCCACACATGTACTAAACAGAACTGTCCCTGCTTAGCTTCCATGATCAGATGGGATCTGGTGCCTTTAGGCCACCATAAACATGCAGTTGACAGAATTCAACACAAAAGAGCTTTCTGTCCTCTTTCTATAGGGCTGCTGCAAAGAACTAACAGACAAAAAGCATACTAAAGATAAGCTGTGCAGCAAGGAAAGGTTGTCTGTATTTGTGTGTGTATTGGGGAGGGGGAGGAAGGGAGGGAAAGAGGATCAACTCTTAGTTCAGCCAAAATATATATATTTAAGTAGTAAGAGAAAGTATGGAATAGAACTACTTTATTTAAACCTTTTCCTTGCAAATCTGAGTATACCCATTAAAAATCCAACTCAGAATATTTAAACCACAATATTACCACAAATTGTACAATATTCACCCTCTGAAATATGATATAACAGGTGAAGAAGTGTGGATCGCTCAGTTTAAGAGATTTGGGAGTATCACAATCACAGGAGATACTGGCTTCCATATAAGAAACTTTTTGACACTACTGAGCAAGTAGTTCTTCCACAGGTAGCCAGAAACAGATTAAAATGAAGATTCCACACAACTACTAATAGAGCATTATATTATCCAACGGTTTTTCTGCCCAATGAGCATGGGAAAGGGGGATATTGGCATTAAAGTAATGAATAGATACTACGATTAATTAAGATAGGGTGGAAGTTGTGTAGACCCTCAGATGTTATCTGACTGCAAGTCATAGAATCTGCATGACTCCCAACTCTAATTTGTCAGAATGTGAAAAAAGGATCAGCACCAGCAAATATTTTTTTTTTCTAAATGCACAGGAGGCCTCCTAAACACTCTGAAGGGACAGATCTCACCTGATCAAGGAAGGTAATCAGGGCCAGGCCTGGTTAGTACTTGGAATGAAGACTGCCAAGGAATACCAGGTGCTATATTCAAGCTATGTTATAGGGTATATTCAGAGAACAGTAATAACAAACCATCTCTGAGTACTCCTTGTTAAAAAAAAAAAACTCTATGAAATTCACAATGGTGTCCCTTATATAAAATAGCAAAATCAAAGTTTGCTTCTTGGAATTTACATATTTTTTGTTGATAGGTAACTTGAAGGCACAAAAATTACATCAAGGCACAAGAACTATTCAGAGTTTCAATAACACTTTGCCTGTCCACAATGAACACATTTTTGTTTTTAAATGCCAGAAATCAGGACTGCATAAAGAAGGACAGCACAGAAAACACTCAGATGCATCAAATACTAACAATCATATCATCTGGCTATTCCATACAGCATGAGTGAACAAAGGATGACAATTTCATTTGAACAGCGGGTGTAGGAGCAACTGCAGTATAGAATTACTTAAGCACTATTTTATATGTGTGTGCTACAAACCTTGAGAAGACCCATGTATATACACCTGGGAATCTGGCCTGTTTTGAAATTGTGCCACAATTTTGAATGAGTTAAGAACATCTGTCTATCATCTACATTCCATGTATTTACCAGAGAGGTAAAAAATTTGCAGCCCTTCAGATATTGTCGGACTGGAATTTCCAGCAATTTTCACTATTGCAGATGTTGTTGGACTGCAGTTCCAATAACATCTGGAGAGCTTCTCAATTCCCCTCTCTGGATCACTGCATGAAACATCTGCATAATGTATAGTACATGGTTAAGTAAAATTGCCACATTAAATATGAAAGTCCCCAGGAGAATCGACCGGTGATGAATAACAGGGCCTTTTCAGTTCTGTCAGCATGGATGCAGTATGCCTTCCCCACAGATGCTCACCTGGCACCTACACTATGGGGTAGTGCCATAGTGTTCAATGACATGTTTAATAAAGATTTTAATATCATTCCAAGCTTTGGGAGGTAAGTACTTTTTTACTTCTTTGCACTCTATTTTTTCTGCAGCAAAATTTATTTTGATACTTCTTTAGTTGTTTACACACACACACACACAGTGGGCCCTTGGTGTCCGCTGTGGTTTGGTTCCAGGATCGCCCCCCCCCCCCGATACCAAAATTTGCAGGTGCCCCAGTCCTATTAAATACAGTGCCATAGTAAAATGGTGTCCCTTATATATATAATATATAATATTATAATATATATAATATATATTTTTGAATATTTTCAAGCTGTCTATGGTTAAATCCATGGATTAAAAAAAACAGTGGATATGGAGGGATGGGTGTCTATATCTCTAGCCCAACAAAGGTTTTTAGGGATATATAGAAAAATTAGAACACACACACACACACACACACACAGGTTCTACATATTCCTAAAAACTTTTGGTAATGGGCAGTGTAGACATTTTATAGCTAAATTGAAAAGCAAAATAAACAAAAAATAAGAAAACATTTCTCTACTATGCTCTTCTCCAAAGGAAGGGATGGAGGGAAAGGCATTTTCCTCAGTGGAGGCTTCACTCAAACATGTTTTTGTATCTGAGAAAATAGACTTAAGTCTACAGAAACTCATGATGTCAACTTATTTCTTTAGTTAGTCTCAAAGGTACTACAAGATCTCTCTACATACAGATTTTTGCCTCACCCTGAGAAACAACAAATCATCTGGACATTTTTAAAATCCAAAACTTTGGAACACCCCATATGCCCCCCCCCATCCTCTGCAAGAGATAGTGAAACCCATGGGATGATTTGGGAGTGGGGGAGTGGGAAGGTGCTTTCTATGAATGAGTAAACTACATGGCACACATACAATTTGAAACATTTTGATGCAAATGTGTGAATGTATTCATGCACTGCAAATTATAAAATTGGGGCAACTAAAATTTAATCCTCTTCTAAAAGAAGACTGAAAAATCCAAGATATACATGCAACAATCTAGAATGAAATAGCATTACATTAAATCATCAAATAATTTACTTTTCTTTAATAAAAGTGGAACCCTAGCCGTATGCCTGAAGCAAATGGTTGAGCTGCAAGCATGTAATACTGTAAATGTTTGAGTCAGTCAAGATTTTCTATCACTTGGCAACAAGAGATAAGCCAAACTACATCCAATAATATCATAATCAGGTTTCACAGCAAGGAAAAGTACATGCAACCTTACTAATTCTTCTCATTACAAAATAGCTGTTTTTGGGAGGTAACATGTACATTTTTGGGGGGAGGGTGGAACCTCCTTAATTGAAACATTACAATTCTGCCACCCTGAAAATAACTTAATGTCTAGTAAAGGGGGAAGAGAACATTTACAGTTTCTCTAGAGAAAAAAAAATACTATCATGTTTACAATGGTGTTTCTCATGTTCCTTAATATTGTATTATCAGTACAGGTATAATGAATTAAAATACAGATGAGTAGTCATACCATTGTGGACATGATGTGATATCTATTTTGCTTACAGAACAAATTGCCAGCTATCTATATTCCACTGACTAAGGTGGTCTGATTCATCAAGCTATTCAGTACATGCTTATCTTTAAAGATGGCTGAAGTGTGGAGAGCTGTCTGTCAGAAAAGATGGAAACAGGTATCTTTACAAAAACTAAATGCATAGGTTTTTTTTTTAAAAAAGAATGTTAAAATAAATTAGATTTTCAAAATAATTTGAATTAACAGGCAATTGAATCTCATGCAAGACAAAGCCTAAAATCTTAAATCTTTACTGATGATTCATAATATTTTATAACTGAATCAAGAACAAAGACACAAACAACACAGCTTATCTATACCACAATATCTGACTTCTGACATAAAGTAAAAAAAAATATACAGCTATTATATATTATTTATTATTCTGGTCTTTTAACACTGCAATAATCCAAGATCATTCACTAACTCAATGATATGAGTGACATGATATTCCACAGACATTCTCCACAAAAGAAACCACTGACTGGAGTGTTGCTGCAGGCTGCAAAAAGAGAGGTAAGATGCTAGATGACTGAGATGTGCATGAGGATGCATACAACTCCAGAGTGGGTGGGACTGGTACTGGTACTATGAATGTTCCCTAACATTCCTCCTCATCCCTCTCCTATTCTTTGAGACCTATCCCAATCACCCACTTGGGAGTTCTGGAGGCTTGGGGCACAGGAAGATCTTCCTATACTTGGTGCACCATGAGTCCATCTTTCAGAGTCCATCCCCTGTATTTTGGGAACATCCCTTTCTACTATAGGCTAGTAATAATTTAAGAAACCTGCAAAGAAACACCTCACAGAATCTGGGACTGATGTAGTCCAGCTACACTGTGTTCTTATCTCCTCATTTTCACTTCCTCTTGCAGCTTTATACTTTCAACTACTTGAACTATGCAGTATACTTACTTTTCTAATTCTAAACAGTATTGATTCCACCAAATACCATGGACATTTACAGTCCATCTGCAGGAGTATATTGTTCTGCTCAATTAACACCATCTCTTTTTTCCAGAAGGTTTTGAACACCTAATTCTATTCAAGTTTATTCAGAAGTAAATTTAATTTTGATTTGTTTTGTTTTTTGTTTAAAAAAGCTTACTTCAAATGAATGTGCAAACGATTGCAGTTTTATCTTTCAACTAAGCATTTTTGCTTGCTTTCTTGGACACCATAAAAGCTCAGTTTTTAAGATACAATTTTATAGTACAAAAGGCATTTGGGAATACAAGACTGGAGGGTTAGGATTATCATTCTAGATTTTTACAAAACAAGGATGGAAAATCATTTGCCTTTGAGATGTTGTTGGGAGTACAAGTCTCATCAATCAAATCTAAGAGATAATGGGAACTGCAATCCTGCAACATCATAAAGGCCACACATTTCACCTCCCTAGATGTAAAGGTTCTATTTAATAGCAAAACAGTATTTTTTATTTGTTACAGCAAGTGGTTAGTATGCAGGCTTGTTCAAGAATAAATGAATTTTAAACAGGGGAACATGATTTAAACCAACAGTTTAGACTGATTTTTATTCTGGAGATCTAGATCAATTCCTTCTGATTTATATGCATACTCCTTTTTTCTTTTTTCTTTACTTGTGTGTGGCAAAAGACCTCTACTACATCTGTTCAAAATCCTTATACTTTCCTTCTAATTCCTAATTTACCTTGCTGGTATTCCAGCCCTAAATATTTATTCATATGTATCTTCTAGCAACACGGAAGAAACACCACTGCAGTGCTGGCATACACTTGCAGTTTATAGCACTGGCCAACATCCAAAAAACCAACATGCAACCACTTTGACTGGCAAGAGGAGCTTAAGGCCTGTGTTTCTTGAAACTGTGGGGCCAGTCATAGCCTTTGCTGTTCTAAAGCACGAAAAAGCTTGAATATCTAACTGTCCACACTTAACCTTTATATTTATAAAAAATACCAAGCAAACCTTCTAAGACAATTATGTGGAAAGGCATGAAAACCACAAAACACACTGAAATAGGTTTTTTGTTTTTGTTTTTGCATTATACTACATACTAAAATGCCTGCTAAAAATGGCATGGCCAAGAGAACATTTGATCCTACAACAGTGGCAAATACTGATATAAATGCAAATCTTTTGATTTTTTGAAAAGCCAAAAAACAAGAGAGCTGAAAAGTTGTCTCTTTCACTGATGCCAAGATAGCCTCATCCACTTGTCACAAACACTATGCAAATCAGAACAAAGCTTGAGAATAAAGCACTCTATTTTTTTGGTTTATGTCCTAAAACAACTTTTGCACACCAGCTTGAAATTGAGCAAAGGCAGACCTGAGAATATATGAGTACATAATTACATGTAGTATAGTGTATTACTCATTATTCCTTATCAGACAAATAAAATCAACACCAAAATATTATTCACATTGGATATGAACTGTATTTTTTTTCAGACTGATGGTATAGATTCCATGTAATAATAAGAGAATTAGTGTACTGATGTGTAATCGTTTGGAAAGACCATCCAAATCATAGCTGATTTCATACCTTCTTTAGGCTAAAAGGTGAAATGAAGGCTAACAAGCAAATGAATCAAGGTGAAATGAAGGCTAACAAGAAAAGTGCCCTTAAAATCAGGCACGGGAAAAAATCTACCTCGTCTTTTATGAAATGCATTTGCACATTTTGTCACTAATATTTCACTGTCCGATATGAGAGCATGATAACTCTCACGTGATATACTTTTTGCCATTAACTGACTAGAAATGACCAAGAGTCTAGGGTAAGGGTGGCAAAATTGTGATCTACACATGTTATTGTACTACAACTCCCATCAGGTTCATTCAGCTTGACCAACAATCAGGATAACAACAGTAACAGTCCAACAGCACCTGGAAGGCCTTCATCCTGACCTAGGATATTAACAGTTAAAAATCATTGTATAAAAGCTACCTAGCCTGCAGGAGAAGGAAATAACATGAGTTCCTGTTACCATAGAAATGGAGTTACTATCTCTATGGAATGGAATATACCACAACATTACCACTGGCTGCTACATATCTGATAGATAGATCAGGTTAGTAATTAAAACATAACTCTTTAAAAATTAGATTAAAGAATGAAATATCCATTCAAATATCTTCAGAAATAAATCTATGCAAAAATGCAAAAAGTGCATTCAACAACTTCTTTCATTGAATATCTGTATTCATACTATTTCTGTTAAAGTAGCAAAGTAGGAAATAAAAGACTGGAATAATGGAATCATGAAAGAGTATACAGATGTTGTATCAAACTGCTGAATCAGCCTGACTACCCCTAGTTAGACAGACCAGTTTGTCAGCAAAAGTTTTGCAAACTGATGATATAGTATTTTCCACAACAGAAAAATACCAACAACACTCCAAATTTGCCTACCTCAATCAAAAAGTCTCCTGTTCTTAAGCCAGCTTGCCATGCTACCCCGCCTTCATCCACTGATTCCAGATACTGCAAAGCAGGAAAGGCTGGAGTTGGGGTGAATTCTTCAATAGGTGTATCAGCTTTGGGAATAATACATGATATAGTTTTAATGAAGGAAAAGAAACCTCTAATATATAAGGCTTAATCAAGTAAATGTTGAATTATTTATGCATGTCCAAAAATAAAGTATGTAAGAATGTCTCCCGCCATCTATATCTTCCCTCCCTTCCTTGCATAGGAATTATCATTTCCATTTTGTCAGCAAATGAATGAATGGCCTTTTAACTGCTACATAAATATGCAAAGAAACAAAAAGCAATCTATCTGATGCTTTGAAAAGATTATCTTTAAATTCCACATAAGTTAAATGAGGCATTTCAAAATTTCAAAGAGCACCAAATTGTAGGTTCATCATTGTATACTGTATGACTGGCCATTTGTTCACCTCACAGATATGTCCTCTGATGATTTATCACATGGGTATCAAACTATCTATGCAATGAAGCTTGATATAAGTCTCTGTTTTAAAAGGCAGTGAAGAGCTCAGGTCTATGTGAAATTAACCTGGATAATAAGGGACCCCTGTTTGCTGCATAGGTAGCTTAGCGCCAGCTGATCGACACAGTGATGAAGTCACTGGGTTTCCAGAAGACCCCACCAAAACACGCATTTAGCCAGGAGGGTTAATCCGAAACTGTTACATAGCTAGGGAAGCCCAATAGGTGTTCACCATTCTAGTGAGGAGTGATAAAAATGGCATCCCCAGAGGAAGGGTGTGGAGGATCCTCCACAGAGCACATATGAGCTAGCCTTTCCTACAAGCCAGGCAGCATGAGGGAGAGCCCATCCAGCAACCAAGGGGTATTAATAGCAGGCACTGGGATATACCATCACTTTTAAGAAATTAAATGCAAAATGGGTTAAATAAACATCATTAAAAGGATACCATTTTACCCTTTAACAAAAATGGGTTGGAGACAATCTGATATGAAAAAATGATTAGCATATCTGAACCCATGAAGATCTCAAAACAGAACACACATTAAAAGGCAATTCAACATACATGCAGCTTCTGAAGATATAAAACCATCCAATTTTCATACTAAAACTGCAGTACTATTATCTTGAAGAAACCACAGCACAGTTTTAAGCAAGATGCCAAAATGCCTTTTCACTCAGGTGATAATTTTAATAGATTAATCTTTTAAATGAAGCAATTTTGTCACCACCCCCCCCCCAGCAGTTTGGTTTGGATACACTGAATAATACACCAATCACACTTTGGACACAGTGAACAGTAAAATATAGGAAATATCTAGGCAACTTCCCCCACAAATTATTCTGCATATCTTGCACACACACACACACACTCCTAATAGATATAGAAAAAGATGTATATGTTGATATAGATATGAACACACATGCATCTCTGAAAACTGCAGCATCAGAAACTGGTAAATTTCATGTCAGTACTACAGCACAGAGAGAACACGGTTGTCTAGCAACCAAATGCATAAGGAATTAATACCTGTTTCTTTTCAGAAATGCATGCCATTTTTCACACAGGCACTCACCCAATTGTACAGAAAATCCACATACCTTTGGCCCCTCTGAGCACAAACCCAAATCCTTCATTGTCTTTTTTCTGCAGGACCACTGCCTTTTCTTCTATAATGCAGTCACTGTAGAGAGAATTCCGAGGATAGCGACCATTATTACATCCCTTCATCACCACTGTAGTAGCTGCTCCTCCAGTGTGTAGGTTCATCATCATCACAGCCAGTTAATCAAATAATATTGCAGTAACCAAACATGGGGAAAATGTAACAGCAAACAACAGAAGAAGGAAAGAGACAAAGACAAGGTTCAATGGCAAGGGAGAACATGACAATGCAACATAACAGAGGGAATAATGCAGAGAAAGCAGAGGAAGAAGCCATGCATGGTGGTGGCTGAATAAATGTGTGATCATGTCATCTGTGTGCTAGCTAGAGGTCTAAAAGAAAAGAAAGTGAACTGAACGACAGTAGCATTAATAAACTCCTCAATCGTGGATGTACCAGATGCATCTTCTAGTGAAGCCAAAATGAAACCAACCAGGAGAAAAATGAGGCAGCATTTTAAAATTTAAAGTAAGCTTGGTTTGCTTAATAAGTAGCTAAAAGGCACAAATAAATTCAGAAGCTATGCCTTGCATCAAAAGCCCTTTTTCAATCCTATTGAATGTTGCATGCTGCAAGAATCCCACATGATCATCTGACAGCCTACAATGCTAACAACGTGCAGCTGCCTTGGCGTCATCAAGCACAAATTTTCACAGCATCAGGAATCTGCATAATTTAAATAGTAACAAGGCATGTATGCTCAATATCACCTTTTTCTGTTAAAAAAAATTACCTGCATTCTTGAAAAGAGAAAGCCTTTTAAAAGGCATAACAATCTTTTAACTCTCTTTATTTAGAAGGAAAGACAGTTTCTTAAAATTTATCTGACAGTATGTCTTGCAAGGAAGGTTTTTTTAAAAATCCTTTATTCAGCTAACAATTCTTAGCCAAATTCAGAACATTTCATTGGTTTTTATAACATAATAATCCATATGTTTATATATTTAAGGAGAAATGCATTTTCAGAGACATTATTTATAAGCTAGCTATGTGTGCACAGTGATTTCTTCTAAATAGTAGGCAAAATCTTTTTATTTTTTAAAGGCAGAAACTGCTACAAAAATAGTGGTGCAGTGGCATGAAACTACTGCTTTGGTAATGACAGCAATACAAGCACACTCTGGAAGATTCCTCAAAAACCTGGCTGTTATTGATAACAAAAACATTAACAAAGAATAGTCTTGCACCCATCTACATACAGTTATTTAGTCAGGCTTCTGGGTATCCCTATGGTTCTGGGGTTAGCAGGCAAACATATTTTTAAATCTTCAGCTGAAAGATGGAAATGAATAATGGATCACTCTCTCGGCATTCTACAAATGGACCCAAAATAGCCAGCACACCCTTTGGCAGAAATCCTCAGTAGAGCTGCTGGCAGTTACAATGGAGTCCTCTTCTGAGTGAGAATCCATCCACTGTTGGTCCCTTAGCTACTGGCTGGGCCACGCTTTTCTTCCTTTTGTTCTTAATTGATTGCATAGAAATGCATATTGACAGAGGGCAGGATAAAAACTGAGGAGGAAAATGTATATCTGATTAGATTCTGAGCAAAACCCTCAGTTTAAATGAACAGACTTTACAGCAGATTTGGGGAGGAGGTTGCAAAGGAAAGGAATGGAGCATGTTTGTTTTCTGCAGCTCCAGAGAATAGGACCAGGAGCAATGGATTCAAACTATAGGAAAAAAGATTCCACTTCAACATTAGGAAGTAATTCCTGAGGGTAAGAGCTGTTTGACAGTGGAACACACTTCCTCAGAGTGTGATAGAGTCTTCTTCTTTGGAGGTTTTTAAACAGGGGCTGGATGGCCATCTGTCTTGACTGTGTCTTCCTGCATGGCAGGGGGCTGGACTTGATAGCCCTTAAGGTCTCTTCCTAATCTATGATTCTATGAACCTGGAGGAAGAATAGAAGGATCGTCTTCTCCTCTTTGTAAATACCCTGCTCCAAGCAATGAAAACAAATTACTTGAAGGAGGGCTTCCACAACATTAGATTTTTAAAATACAGATAAAAGTGATGGGATTAAGGCTGATACTGGAGGTAATCCTTCACCATCTCTCTCCACTGTCCATCCCTCTTGCTATTTTTTTTCATTCCTCTCTTTTCATCCACCTTTTCCCTAGACCCTGTGCTTCTCCTTAGCCC
Organism: Urosaurus nigricauda; assembly: GCA_034509955.1. Taxonomy (NCBI): domain Eukaryota; kingdom Metazoa; phylum Chordata; class Lepidosauria; order Squamata; family Phrynosomatidae; genus Urosaurus; species Urosaurus nigricauda. Next base: position 84,741,184 of record JAOEGL010000001.1, on the reverse strand, counting down.
TTCCACTTCCTTTCCTATGTTTTTGTGCTTCATCTGTCCCCTGCTGTCTGCTCTCTACCACACTCATCCTACCTAGTCTTCTTCCCAGTCTCAGAACAGAGGGTGCAATGCGTTTACTCAGGACTCATTTGAGCATGTTTATCATTTTTTCTTTTTTAAATTTACAATTTAATATTTTTTTCTGTATAACTGAGGTATCCTCCACCCTCCACTGCCTTGTATAATTGATAGATATCTAGCCATCAAGTTCACTATTATAATAAAATAAGGATTGGTGACAATACATGTTGGAAATCCATCTGAGACAAAGAATTTGAAGAAATTATAATTCTGTGTTAAAGTGCATGTTTTTCAGGCATAACATCTGAAAATTAAATATTGGTCCTATTTTGCAGATGCTGCAATGAACATTAGAAATACATTTGATATGAATTTGTAGCTCTTATGTCTCCACAAAACGAAGAAGACATTTAATTTTTGGTTCATGTAGAAAACAGAAAAGAGTGACAGATATCGGAGGATAGAGATGATTTTCTGAGTAAATATTTTAACATGAAGAACATTTTTTGCCACAACCAAATTGGGGAGAACTGTCTACTTGTGTCTTTGCTCTCAATTGAAATGAAGTAAAGAAAGATAATCATATCTTAATAATTAACAACATCAATATTATTGTGGACTTTGCTTTTGAATGATTCCATTTCCCTGGGCACTGATCATCTAGTTACAAAATCTGATTTTATAAAAGGAAGGATTGAAACAACCCAGAAAGGAAATATTAATTATTTGTTAAATGCTAGAAGTGAATTGGACCCTGCATTAAAACTACTCATGTCAACTTAGATACATGGTCCCTGTTCCTAAACTGGAGAAGAGAGTCAAAATATTCAAACTGTTCAATACAGAAGTTCAGTACAACAAATAAGCTTACAATAGCTCCACAGGTCACTGTCTCAGGGTGCTTTCAAATATCTGTGGTAGCCTTCATTGAAACCTGGGTCTAGTTGACCCGATATGCTGCCAGTACAGCAACACTAGATAAAACACAAAGCCAACAGTCCTATAGTGTGTCAGCCTACCCCTTTTAACAGGCTGCAGTTGAGGTGGAAGCAAACATGGTCAACAATAGCTGACAGAAAAGAAAGAAAAACAATGCTCATATGGCCTTCCCCAGATAACCTGTGATTTGGATCCATCTTATCACAGGTGCTTTGAAGATATTCAAAATCATTCTGACTAAAAACACATGTGACAGAAAAGTGATATACTGTATCATATAGTAGTTGCTTTTTTTCAAGGGAGGAGGTATTGTGGTGTTCTGTTAAAAGACTACATTACTTGGGATGGGGATTAGGGAAAGAGAAGCCTCCATTGTTTACAGCAAGCGCTGCCAGTATACATTTTGCCAGCAATGTAAGAACTATGTTGGTACACCTGGGAATAGTAGGATTTGATTTTTCTCATTAAAAATGTGCTCTTACTGGTTTTAATAAAGTTAAACCATCTTAACTGAAGTGGCAGTCAGTTCTTCCAAAACTGTATGACAAAATAACTAGTCAAGGCAGGTTTTTATATGAATTTTACTGACAGGAAGAAAAGCACGGACCTTATGAAAAAGGTGAAGGAAATGCCAATATTCCAGAGTAATGCAGGCCTTATTCTATAAATCATGGTAGCACTGATACATTAGTAATATGTATACACAAATCGTAGAGTTGGAAGGGGTCCATTTAGTCCAACATCTTTCCAGTGCAGGAATCAGCACTTAGGCGATTATCACACAGAGCCTTATCATCCCTGAAATGTGGCTAAAGCATGTGGATGTGATAGCCGAATATGTTTGCTTCATCTGACTTATTGAGGCATCTTGCTCCTCTCCTGTCATCAAAGCATACACAGAGAAGCCGTTTCTCCAAAAACAGAAGTTCCTGTTGGAAAAATGGCTGCTCCACAAACACTTTGATAATGGGAGAGGAGCGGGACGCTTCAATGACGATTTAACTCACGGGAGGCAAGTGCAATTGGCTATCACACCCACGTGCTTTACAGACAATTTAGCCACCTTTCAGGAATGGTAAGGCTCTGTGTGATAATCCCCACTGAGGTGAACATCAGACAAAGGGGAGTCCACTATAATAGTCTATTCCACTGACAAACAGTTCTTATCAACAAGAAGGTCTTCCTAATATTTAGTTGCTATTTCTTTTCTTGTAATGATATTGTTTGTTACAATACTTTCTTTTTAATGGATATGTTATTAACTGGTTTTGTTTTTATTGATAGTTTAATTACATATTAAACTTTTGAAAGGTATATTTTTTGCTATGTCTGTATTGACTGTTGTAAGATGGCTTGAGCCCTTAACTGGGGAAAAGAGGGGATATGGAAGGTGGGGGAGGAAAAAGAAAAAGAGGGGGAAGATGATGACATCCTATTTGTTTGGGTCCTGTCCTCTGGAGTACCGTGTGGCATTATATTTTTAAGTCTATAATCTTACAGACATTTATCTGGAAAAAGGCCCCCCTGAACAGAAAAGAACTTGTAACTTAAGAATGAACATTTAGGATTACTTTGTAAATGTAGTCAAGGTTCAAAAGAAAAGAAAAGAAAGTATTCTGTTGGTAGCTGACATGAAAGTTTCATTTTGTTGGGCAAATGTCACCAGGTGTGTCTCCATTCAGCTTCACAAAGCTTGTTTGGTATGGAGGGGAGTTGACAAATGAAAATCAAAACAATTGGAAGGAAAAGGCCACAACTTTATTAACATTTAACAGCTGAAAAGTAGGGTTGGCCCCAAAGCATGAGGTCTGGATCTGTCATCAATCAACCCCTGGTTGGTCAATGAACCCAACTGCTTGCTCACAGCCAATCTAGCCTCTAGTGCTGGTGGGGCAAACAACAGGCCTTCTGTTAAGGTTCATAAATTCTATGCGGGATCATAGTGGGAGAGATGGTCATTCTAATATCTGGTTGCAAGCTGTTTAAGATTTTGTAGGTCAAAAGTAGCACCATGAGCTAAATCCCAATGGAATCTTTACAAGATCAGTAATGTGCAGTTTTCCAAGCATACCCCCAAATAACAGTCTGACTAATGCAATTGAACTAGCTACCGCTTCCAAATACTTCACAGGCAACCACCACTGAGCACATTAGAATAACCTAGTCAGCAGATAATTAAGCTATGAATCACTGTGGCCAAATAAGCACTACGTGGCTTGCCACATGGGGAATTTGTGGCCTTGGGGCAGGGCAGAGCAGAGCATCTGGCCATCCTCAGGGATGGCAGCATGTCAGCATCTTCTTTCCAGGAGCCTGTGCAGCCTGGCACAGGCTTTGGAAGGAAGCAGGAACTACCAGCCAATTATTTTAAACCTGAGGTTTGAAACCTAAAGCTGGAGGCCTGGCTAGAGTGATCCGGATGCGGGTTTTACTCAGGTTGGCTGTGGGGGGGAAGATATACTGAGCTCCCTGGCAATTCTTGCATCCTTTTATTCCTTGGAGCTTCATCCCTGCCCACTCACTCTATCAAAGTTGTTGTTCTGAGTATTTGGCTTGTGTATATAAATAATAAATAAAGCTTTTATTTATATCCTGCTTTTTGTTAAAACAGTCAAAGTGGTGTACAACATTAAAATGATACATCAGTATATACAATGCCCCCCCAAGGATTAAAAAGTTTAAGATTAAAATTACAAAGCACTTAAATCAAGTGTGTAATGTTGTCTGATGCAAATGCTGTACTCACTTCATCACACTTTTTGGCATTTTGGTAAAAATCCAGGAGATCATTTTTCAGGGTTAACTCAGTCAGTAATATAGTATCAGGGTCCCATTCATCAACTAGTGGGTTAGTTAGTGCCTAGATTCTGACCCATGTGTGTGCCAAGCCTATGTGCATCTGTAGCCAATAAAAGTTGTGGCCTACCTTGCCAAAGAAAGGTACAAGTAATGCCTTATTGTTGAGTTGAGTGGGGTTTCCCTGAGCACACAACCACCTTTCCTAGAAAAGAATGCAACTTATTCACCAGTCAAAGCTGGGCAAAACTAATCATTCCCACAGCAGCCACCTGATCATCAGGGAGCAGTGCTGGGTTCCAGAGTATCCCTAAGCTTTCAATATGGCCTTTCATATTCAGAATAGACTGTAATTCTAATAGTAGCTTGGTTTTCCGGCTGATTAGTAGAACCTCTGTGTTACCTGGACTGAGTCTCAATTTATTTAGCTACATCTAGTATCTCAGTGCATCTATCAAACAGATCAGGATGTGCACAACCTTCTGTGTGAGAGTCACTTCAAATTACCTGCCAAGTTATGACAACCACATGAATTTCAAAAGTTTTTCTTAGGCAAGGAATTTTCTGAGATGGTTTTGGCAGTTCCTTCCTTTGATATATACCCTACAACACCTGGTATTCATTGGTAGTCTCCCATTGAAGTACTAACTAGGGCTGACCCAGCTTTGCTTCCAATATCAGACATGATATTGTGCTTTTAGGGTATTTAGGCCTCCTCTATATCCCTTGTAAAAGAGAAAGGGTAGATTTTGGTTTATAATGACAGCAGTTGCCAGGAACTACAGAAGCAGCTATAGGTACAAATATAGATACTAACCTCTTGTAAAAAAAAAAAAAGTCTACCAGATTTACAAAAAACATATTTCTCACAAATATACTGAAAGCCAAAATGAAACAAGGGAAAAATATTTCCCTATGCACAACATGTGCTCAAGAAGCTTCCTCCAAAAGAAGTGCTTATGACCATCATGAAGATGGTAAAATTTGGGGTGCAATCTAGTAATTCTTATAAATAAATAATGGAAGCCTCTTTACTATAATAAAAAATCATCTCTTGCCAAATGAAGCACTGTCTATATTGATCAGAATTGGATTCGTTTTTCTAAAGGGCTTCAGGAGATACAAGCCCTATCTACATTGCATGTCTCCAATGGGTCCAGTGTCAAATTGACTGAATTAACAGCCAAGCAATAGATACCTTTGATAACTCTGGCCTAGATTATGTTCCAGCTTTGATAGTAAAAATGTAGTAAAAATGAGCCATCAGCCTAATACCTGGCAAAAATGTCACAGCAAACTCTAAATGATAATTCTTCAGAATATACTGTCCTTGGTATACACCAAAACATACTAACCTTCCTGAAACCAGGGACAGGTGTAAAAAATATATGCTATCAAAGTGGTAAAACTTGTAATTTGGAACATGCTGTCATGTAATTTTTATCTATTATCTGAAGAGACGTCATCACATTGCCATCTTTATACAGGGGTAGCTGGAACTATCTTAGAACCTGGTGTTCCAAGTGAGCCCATGTTCCTTCTCTGTTGAAGCTTATCATCACAGATAATAGAGCTGATTATAATTGAGCTGTTACCATCGCACCAAATAATCATAAGACTGTGAAAATATAAAAATAAAAACAGAGAACATAGAGAACAGACACTGCACCCAGTTCCAAGCCATATGAAGCCAATACGAATTCTCTCTAACAGAGGGATATCTTTATCATTCCAGTGGTACATCAAAAGAAACCAGATACCTGTTTATAATAATGCAGAAATTACATATTTATTACTTCAAAAAGCAGCTGCCAAAATAAAAAATACAACAGCAAAGAGTGCCCTTCCAATCTGAAAGTCAATAGAGGTTGAGTATATCTTATCTGGAATTCCAAATGCTGAAATACTCCAAAATCCAAAATTGTCCACAAGGACGGCTGAAATAATGACATCTTGTTTTCAAATGGTTCAGCATACACAAATTTTGTTTCATGCACAAAATTATTTAAAACATTGTATATAAAATTGCCGTTAGGCTATGTGTATAAGGTATATACAAAACAGAAATTAATTTTTTGTTTATACTTGGGTCCTATCTCCATGATATCTCATTATGTATATGCAAATATTCCAAAGTCCGAGGCACTGCTGGTCCAAAGCATTTTGGATATGGAGATTCGACAGTAGTAATGTATACTACTATCCCCAGTCTATTAGCAGTGGTAGTAGTAGTACAGTAGTACAGTATTACTATAAGTACAGTAGTACAGTATTTTGATTAGCATTCTATAACGTAATGTGTCCTTCCCAGGAGAAAGAGTGAATAAAGTAATCCCGCAAGAGTACAAGAATCTGTGTCTGTCTCCTTTCTTCACATCCTGTACAAACTATCTACATTAAATATAGCAAAGACATTATGAAAAATACAGCACAATGCTGGGCAAAACGATTATGAGCTCCAGCTCCAAACTCAATGTGGTGACATCAAGTTTTGTTTTGGAATTTTCTGTTTTTGCTCACATCCTTAAAAAGGGATTAATATAAAAGTGTTTCCAGAAACTATCCTCTCTTTACAAGGATGGTTTCTTGACCTGGACAGTAATCACAGCCTCAAAGAGAGCTCATTCACACCACACTCCTATAGCTCTATCAATCCAGTTAAACTACTATGGCTGCTTCCCATAGAATTCTGGGGTTTGCAATTTAGTGAAGGACTAGAGTTCTCTGGATAAGAATTTTAAATGTCCCTCCCTACATTGCAAATCCTAGGATTCTATAGCATGGAACTACAGAAGTAAAAGGCGGAATAATAGTGCTATAATTGTGTACAGCACAGAAACTTTAACCCACCACTTGCTCAAAGAAGCACTGGCAATGTTGACTGGAACTGGATTCCATTTTTGCAGATGAAAACACTTCTAGTTATGCCTTTGGCAACTTACTAGCTGCTGTAGAAAGGGCTGTTGAATGGGTGAGTACTGTAGTCTTCCCCAGCTGGGTATGTTTCTAAAATTCTGTTTGGTTTAAAGTTATGTTTGGTTTAATATGGTTTAATACTGTTTAACTGTATTCTGCTAGCATAATTTACTGTGTTTTTAATCAAACTGTGAGTCACTTTGATCCATGTATTGAGAAAAAAAATGGTATATGCAATCTTTTGTTTTAAAAATGGTATATTAAATATTTTAAAAATGGGATGTAAAATAAACCTCTTATTCAAGCAAAGCAAGAAAAAGTTAATCATGCAACATGCATGTCCAAAGTGATAGGGTGTGTACAAACAGTAAATGAGTGGCAGCTGTTGCCCAATTTGCTTTCTATATAGAAAAATTGAAAAAAAAATGTTCTGTATGTTTCAAAAACAGGCATACTCCAGTTAACAAAGTATCTGACAGTGAAATTCCTTTTTACAATTTTTAATCCAGTTTCCTTTTTGTCTTGTTGTGTTCTATCTAGCTCGTAGTTTTATTTTGTTTTTTTTGTTTTGTTTTGTTTTTTTAGCAGCATTGGCATTGGGAGGATGTTCAAGAAGGGCTAGAAAAACATAGACTTTCAGTGTCAGGCTACAGGAGTCCATCTGCACTAAACAATGCAGTAAAGGCTGAGCTCTAGCTGACAGTACTATAGCTGTGGGTGCTTGCTTGTAACAGGCAAGATAAACGCTCCTTCTCGTACCCTCCATTCTGGTAGTCAAGGTCTCCTGTCCCAGCCGAGGATTTCCACCACTCTGTCCCGAATTCATCCCTTCTCACTTGCTGCCCCTCACTCCTGGAACCTTCTTCCCCCACATATACGCCTCATCACTTCTCTAACCAGGTTCAAAAGTAAGTTAAAGACTATATTGTTTTGGGAAGCGTTCCCAGGATTGTGCCATCTGCCCCAGATCCCTCCTCTTAACTATGTATTAAGAACCCGTGCCCTCCCTCCAGTCCATCTGCCTTGGTCCTGGCCCCAGAGCGAGAGAAGAACCACTGGACCTCATCCCCCTCCCACCACCTTCCCCTTTTCCTTTTATGTTGTCTTTTAGACTGTAAACCTGAGGGCAGGGATCTGTCTAACTATAAGATTGTATGTACAGAACTGTGTAAACTTACAGTGCTATAATAATAATAATAATAATAATCACCATCATCATCATCATCATCATCATCAGCTGCCTCCAGAAACCCTTGATGACCTTGCATGAACAGCAAAACAGGGAGAAATGGGTAGAGCAGACTAGTCTGCCTTACCAAGTACTCTTAGCAAGTTTTTTAAAAGCCTAGATACGGAAGTCTGGCCACCAAAATGGAAATACAGTCGGCCCTTCCCTTACACAGATCCATTCTGGACCACTACCACCACCTGCATAAGGGAGATACCATATATGCTCGAGCCCCATTGAAAACATTGAAATAAACCACTTCACTAAACTGGACAAAGATGATAACAGATATGGACTAAGATGACACCAGTACTTTTCATGTTTTCTACCCTCCATGCCTAGCATCCCACTTAAATCATGTCACCAGACAGTGTTCTTTCTTTGCTCCTTTTCTAACCACTGAAAAAGATCACAATCTTTGGATTTCACACATCTCATTTGATGTACTGTCAAACCTTAAAATTGATCAGTATAGTACAATGTGCTCTTGGTATCTGGTCAGGTTTGATTTCAGGACCCCATGTGGATAACAAAATCTGTGGATGCTCAGGTCCCATTATACACAATGCAGTAGTAAAGTGGTGTCCCTTGAATAAAATGGTAAAATCAAGGATTGCTTTCTAGCTTCATTTTTTTTTTTGGGGGGGGGGGTATTTTCAATCATTGGGTAGTTGAATCCGTGGATGCAGATTCCATGAATATGGAGGGCCAATTCTACTGTCAATTGCACCAAGCACCAAAGTTTTCCAAAACCTTAGGTCTAAAGAAAGTCTTTTGCACTGCAGAGTTCCAGCACTGACCAACAACTCAAAAGCCGCAGTGAGACCAGAGTAGTAACTTTAAAATGCTAATACATTCATCCCTAACAATGGGCAGAGATCAAAGTGCCATTGAACTCAAATCTCCTTGTCATACATGGGAGAAGAGCAGAACTGTGCATCTCTGCAGTCATGAAAATGTGAGTTGCATATTCAGTGAAGGCTTGTCCATTTTTTTTAACTTAAAAATGTACAGGAAATAGCTAACAAGCCGAAATATGGGAAAGCAGCACAGTATGCAAGATCAGAACACATCCTGAGGTGATGTCTTGCATATGAACAGGAGAGGAAAAATCTCCTATTACATGTTACAGATGTGTGTCTCTTTATTTTAGTATATGCTGCTTTGACAGTCATTAAAAATAGTGATGATTATGCCCAATTGTAACTCAGTTTTTTAGGGGTTTTCCCCCTCATTCTTCCTTTACTGCTCTCTTTTCTTGCCTTCCCCCCTTCTCCTTAAATTTAACACTAAGGGAACAAAATGGCCATAAAGTGTACAGTAGTTGAGTCCTGGATTTGTATTTTTTAGCCTGAAAGGCATGATGCCATTTTAAAAACTGATCAGTGGGCTATACCAAGAAGAAGGAAATGTGTTTTACCCTAGTAGTCACTACACTTATCATATACATGAAATAGTTATGACAGCTTCATTGTGTTTTAATGAAGCACTAGAGAACCCCTCTGGCTGAGAATTCTAAATGCTCCTCCCTAATCTGTAAATCCCAGAATTCCATAGGATATTCCCATGGCAGTCAAAGTGGAATCATAGAGCTATGATAGTTTAGTAGGGAGTACCATCTGTATATGCCTTGTGATGTAAGACTCAAACTATTAACAGGCCATGCTACGAATAAGTCCAGGGATGATGTCCTTGACCAGCAGTCAAAAATAGCACTGAGGCACCATAACGACACTGGAACTCACCCCAACGCTTTTATCCATTTTCCCGGTTCTTGCAGACTGATAACTGCTTAGCAGATATAAGGCTTTAATTTTCATATGATTTTGCTATCCACTGTTATCCTACAGCAGCACTGTGTGTACTTCCTTCAATACCAATACTAATTTGCATACCCAAAATTTCCAAAAGCAAACATGAAGAATATATTGGGCAAGATTCAAGACAGAACTCCAAACCCCCTGAGCTCCTCACTTACTATCATGAAATTGCACGTACCATTTTACCAGAGCCATGTAATGGCCAAGAGAGGCTAGGTGTAGGTTACCAGCCAGCAAAAGTTAGGGGGCCCATGAGAATGCCTGTCTCTTTGTGCATCCATCTGCAGGAACAGAATCAGAGATGTTTGGCTGCCTCTCGCCGTCCTTCCCTGGCCACTGCATGACAACTGGGTGTAATCCAGCTGCAGGATGGTGAGTTGGGGGAGGCAGGAATTACTGCAAACGGAGGGACTGAATACCTTCATCTGCAAGAATCAATAACGAATATTTAGAAGGGTAATTTTTCATTATACCTACTTATGACACTAAGTGGATTCCAGGTATCCGTTACTAGCTTGAATTAGCTGTTCATTTCATGAAGCTAGTGAGAGGTATCTTTTCCCTAATACTTTCTGAAGAAATATTGTTTGATTCTAAAAGAAATCAAATTCTTTTCCTACTGAGAAAGCTCAGATGTAATTTTGTGTTTTGACATTATTATACTTGAAAAACACTCTTTGAACAATAAGACCATTACAGTATTCTGACTCTTCCTCCAAGCTATCACTGTCGAAATCTTAAAGATATCAAATACTGTTTTTCCAAGAGGGCTGCTGTCCTTACAAGCCTGCTTAGCTATTCCTCACCACCACTTTGGCTTTTTCTTACTCAGCTGCAGGGCAAGATACAGAACATCTATACTATGGAAAAACATGTGTCTTCTAAATGAAACAAATTTTTATATTTAAAAATTGAAATAGAATATTTGTTACAAATATACTAGCCATGCTAGCTGGGGGAGCCAGGGAAGAATAATCCAAAAATACTTTCCCAAGCTTTGTTCATATCAATCTGCATGTTGGAAACAAGGCAATGAATGACCAAAGAGGAAAATCAAATGGTAGAGGATTGTCAAATGCTTGTAACATACACTATCCCCAGTACAAGTTCTAGGAGAAAACTGTCTGTGGAGTGTAACATAATGTTTCTCTGTAAATCAAGGTAATGGAATCTCTTACTGCATTATTATGGCCTCCATGGAGGATTCATAGCAAGCCATAGATGAGACCTGCACAGAATAAGCATGAAATATCTACATCCTGCATCAGTGTAGGGTAAGTTCACTCCAGCATCCACCCTTACAAGCTCAAATACCTGAGAAAATTTAACCTGGAGTTTTCAGTTTTTTGTTTGTTTTTGGGGAGAGGTTCTGGGGTTTTGTGCACTGGGGTTTAAATTAAGTGATCACTATACCTGAAGGTCTACAGGAGGGACTGGTAACTTTCCAGTTAGACTACTGCAACGCACTCTATATGGAGCACCCTTGAAGACAACTCAGAAACTGCAGTTAATGTAAAATGCAGCAGCAAAATCACTGACCAGAACATCATACATAACCCATGTAACACTAGTTTTAAAGGAACTTCTGTGGTTGTCAATACACTTATGAACTCAATTTGAAGTGATGGCAAAGCCCTAAATGGTTTAAGACCTCAAAACTTGAAGGAGTCACTCTGCCTATAGATGCCTGCCCAAGGTTTTAGGTCTGCTAGGGGCAGCTACCTCTGGGTCCCACCAGGCAGAGCAATATATAATAGGAGGACATTGAAGAGGACTCTCTTTGCTGTGTCACCCCAATGCTATGGAAAAACTGCACTTTGTCGTGACACCAGAACTATCTGGCAGAGAAAGGCAAACAGTTCATAAAACTACAGTTTCAAGAATTCCATACCACTGAGCCATGTCAAACTGGAATATTTCTGCAATGCAGATGCAGCCCCAAATTAATGCCAATGTTGCTTTCATTCCTGCACCAAGTGAAAACATGAGTTTTTACCAAAGCCACAGGTATTCATTGCCTACAAATCTGAAAAAATTGGTAAAATATTTAAAACTATTTTAACGTGTTCAAATCAGCCTTCCTTTAACTTGTAAAATTGTTCAACATGTTTTTATCCTTTTAAAATAATTTTTTAATCTTACATTAAATTGGTTAAGTTGATTTTTACTGCATGTTCTCCTGAGTTAATTAGACAGTGGCATGCAAATGTTTAAATAAATATATACGACAGTCAATTCAGCAATTTGTGGCAAATATTTGGCTATTTTTAAGGCGAATACTTTGGTGAGTTCAAAGGCTTTGTTGGGCTGAGAAGCACAAAAATGCGGCTCAACTCCTCACAGGCTATCTTTCTTATCCCTGGTATAGAGGTCACCTGTACTGATGAAAGCACAGATCTTCTGGGTGTTTAACGTAAGATATATTTTTAACACTTTCTGGTAACCTCTACAGCAGTTTTATCTTCTAGTCAGTCATAACATCCAGAGCACATTTAAGCAAACAAGCAAACAAAAAACACAGCATTATATTACTACTAATAAAGCAAAAATGTAAAATTACAAATCAAATACCCCAAGTCATTAGATAGTAAAAAAACAAAAAACCCTTCTTGAGGATTAATGTTTGGTCCTGATTGTTCTTAAGGAGATAAGTTGTGTCATTCTAGTTAAAGACATTCCAGAGAGGAGACAAAACTATGTAAAAAGTTATTACCCTTTTGAGAGGTGCTGTTGTCCAGAAAAAATTAAGACTACAGGGAATCCTTCAACAGAGCCTCTCAGAGAGATTGCACTGTACTAGATTTCAAAGAGGTAGCTGTGCTAGTCTGTTTAAGCATAAAAATAAAAGTGGAGAGAGGTGTTATTTCATACAACTATGCGGGATGAACAGCTAAGTTAGAATGCCTCCCAACAAATGGAATCCAGCAATCAAAGACCTCAGAAAGGTGAAAAGGGGAGGCTGAGGAAGGAGAAATAAAAGGAGAGGTTTCACAGTTTAACTGAGAGATGAGTTTTGGGAGCTTAGGTTCAGCAGGAGTCATGGTCAGGAAATATAAATGAAGTACTGTAATAAAAAGGTGAGAGTTCAGGAAGAACTGGCAATTGATGCAACTGTAATTAGAGTTGCCAGATTAAATCTGAAGAGAGCTCCTGTTTCTTTAATAGCAGACGGAATTCCAGCAGGTGAGGCCTGTCATGCAACCAGGTAACAACAAGATTGGCTGTCATGCAAACCTTGTTGAAATTCCCTAATCTGCACAACCAGGTGCAGGAGCCCTCTTCAGGTTTCACTCTGGCAACCTAATTGTTATATTGACAGTAGTGAGCCAGAATTTATGCTTACTGTTATAAAGAAACTTTCTAGTGAATAAATTGTTCTTTGTTGTTGTTTTAATTAATGCCTCGGCTGTTTATTCAGAGGAATGTCAGAGTTTCAGCATAAAAAAAGAATGCTGGAGAACACACATGCCTCGCCATATTGGAAACCACCGTGTACAAACTCTACAGAGAAATCCAAGGAAAGGTTGAGGGTAAAGGAGGTTAACAAGAGTCCAGAGTTAAATTCTGGGGGACCTGGAAGGGGCATAAGTGTCCCATATTTTAAGTCTTAAAACTAACATTTGAAATGGACTTTAGAATTCATTAGTGATCATACAGTGGTTTGAGAACTGGAGTTCTATGTCTCTGTGGCTAGAATAAGTTAATTTAACCCCAGTTTTCTAGATAGGTTCTGAAGATAATAATAATAATAATAATAATAATAATAATAATAATAATGTTTATTTATAATCCGCTCCTCTAGCAAAGTAATTGGAGCAAGGTACAACAAGGTTAAAAAATACAGACTAAAACAACTATCATGCACCTTCCCGACACCCCCCTTAAAATTAGATTAAGCCAGCAAATATTAAAATCGACAACAGTTAAAAACAAAGTGCAATCTCATGAACAATTCTTGTGCAAATAAGCAATAGATGAAATCAAGAAGTTAAATAAAGGGGACAACTGAGGTTATCTACCCAATTTCCATTTCTGAGACGGGAATTGATGATTTTTTTCAGGGGATTTCATAAACAGGACTTGCAACATAATGCTCCAATATACTGGACAGTTTTCCAACTCAGGTGTTCTAGCCATCCGTGCCTTTGCTAAGTTGTTACTACTGCTACTATTACTACTACTACCTACTACTATTAATTTCCTACCAATTTCTTCCTGTGGGTCAAGGCAGGGAAGAACAACAAATTGTGCATTGTTACTTTTAAAGCCATACATGGTTTGTGTCCAGATTATCTGAAGGACTTCCTTCTTTCATATACACCACCCACTACACTCAGATTCTCTGTGGGATGTTTCATTCAGTCAAAACTAAGCTGAAAATTCTTATCCATAGGACATTTTCTTCAGCTGCCCCGAGGTTGGGGACTGCAATAAGCATCAATCTCTTCTAGCAGGCCTACCGAATGTATTTTTAAATCAGTGATTTTAAAGTATCTATTGATGGTTTTAATGTGTATTGGCTTTGTACGCATTTTTTAAACTTGTGTTATGTATTTATTTTGTATCTTTCCAGGCTTCCATTGGCAGCCAGTGGAGGGATTTTAATATTGGAAAGGGTACAAGGAGTTCACTTCACTCTTCCCTATCTACCTTTTTTTTCTCTTCAGATGACCCTTATTAGGGGAGGAATCACAATTCTTGTGGTAAAACATATGCTTTCCCGTGGGAAGTCTAACCCCCAGTATCTCCAAGTAGGGCTGGAAGAACTCTAGCATGAAACTGTGGAGGATGCTATCTGTCAGTGTCAATAATCCTGTATCAGATATATCAGTGTTGATATAAAATAAGTTCCTATACTGCTAAATTTATGGGATCTTGAGGGTGAGCGTAACACTAACTAAAGGGTACAAGCAGTTCACTTCACTCTTCTCTATCTACCTTTCTATATTTTTGGCAGAAGGGAGAAGGAAAATGATCCCTTTGAGTGTTTTTTTTTTAATTTGTACTTTTGCAGGAAATGTCAGAGTTTAGAGACTTAGTTTAGAACCCACAAAACATACAAGGAACCCTCATATATGCTGTATAAGTATATTAAAAGTGGTTCTTAACCTGTGGTCCATGAACTGCCCGAGGGCCATAATGTTCTCACAGGCTCAGTGAGGGCTTGAAAGCTGCTCAGCCCACTCCTCCCCACCGTGGAATAGCCACATGGCATCACATCAGCCAAGGCAAAGACAGGCAGTCTGGCTGATTGTGTCTGTGTGCTGATGTTCAACACATTCCACCTGCAAACTGGGAGGAAGAAGCAAGGTAAAAGTCTTCCCTTTCCTTCCAGTGCCTCTCAGGGAAGGTTTTTGGATAGTGCATTATTATTATTAGTAAGTCTTGGAGGTCTGCAGCAACAAAATATATTTAAAAGGAGTTCTAGGTTAAGAGAAGGTTAAGACACACTGGTGTATGGTATATAAATATACACAAAAAATTTTCCTAATGTGTTTTTTTAAAACAATAAAAAGCAATGTGAAAAAGAACTGCTAATGCCAACATCTCTTAATCTACAGTGCAGTGAGAAGCACAAAGACCTAGCACAGCTGTTGTTGTTGAAAATTAATCAAGTGCTATACAGCAAGATTCACTATGATCTGCCATATAACTGTTGTAACTTACTGAAAAAGCAAAAAGGAAAGCAAGATGTGCTCCCGTTCTGAAAGAAAAACACAGACACACAAAGAGAACCCCCCAATGAACTTAATATTAAAAATGTAAGTAAATAACAATGTATGTTGGAAAGACTCAGCAAATAATGACTGATATGAAGAAAATATAAATGTTAACGGTTGGAAGATGGCAATTGACATTTTGAAAAACAACTCTCACGCAGCATAGCACAGTCAGCTTGTAATTTCATATCGTATTAATCATGAAAAATTAGAAAACATTTACATTCATATATTTGTTCACCATTGATGAAGATACCATGGATAAGTACAGTGGGCCTTCCCTTTATGCAGGGGATCCATTCCGGATCCCCCCGCGTAAGGGGAATTCCATGTATGCTTGAGCCCCATTGAAATGAATGGGGCTCATGCGCGTGACCGCACGGTGGTATGTGCAACGCTACCCCTTCCGGCGTGCACGAGCTTTCCTTCCCTCTTCTTCCATTGTGTTTATGAAAACCTTCACTCTGACATCATGTTTTTACTGCATTGACATTTGATATTTTGATATATACACTGTATATCCTGCAGCAAGCATATTTGGGAAGGAACAAAATCAAGTGCAGAACTCTTTGCTTTCTTTAGATGCCAGCACCTAACCAGAAAACCTCTTAAGCTACAGACAATACGTTGTATATACCCATGAATACCTTTTACATTCCTCGGAACAGCATCCCAGCACTACCCTCAACACACACACCCAATGCACAAACACACAAACACTTACATTAAAAATTGCTACTCCTGTGGGATCCCTGAGGAACTCAGCATGTGCACACAAATTTTCTGCTTGGAAAAGAAAAAGGTAAACAGTTCCACCAGTCACATAAAATTCTATGGTTTGTAACCTACATCTCTTTTTCAATATTAAGGAGTGCCACACACTGGTGTGTGAATAAAATGGCAGTAATCCAGACAGTGCACATTTGCTCAGCATGAAATTTCTATTAGTACCAGATGTTTATAGTATGGATTTGATACTTTTTGATACCTGGAAACTGAATGGGGTAACTTAAGGAGACTACAAATAACTAAGAGAGAATTGTAGGTTCAGCTTTACCTATGATACAGGTTAACAGTTTTAGGTATAATAGCCAATTAGAATTCCTGGGGATTAATTACTGGAAAGTGAAAAAAGTTTTTTTAAAAAACCCTGCTATTGCCTTAAGAAAATATAGGCTACTAATAATGTTGTAGCGTATGATACAAGAACATCCTTTTCTTATTCTATTCTTTCTTATTTTCTTTTCTGAGGAAAAGGATCTGGGAACACTAAATAAAATGTATGTGTAAATATTTTACTTGAATGCACTACTCACTGTCATATTATTTTCTGGGTCACTAATTTATATTCCTTAGTTGCTCAACCTTGTTTATCACAAGATAATATGTGACAATTGCTAACCATACATGCATTCTTGCTTTAAACATTCATAAAGATTTAAAACTGGATGTTTATAGAACTACACACATACTCAAATCAAATTTTAAAAATATCTGAAAAAGCTATAATCCAGATGTAAAATTATAATGGCCTGATCTAGATTGGCAAAAAGAAGTGTGTTCATGGCTGCATGAAAGTCTAGCCTTTAGATGAGAAAAAGGGAAAGTGTGCCATGAAAATGCTTTTTTTGCGTTTTAGGGGAGAAGAAGCGCCTTTAAAAAGGTGCTGGTTTTCCCAGCTTCTTTTTTAAAAACTGCGGAACAGCGCAGCTCCATCTAAAGGCTGTGGTGCAGCTGCTAAGCATTAAGGAAAAGGCAACTTCATGTCACACTTTCCTGCCAATCTAGAAAGCCCCAATGAGACTAACTGATAGTGAGGATGGGTTGTTAGAGACAGAAAAGGCCTTAGCAGTTTCACCTCCACTGGATAAGTGAGAAAGAAAACAATACATATCCCATGCTCCACCAACAGTTATTGTTTTACTTTTCTAAATGATAAGAATTTTTTGCTCAGGAAGGAGGCAGGACAGAATGGTTAATGGTCAGGGAGAACCTCAAATTTTGCCAGACCCCAAAATGTAAGGTCTATGAGGTCAAAATGAGTGAACCAACTTGGAGAAACACATATTTTTAGTTCAAGCAAGTATGAATTCACCTCACTTATTAGTCAAAATTTGTGGAACAAGGACCCCACATTGGCTTTAGGATCTGCATTCTTTATAGACCTATGTGCAAAGTAAGGAGGCTAGTGGAGAGTAATTCCTACTTGGTATGGATGGCAAAGGCAGGGAGCCTTTCATTGATTAAAAAACAACAACAAGTGGTATCTCCACACTGACTTCGTTCAGATTCCATTGACCCAGTATAAACAGAACCCTGAAATAATGGGTGCAGAGAAAACAGGAAGTTGTGGGAAAAAACAGCCAATATACAGGACTAGCTGAAAGCACTGAAGGTCAAAAGGAACAGAAGACAGTGACAAAAGAGGCTAGCATGTTGGGCAGGTAGGAAGCAATGGGATGATAATACCACTGATTATATAATATGCATGGCCAGTCAGTCACTGACTGGAGTTGTTGCTGCATTAAAACGGAGGTCTTATATTTACTTACTACCAATTACAATCTTTAGCATGCCCAAAACTTACTTTCCCACACATCAGGGACAAGCTCACAGTTGGCAGTACAGGAAAGACTAAAGAAACCTTATCTAACTTCAGATTTTAAAAGCTTCCCAGGAGCTGATACTCAGAAATGGGAGAAATTGCTTATTAGAGGACATAAAGCGATGTCAAAATCCACATTAACCACAAGGGAAGGCTCTACAGGATACCTTTTCCTATATCTTTCTTAGATCAAGGAAAATTAATGTCAGGTCCAGATATTTTATTCTGTTATCAGATCCTTCTGACCAGATGAGGGAACTCTGTTTGATCCGTTTGTGGCTTGCCTCTGTAAGTGATATGGAACTTTGAGGCACACAGTGATGGCTCATGACTACAGTGGACTCTTCCCATCTGAAGGGTTCTGCTCCATCCCCTGCAGATGGCAAAAAATGTGGACAGTTGCACCCCATATTATTCAACAGTGGTGATGTGTGCATGGATGTATCAGCTTGCCTATACAGTGGAAGGATTCACTCTACTAAGTATGGCAAAACTGAAAGTAGAGTCACTAGAGGAAAAGCCATGTACAGTTGGCCCTCTGTATCCACAGGCTTTTTTATCCATAGATTCAACCATCCATGGCCTGAAAATATTGAAAAAAATAAATTTCAAAAGCAAACCCCGTTTTTGCCATTCCATATAAGGAACACCATCTTACTATGCCACTGTGTTTAATGGGACTTGATCATCCACAGATTTTTATATCCACATGGGGTCATGAAACTAAACCTCAGTGATATCAAGGGCCCACTATAGTTGTTGTTGGTTTTGTTTGTGTCATCATTATTATGTACCTTCACATCAACTCCAAGTCCAACATAGGGTCTTCTTGACAAGATTTCTTCTGAGGAGAGACAGTCCTGCCTGGCTCGTAGATAACAACAACCAGACAAGAGGAGTTTGCTGGGTTGCTTTCAGATGATGCACTCCACCCCCGCCCCCAGCAGCAGCATGCGCCCAATGGAAAACCATCCAGAGTGATCATCCAAGATCAGGCCACCAGAGAGGGGGCTATGGAGCAGATAATCAAAAAGCAGGCTGGCCTCTACATGCTTCAAGCCGAAAGGAATTTGAAGAAACTGTGTAGGGGCCATTTCAAATAACTTTATCTTCCTCCTGTTTTCTCAGAGCTGGGTGGGTTGACTGAAGACTGGAGGAGTTTGTTGGGTTATTTTTTTGGCAATGCACTCCCTCACTCCCTCCTCTCAGTAACATGGGCTCCTTGGAAAACCATCAAGAGCAATCACCAAATGGGCTCCCAGAGGAGAGTGGGGGAGAGGATCATCAAAAAGCAACCCAGGAAACTCCCTTGGCCCTCCATAACAAGAGGGGTGTAGGGACGTTTCAAGCAGTTTCATCTTCCTTCTTTTCCCCTACAGCTGGGGAGGCTGGCCTGTACATACCTCAGACTGGGAAGAATTTGCTGAATTGCTTTTCAATTATCAATTTTCTCAATCCTACCCCTGCAGCCCAATCTTGGCTTGGCACCTTTTTTCCCCTTAGCTTGCTGAGTAAGCAGCATGTAAACACCTGAGTGGTCCAAAGTCATTCTAATAGGGATTTATAAGCCTCACCTTGCATTCCTAGCCTCTCTCAGTCTCATGAAGTTTGCAGAAAGACCAGAAACTTGAGGCAAGATGTTTACACTTTTCTTCAACTGTTCAATTTTAAGTGAAACTACAAATTAAAATGCAGTTGACCCTCTGTTTTTTGTGGACTTGAAGTCCACATCTCTCTCTCATTTGCGGGTGGCAAATGGAGGGGAACAAAATGAGGTGTGCACCCATGGTGCATGCACTACCATTCAAGCCAACAGGACTTGAATATAGGCAAATTTCCATTTGTGTGGGGAGGGGGTGGCCAGAACGGATCCCACACGAAACAGAGGGGCAACATCTCTGAAATTAACCTTTTATTTGGCCGCTTGACAGGAATATGTATACTGGCCCATTTAGGAAAACCTACATACTATGTTTAAAAGCATAAAGAACAAGCTGAGGAAAGAATATGTAAACATAAATTTAAAAGAGCTAGTAGAAAAATGAATTCTGTTACCTTGCAAATAAACCTAGCCCCAATCAGCCCAGTTTTTCAGCTCTTACTTTAAATGCATTGATTCCTGATCACAGACAGTTCAAAGTGTGTTTTTTGACACTTGATTCAGTTTGAGGTAAAAATGTGAAGTTTGAGGTGGAAGGATTTCAATGCAATACTGAAATAGCTGTCCAATATTGTAATAATGGGTGTTTGTAGAAACAGGTGACACAAAACTTCTATTGAGTGCGTAGTTCTTACAAATGTAGCCTATGAAGCAATGGTGGTTCACTGAAGCAAGAACTAGCCTGGAAGCTAGAAATTTTGTCCCTACTCTAAACTTCTATTCATTTAGCCATTCTCCTTTGGATGAACATGGAAAGCTAAATAGGGAGACTCAAATGATTCTAGCGTCTTTTGTAAAATAAGGAGAACTTAGGAGAACTCTGCTCACTCAAACCACGGTATTTTAAAACTACAAGATGCAATATTCTTGTCCCATACAGGTTTTACTTGGCCTTGCCTCTCTTGATGCCCCAACCTTCTATTTGAAAAAACAGAGACACACATACGAACAGGAAAAGTACCTCCTACCACAACTCTCTCAGACATTCCCTACCCCACTACTTCTGTGACCCTGACCCACAAAAGCTAATATTCCCTTACAAGACTATTGCTGTTCTCCCTCAATGTGTAGTCCAAAAGAAACAAAACATGAAATACAAAAATATATATTCACTCCTACATGGCTGCCGGCTGCAACTGTGTCCCCCACAAAAAAAACTGCTTGTGACCCAATGAATATGAGACTGGTACAGCAAGACAAAAATGCCCAGTAATTGATTGCTCCTCTGAACAGCCACTGGTTCCCAAATAAATCAAAACAAAACAGAACAAAAACAAAAACAGATATTCTTGAAGGCATTTCCCCCTCTGCATGCAACCTAAACTCCACAATAGAATAACATAAACGTTTGTTTCTCTCATCAGAGTGGAGTTGCAAAAAAGACCTTTGTAAACATCAGCACAAAACTAAAACTAGAGCAGCAGCCTGTTGCTACTCTGCCTCTCACAACTATTTCTTTATGAGCAGACAGACCAGTTCATGAAGTGCAGTTTGCCTGTACATACGGGACACCACCCCTTTTCTAGCTGGATCGGGGCTGTGTCAACTTCACACCATGGCCCAGATCTGGCCTTTCGAGGGTACAAAAAGGAGCTGCAAAAAACAGCTGCTTTTTCGCCCTCTAAAGGGTGCCTTAGCTGTGTTGCCGTGGTTATATGGTGCTACTTTGTGCTGCTTTGGAGGAGCGCCATATAGCCATGTGCCGCATGGTGTCTCACAAAGACTGAGAGACAGAGTAAGGTCAGATCCACACTAGCAAAATAATTCAGCTCCACTGTGCATTATCCTGTAATGGTTTGACTCCCTTTAGCATCACATATAACTGCTACAATCTGCACCAGTTAAATGTGATGCTAAAATACACCAATCTGTAGTTGCTACTGCTACTCACAGCCACCACCACCCAACTCACTTCGGGGGGAAAGAGTGTCCCACCAGTTCCATGTGATTAGGTTATTTTTAGTCACACTAAGGTGCTGGCTCCACTTTGTTTTTCATTTCCCTGCATACATGATATCTATCGACCAATAACCCTTTCTTGTTTTTCTATCAATCGTGTTTACAATGCACCTTGAACTCTTCACTGGATGGCTCCACCATTCAATCTCCTTCCCCTATTCATGCCCTAGTGCATAAGCCAGGGAACTTTAAATGTTTTCTGACGCAGGCAGCCACAGGGAGAAAGAGAGAGAAAAACTACTGTGTTTCTCCCCTTGCTTGCATTTCTAATCTGAATCAATTAAATTAAGATCAGTATCTACAGAACAAGCTCCTTCTTCTGGTGTAATATTTGGCTGGTGCTACTTCTCCCCTTCCCTTTCAAAGAACTTCCAATGACCAGGATTTATAGAAGCATGCAAAACAACCTCTGGGCTTTGATGTGAGATGGAAACAAACAATTCCTTGAGTTTCCCTCCCAATTACACCATCAGTGAAGGAAACTTTCCTCATGAGAAGGGGTCACTGTCAGGGCAGGCACAAATCATATCATATCATATCATATCGGAACACCACTCCTCTGAACAGTGATGCCATACACTGAATGCTAAAAATAAAATGGCAACAACATGCTTGTCAGATACTTGCCACCCACCAATCTGTTGCACCTCCCCGAACTATACCCCACCCCCTGGTGACACACTGATCCAGCAGGACACACACTATGGAAAAGCAGGGAATGCTTTATGAGTTTTCTAAATCGCATTAACACCTGAAAGTAGCATTTTCACTGTGAAAGAAATAGCAATACTTTATGTGTTCTAACAGCACAGAAATTGATGCTGAGGGGAGGCTGGTGCCCCATACCCTAATGGGCTAGCCCTCACTGGTAGCATGCAGCTGTAAAATATTGGAGGACAAAAAAGGGAACCTATAGTAGAATGCGCAACACCTTCCATGTGACAGCAACATAGTGCAACTACTGTCTCCAAGAGCTGTAGCTCAATAAACTGAAAAGACATCTCCCTAAACAACTGCTCAGTTAAAGAACTCGTATTGAGTACTCCAAATGCTTAGGTCTCATTGGCAAACCTTATCATAATGGACAGACATATTGAATAACTGGGTAGGGAAATTATGTGAAGAACAGGCAGCACTGGCTTAAATCTTGTCCCAACAAGCACAGATCCATTGAATCAATGTGATTTTCATAAATGTGGATTTACCATTTAGCAACAGATTAAATGTGGCTGTTCTGCCTGGAGCTAACCTATGGATTTAGGCCCCTGTCAGAATGGCCAATGTCAAACATTTGAGAAAAGGAATGAAAAAGAGAGGAAAAAAGTATGTATTAAAGAGAAAGAATAAGAACACATAGATGAAATGTGAATAAGGGTGGGGACTTGAATGTAGTGATGTCTGGAAATTTTTTGTTAAAACAGAGTGTAGAGAGATCTTGTATCATCTCAGAGACTAAGGGGGATACAGACGGGCACTTTGTGCCATCTTGCTGCCAAACTAGGGCCAGATGGGGGCTGGGCATTTGCATCCCCAGAAACCCTAGTCTGTGGCCGCACCACCATCATGGCTCACCCCATCCATACAGGGAGTGCCACGATGATGCATGCACAATGCAGCCTCCAAATGGAGGTGCATTGCATGCATATCATCAGGGTGCACGAGCGCGCCAATTGCACACCTTTTTGGAAGCTGCCAAAAGCAGGTTCTTTTGTCCAGTGCGTGAGGCTGCTGCAGCACTGGCCCGGGGCAAAGACAGGTGACACAAAGTGCCTGTCTGCCGAGACCCTAACTAAAGAAAAATGTTGGCCGCATAAGTTTTTATAGACTTAAATCTACTTCCTCAGAGGTTTCTGAAAGACATCTTTCTCATTTCCAAGGCTGTCAATTAAACTCTCTGAGTATGATGAAGCTGGTAGGGCACTACAGTTTTATGTTCTATTATTTTTAATTTTTTCTTGTGTGTATATACACAGAGAGAGAAGGGAGGGGGAGGTCCCCAAAGATTTACCCCAAGACATCAAGCTTATTTTGTGAGGTCTTTATGTACTAAACAAATAATAGAAACAATTATTATTTTAAATTAAAACTTCTCTGAAAATTTAAGAGGGTCTCCCAAGTGTACTTTGTAATAATTGTTGAAATCTCCATGACTTTTTCATTAACTTAACTTACACTGTTACAAAATAAAGAATGTTTTTTCTATCTTTTATCAAGTACATGTCTTACATTCATTTCAACAAGTTAAACAAAAGGTTCCCTATTCAGTCTTCCTAATGCATCCATGATAAGAACCAGCATGGTTTAGAGGTTCAGTGGGTCTGAATCTTTACTCAACTATGGAAACCCATTGTGTGACCTTGGACAATTCATACTCTCTTAGCCTCAGAGGAAGGCAAAGGCAAACTCGCTCTGAACAAATTCATCCAAGAAAATATGGTTCACCTTAGTGTAGCCATAAGTTGGAAACAACTTGAAGGCACACCACCAACACAAGAGTACAATCATAGTTTTATCTCACTCATATCTCACATTCAACTCCTCTTCTCTACTTTTAGATTTTTCTGAGTTTTTGATATCTTTGAGTGTGAGTGTGTTTTTGTACAATGCCAGTAATATCCTTCTCTTCAGCATTTTTTCCTAATTGCCTTGTCTCTCTTTGAACATGGGAGATGACCAAAGCTACACATAATAACATAAACAGATGCATGGATCCTGTAGACATGCTGCAACATCTGTATTCTTTCCCATTCATTTTAACAATTTTTTATTAGCTACAGTTACAGAACATTAAACAGCTGATAATTTCTGGGCACTTTCATACTACAATGAACAAATACAGCACTATGATTCCACTTTTAACTGTCATGGCAATATGCTATATAATTCTAAAATTTGCAATTTAGGGAAGAGTATTTAAAATTCTCAACCACAGAGCTCCAGGCTCACCAAAAATACTCTTTCCAAATTGTGAATTCAAAATATGTCCTGTTTGTATGCACATTTTCCCAAGCTCCCCCAAGTACACATCACTTCACGCTTAATAATCACTTCTTCCATTATGTGAACTATAATCTCAATGTTATAAAATTTTTCACTGGCATTTCAACAATTAGCTTTTGAATAGACTATCTTAAATAGTTTTCCATTATGTGTAAATGTTACTACTGAAAAGAAGGTGAGAAATGTATTGTACAATTCATATGCTTTGACCAATAAGACCGTAGAAGGGATATGCCACAATTACACATACAACTAAAACTTTAGATGGATGGCAGGTTAGCAGAATAATATCATTGATTTTACCTTTTCTTATTCAAATACAGATGCAATCACTGTAAATCACAGAATTTGGAATGCCACCTCTTGCTTCTATTTTATGGTTGCCTCAATCTAAAAATACTCATAGAAGTAGCAAGGATACATCAATGGGACTATTTAGACAGACAGTGATAAAAGCTACAGAGAAATATGATGAGTTTAAGCCCATTAAAGTGCAAGCAGAGAATGGGGAACTGACAGAAGAGAAAACAAAGCAGGAGGGGAGAGGGAACAATTTGATGTTAAACATTTATCTGACTATAGAGGAAATAATCCCATTGGCTCTGAAAGTATGTTCTTCATATGCACTGCCCACAGAGAAGCTCCTACCTGTTGTTTTGTTTTGTTTTTGGCTACTTTTCATATAAAAGCGATCACCAAGACGACAATCCTACAGACTAAAAACTTGTACCCCACAGTGTTTTGGCTAGTCGTGTGGGGAAGAAAGAAAGGACAAATACTTTAAAAGGGACACATAGCCCTGCATACAAACTAGCTATGCAGCAAAGCCCAGATCCTGGAAACATTATCTTTTTGAGCTAGCAGTCATCATGTACACTAGTAATGCTAGCTATAAGGCTGGAGGAGTAGCAGTCCCCACAAATTAACTTTCTTAGGTCCGATTACAAGCTGGATGCCAGGACCATGCTTTGCTAAATTTCTAAAGCTATCTGATTATCCTCTATTCCAGAGCATGGAAATTACTTAGTTATTTGGAAATAATTTATGTGCAACAAAATTACCATTCAAGAGCAACATAACTAAAACTGAACAAATTTTTATGCCACTGTCTTAACAGGGACAGTTTGTTATTTTTTAGTTTGTTATTTTTAAGTAACAAATTAATGGAAAAGTAGCAAGCAGTGCAACAAGAAACATAGAGTCATGTTTAAACAAGCTAATAAATAACAGCAATGGCATTTTTTTTAAAGCAATGGGAATTACTTTTAAAAATAACCATGCACTTTCACAGCAAAAGATGCCATGAGAGGGAATGGAGAGCATTTACAGATTTCTTAACTTTGAAGCCAAGCCCACCACTCAAAAAGTAGGGTTGTTTTTAAGCATGAAAAATATGTAATCCTAATGTTGTGAAATAAAACAAAGGCATCTTACCTTGAAGCATCAAAGCTGTCATATGATCCAACAGTATAGTGTCTAAACAATTTCTTTGTTCTATCAGCTCGAGTTTCTGTTCAAAATGAAGAAAGAATATATTTAATAAGGGTTTTCTGTGTCTAGGAAAATAATCATGTACTCTTGTATAAATTGCAGATACAGGGAGACATGATTGATATTACCAGTCTTGTTGCTCTAATATTTATCACCATTAGCTGAGGTTAATAAGGAATGTAAATGTATTATTTGCAGTACATAAAAACAAGTATATATTTACATTCAAAGTAAGTAGATTAATCATGTCATGATAAATCTATCACTACACATACAGTGTCTCAGATTTCAGGTCAAAAACACCCTGTTGCCATTCACTTCCTCACAGTATTTGTAAAACATATGAGGGTGCTTGAAGAGTTGATTTAAACATGGATTTTAAAGCAGTGTCATGTTCCAATTGCACTCTTTGCTTCAGAAGTATACCACCATATTTTCTATAATGTTATTAAAAGTATTAATGCACCTAGCAAACTATTTCATCAGTCACTTGTATCATATGGTAAATACAGTATTAGTGAGCAGGCATAAATAGTTTTACTCTGAGCAGGCATAAATAGTTTTACTCCACATAGCTTTGGCTCTGAGCATCCAAACCACACACTTTTTCATTCTGTCACACCTTTCATACAAATGCTTCCCTTTCAAGCCTAATAAATTAATAATAAAACTTTTATTTATACCCCACTTTTCTGTAATAAAACAATCAAAGCAGCCAACAATTAAAACTTCCATACACAATATTACATCAATATTACAACATCCCCTGCCTTAAAAAAGAACTAAATAATGTTATAGTTAAAAAAATTAAAGTTTTAAAATATTTAATTCATAATAACAAAACATGGGCAGAGAGGTAGTGTAATCCTGGTGTGAGGGGGAGACCATTCTGTGGCCAAACAATTTTATTCAGGAAAGGCCTGCCAGAAGAGATCCGTCTTGACAGCTTTTTAAAAGCTAAGCTGGCAATTTGACAGATCTTGTCCAGCAGGCTGTTCCATATTCTGGGAGCAGTAGCAGAGAAGGCCCTGGGAGGCTGCAGTTAGTCTGGTCTTTAAGGGTTGCAATAAATTCCTCCCAGAGGACCTGAGTGTGTGGGGTGGGTTATATGGAAGTAGGCCATCCCTCAAATAGGTTGGACCCGAGCCATAATAATAATAATAATAATAATAATAATAATAATTTATTTATTTATATTTCCCGCCTCTCCTTCTAGATCGAGGCGTGATTCCAATCGATAAAAATACATACAATGTAATCATATACAGTTTAAAAACATCCAATACAAATAAAGACAAGGTAAAAAGAATATAGGGCTTTAAAGGTAATAACCAACACCTTATACAGTGCCCAGAAACTAATAAGCAGCCAGTTAAGTGATTTTAAAATGGGCGTTATCCGGTCACTCCTAGATTTTCCAGTAACCAGTCTGGCTGCCATGTTTTGTACTAATTGGAGTTGCTGGACTAGGCACAAGGATAGCCCCATGTACAGCACATTGCAGAAGTCGAGTCATGAGGTTATTAGTGCATGTACTACAGTTTCAAGGTACTTTTCTGCCAGGAAAGGGTGCAGATGGCATATCAGTCAAAGCTGATAACAGGCCTATGTACCTAGCTGATACTAGTCATTATGGGGATGGGAGGGAGGAAGACAAAGGGCACTTCTGAAAGCTGCTGGTGAGCCCAGCAACCTTCAATCAGCATTTCCACCGCCATACTTTCAATGATCTAACAAAACCTACAACTAGCTGTGTAGACCAAGAGGTGCCTATCAGAATGCAGTGGATAATTCTGAACTGAAATAATAAAAATCCTATTAAACAATGTAAGAGTTAAAACATACTTTAAAATTAATACAATAAACAATAGACCATGACTATGGTGAGGTCAGAGAACAGCAGTTAGATTTTCCTTCTAGTGGCCGGAGAACTATTCAAGAAAGGCCTGCCGGAAGAGATCCGTCTTTACAGCTTTTTAAAAGCTGATTAGGGTGGTAATATGATGGATCTCATCTGGCAGGCCGTTCCATAATCTGGGAGCAATAGCTGAGAAGATCCTGTGAGAGGTTGTTGACATCCTTGTTTTATAAGGCTGTAACAGATTCCTCCCAGAGGACCTAGGTGTGCAGGGAGGATTATATGGAAGGTAGTCCTGCAGATAGGTTGGGCCCAAGCCATTTAGGGTTTTAAAAGTGATAACCAAACCTTGAACTAGGCTCGGAAACTAATGGGCAGCCAGTGGAGTGATCTTAAGATTGGTTTTACATGGTCTCTTCTGCATGTACCAGAGACCAGGCTGGCTGCCATGTTCTGAACTAAATGAAGTTTACAGACCAAGCATGAGGGTAACTCCATGTAGAGTGCATTGCAGAAATTGAGGAGTGAGGTTACCAGTGCATGTACTATGGTCTCAAGGTCCCTGACTTCCAGGAAAGGGTACAGCTGGCATATCAGCCATAGCTGATAACAGGCACTACTGACTGTCGCATTCACCTGATTTGTCATCTGAAGCTATGTAGCTAGGAGCACCCCAGACTGCGAACACAGTCCTTTGATGAGTGTGTGGCCCCTTCTAGGACTGGAGGTTGTATCCCTGGAGGTTGTATACCCGGGTTCGGGGCCAATGCCATAAGTAATGTTTTGTCTGGATTCAGCTTCAATTTGTTTTCCCTCATCCACTTCATTACTGCCTTAAGACAGTCATTGAGAGGAGAAATGCCATCTGAAGTCAAAGCTGATGAACAAGACATATGGAGTTTATCATACCAGTGAGTTTCCGCCGGCAAACGGGAGTTAAATTGGAGTTAAGCTACATTTGAATTTAGAGAAGACTTGTAAATTGTTTTACAGAGGGGCGGGTAAGAAACAAACATCATCATCATCATCATTATTATTATAAATTCAGTTCAGTTTTTCATAGCAAAATAATGCAAAAGTGCAATAACGCGAAGTTAATCCACAGTTAAAGTGGAGGAAACCAGTAGCTTTTCAAATTCAGTTTGTTCCAAATTTAAAAAGCTCAGTGGTTTCTTCCACTTTAACTGCAGGTTAACTTTGCATTATTTCACGTTAACTGTGATGTCATGTGAAAAAATTTGGGCATTTCCAGGTTTCTTTTGCATTATAATGCAATTAAATCCTGTTTGCCTGAGGGATCTCACTAGTGTGATATTCATGGAGAAATATATCTGGGTGTCATCAGAGTACTTATAATACCCCACCCCATGCCTTGGGATTATCTTGGTCTAAAATATGGCAGCCAGGCTAGTAACTGGAACATCAAGGAGAGAGCACATAACACCGGTGCTCAAGGCTCTCCACTGGCTGCCAATTAGTTTCCGGGCGCAGTACAAGGTGTTGGTTTTAACCTTTAAAGCCCTACATGGCTTGGGTCCATCTTATCTCAGGGACTGCCTCTCCCCGTATGAACCCCCCCGCACACTTTGATCCTCTGGGAGGAACCTGCTACAGCCTGTGAAAACCAGGCTGTCGGAGACCTCCCAGAGGACTTTCTCCGCTACAGCTCCCAAGCTATCATTCCCAAGGAGCTCGGGTGATGCAGTGGTTAAATGCCTGTACTGCAGCCACTCACTCAAAACCATAAGGTTGCGAGTTCAAGACCAGCAAAAGGGCTCAAGGTCAACTCAGGCTTGCATCCTTCCGAGGTCGCTAAAATGAGTACCCAGATTGTTGGGGGCAAATAGCTTACAGTTATAAACCACTTAGACACTGCTTAGGCGGTATGAAGTGGTATATAAATGAAGCTATTTGTAGTTTTTTTGGAATGGTCTGCTGGATGAGTTGTGTCTTATAACATCTCTTGATTGCTTTAAAAAAGCTCTGAAGACGCATCTCTTCCGGCAGGCTTTCCCTGAAACCTCCTAGATCCTGGCTGCGAAACGGGATCTATTAATTGAATCTGACCCCTTGATTGGTGCTCTCTCTTTCCTCAGCTAAGACCCATCGAGGATGAATTATGCTTTTAATGTTGTTATTGTTTTAAATTATTGTTAATTTAATCTATTTTTAAGGGGTGGGTGGCTGGGAATGGGTTGATGAAGTGTTTTAATCTGTATGTTTTAATCTCACTGTACCCCGCTCCAATTGTGCTTCACAGAGGAGCGGGCTAGAAATAAAGATTATTATTAGTATTATCTTTCCCAGTGGCTCCATGTATATGTTGAAAAGCATCAGGGACATGATGGCGCCTTGTTGGACACCACAATTAAGTTGCTTATTTGCTGAGCAACTGTCCCCAAGCACCACCCTTTGGAATTTGCCCGAAAGGAACGGAATGGAACCACTGGAGCACAGTGCCTCCTATTCCTAACCTTCTCAGGTGATTCAAGAGGATGTCATGATCTATAGTGTCAAACACTGCTAAGAGGTCCAGTAGCACCAACAGGATCACACTGCCCTGTCAATGCCGACAAAGGTCATCAGCTAAGGCGACCATGGCAGTCTCAACTTCAAATCCTCTCCTAAAGCCAGTTTGAAATGGACCAAGATAACTGGTTGCCTCCAAAACAACTTGGAGTTGAAGAGCACCTGGCTCAAAACCGATAGTAAAAAGACTGCCCTGTAGTTCTTCCTGGCTCAAAACCGATAGTAAAAAGACTGCCTTGTAGTTCTTCCAATCCAGGGGGTCAAGGGAAGGTTTTTTTCAGGAGTGGCCTAACCACTGTTTTCTTCAAATGAGATGGAATATGACCCTCCCTAAGGGATGCATTGATGATGTCCCTTAAGGAGATCCTCAAGGTATCACCCCCCTGGATGGCCAGACACAAAGGGCAAGGGTCAAGAGGACAAGTTGTTTTCCTCACTCTACCAAGGAGCTTGTCCACATCATCAGAACTTACAGACTGAAATTGATCCAGTATAATCACATCAGTGGAAGTGCTGGACACCTCATCAATTGATTCTGCTATAACTCCAGCGTCCAAGTCGTCTCTTATCTGAGAGATTTTATCTGCAAAGTAGTTGTTAAATGCATCACAGGGGGCTGTTGTCAGGTAAAGTAAAGGGTTCTGCACAGGTGGAACCTTGTCAGTTCCCTCACCACCCTAAACGGCTCTGCTGGACAAGACTCTGCTGATGCAATACATGCAGAGGAGAACAAAGGAATTTCCTATGACGAGTCCTGTCAGATAAGAGCCGAGTTTTCTGCCAGACATGCTCTAGTCATTGTCCAACCGGCTTCATCTTAATACCATAAATTCTTCTGTATACCATGGTTGGCGATATGAAGTGGGCTGGCAAGGAAATGAAAAAAGCAGACCATTTTTTACAAAGCTCTGTATTTTCTGTCTTCTTTCTTTGTTTTTTATGAACTGAGGCACAGGCAGAAAAACCTCATCTTGGAATAACACTAAATAGCAAATATTTTAGCTGTGTTAAGATTTAAAATTTAGGACTATTTATTCTGATGAAACTCAGAGTGGTGTAGTGGTTTGAGTACTGGACTATGACTCTGGAGGACAGAAATCTTGTGGAAAACAAACACCCTCAAAGGAAGGCAAGGCAAACCCCTCTGAACAAATCTTCCAAGAAAACCCCATGGAAGGTTCACTTTAGATTCACCATAAGTCAGAAATGACTTGAAGGCACACAACAACTTATTCTGATATTGACAGAGTTAGAAGAAATTGATAGGTCAATTCATAATAAAGCAACAAAACTTTACAACTTTTGTCAAAGCATGAATGCATTGAATCAGTAGTGTACATAGTAGAAGACAACATAGAAAGCAGTAAACTTCATGAAGTAAAGTCCCTTGCCTGTACTATATATTTGCAGTATTTGATGCTACATTTAACTGTGATTGTCTCACTCTATGGAATCCTGTCACGTGCAGTCTGGTGAGATACTTAGAATTTTCTAGCAGAGTGCTCTAGCACTTCTTTTCAAGGGAATGGACTAAAACTCTCCTTAGCAAAGAATTCTAAGTACCTCATGAAATGACAAATTCAAGGATGATGCTATTTCAACTAAAGTGGTATAAAAAGCTGTAGCTATGCAATGCTGAAATGGTGAGTGATATTTAAAAAAAATATTTCTTTTAAATTTTGGTTAGTTATTAGTATTATATTCAAAATAACAAACTAAGATTTATATGTCTATTTGATGCTGTGCAAATCTAACAGCTTGATGTAGAAAACTGTATAGATGGCAATACCTGTGTGCATTACTATAACTGTGTGCTTCACTTATACTATCTGGCACAAGCATTTGACTACATCCCACTTGATCAGAAGTGTATCCCCTAGAAGCCCACTGTTTTTTAATATATATAATTTTAGCTAAGCAGGTTGCAATGTCCAATGAAGCTGCAATGTCCAATGAGGGAAAAAGATTCATTAAAGATCCAAACAAATGAACCAAAAGTTTTTTGTGGGTTTTCTGGGCCATGTGGCCATGTTCTAGAAGAGTTTCTTCCTAATGTTTCACCAGCATCTGTGGCTAGCATCTTCAGAGAATGCTTGCTTGGAAAAGAGTTGGGTATATATATATATATATACTGTGTGACCCTAGGAAGGGCAGAGTGATTTGCATATGCTAATCACTGTTGCTAATGGGTGGGAGGATATACAAAAGAGGATTAGTGTCTGCTAATTGGTGATCATTGTCTACTGGGGAGCCTTTGACTTCACAGATGACCCAAAATTCTGAGTGTGATTTTTTTAAAGCTAAGCAGGCTGTAATGTCCACTGAGGGAAAAAGTTTAATTAATCGGAACAAATGATCCAAAATTCTGAGTGTGATGACTGAAGCCAAAACATTGTGAGTTTAATCATGCAGGCCTGTTGAGCCAGCCTTCCATCCTTTCTTAGGTCTATAAAATGAGTGCCCAGTTTGTTGGGCTCAATTGGCTAACACATTGTAAACTGCTTAGAGACTGCTTAGCACTATAAAGGGGTAGAGAAATGTAAGTACTATTGCTATTACTATTGCTTTCAGTGCAAGTTCTAGACATTAATTATATATAGTCCAAGGCTGTGATATAAGCCTATACCCCCACCCCTCAAGTTTTCTAAATCACTAGTCAGCTTTGTGAACAAGGTCAGGTAAACTTCCCAAACTGAATGAGCTGAATGTATTCATATTGGAGCCAATACCTTTCACTAGAATCAACAACATCACAATCTCCTTTACACCCTGAAAAGTTGCCCTGAACTAGAGAAACTCTGTAGAACAGGTTATACACTACAAGGGCTTTCCTCTGGTCCATCAGTGCACATGTGCTAACAAGCCAGAGACAGAAAGCAGCAGCAAGCTTTTTTTCTTGCAAAAAATCCGGAAATAACAAGTTAATTCTGAAATGAATCCACTCCAGTGGCATTTGACATCACTGGATAGAATGCACATCACCAATCCTCAAGGTGAATTTTAAAAACATCTGTATTCATGTAGAGAAAACCTATAAACTTTAAAATTATGATTGGAATGTTTAGAGCAGCAAGCTGTTTCAGTACCAAACTAGTTTCTAGAGGAGGTATGATCTCAGAGTTCTATTATAGTACTGGAAGTGGGTGGGAGGAAAAGCAAAATGCAGTTAGAGGCAAAACTGTTCAGCTACCTAACATCTATAAAGCAAGCATTCCACTGTGATGATTTATAACCCATCCTTAAGGGTATTTGCAGGTCACTGATTACCCAGGAAAGTAGGGGCAGAGAGGAATCAGGATAAGGCAGGAACACCGTAAAGTGTTTATTCAGTGTAATTAGAAAATAGACAAACAGCCAGCCTCTCTCATTGATATACAGTTCATACAGAGTTCCTCAAACTCGAAACCCTGTGCAAATTTTCTACTCTTTTGGTTAGCCTAAAATGCATGAAACCAATATGGATTCTGAAAATCATTTGTATCCCATGAAATTAATTCCTGAATAAAACTACTTATGGTAGAGAAGACCAGAAAATATAAATAAATAAAAATTCTTTCCCTTACCTATATCAAAGCAGCAAACATCTCAGAGGAAAGTGTTCCTATTTACTTAAACAAAGTCATAAGGCTTTTATTAGTTTGTCTAAAGAAATTTCTGTAATGGCCCTTTCTCTAATAATGTTTCTTTGTCACCTTTTTGTTCGCAATTCTTAAGTTCAACCCATCCAGGGCACAACATGGGACTCGGTGATACTTGCAGGCCTAGAATAAGCTGGGCCACACTGCAGAATTATCAAACATCTCTGTTTCTCTCAGTTTCAGCTCCCATGCACCCCTGCAATCTGGACTAAACAATGGAGATGGCAAAATGCTCACAGGGGACAGACCAAAGGCAGAATTACTCAACACCTTCTTTGCTTCAGTCTTCTCAGAAAAGGCAAAGGGTGGTCAACCTAAGGATAATGGAGCAGAAGACAGAATAGGGGAATTTCAGCACAGAATAAGTAAAGAGATAGTACAGAATACTTGGTTAACCTAAATGAATATAAGTCTCCAGGACCAGATGAACTACATCCAAGGGTATTAAAAGAACTGGCAAATGTAATATCAGAACCATTGGCAATAATCTTTGAGAACTCCTGGAGAACAGAAGAAGTCCCAGCAGACTGGAGGAGGGCAAACGTTGTGCCCATCTTCAAAAAGGGAAAAAAAGAGGATCCCAACAATTATCGTCCAGTTAGTCTGACATCAATTCCAGGAGTTAATTCTAGAGCAGATAATTAAACAGAGAGTCTGTGAACATTTAGAAGGGAATGCCATAATCACAAAAAGCCAACATGGGTGTTAGAGAAACAAGTCATGCCAGACAAATCTGATCTCTTTTTTTGATAAAATTACCAGTTTGGTAGATGAAGGGAATGCTGTGGATATAGTATATCTTGATTTCAGTAAGGCCTTTGACAAGGTTCCCCACGACATTCTTGCAAACAAGCTTGTAAAAGGTGGGCTAGACAAGGTAACTATTACATGGATTTGTAACTGGTTGACTGGCCGAACTCAAAGGGTGCTCAACAATGGCTCCTTTTCAACTTGGAAAGAAGTGACCAGCGGGGTCCCACAGGGTTCTGTACTGGGCCCAGTGCTATTCAATATCTTTATTAATGACTTGGATGACAGAATTGGGGGCATACTTATCAAATTTGCAGATGACACCAAATTAGGAGGAGTAGCCAATACTCCAGAAGACAGGATTGAAATTTAGAATGACCTGAATAGACTAGAAAGCTGGGCCAATGCTAACAAAATGAAATTCAATGCGGAGAAACATAAGGTACTGCACTTAGGACGCAAAAATGAAATGCACAGATATAGGATGGGGGACATCTGGCTGAATGAAACTACGTGTGAAAGGGATCTAGGAGTCCAAGTAGACCATAAGGTGAACAAGAGTCAACAGTGTGATGAGGCAGCTAAAAAGGCCAATGCTATTTTAGACTGCATCAATAGAAGTATAGTGTCTAGATCAAAGGAAGTAATAGTGCCGCTTTATTCTGCTTTGGTCAGGCCCTACCTGGAATACTGTGTCCAGTTCTGGGCACCACAATTCAAAAAGGATGTGGAGAAACTGGAGCGGGTCCAAAGGAGGGCAGCTAAGATGGTGAAGGGTCTGGAAACCATGCCCTATGAGGAACGACTTAGAGAGCTGGAGATGTTTAGCCTGGAGAAGAGAAGGTTAAGAGGTGATATGATAGCCCTGTTCACATATTTGAAGGGATGTCATATTGAGGAGGGAGCAAGCTTGTTTTCTGCTGCTGCAGAGACTAGAACGTGGACCAATGGATGTAAGCTGCAGGAAAAGAGATTCCACCTCAACATTAGGAGGAACTTCCTGACAGTAAGGACTGTTCGACGGTGGAACACACTCCCTCGGAGTGTAGTGGAGTCTCTGTCCTTGGAGGTCTTTAAGCAGAGGCTGGATGGCCATCTGTCAGGGATGCTTTGACTGGAGTTCCTGCATGGCAGGGGCTTGGACTGGATGGCCCTTGTGGTCTCTTCCAACTCTTGATTCTATGATTCTATGGACATTAGGCTGCTGTAAAGCATACTTTCAACCATTAAGCCAGATCGAGTCTGCAATATTAACAGTGAAGAATATCACCTAAGTGTGCCAGAAGCCACACTATCAGTCACAGAACTTCAGTCAGCAATACTTACTGACTAGGGAGAAGTTTTTAGAAATCTAAGGACGTTTATCATATGGGCTGTTCTCCCACTAAAATAGTGTTGTTTTCAAAAGTGCTATGCAAGCAGGATTGTTATCTTCCTTATTTCCTGAACTACAATCTTCACTCATGCTAATAGCTTCCTACAGACAGCATTTGGGACTTCCCATTCATTTCTTCCTCCAAGACATTATCAACACCCCTATTCCTAGTTTGACACCCACACACACAGATAACCCCCCCCAGAAGGAATATAAAATGAAATTAAAACTGTTATAATTAAAAAGATTTTTCCTCACACACCCCCCCCTTTAGTGGGGTGGCAATTTCTTGATTATGGATAGATTGAATAAAGCCAGCAACTAAAGTAACCATTATATCTGCCAACAATAAATCAAGTCTGAAGTTTACCAACAAGAATAGCAGAACATGGGCAATGTAATACCTTTTAAACTGTCCACATTTCCAGGCATGTGTGAATGTGTGTGAGAGAGAGACTCAGAAGTGGGCTACCTGACTGTAAAAAGAGTGGGGGGCGGGGTAGTGATCAAAGTTTTCCCTTCTCAACTTCTCTGACAAGTCATGGTTGGCAGCGGGAGGGTCATTTGCAATTGGAGAGGGGGGAAACGTTGAAACTTTTCTTAGTTATTTTGCCAATTTATTGAAAGGAAATCAAATGGAAATATCTACTCTTTCTCCTTCTCCCCGATCAATTGGTAAGCAAAGGGCACATAAGTTAGACCTAAAGCCTGCCCACTGAATTTCCAAAATCGGCATTAAAGAGTAATTAAATTATTGCATTACAAATGGTAGCACAACAGTAGTAGGAAAGGAGGTCATTAACACAATTTTTAACAAAAAGAAACACTTTCCAAATGGTATCCTATCAGGAGAACAGAAGAATGCTGTAGTCATATGATAAGCCACAGTGAAAGACATGACTATGCTGCTCCAATTGCAATTTACTGCCTCGTATGATAAAGTCCTTAGGCAGAGAGCACCTCTAGCGTCTTGTCAAAATACAAACCCTAGAATTCCATAGCAGTGTTATAACCGTGCAGTGGGAAAGGGCTTCCCAGACAACAATGGGCCTTTGAATTTGTAGCACATTTTCTTCAAACACCTAAAGAGTTTGAAATATATTTTCACACAAAAGAAGTCCTGAATTAGAAAAACCATGAAGGTTTGTCTTTGGATTTTTTTAAAGAGGGGAGTACACAAGTTCCTGTTCCATCATAGCTGCCAGCTGTTTTTCTATTTTTCTATTTCTATTTTTTGTCCTGGGAAGCATTGGTTCCCAACCTTTGGTCCTTCATTTGTTTTGGTCTTCAGACCTCAGCCAACTTGGCCAACAGCCAGGAATTTTGAGAGCCAAAGTCCAAAATATCTGGGGTACCAAAGGCTGGGAATCACTGCTGTATGACTTTGGGTAAAAATTGGATTAGTACAACCTTAGGCACATGGAATTGTCAACATAGTTTGGCTTTTTTAAAAGTTCAAGTAAGAAATAGATTTTATTACCCTGATCCCTTCCCGTATCCCCCCCCTTGTTCAAACTGATGCCATTAACTAACCGTCAGTTCCCCTTCAATGGCTGTTTTCCCCCCTGCCTCCTCCTGTTTTAACTCTTAAAATTAAAAGTACAGCAAATAGCTGTATCCTGCTCCACATAAGCAAATACCAAAGAATCATGAAAAAGATGGGTAACAAGCAATAACGTGTTGAAAAAAACCTCTTACTGATATAAGAAGTCTAATAAAGACCTATAGTTGGAATAAATAGCCTTCTGATGCATGGAATATTATTTTTAAAACTTCCGCAGTCAAAAAGCACATCATTGTGTCAGAGAAGTTACATCTAGTTCTCTCAAAAGATATATAACAGTAATGATAGTGCTAGGAAGATGTTCCAATATTTCGTTTTTCAGGACTCGTTACTCCTGCACTCAGTACTCCATTACCAAATTTCAAGAAAAATACAGTATATGTACAGCAATTGCTATCAAGGAAGACAACACACATTTAGAAATGCTGAATTTAACCAAATGCGGACTGCTAAGGATTGCTTCTGCCTTCGATTTCCCCCTCTCTGTCATTTGTGCTGCACTCCATGATAGCAGCTGTTTGCTAGTCACCAAGGAAACTACTGTGGGCTGATCTTTGATTGGATTTGTTGTCAGAGTTGTGGGCAAAGTTTAGTAGTTTCCTAAGAAAATGTTAGTTTTGTGTTCTGCTACTGCAGGAAGAATATTAAGGATGCATAATATTAGGAACAAGTTTAAGGAACCAATTTGCCCTGGTTAGATCTGGATCAGATCGTGCATGCCATTACCGAATCTCTCCGGAAAGAAGTTCATACTACCCTTTGCCCCAATCAATGCTTCCCAGTGCATTTTACCCTGCTGAAGTTATTACATGCAAAAGTAATGATTCAAGATGGAGCCTCCTAGTTGTCAATCAAATGATGTCATGGTGATGTCTGATGCAGACATTGGCTGCACGAGTTCTCCATCCGGCGCTTTTTTAAAAAAATACTTTTTTTACATTTGACAGATTATGTGCATGGAGCATAAGGCTGGGAGCAGTGCGGCTTGTGGGGATCCTTTCCCCTCCTCCTCCTCAATTTTTCTTAGCACCAGGAGTGCTTCACCGGGCACTTCTGAATTTTTTTATTTTTACAATTTGACAGCTTATGCGCATTCTACATGGGGCTACACGGGAGGGGGAACCCCCAATCCATATATGGATAGTTAGCTTCCATAAACGGATTGGGGTTCCCTCTCCCTTCGTTTAAATGCTCAATATGAATGGGGCTCTTTAAACGAGGGGAGAGGGAACCCCAATCCATATATCAGTTGCATGGAGCTATTCCATGAGTTGTAATCCTTTTCCTTTTCCTCTCCTGCCCATTGCATGTATAATTTAAGAAAATTAAAAAAATCAGTGGGCGAATACAGTGTGGGGTAGTATTACCCTCTTCCACTTCCTGCATGGTGTTCCAGCTCCTGACAGTTGCTACCCTATGCCCTAAATTAGTGGAGATCTGCAGGCAGATTATATGTTTTACATTAGCATTCTCTATTTCAAATATTTTTTGTTATATACCTTCAAGTCAACTCTGATTTATGGAGACCCTTTCTTAGGGTTTCTTGGCAAGAGTTATTCAGAGGAGGTTTTCCACTGTCTTCCTCTGAGGCTGAGAGAGTGTGATTTTTCAAGGTTCTTACATGGCTGATCTGGGATTCGAATCCTTGACTACCAGAATCCTAGTTCAAATCATTACAGGCATATTTCAAACAAAAATGATCAGGACTTATGCTTTCCCCCATTTAATAAGAATGCTTTTATCTGTATATAAAAAGCCTTTCCAATAAACAGTTTGCTTTTCAAAAAAGAAGATGAAGACGAAGAAAAAGAAGAAAGAAAGAAAGAAAGCTGAAATTAAAGCTGAATCTCAAAGCAAAGTGCTGTTCTGATACTTCAAGCATCATATGCTAATAATTTCATGCAAGGAAAAAGTACACACATTTCAAAGAGATCAAATGTAATCTTCACACCTTCTTTTACTGTGTGGAGCTTCCAGCATGAGTTATGCTGGAAATAGCATATGAAATAGCATATGTGGTGTCACTACATGGCTAGTGCTATGTTGGCATATCCAGTAATTCTTTATGCACATGCATCACTACACATAGACAGCAATCTGTAAATCAAGCACATACACAACAGACCATATCCAATGATGTCCATCCGCCAGCAAACTGTACCCTGCTAGTGAAACAGATTCTCCCTCTTCCCTGCAAACCTTCCCATCTGTTCCAGTTGGGGGAGTTCAAATGCATACACAGAAGTCCTTGTATGATATTAGATGAAATGCCATAC
Organism: Urosaurus nigricauda; assembly: GCA_034509955.1. Taxonomy (NCBI): domain Eukaryota; kingdom Metazoa; phylum Chordata; class Lepidosauria; order Squamata; family Phrynosomatidae; genus Urosaurus; species Urosaurus nigricauda. The sequence continues at coordinate 84,701,000 of JAOEGL010000001.1, read as the reverse complement.
ACTTGATGTCTTTGATTACTGGGATAAGGTAGTATCTAACCCATAACCATGTACAATATATACAGTATATATATATATCGTATATACAGAGTGTGTGTGTATACTCGACTATAAGTCGAGAAATTTATGCCCCAAAATGGACTCTAAAATCATGGGTCGACTTATCTACGGAGTTCTAAGTTCATTCTGCTTTAAATTTTTGTTAAAGTGCCCACCTTCCTCTGCAGCCAGGGATCTTTGGGAGGTTCCTCTTTCAGTCCCCCGGCTGCTACCTGGTGTGCTCTCCTCTCTTCCTGTGCGTGCGTGCGTGCGTGCGTGAGAGAGAGAGAGAGAGATCCCGACCCTCAGTCCCTCCCTGCAGCCCAAGTTAAGAAGGAGCTGCTCAGGAGGAAAGGGGGAGATAGAGCATGCCCAGGATTGGACCCCGTTTGGCCAGCCAGGAGCCTGGAAATCCTGGGAGAGAGAGAAGAGAGAAAGGTCTGTCCTCCTTTTGCAGTCTCCCCTCTTTTGCAAAAAGTGGAATTCTGGAAGTTTTGGGGAAAGAAAGAGGGGTTTCTCTCCCTTCTTTGGCAAGCAGTGGAATCCTGGGAATTTTGGGGAAAGAAAGAGAGAGGGGTTTCTCTCCCTTCTTTTGCATCAGTAGAATCCTGGGAGTTTTGGGGAAAGAAAGAGAGAGAGTTTTCTCTCCCTTCTTTTGCAAGCAGTGGAATCCTGGGAGTTTTGGGGAAAGAAAGAGAGAGATGTTTTTCTCCCCTCTTTTGCATGCCCGGTTTTTTTGGAATGCTTTTGGTAATGGGAAAGTGTGTGTGTGTGTGTGTGTGTGTGTGTGTGTGTTGAGGTTTGTCTCCCCTTTTCTATGTTGAGACTATGACCCTTGGGACTTGGGATAGGTCCAGAGAGGGAGATGTAGGGGGGAAGTGGTGATTTGTTTCCCCCTTTAGATCTTTTGTAACATGCCCCAGTGTTTGACCCTTGACTTATCCACAGGCCATATCAAAATCCATGATTTTGGCCCTCAAAACTGCCCTCAACTTATACATGAGGTTGACTTATACACGAGTATATACAGTACATATACACATATAATATACAGTACAGTACAGAAGATCAACCCAACATATATTAGAGTTTCTTTGATTTTGGAATACCTGTATTTGCATGTACAACCCAACACATTTAGAATAATGTCCTGTAAGGATTCCTCTAGCAGGGCAAAGAAGAAACATCTTTAGAAAGCATAAATTACAACATACATTCTTTCAAGATGGCTCCAGTATTGAAATAATACATTTTGTATCATTTTTTTTCCATACCATATATTTTTTTCACAGTAATTTACTGCAACTTTTTCTTCATTTTTTTAAAAAAACATACTTTCCACAAACATCATTAGAACTAATTCATATTATTTGAGTACCCAAAAGTAAAATAATCAAAAGCAAAACCTGTCCTTTTCAGCTTTGGAAACTTTAACCTACAGGTTGAGTCTCCCTTATGCGAAATGCTTGTCGACAGAAGTCTTTTGGATTTTGGTTTTTCAGATTTTGAATATTTGCATATACATAATCGAAATATATTGGAGGTGGGCCCCAAAACTAAACATAAAATTCATTTCTGTTTTATATATGGACAAGGGGCAGGACTAAAGCTCTGAGGCTTCTTCTGCTGCACCCTCAACATCACCAGCAAGATCCAAGCCAAACTCTGAGACTGCCTGTGCCTTTTACCACCAAGGCAACAGCTAAGGCAAGGGGCTTGGACATTATCCAGATGATAAAACAATCCATCAGAGTCTTCTTCTTTACTCTTTTCGTTCTGATGTTAATCAGCACTGGGGCAGACATCACTACACATAGCTGGACTATTGCCAATACCTCTACAGATGGAGCTAGGAACAGTCTGGGAGCGAATATTGATGTCGTATGGGGGCTGGGAATGTATGGTGGTAACAGAGTGAGCACATGTTACAAAAGAAGTAGGGATCATTGCTTATTATCTATCCCCTCTTCAGTGCTCTCTGTTTCCCAGGATAACTTGGAAAGCGTACCAACCGTTCCACAATCCCTTAATCTGCTCCTTTGCAATGTCAGGTCGGCCAAAGATAAGACTCACATCATCCAAGATCCCCTCGTGGATTAACAGGCCAACCTGGCATGCTTTATCGAGACCTGGGTGGGAGAAGCCAGTGCTGCCATGTGGGCACAGGCTCTCCCAGCTGGTTACACAGTCAGCGAGCAGATAAGGGAGAGTGGGCGGGGGAGGGGCAGCCCTTGATCAGGAAACCTGTCTGGAAAACAACCCACATCGAGTGTGTGTACCTTAACATGAAGACCAGGGATAGTTTGGGGATTCTGTTGGTATACCGGCCACCCCATTGCCTAACAGACTCCCTAACCAAGCTGACTCCGCTGGTTTCTGAGTTGCTGCTGGAGTCGCCCAGACTTTGGGTCCTGGGCAACTTCAACATTCCTCTTGAGACCAGCCCTTCTGATTTACCTGGAGCAGCTCGGGAGTTCATGGAATCCATGACAAGCATGAACCTATCCCAATTGGTCAACGGGCCTCCTACCCATTGCGCGGGTCACACACTCGATGGGATTTTTAGTATGGAACAGGAGTATCTGTGGGCGCAGGTAATTAAAACCTCCGCATTGTCATGGACAGATCATTCTTTGATCAACATGGAACTAAAAGCCACGCTTCGTCCCTCCGGGGGTGGTGGACCCATTAGAATGGTGCGTCCTCAAAGGCTAATGGAACCAATCGGTTTCCAGAAGGCCTTAGAGGGTTTAATGGTTGGTAACACCAAGTGATTCCGTCAAACCCCTGGTGAATACCTGGAACACTGACCCTCCCAAGGCTATCGATGCAATCACTCTCGAGCGTCCTTTCCAGCCCGCTTCTAACAAAAAACCCTGGTTCACAAAGGAACTCAGGGACATGAAGCGGACTGGACAATGACTAGAGCGCAAGTGGCAGAAGATTCGGCTCTCATCCGACAGAACTCACCATAGGCAGCACCTTTGCGCCTATTGGGAGGCATTGCATGCAGCATGGAGATCCTTCTGCTCTGCACGCATTGCGTCTCCACAGTCCCGCCCAGCAGAGCTGTTCAAGGTGGTGGGGGAGCTGACACAGGTCCCCCCGCGCCAAATCCCCTACTTGATCCTACAACGGCCTGCTGTGACGTGTTTAACACCTACATTGCAGATAAAATTCGAATGGTCCGCCCTCGAAAGCTAATGGAACCTATTAGGTTCCTGAAGGCCCTAGAGGGTTTGTTGGTTGGGAATGCCGGTGATTCTGCTGAGGCTCTGGTTGATACCTGGAACACCGACGTTGCCAGAGCCATCAACACAATCGCCCCGAGCGTCCTTTCCAGCCCGCTCCTAACAGGAAACCCTGGTACACTGAAGAGCTCAGGGAGATGAAGCGGGCTGGACAACTACCAGAGTGCAAATGGCGGAGGACTCGCCTCTTATCCGACAGAACTCTCTATAGACTGCATCTTCGCATCTATGGAGAGGCTTTGCATGCAGCGGGGAGATCTCGCTGCTCTGCACGCATTGCGTCTGCAGAGTCCTACCCGGCAGAGCTGTTTAAGGTGGTGGGGGAGTTGACACAGGTTCCCCCTGCGCCAAACCCCCTACTAGAGCCTACAGCAGCCTGCTGTGAGGCATTTAACATCCACTTTGCAGATAAAATCTCTTGGATAAGAGCCGACTTGGACGCCAGTCATTGTCCAGTGTCCTTGAGTGAGGTATCCAGTAACTCCGTTGCTGTCAGTTTACTGGATGAGTTCCAATCGGTGAGTACCGATGACGTGGACAAGCTCCTTGGATGTGTGAGGAAGACGACTTGCTCCCTCGATCCAGGTCCATCCTGGCTGGTCGTCCAGGGAGGGGATGCACTGAGAACATTCCTTTGGGATGTGATCAATGCGTCTCTTGGGGAAGGCAACGTTCCATCTTGTCTGAAGGAGGCGGCCATTAAGCCCCTCCTGAAGAAGCCTTCCCTTGATCCCCTGGACAGAAATAACTACAGACCAGTTTCCTTGCTGCCTTTTCTCAGCAAGGTGATCGAGAGAGCCGTCGCCTCCCAACTCCAAGCTGCCTTGGATGAAACCGATTATCTAGATCCATTCCAGACCGGTTTCAGGGCAGGATATGGAGTCGAGACTGCCATGGTTGCTCTGACTGATGACCTCCGCTTGAGCATCGACAGGGGTAGTGTGACCCTGTTGGTGCTCTTGGATCTCTCCGCAGCTTTTGACACTATCGATCACTTCATCCTTTTGTATCGGCTGAGAGAGTTTGGGATCGGTGGCACCGTGCTTTGGTGGTTCCGATCCTTCCTCTCCGGCAGATCTCAAAGGGTGAGACTTGGGGACAGCTGCTCCTCTAAGATCGAGCTTAGCTGTGGCGTCCCTCAGGGCACCATTCTGTCCCTGATGTTATTTAACATCTATATGAAGCCGTTGAGTGAGATCATCCGGAGGCACGGAGCTCAGTGTCATCAGTACGCTGATGACACCCAGATATACTTCTCTGTGACCAGATTGTCTGCTCAGACCTCCAATGGCATCTCCCTTCTCAATGACTGCCTTGCGGCTGTAATGGACTGGATGAGGAAAAACCGATTGAAGCTTAATCCAGACAAAACGGAGGTGCTCACAGTCACAGGCCCGAAACCAGGGAATACAACTTCCAGTCCTGGATGGAGTCACACTCTCCTCAAAGGACTCTGTTCGCAGTCTGGGGGTATTCCTTGACCCGTCGCTCCACATGACAAGTCAGGTGAATGCGACGGTTAGGAGTGCCTGCTATCAGCTTCGGCTGATACGCCAGCTGTGCCCTTTCCTGGAGATGAGGGATCTGGAAACTGTGATACATGCACTGGTAACCTCACGTTTGGACTACTGTAACGCACTCTACATGGGGCTACCCTTGTGCCTAACCCAGAAACTACAACTGGTCCAAAATATGGCAGCCAGACTTCTCACTGGAACATCTAGGAGAGAGCACATTACTCCTGTGCTTAAAGCTCTCCACTGGCTGCCGACCAGTTTCCGGGCACAGTACAAGGTGTTGGTTTTAACCTTTAAAGCCCTACATGGCTTGGGTCCATCCTATCTAAAGGACCGCCTCTTCCCATACGAACCCCCCCCCCCGCACACTTCGGTCCTCTGGGAGGAACCTGCTGCAACCCATGAAGACCAGGCTGGTGCAGACCTCCCAGAGGGCTTTTTCGGCTGTTGCCCCCAAATTGTGGAATGACCTGCCAGATGAGATGCGTCTTATTTCATCTTTAGAAGGCTTTAAAAAAGCCCTAAAGACGCATCTCTTCCAGCAGGCCTTCCCAGAGAATGTAAATACTCCCCAGCTCCAAACCTAGGTTTAGAGTGGCTTTTCTCCCAGCCTCCCCTCTCTGTTTTCACTTCTGCACAACCTTGGCTTGGGTCCGTTCTTTTCCCTAACCTGTTTTTACTACTATTTTAGCCAGTTACTGTTTTAACTTAATTGTGATTTAATCTCTTTTTAAGGGGGGGTGGTAAGGGAAAGGACGGGATATTTTACTTGATATTGTTTTAATCCTTGTTGTAATCCACCCCGATTGCTTGTTCAGAGGGGCGGACTAGAAATAAATATTATTATTATTAAATCTCTCAGATAAGGGCCGACTTGGACGCCAATATTTCACCAGTATCCGCAAATGAGGCAACCAACAACTCCTCTGCTGTCACTTTACTGGATGAGTTTCAATCCATGAGTACTGATGATGTGGACAAGCTCCCTGGAAGTGTGAGGAAGACGACTTGCTCTCTCAATCCATGTCTACCTTGGCTGGTCGTCCAGGGAGGGGACGTATTGAAAACATTCCTTCGGGATGTAGTCAATGTGTCTCTCAGGGAAGGTATCATTCCATCCTGCCTGAAGGAGGCGGCGGTAAAGCCTCTCCTGAAGAAACCCTCCCTTGATTCCTTGGACAGAAACAACTACAGACCAGTTTCCTTGCTACCATTTTTAAGCAAGGTGATCAAGAGAGCTGTCACCTCCCAACTCCAAGCTGTCTTGGATGAAACTGATTATCGTGATCCATTTCAAACCGGCTCCAGGGCAGGATATGGAGTTGAGACCACCATGGTTGCTCTGACAGATGACCTCTGCTTGAACATTGACAGGGGTAGTGTGACCCTGCTGGTGCTCTTGAATCTCTCAGTGGCATTCGATACTACAGATCACTTCATCCTTTTGGATTGGCTGAGAGCAATGGGCATCAGGGGCACTGCACTGCAGTGGTTCCGGTCCTTCCTCTCTGGCAGGTCCCAAAGGGTGAGGCTCAGGGACAGCTGCTCCTCCAAAATTGAGCTTAATTGTGGCGTCCCTCAGGGTGCCATCCTGTCCCCAAGGCTCTTTAACATCTATATGAAGCTGCTGCGTGAGATCATTCGGAGGCATGGAGCGCAGTGTCATCAGTACGCTGATGACACTCAAATCCAGTCCTAGATGGAGTCACACTCTCCTCAAAGGACTCTGTTCGCATTCTGGAGGTACTTCTAAATTCGTTGCTTCACATGACTAGTCAGGTGAATGCGGCACTCAGGAGCGCCTGTTATCAGCTTGGCTGATACACCAGCTGAGCTCCTTCCTGGACATGATGGACCTGGAGACTGTGGTACATGCTTTGGTTACCTCACGTTTGGATTACTGTAACACACTCTACATGGGGCTACCTTTGTGTCTAACCTGGAAACTTCAGCTGGTCCAAAATATGGCAGCCAAGCTTATTACTGGAACATCGAGGAGATAACACATAACACTTGTGCTCAAGTCTCTCCACTGGCTGCTGATTAGTTTCCAGGCGCAGTACAAGGTGTTGGTTTTAACCTTTAAAGCCCTACATGGCTCAGGTCCATCCTATCTCAGGGACCACCTCTTCCCATATGAGCCCCCTCGCATGCTCCAGTCCTCTGGGAGGAATCTGCTACAGCCTATTAAGACCACGCTGTCACAGACCTCTCAGAGGGCCTTCTCTGCCATCGCTTCCAGACTGCGGAATGACCTGCCGGATGAGATGCGTCTTATTACGACCCTGGATGGCTTTTAAAAAGCCGCCAAGACGCATCTCTTCTGGCAGGCCTTTCCAGACAGCGGCTAATCTTCCCTGGTCTCCAAGACATCTATCCAGCCTCCCCAGCCACATCAGACATCATCTTGAGGCTCCCCATAAATCTGGACTGGATATATCGTACTGTTTCTGTTTTTATTGTTGCTGTTTTAACCTTCTGCTAGTTTAATCTTATTTTAATGGATGGGAGGAGGGATTGGGATGTAACATTTTAAATTGTACTTGTTTTAAAATTGTTGTACCCCGCCCTGATTGCTCGCTCAGAGGAGCAGGTTATAACTAAATTATTATTATTATTATTATTATTATTATTATTATTACTATATACCTAATACACATAGCCTGAAGGTAATTTTATATACAATATTTTTAATAATTTTACACATGAAACTAAGTTTGTTTACACTGAGCCATCAGAAAGCAAAGGTGTTACTGTCTCAGCCACCTATGTGAAAAATTTTGGATTTTGGATTATTTCAGATTTTGGGATTCTTGATAAGGGAGATTCAACGTACTGAGGTGAACGTCTCCTGTTTATTTTATTTTCAGCACACTGAATGTGGCAATATTACTGAGATACAAAAGGGTAATGTCATCTATTTGATAGTAATATAACCTAAAGATTAATAGTTAACCTGCACTATCCGTTCACCTCTTCCCCTATTATTTAAGGCTGTGCTCACTGTAAGTGAACAATTTGTATTGAAGACTTCCTATTATTGCCAAAGTCAAATGTGTTTCAAGCTTAATATTTTAATTATTCTGCTCATAACAGCCAAGGAGAGAAAGGCAAACACTTATTTCAAAGTATTTTTTTTTTAAAAAAAAACAAGCTTTAAAAGCATGTTTGAGGCAGGACTACAATTCAGGGAATGAACTACATGCTAACATAAATGTATACAAAGGTGTATTATTTATTTATTTATTTATTTATTTAGGTTACTTGGACACTTGGACAATGCACCATTACAAATCACACCCACTTATACAAACAAAATTCTCCATGTGGGGGAGCTAAAAGACGTGTACTTCCTGGTTGGTTACACATTTCTTTCTCTCTTTTCTTATCCAAAATTCCAAAATCTGAATTATTCCAAAAACCAAAATTGGATTTTTGATGGTTCAATATACACAAAATTAGTTTCCTGCAGAAAATTATTGAAAATGTATAAATTATGTATGTTAGGTGTATATGAAACACAAATGAATTTGTGTTTAGACATGTGTCCCACCTCCAAGATACCTTATTATTTATTTATATGCAAATATAGATATTTCAAAATTGAAGAAACTCTGAAATAAAAAAAAATCACTTCTGGTCCCAAGCATTTTGGACAAGAGAGGCTCAACCTGTATTGAGTTTCCACAACACAGAGTTTCAACCAAAAAGATGAGAGATTAAATCTCTTTAATCATGCATGGTTGACTTGATCTAGATTAGACTGCTATATGCTTACTTTAGAATAGAAAAATAAGTTATGTTTAGCAGCATGCTACATGGTAATGTAGCATGTAATTTAACTTTAGCAAATAAAATAGAACAAGGATTTGGTTTCTGTAAGCTAAATGCCACACCAACTTGTTCCACACTGTTTAATTTGGGATAACAACAATCAGCTGATTAGGAAATCAATAATCCAAACATAGCCATTCAAATTTATTTCACTACTAGATTTACTTTAAAATGGTGTGGAAAACCATTATTTTGTTACACTGAGTATAGCTATTAATTAATTGCATTTCATAGGAAATTCTCTGATGAGGCTTATTGCCAGCCACAAAAGGCTATGAATCAGAGAAATACAACAGGGTATGCACCCACTTCATGCCACATGAAAAAGTGCTGCTTAAACACATGCTTAAACACATAAACAATGGTTTATGGTAGAGCACAGGGAGCTGAGGGGAGAGGATAAGGTCTTTTACCTTTGCACATTCAGAATTCACCATAATATTAGAGGTTTATAATGGTGCTTAGATAATTACTGAAATTAAAAGACCTATCTCTAAAAATAGCAAAATAACATAATCAAATATGCAATCAATGCTACCCAGACAGCTGTTTACATCAAGATTAACATTAGAAGCGTTGCAGCGCTTCTACTAAAGCTGGAGTTCTCATTTAAATCTGCCTAAAATCCTTCACAAAAGTAATTTTAAAGTAACTATAGAGCTAATCTGATAATATTTCACTTTCTGAAAAGTATTAATTCTTTTGAAATATAGACTTCAAAATTCACTGTACATTTAAAATACAATCCTCTTTATATGTACACTGTTGTAAGTTCCATTGGGCTTACTTCCAGAGAAGTTGGTTTAGGATTGTAAGCTTAGTTATACATGTTTTTCTAAGAGTATAACTGTGTTTTGATGTGTTCACTTCACAAAGATTTTAGCTTGCCACTCAATACCTACTTTCAGAGCCTGTCAATGCCTTTAGTGTTATAAAATATTTAACACAAAATGAGAGAAATATATTTATTGACTCTAAAATGTTCAGGGTAAAACTATTACAAAATTGCTATTCCTTCATCAGCCAGAACATGTGGAACTAATTAATAAAATAAGTTATTCATGTAAATAAAATGCTGTTGGGTAAAAAGAAAAAAAAATCACAAGACAACTGAAATTGAATCAGAAGAGCTAAGCAGTTACTTTTGCTGATAAAATGAAAACAAGTGAAAAATGAGCATTCATGTATATTTTGTATTTGACTAATATGTATTAGATTACTATGTATTCAAAAATATAAGAATACACAGACAGTATATGATGACTCTTAAAATTGAGCATAGTGTCCTTTTTAAAAATGTAGTGTACAGTGTACTGGGTTTTTTAAAAATGTAAATGTATCTTGAGAGTTCATTTCTTTATCTATTTATAAAACATTCTATAACCTTTTTTAATACTGGATTAAGATAACCAGATAAATAATTTAAGGAGTCACAACTGCAATCTTAAGCATGCTTAGTTAGAAATTTAATTGAAATGCATTGAATTTAAGAGACTGTTGGGTATGGAGATCAAACCGATAAAATAAGTATATGATACAAAAGCATGAGGAAGATCCATCACTATGAATTTTTTACATCTACATCTCAGAACACCTCACTACATTTACCACTGCTAGTCACATTGACACAAACCACACACATCTATACTACTTAAAATGACACAATACCTCCAAAATGAACTTTCTTCTTGAATCTTGAATTTTCAGCCATGGTTTCTAACCTAGATGTAACCATTTCAGTTGTTTTGGTTGTGTTTTTGTTCTCACCACCAACATACAATGCATAGCTCCAAGCTTTCAAGTTACTTGAACTCAGTTGTTCATCCTTACTGTAAAAACATCTTTCAAAAAGGCTCCGGACTTAAATCCATAAAGATGCTCACTGTGAGAAGAACTTTCAGAGATCAAAATATAAGTACGAATCAAGAACTCTGCTATTTTATACAAGTTATGGGCTCAGCAAAAGAGTCCAGATCGTTCCACTTTCACACTGTACCTAAAGGTTTCCATGGAAATGCATCAGCCACTAATCTAAATAAGTGCAGATGAAGGACGGCTGAAAACCTAGAGCAATTACGCATGCCATTAGAGAGGAAAAAGAATGATTCAGCCCAGCTGTACCATGTTACTAATAGCTATCGTTTCTACATTTTGGTTGTTCATCACCAAACAAAAACTGCTCTTGCAGCTTTGAAAAGCCACTCTGCTTGCCCTGTCTCTAACACGCCCATAATAAAAATAACCTTGATGAGTACAAGCTAAGAGTTTAAGCACTTCAAATGCAAATCTTCTCTCCTCCAACAAATGCCAAATACGCTTGTTTTGCCATGGCTTTTAACACTGTATGTTAATTTCCTTCGCTGAAACAGTTTATTTTCAATCTACTTCTTCTATCAGAAAGGAGCTGTTTCCTTCTGTGATGCCTGTTTATTATTTAAGATCTATAAATTACTGTAAAAACACAAGAAACGGAAATCAGAAAATATTAAAGTTTACATGGATTAAAAAGACATTAAATATCAGAAAGAATATTCCAAAGGAAATAGGAAAAATGAGGCATTAAACAATGTGTGTTAATATATAGTGCAAATTGAATAGATGAGAAATTATTCAATCAGTTGTTAGAAATGTCAAAAATGATTTATTTTGTATGCTGGGAATACTCTTTGGTGACAACAAAACTATAAAGAAAATACTGGATTGCAAAATTCTCCTACATCCTTTGCTTCATCTTAATCTGTAGACAGATCTATTAGCAACAACATAAGAATGTTGCATGTAAAACCGTGGAGAGTGCAAACTATAGCCAAGAACCATTTGTGTACTGCCATATCCAATAGAAGGAGAATCAGGACACATATCATATACAGTCAGCATTCTTCATCCACAGACTCTTTATCCATGGATTCAAGCATCCAAGGCTTGAAAATAATTTTAAAAATAAATTCCAAAAAGCAAACCTTGATTTTGCCATTTTATATGAGGGAGACCATTTTACTACATGGGACTTGAGCAGCCATGGAGTTTTATATCCACAGGGGGTCCAGGAACCAAACCCTGGCAGATACCAAGAGCCCACTGTATTGTATGCTTGTGCATTAAAATGTGTATAATTTATTTTACTAACCCATGGAAGAAATGTACTATATGTTGTACTGGCATGATTATAGTTGTTGTTTATAAAAAGAAGACTTTGTTTTTGTTGTTGTGTATGTTCAAATCTTTCCCAACTTATGCCAACCCTATGGTAAACAGATCACAAGGTTTTCTTCACAAGACTGGCTCAGAGAGGGTTTGCCTTTACCTTCCTCTGAGGCTGAAAGAGAGCAACTTGCCAAGGGTTGCTCAGTGGGTTTCCATGGATGAGTGGGGATTTGAACCCTGGTCTCCAGAGTCCTAATCCAACACTCAAATCACTACACCACACTGGCTGTCAATTCTGTTTCTTTCATGCTCATAATAAAAGCAACATAATTAATATAAATCATGTCTGTGTCCTCAGATGCTAAATATGCTTGTTTTGACCTGACTGTAACATTGTATCTTTATTTCCTATGGCCTCAGATACCCGAACTGTAAACTGGTTTAATAAACTGTATTACCACTTTGTTTACCAGCACTATGCTAGTCTCACTGAGCCTCTATTACTTTTCATCTTTTATAGTTATTAAGAAGTGCCTATTCGATATCATAGATATTCCATGTGCGAACAGTGGCTGAAATATCAAGAAGCCAATAGAACTTTTTTTTTTTACCACAGATGTTATTGCTGTTTATTTTATTTTAACATTTTTATTTGTAGTTGGTAAAGAACATAATTTATAACACAGTATTTCTCACATTTTATCTTAAACATAATAACAACATTATCTTTAATTAATAACCCTCTCTTATTCAGTTTTAAACTCCAATACCTTTTAATACTAAGTTACATTATACAACCTCACATTCTTCAGAAATGTGGTACCTCTGGTATCCAAGCCCCTTTTATTAGTTAAAATAATAAATATAAAATAAGATATTATAATATTATTATTAAAGATATAATACTATACTGTAATGTCTTATTTTATATTTAGGTTTTGTACCTAGTTCCCTTGGGCCTGATCCCAAAATATTGATTTTTTAAATAAATTTTTAAAACCACATCAAAAACATTGGAAGCTTGCATCATATATTTTGTACATTTTGGTTGGCTGCTTAAAGGTATCACAGTTTTGAGGATTTGGGATGTTATTATCCTTTCACTATTTACTTCCACATTGAGCGTGACTTTGCTTGCTGTGAGAGATCAATGGTGATAAGAAGCGTGACTTACTACTGAGATGTACTGAGAAAAAGTATTGCAACAACCTGATGTAGCTTAAAATTAGCAAATTTATGCTGGAGTGACAACAGTGCTGCCAGCTGAGCCTGTTCCTTGAGATGTTAGATCTGGCTACAGTGACATGCCTTGATTACATCCCGTTTGGACTACTATAATGCACTCTACACGGGACTGCCTTTGGAAATTGTTCGGAAACTTCAGCAGGTTCAAAATGTTGCAAGCAGAATGCTGATTGGGGCCAGTTACAGGGCACATGTAACTCCCTTGTTGAAACAACTTCACTGGCTACCAGTTTGTTTCCAGTCCAATTCAAAGTGCTGGTAAAGCCCTACGTGGCTTAGGTCCAGACCACTTGAGAAATCATATCTCCCTTTATGAACCTACCAGAGCCCTAAGATCTTCAGGAGAAGGCTTTCTATAGGTCCCACCCCCATCACAGGCCTGCCTGGTGAGGACGCCTGGTGAGTTGTTAGTTTCTCGGTGGCTGCTCCTGCCCTGTGGAATGCACTTCCACAGGAAAGAAGGCTGGCCCTCTCCCTTTGCGCTTTCTGTTGGCAAGCAAAAACAGCTTTATTCAGGCAGACTTTTAATGTGTGATCATCGGGCGTTTTTCTATATGGGGTGGTTCTTACGTGGGGTGGGTGTCTTGTTTTTATTGTAGTTTTAATGTTTGTAATTTTATATTTTTTATGTGAAATTTAAATTGTTTAATTGTAACACGTTTTTAATGTGTTTTTGTTTGTGAGCCACCTTGGGTCTTTCCTGGGAGAAAGGCAGCATAGAAATTAAGTAAGCAAATAAATAAATAACTAAATTTTAAGGGGAATTTATGCTGGATTGATCAGAAGCTGGCATTCATTAGTGAGTTCAGACTAAGAAAGTAAGAAGAAACAGGTATACCTCCCCACCCCAAAATACCAAGTTCTCCAGTCTGGATTCTTTCCACACACACACACACACACACTTGCTTTCATTTGGCCTTGCTTTGTCCTCAGGTTAAAGGACTGTCAAGACAAACAGCATGGTAGGGGGAATAAGAGAGGACATCTCTTGAGTCTAATGCCAAACACCATTTTGCAGCTACTGAGGAAACATTCTTTGAAACAGAGGTCTGAAAATATCAGATATGTCCACAGGACATATATACGTGCCCCTAGAAAGTGCAACTTAGAATGCACAGATAACACTCTACATTTGTTTTCATTTTTTGCTTACTTGCACTGTTCCATCAATGATTGAAGGTATTTGATTATTTAAGGAGTCAGATCTTGATTATATCCCAAACAGAATGTCTTATTTAGTCTAAATAGATTGCTTTTACATTACTGAAATTATGCACTTCCGCTGTGATCTGGAAAATATATTTGTGGCACTTCCTAATTTTAGAATTGCACCAAATGGTAAATGTCAAGGTTTTAATAGCTGTGGTATATGAGGTCATCACTACAGCTTGGAGCAAGAGAAGCAACTCATGCTAAAGTGCCTTAGAGACACCAACATAGTATGCATCTTTCTCTCCCCCCCCCCCCAACACATTGTTCACTTAAATATTTCCTACATTCTTTTCTATAAGTATTTAAAATTTAATATTCTTTTTAAACATTTGGGGTCTGTACAAGTTTTTCTGCTGTGTACACCTCAAGGGCAAGGAAACAGTAGGCACATTGAATACTTGCTGCTTTTCAGCTGCAATTTTCTCTAGCAAACTATCAAAAATAAATAGGTCAGAGAAAGAATTCTGTCTCTTCCCCACTCTTCAAAATGCTGAGTCAGATCCCCCCCCCCCCGGAACTTTTCTTCAGAAGAGGTAGAACTCACATACACAGAAAGATCCTGCTCCTTCCCAGAGATTACTCATATTCAGACACATGCAACTGAGATGTGAGATCATTTTAACAAAAATGAATAGCTGCTTTTGGTTAAAGAGAAGAGTGGAGAAGTGGCTTGGAAAGGAAACCTTGCTTCAGGGCCTAGGCATTTGCTGTCTGAGGCAAAGCAGCAGACGGCATCCCCACCTACTCAAGTCAAGCTGCAGAATCCTTAAAGACAGTCAAGTTAGTTTAGTACATGAGGTAGATCTCTTCTAAGAATGTCTTCCCAAAACCTTGCAGTAGGAATACAACAAACTGAAACAAATCCAAAGACTCTGGAATTCTATTGCCCGGCACAGCTACTTAGCTTATGCTGAAATTCTGGACAATGCCAACAACTATCAGGTCAGAATGCACAGGGAGGCCACTGAAATCTATAAGCACCTGGGCAACTTCAACAGAAAAGAAGAAACCCTTAAAGTTAGCAAAGTTTAGCTACCAGTCCTGAAAAACACTAAAATCAAGACCCATCAAATGCAAATGAAAACCACTCAGAGTCAGGGGTTTTCCCAGAAGACAATGGATCTCTAATTAAACAGATACAAATCCTCTTTGCATATCCTCCCACCCTGAGGTCTTGCCATTCAACAACAGAACAATACACAGATTAACATGGAAACCACTACTCCCAATCCAGGGTCACAGAGAAGCAAACACTTCTCTGGCCAAATAGCCCCAAAAAACCACAGAACATGGCCAAATAGCCCCAAAAAACCACAAAAACTATTCATGTTTGTTTTAGAACAATCCATAGTATTTAATATTCAATGGAATCAAAACTAAAAATATTGATTTTCTACTGATTTGTGTGTGTGTGTGTGTGTTCCATTGTCCAGTGTATGTTAGCAGTAAGATCCCTAGTCCCACTTTCTTTCTTGAAATCAGCTTGGATGTCTAGCATTTCCTTAAAGACATATAATAAAAGTTCCTATGTAATAAAAAGTTTTTGTTGTAACATCTTGAGCATGACTTACCATATATACTTGACTATAAGTCAACTTCATGTATAAGTCGAAAGAAGGTTTTGGAGCCAAAATTATGGATTTCGGTATTGTTAGGCACAGAGAGATTCGCTGTGTCCACTATGACCACTTGCAGAACAGAGCTACATAGACAGGACACCAAGAAGAAGGTCTCTGGAGAGATAACTACAACAGTCTTCAGGCCAGGAAGAAAAAATTCCTTCACAGCAGTAGACGGCCTTCACCTCCCTGCTTGCTGAATAAAGACACAGGCACTGCCAGTCTTCATGTGATACAAGGGCTTTAATCTTTGCTAGCAATATATACAAATATATATACATAGAGTATATCAGACAGCTGTCTCAAATACTCACTCTCTTACTCCAACCAACAATGTGCTCCACCTTCCACAACAAACCCACACTGGAGACATTTCCCATCTCCCTTATATAGGTGGTTCAAATGCTCATTTGAAATTGCATCACCCATCCCAGGTGTGCATAATACCAACTGTTAACCCACACACACCTGCCACTGGAGCTTAGCTTTTTTCCATTACTTGGCTTACAGCTCCACCTTGTGGTCACATCCATGTCATTTCATGGTCACATCCATGTCATGTCCTGACCCATGGATAAGTCAAGAGTACACTTAGGAGCATGTAACAAAGGATGTAAAGGACAAAGAAAGGACATCAGTGAAGCAACAGGCACCAAACTCCCACACACTCTCTCTTTCCCAGAGCAGCAGCTCTTCTCAAAGCAGAGGGACGGACACACAAACAAACTTCCAACCACTTTTTCCTTGCCAGAGCAGCAGTTCTATTCGATTTTTTTGGAAATAGTTTTTTTGTGGGTTTTTATATTTGTGCAGCTGTGTGGCTACGCTCTGGAAGAATTTATTCCTGATGTTTTGTCTGCAACTGTGGCTGGCATCTTCAGAGGGCCAGCCACAGTTGGAATTTTTTTAAAAGAAATTTTAAATCCCAAATACCCAATCTTGTAGAGGGCAGGTATACCACATTTCCATCACATTTTACCCCTTCCTGGACAACTTTAGTTACATATCTGTATATGAGCCCATTTGAAAGAGCAATAATAACCTGTCCAAATATAATAAATAGGAATATAATGAATGTAAATGGAAAACTCATATTTTGGGCTAGGTATTTATATGAAATATTTTTTATCTGAAGAAGTTATAAGGATGATTTAAAACAATTTCATGGTTCTATTAACTTTATCAATTGATTTTCAGAACAGCAAAACAGAGGTTCACTTTCTAGATTTGAGAAAAAAAAAGATCATCTTTCTCATCTTATTATATACTAATATAGCCAGTCCCCTGTATCCACAGATCCTTTATCCACAGATTCAAGCATCAACATCTTGAAAATATTCCAAAAATATATAAATTCCAAAAAGGAGACCTTGATTTTGCTGTTTTATATATGGGATATCATTTTATTATGCCATTATATATAATGGGACGTGCACATCTACTAATTCTGACATCCATAGGGACTCATAGAAACAAACCATAGTTGATACCAAGGAACCCCTGTACTTATTTCAGTTTTGAAAATAACCATCTTAGAACAATGTGGCATGAGATCTCATACAATCTCCCATATGGTCAGTTCCTCAGTCTGAAAAGAAATTGTTCTTAAGAAAAGCTATTTCAGTTGAAGTCTGCTGTCCAAACAACTGGGCACAAAGGGTTACCCACAACATGTGATATCTAACAAATTTGTTAAAGCAGTTGATAGCTCCCATTTAGAATTGTCACAAAAACAACAAAGATTTCAAACTAATTGTCTATACTGCTTTCCGACATCCAATCATAATTGATCCTCCATATCCAAGGATTCTGTATCCACAGATTCAACGAACCATGGTTTGAAAATATTCACACACAGAAAAATTCCAAAAAGCAGATCTTGGTTTTGACATTTATATAAGGGAAAGCATTTTGTATTATTATTATTATTATTATTATTATTATTATTTATATAGCGCTGTAAGTTTACACAGTGCTATACATACAATCTTATAGTTAGACAGAACCCTGCCCTCAGGCTTACAGTCTAAAAGACAACATAAAAGGAAAAGGGGAAGGTGGTGGGAGGGGGATGAGGTCCAGTGGTTCTTCTCTCCCTCTGGGGCCTGGACCAAGGCAGATGGACTGGAGGGAGGGCACGGGTTCTTAATACATAGTTAAGAGGAGGGATCCTGGGGTAGATGACACAATCCTGGGAACGTTCTTCTTTCATGATTTCTCACTTCTCCCAACTCATGATCTTCATATTCTATGTTCCTATTACAAGCCTTGTGTAGCTTTAGATTTTTCATCCATATCTGAGCATGCCAGCAGCTCAATATAAGTTCAGCTAGTTCAGCTGTGTTATTGACACAATACCATTCACACATGTCCCTTGCTCTTATTACCTTCAGACCTGGGGGAGAGGGTTTGTCTGATCTTCCAGCACTCTCTCCTGCCTCATTTCTGATTCTCTCTTCATCCAATTTTCACAGTAAAAGACATTCATAAGTGAGTCATCAGTTCCTTCTTCTAGAGTTAAAGTGCTATTCTCATCATTTCTGAGACTTCTTTCAGCAATGTTAGCATTAGTTATTGCTACTGCACAGTACCTGACTTATGGAGCTCCACTACTTTCACCACTGGAACTATCAATTCTATGATGATGATGATGATGATGATGATGATGATGTATTAAATTCCAAATAGCAAACCTTGATTTTGTCATTTTATATAAGCAAAAACATTTTGCTTTCCCATTGTATTTAATGGGACTTGAGCATACATGGATTTTGTTATCCAAGGGGGGGGGGGTTCCTGGAACCAAGACCTAATGAATAACAAGGGCCCACTGTATATGCAAACACAGGCATTCCAACCCTCCCCCCAAAACTGAAATCCAAAACACTTTTGGTCAAAAGCACTTTGGATAAGTCAGTGAAAGTGTAGTGGTGTAATACACCACTTTGGATAAGGGAGATGTGACCTGTACAATAGTAAAAATAATACCCAAATGTTCTTATATGTACATTAAAAGATACATGTGAGTCAAGTGTTTTAATAGGAAAGTTTGGGTAGATTCCAGGATAATGGGAAAGCAGCTGCTCTTCAGCATATGGCCTATTATAGTTACCAACTATAACAAGTCTCAACAGAGCTTGTTTTAAAATTCAGGTAAGTGGCAGTTATAGAATTGTATTACACCACTACACTTTCACTGACTTAGATCTCAGAGACATATATCTGTGTTAGTCTGGAATGTCAGTATGCAAAGAGATCTTTGTAGTTTTAGAAGTTGTAGCATGAGCTATCATGGACTTGGTCTACTTCCTCAAATGCATTGCCAAGTCTACAAAAGCTCATGCTACTTCTGTCAGACATAGTCTCAAAAGCACTGCAAGATCTCTTTGCATACTGACTTAGATGTATTAAATTTCTCTTTTCCTTTGACAGATGGAACTTCATACTTTACATGTTTGAGAGAAGGAAAAGTTTACTACTAAGTTTGTTTCAAGAACAAGAGGAAAACCAATTAAACTTTTGAGACACTGTCCTGCTTTCTTTCACAGAGCCTATTCAAAAGCAGTAGCAAATCAAAAAAATTAGTTCACACATGATCAATGTAAGATTTTAACACTATATCACTTTTTATCACAGTATATTGAGATAAGAGAGAACCACTGCTTGGCCATGGAAATCCACTGGGTGACCTTGGGTAAGTCACATGCTCTCATCTTCTAGGGAAGAGAAAGGCAAGCCTCCTCTGGACAAATATTGATAAGCAAACTGTGATAGGTTCACCTTAGGGCTGCCCACCACAACAATGTATTTAGATAACGGGCAGCACCAATATAATATAAAACTATAGAATGCAACAGTTCTATACAGATCAGAAGGAACTGGATTGATCTTCAGGGCAATTGATAGCTCTCAAAAGCTCTCAAAAGCTAGCCATGACAACAGCCTTCAAGGGTTTTTTAATTTATGGCAAACTTAAGGTGAACCTATCAGGCTATTTTTCTGGGGCTGAGGGTGTGTGACTTGCCCAATGTCACTCAGTGGGTTTCCAGGGCCAAGCAAGGAATTGAACCCTGATCTTCAGGGTGTAGTCCAAGACTCAAAGAAAAAGTTGGCTTATACAGAGAAAATGTAAGCTCATTGGAATTCCAAGTTAAATAACACATGTACAAGCCATTCAAAACCCTGTCTTAAACAACTTGATGTGTTCTGCTGGTAGAACAGCATTTTATGATAAAAAGAACAAGTTTAACATACACATTTTGGAAACAGTGCTCATTTATGACTAGTGAACTTGTACTACTGTCATCATAACATTTTCCATTGTTCTATTGCTGAATGGTGTACAGTTTTGCAAGAATATCATGTTAATGCAATACTGTATAAGGCTAAGTTAACTGTGTGTGTGTGTGTGTGTGTGTGTAAAACAGAGAGAGGGGTGTCTGAACAGACTATACCTATGGCTAGCAAGCTTCTGTGTTCACTCAAAGAACACAGGAAAGATTCCACTCTTAACCTTAAAAGAGCAAAATTTCCCCTATAGTTTAGTAACCTAGATGTTATGCATGGATTTCTGATCCTGGACCCTGCTATCCAATCCAGATTTCTGATCCTGGACCCTGCTAACCTGGGATCATACATGGGTAACATGTACAAGCCTCCTGATCTATTATCACCAAATATCTTCTGCTGATAAGGATACCAGTTACAACAGCAGTGTGAGATACAAAGAACAAGCATGACATGTATATTTTGGAAATAGTGCTGCCTATTATTTGTTAGTTTGTGTGACCGACATAGCCATTTGCTGCACAACTGCTGCCACCACATGGTTTTGTAAAAATGCTGTATAAGCTTGGTTTAACTACCTGCTTGCTAGTAGATTTTGAACATGCATGCCCAGCTGTGCGTGGTACGGCATCTATCTAAATAAAAGTGTCTTCAGTTCACTAATGCCTTCAGTTTTCAATCCTTAAAAGGAGCCTGATTTTTAGTGTTCACTTTATTTGAATAAGCATCAACAGTTACACTGTTTGGAAGAGTCAGCACCACCCTTGATGCTGGGATTCAAGATAAAATGCTACAAATAAAAAGGAACAGAGGCAGCAATGTCCTCTGTCCCTTCAAAATGGTGACAAAGGATGGCTTTTTTAAGAAGCTGTTCTAATGATAGAGGGGAAAAACTGGAGAAGACAAAGAAAGAAGTCAGTTTGTATGGATGGAAGGGCAAGAATATTTCAAGAAATGCAGAGTAAATGAGAAGGTATGAAAAAGGCATTTGTAGAATTTGTAGATGTATGAAAGAGGGAGGCTGGAGGAGGTAAGGGGAGCATGTGAAAGTAAAGAAAAGAATGAGGTTTAGGGGGAGAAGAGTGAAAAGTACGTTAGGAGAGGTATGAAGATGGCTATGAACAGGGAGTGACTGAAAGAAATGCATGACGAATGTTTAAAGATCATCATAGAATCATAGAGTTGGAAGAGATCACAAGGGCCATCCAGTCCAACCCCCTGCCATGCAGGAACTCTCCATCAAAGCATCCCCGAGAGATGGCCATTCAGCCTCTACTTAAAGACCTCTATGGAAGGAGACTCCACTACACTCTGAGGGAGTATGTTCCACTGTCGAACAGCCCTTACTGTCAGGAAGTTCCTCCTAATGTTGAGGTGGAATCTCTTTTCCTGCAATTTGTATCTGTTGTTCCGCATCCTAGTCTCTGGAGCAGCAGAAAACAAGCTTGCTCCCTCCTCAATATGACATCCCTTCAAATATTTAAACAGGGCTATCATATCACCTCTTAACCTTCTCTTCTCCAGGCTAAACATCCCCAGCTCCCTAAGGTGCCCTTAGATGTATAATGGATGGTTGATACTCTGGAAGACGTAAAAAGGACAATAAGAACAAGAAAGAATATATTTACTGCTTTGGATACTGTTTGCTTTTGGGGTGTTGGATCATATAAAATTGCATGTTTGTTGTTTGATGTTACATATCTGCTGTATGTCCAACAAGTCAGGATTATATTTGTTTATGTTTTAATGTTGTACAATTTGAAAAAAAAAAGATTATTAAAAAGCAAACAAACAGCAAAATGGTGACAAAGGGAAAGGCAAAGCAGTGGAGTGATCTAGACATAAATTTGAATCAGGATCCCTAGTTGTAAAAGTAGGGATAATAAAAAAAACTTTATTAAATAATACATCAATCAGAACATTTTTGTTCTGTACCAGAAAGTAAACCTCTTCCAGTGCAGTGTGAGGAAAAAAATTATATCCTGAACTATTAGCCACAGATTTATAAGGACAGGGAATGTTTCCTGAAGGTAAATCATGGTCCTTATCACACTACACTGTTACAGTGCTATATTCCACTTTAACTCCCATGGCAACATCCTGAGGAATTCTGGATTTCGTAGTTTAGTGAGATCCAAGAGTACTTTGGCTGAGAATTATAAACACACTTCCCTAAATTGCAAATCCTAGGATTCCACATATAATTGCTATGGCAATTAAAATGGAACATAGTGCCATAACAGGTTAGTGTGATAAGGCTCCAAGTCTTTAAAGGAGTAGCACATTCATTTTCATTCAAGTGACTGGCATCAAGTCTAGGGCCCTTATTGCACGAGTCTATTCAACTGGTACAATAGTGTGTTATTAAAAACATTACTCAAGCAGGTGTACTGTCTTTCCTTTCACACCCTGAGACTCCTGCTGGAACTACAGCATTTGTTTGCAGTAGAAGCTAGTTGCACAAACCATTTGGGACTCCTCATCCTGATGCATGTCCAACAAGACATTATCCCTGCCAATTTTCCATGCAATACATAGACACATAGAATCATAGAAATTTAGAGTTGGAAGAGACCACAAGGGCCATCCAGTCTAACCCCCTGCCATGCAGGAATTCCCAATCAAAGCATCCCCGACAGATGGCCATCCAGCCTCTGCTTAAAAACCTCCAAGGACGGAGACTCCACCACCCTCCGAGGGAAAGTGTTCCACTGTCGAACAGACCTTACTGTCAGGAAGTTCCTCCTAATGTTGAGGTGGAATCTTTTTTCCTGCAGTTTGCATCCATTGTTCCGAGTCCTGTTCTCTGGAGCAGCAGAAAACAAGCTTGCTCCCTCCTCAATGTGACATCCCTTCAAGTATTTAAACAGGGCTATCATATCACCTCTTAACCTTCTCTTCTCCAGGCTAAACATCCCCAGCTCCCTAAGGCGTTCTTCATAGGGCAAGATTTCCAGACCCTTCACCATTTTAGTCGCCCTCCTTTGGACACGCTCCAGTTTCTCCACATCCTTTTTGAATTGTGGTGCCCAGAACTGGACACAGTATTCCAGGTGGGGCCTGACCAAAGCAGAATAGAGTGGCACTATTACTTCCCTTGATCTAGATACTATACTTCTATTGATGCAGTCTAAAATTGCATTGGCCTTTTTAGCTGCTGCATCACACTGTTGACTCATGTTCAACTTGTGGTCTACTTGGACTCCTAGATCCTTTTCACATGGGGTCTCGTTCAGCCAGGTGTCCCCCATCCTATATCTGTGCATTTCATTTTTCCGCCCTACGTGTAGGACCTTACATTTCTCTGTGTTAAATTTCATTTTGATAGCTTTGGCCCAGCTTTCTAGTCTATTCAGGTCATTTTGAATTTTGATCCTGTCCTTTGGGGTATTAGCTACTCCTCCTAATTTGGTGTTATTTGCAAATTTGATAATTAGGCTCTCAATACTCTCATCCAAGTTATTAATACAGATATTGAATAGCACTGGGCCCAGGACAGAACCCTGTGGCACCCCACTTGTCACTTCTTTCCCGGATAAAAAGGAACCATTGTTGAGCACCCTTTGGGTTCGGTCAGTCAACCAGTTACAAATCCATGTAACAGTTACCTTGTCCAGTCCACATTTTACAATCAATTTTTACATACACTCACATCCCCACCACAGAAATATAAATATAAATGAAAAGAGTCTTATCTTTAAGAAAGGCCATTTTCCATTATGTGTGTGGTGTGGAAGGGAGATCAGACTTCTCCAGAGTTAAACAATCACTGCTATAATCTAAAGATTGATCTGTCTGATCTATTCTCATGGTAACTATTATCTGCTGTGAATTTGTAATAACTGAGAAGTCTGTTCTATCCTGACTTTAATGGATTTATGAAATACTTTTTAAAACAGTAGGAGTTTTTTCTACTTATATTGGCTGGTGTGTGTGTGTGTGCATGTAATATAACACCATGGTGTCATAGCATATCTAGGAGGGGAAGAGGTGGGAGGCACTTTTAGGTTTTCTCACAAGGCCCATTTGGAGGATCATTTGACAATGGATTTTGGATGGGATTTGTTTTTACAGGTTTCTCACTTACTTTACTAATGGGAAAGAAATTAATTTGAAATTGTCATCCCTTTTCCTTCTCCCTCCACTATCGGAGGTAGATTGACATTTTTCCACTCAAAGCACACCCAATTATCACCTCAAATTGCCATAACAGTACATAGTGAAACAGTACCAGCAAAGGGTAAAAAAAAAAAATTGGATTTTTGTGTTATTAAAAAGAAGCACATTTCAAATAATCTCCCATGGAAGAACAGAAAAACAGCATCATACAGTAAGCCACTTTTGGAGGCGCAATTATCCTACTGTAATTACAATTCAGTTGCCTCATGTGATAAGTCTCTAGGTGCATATAAGATGTTGCTCATAAAGGAAGTGCTATGGTTTGCAAAAAGCAACAGTATTGTTTTGGCAAATGCTGGAAACCTAGGTGCTCTGAATTTGATCCAAGAGAGTCAAGATATATCTGAACTGAGTTCAGCAAGAGTTTTCCAAAAATAAATAAATAAAAAACTCAGTATTCTAAACATTGGCTTTAGCCATATTCTATTTCTCTTGTCAAGCACAAGTGATGATTATTGAAGCTGAAAACCTAAATAGTATTAACAGTATTTAATTAAATTATTAAAAACCACCAAAGTGACACCCTAGTAAGATGCCTCCCTAGACACAATTATGCATTAAAAGTCTGCTTGAAAATGAAAGGTTTTGCCTTCTGGTGAAGGGACAGCAAGGAGAGATCCAGTCTAGCCTCCCATGGAAGAAAGTTCCAAAGTGTAGGAGCAGCCACTGAGAAGGTCCTCACCAAGGGAACCTGTGATAATTGTGGGACCAAGAAAAAGCGTTCTCTTGATAATCTTAAGGTTCTGGCAGGTTTGTATGGGGAGATACAGGCCTCAAGCATACGGGCCCAATAAAGCAGGTGCAGCAATGGTGACTGCACATGCCTGGCCTCAATCTGTGCTGCCACCATGGCTTTCAATCTGACCAGCCGCTGCCCTCCCCCATCTTGGGCTTTCTCCCTGGAGAGGAACCACTGGATGGAGCAGCCTGGAAGGATGCGTGTGTGCTTCTCCTGCCCCAAAGTGAGATATCAGTAAGCACGTTTCTGGCCTTGTTTTCCAATTTATAGTTTAGTTTTTCATGTGATCTTTGTTTTGTGAGGTAATATTTTATTAAGTGAGCCCCTGCATACAAATTATACAGACTTTGAACCAATCTTACTGCTTCAGAGTCTCAATAAAGCAAGAAAAACTGACTTTGGACTAAGAATAAGACTACTGGTTCCATATGTTCCCACCTCCACATACTCTATTTAAATCAAAAGAATGCTTTAAAATGACATTGTACTTTTCTGCTATGACTGAAAAATTATAAAAACACAACTATTTTCATCTGCCTACAAGCATTACTGTAGCTGCATTGATTACAGCATTGTCTTCTCCCTACCACAGCTGGCAGTGTTTGCTGAAATAGAATAACTAACTTGTACTAAAGTATTTCAGATGAGCTATCATATTTTAATGTGCACGCAGGGCAAAGAGATATGCTTAAAAGAACACCCAGCATTGACTTGCTTCTGTTTTATACATAAACAATGCCATCTAGTGATCATCCACAAAACTGAACTGTTACAGCAAAATGTATTTGTGATTATTGCTGCTATATATCTGATGAAGCAGACAAGAGATACACAAAATTATTGGTCCCAGTGGTGATATCTAGTATCAGCTGGGGTTTCGGGGCCACACTGGCATACAAAAATGCACACATTATCAGTGGGCAATAAGTAAATTATCACACTACACACTTAAAGAGTTGCTATTCCACTTTAACTGCTTTGGCTGCCTCCTCTTGCATTCCAGGATTTTCAGTTGATGGAGGGACATTTAGAATATTCAGCCAGAGAACTACAAACTCCAGAATGCAATACAAGGCAGCCAGAGCAATTAAAGTGGAATAACAATGCTTTAAGAATGTAGGGTGATAACCTCCAGAGTCACTATGGGCTGTAAGACACTTCAGCTTTCCACTCTGCTACTGTCTCAGAAGCCAGAAATAGTGTTTATCCCTGCAGCTGAACTGTGAAGCAGAGTTGTGGGGGAAATGGGTAGGGCCTACCAATTGTACAAAACACATGAATAGTAGCTGAGAGCTACATGGTGATTTCAGAGCCATAAGCTGTGTCATTGCCAGCCAAATCCTGCATAACAATAAATTTTATAATGTCTAAGAATCCATAAGACAATTTTGTTTTATTGAAATCTTGGTATTAGTCAACTAATGTTCATTTTATGGACATTTGGAATGAGACTTAATCATGGGACAACAGCTGATACCCATAATGCTTTTAAGTCAGAAGACAAGAAGACTAAAGAAGAACAAATCAAATGGGAAGAACTCAGCTATAGTTATAAGACTCCCTTCAGCTACATTTCCTTCAATTGCACCCTTAAAAATACTGGTGAATTGGGAGACCAGGGAACCTCAGCCAATTTTCTGGTTCTATCACTGACACATTCCTCCAAAACATAACTGCAAAGGGGAAGAGACTGGGTGTCCTAAAATGAGGTAGCTAACTAAACTAGAAAAAAAAAGGCACAAGAAGCACAGTTTACTCATCTCCCAATTTAGCAACAAATGTAAAAGTAAAGGCTAACCTCTGGATTACATTCCAATAATTTTTAACTCACTTCCAGCTTGATTGCTTTTCTTGCCATCTCTCTTCTAGAAATCAAGGCAAAAGAAAACTAATACTGAGAAGCAGCACACATTTGCTAGGTCATTTTTGAACAACGGGGATACACATCTATTTAGTGCAAAATGGATCACCAGGAAAATGGCCAGTGGTAATTCTGTACTAAAACGTTACAGATTATTGAAAATGGAAAGTTACTGTTTCCCTCCTAGTTGTGTGCCTAGTTGCAGGCAATATGTCTGGATATTCCAAACACAGCAAAACCTGACACATTGCTAAATAGCAATTGCGTTAGGAAAGGAATATTAAATCCCACCTTCATGGATTTAAATGGTTTTAAATGCTCTCTCTCAACTGTAAAGATGAGAATAACTACAAGTGCATGCCACTGTCACACAGAAATGGTTGTTATGCATTGTAAGTTTTATCTTGGCCTGCTAATGAATCCAAAGGAAAGGTTGTTATTTGTGCCACTATACAACTATCTCCTGACTGTTATACAGCACTATCACCCCAGAAAACAAATATCCAACACCTCCTAGTCTTAATTAATTCTGCCTTACAGCAAAGGGTTATAAATCATTCTAATAAAGATGCATATCTCCACTTTAGTTTAATCAATCATAAACTTACCCAGTAACATCTTAATTAAGAAAGCTGACACACTGGAGCAAAAGTGTATGATGGAGGACCTACACCACAAATCCAATTAATACCCAAGATAGCATATGGAGAATTGCAGCCTAAGCATGAAATTCTGTGTACTTGGGAATAAACCTCAGCTGAGATCAGTGAATGAGCCTCAACTGAGATTTATATGTGAGAAACCAAATATACATTAAAACTAGTTACAACAAAGGATTTCCAAATTCAATTTGAATGCATATCACCTTGTAAGATTTTTTTTTTAAAGAATACCCAGAAATGTTCAAGCAGACAAAAGTACTACAGAGAACTGGGCAGATGAAACCACAGCTGTTTCATGTTCTGATTCAGTGGCAGATTTAAAGGTACAAGAGAAATCTCTGGTTCTAACCTAGCAACGATGCATAAAGTCACATCCTAAACAACTGTTCAGAAGCCTACTACATTCAGTAGATCTCCTTAGCAAGAAAGTTAGGATCTCAACAATTTATAGTGTGGCAACAGATAGTGTGGCATCACCATAGTGATGTGGTTGAAAGATTAGCTTGGGCTAGGAAGTTCCACATTCATGTCCCAACTAACATATGAAATTCCCTGGGTGACTGTGGTCCATCTAGTCTTTCAGACTATACTCTCTCACATAATTGTTGTACGGGTAAAATCCTAAAGGCACCAGACCCAATCTGATATTGGAAGCAAATACTTGGAGATGGGAGACCACCCATGAATTCCAGGTATTGTAGGCTATTTCAGAGCAAAAGTATTTCAGTGCAAAGTATTGGTAAAATCACCTCTGAGTATTCCTTGCCTAAGAAAATCGTAAGACATTCAAGGGGTCACCATATGTTGACAGGTAACTTGAAGGCACATACAGATACACACACACAAGGTGAGGAGGGAGACATTCATCCAAAGCTCACTGGAGGAAATATGGATTATAAATGCATCTAAGAACAGCAGTGGCTCCCAGCTTTCAGTCCTTCAGATGTTTTGGACTCATAATTTGCCATCATGTTCTGGATATAAAAATTCTGATAAAAGCTATTGCAAAGCACAACAATAATTTAGGAACTGATCCACTATTTCAGTACCAAAATTTCCCCATGGCCCATTTAGCGGTTGGTAACATATGTGAACTACATAACTTGGAAAGTTTCTTTTAAAATGCAGTCAGTTCTAGTTCCCACCACCACCAGTGAGTTACAGTTGTTGTAATAAAAAGTAACTCTTTATCATCATCTAAAAGTAATTAAAATGTTTGCCTTTCTAATGAATTAATAAAGTAGTCCAAAAAGATGCAAGATGCTTGCCTGGAGCACAAGTGAGACCATATACATAGATAAAACTGTCCCACTTACACTATAGTGGTGAGTTAAATTATTTTTCATAATGCTAAAACCATAATGCAACTTAGTGACAAAAGGAAATAATTACAAATTATTTATTATTTATAACTACTTACTTCTAGGTACTAAGAACCACATACACATAACAAACTTTTTTGCACAAGTAGCTTCATTGTTGCCCCGTATACAAATAAATAAATGTAAAATGTAACATTTACCTGTTTGAAACATTTTTCTTTACAAATCAGTAATATTCACTTGTAGATGAAGGTTGTTTGCAGACTTTCTTGTAAGAGCATTTATCATGAGAAATCTCTAACATAATGTTTTAAAAATCCAGAACTTTTATTGCTTAGCTGTCATTAAAAAATCAATCCAGAAGAGTTGGAAAGAATACTCAAATCTCTGAAAATCAGTGGTAAGACTGCCACCTTTAATACTGACAAAATCTGCATGCAACCTTAGAGAAGGCCACATATGTGTTAAATTTTAACCTCTTTGCAATTCTTAAAAGCACAGCCTCGCTGTCATTGGTTTTTGTTTGTTTGTTTGTTTGTTTTTGTGGTTCCTCATTTTATTCCTCTAATCACGATTCGGTCTTTTGTAATTTTATATTCTGTGTTTTTAATTCTTACTCTCTTGAGAGTGACTGGATGCCCTAATTTATTTCTGTTCTCACAGAAAGCAGGAAAGGAGGATGTTGTACAAGAAATACTTTTAGAGACTGAGATTAACTGTGCAAACCTCTACTCAGAAATATGTCCTATCCACTTCAGTGGCTCATACTCTCAGATTAGGCTGTATAGGATTGTTGTCTGAAATCTTTTTGGTTGGGAACTACAAATGGGAAGAGATCATGAGACAAGATATTCATATCAGTTTGTTTCTCACCAGCAGAATATTTTTTAGAACTACATATTCTGATCACTGGTTTAATAGTAATTATTTCTTTTACAAAGCAAGTTACACATTGTTGCTATGTGAATATTTTGCATTGGTATATTTCAATTTCTTAAATCTCTCTGCTAGAGTTCAGTGTCTTTATACACCTCTGCAACAGTTTAAAAATTAGAAATTACCATATTATGTTATCCACATGTGTATAATCAATTTTATCTTCCAATAATTTCCTTTTAATTTAATTTGTACTCAATACATACAAAGCTAGGTTATACTAATTCAAATAATTAATCCATCTAGCTTTGTATATGCTGACCAGCAGCTCCTCTCCAGAGGTCTCTTCCTGCAATACTACCAACAATCTTTTCAACAGAACAACCCAGGAATTAAAATGTAGTTGGTAACAGGTGGACCCTATACATGGACCCTTATGATTCTTCCTCTGAACCAAAAGGTTGGTTTTGATCCTGAAAAGACTTCTGCTTAGACTACCTTAAGTATAAACAGTCAAATAGGTATCCAAGTCATATGTCTGCCTATATCACACTTTTTGGAGCCCTGACTTCTCTCTCTCTTTTTTTAACAAGTCCCTGTTCCCTTTCTCCCTCCCCTCTTTTCTTTATAGAAGCTCAAGCATCCTTGGTTCTTTCATCCTTCCAAATCTCTCTTTTCACCTTGAGTTTGTTACTTGTTCCAGGGCCTATGCATCCTTCTTTAGGTCCAACATAGGCCTACAACACACCCATAACTAATACTCATTCCACACATTGTCAAGGGTCATGGGAAAAATGTTTCTTTGTTTATTTTATGTTTCTGAAACTATGGTCCAAAGCAAACTGTAGAAATAATCCAGTTTGAGACTGCTTTAACTGCCCTGCCTCAATCCTAGGGAATTATGGGGACTGTAGTTTTGTAAAAAAAAAAAAAATAGCCTTCTCTGTCAGAGAACACTGGAGTCACAATAAACTATAATTCCTTGGATTCCCTAACATGGAGCCACAGCAATTAAAACTGGATTATTTCTGCAGTGTGATTTGCACCATAGTGTGTTTTGGGCCTACTGTATATCCTCATGTATAAGTCTAGAAATTTCAGTCAAAAAATTGACCCCAAAAACCTGGGTCAGCTTATCCATGGGTCAATCTAAGTACTATACCTTAATTCTTATCAAAAAAAGGAATCATCCCCTTCTCTGAGTAGAGTGGCAAAAGGCTAGAGCTTAGTCCATCCTGGAAGAAACTAAAAGAAGCACCACTTCTGGCCTTTTTGAATGTTTGGGAAGGATAACAGCAATGTGCTTTGACACCATTTTTCTTTCCTTTTTCCTTTGCATCCTTTGTTACATGCCCATGAACTTATACATAGGTTATATAAAAATCCATAACTTTGGCCCCAGAACCTGCCCTCAACTTATATATGAAATCAATGTATAGTTCAGTATATGTGGCATATTACAGAAGAGGAAAGGTAAAGGTTTTCCCTTGACATGAATGTCTAGTCATAACCAACTGTAAGGGGCAGTGCTCTTCTCCATTACTAAGCCAAAGAGCCAGCATTGTCCAAAGATGAATTCAGTGCTCTGAACACTGTAACCGTCCCACCAAAGTTGTGCCAATTTATCTACTTGCAGTTGCATGCTTTTGGACTGCTAGGCTGGCAGAAGCTGTGACTATTGACAGAAGTTCATCCCATCACTCGGGTCTCGATTGCCAGCCTTTCAACCTTACAATCAACTTACAACTAGTATTTTTCTAGTACTTCCTCCAACACAGAGACCATGGGTTTATATATTATTGATGTTTGCTGAATATCATGTAGTTTTTTTTGGGGGGGGGGTTGGTCGTATAGAATGTTAGCTATTCAGACAATATGTCTCATATGCTTAATCACACACTCACCAGATTTTGTGTGTTATCTAATGGAATATTTGACACTGATCATCAAACTGGCTTTTTACCCCTTTGAAAATTACTGTTTGGGGTCCATTGTGCATGGAATCTGGTGTCCAGAAGAGGGCAACCAAAATGGTAAGGGGTCAGGAAACCATGCCCTATGAGGAGAGACTTAGGGAGCTGGGTATGTTTACTCAGGAGAAGAGACGGTTAAGATGTGATATCATAGCCCTGTATAAATTTTTGAAGGGATGTCATAAAGAGGAAGGAGCAAGCTTGTTTTCTGCTGCTCCAGAGAAGAGGACCTGGAACAATGTATACAAACTAGGGCAAAAGAGATCCCACCTCAACATTAGAAGGAATGTCCTGACAGTAAGAGTGATCAACAGTGGAACACACTCTCTCGAAGAGTGATGGAATCTCCTTCTTTGGAGGTTTTTAAATAGAGGCTGGATGACCATCTGTCAGGCATGCTTTGATTCTGTGTTCCTGCATGGCAGGGGGTCAGACTAGATGACCCTTGTCGTCTTTTCCAACTCTATGATTCTAAGATTCTATTTAACACATTTTAAGGGTTGTAGCAATCAGTCAAATTTTTATTTTATTCAAATGAAATAATCAGTAGTAATCTGAACAATGTCAAGTACATTTGCTGATGTTTAACAGTTTGTTTTTGCAATGGTCAGGTTTTGAGGTTGTTGCACTTTAATTATAGCTTACACCTGGAAATGCCCAGTGTGGTGCCTTAGCCTCCGAGAGAATTTGGATGGCCACAGTTTTCTATTGTAGGTGTTCTTGAAAATAAATAAATAAATAAATAAATAATGCTCTCCTCCCTAGGGGTTATGTGAGCATTTTTATCAAGCCTTTCTGGGCCATATTAAGCCTAAGAGAGCTCTTTTAAAAAATGTTCATAAGGAAAAACTATCTGCTATTAAGCTGCTGTTCATAGCCACACAGAGAAATTATGTGATACTGTATAGGGCAAATTCATAAGAATGCCCCACTTGAGTGTTATTTAGTTGATTCATATTGCAAGGATGTAAAATACAGAAAAATTGCAGCTAAAGTGATGATTTTAAAGAATTCAGCTAACTCTTTTCTTACAGAATAGAAGACAATCTATATTTCATTAAATAAACGTAAAAAAAAACAAAAAAACACCTGTGGAGCCTTTTTCTCCAATAGCCTAGTAAAATGTAATAGTATTTAAAGGAAGTACACTATTACCATTGATATCACAGTAGTGCTAATTAAAAAAAAATCACATCCAAGTACTGAATTGACCTATTTTATTTACATCCCCATTTGAGACATATTTGGGAGAGTTCAGCTCAAGCACAGAGGTGAGTCATTTGCAGGAATTTAAAATAGCTTAAGTGGGAAGTTTATTAGAATTGCATGTAGGTTTCAGGAACCAGTAAATTTAATCTAAAGTTACATTTCAAGTAGCTTTGGAATTCTGCTCAAGCAAAAATTGCATGAGGTGCAAAGCAAGTTAAAAGAATCAGTTTTCTTTTTTAAAATAATTTTTATTAAACACATTAAAACATAAGCCTAAACATAAATTCTTTTCTTTTAAAAACAAACATACAATTTTACAAACATACAAAGTTAAAAGCATACAGATACACACGCACACACATCCATGATTATTTATATTATCATTATTATTATTATTATTATTATTAACCTTTATTTATATAGCACTGTAAATTTACACAGTGCTGAACATACAATCTTTTAATTAGTTGGTTCCCTGCCCTCAGGCTTACAATCTAAAAAGACACGACACAAAAGGAGAAGGGAAAGGTGGTGGGGATGGGGATCAGGCCTAGCAGTTCTTCTCTCCCTCTGAGGCCCGGACCAAGGAAGATGGACTGGAGGGAGGGCTCGGATTCTTAAAAAATAGTTAAAACGAGGCATCCTGGGGGAGACAAAGGCACACATCTGGGAATGCTTCCCTAAACAATACAGTTTTTAATTCAATTTTGAAACTGGTTAGAGAAGTGATGAGGCGTATATGTGGGGGAAGAAGGTTCCAGGAGTGAGGGGCAGCAAGTGAGAAGGGACGAATCCATGGGAATCCTAGGCTGGGACAGGAGACCTTGACTACCAGAATGGAGTGTACGAGTAGGAAAGTAAGGAGAAAGAAGTTCAGATAAATGAGGGGCAGTCCATGGAGGGCTCTGAAAGTCAACAACAAAAGCTTGTACTGATGCAGAAGGGGAAGGTGAGCTAATGAAGGGAGGAGAAAAGAGGATAAACATGGTCAAAGCGGCGAGCAGATGTGATAATACATACAGCTGAGTGCTGGACAGAGATTAAAGGATGGAGGTGAGAGAGAGGAAGCCCTGTCAGTAGGAGGTTACAGTAATCTAGCTGCGATACCACTAGGCATGGACCAGAGTCTTGGCAATCTACAAGCCTTGGCGGTGGCCTGGATATCAGGAATAAACGAAAGAGAAGAATAAAAAATGAAACCAAGACTGCAGACTTGCTGAACCGGTTGAGCAAAAGTGTTGTCAACAGAAACAGAAAAGGAGTATTGGAGGGTGGGCTTAGGTGGAAAGGCAAGAAGCTCTGTCTTAGACATGTTGAGATTCAAGCACCAATGCTGCATCCACTGAAATATAGCAGTCAGACCAGATGAAACCTGCTATTCAAGCCCCGGCAAAAGGTCAGGGGTGGAAAGATACAGCTGAGTGTCATCGGCGTACAGATGACAGGAAAAATCAAAAGAACTGATGAGTTTACCAAGGGATAAGGTGTATAGAGAGAACAAAAGGGGACCCAGGACAGAGTCCGGGGGAACTCAACCAATAAGGGAACAGAGGAGGAAGTCTGACCACCCAAGACCACTGCAAAAGATCTATCTGACAAGTAAGATTTAAACCAGTCAAGAACAGAGTCAGAGAACCCGAGGTCAGAGAGTATATCAACCAGAAGACAGTGATCCACGGTGTCAAAAGCCGCAGACAAATCAAGAAGAATGAGAATAGAGCAGAGGCCATTCACCTTGGCCCACAAGAGATCATTTGAGATTTTGGTCTCTATAGAGTGCCATGGGCGGAAACCAGATTGAAAAGGGTCCAGGATGGAGTTGACTTTGAAAAACTCAAGATAGAGAGAATAAACAATCCATTTGAGAACCTTAGAAAGAAAAGGAAGAAGAGGAATCAGGCGATAGCTAGACAAAGAAGAGGGGTTGAGAGAGGGTTTCTTCAGAATTGGGGAAATGAGAGCATGTCTGAAGTCCGAAGGGAAGTGACCTGCAGAGAGAGAGAGAGAGAGAGAGAGAGAGAGAGAGAGAGAGGTTAAAGATATAGAGGAGCGAGGGCAGAAAAGAAGGGGCTATAGAGATTAGAAGACGGGAAAGACGGGAGAGGATAGGATCAAGAGAACAGGTTGTAAGTTTGGAAGAGTGTAGAGAGTTCATCCAGAGAAACAGGTAGAAACACAGAGAGTTTCTTAGTAGAAGGTACCAGGAGATTAGTAGTAGGGGGCAAATCAGGAGGAACTATTTCAGATTGAATAGTAATGACTTTCATTATAAAGTAACTGATGAAGCCAGTGGAGGGAAATGATGAGAAGATGAGGAGAGGAAGGTTTTAGCAGTGTATTGAAGCAGGAGAACAAACGCTGTGGGCACCTCTCGTTGGGGCAGATCAACAATTTATAATAGCTCTGCTTTGACATAGACAGAGCGCGTGAAAAGGAAAAGTTTACTGATTTACCTATTTCCTTAAGTTCTTGACTTTCTATTGTTATTGTGATTATCGATACCATATCTACATAGATTATCATTATATTCACCATTCTAAATGTTAAAGCTTACTTTTGTAATTTATTTGATTTTGTATTCTAATATTTTCCTTAACTTTGTTCATTATTAATTCATGTTACATTTTTAAGAAGAAATGTGTGTTGTTTTCATTCATCCTGTATTACAATGCATATTCATTTTATATTAACAAAATTTAAATTTTAGATTCCATTTTTACTTCTCAAATTGCATATCATTGCTTCTAGATTCTACATCCAGTTATATTTCCCAAACTGCATATCAAATTACATGTTTTTGAATGTTTTTTCTTATGTTTAGAGTTCATCAATAATAAAATCTATTTCTATCTCACATTAACATACTGTAGATTTTATTTTGTTTTCATTATTTCAACATTGTTAATCTATTTAATTAAGTTTCAATATTGCCTTTGTTGCAAAGTTGTCGAGAAACCAAAAATATCCTATCCCCAATCTACATGGTAGTTATTTTTAATTCTTCCCATGTTTCTTTCAAGTATTTATAAACCAAAGACCATTTTTCTTCCCCTCCATCTGAGGATTTCTCTCTCATCAATTGTGTTAATTTGTCCATTTCAATTGTGTCATACAGTTTAAACAACCAATTTTTTTTCTCCGGAATAGATTCAAATGTCCATTTCTGCACTAGAGCTATCTGTGCCATCGTGATCATGTAAATAATTACTTTTCCATGTTTCTTTTCCAATTATTTTTTGGTCATGTTTAACAAGTAATGTTCTGGCTTCATA
Organism: Urosaurus nigricauda; assembly: GCA_034509955.1. Lineage (NCBI taxonomy): Eukaryota > Metazoa > Chordata > Lepidosauria > Squamata > Phrynosomatidae > Urosaurus > Urosaurus nigricauda. The sequence goes on along the minus strand of JAOEGL010000001.1, from coordinate 84,664,759 downwards.
TGCATATTAATCTTTAAAATATTATTTATTGTATTATTCACTATCATCCAATATTTTTTACTTTGTTACATAACCACCATCAATGATAAAATGTTCCAATGTCTTCTTTACATGTCCAACAGAAATTATTTTTATTTTTGTATATTTTGAAATCTTTGTTGGTGACAGGTACCATCCAAAATACATTTTATAGTAATTTTCTCTTAAGTTCTGTGACATTCTATTCTTTGATACCCTTTTCCATGAGTTATTCCATCTGCTCAGTTCTAGTGAGTATCCTATATTTCTTGCCCATTTTAGCATTCCTTCCTTTACTACTACTGCTTCCATTTCCATTTTTAATAATGTTTTGTAAAATTTTTCTATTAATTTCTTTGAGTCTCCATTTAAAATTTTACTAATCTTAGATTCCTTGTCTTCAAATCCAAATGTTTTATTGTCCATTTTATAGCTCTCTCTCTCTAATCTGTCTATATGGGAACCAATTTATTTCATATCCCTTTTTAAAAAAATTCTTCTTGAGGTTTTAACTGAGTTCTCTCATTTTGTTGTTTTTTTCAAACAGTAATTTCTATGTTAACCAATTCTCTTTTTGTGCCATTTCTCTCCTTTGGAAGGCCCCCTGGGGTGAGATACATAATGAATTTTGTTTAAGATTTTAGCTCTCTATTTTTCCATGTTTTAAATATTGCTCTTCTAATGCAATGATTGTTGAAATCCTTATTAGTTTCCAGGCACAGTACAAGGTGCTGGTTTAGACCTTTAAAGCCCTACATGGCTCAGGTCCATCCTATCTAAGGGACCACCTCTTCCCATACGAGCCCCATCGCACACTTCGATCCTCTGGGAGGAACCTGCTACAGCCTAAGAAAACTAGGATGGCACAGACCTCCCAGGGGGCCTTTTCCGCTCTAGCTCCCAGGCTGTGGAATGGCCTGCTGGATGAGATGTGTCTTATTACAACTTTGGACAGTTTCAAGAGATCCATCAAGATGCATCTCTTCCGGCAGGCCTTCCCCGGCAATGATTAAATCTATACCACTATTGTCCATCTACACTCACCCTCAGAGACATTCGTCATTTTGAGGCCGCCTATCATTTTAATGAGAGCCACATTAATGTTCTATAGTTTTATCTACTGTTTTTAATCTAACCTCAGCTTAATTTTATCTTAAGAGGTGGGAGGAAGGATTGGGTTGCTATATTTTAATTGTATCTGTATTTTATATATTGTACCCCACCCCGATTGCTCATCCAGAGGGGTGGGATATAAACTCATCATCATCATCATCATCATCATCATCATCATCATCATCATCTTTTTCTATCCCAAATACCAGTGCCATCCAAATCTAAGACTTTCTCCTTCTAGTTCAAGTAATCTATTGTTTTCTAATCTTGTCCATTTCCTTAACCAAGTGAAGCAACCAAGTAGCTTTTGAATTCTGCTCAGGCAAAAATTGCATGAGGTGCAAAGCAAATTAAAATAATCAGTTTTCAAGCCAAACTCTCCCTCAACTTCACCAACTTACTTGAGTTGGTGAACAATCACCTCCTGTTTTCAGAACTATTAAAGTGGCATTGGAAACTGTAAATTTAATGGAGAACAATTTTCAAGAGATGCCCTCTACCATTCCATGCATGTATGCATGTGCACATACACACATAAGCTACTTCTAATTTTAGTGAAATAATTTCTTTCTTTCAACATAACTTACCTGCAGATTTTTAAAGGGCTAGGCACACAGTATAATTAACCTATATTCATGTGTAAGTTGACCTCATATAAGTCAAGGTAACTTCTGGGAATAAAATTATGGATTTTGATATGAAGGGTATAATTTAGGGGAATGGAACCAAAGATGTAAAGGACAAACCAAGAGCATCAGCGAAGCACCAGTCCCCCCCCCCCCCCACACACACTTTCTTCTTGCAAATTCAGTGGGTCTTTGGAATCTCTCTAGCAAACCAGCAACACACACACAAGCACATCTCCTTTCCTTGCAAATCCAGAGGCACTTTTGAATCTCCCTACCAAACCAGCAACTTAGGGGCTCTTCAGACAGGCCATTAAGTCTGGCCGGGGGCAGGGGGGGGGAGTTGGGGCATCACATCCATATGATGCATGCTCTGACCTTACCCTCCCAGAGTGCCGTGATACCACATGCCACTCCACACGGCATGTGGCACTGCAGCGCTCCTCCAGCGCTGCATCCATACAAACAGAGCCAAAGGAGAACTGTATAACAGTGGTGCAGCAGTTATCACACCCAGCTAGGAAGGGGGTGGCATCGTGCCATCCCTTAGGGACTTTTTATATAGCACACCCCCCCCCCACACACACACAAATGCACTTCCTTTCCTTGCAAATCTAGCAGGACTTTTGAATCTCCCAAGCAAACCAGCCAAAACATGCACACAGTCTGTCTTCTTGGCTGGACAGCACTGCCAAAGAAAGGAGAATGAGGTAGTGGGCAGCACTTCTTTTAGGAATTTTCTTTTGTTTTGTTTTTTACTTGTCATCACAGCAGTTATATTACAAATTACAGTAAAATGTTCAAAATATCCAGAATTTCAAAAAATTAAATAATTTACTTAGCTAACACTGGATGAAGTCAAGATGTAATAAATAAATAAATAAAAATTAGGAGCTTTCTGAGCAGGATTACTGTACTGACCCATTTATAAGTCAACCCAGGATTTTGGAGTTAATATTCTGGCATAAATTTTTCAATTTATAGACAAGTATATATGGTATTCTATTACAATTATTTTCCATAATAAAAATAGAGAGAGTGGCTGGTATTTTTTAAAGCATAGCTAGTGAGGGAGGGTAGAGGATATGAGGGAGGATAGAGCAATAGATGGAGTGAGAATCTATGCATTCCAAGATTACTGAAGGCCCAATACTTTATTTTTCTTATAGATATAAATTGTGTTCATATCATTACTGAGTTTTGGACTAATTCTGCCTGTTGCATCTGAAGGCTCATTGTTTCACTTGTCAACTGTTTTATTCTACCAACTACTTTATTAACTGTAATCCTTTTGTGTTCTATTTATAAGGCCTACTTCTCACTAAGATCTTGAAGTCATATGTTATGGGGAAAGGTTCAGTAGAGCTGGCAAAGTAATCTCCAAGGTTATCTGCTAGAAATCTATGTATGTTAGTATGTGTTGGGAACAGAGGGTTCATTTCAGAAAAAGGACAACGTGTGTTGATATTTGGACCAGTGGAGTCCACTAGGGAAAATTGGACATTTATAGCCCAAGCTCAAGTGGCACCCAACCAGTCCACCTCTCCTTGCTTCTTTACTTATCTCCACTGGCTTCTCATCAGTTTCCAGTCCCAGTACAAGGTGTTGGTTATTACCTTTAAAGCCTTAAAGCCTTACTTCTGACATTGGACAAATTAAAACTCCAATAAACTACAGTGGTCCCTTTGTAGATTCAAAGGATCCATTCTGCCCTGCCCCGCCCCACCTGCATATGGCAAATAATGTGGGACCTCAAATCTCATTGATTCCTATGGGCACATGCCCTTGCATGCTGCGTAGCATGCGCACCGCAGATATATGCACCATTTTAACTCCCTAGGCTTGCCATCCGTGAAAGCTTAAATCTGTGTATGGCAAGCCTGCCAATGGCATAGGCATGTAGTACTACCTTTTAATGCTGGAGGAAAGTGCCAAAGCCAAATGTGACCAAACTGAAAATGTGGGAAATCTGAATGCAGAGGTATTTGACAATTCCAGTCCTAATTGCTGAAAACCTGTGATATTTTTGGAACTACCATATATACTCACCTATAAGTTAACCTTATAAGTTGAGGGCAGGTTTTGGGGCCAAAATTATGGATTTTGATATGACCCGTGGATAAGTTGAGGGTAAAATTTTGGGGCATACAAAGGATCTAAAGGATGAAGCAAAAGAAAACAATGCCAAAGAACTTAACAAAATTCCAGCAATCATAACTTTTTATGCTCATACTAAAGGCTGGATGGATGCGACAGTGTGTGTGGGTGTGGGTGTGCTTCCGGGACAGATGATATTCTTGCCTTTCACCAGGGATCATTCCTTCTTTTAAAATAAACATTAAGATACAGTATTTACACTGACCTGAGAATAAGCTGAATCAGTTTTGGGGGGTATTTTTTACCTAAATTTCTAGACTTAAACATGAGTACATACAGTATCCTAAATTAAGATACAAGAAAATCACCATCAACAGAAAATCTTGATGACAACATGCCATTCTGTAAAGTTCCATAATTCTAAGGTTACTTGTGGTACTTCATGACATTTCCATACAAAAATATTAAACTTTATTTCAATCTCACCTTAAGCATATACACAACAATGCCAGTACACAACATATTAAGCAACCCTTTCCAACTGAAATCAGTGAAAACTAAAAATGGCTTCAGTTTGTTTGACTGTGTTACTCTTTTTATATGACATATATTAAACATATATCAAAGCAAATGTGCATAATATTTTGAAGTTTTATGTTTTGTACAAATGAAAAATCAATATACATACTGTATAGGGTGTCGGAAAATTATCCTTGCCTTTTCAATTCTAGACAGAATTGAGATTGTAAAGGTAATTTTCTGGTAGCCTGTATATATTGCAGCAAAAACAAACTTCAAGTGTTGTATCTTTTTAAAATACATTTTTTTTTAATTTCTTCGTAGGGCTAAGTAATTGAGACAAACACCAGTCTTCAATTCACTATGAACACAATGTTAATTTTAGATGGAATAGTAACAGATAATAATTGGTATAAATTATTATAAAAACTACTCCACCTTACCTGGTTTGCTTTCATTTGGTTTACATTGTACTTCCTCAACACATTCTGCAGGAAACCATCCAATGTGTCCTCGAGTGCTGCCTTCCCAGAATCCACCTTCACCAATGCTCAAAACTATGGGTAAATTAAGAAAATGTCATTAGGTTTTCATCACATTTTTAAATGAAAATTCACAAGCCTAAATTTGAAAACTTAGCTACTCTGTATCTGCAAATATGGTGCCTCCCGCCTTTGGTGGGCAGGAGCAGTTGCTGTGGGGTTCAGAGCCCCAAGATGGCTGCTGGGCCTTTCCCCGCCGGTGGGAAGCCTGCAAAACCCCGGGCTTCCCGCCGGAGGGAAGAGGGTTAAAGGCATGCGTGCACACTCGCCTGGCTCCTGGGCTCCCTGGGGATTGGGTGGGCGACACACCGATTGGCCCAGCTTCCCGCCGCCTCCTCCCATTGGCCGGATGGCTGGGGAGGAGGGACTGAGTGCAGGCCTCCACGGAGGGAGGCCTATATAAGGCTAGTGCAGCAGTCACACCATGCCTGGGATTTTGGATCGGCTCCCCACCCTCCCTCCCTGGGATTAGTGTTGCTTGTCACAACTTGTTTGGGGCGGCAGCACATTATCTGGATCTGGTGGGCTGGTTTCCAGGGCTGAGTAGCACTGGATCAGGAGTCCTTTGGACCCAGGAAACATGAGGTGCGATGCGGCCAACCGTGGGTCACGTGGAGTATATCCCGGTGACAAAAAGCCTTACTGTGGTAGCTGCATAATTGCGGAATTGCGCAAGGGCGTTGCATTGCCTCAAGTCATCCCGATGCTTGGCATACAAGCAACCTCACATCTGTCCAACCTTGGTGTTAAGCATGTGCAGATCCAGACCTCATGCTTGTGGGCCAACCCTACCTTGTATTGCGTTGTTAATAAAGTTGCGGCCTTTTCATTGCCAATATGTTTACTGTCTTTCTTGGGGCGGAGCACCTCCACTGCAAATGACTTCCATTGCATACAACAGAATATGCACTTAACAGGGTAAGATAAGCAGTTGTACAGTTTACCCTCCATATCCACAGATTCTTTAACCATTCATGGGTTAAATTTTTTGAAAAAGGTATAAATTTGAAAAATCAAACTCTGTTTTTGCCATTTTATATAAGGGACACCATTTCATTATGCCACTGTATTGAATGAAACTTCAGCATCCACAGATTTTGGTATCCACAGGGGGTCCTAGAATCAAACCCCAGCAGATAGCAAGGGTATACTGTAAAACATTCAGAGGGGACAAAGTGAAAAACAGGTTTTGATAATGAATGCACAGTAGTCTAGGAGGAAATGTTAATGAAACTTCAGAGAATCTACTCCAAAGTATGGATTACAGGAATTGTGACTTATGCATGCTGAGCCTATCATAAACTCAATTGCAAGATTTATTGTTTACAGATTTAATACTTCTCAAAGAAAATGCATTACATACTTAAGGGTTAATGCCAGAGACTTGGAAACTGGGTCACTTTGTATGACTCTAATAGCCTTGGTTCCTAAACACACAGCCAGAGTATGTTTTCCAACAGTCTTGCTGATTTTTATAGTAGAAGAAAATGACAATGGGGAGTTATATCTTATAAAGAGTAAAGGCTCATGTATGCATAGGTGTTAAGTCTGAAATTGATCCCATGACTTAACAAGTACTGTGAAACTGACAGCTACAAAAAGAAGTGTAAGGGGAAAAAACAATTGTCGTTGCCATGGCATTTTACATAAAGGAGTTAATATAACCTTTACATACATTTAAAGTTAGGGAAGATTTAAAAGGTATTTTTCCCCTCAGCAACCTGCATTATGCAAGTTTCTCTTAATCAGAAGTTTGCCCTAGAAAGGGCAAGATGCCACTTTAAGCAGTAGATTTTTGGTGTCATAAAATGGCAGTGGGTTGATAATTATCAATATATTATTGCTAGGAAGAATTCAGGCTTACTCTTATTTCAAGAAGATCAACTTAAGTCAAATAAATTTGTCATTAATTTTTTATTTCCACAGAAAAGAAGAGGTACTTGGGATGTTTTCCACAATAGGGACAAAACAACTGTGGTGTTCTTGGATCCCATACATGTCCATGGAGGATAGTGGTGGTACCACCACTGCTGCTCTACTTCAAGATGCAAAATGTCCTTGGCCATCACTTTTGCTCAAGGGGGGAGGGGGTAATTATTACTAGGAAAGCAACATTTAAATGAAAAAGCTAAGTTCTCTGCCCCTTCACTACGATCCTGATCTGAATCTCTCTCTCTCTCTCTCTCTCTCTCTCTCTCTCTCTCTCATATTTGAGAGACTCAGAGATGGGAGATTCCATCATCATGGACCTCTATAGTCTATTCAACCCTTCAGTTTAAGGTAGCCTTATGTCTATCAACAATCCTCTTTACATACAGAACTACTGGGGATAGGCTGGGGGGGGGGAGGGGGGCTTAATGTGGAAAGAGACCACCAGCACATCTTCCTCTATGAATCTGTACAGAATTTGAGATTCTCCATGGAGGCCCTCCTCTGTGTTCTCTTCCCTACAAGAGGCTAAACTGATGACTACATAAGACAGGGATTTCTCTGTAGCAGGACAAAGTAGCAGGACTTTGACAGTGGAACTCCTTCCCAAGAGAAGTCAGGCTGGCTCCATCCCTGCCCAGCTTTTAGCAGACTGGTTTTAAAACTGAATGAGGAGCAGGAATATGAAAAATATGATTAACTTTATTTATATCCCATTCTTCTCTTCAAAACACAAGGCAGCTTAAAATATTAAAACAAATACAGTGTTTTGCAGAGGTATTAATCCCTCTTTGACTTTACCACATTTTGTTGCATTTCAACCTGGATCTATATTCTAGATCTATAATTTCATAATCAAAACAATCTCTAATGTTATAATCTAATCTGACCACTTAATTTATTCTTAACCTTTTTGTATTTTAATGTATTTTAACATAATCTCTATATTTTATATTAGTTTATATGTTATGCAACCTTTCCATTTACGTGATCTAAGTTATTGTATGCCTTGATTGACCATAAATAAAGATTTGATTGTATAAAGGCCTTTCAACCTGGAATTGAAAAGGATTTAATTGGCATTATTCTGAAGATGGTAATTCATAATAGGAGGAGCTAAAATTCAGGAGGATTTGGATTGCAAATGTTTTAAAAAAGTTTGCTGCTGTTGAACACATTCTTAACACTCCATGTCCTCACTAAATCCACTTGATGACCCTGGATATAATCACAGGGTTGGAGATTACTAAGCATGCCATACAGTTACAGACACACTTGCTATCTGTGGGCTTGTCATCTTTGGATTTGAAAAACCATGGACAGCAAGCCCAATTTTTTCTGAATGGCAGTGTGTGGATGCAGCTGCATTAGTGGCTACACGCACATTGTACTACCATTAGGGGCAATGGGACTTCAGGATCTGGAATGGATCTGCCACAAATACAAAGGTCCAACAGTAACAGCAATACTATCATTATTATTATTATTATTATTATTATTATTATTATCCCATGTGTGTGGATCTGGAATGGATCTGCCACAAATACAAAGGTCCGACAGTAACAACAATATTATTATTATTATTATTATTATTATTATTATTTCTTTCCTACCTTTATTGGTATATAAAACCAATGCATATTAAAATGCAACAATAAAATTTTTAAAAACCATAATGTACAAATAACCTGGATAGGCCTGGTAGAAGAGACTGGTCTTTACTGCTGATTTCAACTCAGACAGCATCTCAAAACTCTCTTCTAGCAGGTCATTGCATATTCTAGGGGTGGCTACAAAAATGTTTTCTGAATAATAGTTAGCCTAGTTTTGGCTGACTGAAGTAGATAACTCACAGAGAACCTGAGTATACAGGGCAGGTTGTAGAGAAGTAGGAGAAATAGGTAGCCCAGAAAAGAAAAAAAGAAAAAAAAACATGTGGGGCTGTACAGTACAGGTAATAACCAACACTGTTTTTCCTGGCAGATAACTGGCAACCAATGGGACGATTTTAATATTGGTTTAATTTAGTCACTCCTAGATGTACCAGTAACCAATCTGTTTGCCATACAGTCTTTTAAACTAACTGAAGTTTCTGAACTTGGTACGAGGGTAACTCAATATACAGAGGATTGCAAAAGTCCAGCCATGAGATTACGACCACATGCACTACCATCTTTGGGTCCCCCAATGCATTCATAGAATCATATGTTTTTGTTGTTGCTTTGTGTCTTCAAGTTATTTCTGATTTATGGAGACCCTAGGGTGACACCTATCGCTTACTTGGGTTTCTTGGCAAGATTTGTTCATGGGGATGGAGAAGCGGGGGGCATAGTCCTTCTCTGAGACTGAAAGTGTGTGACTTGCCCATGGTTTCCCATGGGTTTTCATAATCAAATGGGAATTCAAATCCTGCTTTCCCCAGAGTCCTAGTTCAGCTACAGTACACTATACTGTTCAAATTACAGCTAGCTTTTTATTAGTTACAGTATCATTCCATGCTGCCCATCCCCTCCTTGTTTTATAAGAGACATCTGATAAACAAGAATAATACATGGGGAATACATGGGAGTGTGTAACGAAATAGTTCAGCAGCTTACTGTGGCTCATCTTAGGCTCGTAAACTACCATTTTACAGAAGCGAGCCATAAATACTCAACATGTATCTGTGTTATTGTTAAATATTTTTAATTTTACAGGTCAGCAAAGCAGTGAACATACTGAAGGAAAAGCTGCTGCAGTAACTGAAACATGGAAATTGTTCTTTTTTCTTATCTAGATTAGGGAATGACCTTGGGGGAAAGATCCAAAACAACAAGTTTATTTTTATGTGTTAGCTATGTGTGTTTTCCCCCCATTATGAGTGGTAGACAAAATGATGTCAGTGAACATGACTAATAGGGAAAAACTAATTTAGCTAGATTACATCTATTATTACAATAATTCACATGTATTAATTCATTACCTGTATTTGACCCACTTTGGGCTTTTACAAACCATCTCTATACTCCACATCATTTGATATACCCTTGTATGTTTCTCTTAACAACTGATTTAAAAAGAGAAACAACCATCAATTATGATATTCTAAAATTATAAGAAATACATTTTACTCTGGTAACTAGAATAACTGGAAAACAGTAGATATTTCTCTCTCTCTCTCATGAGTGGTCTTCCTGAGCACAATCCTTTGAACCTTATGTATTAACTGACATTCTCTAATATACTTGCACAATACAAGGTGGTGGTGGTGGTGGTGGTGGTGGCTGTGGTGGTGGTGGTGGGAAGTAGTCTGTTTTATGACTACTATTCCTGTTCGCACACTATCCATATCCTGCCCTGTATTTCAAGGTCTCCATATTTCACACTTCATATCTGGAGATATGAAGTGTGTATATTTTTGAGAGATCAATGAACTTTCAGGAACACTTGGTCAGAATAAAAAAAATGTCCTGAGGTGTGTGAAAATCTAGGCAAATAAAACAATCAAATCCAGATGGGTGTATTAAGTGTTCCTTCCTTCCCCCAAGGCATCTGAATCTCCTATTCCATTTTGAAACAAGGGATCTCCTTGCACCCAAAGCAGTAAGCCATCCCCCTACCTACCCCCATTTGTTCCCAGCCAAACTTCCCTGTCCATCCATCCCAATCACTATTTTGTCACACTAAAATTAAAGCCATCAACCAGTCTGAGATCCCATTGTCAATTCCTTGGGGAAAGCCTTTGTTACCTGGCAAGATAGCCCATCATTTGGGGATATATTTTAAGTATTGGTTCCGAAACCTAATCTCTGAACACAGTCAGCACACAACTGGCATACACCTTCACACTCTGTGTTGCCCTCAGATCTTCCAGCTTTCTGAGGTCTATTAATCAGACAGGTAATTATCATCTCTCTTCAAATCCCTCAAACTCTGCTACCCTATTTCCATATTTGTTATCTTTGTATGCTGAGTCTGTGTGAATTGCACTCTGTGTGTGACTGCACTCTGCATACTTTCCTAAATAAAGTCTTATTAATTCACCCCAAACCTGGAGTTCTTCATAGTTAGTACTGGTATAAACAGGTGAAAATGTTCCACAGGCTACCCAAGCCTCTTGCAAAATCCATAAACACCTGGACAATTTGAACAGGAAAGAGGAAACCCTGAGAGTAAACAAAGCTTGGCTACCAGTCCTGAAGGACAGCAAGGTCAAGACTCAACCTATGCAGATGAAAAACAGCCTAAGGCCAGGGGATTCCAAGCAGACAATGAGCACCAGTTAGCAGACATTAATCCTTGTTTGCATATCCTCCCACCCTGAGGACTGCCATTAGCAACAGAACAATACATTTGCAAATTACTCCTTCCTTCCCAGGGTTAAACAGGATATATATCTTCAATCCTTTCCCAGGCTATCATTCTCTGAAGATGCCAGCCACAGATGCTGGCAAAATGTCAGAAAGGAACTCTTCTAGAACATGGCCACAAAAAACTATGGATGCCGGCCATGAAAGCCTTCAACTCCACATTCGACTCCTCTTGCAAAAACTAATTTGCCCAACATTTGAAGTAATATTCATAGTTGGCGGGACTTCCCAGTCTCACCCACTTGTCATTGGATAACATTCGCAAGGCTGCTCCAGTTTGTATGGTGATCATTCAGGTGCTGGAATCTCTTCTTTACCATGGCTTGGCACAGGGAGAGCTACCATAAAACATGGAGCAGCTGCATGAAGAGTGACTAAAACCAAAAATGGGTTCACAGCCCCCATATTAATCATGCCAGAAACACAATAATCAAATATTCCACTTTTTATATATATCAAGGTAGCAAGTGTTGAAGAAATCAGCTCTCCAAAGTGAAGTTGAAGACTTTCATGGCTGACATCCATAGATTTTTGTGGGTTTTTCAGGCTATGTGGCCATGTTCTAGAAGAGTTTATTCCTGATGTTTCACCAGCATCTGTGGCTGGCTGTTGGCAAGGCATTTTAATTAGAAACAATGTTTTGGGGAGCATCGTTACATCTTGTGTATTTATTGTTCTAAAAATGGTTCTGAATTGAGGACAGTTGGAACAGCATACTTTCTAGTTTGCAGTGGACCAACCAAAGAATTCTGTGAAAGCCACAGTGGCCTGAATGTAGAGCTTTGCTATACTCTCTGTGTACTCTCAATGCATTTCTTTTGTTGTGGTGGTTTACTGTATACTCTAGTTGTTGTTTACTGCCCTTGAGTCAATTTCTACTCGTGGCAACTCTGTGGATGAGACATCTCCAATAACTCCACTGCTGTACTTAGTTCCTGTAAACTCATATCCATGACCTCCATAATATAATCCATCCATCTAGCATGGGGTATTCCTCTCTTTCTACTTCCCTCCACCTTTCCTAGCATTGTTTTTTCCTATGAGTTGTGCCTTCTCATGATGTGTCCAAAGTAAGACAATCTCAGTTTTGTTATCTTGACTTCCAGTGAGGTTTCTGGCTTGATCTGATCTAGGACCCATTTGTTTGTCCTTTTGGCTGTCCATAGCATCCTGAGCACTCTTCTCCAGCACCACATCTCAAATGAATTGACTTTTCCCCTATTTTCTTTCTTAACTGTCCAGCTCTCACATGCATACATGATAATAGGAAATGCAATGGTTTGTATGATTCTAACTTTTGTGCTGAGCTGTATATCTTTGCATTTTGAATATTTTCTAATTCTTTCATACCCTGTTTTCCCGAAAATAAGACATCCCCATAATATAATACCTCGTAGAGGTTTTGCTGAATTGCTAAATATAAGGCCTCCCCCGAAAGTAAGACCTATCAAAGTTTTTGTATATAAATATATCCACAGTATACAATAAATTTTCATTATTATTTTTTTTGTTCAACACTAAATGTGAATATTCTTCTTTATGGAAAAATAAGACATCTCCTGAAAATAAGACCTAGCACATCTTTGGGACCAAAAATTAATATAAGACACTGTCTTATTTTGGTGGAAACACAGTAGCGGTCCTCCCCATTTTTAATCTTCCTCTGATTTCATGGCTGCAGTCCCCATTTCTATCAATGTTTGATTCCAGGTATGAGAACTCTTTTACTATTTTTATTTTTTTCATTGTCTAGGTTGAATTTGTGTAAATTCTCCTTGGTCATTTTTTCCCCCTTTATGTTCAACATAGGCCTGCCTTTGCAGTTTCTTCCTTGATCATTCTTAGTAGTTGTTCCGGGTCTTTGAGGTTTTCTGCTCGTGTTGTAATGTTGTCTATGTATCTGAGATTATTTATATTCCTTCCTATTTTCACTCCTTCTTCTGTGTCCAAGCCTTACAATATGTTCTGGACATACGTTGAATAGGTAGGATGATAGGCTGCAGCTTTGTCTGACTCCTTTGCCAGTTGGGAACCATTCTGTTTCTATGTGTTCTGTTCTGACAGTAGCTTCTTATCCTGAGTACAGATCCTCATCAGGTCTAACAGATTTGTTGGTACTCCCATGTCTTTAAGAGCATTCCGTACACTTTCATGACCTATGCAGTCAAAGGCTTTGCTATAGTCTACAAAGCACGTGCTGATTTTCTTTTGGAATTGCCTGGTGTGCTCCACTAGCCATTGCATGTTTGCAGTTCTTAGCAGCCACATATTCTCTGCCAAATGGCTTGCAATCCATTATACATTCAGAAACTTCCTAGCTTTGGCTAGAACCTATTAGTTCAATCTGTTTGTTCAAAAGCTGTTTTAATCAAGTGTTCTATTAATGTAGGTCTTTCTGTCTGCTACTGTGATTATCAGAGATTAAGTTTAGCTGACCATCCTTCAAGCCCATACAAGTATCCCTTCAACATTGCTGTTCTTTATGCAGTCTTGTTTGGTCATTTAGTATCAGCTTTCCCCTTAGCACTCCAGGGGCAAAATGTACAGTTGCAAACATATTATGTAGCCAAGCAACATCAGTGTGTGGTCAAGATGGCAAAAGTGATTAATAATAAGGAAGTACACAGGCTAGGAGAGGCTGCATGCAGACATTTATTTTTGCCTGAATCTACCAGGAAGGCCAAGATCCCACCCCCTCATGTCCTCTCTCCAGCTGAGTTAATTGAGTGCAAACTACTTCTGCTCTTTTAACTCAGTTTTCTCCAACTAAAAAGTAATCTGAAAATGAATAAGAAAAGTGGAAAGAAGAAAGAGAACCCAGAACATTTTAAAACTTCTTTTTCTTTTTGGTCAACAAAGAATAAATAGGACTATCCCTGCCAAATCAGGACAGTTGGAGGGTATGTATATATGGATATTGAATTTGCCTTTCAAGCATCTCTAGAGCATGAGACAGGTTTTTTAAAGATATGTATTGGCAGTACCCATGGTAGCCTTTCACTCACTACTTGGAGACTGCCATGTTAGTAAGAAAAATTAAAAAGGCTCCAAAATTTGAATATTTTAGAAACAAGTAAATTTTCTTTTTACCTCAAAGCAAACAATTAATTACTTTCTGTATATTACTTTCAAGCCCAGGACAGTAAGTGTGGGTGCCTTTGCTTGTTGATGTTTGTCAACCAAATTGTAAAAGTGAAAATGAAAGTAAATAGCCTGCCATTTTATACTTTTGATTTCATGTTTTTCCCTGCTTTTCCTTTATTTTTATCTGTCTCTTTGCACACAAATTATAAGCATTACGTATTTACAGTTGCCTGCTTATAATTTAATTGAAGGCATGCTTCACAGTAATAATTCTAAGCTCATTAACTTGTTCCACGCAACACAAATTGGCATTTTTGTAATATGTTATTATTCTGGCAGGATCCAGTACAAATGCATTTGAGGGATATCAGACCATTTATTCAAATGTGCATTGTCTGAATTTGAACTGAGCAGCATTAAGGTTTAGCCTGGTTCAGAAAATGAACTGAAACAACTAATTGATGAGTTCACTTTACTGCTTCAACTAAAATGCTTCAAACAACTTTTGTTTGGGGAAACAAAAAATGATATGGTTATTAATTCAGGAACATTTGTTTTTTAAAAAAAGACTGACCTTTTACCCTGTCCCCTTTGTGCAAATGAATCTCCCCTTCTCCTTGAGGTTGATATGGCTTCACGACAATAAATAGTCTTCCAGGTACAGCACTGTAAAGTTTGCGTTTTGTACCCTGATATTCCAAGGCAGATATAGTATCCTTGTTGGCACTAGGGTTATAACTGGCACTGGAAGAAGGACAAAACGAAACCACATTATTTTACTTTTTAAACTAGGTATCCTTTTCTTTTCTTTTCTTTTGAACTGCCTCATAAAATATGACCATATCAGCCAGATTGCTAGTGTTTCACAAAGCACCACCTACCAGGTAGTCCTAACCACCAAATAAACTTCTAAGTGGAAAAGTTCACTTAATTATACTACTTTTTCAATGCAAATGCAAAAACGCAGAAACTGACTCCAGGTTTCTAATCCCCTGGTTAAATAAAATGACACATGCACCAAGATAACAATTCAAGTGTTCATAGCACTTAATGGTTAACTTTATAGCAGCCACAGACATCAAACAACAAAGTTGAATAGCCATCGTTAGTAACAATTAATTAACATAAATATAATCAATGCTTTTGTCTTCCAGAAACCGGGAGACAGGGATTGCCCCACACATCCCTACTGACTGTTTTGGGGTTCCTACTTTTTCACTAAGCATCTTTTACTGCCAGTGTATTTCAGAGGTACCTTTCTTTTTTTAAAAAAAATGGGGGAAACTTCTAGTGGGGAAAGAGTTAAGCAGTGTCACATCACTTCTATTCTTCCACTCAAAATGGTAGTTTTTGTCTTTAATTTTGGAACTTTATTACACCTTTCCTGCACAGTCCAAACAAAACAGATGGCAACATGTTATCCATTATTGACTGGGTAATATAATTATGACTTAGGAACCTAATGTCCTTAGAAGCTGGACCAATATATCCCATAAAAGAATAAAAAGACTTTATAATTAGATGAAGATGGAGAAGCTTCATTCTCTCCGAAGCAAGAAGATTAGGAATGGAACATGAATTGCTAATATCAAGAATAAGAGTAAAGCTAGAGAAGTATATCAAATCATGCCCTATGAGGTGCCGCTTAGGAAGGTAGTTATGTTTAGCCTGGGGAAGAGAAGCTTAAAGGGTTACATAATAGCCTTGTTGAAGGGATGTCATATTGAGGATGGAGCAAGCTTGTTTTCTGCTACTCCAGAAACTAGGATAGGGAGTGATATATTCGAAGTACAGAAAAAGAGATTCGAACTAAACATTAGGCAGAACTTCCAGACAGTTAGAGCTGTTTAACAGCGGAACACACTCCCTTGGAGTATTTTAGACAGAGGCTGGATGGCCATCTGTCAGGAGTGCTTTGTTTGTGAGTTCCTGCATGGCAAAGGGTTGGATTTGATTGTCTCTTCCAACTTTATGATTCTATTATATAAAGCCAATAAATAAATAAAATAAAAATAGTAAGTAGGTTGCGTGACAGTACACACTTTCATATTTAAAACTGTTACTGAACTTTACAATCTGCTTCCATCTTATTATTGTTTAGCATAACTTTGCAAGACTTAACAAGCAACTTCTAGATTCTGTTTTGTTAATTTTTTAAAAAAAAATAATGTGTGAGTTCCACTATACACACTCTTAATACAGTTTCATTTGCATATGGAAAGCAGCAGGTGTCAGCACTTAAATATTCTGATTACATTGTTTAGCTAGAATTTATGTATAGCCAATTATAAAATTCATCTGGATATTGAAAAAAATGTAGAACGTTTGGACCAACATCATGATAAATTATCTCAATTTATTCACTATAATTATCACTTATGCAGGAAAAGATTTCAGAAGTGCTCATGTAAGTGCTCTGCTCAACTCTGACAAAACAGAAATAGATGCCAAAACTTCAGAATAACAATTGAGGTTAGGTGCCAGACCTTTTACAGAAGTAAATTCATGCTGCTATTGAAAAATTCCCAGTCTAATCATATGTACAAGGGTTTTAAATGTTATGTCATATAAAGTTTTAAAAAATGTTTCAAGGACTATTAGGGAGGAAGTAACAATTAGAAAAAAGAGGTACACAGTCTAGGAATTCCTGTAGACTAGGTTGAAAGGACAAAGATAGTTGCTGTGGAATGACTTGACAGATACAATTGAACAGAGCTGAGCTCAATGACAATACATTTGAGACTAACTGTACAACAAATTGAAAATGGATCCTGGATATTACCTCTGTAGTTAAAATGGAAGCGTCTCATAAAAAAAAAAATCACAATCATTTGTGGTGTTTGCTCAAGCAACTAAAAATGTTATCATTGTTTCTGACAAAACCTGCCATTTCTGAACCCATTCCCCCCTAGTTATTTCTTTCTTCTGTTTTTATCCTCTGCTTTTTCTTTTCAGTTATGGCTGGAGGAGAGCAGTAAAGAGACTAGCAGTAAAGATTCAGGAGAGGCATCATGTGGCAAGATTCATTTGTATTTAGAATTGTATTTGTTACCAATCTTTTAAAAAGTACACATGCAATAATTTTCAAATTTAAAAAATGGAATATTGAGAGGTCACCTGATATGCCGGTGTTGCTGCCGTTTTGCATCCTCTCCTAACCTATTTAATGATGGTGAGCGGCTCCGAGAGGATGAAGTGTAGCTCCCAACTGTTCTCACAGTTCCATTGGGATTATTCTGCATCTGTTGCAGTAGGTGAGGTGAAAGGCTACGGTGTGAAGAAGCTAAAGAAGAGGCTGACCAATCAGGAACGTTGATGTTCAGATTGTTATCGCTGTTGGATCGAAGCAAGACACGAGGTGTTGCCAAGGTACTTTGGGGCCTCCGTCTTCTATTCGAATAGGTAGGAGCCTCTCTAAATGGCACTAAATTGAAAGGGACACAGAATACAAAATGATTCTTCCTCAAACACATCTGGTTTTAGTCAAACGTATCATATAACCCACTCACCCCCTAAATCAGCAATATACAGTGCCCCTTGAAATAACATGTGAAAGAAAGTATGCCTTGACTGATTATCTAATCAACATGAGCACTAGAATTATATTTAAACTGCAATTAAAATTAAAGATAACTTTTTGCAGAAACACACTGAATTAATAAGCAATAAAATGCTCCACATTACTTGAAAATCTCAGTGACATTATATTTCTCTGTAAAGTCCAGAACTGGAGAAATGACATTCAGCAGTGAATGCTAACCATTTCTGACGCATGAAGAATAAGCAGTTGTTGGCATTCATCAATCTCATAAAAACATATTCATTACTTTTTAATATGGTAAGAGAAGGGAGGGAGGCATACTAGACCAAGGACCCCTTTTCCTTCCTTTCAGTTTACCTTTCTGTCAGTTGTATCACCAGAGAAGTTCCTGTTTTCAAGGAGGCTGTCCACATTACCAAGATCCCTGGAAAATCTGGGATCCTGGTTGTGTACAAGGATCCTTGATGAAAAGAGGAACCTCTCCTCTTCAGATACATTGCCTTCTGTGTAAACAAAGTGATGACAGAAAGGACTGGAACTAGATGCCTGCGTGTTCCTGTGTGATAAGTAACTCCTGAATAGGGCTTATTATTAATTTATTGGCATTATCATAATGTCGGAATCCACACAAACTGTTAGTTTTATACGGTTTATTGAAACAAGGTTTATCAATATTGTGGTTTGTGAAGTTGGTGCATATCTTTTAAAGCACTGTTGCAAAATAACCTTGTTTTAAAGTTCAGACACAATGATAATTGCAGTACATTTTTAGAATTGTTATTGTGAGCTGCCTTGGGTCCCTTTGGGGAGAAAGGTGGGATAGAAATTAAACAAACAAACAAACAAACCATGTTTCACTGTTAGAGCAATAGCACATTGCTGTGTAGGAAAGTGGCTTCCTCCTGTTGTAGAGTTGCTACTCTTTCAGTAGACACTAAATATCAGGTGGTAAGGTAAAGGCATGGAACAGGCACCCCACAGTACCATCTTCTGAGTCTGACTCTCCAGAAAGGACTAGAACCATTGTAAAACAGTGCCCCCAAGACCCATCCTAGTGATGTGGCCCAGAAGGCTACCATGGTCAATGACACTGAAAGCCACTGAGAGATCCAGCAGAACCAATAGGTACACATTCCTCCTGTCCAGCTCCTTATGTAGGAAACCCACCAAAGCAACCTGTCTGTTCCATACCCAGGTCTGAAGCCATACAGAAATGAATCTAGATAATCTGTTTTATCCCATAATACCTGGAGCTGGAAAGCTACTTCATGCTCTAGAATGTGATTCAGGAAAGGAATATTGCAGACTGTCCTGTAATTCCCTAGCATGGTGGGTTCAAGGTATTTGTGTTTTTTTTTCCAGTAATGACCTAACCCCTGCCATTTTTAGGAAAGTGCTTTGCTGTGGTGAGGCACTTACCACTCCCCATACCCACTCCCCCTCTGACTGTTTTCAGAAGCCAGGAAAAGCAATGATGCAGTTCACACACAGTGGTTCTTGCTTCTCTAAGGGATCCTGCCAGTATCCTCAGGCTGCACAAATTGAAACACATTCAATAACACAGGATAATCAATTGCCAAGGTGACTGTAACATGGGGGCAACAGTGTACAAGATTTTTCTAAGAACTGTTCAGATTATCTTTGTGAGAGCATACAGTAAATGCACAAATGTCAAATATTAGTATAGAAGTTCTCACACCAAGAGAAGAAACTTATAGCCCTCTCTTCATCTCTGACCCTGACCACGGTGCCTAGGTTTGATGGAAACTGGAGTCCAAGAACATCCAGGAGACCCATCTCCTGCCTGTGTCAACATGCAGAAACAAATACACAGCTGACAGATAGGAAGGTAGGCCTCATAAGGAAAAGAAGAGAACAGTGTGGCATAATATTGATTCCATTTATCAAACCTTGGGTGTACGTGCCATGTTATTTTTTTATACATAATTCTCCTCTTGGTATGACTTTTCAAGGCACACTAACATCAACTGACAGTGCTGGAGAATAATTTTTTTTCTGTCAGAGAAAAACTAACTGAAAGATCTGTCACAATGACTAACCATGGTTATTTCTTCAAAGTTATGAAGCTATGGTATTTTGCTTTTCAACTTCTACAACACAACTGCATTGGGATGTGGTATTTCAGCTGGTTTAGAAGTGTTTTCAAGAGGAAGATACTGAAAAGGAAAAGGATAGTAGAAGCTTTGGGAATTCACTGTTCTTTTTGCAAGAACAGGGGACATTTAGCTTGCATAAGGCTGTTGAGGTTATTAGACTGAGTTTTCGGCCTCATAATGGAACATTATACAACTTGCTGGTTGTCACCAAGATAATGCTCCAGAAGCTATCCCATAAAACAAAGATTCTCATCTCTTTTGAAAGTACAACAGTAAAATTTCTGCTGCTCTTGGAGTTTGAGCTTGTTACCCAACATACTGCTTAAGCGTTATGTAAGTCCATGGCCCTCTTTAACACAAATTAGAATGTTTACATATCCCATCTGTCTGTCCACAATTACACATGGGAGAGAATTTTAATTCCCCCCCTTGCACTTATCATCACTCAATCATTGCAAAATCAATTGTAAAATTTATATTCACAATACTGTCTAGTTTTAGAAATTAAGTTTAAAAAAACTCACCTGAACTATTTTCATGTGTTTTTGTTTACACATTTAAATTTTGTAAAATTTAAGGAATTGTTGGCCAAATGGGTGCTTTATTAAATGAAACAGGTTAATCAGAAGTTTTCAATGCTATAATCGAAGTAGAATCCTAAATTTGGTAAGCCAGCCAGTATTTTTTTTAAAACTTGATTTTAATCTACCTTTTCACCACCAGAACTGAGTACGGTGTTATGGAAAGCCATGTCCAAATAGCCATGTCCTAAAAGCTCCCAAGAGTCAATGCAAAAGGCCACACCAAAGATAACTAAAATTTCAGAAAGCAAAAAGTCCTATTTTCAGACTTTGGTTTTTATCTGTTACTGTAATTTTACACAGCACACCTGAACCCAGATGAAGGCAA
Source organism: Urosaurus nigricauda (assembly GCA_034509955.1). Taxonomy (NCBI): domain Eukaryota; kingdom Metazoa; phylum Chordata; class Lepidosauria; order Squamata; family Phrynosomatidae; genus Urosaurus; species Urosaurus nigricauda. Next base: position 84,643,915 of record JAOEGL010000001.1, on the reverse strand, counting down.
TAACAAACCTTCTCTGGAGAAGTCTTGCGAAGAAAACCCCATGAAAGGTTTGCCTTACGATCACCATATGATGGGAAGCTGTTTGAAACCAACAACAACCTCCAATGTAAAAATGCTGCAACTCCCACAGACCCAGAGCCTTTCCTTGATGTGTGTTAGGAGTTTATCACACGGGAGGAATTTCTCTCAATTTCAAAAGAAATGGAAGTGAGGCCAGTTCGGAACTGAGTAAATTCTCTAGTTCAGCAAATTTACGTTATTGCGTATTGATGCTGCATTGCATTCGGAACTGCCCAAAATTGCCTCCCAGTGCCTGAAATTGCATGTGATAGTTTCTCACGCAATAACATGAAATCCCATGATTGCGTTTGGAAGGACTTCCCTTTGCCAAAAAATGTGTGAGATCAGCTTTCACGCAATTACGCGAAACCCTATGATTGCATTCAGATTTCCATTGGATTATACTTCCAATTCCCTTCGTGTGATAAACTCCTTAGAATACTAGCCTATGGTATGAGGCAAATTTTATTTTCTCATATTTTGAAGGAGATTTTCAAACATTTCTAATAAAGCCATACTGAATAGCTTTTGACTACTTCATTATTTTCCTTTCTTTGGGGCTTTCTAGATTGGCAAAAAGAAGTGTGTTCATGGCTGCATGAAACTCTAGCCTTTAGATGAGAAAAAGGGAAAGTGTGCCCTGAAAACGCTTTTTTGTGTTTTAGGGGAGAAGAAGCGCCTTTAAAAAGGTGCTGGTTTTCCCAGCTTCTTTTTTAAAAACTGCGGAACAGCGCAGCTCCATCTAAAGGCTGTGGTGCAGCTGCTAAGCATTAAGGAAAAGGCAACTTCATGTCACACTTTCCTGCCAATCTAGAAAGCCCCTTTATCTCTATAGGAAACAGCCGTGATCAAGGATAAAGAACTATTTAAACACTGGACAAGTATTGCAGTGAAATGAGTGCTGCCCTGGTGGCGCAGTGGTTAAATGCCTGTACTGCAGCCACTCACTCAAAACCATAAGGTTGCGAGTTCAAGACCAGCAAAAGGGCTCAAGCTCGACTCAGGCTTGCATCTTTCTGAGGTCGCTAAAATGAGTACCCAGGTTGTTGGGGGCAAGTAGCTTACAGTTGTAAACTGCTTAGACACTCCTTAGGCTGTATGAAGCGGTATATAAATGAAGCTGTTTGTTTTGCTCTGTCACCCAGGATGGTGTGAAAACTGGAAAAGGAAAGGAAACTGCATTGGAAAGGAGGCTAGTTGGCAGACTGCTCATGGCTCCTATTTTAAAAAGTATTTAACATAACAATTAGCAGAACTTTTCACATAATGAAGGTTTTATTTCACACAAAGGGGTGAAGCAGATGAGCAACTTGAAGCAGTCTTTGACTGCTGCAGCTGAGATCGGCCTGTGATCGGCCGAGGACCATGGTCACCCAACAGCCCACTCTGAAAGCGGGGTGCCTCCATAGTCCCAAACTGGCCACTAGCAAGGAAAAGATTTTTGCTGCTCTTTTTGTCGGTGCCCTGGGCCGCCTTACGTGGCCTCAATGCAACTTCCAGTCACATCAGCGACATACATTATCTTCACACCACACCCTCCAAAGCAGCTAGAAGCTTCTCCTTTTGGCCCATCTAGGTCAAAGTTGTTGATAACAAGCTAACAACTTAAGTCTCAAGCTTTCCTGAGAAGGCTCCTGAGTTCTCATGCAATCCTTTGAATTCCCCTCTGAAATAACACACCAGCATTGCAAGTTTTCCAAATGAATTCTATGATGAGCCAACTTTATGATACACCTTTTAGCTTTAAGAAAGTTGGCCATTGCTGAGTCCAAATTCACTAAAAAGCCAAAATCTAATGCATAAGACATAAAACTAAGCCAATGCAAACTGTTCTGGTGCATACATAGACCGGCTGTTTGCTATGATAATTAACTTCTGCAACACATCTGGAATGCATATAAAGATCAAAAGCATTTGGCTAACTGAAACTTTTATATGCACATTGACTATTGTTGCTTGATAGGGATGAGCAAATGACATACATCCCACTGCAATCAATGTCACAATTCTCATTGACTCAAGAGACAGGAATGGATCTCTTAGTGGAATCAAATTTAAATCCAGAATCTGTTTTTTTCTCATTCTTTAAAAACTGATGTTAAGATTTAAATAAACTTTTTTAAATTAGAAAACTGCTGTCTCAAGGTATTCTATAAAACATAAATATGTTTTAACAATGATGAAAGGAATGAATTGCAATCAGTATGATTCTTCACTTTCACTCCATCTGTTATGATCTCAATTTCTGTTTTAGCAACTTAGCAAATGAAGTACATTCATGGGTTGTTTTTTTAAAGCAAAAGAAAATTATGTTCATAAATGTGTATGGCTGTATGCATATGGAGAGAAAGTATGAGTGTGTGGCCTTTAGGTTTGTAGACCTTATAGGAAGAGAAGTAGGGTATAAATATTTAAATTAATATGCTAAAGCTATGTGGCACAAAATTCCAAATGTTAAAGCCAAAACCAAGTTTCCTAAGAAAAATACACACTTGATTCTACAGTACATGTCCATGCAACTTAAAAAAAAACAAAACCAACCATAATTATATATTGTATTGTTTGCCTACTGATCAGCCATTTAGCCATCTTAGCATTAGCCTTTCAACAAGTTATATTTTGTAAAATATATGTGGTTATGTTAAGGTCAGCTTTTCAAAATTCACATCTGGGGAAGGCCCTCAGAAAATATATGTTGCTATATAACCTGTGTGGTAGTATCCCCACTTTCAAAATAAATAAAGCATCCTGTCTTATATGAAATTACAACATATGCTTTGGACTGAACCCAGAAGATTTACATGTAATGTCCTTCTGTCACACTGATCTCAGGGGACTGGATTCAGACTTGAACTCAGCAGTTTAATAAGTCATGAAGAAAAGGACTAAGGTGACAATTTTCTCATACCGCCTCTTTCCCCACACACTGCAGCATCACCTTCCTGTTCTAGAGGGATCCTGGGGTTGCAGGGAGATGGACAGAAATCAGAAAAGGGATCCTTCAACAGAAAGCCTCCACTGAATCCCATTACTTTCCTTTATTCTTTCATTTATGGACAGGCAAGTCTGGATCCATCCCTATGAAAGGCTTTCAGCTTAAGTCCAGAGCAAACAAACAATAACTCAAAATAGCTTTAATCTAAGCATTCCAATTTTGTGTGTCAATGGACATGACTACATATTTGTCCTTCACATCAGGCCTTCCAAATTTCAGTTTTAAAAAAAGCCACACAAAAGTGATTTTTATATATTTCAGAATTCAGATACCCTTTCTACACCATATGACAGGTGTAAAGGGCTTTTCACAGTTCTTGTACTAATTTTCACCTGATGCTAACAAAGCATTCTTTTAGAGATAAAACACAAAAATCTTTTTTGAAACAGTGGACAAATGTCATGAATGTTATACCAAAAATTAGTGATAAACCTCTATTGCTACATAACTGCTATATTTTCTTTTTCTCATTTCAGTTTGCACCCTTCAAGTGAGTAGATATTTCCAATATGAATTTCATGTTTACTACTTATTTTATGTACAGTATAAACATTTAATGTTGTATTTTTAAAAGCCAGATGACAAGAATGTGCATGGTTTAAGTGTCACTGAATTGTTTTTCATTTTTAATTTTCATTTATTTTCCCAAATTATTTAGAGTAGCCAAGCTATACAAATGAAGATATACAAGCTGAACTAAAGCATGCTTCTAAGTAATTATCACTTCTTATGAATTAAATAAGACTATCGAAATTTACTGAATGTTTTTCCTTGTTCATGTAAACTGTATAAACCTAAAATTCCATAATAATACAAACCTTTAAAAACACCCTTACATTTAGCCAAATACATATACAGTACCAGGCATTAACAGAGCTTTATCTCTAAACTGAACATAAGGTTTCTCTGAGACACACTAAGATAAGTCACATGCAAGCTCCTATAATGAGTTGTCTAAAAGGACAACCTAACATAAAGGAATTCCGGAAAAGATTCAGAAGGAACTTAGTATAATTATACAGCAAGTAAGTAGATCATATTAAGCAAGCAGAAGAAAATAGCAGTTCTCAAGCATCAATTGCTTTGCGTTCAGTGCTTACCTTCTTTCTTTGTTAAGGCATTTAACAAAGACTTCATTTTCCCTTTCACTTTAGCAGCAATCCTCTCCTTACATAACCTTTGATGAAATGAAAAAGGAATAAAAGCTACCCAATTTCTATGTATTTTAACTGACTGCACCCTGACATAAGCAGCAGGTTTCTGGGCACCGTATAAGTAGAAATATAGCTGGGCATCCAGTTCCCAGCATTCTGGTGACAAAGCCCACCCCACATTCTGTCTGTCAGCTGAGAGCCAACTGTGCGTAGACTGGAGCTGCTCAAAAAATCTTGCTATCTTTCATAGTATTAGTCATGTGAACATCGTCGGCGCAGTCTTTGAAAGATTCTCCTGGTTTTGTAATGGAGACATTTATGAGTAAGAGAAGAGGGATGACTGAAGCAAGGGGAAGCAGTGCAGGTTGAATAGGGTCAAAATTAATATTTGGAGAGGGAGGAGAGCAGTCATTCATCTTAGTTCATGGCAGCATTTCAGAGGCTAGAGGGAAAATATTGAAAGATCTGGGAACTGTGGAACTGGTGAAAATCAGACCCCCCCAAAAAAGCTTCCTGATTCTTATATGCTGGTTTCTAGCAATACTTTTTCAACACCACTGCTAGTATAAAATTAATCAGTTCCATGTTTCACATGTTTTCAGAACATTCAGATAAAATTGCCAGTTTTTGAAGGTACAATTGTTTCTCTTTGGTTTACAGAAATGCTTTTCCACTAAAATAGTTTTTCTTCCAAAATGGATAGAAAAGGAAAACTTACTATACCATTAATTTTTAATAAAACTTTTCAAAAGTGTTATTTGGAGGTATGGATGTCTTCCAATGGATGTCTCTGGATATATAGGAAAAGGTTTCTAAAAAGCCAATTGTGAATTTTTTACTCAAAGCAGTACTAACTTCAATACAACTTTCTTCCAAGTTAGGGGCGAAATAGGTCACCCCTGTGAAAGCTAGGCAGGGACTGCTGCAACTGCACATTGTGGCTCCAATCCAGCTTTTTGCCAGCCCAAATAGAAGCAGCAAATTGCCGGTCCTTTTTCAGCTGGCAAAAAGTCAGCTTTTACCATGCCACCAAGGCTTTACAGTCTTCCTGTGGCATGTGAATGCTGCACCGTCAGATTGCCGTGAAGCCAGCCCACGGGTGGGCAGTATGACTCCAGCTTCCAGTTGGCTTCAGAGAGTGTGGCACCTGGGAGCTGGCACAAATGGGTGGTCTGTTTCATTACTAAGTTTGTACAGGATTCCAGCTTTTATAAGAGATAATGCAAACGAAAATTAATCTGAAAAGGAGGAGTCCCTTTACATATATAATATTTTACTTCTCACAGCATTGATGCAGCATTATATTTTAAAAACCTTAAAGTTTTACTACTACTATATACAAAATCAACTGAGGTCTTATAAAAGGAACTGGCCTAAACCTGAATAAATGGACTGTTTACTAATAATAGTTGTTTCACTGCAGTGCTATCTGCTTCTTGTTGGCAAGGTATCTGTAGTTAAAGTCTGCCTGTCTTAGTTGCTAAGAACAACTCCTTCAGGAATGGGGGGAGAGCGGGTGGGAAGAGCCACTTAAAGCTAGATTTTACCTTCCTGTGCTTCTGATTAAAAAAAAAGCTGTAAAGAATTAGTAAGTATGAATAAATAACACAAAGAGTTTAGGACTCATTGAATATTACAGTGTTTATGTCGCCCTTAATTTTTAATGGAAAAAAAAAAAGCCATCTAAGCCAAAGAAGGTATTTTTAGGTTTGGAATTTATTTTTAAGCTTTGAGTTGCTGCAAAAATCAGCCAAAAAACCCTCCCTTAGCTAAATACTATACAAAGCCCAGTCACAGGAAATGAGAGGACAGAAATATGCATGGGGATCATTTGGACTGTAAAAGGTACAAAAATACACTCTTATAACTTGCTACAAACACATTTTCCAGACCGTTTTCTAAAGAATCCACAACTTTTATTCATCTACTTTTTAAAGAAGCATCTCTCTCTCTCCCTCCCTCCCTCCCTCTCTCTCTCTCTATATATACACACTAACACACATATATGGATGTGTGAAAGTTTGATTCACAATGTATGCTCAGAAAACATATCCAGGCACTAGCCATGTTGGCCATACAGCAAAGTACAATAACATCTAAAATCCATAAAACAGCAATATTGAGCCAACCAAAATGCTCATGTCATCAAAGGCCTAGGAAACCAACATTACAAATGAGTTGCTTACTACAGCTACAAAGAAACCTCTATATATTTTATTTAATTTAGAGCACATAAGCAAGATAAACAAAGCATTTTTGTTTTACAGAAATGCATTCTTTTATATGCAAATACTGGTTATGGTTTCCTTCCATTCTAAAATTGCCTCCCTGAGGCTTACCTGACAAATACAAATGATATACTTTTACTACTGGCAGATCCTCCCTGCTTCTCCTAGCCCTCGAAGATTTGTGTTATGGGAAACAAACACAAAAGAAGTAAAAGGACAGAGAATGGAATGGGAGGATACTTTTAGCTGAAAGGGAAAGAAAAGCAAGTTAGAACTGCTGCAACTAGTTTTCAGGAATGTGGGAGAGGAAAGGAGAAGGTTGCACAAGGGAAATACAGTCAGCCCTCCGTATCCACAGATTCTGTATCCACAGATTCAAACATCCACAGCTTGGCAATATGTGTGTGTGTGTGAATCTAAAAAGCAAATGTTGATTTTGCTATTTTATATAAGAGATACCATACTACTCTATTGTATATTATGGGACATGAGTGTCCACAGATTTTGGTATCCAAGAGGAGGTGGATTGTGGAACCAAACTCCAGATAATGTGAAGGGCCCACTGAACATCAATATATGACACTCACAAAATTCAACAAAAAGAAATACAAATTTTTATCCCATTGCTAGATTTCATCTTAACTTTTGTTCCCAAAACTCTTCACAGCCCTTTGTGTGTGTGTTTGCATATCTTAAAGTTTTTTCCCCTAAGGTAAACCTGTCATGGGATTTTCTTTGTAAGATTTGGTCAGAAGAGGTTTGCCTTTGTCTCCTTCTGAGGCTGAGAAAATGAGACTTGCCCAAAGTGACACAGTGGGTTACCATGGCCAAGTGGAAAATTGAACCCTGGTCTCCAGAGTCAGTCCAATGCTAAAATGACAACACCATGTTGGCTCTCCCACAGTCCTTTCCTGCATAAAAAACACTTGTCATTTTGTCCCTCAAACTTTTTTTGGAGGGGGGATCGGATGTATCCTTCGAGCCTGTGCAATGGATTTTTCTGGTGGAGCACAGTGTGGACAGAACTGGCCTCACCCTTTAAAACAGAGGTTCGTCTGCCAAGCAAGCAAGGAAGGTGGTAGTGAGATCCTCGGGTCATAGGTTTGATTAGAGTTTCCTTCTCTTAGATGGTTTAGCTTACAGGGTTAGACAAGCACCATCTGCCTGGGTTTGGGACTGGAGTTTTCCTTTTCCTAGGATGGTTGCCATAAGGTTAAAGAGCCCATCCTGCCCTTTGATGCTCTTGGTCAGACCCTTCGGTTGTGACCTGTCTGGCATGGGAGGCCCTACCAGTGGCTGTTTATGCCACCGCCAGCATATCTCACAGCTTCATTAGGGTACGCAAGCCTCTCCCCCATCTCGCTCAGCCATCTTGGCATGTAAGAAAAGCAGCCTTCTGTCTCGCATGTAGTAAACTTCAACAAAAACTCCGAGACATTCAGAACAAGTGGTGGATCAATTTAGCAGAAAAGACACAACGTTGTGCAGATATGGGTGATTCCAGAGGATTCTACGAAGCTCTTAAAGCAGTGTTTGGACCTACTTATCAGGTCCAAAGCTCCTCCTTATATAGTACAGATGGTCAAACACTAATCACAGACAAAGCCTCCATCCTGAATTGATGGACTGAACATTTCCAAAGTCTCTTCAGTGCCAACCGAGTAGTCCAAGGCTCAGCTATCCAACATATGATACAACAACTGATGAAAACTGAACTGGACGTGGCTCCCGCTTTGGAAGAAACCATTATGGCCATACAGCATATGACAAATGGCAAGGCAGGCAGGATTGATGGAATTCCACCTGAAGCTTGGAAACACAGAGGTCATGTACTCCATGCTAAATTCCACAAGCTCCTTGTGAGTTGCTGGGAAAAAGGTGAACTGCCATCAGATCTCCGAGATGCAGTTATCACCCTGTATAAGAAAAAAGGAGCAAAATCTGATTGCTCAAACTATTGAGGTATAACACTGCTCTCCATTGCTGGAAAAATCCTTGCAAGTATACTCCTGAACAGATTAGTTCCTGCTATTGCAGAAGAACTTCTCCCTGAAAGCCAATGCAGCTTCAGAGCTAATAGGAGCACTACAGATATGGTATTTGCTCTTAGACAACTGCAAGAGAAATGTAGAGAGCAGGACTCTATGAAACATCTGTCGACCTTACCAAAGCCTTCAACACTGTGAGTAGAAAAGGTCTGTGGCAGATCCTGGAATGACTTGGATGTTCTCCCAAATTCCTCAAAATGATTATCTTGCTACATGAAAGCCAGCACGGTCAAGTCAGATATGGTGATGCTCTCTCAGAGTCCTTTCTAATAACTAAAGGTGTGAAACAAGGTTGTGTTCTTGCTGCAACTCTATTTACAATCTTCTTCAGCATGATGCTCCAAAGGGCTACAGCAGACCTCGAAGAAGATGGCATCTATGTAATGTATTAATGGTAGCCTGTTTAACTTAAGCTATCTGAAGGCTCGCACGAAGACTCTAAAATATCTAGTCCATGAGCTGCTTTTTGATGACGATGCTGCCCTTGTTGCCCATACAGAAGCAGCTCTGCAGCACCTAACATCCTCCTTTGCAACAGCTGCAGAGCTGTTTGGGTTGGAAGTCAGCCTGAGGAAAACGGAAGTTCTCTACCAGCCTGCACCACAGGAAGAGCACTATCACCTCCGCGTCACCATAGGCAAATCTGTGCTTAAGTCCATCTAGCAGTTCACCTACCTGGGAAGTATCATCTCCTCAGACACCAAGATTGATTAAGAGATCGATCACAGATTAGCAAAGGCATATAGTGCATTCGGTAGGCTTCACAAAAGAGTCTGGAGTAACAAACACCTGAGGCGAAGCACAAAAATCGGTGTGTACAGAGCCATTGTACTCTCCATTCTCCTCTATGGGTCTGAAACATGGGTCACCTATCGCCAACATCTACAACTCATCGAACGCTTTCAGCAGCGCTGTCTACGCACAATCCTAAACATACACTGGACTGAATAAGTGACGAATGTTGCTGTCCTTGAGGAAGCAGAGATTACCAGCATTGAGGCCATGCTATTGAAAACACAGCTGTGCTGGGCCGGGCACCTTTCTAGGATGGAGGACCACAACCTCCCAAAAATAGTACTCTACGATGAACTCGCCATCGGTCAGCATAAGAGGGGCGCCCCAAAGAAGAGATACAAGGACTCCCTGAAACAACATCTCAAGCTCGGCCAAACTGATCACCAACAATGGTCTGCCCTGGCCTCCAATCAGGATGCATGGCGACACACTATCCACAGTGCTGCAGCCTCTTTCGAGAACTCACACTGAACAAGTTTCGAAAAGAAACGACAATGCAGAAAGAACCACAACTTGGAAACATCACCCAAGGTGACTTTCTGCTGTGCTTTCTGTAACTGGATTTGTTTATCTCAGATCGGCTTTTTTAGTCATCAACACGCTTGTAGAAAGTGTGGGATGAGTCCTTCCTGAATCTTCATTAGCGAAGAAAAGCCGGGGGTGGGGGGAGAAACTAAACTTCTTAGAAAATGAAAGAAGTAATTTAGTATACAGAGAGATCTCATACCATCTTTGAGACTGAAAGAAAGAAGTTGGCAACACTCAGTTAGTTTCAAAGGTGCTACAAGATCTCTCTGCATACTGATTCTACAGATTAACAGGGCTATATCTTTGAATTCTATGTAATTTAGTAAGTACCCTGTTTCTGAATCACAAGCCTGAATAAAGAGGGGAACCTTAATTGCTTATTGGAGGCAAAACCTGCCATTGTCTACCATGACAATCAGCAATTGCCAAAGTATAGGCCGACACCACTCATTAATCTGCATCTCTTTTTCCATCTGTCAGATTTCAGGAGGTCTTGTAGATAGGCCTTCAGGGGGAAAACAGTTTTAACACCACCATGTGCCAAGATATTTCTATTGAGCCTTAACACTTCTGCACACTGTGTAAATCAGAAAATTATCTTTGGCAGTGCTTAATTTCCTTAAGCATATGCAAAAGCAAAAAGGGATTTAAAAGCTAGGAAATTCTAACCTAAATTATGACTTTTAAATTATCCAAGGGCCAAATTAGATTTTACTAGATTCACACATTTTAAATGGCATATCTAAAACTTAGCCATTTATTTATTTAAAGGGGGAAAAAAGCAACTTTAGGATCCTTAGGCCAGCCTAAGACATTTTTCTGCCAGGGGAGGAAGCAAGATGAAGGCTATCCATTCCTCAAATAGAAAACAGCCAGACTAAGATCTGAAAGTGCTTCCAGTTCAGAATAGTCATTTGCACCCTTTCTGGCTGCTCTTTCCTTCAAATATATTTTTGCAGTGACCAGTAACTTAGGGGGCAAGTAACAGCTGTGGAAGTCTGTGGGGTTTGTATCATGTGCCCTCCTGATGTTATTGGACTGCAGTTCCTAGCATTTTTCACAACTGGCTATGCTGGACAAGGATACTGGGGCTTGCAGTCCAGCAACAAAAGGACACAACGAGATTCTCACTCTTATCTTAAATCATGTTTATCATGGTCAATCATGGCCATAATGATAAATCACAGTTAGTTGTGAAAGGAACTGAACATTTGCAATCTCCCCCTTGTGGCTGCATTAAAGGAAGGGTGAGTAGAGTGAATGCACATGCCTGAGGCTCATGGGCATGACATTAAACCATAGTGTCACATGCTGTCTGAACAAATGGCTTAATAATGTAGCTTTATCCTGATATTCCAAAATGCTTGTATGGACTAGTAAACATCTGTTATCTATCTTGAGCATTGATTTCTACTGCCAGCTTAACACTAACTCAATGACTGAATCCCAATTTTCTTCAACAATTAATTTAAAAAATGAAACATCTGTAATGTTCGGAAATCAGTAGGGGGGACGCACATGAGTCCAGTATCCTGATATTAAGGGATCTCTCTGTCTCTCTCTCTCTCTCTCTCTCTCTCTCTCTCTCTCAGTATGTGCCTTGAAGTCATCACTCAATTTAAGGTGACCCCATGAATTTCATAGGGGGTTTGGGGGCAAGGAATACTCAGAGGTCGTTTGCCAATGCTTCCTTTTGAAACAGATATAGATAAAACCTCAAAGAGGAAGAACCGTATTGTACTTTAATCATAGAATATTTTAATTTTCTCCATAGTATATTCACATAGTTTCATTTTTCTAATAGCAGATTTTTGTTCTGTTGCCTTTTCTTGTTCCAAGTGGGGTCAGGGCTAATTTGACAGTCTTACAATTTTTCCTCATAGCTCATCTCTTACGATATGCAGATTACATTACTTCTATATCATCTTCCCCTGCATGCTTTTTAATAATATCTGTGGTCCTGATATATTACATAGAGATTTTTGTATTTCATTGGCCTCATATAAGTATTAGCATAATATGAAATTTTGATGTTAACTTCATGATGTGTACAATTAACTGCAGTCCAGGAAATCCTGGAGGCCACTTTAATCAGTCTGCATATATCCCAGGGTATTTCACACTTCACCGAGCCAAGACTTTCAATAGGTGCTGATTAGTATCTCTTCATTTATTAACAACACATGAAATAATCATATACAAACACACACACAGTGTTGCTATTCTGGGAAGTTAATAGAACAATATAATCCCATTTGGGGCTGGTTTATATTGACTAGAATGTGTTGATTTCTGAACTGTACATTACAAATGATTTATTTCATTTTAAAATTAAATCACTGTTCAAGACCACTGTGTAAAAATATAGGACTATAGGCCTGGAAGGGCATAAACTCAAACATACTTCCCTACTTCCAAGTCAACCCTATGTTTTATATCACCTATTTATCTGAAGAACTGATTCTATCACATGATCCTGACTAATATTAACCTAAGGCTCCTCTCCCAAGTACCCTCTTATCCCCACCACCAAATTCTCCTTCTCAAGTACCTCATACCACCAGTGACCATTTTGTAAATGTTTTCCCCAAGAAGAATAAAATAGTATCAGCTGTGTCCTTTAGACACCATGCAAACCTTTCATTCATTTATAGTCTTTTTAAATATCTTTTTTTGTATTGTATTGTGTAATTTGTAACACTCCTGATTCAATATCGCCGGTGATTTTTAAATTGTTTTAAAACACATTTTAGTTAATTCCACACCACCGTGGAAATGACATAACTGAAATCAGGATAACTATGATCAAAATTACCTTTCTTTCTCTCTTTTGCTTTGTGAATTTAGTGATGACAATAACACTTGAGGCATTGTCATTCAGAACCTTATCACATTAACTTTTATAACCATTTTGAGGACGGGAACGGGACTCGCGGGGGCACGTGTGAACACATTTTACTGCACACACAAGCATCCACAAAAAGGTCCCGTTCCAGCACCTGTCCCTGTCCCATGCCGTGAAGTGTTAAATGTTCTGCTTGGAAGACTTCCGACCAGCCAAAATGACACCCGCTGGCACTGAACAGGGACGGCTTGGGGACGGGTGCCAGAACGGGACCTTTTTGTGGACACTTGCGTGTGCGGTAAAATGCAATCACGCGCGTCCCTGTGAGTCCCGTTCCCGTCCTCAAAATGGTTATAAAAGTTAATGTGATAAAGTTCTCAGTGATGACAATAAAACATGAGCCATTAAGGTCAGCATTTCAGTGTTCTGGGAAATAATGATCCTCAACAAGAAAAAACTAACCTGTTTTTTTAACAGAAGCTTTACATTTGGAAACACCTTCATTTTTAAAGAATAATGTTAACAAGAGTAAAATAGTACTTGTAGAAGGAGTGGTAGGCTTGTTCTCTTCTACCACAGAGGGTAGAACTGGGTCTAATGGTTATAGGTTACAGATGAGTAGCTTCTGATTGAACATTAGAAGAAACTTCTTGACAGTATGAGTGGTTCAGGAATGGAATCAATTGACTAGAGTGATGGTGGAATCTCCTTTTCTGGACATCTTCAAAGAAAGTCTGGACAGTTACCTAGTATGGATGCTTTCGCTGAAGAATCCCTGCACTGAATGGAAGCTGGACTCAATGGCCCATGAGACTGCTTCCAATGCTTATGATTCTATAAAATAGTGTTTGCTTCCTGCAACCTTACTCATCCTTGGAGGGGGGGGGGGGTTTGCAAAGAATAATGGTAAGGAACCACGGGGCCCAGGAATCATATAGGGAGCATTTGCCATTAATTAAGTTAATTAGACTTAATCTACAATAAATGTATGTAGGATTGCAGCCTAGACATAAAAGCCCACCTTTTGAGTGAGCACATCAATTCTACATGTCTCCATACCAACAAGTGGCACTTTTGCAAAATGTGTATTAGACTTGGGCGTATGTGTTGGCTGGAAAAGAAAATGACATGAAGAAAGCTGAGACACATGAGAACAGAAAGCGTAGGATTGTAAGGAGACAACTAGAAAAACAAATGTAGATTCATTTTACACCAGGCCACTACTCTTTATGCAGAATCATAGAATCATAGAATCATAGAATCATAGAGTTGGAAGAGACCACAAGGGCCATCCAGTCCAACCCCCTGCCATGCAGGAACTCCAAGTCAAAGCATCCCTGACAGATGGCCATCCAGCCTTTGCTTAAAGACCCCTAAGGAAGGAGACTCCACTACACTCCGAGGGAGTGTGTTCCACTGTCGAACAGCCCTTACTGTCAGGAAGTTCCTCCTAATGTTGAGGTGGAATCTCTTTTCCTGCAGTTTGCATCCATTGTTTCGCGTTCTAGTCTCTGCAGCAGCAGAAAACAAGCTTGCTCCCTCCTCAATATGACATCCCTTCAAATATTTAAACAGGGCGATCATATCACCTCTTAACCTTCTCTTCTCCAGGCTAAACATCCCCAGCTCCCTAAGGCGTTCTTCATAGGGCAAGGTTTCCAGACCCTTCACCATCTTAGTTGCCCTCCTTTGGACATGCTCCAGTTTCTCCACATCTTTTTTGAATTGTGGTGCCCAGAACTGGACACAGTATTCCAGGTGGGGCCTGACCAAAGCAGAATAGAGTGGCACTATAACTTCTCTTGATCTAGAAACTATACTTCTATTGATGCAGCCTAAAATTGCATTGGCTTTTTTAACTGCCGCATCACACTGTTGACTCATGTTCAGCTTGTGGTCTACTTGGACTCCTAGATCCCTTTCACATGTGGTCTCATTCAGCCAGGTGTCCCCCATCCTATATCTGTGCATTTCATTTTTCCGCCCTAAGTGCAGAACCTTACATTTCTCCGCATTGAATTTCATTTTGTTAGCACTGGCCCAGCTTTCTAGTCTATTCAGGTCATTTTGAATTTTGATCCTGTCCTCTGGGGTATTAGCTACTCCTCCCAGTTTAGTGTCATCTGCAAATTTGATAAGTATGCTCCCAATTCTGTCATCCAAATCATTAATAAAGATGTTGAATAGCACTGGGCCCAGGACAGAGCCCTGTGGGACCCCACTTGTCACTTCTCTCCAGGATGAAAAGGAGCCATTGTTGAGCACCCTTTGAGTTCGGCCAGTCAACCAATTACAAATCCATGTAACAGTTAACTTGTCTATCCCACATTTTGCAAGCTTGTTTGCAAGAATGTCATGGGGAACCTTGTCAAAGGCCTTACTGAAATCGAGGTATACTATATCCACAGCATTCCCTTCATCTACCAAGCTGGTAATTTTATCAAAAAAAGAGATCAGGTTCGTTTGGCATGACTTGTTTCTCTGAAACCCATGTTGGCTTTTTGTGATTATGGCATTGGCCTCTAAGTGTTCACAGACTCTCTGCTTAATGATCTGCTCTAGAACCTTTCCTGGAATTGATGTCAGACTAACTGGACGATAATTGTTGGGATCCTCTTTTTTTCCCTTTTTGAAGATGGGGACAACGTTTGCCCTCCTCCAGTCTGCTGGGACTTCTCCTGTTCTCCAGGAGTTCTCAAAGATTATTGCCAATGGCTCTGATATTACATTTGCCAGTTCTTTTAATACTCTAGGATGTAGTTCATCTGGTCCTGGAGATTTATATTCATTTAGGTTAACCAGGTATTCCTGTACTACCTCTTTACTTATTCTGTGCTGAATTTCCTCTATTCTGTCTCCATTATCCTTAGGTTGAGCACCCTTTGCCTTTTCTGAGAAGACTGAAGCAAAGAAGGTGTTGAGTAATTCTGCCTTTTCTCTGTCCCCTGTTAGCATTTTGCCATCTTCTGCACGCAGTGGCCCCACTGTTTCCTTCTTCTTCCTTTTGCTGCGGACATATCCAAAAAAGCCCTTTTTATTGTTCTTAACCTCTCTAGCAAGCCTGAGTTCATTCTGCGCTTTAGCTTTTCTGACTTTACCCCTACATGTGCTGGCTATTTGTTTGAATTCCTCTTTCGTGATTTCTCCATTTTTCCATTTCTTATACATGTTCCGTTTAAAACTTAGCTCATTTGAAAGTTCCTTAGTCATCCATCCTGGCTTCTTGAGACATCTTCCATTTTTCTTCCTCATTGGAACTGTTTGAAATTGTGCCTTCAATATCTCCCTTTTGAGAAACTCCCATCCGTCTTGAACTCCCTTTTCTTTTAGTATTCCTGACCATGGGATCACTCCCAGTATTTCTCTAAGTTTATTGAAATTAGCTCTCCTAAAGTCTAGAGTGCGTGTCTGACTATGCCTAGCTTCTCCCTTCCACTGTATTACAAACTCCAGGAGAACATGGTCACTTCCACCTAAGGATCCAACCACTTGCACCCCATCAACTAGGTCTTCCCTGTTGGTTAAGATCAGATCTAAAATGGCTGATCCCCTTGTTGCCTCTTCCACCTTTTGGACAATGAAATTGTCTTCCAGGCAAGTGAGGAATTTGCTAGACTTTGAGGATCTGGCTGAGTTTGACTTCCAGCAAATATCAGGATAGTTGAAGTCACCCATCACTACTACATCTCTACAGACATTACTCTACTTTCATCATTATTTGTTGAGGCATTTTTTTAAAAAAACTTTTCATTATTTCTTCAAATGTGGTGCTTAGAGTTTATTCTGTACTGCTTGTTTGCATGCCATATTGTTTCACATTTATGTGTGAGCCTGGTTGGTAAATAATAGGACAAAGCATCTGTGCTTCAAAATGTTGATAGAGTCATTTTTTTATATCAATGAGTAGCACTGTTCTGGTGGCTGTAAACAGCATGCAGTATTAAAAAGAAGACTGTTAAAAGCTAGTACTCATACCACCATTCCCTTGGTGTACATAAAATTAAAGATGGTGGGGAAGTTACAATTCTAGAGTGTGAATATCACAAGGCTTGTACTGTTCACTTCCAAGAAGCAAGCATTACAGGCTCCACATTTTTCTCCCTGGAATAATGTGTGAACAACAAAAGTAAAACTAACCGTTCCCATACTCTCAGCACTAAACACAAGTCCTCCCAAAGCAGTCTGGATGTAAGAGAGGGCCACTTTTAGTTCAAGAATGAAATACAACAGGAACTCTATTGTTGATGTGTGCCTTCAAGTTGCTTCTCATTTATGGTGACCCTAAAGTACACCTATCAGGAGGGGGGGTTGAGCTAAGAGTGTATGACATACCCAAGATCATCCAGTGGGTTTCCATGGCCAAGAAGGGAATCTGATCTCCAGAGTCCTAGTCCAATGTCAAACCACTACACCACATTGGCTCTTGCAACAGGAACTACACCTGGTACTTAAGAAGCTGAAAGCTTAACACTTTGATTCCATGATATAAAGAAATTTCAGCCAAAATCCATCCATTCCCAATATGGATGGAAAAGGGGGGGGGGGGACCGAACAAGCACAAAACTGAAGATGATTTCTCTGAAGATACAGCCACAGATGCTGGCGAAACGTCAGAAAGGAACTCTTCTATAACATGGCCACATAGCCTGAAAACCCCACAAAAAACTAAGCAAAAAACTGTTTTCATGGTACTCCTGGAAACCAGTAATCATTATCTTGGGCTACTGGGCCAGATGTTGAAGGTCACCTTTGTTGAAGGTCCACATCTGGTCACCTTTGTACCTTGTATTTGCATAGAAATTGCCTTGGCACACATGGGAGGTCTACAGGGAACAAAGCACAAGACTAAATAAAAAACAAGACACAGGAACATGCCAAAATTCAGAAAGACCCTGGTGCTCAAACATAGATCATCTTGAGCAGCGAGTTTATATTTATGTAAATGTTATATTCTTGCCTAACTAAATAGATCCAAAAGCCAATCTGGTGAATGAAGAGGTCCAGAAAGTTCTTTACTAAACAAATGAAACTATTCTTAATAAATCTGGCCAAGAAAATTCCATGACAGTTTTGCCTTAGGGCTACTATTTATGTAGGAATGACTTGAAGGCACACAACAACAGCAATGATATTGATTCACATTTTCCCCTCTTCTTCAATGGTAAGGACTAATAATTCTCTCAGGGGACAAAGCGTCTACAGCTACAAAAGGAATAAGGTGAAAGAAAATGGAAAATGTAAACATAATACTATTTCACACTCTTCTGAGAGGAATGGCTTTGGTTTGTTTTACCCTTTTCATTTCCAAGCAATCTGATCTTGTTAAATCAGTTTTGAAAGTTCAGCCTTACTGCTGCTTGGGGATGGGGATGGGGTTAGGAAGGGAAAGCCTCGTTCAACGCTAGCAAAATACATAGAGAGCCTGGAGGGTGGAGGGTACCCTTAAGTCATCTGTCGAGTTGTGGTAACCCCATGAATTAAGGTTTTCTTAGGCAAGGAATACTTACAGAGAGTTTTGCCAGTTCCTTCCTCTGAAATATAGCCTATAGCACCTGATATTTATTGATGGCCCCCATTCAAATACTAACCAGGGCTGATCCCTCTTAGCTTCCACAATCAGACAGCATCTTCTATCGTTAAGGTAGTTAATGAAGCACCAGATCGAAAAACAAATGTCACATATGGCTTCAAAACTTTTAAAAGGTTTTGGCTTCAGATTGTTTGTTTTATAATCACGGTTTAGTAGAATTCTCTTTCTTGGAGAAAAAAACAAAAATGAAAAGAAGTTTAAGGAGAAGGATGAGACAAAAATTATTATGATAAAGTAAAACAGCAGGTTTTTCTTAAGAGTCAAGATTTTCTTTTAAAATTCATCAAGTTGGATTCCCAAATGTAATTGGGGGGGGGGGGGGATCCTGAAAGGCTGGCCTTTTTGATTCTTAAAATAAGATCATTTTAAATTGTATTCATAATCTGAATTTCCCTTTTGTAAAAAATAACTGTTAATGAATCATACTTGTATAAATAACAAATGATTATAAAATAATAATCTCACTGCAGCATTGCGGGGTAATCTTTGCAAAGGTATGTAGGTGTTGGTAGCATTTGTAATTTTCTATACAGTCAGCTCCATTGAGAGAAGAAGGAAGAAAAGGTATTATTGGGATAGATCAATAACTGAAGTAGAATTATGCTCATATCTAGCAGAAGACACTATACATTTTGCTATATGTAAATTTTAAAAAATCCTTTGTCTACTTTTCATTTTGACCTTCATATTCTTGGGTTCAAAATTCCAAAGACTTAGGTCCAAAATGTACTGCAGAAATAATCCAGTTTGAGATTGTTTTAACTACCCTGGCTCAATGCTAGGGAATTCTGGGAAATGTAGTTTTGTGAGACATTTAGCCTTCTCTGTCAGAGTGTTCTGGTGCCACAACAAACTACAATTCCCAGGATTCATTAGCACTGAATCAGGGAAATTAAAGCAGTCTCAAACTGGATTATTTTTGCAGTATGTTTTGGACGACAGCCATGTTAGTCTGTATCAATATGCAAAGGGACCTTGTACCACCTTTGAGACTAACCAAAAGAAAGATGTTGGTAGCAGAAGATTTCATAGACTTCATGTATATTGTTGAATGTAACGTAATAGTTGTGATATAAACAACTACTATCATATAAATGTATTTACATGTACACAGTTTCATTCAGATAAAGTGAAAATTTGGTAAGATGTGATGTCTTTAAAGAAATTTTTAAAAGATTAAAAAATGTTAATTCTTTTTAGAAAATTAAACAATTAAATTTTTTAAATTATTTTTTTAAAAAAAAACACCTGGGGCCTCTCTTTCTCCTCCCTATGAGCCTTGTCCCACTCACATTATCTCTTAAGTGTTTTAAAAGGATGCAGACAAACATGATACCTCATTTCTGCCAAAAGGCATGCTTGGGAAGTAGTGGTGTCTCTCCCCCTTAAGATGCCACCTGGTGTTGTCTGCACCCCACTAGTGATGCCCCTGGTGGGAACCACCCTTCTAACTGAAGGTGATAGCAAAAAAAAAAAAAAAAAAAAAGGGCAGTTGAAAAGACTAGGGAAAATCCACATGCTGTCCCACCCAGTATTGTGTTTCCAGATAGCACCTGCAGGGCACAGCCTTACAGATGAACAACACTGTCAGGGGCACTTCCACTCAAGAGACATGCCCACCCAAGAAAATTCTGTAGCACCATATCTATAGCCCTCACCAGCTGAAAACTGCAGACAATGATTCCATGTAACCTTTACAGATTCTTGCAAGCCCCTGGAGCCAGCAGATTAACCTACAACCTGTTCCTAAACACTCCCGCGCTGAACAAGCATGACAATATTCTTGTCACAACTGCACTTCCAACAGCAACAACAGGACCTTCTCAATGACTGCCCCCAGACTTTGGAATTCCCTTAGAGGAAAGCTAGAATTCTGTCAGCTGGTGAAAATTCTTCACCAAATTTACGATGCTGTTTTTCCAGTCATGAAATCGGCACAGACAGGCATATATTAAGGGAAATTGCTAGAGGGAAAAGACATGAGGAAGATGCAAACTTACTGACACTATGGCAGCCCCCACCAAAAAGGAAGCCCCACAAATTGATGAAGCAAAAGGAAAGGAAAGAATGTGTGCTTCAAAACATTTAAAAGCTGTAGATCTTGATAGTGATGTATTTGTCTTAGCACTGATTGAGCTGATAGAGAATAAAGCGGTAAAGCTCATTTATTGAAATGTTGTGCTATATTTTGAACTTTTTTGTTGAAAGCTGTCCTGGAAATGCCAGTTAACCACTGAAGGCTTGATATAAATGTTAAGAAATAAACAAATAATTGTGCTGCTAAGGCAAAAGTCAGTATACAACCACCACTAAAAGAATGTCATTCTTTAACAAAAGATTAATTAATGTATTTGTATGTACATTTGAGTTTTATAATATCCCAAATGAATTTGTTTAGCATAGTTTTGAACATTCACTGCAGCAATCTAGGAAGGGGTTCTGCACAGAAGCATCTGCCTGTCAGGATTTTAACCTTTAACCGTAAGGAAGATTATGTATCTGCAGTCACATTCTGTTTGATTGAGACATCTATCTGCTACAAGAAAGTGCAAAAACATTAGACAAAAACCCAAGGCAATCAATATACTGATTTATTGATTAAAAGCTGATGAATTAATTCCTTTTTTTCCTTATATTTTTCTTCATTCCTTATTTATTTTAGAAGATTATGTACTGGAAGGATTGGCTTTCTAAACTGGATAGTAATCCTAAGATTTATACATTTGTAAGTCAGATGAAACATCTGTGTAAGAAACTAGAAATACATCAGTTTACTTTGTTATATAAAAGTTTTGATACATTCTAAGAAAACATGACTAAATAGTATTCTTCCAAAAAGGAACTAAATAATTGTGCACTCAAGGATGATCTCTAAACATGAGTGAAATTCAAATATCCATAATAAATAAGACTACTATGCACCTCAAAATGGTACATTATTAAACATTTTTTAAAAGTGTATCAGAAACAACCCATCATAAAAAGAGAAAATGGAAAGCAAGATGTCTGAAGATATTTCCTAATGCGTAAGGGATCAACTGGAGCACAGGGCAAAAAAAGATGCCACCCGTGCAGCTCCATCTCTCAACCCCATTATTTTACTACACTGAACTCACTGGCACTCAGCACTGCTTCTTGTTGTTTGTTGTTAGCTACCCTTGAGTTGACTTTAACTCATTTTGATCCTGTATATGAGACACTTCCAAGTCACCCCTGCACTCAAGTGCTCTGTTCAGGTCCTGCAGGGTCAGGCCCATGGCCTCTTTGAATGAATCTCTTCATCTAGTATATGGCCTTCCTCTCTGTCTGCTGCACTCTACCTTTCCTAGCCTTATTATCTTTTCTAGTGAGTCCTGTCTTCTCATGATGTGGCTGAAGTACAACAGCTTCAGTTTGGACATCTTGGCCTGCGAGTCCAGGCTTGATCTGTTCTAGGACCCATTTGTTTGTCCTTTTGGCTGTCCATGATATTCTCTGCACACTTCTACAGCACCACATTTCAAATGAATCAATGTTCTTTCTGTCAACTTTAATCAATGTCCAGCTCTCACATCCATATATGGTGATGGGGAATACAATGGCTTGGACAATCATGACCCTGCTGTTCAGTTTAATGTGTTTGCACTTTAGGATCTTATCTAGTTCTTTCATAGCTGCCTCCCCAATCCTAATCTTCTTCTAATTACCTGAATGAAATTAGATACATGGTACCCTACATCCACTAAATACACAGTGCCTTCTTTAATTATGTGAAAAGATAGACTAACAACAACAAAAAGACAGTATTGTTTCAGGGGACAAGTAGACAAAGTATTAAACAAGATTCAAATAAGTAATTATCTCCTTTGGAATATGAATTTGCTACATTTCTATTATCTCCTAATGCATTATGCTGGACATATAGATTCAATTGCTTTACCTGCCTTTTACTGTGGTTGTTGCTGCTGTTGTTAGTAGTACTACTACCGGTAGTAATAGTTTGTTATTGTTGTGTGCCTTCCAACTTATGACAACCCTAAGCCAAACCTACCATGAGTGCTTCTTGATAAGATTTGTTCAGAGGGATTTTCCCCTTGCCTTCCTTTGAGGCTGGGAGAGTGTGATTTGTCTAAGGTTATACTGATGGTTTCCATGACTAAGTAGGGATTTAAACCCTGTTTTTTCAGAGTCCGAGTCCAACACTCAGATTATGGCACTGCACTACACTGGCTTTATAGCAGTAGTAGTATATTATAAATTTATATCCCCCTTTTCCTATACTGGGACACAATATGTATGAGTATGTAGTAGTATTTCATTAATTTACACTTGGACTCAGTATGGCTTACAAATTATTAAAATAAGTATTATTATTATTATTATTATTATTAAGCTTTATAAAGCACTGTAAATTTACACAGCGCTGTACATACCACCAATTACAACCAACCACTTAAAATAGAAAAAAAACTTTCCTATGGCATACATTATACAAAAGTAATTAAACATAATGCATATTAATACATAAAAAGTATGTTCAGAAACATAAAGTACGTCTGTCATTTGAAAAAAAAAACCCAAATAAGCAATAGAGTGAAAGCTATTTTGAACTCTTTGGGGCTAAACAGACAAGCAAAAAGAGGTGCTTTCAGACTGGCTTGAAGGTGTGGCATTTAGATGACACATACCTTGAAGCCAGCAGGAAAGTGCTCTCTAGGCGCCTTATATAGAGAAAAGCCATTTCAAAAAGAAGCAGCTTTTTTCCTGCTTCTTCCAGGCCTGAAGCCATATCATGTGGTCATAACATGAGCACGCCAGCTGCTTTGGGAGCCACCAGTGCGGTTGGTGGGATTTCAATGTGGCTTCAGAAAAGGCAGCTTCAAGCCACTTTTTCCTGCCCATCTGTTTCACCCCTTATGTCAGTATTTCCAGAATTGGAATTCTTGCCCTCATGGGGCAAGGTTGGTCCCTGTCTTTGTCTTTCAGCTGGCAGGCAAAGACTTTGGTTTACCTGTTGACACTGGAGAAGGTCTTTGAACTGGGGTGTGCTGGATTTTTAAAATCTTCATTATTAACTGATTTTTAAATTGTACTAACATTGGGCTGATCTAGACTGGCAAAAAGGGGTGTGTTCATGCCTGCATGAAAATGTAGCCTTTAGATGACCCACACTGAAAGTTTGGCATGAACGCACTTCTTTTGCATTTTAGTGGGGAACAAGCAGCTTTAAAAAGGAGCTGCTTTTCCCAGCTTCTTTTTAAAAAGGGTGTAACAGTGCAGCTGTGTCTAAATGCTGCAGTGCAACTGTGCAGTTTTTTAAAGCTCCCAAACCCTAGCTCCAGCCCTAATCCGATCCCTAGACATGTGCAGTAGGGACTCTGGGATGCTGTAACTGTTATGCAACTGTGCATATGTCAATTCATTCATAAAATAAAGAAGTTTATTCATAAACTTAAATTGTAATAGATTTAATATCTTTTTAAGGAAGGAAGGGATGCAGTTTGTTTTATTGATGTAATAGTATTTTAATGTGTAAACCACCTCAATTGATCTCAAAGGGGTGGGGTATAAATAACAACAACAACAGCAACAATTATTATTATTATTATTATTATTATTATTATAAAATAAAGGGGTTCATTCATGGTGCACTGATACAACTGTACACTTAAAAAAGGGAAGCAAAACCACAATGGTAATTTGACAGATCTTCATAACTGCACAGTTCATGTGTGATGTACCTGCGCAACTGTGCAGTTCGCAGCTGGCAATACAATTGCCTGTATGATGTAGAGGTGAAACTGCACAGTTCATAGCCGGCAACAAAAAAATTTAAAGGTTCATTGCCACCCGTGCAGCTGCTCCGCCTGTGTTTCTATCATCCTGACAGCTTCCAATGTAGTTGCTGAGCAACAGAAAAGACTTCAGATAAGTCATCCCCACACCTCCTCAGTGTAGCTGCCCTATGCCTTTTTATTACACACCTGGGGCTTGCAGTGTAGCTGCTAAGTATTAAGGAAAAGGCAACTTCATGTCTCCTTTTCCTGCCAATCTAGAAAGCCCCATAATGTTTTTAATATAACTATTTATTCTTTTTTTTTTACTTTGTACTGTATTATGCCTTGGTTTAACTATATTCTGTTTTAACTCACATTGTAAATAGTCTTGGTTCCTATATTAAAAGAAAACAGAGTATCAACAAAAGAAAATGTGTGTGGGGGGGGGGGGCGGAGGAGAAAGCCCAAGGCTGCAGGAACAGCAGCAAGGGAGATTTTCTTCATTATTCCCCTTCCTTGCTCTTTCTTGTTTGTTCTTTGAACTTTGCAGCAAGTTTCCCAGCAAAAGGGATCCCAATGCAAATAGGTTTCCAGAAAGAAGGAAGGATGAATTGGAGGGGGAGAGGAAGAGGTAGCAAAAAGAGGGTTCTACATTTGACGAACCCAAGGGCTGCAGAAGAGCTAATGGAAACTTGCTGTGGCGTTTTGGAGGGGCGCTTTCAAATACATTTAGAGCTCTCACTGGGAGAAAGCTTTTCTTGAGTGCTCTTTAATTTCCATCGTAACTGTCAGCCCCTTTTTGAACTAAGCCCAGAGGGTTTGTCAAGTATTAGAAAAATGTTGGAATATGGAAGAGAACTTGTGAGAATATCCAAAACTAAGTCATACAGTAGTAAGAGTTACTTGCCTAGATCTATTTTAAACCCTCACAAATATTTAGTGGAATTATTTACACTAAATAATACACTAGATTTACACTAAATAAATAACTAAATAAATAGCTTTGAATAGGATATAACCATGCTCTATTATAAAATGGTTTTTAAACACCAAACTACCAAGTTTTATT
The DNA here is from genome assembly GCA_034509955.1 of Urosaurus nigricauda. Taxonomy (NCBI): domain Eukaryota; kingdom Metazoa; phylum Chordata; class Lepidosauria; order Squamata; family Phrynosomatidae; genus Urosaurus; species Urosaurus nigricauda. Next base: position 84,618,847 of record JAOEGL010000001.1, on the reverse strand, counting down.
TGTGAACATCAAATAGGCTGCTTTCCATGGAAAACTATGTCATGTAATATGTGTTGGTTAACATGCCACTAAACACTCTGTTGTCTTAACTTCAACAGAATACCATATAAACTTTAATTTGTTTTCTGGGGTAAAGGGTAAGGTTGCTGCTATTCAAGAAACAGTCTACATACAGAAGCAATTGAATACATGGTGCACCCCTATGCCTCTTTCCTCAATATGATTTATTGATTTATTTAAATCTTGTGAGTTAAGGTGGTGTTATATCCACAAGACCTCAATGGAACTTAATATAAGGGAATATAAAGAGTCAGCATGATGCAGTGGTCTGAGCATTAGACTACAGTTCTGGAAACAAGGGTTTGAATACCCACTCGGCCACAGAAACTCACTGGATGACCTTTGGGAAGTCACACATTCTCAGTCTCTGAGGGAGGCTTAGGGAAACCTGACAAGAAAACTCTATTACTGTATAGGTTCTCCTTAGGGTCACCATAAGTCAGAAATGAGTTGAAGGCACCAACAAACTTATCCTGTATGTACCTAGGATGACAAAGTAACAAAATACTACTAAACTAAGACACCTGTGTTTTTCTGCAAGTTTCCAGTGACTATGCTGGAAATCTTGTTTTTTGTTGTTGTTTTTTTTAAAATTTATTCAGATCTTTGACATTAATCACAGCTCAGGGAGAGCTGTGTAAATGCCCCAAGAAGTCACTTTGATCTCAAGCTACTGACCCCAGTCTTGACAAGCACTCAAGCTCTTGGAGTAAGGGACTTCTGTATCCTCCCTCGGTATGTCTGATCAAGTTTGTGGAAACCTTCCCAAGCAGAATAATTTTAGACAGACCTCCCTCTTGCACACTCACAAAACTCTGCCTGTTAGCCATGTGACTGATAAGAGCCCTCTCTCCAGTTCTAATTGCAAACACATAAAATCTGGAGGATAAGCCCTAAACATCAGGGTGTCATTGGTGTTCTTCCATGTTCTGCATTCTCCAAAGCTTCCCTGTCATCTAACATGTACATTTTAACATTAACACAAAAACACATAAAATTATACCAGTTTTTATTTACATGAAATGAAAGTATGGTTTCTAATGTCAAGTAGTTTGGTGAATATGTCAACAAAGTGAATGTGTGGAGGAAATCAGTAGGGTTGCAGTGTTGAACAGTATGTGAAATATAACTATGACTGACTTGTTCGCAAGCTATTATATACTGAATGGCTTTTAAAACAGCAATTTTACATTACTACATCTCCTGCTCTAATTTAACCTGACATCAGGTGACACAATTTATTGCTAAAAGCCTCAGGCCTTAAGTGCCTGTGCTGCATGAGTTGTAAAATAGGGAGAAATGAAAACAAACACTGGCATATGAAGATGGCTGAAGTGAGGAAGGTGACGTTGAAGTAAGGCAGCAGCATCTCCATGCAGATTATTCTGTTTTATGTCAATCAACTGCAGTTTTATTCTACTAGACCTAATTTTAATGAAACAGGAAACACAGTATTTATTTCACTATATTATGTCTGATCAGTTGATTGTAATAAATCAATCTTCCCTTATATTAAATCTACCAGAAACTTTCTTTGTAGTATTTACTTTTCTAAAAGAATCTTCTCTTCTTCAATAAACAGATGCTTAGAAGCTTGTCCTGCTAAAAAATAGAGTATCTAATCTAAATATCATGTCAGGAACAAGTAAAAGAGATAGAAAACTGAGCTGCTGCAATAGAAAAATACACAGTACTTTACCTTTAAATTTTCTTTAAATTTCAGTCTTTTTTAGTTCATCTTCTTTTTCAATTCTTCTCATAAAAAGGTTCCTCAAAAATATGGCATTTTATATAATTGAATGGTTTGTCTAAGGTTTCTTTGACCCGAAGTCAGAAAAGCTAAAAAGTCATGATTAAAATGCTACCACACCATTTCCCCAAAAGAAATATAGTGGGTTGGAACCAGAACTTTATTCTACTAGAAGGAGCATCCTCAAGCAGCTTTTCCACTTAGACTGCTCCTCCAGGTGGAGGTGATTTTTTACTATTCCCTGTTCCCTCTCCAGCCTCAGTAATCCTTCTCTACTGTTCTAGATTTTTACGGAGAACATGAGCCTGAAGGGGTAAGGGCCACCTCCTCCCCATTCAGCCAAAAGCTCTGCTAGATCAAAAACCTTCCATTGACAGATGGAGAATTTCCATTTGCTGTAAGCTTTTACTGGATGCAAACATTACCAACAGACTAAAGCCTGTCCTGTTTAAAGCAATACAAACATTGTGTTAAACCTAATCAACAGTAACACCACTGTTTAGAAATAAGCTTCCAAACAGTGTCCAATGGCCATGCAAAACTTCATCTGAGGTTTACAGTGCAGTGTATCTGAGGAACCAGATTGTAAAAACTTATGCTAAAATAAGTCTTAAAGATATCTATAATTTCCTCTAGATTTTTAACACTCTCATTATCTTCTAACTTTTTTTGTCCTACAATTATACCCAGGAGCTATAGAAACAAAACAACATATCAAAGAACCCATTTTTTAATTGTGGTACTGAATAAAAATTAAAAATGGAGTGAGTTTGCATATAATCATAGCTATGTTTTGCATTTATTTCTGTACCTATGGCTTTTCTTAACATTAATATCCCACCTTTCTCCCAGCATGGGCCCCAAGGAGAATAATGCAGGCTAAAACCAAACACAATTAAAGAAATGGATCATGTGGATATCATAAACCTATTAAATAAACAGCAACACTGAAAATATCAAAATAGTAAGTTAATACTGGCCTATTCTAGATTGGCAAGAAGAAGTGTGTTCATGGCTGCATGAAACTCTAGCCTTTAGATGAGAAAAAGGGAACGTGTGCCATGAAAACACTTTTTTTTCTTTGCGTTTTAGGGGAGAAGAAGCACCTTTAAAAAAGTGCTGGTTTTCCCAGCTTCTTTTTTAAAAACTGCGGAACAGCGCAGCTCCATCTAAAGGCTGTGGTGCAGCTGCTAAGCATTAAGGAAAAGGCAACTTCATGTCACACTTTCCTGCCAATCTAGAAAGCCCCACTAGTTCTCAGAAAGGAGTTATCTGGAAGTGGAATGGTATGAAGTGATCTGTTACACAACCTAACACAAGCAGAATGCTACTGCGAAAGGGTGCCAAGAATTTGTCCACACTCCTGCGGGCCATTGTGCCCCAGCAGCTTTGGCGTGGGTGGGCTCACTCTCCATTGGCTATTGGGGTGAGCGGGAAGGGAGCCCGCCAAACAAGGAGCGGGACTACATGTCCCAGCTTGCCTTGTGAGAGTGCTCCCTTATTGGCTGGCCTGTTTTGCTCAGGCCAGCTGATTGGTTGGGAGAGGCAGGGAGGGCGGTGCCTCCATCATCCCTGCCCTCCCATTGTTTAAAAGGCCTTTATAAGGCCTTGCTGCGCGCCTCTCGGCACCATTTTGAACTCGGCTCTTGATAGGAGAAGAGTTGAGCACTTGGGGAAAGGGAGGCACTGACTCACTCTCCTCCTGCACTTGGGTGCATTGCTCCTGTGGCAACCCTTTTTCAGCCCCCGCCTTTTTCCTGATGGCAACTTGGGGCATCTCTTTTCTGGGCACCGTGCCAAGCTGGGCTGGCACTGGGTAAGTCTCTGGATGGGAGACAATTGAGCCACAAGCATTGGGCCAAGCCACCGGTCTGCTCATATTAATATATAGAAATATATAGATATAGATATATAAAATATAAAAAAAATAATATAAAAAAGAAGAAAGAAATAATATGGTAATTATGAAATTGGGGCTGTTTATAGAGTCAGCTATGCTCACAGTGATGCAGCCCTGCTGAGCACACTGCAGGGACTCTCTTCAAGTGATTCGTAGCAGTGCTCACGGTGTCCGGCCCTGCTGAGCCTGGACAAGTCAGTGGGTTTTTGTCCTTGAAACACAATCTTTAAATTTTGACACAGTTATCCCGGCTTGGGCCAATTTGGGGCATGTGGTAGTTGTTGATTCCTATTTTAGTTACCACATGTCTCCACAATTTTGTGGTACCTTGTTTTTGGTCTAGTTTGCATTGAGTCCACTACTGACTGTGCTCAATTTCTGACTATTCATCATTACTCTACGGCATTAGGTTGGGCTCAGCATGGCTCCTAAGCCTCCCAGAGCTAAGCCAAAACGTTCCTCCCTGGGCATGGGGCGGGGGGTCAGGAGGATCAACAGCAAGGGTCTTCAGCAGTTTTACCCTCTAGTTCTCCAGCATCAGATTCTCCTCCAGCTGTGGCTGAGACAGCTCCTTCTCAGGTCTTTTCTCTTATCAGTCAGGCGGTTGCAGCTGATTTGACTCGTTCCATTTCTGAGATCATAGCAAAGGCTATATCTGCTAGCCAGTCTGCGGCAGCGTCAAGTTCTGGCCCAGGAGATGGCAATGGGGCGGCAAGTGCCTTGGTCATCACCTTAAGCTCAAGCTCTTCTGCAAACTCCAGTTCTACCTCATCATCTTCCAGTTCCGATGATGTTTTGCCTGCTGGCGATTCCTCTGTCATGGCTACATCGAAGAAGCTCAAACCCAAATAGAAAAAGAAGAAGAAGGGCAGGATCGCCCAGGCTGTTGGCCGATTTGGGCAATCTGTTGCAGGGGGTACGTCCCCTGGTGTGCCATTCAGAAGGAAGGGATATTGGGTTGAGCACACTTTAATGCCAGGTTTGCCTATCTGGGCCATTAGGCGCCATACCTGGCGTCCTGGCCTTCATGGTGTTTGGGTGGACCCCCAGGCCTCTGATATTCCTGTTTCCACACTGGGTGAGCATCCCCCTCTCACCTTTCAAAGAAGATTTGCAAAATTATTCTCAGGGTTTGTTATGTGGATGTTTTTACTTTATTGCAACCAAAGGGACATGAGGCCTTGGCTGTTACGTCTGCCAAAAAGAAAAAAGGGCACCCTAAGTTCCTTCTGGCTGAGCCAACATTTTCCATTTGGCTACAGGGCTTTACAATTTTCAAGGCAGTTGTTTCCATGGCCTTTCCCAAGAGGGCTTGGCATTTGGACTGTCACCTTTTGAATGTTTTAAGGGCAAAGGCTTTTGCGGGTGAGGTGGCTGCGATGGCTTATGATGTGGTGTTTCACCAACAAGCGTCCCAGAGCTATTGAGAGTGTTGGGATCACTTGCATAATGAGATCTGGCTGTTAGACGTTGGGTCCCAGTTCAGGTCCAAGGGAGCTGTTAAAAATGTTGGGAAACAGGATCAACGGTTGGTCTGTTGAGAATTCAATGTGGGCAAGTGTTCCCGTACTCAATGCAGATACGAGCACTGTTGTGAGTTCTGTAAGGACCCTCATGCTAAAACGTCCTATTCTCGTCCGCAGAGCAACCAACAGCCCTTTCGGCATGGGCGCCTTGCTCATGCAGCAGCCAGCAAAAAAGAAGGAGCTACTTCCTCTGAGGCCAAGGGGTCAGAGGCAGACTCCTATAAACGCTGACTCATCGTCAAGAGGGAAAGGAAAAAAAAGCCTCTTTGCCTGCTTTTCTCTGACGATATACAAACCCTTCTGCTAAATCTGTTTCCATGACGATTCATGAACACTTCCTGGCTTTCATACACAGGGGCTTTTTTTCTCTTTCAGCCACCTTTGCAGGACGTTTGGAGGATGATTTAAAAATGATTCAGGTAAGTGTGAAAATCTTCTCTATCTGGCAACGATTGTGGCAATTGGGTGATATCTTACAGGTCGATTCCAGGGGCATTGGTGTGCTCAGCGTTGGCCTGTCTTGTGGGCTCATGCTTGTGTCCTTCGGGACCTTACATTCCTGGAATTGTTTCCCATCATTGCTGCTGTCCATATTTGGAGGGAAGAGTTTTCCAACAAAAAGGTCCTTTTCTGGTGCGATCACCAGTCTATTGTCACATTTGTTAATAGCCTGTCCTCTAAGTTGGAGAGGGTCATGTTTTTGGTCCGTCGTTTGGTACTTACCTGTTTGTTTCACAATATTTCCTTTGCAGCACATTTTAAGTCTGGTCTCCAAAATAATATTGCGGATGCTCTCTCTCGCTTTTAGGAGGACAGGTTTCGCCAGCTGGCACCAGAGGCCAACCCTTTGCCTGTCCCATTCCCAAAGGACCTTTGGGAGATAGGAAAACTGTTGTGATTCAGGGCATCCTTGCTTTGGTGGCCTCTTCCACCCTCAGGGCCTATCGGATAGCTATCGGAAGGCTTTTGCCAAATTGTCTTCATTCTTCCAGGAATCTGGCATCCAGGCGCAGTCGATACCAATTTGGTTCTCCAGCTCCTGGCATGGCTCAAAGCATCTGGGGTCTCTCCCAGAACCATGTCAGTCTACCTGGCAGGCATTTCATTCTTTGCTAAGTCAGCAGGATTTAGTGACCCCTGCTCCTCATTCCAGGTGTGCAGGACAGTAGAGGGTTGGCGGCGTTCATAACTGGTTCATGTGGATGCCAGGCGGCCTATTTGCTTTCAGCTGTTAAATCAAATTGTGTCTCCTCTGCCGGTTGTTTGTTCATCTCTGTTTGAGACCAGTTTATTCAGGGCAGCATTTGTTACTGCCTTTTTTAGGGGCCCTGAGGGTGAGCGAGTTGGTTCCTGTGTCAAAAAATGATGCTTCCATGAGGTCTCTTCTTGTAGGGGATGTTGTGTTTGCCAATGATTCTGTTCGATTAGTGATCCGCAGGTCAAAGACTGATCAGCTGGGTCAAGGTTCATCCATTACTCCGAGACATCTAAAAGGATCTCACCTTTGCCCAGTGCGGACTCTGCGCAGATTCCTTGCTGATTGGCTACCCTTCCAAGGCCCCCTCTTTTGCCATGTGGAAGGAGTGCCGCTCACACGCTTTCAGCTCATTTCGGTGCTTTGGATGGCTTTGCGGAAGTTGGGCCTTCCTCTGGAAGAATTGGGGTGGCAACTTCAGCAGCTCAGAGTGGACTTACAGCCAATTCTATCAAACAGCTGGTTTTTGGAAGTCGAGTGCGTTTGTAGGCTATGTTTGCTTGGGTTTGGACTATTGTGATGGGCATTGGTTGTTCTTTATAGGGCTGGTGGCAGGCATTCTGGTCAGAATGGCCTGTTGTGGCAGCAGGATAGGCCTGGATCTGGTGGGCACGGTTTCCAGGGCTCTATAGCTCTGGGTCGGGAGTTCTTGTGACCCAAGTACTATAAACACTTTGGAGTGGCCATTGCGGGGGCCACAGCCAATAACCACCCATTGACTGGGTGTCTTGATTATCAGAGTTATATGACGCAATCGCGTAATTGCGCATTGGGCGTGGATTGGCACTAACACCATCCCAAGGCTTGGCATTCCAGCAACCTACATCAATCAGTCGGGGTGCTGTTGATGTTCAGATCCAGACCTTATGCTTTGGGCCAACCCTATATGCATATATATTTTGCTGGTGTGGTGGTTAATAAAGTTGTAGCCATGTTCATCCAAAAAATTCATGTGTCTGTTTTCTTGGTGCACGACCTGCGCGGCAATAAATAGATACATTGCCTACCCATCAAAACAACTACTAATCTAGGCTGGCCTTGAATTCTGTGCCTGGTTCCCACTTTCCAAAGAGCTCAGCATGACATGTATGCTTCTCCTCTTTCTAATTTTAACCCAGTGAGTTGGTTGAAAGACAATATTCTGCTGAGGGCATACCCAAGTCCAACCCACTGTCATGTGGGAGTACACAGCTGAGCTCCCCTGAAAGATTGCCTTAAAGCTCAGGTTAAAGGCTTCTAATAAAAAAAAAGTCCACTACCCTATGAGGCAGTCCATTCCATAAATCAAATACGCTCTGAGGTTCCAAAGACAAAAGATGCCAGCCTCACTAGCAATCTGATCCAGAGAAAAGAAATAGTCACGAAAGTTAATACGAAACCATGCTTGAAGTAGGTTTTTTAAATCTTATTACTCAATTAATTGCAAAATTTTAACATATTTTAATCATTCAATATGCATAGCAGGTGAAGCAAAGCAAGAGCATAGAAAAGGGAACTAATAACCAACAAGGGAAACTGACATGTCTGTAGATAAATCTCAGCAAGGAGAAATCTTGCAAGAACTTACTGGATTATTTCTGCAGTGCGGATACTGCCATAACTATTTTCTCTTTCCTCCTGAATTTTTCCTGCTCTGCAACCTGATCAGATGTATTTTGATTCACCCTGCTTGTTTTCCACAACTTTCTTGGTATTACTCGTTGTTTCCCAAGACCCTGATCTAGGAATATATTTTACATCTTGAAGAACCCATTATCATTATCGAGGACTAATTCATGTATTTCCCCATTTCCTTTTAGTATGTTTTCAGTGCCCCTTCTTGAATGAGACTTAGTGGTGCCACTTTATAACTTGCAGGTGATGAATATTCCTGCCATTCATCTTTCCCTTGCCATTCATCCTTCCTGGCAAAACCTGCATTCATCAGTTGGGGGAAATGGATGAAAGTAAGTGGTGAGTCATGACACCTCCAGCCAAATTCAGTCACTCTTGCCATCTACAGAGACCTCCAAAAGCTATTGCTAAGCAAACAACCGGACACAACTAAATTGGTGGACTGTGATCAGGTTTGTTAGTAGAGAGCTGTGCAGGCATGGATTAGGGCATCCAAACTTTATAATATAATGATATGTAATGTATTTTAATAGAGAGCTGGGCAACAAATAATTAGCTTATTATAGAATGTTATTGTTCTAGACAGCAATTGCATTTTGAGGCACTATAAAGGGAAGGTAGAAATAATTTACATTAATTTGCAACTAGCCTTCAAAATATTGACAAATACAGTAAATAACATTTCAGAGCAATTCTGCCTGAATGACATATTTCTGAAATTATAAGGCTCCTCAAAAATAAGCAATACAACAATCTTAAGTAGAGATTACACACAGAACTACTTTTAGACAGTGGATAAAGTAAGCCTTGTAACAATTGAATTTTCTTAGCTGTTTTTAAGCGGGAGGGGAAAAACTAAGAACAATGTTTGCTTCAGTGATGATGCAATCTGATGGGTGCATTGTGTAATGTCAGATAATATCACATGATGTGTCCTAGTCTAACCCTGCTTTAAAACAAAAAAGAATTGAGGTTAGAAATTGCCTACTCCAGAGTATAAGTGGTGTTCCTGAAAAATGTTGATCCCCACATTTAATATCTAAAATGCAAGTCCCTGTGCTGGAATTAATTAGTAATTCCATTAATTAGTAAAGTAGGAACCAACCCAGTTACCTTTCATCTGTTTCTAAGAACACAGTGACTCTAACAGACTATAATTCCATCCTTCATGAGCTGCATTCAAAAGAGGAGTTCAGAAATGTTTTAAAGTATGAAATAAAAATCTTAAAGACACTCAGCTTTTCAGCTGAAGATCATTTTTTTTTTTAAATTCAAAGTCAAAGGTAACTAATTTTTTCCCCAAACTATAGCCATGTATGGATAAGAGACCTGGACAATTAAGAAAAATGGATAAGAAGAAAATAAATTCATTTGAGATATGGTGCTGGAGAAGAGTGCTGAGGATAATGTGAACAGCCAAAAAGACAAACAAATGGGTCTTACAACAGATCAGGCCTGAAATCTATGATCAAACTGAGCTAAAAGCTGATCAGCACTGAAACACACTGCCTTGGAGAGTGTTGGAGGTTTTTGGAGGTTTCAAACAGAGGCTGGATGGCCATCTGTCAAGAGTGCATTGATTATGTATTCCTGCACAGCAGGGGTTTGGACAGGATGGCCCTTGTGGTCTCTTCCAATTCTATGAATCTATGATGCAAACATTGAATGACAAGTGACTGTCATATTTCACTATGAAGAAGTGGTGTGCCAACTTTTCAGCATGGAGATTTTGAGACTGAAGATGCAGCAAGTTCTGGGAGGCCTTCAGCAGTGTCAATTCCTGAAATTGTTGTGTGTGTTTATGGTCTGGTTTTGGCAGATCATTGAATGTCAGCTAAAACCATTGCTGAGACACTAGAACTAATCTGTGAACATATTGGTTTTATAATTCATGAACAGTTGGCTAGGCAGAAGCTGTCAGCCAAATAGGTACAGAATTGTTTGAATGCTGACCAGAAATTAAATCAAGTGGATAATTCCAAGTTGGTTTTGCAGCATTTTGAATGATCTGTGATAATTTTTTTGGAATGGCCCATCATTGTTGATGAAGCATGATTTCACCATGATCCGGAAACCAAACAACATTCCTTGCAGCAGTAGCACTCAGGTTCTCCATGGCTGAAGAAATTCAAGACTCAAAGGTCAGCAGGACAGTCCATTGAGCAGGGGGATAAGGAAAATATTTTGATGACTGACTGATTTCAAAAAGGCCAAAGGAATAATGCATAATATTACACTAACTTGCTGTGACCATTAAAGAAAGCACTGAAGAAAAAACAGCGAGGGAAAGCACTTTACATTTCTATACTACTTCATAATGAAGTAGGCACTTTCTAAGCAGTTTACAATGTGTTAGTCAGTTGCCTCCAACAAAATGGGTACTCATTTTACCAATCTACAGAAGGATGGAAGGCTGAGTCAACCTGGAGCCCTGATGGTTCGAACTCACAACATTGTGATTGCAGTACCATCATTTAACCATTTCACCATCAGGGCTCCTTTGTTTTCTCTTCTTGCAGGACAATGCACCTGCTCATGGGGCTGACATGATGATGGCTGTTTTGAAGAATTTGTGCTTTGAGTTCATAGACTATCCACCCTTCTCACCAGATCTGGCTTCATTTATTTTCAGTTTCCAGACCTTAAAGAGAGTTTGAAAGGAAGGACATTTTCAAATGATTCAGAGGTGACAGAGGCAACAGAGCAGTTATTTCAGTGACCAGACATCAGAATTTTTTTTTTTTGAAGGGTTAAATATTGATCTGCCGGATGCATTTATTTATTTATTTATTTATTTTATGGAATTTATACCCCGCTCTTCAGCCCTAAACGCTATCAGGATGCATTGAGCTTTTGGCTGAATATCTGGAATAGTATGCAAGTTTCATGGCTCCAGGTCATTCCCTTGGTCAGACTGGGAACTTTTCAGCATCTATTCATATTTAGCATAAGCTTCTGAAGATATTGGCCAGCAATTTGTGTTATCCTTTCTCTGTGTTCTGTTGATGAAGCTCAACCACAGTACTTGCTTTTCCCCACAGTATTTGCTTTTCCCAAAAGTTTGTTCAATATGATTTCCCTTTAGACAGAACTATATGGATGTAGGTCATTGGGTCCAATCTGCTTTAAGTTGTACTATTAGCAAAGGATCCAAAATCCCTTAAAGGCACATAGAACATGCACTCTAAGAGTCAGCATGGCACAGCGGTTTGAGCACTGGACTACAACTCTGGAGAGAAGGGTTCAGTTCCCAGTTCAGGCATGAAACCCACTGGGTGACCTTAAACAAGTCACAATATTTCAGGCTCAGGGGAAGGCAATGACAAAGCTCCTCTGAACAAATCTGGACAAGAGAATTCTATGATAGGTTTGCCTTAGGTTGCCATAAGTCAGAAAAGACTTGAAGGCACATTCACACACACAAAAAAACACACACACGTACTCTGAGAGCGTATCAGGTAACACAGGATGGGAAAAATCTAAATGAAATGTTACTTTTTAAAGCAGCTCCATTAGAGTACATGGTGCTCTTTCATGTTTTCAAAGCCAAAAATAATACATAACATAAGGAGTAGGGGTGCGCTGTGTTAAATTATTCAATCCCTCTAGGGAAAGCAAATAATTTAAACAATTTCACCCTTGCTTCCAGATGCCCTTCAAAACTACAGTCAACCCTCCAAATCCATGGATTCTACATCCACAGATTCATTCTGTGTTTGTATTCATGGTCTGATTTTTTAAAACAAAAATCCAAAAAGCATACTTTGATTTTGCCATTTTATATAAGGGAGACTATTTTACTATGCCATTGTTTATAATGGGACTTCAACAACATCTGCAGATTTTGGTATCCAAACTGCAGTGAATTCCACTGTATGTAGTTTTTGAAAAGGTCTCACAGAGAGAACAAAGTGTTCTGAGCAGGGAAGGCTCCTCTGAGAGCCCCCGTGTAACATTAGAAAGTTGGAAAGGAAGTCAGGGGAGGATTAGGAGGCTTGCCACCTGTGTTCTGAAAGGTGATTTACAATTATGTACATTCTTGTTGATGTGCCCTGACTGTCTGAACAGAGTCTGGTTGATGTCGGTCCTCCTTTACTGATCTGCACTCCCTCTTTCTGCCTTCCTGGAGAGGTACAAGAAATAGGTGAATCTGGAATAAAGGGTGGGAAGAGTCCTTGAGTCTATTCAAGAACTGGAGAGGAAAATGAAAAAGTGGCTCGAGGATGATTCTCCCTATTCAGATTTCTTGAGTCCCCCCCCCCCCCTTTGGATATTTCAATATTCTTTACATATTTGATATATACAGTGCCTTCTTATGGCTCAAAAGCACTTTATATATGTTATCTGGCTGTAATTCCTAAAACAAAACTGTAAGGTAACCATGTTATTATTCTTCATTGCAGGAGGAAAGGCTGCGGCCAAAATGGCTTCCCCTAGGAAAAGACCAAAGTGGTCTTTTGCTATTGATACTGGTTTCTTTAAACCACCATGTGAAACCAATTTTAACAGATTTGTCTTGGATGAGAAAAGACGTAAGTAGAGTTCTTTATTTAAAACCGTGGAGACCAAGTTTTATGAGGAAATGTTTGAAGAGCTGGTTATGTTTAGCCTGCAGAAGAGACAACTGAGAGATGACATGACAACCATCTTCAAATAACTGTTCAAGAAGGTAGGATATTGCTCAAAATGGTTTTAAAAAGAGGATTTTGAATGAACAGTAGAAAGAACTTCTGGCAAGTACATGCTTTTTGACAGCAGGACACGATAGCTTGGAGAGTGGTGAACTCTTCTTTGTTGCAGGTTTTCAAAAAGAGGCTAGATACCCATTATGTAGCAGTGAATTTGCCTGTATCAGCAGAGAGCTGGATTGCATGACCTCTAAGGTCACTTCTAGCCCTATAAATGCTTTTCCCATCTGTCAGCCCCCTCTTTGATACCTTTTAAGAAGTACTTAAATATACTTCTCTTTTATTGCTTTTAACACAGTTTGATAAAACTGTTTACTTTGATTTTCATTAGATTCTTCTTGTGATTTTAACAGCTAGTTATGAAAAGAAAAAGAAAAAAACCAGAAGCAGCAGCAATGTCTGAATAGGAGCTCTGTTGCAGTTGCACAGGCAGTTAGGATACCCATAGATTTAAACTTGCCTATGCAAATAATGATAAAAGTGATGACCTGAAAAAAAGCACATGCTTTTGGTTTATGTTAAGGAGAAATCTGAAGAGGCATTGACATAAAAACTTGACAAGGAAAAGTACGGGCATAGTGTAATACAAACAACCCACAATATCAGCAAGAGATTTCTGAAGATCAAAGATAAAAATCTGAAGAGAAGTAGAGAGTAACTTCAAATACTATAACCAAAATTATGTAGCTTCATTTACATGTTTGTATCATATTACTGAAATTTAACACTTTATTCAGAAAACATATGAATTTTGAATACTCAATCATATTTTCTTTTAGAAAACACAGGTCACTCACTGTGACTTAAAAGCTTTATTGTGCCAGTATAACCTGAGTTATATATGCTGAACTGAGATTTTTTAAATAAACAATGGAATAAGATATTGCAAAAAGAAATATTGTCTTTGGAAATTCAGGGTAAAAAGTCTGCAGATACACAAAATTCTTTTAAATGGTGAGCAGTATAAAGGATTTTGCAGAAACTGAATTAAAATTCAAAGTATAATAATCACTGATTGCTCTTAATATACAGGGAGATGATCAATGCAACTATGCAAGATATTATTACATAAAATATTCCAAACAATGTGTTATTACCATAGCAACTGCTGTGTTGCAATACACAGAGATAGTGATCTTAAATATTCTTTTCAATATGACAGCTTTTTAAATATTACCTGTACTTCTATTTTACAATTTTGTTTTAATAATTTGAAGTTTGTATCTGTGTGAACATTTCAAAAAGGAAACATAATTAGTGCACTATGTGACTCCACCTCCCTTCCATTTCTATCCTGAGAAGCTCTGGAATAAAATAAAATAAATAAAAGAAGCTGCACATGTACAATGCAGATTGTTTCCCTCTGATCACTGTCATGGGGTATGGAGTGGCAATGATTCTACACTATGTAAATTTACAAAGTTCTCAACATAAATGCAAACACAGAAGTATTTTACTTTATAATACCTAGTCTTGTATTTACAACAGCTTTGTACAGTGGTTTAAATGGTAATCTATTGAAAGCAGTGCAATGACATTATTTATAACAGAACTGCCTAAACTTATCAGGCAACAATAGCAAATAACAGCATGCCAGTTTATTATTATAGAGACAATTGGTAAATTATATGCATGTATAATATTATTTTATATTTAGTAACCATTTTACCAATAATTAACTTTAAATATGTCCACGTAAAAATGAACAGTCACATTTCTGCAAGACAATACGGTAAATCCTTTAGAAATTCCTGCCCTATCATAAACCGTGTGGTTCTGCATGTAGCTTTGATTCTGCTTAGTTCTTTACTGCTAACACAATGGCTAAATAAATGACAAACAATTTGTTCAGTGTGTCATCTGAACCAGGGATTCAGGCTTGTGAATCCCAAAGAAGTCAGGATCTGTAAACCAAAAACTGAACTGTAATCCAGGCCTAATGTACGAGGGGGTATCCAAAAGTTTTAATGATCACCTTTTAAAAAAATTGACAGAAAGTTTGTTTTGATTTGTAGTTGTTAACTTATCTCTATGTAGTCACTATCTAGATTTATACTTTTCCCAGCATATCTTGACCCTCTGAATACCTGATATTGCAGAAGTCAGCAGATTGCACTTTTTGAGGATTTTACACTTTAGTCACTTCTAGCACAGCTAGTCACAAAAATAAAGGACGCAATGAGTTGATTTTCTCAGTAAAGTGCACTTAGGGACCAATGATGACACTGACAAAATTTCATCAATATGCCATAATAACTTCTGAGTGATAATTATTACTTTACAATATCCCCTCATAAGGCACAATCTCCAGACTTCTAAAATATCAGGTATTCGGAGGGCCAAGATACGCTGGGAAAAATGTATAAATCTAGATCATGACTACAATAGAGATAAGTTAACAACTACAAATCAAAACAAACTTTCTGTCAATTTTTTAAAAAGGTGATCATTAAAACTTTTGGATACCCCCTCGTAACAAATACAGGGAATAGGGAGCCAGTGTGGCGTAATAGTTTCAGTGTTGGATTATGACTTTGGAGACAAGGGTTCTATTCCTGTTTTGGCCATGAAACCACTGGGTGACATTGAGCACTCTAAAACCATAATGAAAAAGGCAAATTTTCCTGGAAGCCTACAACATGAAACAATGGTTAAAATTAACAAAGAAGATTTCTGCACAAGAATGGAATCCCAGCAATTTCTCTCCAAGGGAATGGATGAGCTAGAAAGAACTTCGTATGCAGGCTTTCAATCCAACACAGTCCAGCAGGGGGGCATGTTCTCATAAAATCATAGATTTGGAAGAGGCCACAAGGATCATCCAGTCCAACCCCCCTGTCCAACCAGTCCAGATTTGATAAGCATGCCCTCTATTCCACCATCTGTCATTCAAGTCATTGATAAAGATGTTGAGTAGTGCTAAATCCACTCTGCTAGTCACTTCTTTCCAGGATGAGGAGCCATTGTTGAGCACCCTTTAGGTTTGGCTGGTCAACCAATTACAAATCCATCTAACAGTTGCATTGTCTAGCCGACATTTTATTAGCTTTTTTTGCAAGGATATCACCTTGTCAAAGGACTTACTGAATTCACGATACACTACATCCACAACACAGTTCAGTGTTGCTGTTAGACAAAATAAAATACTGAACCTACATACAAATTTACAGGTCAGATCCAGCATTTGTAATTACATATCTGTCACAAAACCTAGCTGACTAGGCTACCATATCAAAACAGATGTGATATTTTGTATCACTGAAGTTTTCAAAAATCTTCACAGAATTGCAGAATCGTCAGTTGAAAGACAACTAAAAAATAATAATTTCTGGTTATTTGGCCAGGGTTCAGTAGGACATATCTTATGGAGGAGGTGGGTATGGTGCAGCCCAAAGACCCAATTTAATGACCCATAATTTTTGCTGCCAAATCATGCAGAAACACTCCCCAACCCATTACAACACACAACAATATGCCCACTCATCTCCTACAAGCATCCTAGAATCCTGCATGAACCCCATTGTCACTTTCTTTCGCCATTTTGAGTGGGCTCAAAAGTCACCTAATGACCTAGAGAGCTCTGCACCTTGAGTCACATATGAACACCTAACATCTGTTTATTCACATGAGGTTTGACTTTGATTTTGAATCTCCAAAAGCCGTTGAGCCTTATTCCAACTTGTTGGTGCAAAGAGGTGGCGCAGAACCAATATAAATAGTAGTTTTTATCAAATATCTGTGTCTCCCCAATCACTTTTCTTTGCAGCAGAAGAAACTGACACAGGGACAAGCATCTACATGATTCTTCCAATCCATCCCCTTTCACTGATCATTGATCCCTGCTTGCATAGAGGCTGAGAGATTCTAGAGCAGCCGTAGCTTTAGCAGAGAAAATAGACAGTAGGTCAGCCAGCTGCTGTCTTGGTTGGCATTTAGCCCTGAATCTTTCATTTGCTCTGAACGAATCTTTCATTTGCTCTTTCAGCCGCTGCAAAAGATCTAGGCCTATGGCCTATATTGAAGATTAACAATTATGAAACCCCTTCTGTTTATTTTAAAGAAAGTGCACTGTTACATTGTGTATGTTTAGTCTCATCCCAACCTCTTCTTGTCTCTGTTCAACACAATAGTAGCTAAATATTCAGGGATCAAAGTTTCTAAAACAGAAAATGATGACCATCAAATTTTTCTACCATGTGTCATTATGACAGGTTTTTAAAAGCCCATGTCAGTGCAATGCTTTAACTATTGGTCAATAGAAATACTGCAGTTTATTGTAAAAATACAATTCAAGGGCAGCCCTGATAGTCAAAGCTACATGCAGATGTGCATCTCACACATTATTGTTATTTTTAACCTACTTTTGTATCTCTAGATTCATTTTTTTTCATCTCACCACAGATTTGTCCCTACTTAATTTCTTGTGTAAATGCCACTCTTCTTGGAAACAAAGCCAGGAAAAGTATTCATTATTTCATATGAAGTTATCACTCTCATTCTCATAATAAATCATTAAAGAAAACAGAACAACACAAAGCCCAGTGTTGGTTACTTTGATATAAACAGAATAAAAGTTTTATTTCTGTATTTATTTTTTATTTACATTCAAAATAAATTTCTAGGTATGAACCAGAAGAGGAAAAAAAATATTTAGATTCCTGTGGAATATTTATTTCCAAAAAGTAATAGTAAAGGACCATTTTTAAAAATCTTCCTTATATTTCATTGTTTTAATATTTGTTTATACTTTTATTTAGAGCAGCCTTCCACAGCATGCTGCTCACAAAACATACATATATTTTCCACAGCATGGTGTCCACTCCCATCATCCTCAAATACCATGACAAATGACAGCATTGACTGTCATTTCCTCAGCACATATGGATTGCAACAGCTTCTCAACAGGTAGCTTAGGAAGAAAAAAAAAATACAAACATATTTCACATAACAAAGAAGCTCCTTTTTACAAATACTTTTTGTATCTTTCCAGCCTCCCTTTCTTCCTTGTCCTATTTCAAGCTGGATTTTTTTAGCATTGGCATTAAGAGTTGTTATTGTTGCTGTTGACATTGTTATAATTATTTAGATCACACCTTTCCTAAAGTCTGGGACTCAAGACAACTTACAATTAAAACAGACATAGTTAGCAAGTTCAAAAGTAAAAAGTAGTTTTACCTAATCATAAAGTTAAAATGTTACAAACAAAGATGATTAAAACAGCAGCAACAATAAATAAAAGTCCAGCATATTGTATAAAAGTTGTTTCTTCTTTTTTTAAAAAATATATATTATCAAATGCCTGCCAGAATAAAAAGTTGTGTGTGTGTGTGTTTTTTTTTTTACTGCTTGTGGAAAGATGTAGGAGCAGTACGGCCTCTGGGGAAGGAGTTCCACGAGCCTAGGGGCAGCCACTGAAAAAGGCCCTCTCCTGTGTTCCCACCAAAGCTACCTGTGAAGGCGGTGGAGCACCCTGAAGAGAACAGCCTCTTCAGAAGATCTCAAAACACAGGCAGTTTTTGTGCTGGACCTGAACCATATAGGATGGAGGACTAGAGGAACACAAACATTCACTACCAGGTGCACTAGCCTGAGTGCTGAAGACAATGGAAGAAACTTGATCTGGGAAAGAATGGGATTCTGCTCTAGCTAATCTTACTGTAGCTGTGTGTTACTGCCTAGTAGGGATAGAATGGAAATTTGACAGATTCCCAACTAGAGTCAAATTTGGAGTTCCCAACTCCTTGAGGAACTTGGGGAGGGTGAAAATGGCACATCAAACTTGTTGTTCCCAGCACAACATAATATGCACAGTTTCTGAAAACTGCACAAATGTTTGACGTTTTGCAGTCAAAATCTATTCTCAACAGTTGCTTCTACTATGCTGAGGAAACTGCACAGCTTCCGGTGGGGAAAATGTAAAGCTAGATTGCACACTATACCCTTAAACAAACAATATGGTGAAGCATTTCATTTAATAGTTGCAGCCTTTGAAAATGTGTAACCCAAATGTTATACAACAGGAAAAGAAACTCAGGCAAAATGGAAATGCAGCCACATGTGGTTTTGTTGTGCAACATTACTGTTTTCTATGTGAAAAACAGCTTCTTAATGGTATGACCAATTTAAGGTAAACAAAGATTAACGATCCTTTAAAAGTATGGAATAAATACAAAGCCCATTTTTTTTGTCTAAAGTACCATTTGGTATACCACTTAAAACCATTATTTAGAAGATATAAAGTTTCTGCTGAAAAACTGATTACCTATAAATATTGAGGTATGACCTTTTCACACAAGGCACTTACCATGCGGATATCATTGCCCAAATGAAGCATGAAAATGGGATCGCTGGTCGTGCTTCTGAAGCGTAAGCGCAATCCGCTCTGCTCCCGTTGATGAATGGTTCACGGAGCAGCCATTTTTGTAATAACAGGATATTCTCTGTGAAATGGCTTCTCCATGAATGATTTGCAGTGAAAAGCCTCAATGATGTTTCACAAGCATGACCACGATCCCACCTCTATGCTTCTGGAGGGTTTGGGCAATGATATCCGTGAGGCAAGTGCCTCGTGTGAAAAGGGCTTTAGCTGGGAAGAAAATGAGTTTAAACTTAAACTGTATGACAAATTAATAAGACATGGTTTTAACTTAAGTTGGCAAGGCTGTGAACAAGTTTTTGAAAGATATAAGGTGGATAAAAAGATTTTTGGGATCTGAAAGAGAAAGAAATGAATTTGAATTGAACTGATGCAAAGATGATGAACATTTGATCTGAAAGATGTACTAAATGTTGTTAAAATCAGACCTAGAGGATGAACAGGTTAAAGAACACACGGTTAAATGGGCACAAAATTTTGGTTATAATGTTGAATTGGAGTATTTGGAAAAATGTAGACAGTGGGATTAAAACAGGTATTTTGTTATATTGTAAGATAATTTTTTAATAAAATGATGTAAAGATCGTATTTGACTCCATCACGACTGCCTAAGGGGTGAAGCAGACAGGTGCTTGGAGTGGCCTCTGGAAGCTCCAGCTCTCATCGGTGCAGGACCGTGGCAACTGCATAGTCCACTCTGAAAGTGGGCTGCCACTGCGTTCCCAAGCGGGCCACTAGCAAAGAGTGGACTTTCCATGCTCCTTTTTCTGGTGGCCCAAAGTGGCCTTAGGCA
The DNA here is from genome assembly GCA_034509955.1 of Urosaurus nigricauda. Lineage (NCBI taxonomy): Eukaryota > Metazoa > Chordata > Lepidosauria > Squamata > Phrynosomatidae > Urosaurus > Urosaurus nigricauda. Next base: position 84,598,885 of record JAOEGL010000001.1, on the reverse strand, counting down.
CACTTAGAGCAGCTTCTGGCTGATCCAGGGGTATGCATCTTCCCCTGGAGCAGGCAAAAGTTACTTTATTTGGCCTGTCCGCATTGGGCCTTTGATGTATAAAGTAATGATTAATAAGTGTTGGAAATGTAATATACATGAAGGTACTTTTTACCACATTAGAATATAAATACTTATTGGAAAAATATACAGAGGCAAATGCAGCCAATCTGGAAATGTAAGATTAAAATTAAACCAATGTGTGTGTGTGTGGGGGGGGGGGGGGATAATGTTAAAAACAATGTAAAGATATCAGTTTTAAAGTGATTCAGTATATAATAATAATATTATAATAATTTTTATTTATATTTCTTGTCTCTCCCTGCAGATCGAGGTGGGATTACAACAATAAACAATAAAACAGTGCCATATAAAATACAATAATTAAAACAACAGCATTACTATTAATTCACTAAAATAGCAAATCAACAACTAACAATCATACTAACGTTCATACAGTCAGTACAGACGAGGAGTATTTAGGATCTCTTATAAAAAATCAGGCGGGTAGGCCCACTGGAAGAGATCCCTCTTTAGTGCCTTCTTGAAGGCATCTAAGGTGGTAATAAGATGTATCTCCTCCATCAAGCTGTTCCACAATCTGGGGGCCATGGCAGTGAACGATCTGTAACAAGTTGTTGTTAGCCTGGTTCTTGGGTACTCCAATAGATTCTTTCCAGATGTTCTGAGAGTGCGGGGCGGATTGTGTAGGGAGAGGCGTTCCCTCAAGTAACACAGGTCCAAACCATGGAGGGCTTTAAAGGTAATTATCAACACTTTGTATTGCATCCTAATATGCTTTAATATAATATTAGAGGCTAGATTGTTATAAACCCAGAATTGCCCTGACTGTCTTAAAGCTACAGGGGAAAAACTGCTACATTGTTCTCGACATCTCTCAGGACTTGGAGAAATCAAGAATTAATATCTCTATTGCTGACAACAGGGAAACCTGATGGTAGCTATTTCTAGAATGTTTCTAGAATGCCTCATTGAGCACATATGAAAAGCAAAACAGAGAAAGAGGGTAAGCAGATACACATCTGCCACACAGGTCTCTCCAAGCTTGTTAAATAAAATGTAAATCTGGCCAATGAAATGGAAATCACAAGAAAAGTGGAAGATGGTGAAAGGAAAAAAAATCATCCCTTGATGGATTTAGGAAGAAACTTCCAAGTGGTCTTTAGAAGATTCACAATGTTTTTGTTTACTTATGCAAGGCTTACTTGAGCTGTTGTTGTTGTTTTTAAGAATTTACATGATATGTTCATTTTTGTGGTGTAGGTACCTATCCCTGTGCCCTCCGTGTGATTTGTGTCTCTGGTACCAAATTTTCTGTTAAAGAAGTAATGTTCACAAACACATGGACTTTGCTAACTGAAGTATACCTGTCTGTTGTTGTGTGCTTTCAAGTTATTTTAAACTTATGGTATCTCTAAGATGAACCAATCACAAGGTTTTCTTGGCAAAATTTGATCAGAGGGGGGTTGCCTTTGCCTTCCTCTGAGGCCGAGAGACTGTGATTTGTCCAAGGTCACCCATTGAGCTTCCATGGTCAAACAGGGATTTGTTTTTGTGTCTTTATTTTTCTAATAAAGGAGCATACTCTTGTTGTAGTTGTTACTACACCACTGAAAGCAAGGCAACCAGTTTGAGCACATTTCAAAGCATCTGCTACATAGAATGGAAATAGCAAAAGCATTAAAAACAAATACCTCAAGAATGAGGAACATCACATAGAGCTTCAAAAAAGAGCTAGGCTTCTACCCATCAGAAATTCAAGCTTCACACTTGGATGCCTGATGTATCCACCTCTGTTCCATCAAACAAGCAACACAGAATGTGGTGTTATCTTAAAATTAGGTTCAGAGAAAACCAGGTCCAAAAAGAGATGTGTCAACAACAGTTTCATCCATTTAAACATATCACTTCTTCAACAGTAGAAAGAAAAGGTGTGTCTTTATCTTTAAAAGTAAAAGGAAAGTGTGGCTGGGGGAACTGAATAATCTGTCCTTTTGGACTTACATCTGCACATTCCCCAACCCAAATCTGGATCAGGAAGGTAGAGAGTGAAGAGAATGCTCTTCATCTGACCATACATTCTGATTTAAAACTGGGCCTCATTCTCACTTTCTAAATGATTAACTATGGCATAGTTCCCATTCTGGGACAAAAACTAACATGTTAAATTCAGTTTGACCATAATGCTGTCCTTGCTATTTAGAAAGGGATTGCCTTTCCCCTCAAACATGAGCTGTTAAACAAAGAGAAGTAAAGAACTGGCAAATGTGGAACCTGTAGTATCAATGGTTATATACAAAGATTAACTTGTTTAGGGGGACTATTATAAAACTTGGCAGCTATTTAGTTGCAGGTGGAAACCACTCCTTCCTGAGAATCTAGTGCTAGTCATGTTCATCTAACCTAGGTCACTGGGTTCTTAGTGAAGATAAAATGTAGAAAGAGGCACATATCTCACCCTAAACTGCTTTGAAAAGGGGAAGGATTAAAAATATATATAATTGATAAACTAATAAAGGGAAGGACTAGGAAAGTGTTTCAGTGATACAAAGAACTTTTGTTCCTTTCTGAAATCCTGAATGTGACTAAGCAAAATAGGAGCATATGATTTATTTATCTTCCAGTTTGACTATTTAATATTTAAGTTTTGGCCTGTCGTATGCATTGAACCATATTTAATATTTCCATACTACACTCAACTTTATCTATTAATTAAATGCACCAAATTGATTTCAAAATCGAAGCATTACTTTCACATGGATTCTTTTTGTCAGATATTACTGAATTCAAAATACAAATTGAGAAAGGTTGGTCTCATACGACATTTCATAACATTTTTGGTCTAATAATTGCTTAGATTTAAAATAGCATCTCGATTTTAGTACCACTTTACTTATATTATTATAAAAAGAAAATTATTCTTTGCCAAGAGAAATTCACTGTAGCACATTAATAATTAGTCAAAACTGAAATGGTGAATGAACATGGCTGCAGTGCATGTTCACTTTTGCTGCACCTTTTAGTTATCATAAATAAGAGAAGATAAAAATAGACTGATTCATGTATGCTGCTCACTCTTAAGGTTTTATATTCCTTTATTTAATGTTTGCTTTGTGTTTCTAATGTTATTTTATATTTGTTTGGTTAAAAAAAGAAATATAGTCTATAAGAATCTGATTTATAAAGTAAATCTCACTATGAATAGCTCTTTTTAAAATTAAATGAATAGCATCAAACCAGATGGCAGTTAATTTAAATTCTTGCTCTAAGACCAATATTGACCTAAATTAGATCAGTTTCAGAATAGAAAAGCAAATGGCCATGAACAGCAGCTATTTCTTCAAAATATAAACAGAATGTTTTTTTTCAACCTAAACAGCATATATACTTTCCTGTTTTCTCAAAAAATCAGTATACTCTTTCTGAGCTGAAAGCAAATGCCTAATGTTAAAAACACATAATATGAATAATAAGCTAAATTCATTGGGAGACATTTGGGATGCACACGCATGCACACACACAATTAAATTACCAAAAAATGCTTGAAAACACCCACAAACCACCACATATACACATCTCTGCATAATTATAGAAGAATACAAGAACTCTGACTTGAAGCCTAGCAACAGTATCCAAGTATTAGTTAGTCTGCTAATCAACTACCAAAACTCACACACCACCACCTCAATGTGCTTCATATTTAAAAATAAAATCCCTCTTGTTTCTATCTTGAGAGCTGCTGAAGGAGAAGGTATATGATCAAACAAACCTTGTTCACTTGAGGAGGAACAACCCATGTCATTTAATCCATCTGGACATTCATCTCATCACAAAGAGCCAAGGCAAAACAAAATTTAAAAAAACGGATTTAAAAATAGGTTATCCAGTTCAAAGGATCTTCAGTTCGCAACATATTTAATATGTGCATAACTGCATCTAAAGAGATCTTCAAGTCTCCTATATATATTATTGCTGGTTTTTTGTATCTCCATTCTATAGAAGCCATAGTAAATGCTGTATAGCAAATGCTTTCTAAACCTTCTGTGCTCATTTATTCGCAGACAGCTGTAGACTGGATGAAAACAATCAGGGATTAACTTTCCTATTCAACACAGCATTTAATCCATTACTTTCCCTTTGGTTTTCAATAAAAATAAATAAATAGATAGATAGATGCCTAGATAATTAAAAATGGAATGCTACAACTCATCACAGTAAGAAGGGGAAGAATAACAAGTCAATCAATTAGGTTTAGCTGCAGGACAGTACTTAAAGACTTGTGCTATTCAAAGATGCAATAGTGCTCTCAAAACACAAATAAAATGAAACTGTACACAGACTGAGCTGCAAAATCTTTTAAATTTCAGTAATAATTTATTGTGCTCTGATAATAAAGACAAATACTCTGATGTTTTTGTAACATGTAGAAATGCAAGATTAGAAAAATTTAAGGTGGCAAGTCATGTTCGGTGTGATTTCAAATACAAAAGTGTAAATGAAAGAAATGTGTATGACAGACTGACAGGATGTCATATTCATACTTGAATGTTAATAAAAGGATATGTTCTTAAACCCTTTTACAATATAAATAAACTTGTAATCTGATGTTCAGTCTAAATATTTTATCTTCTTTCTCAGAATCATCTCTTTTCCATAAGCTTTGGGGAACAAAAAACTGATCTGTTTTACTACTGGCATATGCTAAATACATCAGAAATAATTCATTATAAATATCTAACCATCTAGATCTTGGTACAAGAGGGTATCCAAAATTTAATGATCATCTTTTTAAAATATTGACAGAAAGTTTGTTTTGATTTGTAGTTGTTAACTTATCTCTATGTAGTCACTATCTAGATTTATACATTTTTCCCAGAGTATCTTGACCCTCCGAATACCTGATATTGCAGAAGCCTGATGAGGATTGCATAGTCACTTCTGGCACAGCCAGTCACAAAAATAAAGGACACAATGAGCTGATTTTCTCAGCAACGTGCACTTAGGGACCAATGATGACACTGACAAAATTTCATCAATATGCCATAATAACTTCCGGGTGATAATTATTACTTTACGATAACCCCTTGTAAGGAGCAGACTTCTACAATATCAGTTATTCGGAAGGTCAAGATACTCTGGGAAAAATGTATAAATCTACTAGATAGTGACTACATAGAGCACCTTTTGGGTTCGGCTATCAACTAATTACAAATCCATCAAACAGTTGCATTGTCTAGCTCACATTTTACTAACTTGTTTGCAAGAATATCATGGGGGACCTTGTCAAAGGCCTTACTAAAATTAAGACATGCTACATTCACATATTGCCCTTCATCTACCAAGCCTGTAATTTTTTCAGAAAAGGAGATACAATTAGCCTGGCATGATTTTTTCTTGAGAAACCCATTTAGATTTAGAGATATTTAGAGATATACGTATTCTACAACTGCTCAAAATGTGCCCAAACAATAGCAGTTTGCTTCCCTTGACCGTACAAAGCCATAAAGAAATCTTTAAAAATTCAGCTGAAAATAGGCCAAAATGGCAGCCAGAAGTGACATCATGTCACATCAGGCACAGTAAAACACACTGGAATGACCTGACAGATGGATGTAGGGAGGAAAAATGCCCCCTGCACAGTTGCCCAACCCTGAATTAGAGAGCTGAAAAACTGAAACATCACAGGAATACAACTGGGGACTACAAGTAAAAAATTAAAATTGTCTCCACAACTTCCTCAACCAGGGAAGCCCTACTACATGTAGATGAACAGCCATGAAGTCTCCACTACACAAGCAAGAAAATCTAGCAAGGGAAAGCATTCAAAGTGTTTGAACTGACAAAATGTAATTTTTCACATGGCAACATTAGTATATGAGTATAGTACATATCTAAATACTGATAGTCCATATATCTTCAGGTAATCACAGCTTTCTATTCAAAACTACCTTGCTATTGGTATTCTTTGTTTCTCTCACTAAATTAATGAATGTTCAAATATAAAAAAGTGCTGAAGGTAAATTCAAATCAGGAAAAAAAATACTTCAGCAATACTTTAAACCAAGGTGATTTTTCCATATTGAAAAGATCTCTGCCTGCATAAATGAATATGAGCATAATATTTGAGAACAAGATGTTTTTAGTGCACTATTTTATGAGAAAGAACACTATCTGAAGCTTATTGCCTAAGTTTATATCATGCATAGGGATCTTCATATCAAATATGTTCCTATCTGACATAAATTAAGCTAAAGTAAGGTTTATTAAATATTTATTAAAGTAAATATCTCACAGAGCCATAATACAGCATTTATTTTTAATTAAACTAAAGGCAAATTGCATAGCCAGAAATAGTCTTAAAGAAATGTGGCTACACTCCCAGAGTCATTATAAATAGCCATTCATTGTCTTTCACTAGGGATATAAGCATGGAATACCATCTATCTATCTATCTATCTATCTATCCATCCTGCAGACATGATCCCTCCACTTACTTAAGTGAAAAGGACAACAAACAGAATTTTAAAAATACATAGAAAGTACTACAACAACCATAATACTACAGCAGATATTAGGAGTCCACTGCTTGTGGCCCAAACACATGCTTCAATATTCCTCTGAAATGCTGCTGGTGACATGACAAGAAAGAAGACATTAGCAAGAAGGAAGGCCATCCCTGTCTAGGGAAAAAAGGGCTGGCATCCATTTACCCAAGTAATGAGAAAAGATGCCTTTGAAAATATGGACCTTACTGATCTGTACTTTCAGGTCATGTCCTTCCCCAAGCAGAGAGGAAGCCAATCCTCCTTACTGGAGAAAGAAGAGATGAACTCCTTCCATGCATAGGTGCATACACTCAAAGAGGGTACATGGTGTAACCTCTGGTTATGCTTGTATATACAAATGAGAAAAAGAAGGAATGGTATGTACACACTGATTGAAGTGTGAATGGCTGAGTGGCATAGATAGAGGACATGGTTACATGAGGCCAAGTGAATATTCTCCTTTAGGCAAATATTCTTCTTTTCAATGGACCACAGAATACAACCCCAAGGCCTCGAGTATATTGACATGAAAGCCATCAGTTCCCAATAGCAAAACCGATTAACTCTAGAAAGCATACCAAATGTAAACAAAACCAGGAGTTGCAATCCTGCAATATCTGGATAGCCATCCTTGCACAGTTTCCACCCCGGTCTTAGAGATCGGGCAGACTGAAACAGTTACAGTCCCAAAATATGTGGGTCTTTAATTTGGATCAGAAACAAAGGGTCAGTGAGAGTAACTAATACAGAATAGTTGGCCCTGAAACTATTGCTACTGCATTCTGTATCAAATGATTTGATATTGCATTTTGCATTTTTATTGAAACTGCACATACAGTACATGATATCTATTTCTCTAGTTTTTATATAATCATAGAACCCCAGGGTTAGAAAGGACCCCATAGGTCATATAATCCAACACCTTGCTAGTGCAGGAATCCATTTGCTTATCATATAACCAGAACATGTTTCACTAAGGCATATGTCTTTTAAGATAGTTGGAAGCTGCCAAATCACATGAAGCTAATAAGAAGAAATTCTGAACCCAACACCATCTGTGTGTCCTTTTATGGTACCCTATAAAGGACAACCCACAGATTTCACACCCAACTGTTGCAGGAGAATGCAGTTCTGACAGGCCTTCTATCTTGTCAGAATTTAGTGTGGCTTAGTTGATGTCACTGATCCACCATTTTATCCAGATATATGTTCATAACTTCCACAGCTTCTTTAGGTTTAGTTAGAAAAGAAAAAGGTAGAACTCTGTGCCATACATCTACAGTAATCCAAACCTCCAGATGACATCTCCTATCAGTTTCATGTACTGGTATAAAAGGATGAGCAGCAGGACAGAATCTTGCAGTACCCCAAATGCCAAGGAGTAGAAATTCCCAAGTACCACTTTCTGGTTCTCTCCCCAATGAAATATTGCACCTCCAAATCCAATCTCAAGGAGACAATCCAGGGACTAACATGGTTAGTGATACCAAAAGCTTCTTAGAGGCCACAAGAACTGGCTAGAGCTCACTTTGTTCCTTCTCTGGTTCAAGTCTCCCACAAAGGTAACTAAGCTGGTTTTCATCCTGAACCAAGGCATGAAGCCAGATTGGACCTTTTGGAGAACAAATCTAATCACTGCATTTCAAAACTATATGGAGCTGTAGAGATAACACTTCCTCAAGAGCTTGTTTAAGAACAGCAAAGTTGATACCACATTAAGAGTATCTAAGACCAAGGTATCTGAACTGAGCTTCTTCAACAGCAGTTTTATCTTCTTGCATAGTATGGCCTCCTTCAAATATACATTCCTTTTGCCTGTCCAGAATCTCATACTAACCAATTGAATGGTTTGACATTATATTTGAAGATGGATAAAAATTATTTGTTTCTACCTATATCTTAGTTAATTAGTTATTTTAAAAACAGCCCCAGTCATTGTATCTTTTCTCTATAGGAAAAATGTTGTACTCCAATGCTCATTTTATTTTTTCCATTTCTGCGCCCTCTCCAGTCCTACAATATCCTTTTCCAGGTATAATAGCCAGGCCTATTGCATTGTTCCAAGTGTGATCACACCACAGATTTATACATGGATATTTCAAGATTGGACACTGCCATTTCATACCTTTCCTAATGTTTGCTAATGTCACAATTTTCATGTCTACTATTAAACAGGCCAACATCTTCACTAATCCTGCCTCCATGACTCTTGAGTACACTTAAATAGTTTAGGCCCCACCAGCATATAGTTGACCCTCCATATCCATGGGTTCCACCAACCACAGCTTGAAAATACTCCAGGTTTTTCCCTCCCAAAAGTAAATCTCTTATGTATATTACCATTTTATATACTGGTAAGTGACACCCATTTTGCTATACTATTGTATACAATAGGACTTGACCATCCATAGATTTTGGTATCCATGGGGTGGGGACCTGAAACCAAACCCCAGCAGATACTGAGGGCCCACTGTATATGTGAACTTAGAGGTTTCTGATCCAGTATGCATAACTTTACCCTAATTTACTTTGAACTTCATTTGCACTTAATTTTGACTATACTTTTATGACTGTTAAATGCAATAGTACCAGTACAGATCCTTCTTCTCATTATTGTCACAAAAGCATGGCTCTTTCCTTCCTGTTCTTCAACCCACAAACAGACAGGCAGGAAAGAGTGGCTTCCAGTCATTTTGGGTGCTGGGTGTGCAGATGATGAATGCCCCCAGAGCAGTTGGAAGCCGCATGGAGCACAAGAAGGAGCGGGAGAAGTCTGCTCTTTGCCTGCATCCCATTCAGGATTGTGGCGGCGGCCTGGATCTGAATTGAGCCCATGAGGTTTCTGCAGACCTGCACTAATAGGGGGGTGGGGGCAGTCCCACACCTCATCTGCATGACCCTTTATGAAGGCACGTTCTCTTATCATATGTCCCTTAGGTATTTGTTTAGCTTTGTCACAAGATATTTAAATGTTTACAATGGCTGTCAAATAATTCAAAGTTAGCGGTTCATGATTAATTTTTTCAGAAGCCTTATTGCTGTTAATTCAACAAAACTAGTTCTTCTTCAGGCTTGAAAATAGTATCTTGAACAATACTTTCCACCAATTTACACAAAACAAACCCAGAGCCCCCTGCACCCCCATCTGAGAGTTGACAGTATGATAGCTAGTTTCTAATTGTCTCATATCAAGGTTAATTTTAGGGGGGACTTGTGTGTTTTTCTTAGAGGTTTGACAATCTCAGTGGACATTTTAACTGTTGATATTTTAACTTCCTTCTGTACCCCGCCCTGATTGCTCGTTCAGAGGGGAGGGCTAGAAATAATGTATTGTTGTTGTTGTTGTTGTTGTTGTTATTATTATTATTATTATTATCTGGACTTTAATGAACCTTCAAGTGGATGCTATCCAGAGGGGGTGATGGTTCACATTTTTGCTTGTTTCCACATTTCACTATCTCTTGTTATCTCTGTATGAACCCATTCTTCAGATGCTTGACCCAGGGCCTCAATGTAAACAAAAACTCCCTAAAACTAGAACAGGAAAGAAGATCTTGAAGACTATGTTTCAGCTGCTGATAGTAAAAGTATTTCCTGCAATATTCTGGTCCTAAACAACTCTGGTTTGAATACTTATCATTCTAATTGTTGTTGTTTTTAAATGAGGATCTATCGGGCAAAACAGATGGCCCAAAAGGGCCATCTCGGAGTCAGGACAACCCGGAGTCATGTGGGCTCCAATTTGGGCCGCCACCATGACACCCAACTGGTCTGCTGAAAAAGAGCAGATTTTCTGCTTCTTTTTGGGCGGGTTTTGGGCCAGCTCTTTAGAACAGAGCTGTGTCCAGGGCAGCTTCCAACTGTGTTCTGTACATGCCCCCAATGCAGCCTGATGGTGGCCCTTTTGGGCCATCTGTTTGAAGCCTTTATTTCTTAAAACAAGTACTTTTTTAAAAAAATAAATAAAAAGAATAACTTTTCCCTGTTATTTCAATTTTTAAAAATTTACAGAATACTGATAAGCAGTTTAGATGCTATCAGATATCTTACATACCAATATCAGTTTCCTTGTGATTCTTGATGTATTCAGCAAGTTCAAAATTTCCAGCAATTATTGCCACCTGAAAGATAAGAAAAGTAGGGATGGGCAAAAAGCAAATCTAAGAAATGAACAAAAAAATTTCAGTGAAGCCTTATAGTCTATAAAGTTATACATGTTCAAATTCCAAATGAAAATGCAGACAAAGATGAATCAAGTGCTTTATCACGATCAAATCCTATGCTGTTGACTCTTGCACACTACCTATACAACACATGTTTTTAATTTATATGAACCTGCAGTTTAACAGCACAGGACTCATTTGATCAACCTATGATTCACAGAAATAGTTTCCCTTGTTAGCCACAGCATTAGCAGGAATGTATTCAGCAATAAAACCTCCGAACACTGACATATTAGTCCATCAATGTACAATGTAGAAAAATAACGTTCCCTCAATAGACAAGCAAATAACAAATTACAGTGCAAAAGTAAAGTAATTTATAATACACAAAAATTGATAAAAAATAAGGAGAAGCCTATTTGTATCACCTGTAAAGGTTCACTAGGATTTAGTCTGTTTGAATGTTCTATTTTTGCATTTATTTTGCAATAAGGAAGCAAAAAGGGAAGCAAATAGAGCCAAGATTTCTGTCATTAATTGTGTCTATTACTGCTGTGCAGAGAACTTACTGCCAACCAAGAGGAAGAGGAACTTGGAAAAATACCAATGTGCCGTACTTTAAAGGAGCACTTTCATTCTGGAAGGAATTCAGACAGCCACTTTGATTATGTAAATGAAGATGGTTTTTAAGGTATATTTATCTAGTCCAGCTGTTGTTTAGGAGTGGATACTTCACATCTAACCTGCGTCATCTTTAATACTTTCTCAAGAAAAATCTAAGCTTTTTCTTACTTTTGTCCTCTGAGACAAATGTGAAAAAAACAGCTACGGTCATAGATGTAACAAATTAAAACCAGGTATCTTGTTGTCGTGGTTAAGTCAAGTGTGAAATACTCTCTTTTCATATAGGTACTATTCCCTACAGGGTGGTGCAGATAATATACAATGATAAGGTTCAGAGACAACGAACTGTTTAGTAATGTCTGTTATAACAGAAATCATTACAATTCTATTGTTACTATGTACCTTCAAGTTGTTTCTGGTTTATGGAGACCCTAAAGCAATCCTATCACACGGTTTTCTTGTTCATTGGAGGTTTACCTTTGCCTTCCTCTGAGACTGAGAGAATGTGACTTTCCCAAGGATACCCAGTCCATTTCTGTGGCTGAGCAGGAATTCAAATTCTGGTTTCCATAGTCACAGTTCAACACAAACACTACACCATGCTCCCTCTCAATAGCATTAAAATTTTAATCACTATAATTGATTAATACATGTTAATACATGTCAAGCAAAACAGGACCCGATTCCACAAATATATTGATTACTCTCAATAATATAAGCAGCGCATTGATGTAAGTATATCTGAGTATAATATTGTAGGCTACAACATAAGCACTATCTGAATATTCACTGCCGATCAATGCACCATAGTATTAAGCAGTATATCATTAATTTTTTTTAGGTTGTAGGATTTCTGCAGCAGTGGAGCTATGCAAAATAAACATCTGTTTAATTCTGGCTGTTTGTGGCAGGATCCATTCACACAGCAAGTACCATTGATTTAAAGATAGGAATTGGGATTAAACATTGTCTCATACTCTTACTATGAAAACAATTTATTATAAGCAATCTGGCCTCTCATTCTTTATTACTCAGAACTCAAACCGTGGAGAGATATAACTATTAAATCTGAGACACATTATTAAAATGACATAACATTTAATCGGAAACAGTAAATTGTAACCACAAAAATGGTAAACATGTTTTATAACTCTAGAGAGGGCAAGATTTTTATTAATATTGCTCTAACATTAAAGGAAAGAATGATAACTATTCCCTTCTTGTCTTGACAGCTGCTCTCATTTTCACGAAATCATCAATCTCAGTTTAATTTTTTGAACATAACTGTAATGGGGCATCACTATGTAATGGCAAAAAGGTAAAAACATGTTCACACTTTATGACAAAACAGGAGTCAAGTGTAATTAAAAATGCAATTAACATGATTAATTCACTATCTGTGCAACTTGGAAGTGAACGCTGAAAATCCTTTTTTTTTTCTTTTTTTTTTTTTTTTTGCAATTTAGTAACTTTTACAGTACTAGAAGTCTGCAGCCAAACTGATCACATCTGGATAGATGTTTTCACCTGTGTTTTTCAGACAACAACTTACTGTGGTGGCTGGTAGCCTATGCTAGTAGGGCACTGAATCCAGTTTGGAGTTTAGTCCAAACTTTTTTTAAAATGTTGGAACTATTTGGGGCATTGTTCCTTTGAAGTACAGAGTACAAATTGGATGAGATTTACTACCTCATTAACATGAAAGCTACTAGAAACCACTGTTACCTAGTCTATCCTATTGTATTATGCCAGCCCTTTCTTTGCTTTCCTTCATAGCTTGTTCACTCGGTATACCCACATCATGCATGCTCTTTTGATTGTGAGCACTGTTACACTACCTCAGAGCCCTCCCCCCCCCCCCCCCGTTTGACTTCTGTAAGTCTCTTGTGTTCTTTCCCTTCAGTTTCTATTTCTTGCAAAAATACGAAGATGATTATACATACTGGTCACACCTCCCAGGTGCTCATGCATATCCCCAATCAATATTATAATGGGCACTTGTGAGAAAGAGCTGATATTTCTGATTATGAGTTAGTGCTACAGATATATAGGGCCTTTTTTTCACCTGCTGAATGTCTGATAGGAGTGGGCAACAAACCTAAGCTCTCTGACATTATTTTAATTATGTTTAATGTTAATGTTATGGAAAAGGAAGACTTATGCATCATACGTGTATGTATGTACGACACACACATATATACACCACAATAGGCCCTCCACATTTACAGATTTGTGGTTCTATTTGTGACCTTGTAGCTGCTGCTTGACCCAGCCAGTTACAAGCAACACTGCACCTTCCCCATTTTGCCAAACTTTGTATCCTCCTTATTTCTGAAGTCCTTCCCCTATTAATCCGATATTAGCAGCCACTGCCACAAAGGACCCACAAAGGGAAGGTATGGTGTTGCTTTTTGATTGGCTGGAAGGGAGGGAGAGAGAGGCAGAGAAGGAGGGGAAAGAAGTTGGATTGTCCCTGGTGGTGGTTGCAAATATCGATTCAAAGGGAAGGACTTTGGAAATAAGGATGATGCAAAGTCTGGCAAAATGGGGAAGGTATGGTATTGTTTTTGTCTTGCCAGGAGGGAGTCAGGTGATGCTCTTTGTGGGAGAGTACTCTGTATCATTCATGTTTGGGGGGGGGGGGTAACATATTCTTGGTTTTTCCACTTTCGCAGGGGGTCCTCTGCCCCTAACCCCATGAATGTGGAGGGTGTCTGTGTCTTACTCAGTTAACTGGCAGAAAGATAAAAATGCTACTGCTCCATGGAGGATAAAGGAGGAGGATTTTCATCTACACCTTCACAATTCTGTATTAATGTGTGTTCTAGTAAGCAATTCTGCTCCCTAAAATTATATAAAACTTACTTCATAGAAAGCATAACCTACTTTGAAGTATGGGAAAGCAGAATAAACATAGTTTTGTAGTGTGTGGTTTAATAAAGTCTGACATCTCTAAAAATCCAGCTGTATGCAATTATATCTAGTAGAAGAAACCTGATACTATGGTGATTGATTATAATAATACAGCAAAATGCCACAAGTCTGGCTACCTATTATCAGGTCTTTTGAAGGAAGAACAATTTCAAGCCTACACATTTGGTGAACACTGAAACCTCTGTATTTCAAAAGTTCTATAGCTGGTATAAAAGATACCATCAAAAATCAAAGTAAAATAAATCCAGCTAGCACCAAAGTCTCATGTAATTTCACACTCTATTGTCATTAATATGTCTGTTTATTTAACAACAAAAAAGAACAAGTATCTCTCATGCAATTCTTTTGTAAAATATATTCCCCTGTAACACAACATTTTTGTATTATCATCTTTCCGTATTAAAGCTGGAAAGTACTTCAATAAAAACAAGGCAAAATATTATGTAAAGGTAAAGTCATCTTAGTCCATGGGGGATGCTAAGGAGTCACATGACCAGAATCTATATACAGTACATATGATTTTGGTGACCAGATGATCACAGCATCAGAGGTGCAGTATATTTAATTACTAGGTAGCACATGAAATTTGAATTATGAAAGGGAGAGAAGTCTGTACACCTTTCTTCTGTTGCCCAGTTACTTAAGATACAGAATTCTTCGCCTACAAGTCAGGATAAACTTCTGGTGCTAATCCTAATCTTGAGACATGTTCAAAAAAGAGTAGTGGAGTGGGGAGGGAGACTGGGGGGAAATAATCAAATGCTCCCCAAATTAAGTCAGTAAATCCTTAAAGGCAAAAACCAGTACTCTGAATGGTCCTACATTCACTGGAAGTCTGAGCAGTTGCTTTAGTTGAGCACATTTCTGCTGTTTCACATCCACAGGTTCTTACATTTTGTGCCAGCAGTAAACAATTGAGAAACTGAGAAAAAGCATCTATGCTGTGTAGATATTATGATAAGACACCTCTAAATTGTAAACCAGAACAACAGTGTGTTGAAATTGTTGTCCTCATGGCAAAAATTGCTGAACAATATTAATCATTTCCACTACTGTGTGGGATGGATTCTTGTTGTTGTCAACTGCTGTCAAGTCAACTTCAAGTTATGGTGAGCCTATCTATGGGGTGAATCCTACTCTGTTGAGATTGTATGAAATTGTTACCTCAACACTTGCAGCAACTTGGGGGGGGGGCGGGAGAGAATGAGCCAACATTTGAATCATTTGTAAATTCAAACAAAGCTATGACTGACATGGAACTTAGAAATTTATTTTAAAAAATTAGTTACATTAAAAGTTTTACACCCAAGTAATCAGTCACCACTATAGTTGTCATCATAAAAATGCAACGGCTTACTTGTTTTCAAATGTTTTTTAAATAGTAGGCTTTTACTTACTTTTTAAAAACTGAGCACAAACAGGGCATCGTGGACAAACCTCCCCCCTCCCCCGCATCCTCTCATCCTCTTTTTGGTACTTCAGCACTTGCAGCAGCTCGGGAAAAGCCACATGAGCCAATAGTCATGTGATTTTTCTTCACCATTTCATGAAGCTCTTAACTATAAAAATAATATATTAACCATTGAAACACAAATAGTGTGATGCTGACCTCTGCAAAGTTACCACTGTACCGTGGTGACTGTGGAAAGGAATTGCTTAAAATAAGTGCCTATTTGTATATAGTTAGTGTAAACCTCTGGCCTGGCTAAATTGAAAGAGAGATGATGATGCAAAAACGATATACTATAATAAACCTATAAACAGAGTTTAACAAGGTCCTGACGCTACTAAGAATGTAAAATGACATCAAAATCGCAAGTTTATTTCAGAAATTAATTCATCTAATGTGTCTTTAAGCACATGAATTTATCGCTTGGCTATGACTTCTTTTGGTGCAGAGTTTACTACTGGTATTTAACTTGTACTGATGCATATTGAAATTTGTAGACATTTTAAAGCAGGTTCCTGTTTCTAGGAAACTGACTACAGGACAGTTGAAATACATTTTCATGTCCTTTTTTTTGGTTAACACTTATGCTGCAATACCACAGAGACAAATCTCCACCTCCTCCTACAGATGTCAACTTTAGAACATTTCTCTGAGTATCAGTCACCTTTTATTGATGCCTGTGTATTGATATTATCTATCCATCTATCTATCTCCTTCCCTCTCTCTTTCGCTCATATGCACGCTCCTTTTTTAAATAATTATTTACACTGGTTTCCCCTCCAATTCCCCCCCCCCCTTTTCTTCCTCTTTTTTCCTCTTTTCCTTTCTTTATATGATTTACATACAATGAAAATGCATTCAAAATAATTCAGAGAAATATCTTCCGCATGCAGTTTTATTGTTTAAAACCTGACACCATGTCAGTTTATTGTTAGTTTAGCAGAAATAAAATGGTTTTATGTTCAGCCTAGAAATAAAACAGCAGTCTCTGGCTGGTTTCCACTGAACTCCAGAATTTGTGTAGGAGGTTCAAATTACTTAACAGATGAAAAGGACTATGAAAACCAGTTAAACGTTTTTGTCTGTGATTATTTCTGAAATATCTGGATAAATTTCAAGATGGCTTCAAGCCTAGTTTAAGAATGCAAATTCCCTCAGTTACCTTAGATCCATTCTAGTAAAGGGGCATCAGGCCTTGAGAATTTTCCTGGGCCTTTGGTAGTTCACATTATCACAAGGCAATGGTTTTGTTTTTTCGAGCAGGATTTGGGAGTTAGTGCATCATGCTGGTTCTGCTCCATTCCTGAGGATCTAGGCATGAGTGCTGACAGACTATTGTTCCTGGCACTGGAAGGCTGTCCTTTAAGGTCCTTCAGGATCTAATGCTGTCTCCGAAGACTTTAACATTTACATGAAAGCAGCCCTACACAAGGTAATCTGAAGTTATGATGTCAAACATTTCCTTTTCATCAGCGCTATGCCTTTTCTGCATGAGCCAAATAAACTCAATTCCCTCTGTCCTCTTGGCCAGGAGACCAGATGACACATGTTCCAAACTCCAGTTCTGGTGTGAACATACTGGCCGATGGTTGGCCTGTTCAGCACCAGAACCAGTGAATACCCCTCTTGAAATGAATTAATATGTTTGCTCCAACCATTTGGGGAAGATCTGGAGTCCTCTATTCCAACACTTGGTGACTATTTGAAATGCACCCCACTCTTCTGCTCTGCCAGTTGTTCACTCTGAGGTCAGAACAAGGTGCCCAGCCATATGATTGAGGCTGGGTGCCTTGTTCTAATCTCAAAGCAAAGCAACCCACTGCAGTAGTGGACACACCAGGTGGCTCAGGACACATATATGAGCAGCTGTCTGGTTTCAGAACAGAGGGCCTTTGCAATGGGAGATGGTCCAGGTAATGATATTCTGTGCTGCCGTGTACCAGTGCAGATAGGACTCTATCTCCATACAAGCTGGAGAACAATTGCTCTCCTTGCCTTGGACTGCTTGTACTGATGCTAGCTGGCATTAGCCAATCTTATTTGCAATTTCCTGAATGTGTCCATTTCCCATATGTTTTCAACTATGGCCTTGCCATGAGCATTGAGGAATAATTTTGCCAAGAAGCATTATTACCTTTCCTGCTTTCAGCATTTTCCCTTCCCCCTTGGCAACTTGCTCATCAGGTTTTTCTACACAGCAAGTAATGCTCTTTTCTTGTCACAATCTAACAGTGTGAGGACTTGTGCACACTGGACAGGATCTATTTTTGTTGCAAGCAGGTAGATTTATTCCATAAGATGACAAGGTTCCTGCTGGGGAAAGGGAGCTACACCTTTAAGCAAATGCCCAACTCATAGTTCACATGCATAGCTCACTCCCAGGGGAACCACACAGCAGTCCATGCTACAGTTCTCCCCACTCCCAACATCCCAAACGGATCATCCCAGGGAGAAGGGACATCAAGCTTTTCAAAGATTAGAGCCATGCTTTATATTCAAAATTCCACTGTAATCAATACAGATGTGGCCATTTTCATCTGAAAAGGAGCATTATGGCCATTTATTCTTACACACACACACACACACACCTATAGCTGTTAGGAGCACAAA
This sequence comes from Urosaurus nigricauda, assembly GCA_034509955.1. Taxonomy (NCBI): domain Eukaryota; kingdom Metazoa; phylum Chordata; class Lepidosauria; order Squamata; family Phrynosomatidae; genus Urosaurus; species Urosaurus nigricauda. The sequence continues at coordinate 84,580,499 of JAOEGL010000001.1, read as the reverse complement.
ACAACTTATTCTAAAACAGCTGCACTAGTTACCAATATGTCTCTGGGATAAAATCAGGGTGTTATTTTTTACCTATGCCATCCAAATCTGTATCAGGGAAGATATTATCTTGGAAGATGGTTCAATGAATCAACCACCCAGGACCCTCTGGGGCTCAACAGACTGCCTGAAAAGGGCAGTCCAGAGCCACCTTTTTCTACTATGGAGGGACACCGCAGCCACCAAACCACATGGCGTCTCTCTGGACCACTGACACACTGTGATGCCTCCAAGGTGCAAGTGCGGCGCCCCACAGTGCAGACACGGCACCATGCTTACCTCATGCACGTGTGCCACGTATGGATGGCACCACGTAAAGCTGGCGCCTCCCATATGTATTAGGGTTCCAGAGAGTGCAGTTACTGCATGCTCCGGAACCCTAATATCGGCGGCAGCACACTGCTTTTGGGCCATCTGTCTCAGCCCTCTGAAAGCTAAATTAGCATCCACAAGGCCCTTTCCATAACAGCCCTGGAATTTCGAGATTCCCTATCCCAGGAAGTCTCTTTGTTCTCTTCCTTTAAATCTGTTCAGAGGCAAGCAAAGATTGTTCTTGTTTGACCCAACATTTCAGAACCCCTTTAAAAATATATATGAATGTCTGTTGATTTTTAATTTTAATTTTTTTATTGCTTTTTGTAGTTGTGGTAAACTGGTCATGTGGTGCCTTAGTGGTTAAGACACCAATTCTGATGACTGGAAGATCAGAAGGTTGACAGTTCGAGGCCCAAGTGCTGCATGACGGGGTGAGCTCTTATCACTAGTCCCAGCTTCTGCCAACCTAGGAGCAAAATGGGAAAGGCGCCAAGCTGTGCCACACGGGGCCTTATATAGGCCCTCCAACCAATGAGTGCCCTGGGAGGACGAAGCCCCGCCCCTCCCAGAGCCCTTTACCAATCAAAGGGCTTGGTGGGCCCGAAAGGGCCAATCAGGCCGCCCCAAGTTCCCGCTCTCCCGGCAGCCAATCAGAGGCAAGCCCGCGCTTGCCTCTGTTGCCGGGAGAAGCCGAGCAGGGAGGCCAGGCCTCCTTGTGTCAGCAACAGCGCTGGCCCGGTGAGTCAGGTGGCGCCATTTGTTGACACATATAGGTACCCTTGTTACAAAAGCACATGCATTCTTTTGAGACACTGTAGAAGGAAGTATTCCATGGAAGAATAACCAGGGTACTCTATCCCTCCAGCCACTGATCAGCTGTGGAAAATGCCCAGATGCATGCCCAGTGGATAAGAAGTAGTCTTACACTGGCAAGAGAAGATGCTCCTTTTTTCCCAATGCATAAGGGCAGTCAGAACTCTCCCACTGTGCTCCTGTCACTGATCAGCTTCAGCTGATACGCCAGCTGCGCCCCTACCTGGGCCAGGGGGATCTTGAAACCGTAGTACACGCTCTGGTAACCTCTCGGTTGGATTTCTGTAACGCGCTCTACATGGGGCAGCCTTTGTATCACACTCGGAAGCTGCAATTAATACAAAATATGGCAGCCCGGGTGGTCACTGGTGCTCCCAGGACCGCCCATATAACACCTATTCTGAAAGACCTTCATTGGCTGCCGATCCGCTTCCGGGCTCAGTACAAAGTGCTGGTTATCACCTATAAAGCCCTATATGGCCTGGGCCCAGAGTACCTTAAGGACCGTCTCTCCCCATATAATCCGCCCCGCACACTTAGATCAACCGGACAATGTTTATTGAGAGTTCCAGAGGCAAGATTAGTGAACACAACAAGGAGGGCGTTCTCTATCTCCGCCCCTCGCCTCTGGAACTCATTACCTTCCGAGCTCCGCTTGTCCCCCACCCTCAGCCAATTCAAGAAAGATATGAAGACCTATTTATTCAGGCTGGCATATCCCTGATCGGACCGTTTTATGTAAAGTGCCTGCCAATCACCCGCTTCCCCATTGTCGCCGCCCTTTATATAAGGGATAATCTTTTAATGTTTTATTGTATTATTGTATTTTGTTTTATTTTACCTTGGTTGTAACTCGTTGTTTTAATCTTGTACACCGCCCTGATCTCTGGAAGGGCGGTATAAAAATAAATTTTATTATTATTATTATTATTATTATTATTATCAGAAAATGGGAATGGAGCTGTATCTGTGAGCTCCCTGGCTGCTGTTGCATATACATTTGTTAATATTCTTCAAGTCCAATTTTTCCAGGCTGAGCAATACTGAAAAAACCACCCAAGGTTACTATGTTCACTTATGATGAAATATAAATTAAGTTGATGGATATAGCAAAAAACACACAGTAAGATGTAGAGCTGGAATTCTGTCTGCACATTTTTGTTTTGTTGAGGAAACAAAACCAACTTAACATTATTATATCTTATTTTTATCTATTTTGTTGAACATGAATTTCTAGATGTACTAACTCAAAGTGCCTATCTAGGTTATGTTTGAATCTGTTGAACTATAATAGTAACATTTATTCAGCACAGTAAGCAACTTGTTTTATTGCTTTGAAATATCCAGTGGCATAAGATATCTATAGATCTAGCTTCTAACTGCATTTTAAAACTGCAGTTTTAGACAGCATTACAATGTAAACTGGTTGCAATAAACAAGATTAAAAATTAATTATTCTATGGTTCTTATTTGGACATTGAGTTTCCTGGTATAATAGATGTGAATGTACTTCAACAACATATTAGAATTAAAACATACAAGTAATACAGGAGAACCAACTAAATGGCTATTAGTTACAATATATTAAGGCATTTTAAAAGTTTTCCCAGTTCCCAAAACAAGAAATTCTATTATTTAATACTATTTTTTACAGTGCAACTTGAATAACATTTATTTTCAGTCCCAAAATATTTTACCAGTAAGGTGATACATTCAGCATTTCAATATTATTCTTTTTTTCTTCTTCTTACACAGTCAAATAACTTTAAAAATTATACACTTTAAAAATATTTTGACATGGGCAAATAACTTGTAAACAAATATCAACCATAATATGAAAAGTATACACAGCCTGGTTATTAGCTCCCAGTTGGCACAGTCACACACAGAGAGAGAGAGAGAGAGAGAGAGAGATTCATCATCTTATCCTTCTATTTCTGCTATGCCATACCAATTCTCTTGTACTGCTGTTCTCTTGGTAAACATTACCTTTTGGATGATGCTGACAGGCTATCTGGAGGAATGCAATTTCATCTTCTGTCCTTGATAATACAGAGCATGCTAACGTAACCTTCCTTCTATTGGTCTTTTGAATATGATTTTATTTTACCACTGGATTTTTTTCAGTCAGAATTCATGCTGACTCTGTTCCAAAATTTAGCACTACATGTGGTATACTGTGCACACAAAATTCTCCTAGCAACTCTGGGCTAAGAGTCTAGCATTTTCCTTATTCAAGTTGTGATTCACTGTGCCATCTGTAGACAGATATTGACAAGGCACTAGTCTTAGAATAGCTATTATACATTTGTTCAAAAACTAGTTTTAGCATCTGCAAATATAAACCATGGGGAAAGTACAGCAGTTATTTATCAGACTAGTCTACATTTGCTAAAATATTGCACTATTACTTACTGAAAGGTCTGCAGTGTTTGTTTGTTTGGTTGTTTGTTTGTTTGTTTTAATTTTGGTTAAAATACAATCTTTTCTTAATAATTGAAATTATCTTCTTTTCCTACTGCTAAGAAAGGTCTGCGTTTTTCATTATGCAGTTTTGTGATGATAAATATGTACTTTATTTCTATAGAATAGAAAGACACTTTAGAAATATAATTACTGCCAGATTTATTCCAAAGGCTACTTCTCTAAGAATAACCACTATGTGATTTCTTAGAACAGATGAATAACTGCAGACAAGCTTTTCACAACAAAGCTTCACAGTATACAAATTTAAAAGATAGGCTTTTCCCATATGATTTTGCCCGTTTAATACTGTATTCCAAAAGGGGATGGAGTCACAGCTGTTGAAAGCACAGAATAGGGCATTTTCTGTGGCACCAAACTTCCTGTAGAACTCACTCCCCTAAACACAGCCTAATGTCTTTTTTGCTCAAATTCTGATGAGCTCTTCAAATTGTTTTGTTCCAATTTTGTTCCCACACTGTTTTTAAAAGTTCTCTCCTGTACTTAAATCTGGTGTTTGTAAAGTTCTAAAGTTCCACTAGTTTTTTAAAGTCTTAATCAAAAGTTACCTTGTAATTATAATTATAATTTATAAATTTGTAGTTAACAGCCCTCGAGTCGATCTCGCCCCTTGGCAACCCTGCTGATATCTCCAAGACCCTCTGTCCTCTATTTCTCTGCTCAACTCCTACAAACTCATTCGGGATCTCTTTAATACAGTCCATCTTGCATGTAGCCTTCATCTCTTTCTACTTCCCTTTACCTTTCCTGGCATTACTGTTTTTTTTTTTTTTCCAATGATTCATGCCTTCTCATGATGTGTCCAAACTACGACAACCTTGAGTTTTGTCATCTTGGCTCCTAGGGAGATTTTTGGCTTGATCTGCTCCAGTTTGTCTTTTTAGCTGCCCATGGAATCCTCAGCACTCTTCTCCAGCACCATATTTCAAACGAGTTGATTTTCCTCCTATCCTCCTCCTCAACTGTCCAGCTCTCAGATCCATACATGGCAATAGGGAATACAATGGCTTGTATGATTCTAACTTTTGTGCTCAGTTGTATATCCTTACATTTTAGGATCTTTTCTAGTTCTTTCACAGCTGTCATTCCCATTCTTAATCTTCTTCTGATTTCCTGGCTGCAGTTTCCATTTCTATCAATGTTTGATCCAAGGTATGAGAATTCAAATTTGTGTTGGTTCTTTTTGGTCATTATTTTTGTTTTCTTTATGGTCAACAATAGGCCTGCCTTTGCACTTTCTTTCTTGATCTTTCTGAGTAGCTGTTCCAGGTCTTTTGAGGTTTTCTCCTAGTATTATGCTGTCATCTGCATATCTCAGATTGTTGATATTCCTTCCTCTTATTTTCACTCCTCCTTCTTCTGTGTCCAAGCCTGCTTTTCTTACAATATGTTCTGCATATAAGTTGAACAAGTAGAGTGATAGGATGCAGCCTTGCTGACTCCTTTGCCAATTGGGAACTATTCTGTTTCTCTGTGTTCTGTCCTGACAGCAGCCTCTTGTCCTAAGTACAGATTCCTCATTAGGACTGTCAGATATGTTGGCACTCCTATGTCTTTAAAGGTGTTCCATAGCCTTTCATGATCTATGCAGTCAAAGGCTTTGCTATAGTCTATAAAGAACATGCTGATCAAACTAAATTTATTTAATTTATAATTCCATCTTTCTCACAGTACACGACCCATGTAAATAATGTAAAGTATTATTTGAAACTGAACAGTGAAAAAACTATTGTTTCAGAAGATAGAGGGAAATTATATCATCAAACTACACATTAATATAAAATGTATCATCACTTTTAGTGTGTCCTTTCTTAAATAGTACCTACAGAGATGAGAGATGACAGAGGTTTGAAAGTCAAAGAGAAAGGGGGTTCATCCTTTCCTACTAGTCAATAGTCCTGATAAAAACCTCTGCTACATGCTTCTGGAGAAAGCCATTATTGAGACAATCCTGACTTCTTCCTTCAGAGCAAGAAAAACAAACAAACAAAAAGCCAACTTCTATGGCATCCCATATTTAACACATCATGAGGGCAGCTTACATGCTGACATAAAAAGTCTATAATGCTATGCTTGACTTTTTGGTTTTTCATGCCATCTTCAATTAGAAAGTGACTATTGCCACATGTAACTGTGGCATTACATTACCAATGATGGCTCTACAGCCCATTTATTACTTCTCCTTTCATATCCTGTAAGACTTATAGACTAACAGAGTTTCAACATCATTCTGAATATTTTCAGCGGATATAATCACAATTGTGTGAAAAAAGTTGAGCAAGTTGGTCCTATTTAAGCTCTTTATTAACCACAAAACAATTTCAAGTCCTGATGCAATCTGTTAAGCACATTTGGTTCTCAGAGCATGTGACAGTTGCAGTCCTAACATTCCCAATCCTTTTCTTCATGCTGAATTGCTGTACCACATCTGATGAAGATTGTAGGTAGCTGCTGTAGTAACAATGAGAAATGCTGTTATATTGTTTAAATACGCCAGTCAAACTATGGAGGTGCCATTCTGCATTCTGGGAATTCATGTCTCCTGTAACCATCTAATTGTTAGAAAAGTCTCCATGTATCCATTCTTGGCATAACTCAATGTTTTTCTGCCAACCAGTGAAAGTACACACTTGTTTTCGGGCCTCACAACACTGCTATATTAGTGCATTTGCAACATGAACAACCGTACTGAGTGTGCAACTGCGTATCTGCAAAAAGCATAAAGTACACACCATTATATGCATAGGTGCATATTCACTTCATGACTATGGCTGACTGATTTATTTTGATGTGGTAGATGATGCTGGATGCTATGAGTTCAGTCATCAGAATCAAAGCTGGTCATCAATTCTATAACGAAAGCAACGGCAAGTACATTTCTATATCGCTTATCAGTGCACTTAAGCACTCCTTAAGCAGTTTACAATGTGTAAGCTAATTGCACCCAACAAACTGGGTACTCATTTTAGCAGCCTTGGAAGAATGTCAGGTTGAGTCGAACCCAAGCCTCTGGCTGGTATTGAACTCACTCACCTTGTGGTTTGTGAGTGAATGGCTGCAGTACAGGCATTTAACCACTCCACCACCAGGATGCACATCTGGGAGGACTTCCTCCATTTGAGATGTGTACTAGTACATACCCAGGATGCTGCTCATCTGGACCAAAAGAGGTCAAGAAAGGCATACTTTTAGAACTTTCCCTTCTTTTCTTCACTCTCCATCTTCCTCTCTAGCATAAGCATCCTCCTTTTCTTCCTGTATTATGCTGGCTTTCCCAGAAGCATAAAGATCTCTTCTCCCATTCCTCCCACCACCCCCTTATATTTTTTATACATACTGGCTAAAAACTGTTGGTGCTATAGATCAATGTCCAGTCCATTGCTCCAGCATGTGCAATTTTTACAGGTATATGCAGTGGACAGAGAATACTGCTGTTGTCAGGAAAGAAACCTGCTCTGTTGGCCCCAGAGCAGCTCAGGAACTGGAATCCAGGGCAGCTTTTTCTCCTGACAACAGCAGATTTCTTTACCCACCCTTATGGCATAATCTCTGCCCTGAGCCATTTTGCTCCTGCTACCACTACATACCACCACCATCAGCATAGTTATGCAAGCCAGCAAGATGCTGACCACTATTTTTTTCATTTGCTCATATGCTCTATGAAGTACAGGGGCACTTGGTATCCACTGGGAATTGGTTCCAGGACCCCCAGTGGATATGGTTCCCAAAATGCCCAAGTTCCATTATATACAATGACATAGTAAAATTGGGTCCCTTGCCTGGAGGTCTGTTGACTGTAATAAAGGCTTTGTACTTGTACTTGTATAAAATGGCAAAATCAAGGTTTGCTTTCTGTAATTAAAAAAATATATATTTTCAAGCCATGGATGCTTGAATCCACAGATGCCAAATCTGTGGATACAGAGGGCCAACTATATGAGAAAAATTCAGTAGCATGTACCAATCCATGTGTCACTAATGGAAGTCAGATTCCTTGGTCAGTGGGCCTTGTAGGCTCATAGTAAGCCTGGTTTCTTCGCTAAATTCAACATTTTAGCTATACGCGCGAGTATATTGTTCATATTCTCACTAAATGAAAAATAGGTGTATCTTGGACACCATCAGGGACTCTACAAATGTCAATTATGGTATTGGCACTGGAAACTAGACTATAGTCATGTGCAGGATTTGGACACTATTTGAAAGAATTATATTTTGAGGTAGTTTACCTTCAGTTAATTGTGGATGCACTATAGTTTTTTGTAGGGCTTTCGGGCTATGTGGCCATGTTATAGAAGAGTTCCTTTCTGACATTTCGCCAGCATCTGAGGCTGGCATCTTCAGAGAATGCACTGTTATTTCACCAATGCTCCAATTTCTGTAATGGCTTCCACCTATCTTTCAAGCAGAATGCAAGATACTGATTCTCATTCATAATAGCCTATATTGTTCTACCTAATTCCTCTCCCCTCCTGTTCTACCAGAACTGGTAGGAAATACCTCTCAAGCATATTATCCATATACCAGATTCAAGAGGGGGGAAAAGAGAAAACTCCTTAGAGATATCACAGCTGCTATCCATTATTACTATTAGTATTAGTATTTATATCCCACTTTTCCCTCAAAATTGGGACATATAAAGTGGTTTACAAATTTAAAAAAAAAAATACAATTAAAAACATACACTTTGAAAGTGGTTAAGACAATGACTTTGAGTAGTATAAACATTGGCAGCTTTATCACACGAGGGGTTAATCCAAAGATATCCCGGAGAAATCATGAAATTACATGACACCGTTTCACACGATGTCACAAAAAACCCACAGTTAAACTAGATTTAAAGGAGAATAAAGCGACACTATTTCACATGATGTCACATAAAACCTGCAGTTAAACTAGTTCAGATCTCTAAAGAAAGTGTAAATTTGAAATTGCTTTAATTGCAAAATAACGTTATTTCCATTTTAAATTTCCTTTAAATTTGCGAAGGCTCAAGTTTGCTTTAACACCACTTCAATGTCATTTTAACTCTGAAATTGGCCCCTAGTGTGATAAACCCCTAGGTTAGTTAAAGGTTGAAAATTTGAATATATTTTAACTCTTTCAACTATAGTTTTCTATGAGTTTTCTGGGCTATGCAGTTGCATTCTGGGAGAATCTATTCCTGATGTTTTGCCTGCATCTGTGGCTGGCATCTTGAGAGGGGAGAAGATGAAGATACCAGACTCTGAAGATGCCAGCCACTGATGCAGGCGAAACATCAGGGAAAAATTCTTCCAGAACACAGCCACATAGCCTGAAAAACCCACAGAAAAACTATGGATGCCAACTGTGAAAGCCTTTGACTTCACATCTTTCAACTATGTTGTTATAATCAGGCCTGTTATCAGCATCTGACATGGCTGGATACCTGCTATATGACACAGCTAGCCATCTGATAGCAGAGTACCCCCATCAGTCCAAGATGATTCTGAGTGTGTGAGAGAAAGAAGCTATCTATGAGTTATGTTTGGGGAAATTGTGTTGGCTACTTCATCTTCCCTAGATCAGACAGTAGCAACTCTGGAGGGCCTCCCCCTGCATCGTTGCCTCCTGCCCACCATGAAGCCAGAGAAAGGTGACACAAACTCCAGAACAGCTACATGGTCAGTTGAGGAGGAGACAGAGGAGATCTGAGCTGCAAAATGGAAGACAGAAGATGTTAAACCAAGGACTAGAGCAGACTTTGGATGGGCAAGACACAATATTCTGTTTGGTGAGTGATAGCAGGCAAAAAGGACAAGCCACCAATGCTACCTTTATTTTTGTTCTTCCTCCTCCTCCCCACACATACACACATTGGAGAGTGGTAGTAGCTATAGCTATGCAAATTAGTCTTGCTCATAAGCCGCTTACAATATATATGAGAGCGAATGGGGATGCTGTAGCCTGAGGACAACATAAACATGAAGCTGGCCTTGATATTAAAAGAATTTAACATTACGGTAATCTAACAAATCACAAATAAGGTCATCAGAAATCCATTCTATACCTCATTAAGCCATTAGAAATTTGCTTAAAAAAAGCATAAAGTTGCACAGAATCTTGTACCTTCATGTTGCAGTAGACTTTTTTTAAAGTGCTCAGTTTCTCAACATTTTTAATTATTTTTTTTAATTTGTTATTTCAGGACATTTACATTCTATATGTAATATATATTATAAAGAAATAAAGAAATTATAAAGAAATAAAGAAATATCACGTATCATAAAAAACAAGATAATTCTGCTTGTTCCCCCAAAGTCCCTTAGCCTTTCTCTCATAGTTTTAATGCCTTTTTCCATTTTTCTTCATAACAATGTGTGGTTTTATCATTCTTACACATGGAAATCATGTCAAAAGTAGCCAATTCATTCAGTTTAAGTAGCCATTCATCCATTAATTGGATGGTATTAGATTTCCAGTCTTTAGCAAAATAGCAGCTGTAATCATGTAAAGCAAAACACCTACTTCATCTTGAGTCATATTATCCTGTATTACATCTGTTGTATTCAAAAGAAACAATTGAGGGTCTAATGGGATACTTTTTCCCTAGTACAGAGATTATTATAAATCTGTCTCCAATTTTTTTTTTTGCTTTGTTACAATGCCACCAGAGATGGTATAGAGAGCCGCCTGGTTGCTTACATTTCCAACATGTTGGTTTGCTTTGTTTGGTTATTTTGGCAAATTTTGATGGCATCAGATACTAAAAAAAGTATAACTTGTTTTCCTTCAAGTTATTACATTTAGTAAATTTAAGATTCCTTTTGCAAACATTTTCTCAGTTGGACATATATATCACTTTGCCTATATTTTGAGCCCAACTTGTCATATTTGTTTTGACTTTTTCATCTAAAAATTCCATACTCAGCAAAAATGTGTAAATCTTTTTTATTAATTTTGTTTTATCTCCTTTAATTATTTTGTTGAATTCTAATTCTGTAATTTCAATGCCTCATTTGCTGTGTCCCTTTTCCAATCCCCTTTAATTTGACCATATTTAAATCAATTTATTTGTGGGTCTCTGTCAATTCTTTTCTCTCCTTCTCTACATCTCCCAATTTTCTTAGAATATTTCCATAACTGAGCCACTTATTAATTCCTTTGTTTTCTCCTTTACGGAAAGCCTCTTGAGAGGATGTCCACCTTTGTAATTTCCTATATATTTTTCTTATATTTATTCCATATTGTCAGTAAGGTTTTCCTAATAAAATGCTGTTTGAATTCTTTAATTTTTGCCTTAGTTCCATAAGAAATGTATGCATGCCACCCTAAATCTAGACCCACACTTTCTAAGTGTAACATTTTGTAGTTTTCTAACAGAATCCAATCTTTGATCCAAGTCAGAGTGCAGGCACTGTGGTACAACTCCAGGCTAGGTAGACCCAGACCACCCCTATCCTTACCATCAATCATTACATTCAATTTTATTCTGGGTCTTTTGCCTCACCACAAGAATTTTGAAATATCATTGTCCCATATTTTGAAAGATTTCTTATTAACTATGAATGGTAAAGTCTGAAAAAGAAATAACATTCATGGTAAAACATTCATTTGGATGGTAGCGATTTTCCCTCATAAAGACAGCTGTTGATTCTCCCACTTTTCTAGGTCAGATTTGATAGACTTCCATGCCTCTACATAGTTATTCTTATAGAGTTCAGTATTCTTCTTTGTTAGAGTAATGCCCAAATATGTTGTTTTAGTTATCAACTGAAATTCCGTGATAGCTTTTAGTTCTTCTTTTTGGTAAAATTCTTGGTCATCATACCACTTTTTTTTTTCTTATTTTCCTTGAATCCTGCTAAATTGCCAACTTTGGCAGTTTCTCAACATTGTTATCTAAGTCCTGATTTCCCCTAACAAACTTTGTTATTTTGACCATATATACAATTTCCCAAATCTTTAATATTCAATCCAGCCTTCCTGAGATATCCTGCTTTCTTCCAGGCATACTGATAATTTCTGCTACAGAAACAAAAGAAATAAATATTTCCTAATTCTCTAAATGAATTGTTCAACCCACTTGACAGAAAAAGGCAACTAAAGAAAACAGAACAGCTTTTTACTTCCTTTTTTGGAGCGAGGATTGCATTGTAGGAGACCCAAGTGTTAGAACAAAACAAATAATTATAAGAAATATCTGCACAGTCCCTAATTCTTGCATGTAGGTATAGTATGCATTACACAAGAACAGTTTCAAATAATGTAGCATAATGGGCTCCTATACATAAACAATGAACTGTAAGAAAAAGGTGACATCTTGCAGTTCTCAAACTGAATTAATAGGCAAATAACAGATTATATTTATTCAGAGATATTATATATATTTTTTTCCCCATACACATTAGTGAGGTGAAATTTTTAGCTAAAACCATTCCATCTTAGGTTGAAGAGCCCTCCTTTCTGACAACACCATCTGGCCTAGGAGGGAGTGAAAGGACAGACCAAACTCCATCCAGCCGGCCCTAGATCATGAAGCAGAGCCCTCTCTCCAGTCCATCTGCCTTGGTCCAGGCATCAGAGGGAGAGAAGAACTGCTGGACCTGATCCCCTTCCCCAACACCATTCCCTTCTCCTTTTGTGTCGTGTCTTCTTAGATTGTAAGCCTGAGGGAAGGGAACTGTCTAATTAAAAATAATATTTGTAAGCCGCTCTGATAGCCTTTAGGGCTGAAGAGTGAGGTATAAATAAATTATTATTATTATTATTATTTACCCATGATTTATTTTTAAAATGTTATTAATATATATCTACAAAATACCAAGTGTATGAAAGCCTAACAACTACTTATTTAAATAAACACGAGAAATACACGTTTGTATTTCTATTTCTATGCCTTTTGCTGGCATAAAAATACCACCTAGCTAACTATTCACAGGAAAAATGCATTTTAAAATCCCTTATGATTTCATTTTAATTATTAAGATGCAAAAAAGAAGGAACAAATACTGTAATGTATGTGCATTTAGAACTACTGTGGTTTGTTGTGGAGAAATATAGTTCAGACAGAAAAGAACTATCAAGGCAAGTGATTATATAATCCCTATTACTGCTTACATGACTGAGCATTAATTTTAAAGGAGGGTTAATTGAAACTAAATAATGCCTGGTTGCAACTGAAGATGAAAAGCAAAAGGGACAGACTGCTAATAAGAAACTATATATTTTTACTTTTAACTTTACATTTTTACTATGTTCTATGAAATGTATTTTAAGGAAAATAATATAAATGAAGTATTATCTTGGAAGAAAATATAAATATTATTCAGTGACATTTTCTTTATCTTACTTTCATTGAAGATGGATAGGGTAGTTCCTATAAAGAGATTAAGATGGCAAGTATATGAACTGATTGGTTCCAGTATAATTTGGTCAGTATAATATACCTAGATGTCAAACATTCACATAATGCTGCAATGCTGCTGAAGTAGGTTGACTGGTGGAGCAGTACATTTCTACTGAGTTGGGTTCAGAGTGAAGCAACAATGTGATTTTTAACACTGACATGTTGAACATAGTCCAGAGCCCTTATACTCTCCATATCCTAGAAATACACAGACATTTAGTTGATTATTCCTACCGATTTGAATCCTCTGATAGCATTCCTTATTACAGTACTTATATTGGCATAACTGAGGTTTATACTATCTTAAGTCTTTACCTATTGTTGTGTGACGTCTCCAGTGCCTTCTTATGCAAGAGTTTTGCCAATGTGCAATGGTTGCCAGTCAGGTAACCCAAATACAATTTCCCTCCCTCCACCTTCCTTACACCACTTTGCCCTACTTCTTGTTTTGCTTCTCTTCATCACTGACCTCCTGGACTTTGGCATCCTGGTAGAACTTTAGTCTCCTCACTTCAGATCTCAGCCTGTGCCAACTCAGTAAGAGTCTACTATATAACTATGTGGCATAAACTCTTTCAGTAGATTTTTGTCAGACATGATGGCAAGCATGTATAAGGTATCATGCCCTCTCATGGGTGTGATCCATGGGAGCATAGATGTCCTGCATAATCTGGAACATCCCTACGCTTGGTTTGAATTTCTCCTTCAATTCTTGGCTCTTGTGGAAGAGATCTCTTGTACTACCTTTTTAATGATTTATTATTTTTTGTACTAATTTTTATAATTGTGCTCTTCATCCCTATCCACAGATTGTTGCTAACTCTGTTTCTGTTACCTTTTATTTTTCTTTTCTTTTCATCTGCCCTTAATTATTATATATACTCATGTATAAGTCTAGAAATTTTAGTTTAAAAAGTGACCCCCAAAAAACTGAGTCATTTTATCTCTGGGTCAATGTAACTGCTGTACTTTAACTCCCTTTTTTTTAAAAGGAACTACCTTCTGGTGAAAAGCACAAGTGTCATCTGTACTGGAAGCACTGACCCCTCTCTACTTTCTCATCCATCCAAGCTTCAGTGTGAGCACAAACAGTTATGCCTGCTGGAATTTTATAAGTTCTTTGGCATTATTTGTTAGGCTTTGAGGCCTGAGTATTTTACACTTATTGTGTAAAAACAGGAATTATGGCTAGAATTGTCTGCAGCTGAAGGCTGGAAGCAGACAGTGCTCAAGGTCAGTATGTGCTTGCTTGCACGTAGGCCTAATGTAAACATGAAGAGTCTTCCTGACTGAGGGGACAACAATGCAGGCAACACAAGGAAGAAGAATCATCAAAAGAGGCTGGGTTTGTGACTTTATAGCCTGCACACCTCCGTGAGGGTAATTCTTTGGTAGTTGTGTTCTGGAGTGGATGGTTGTGGAGTTTTGTCGGACGAGCGTGTATATATATTTGTAAATACAGAAACTTAAGAATAAAACCTCTGAGGAGAGAGTTTTGGCTCCAGTCTGTTTCATCAACTGGGAGGAGGATTGCTGATAAAGCCGAAGCTCCAGGGTTGCCGGTAATTCCGAAGGCCTCGGAGATTGCTTGAACTGTGCACTTCTGCTTGTTTGCATCAACATTATTTTCCTTTACTTCATCCTTTAGATCCTTTGTTACATGACCCTAGGTTTTATCCTTGACTTATCCACAGGTCATATTAAAATCCCTAATTTTGATCCCAAAACCTGCCCTTGATGTATACATGACGTTGATTTATAGTCGAGTATATATGGTATTTCATTTATTATCCAATAAGGCTTTTCTTTCTTTTGGGCTAAAGACAGTGTCTTTTCCATTCTTCTTAGACAATGTCCTTCAATTCCATCCAGGGTTCTTCTGATGTCCCCTGTCCATTAGTACATTTCTATTTTTACATGGTCCTTAAATTCTACAGGAATGTTCTTCAGTTTGTTTTTGTTAGAGCTGGTGTACCACTGTGTCCACATGCAGAAGACTGCCAGCCAGGAAGATAAACACCACTGCTGAGTCTTGAAGTGCAAAGGTTCTTCCAAAAAGGCTTTTAATCTTAGGGGCTCAACAGACCAGCTCCAAAGGGTGGGCTGCAAGTGCCCATTTTTGCTTCTGAGGGAGCCTGCAGCAGCTGAACCGCGTAGGCTCCCTCCACACCAAACAGAATCCCTTAAAAGGAAGTTCTTTTTGGCATGTGCAGTCAACGCAATGAGTGCACCATTGGCGCACTGTCACACATCAATGATGCGAGTACAGCACTGTGGCATATTGATGCAGTGCCGCGCTTGCATCATCATGGCAGCCCCCATGTGGACAGGAGGCCACCATGATGGTGGCATCCATACAGACTAGGGTTCGGGAGCGTGTGGTTGCTGTGTGCTCCCAAACCCTAGAATCAGCACCAGGACACCACAAAGCACCTGTTTGTACCAGGCCTTAGTTGCAGCAAATATTTACAATCATGATACACAAACCAGCATAATGCTCTGCCATCAACAGACATCCACACCACCACACTATGTACTGGAACATTCATCCTTATATACACAAACACAGCTGATCCAATCCCCTGCTGATCACTTCCTGTCATGTAGCCACAGTGACAGTGCAGCTTTGACCTACTATGACTCATCTCCATGCTCAAGTTGCACCAGCTTCCTCTAAGTCAGCATTTTCTCTTTAACCCATTGCATGCACCTGAGACATTTTACACAGCCAGGGGAAAAATATACTGACAGTATTTTGGCACAATGACTTATACATTTAATGCAGATATGTGTATTTGGTCAAAGACCTTAAATAAATAAAGTAAAATATAATAATGGTGTTTTCTATGTCATGCAATTTCTATTGTATTTATTCTGTGAATGTTCATATTATTTGTCAAGAAAATATTATTCAGTTGTGATAACAAATGTCAAAATATCTATAAGCATTTATAAATTTAAACAATTCCCTTTATTGAGAAATTGTTCTAACAAAAATTTAACACTCCCAAATTATTAAAAGCTTCACTCTTTTAAATTCTAGGTATGGAAAACTCACAAATTGCTGTTCAATATCTGTCAAGTTTAAAGCACCTTTTTTAAATAGCCTGTTATGTCCCCTAATAGTTGGAGGCAATTACAGTGCCCTTCTGTTTATTGCTTGTGGAAAAGAAAACCTATAATCATGACCATTTCTCTTCAAAGGGAGTGGTAGCCATTTATCCAGTATGGCATTTTCTTCTATTATGATAACTATTTTCTAACAGCAAATAATACTCTATAAACTTTTTCTTTCTCTTTATTTTTCAAAAAAGATTCTTTAAATTAGAGGCTTCATATAAATTAAATGTTGTGTTTTATAACAATAAATGTGGGCATTTGATAAGTTATTGCATAGAGGTTGCTGTAACGAGGCTGTTACTAGGATATCATCTTAAAATACAATATCCTATTAATTCAATAGGATTCCATGTGATTTTGTTATAGTGCTATTTCCGTTAAGTGGGTGAGAAAAATATGGCAGATGGCAATAAACTGAAGAAGAAAAACATGATATTAAGAAAAGGGCACAAAAAGCTGCAGATAAGCTGGTCATGGAGCAAAGCTCAGGGTTTTGGAAAGTCTGGGGTGGCCTACAACTTCTGAATTGCAAAGCTAACATGGCCAGTGGTCATGCTGGCTGCAGGACTGAAAACTGAAAACTATAGTAAACCTATCCAATTTAAATGACAGAAAAGCAAATAAACCCATCTGCCCTACTCTTTTCCTTTCTCACTCTCTCTTCTTTGCTTTCTCCTAGAGAAAATTAACAAAATACCTTGCTGCAGGGTGCTGAGATGGGAAGCTTCACATTCCAAGTAGCATTATTCAGTGGGATCTCAATATCTGGTGGGGATCTGTCCTTCCTGCCCCCCCCCCCCCCAATACCAAAATCCATGGGATCTCAAGATCCATTGTTTCCAGTGGCTGTTCAGACAGTGATTTGCATTTTTGAAAGGATATATTAAGGATTGGCAGATATGACACAGCCATGGTGCCATTAGGAACAATGGGACTGAGGATTACGTGAAGTCCCATTGTTCCTAATGGTGGTGCAACCCCATGCATGCACTGCCACTGGAGACAATGGGGGCTGTCCCTAATGGCAGCATGGCCACGTTCATGTGCTGCCATTGGGGACAATGTGGGCTTGCCATCTGCAGATGCTTAAAT
Organism: Urosaurus nigricauda; assembly: GCA_034509955.1. Classification (NCBI taxonomy): domain Eukaryota; kingdom Metazoa; phylum Chordata; class Lepidosauria; order Squamata; family Phrynosomatidae; genus Urosaurus; species Urosaurus nigricauda. The sequence continues at coordinate 84,563,266 of JAOEGL010000001.1, read as the reverse complement.
CATCTGTCGGGGATGCTTTGATGGAGAGAGTTCCTGCATGGCAGGAGGTTGGACTGGATGGCCCTTGTGGTCTCTTCCAATTCTGTGATTGTATGAAATCTGTAGATGGCAAGTCCACAGAAAACGAGACCCCACTGTACCAGCTCATAAATCATTTCTTTGCTTCATTTTGTATCTTTTGTCCTAGCACAACATTTATTTACCTAAAAATATTTCTGTATTATTTATAATGCACAGCATATCCAAGTGATTGAGACACTGTATAGGTATCCCAATATATACATCTTAATAATATTAATTTATATTTTCTGAGAAAAAATACATACGCAATAGGCCATATGATAAAGATGAAAATGCCTGTCAACATAACTCATCAAAAACCAGGTCTACTTGGGAAAATAATTTCTTTCAGGTAATCCTGTTTGAAGTTATTTAGGGCCTTATAGGTTAATGCCAAAATTCTGGCCTGGTAGCAAACTAGTAACCAATGTCGTTCTATCTTATATCTTAGCCACAGCCTCTAGTCCAAACATAATGGCAGCTCTGCACGGAGGACATTACAATAATGGAAACATAAGGTTACCAATGCAAAGCATAATTGTAACATAAGGTTACAATTAAATGCACACACAGTTGTTACTAACAGTAATATACACACAGGAGTATATGTCTACATGTTATATTTTAAATATATTTACCATATATATTTACCTGAAATGGAGACTGACTGTTATAGTTCTTTAACTCCTTATTGGCTCCTCGTAACAATAAAACTCTAGCACAGCTGTCCTATAAATAAAATAAAGAATTTGTTACAACCCTGCATAACATTCAGGGTGTGTGTGTGTATGTTTTCAAGTCGACTGTCGACTTATGGTGACCCCAAGAATTTCATAATGCTTTCTTAGGCAAGGAATGCTCAATTATCCCCCCTGAAGTGACTACCTGTTTCAGTTTCAGATGTGTGAAATTTCCTTTATACTTTGTGGTGTGAACATCATATGTACAACTGATTTCAGTAAGAGTGAACTGTTATTAGCAGCATTCTGCAAATTCCAGGCTTGGTTTGCTAAAATTAAGATGAAATCCACACTGCCAACACCAGCATTTTTACAAAACTATAAAACCAAACATTTCCACCAAAACAGGGTGTCTTGTGATTATACTTTCCACACCAAAGATGGCAATACGTGAGTCAAAAACATGGCATAGTTTTTGGATTAAATTCTTGATTATAAGGTTTCTTTGGTTCTTTTTGCTGAGTTATATCACACAATGGGTCACTGTATCAAAGGCTGGGATACTTGCTTTATTTTCAGGTCAGGTGGCAATTCAGATGGAAACAAGGACCATGAATGCATTTGGATAAGGCAATATGTGGTCAGAATTTCCTTGCTTTGGGGGAGGTATAGTCCCAAAACTTTAAGTTTGCTTTTACCCTGTTCTTTCTCTCTCTGTGTGTGTGTTTAAGGAATCAAACAGGCCTTTTGTGTTTTCATAGGGAAGATGTTAAGGTACAAGAAAGGTCCAATCAATGTGCTCATGCTTTGAGGAAGCAGAGTGGAGGTTGATCTGTGATATGACTTTCCTTTTCTTTGAGGGAATTTTCCATATTTTTGAAATGTTGGAAGAGATAATAAAATTAATAGTGACTAGAGCAGTAACAATAACGAAAGGTGGAGGGATGCAAATAATGCAAATATTATTTTTCTTCATTCTCAGTAGCAAAGGGTGTTTAGCCAGTCTGAGGAAAAGGTCAAATGCTATGAGATTGTTTTTTCATTATTTTGTTTACGCACAAAATTATTTTTTTTCATATAAAAAAGAGGTTTTTTTACACAGAATATAATATTTTTGGGTAAAAGAGATTATTTCTGTATAAAATTTTGGTTTCTGTACAAACCCAGAATGAAATAAGCAAATGTTTTCATCCCACCAAAGTAAATTGCAATATAACAGTTTGGACTTACTGTACAAAGGAGACCACAGCCCTCTAGATGCTCTTAGACTACAACTCACATGAGCCTTAGTTACCATAATCAATGGGGAGGAATGCAGTCCAGTAATATCTGAAAGGCCACATGATTCCACTTCTACTCTAATAATAATAATAATAATAATAATAATAATAATGTTTTATTTATAGCCCGCTCCTCTGTATCCAATCGGAGCGGGTTACATCCCATGCACAAAGGAGAAGAAATTACTAAGACCTTATGTCTTTTTTTTACACAGAGAAGGCCTGGCTATTACAAAATACTACTCATAAACATGTCTTCATAGGGTGTTGATGCTCAATGTTACTTCTCAGAAAACATTCAGTTGGCCCTCTGTATCCGTGAATTCATCATCCACAGATTCAACCACCCACAGCTGAATTTTTTTTTTAACCAAAAAGCAAATCTTGATTTTGCCATTTTATATAAGAGACACCATTTTGCTAAGCCATTGTATAAAATGGGACACACAATGGGGCCTGGAATGGGGCCTCAGTGAAAACAAGGGCCTACTGTATTTCAGGATCAGAAAACGTTCTGCCGAAAACTTGAGGGCTTGGGTTTCAGTTTTCACTCAAATAATTTCACTCTGTATTATCCAAATAGACACAAGGTACAAGCCGAGAATTCAAGGTTACAGAATGTGGTAGCATGGAGAGATAGAATGTTGCTGAATAATGGGAGTAAATTAATGGTGTGTGTTTTTAAATAGATAAAAATAGGATTTTTAAAAATTATTATTTCAAGACATCTTGTCTTATAAAAATTTATTGAGAATAATTTCTTTTGCATCTACAAGGAAGCTCTTTAGTCACTAACCTGATTGTAAAGTGCACAGATATGCAATGCTGTGTTTCCAGAAGCATTTTGTGCTCCCATATCGGCTCCATAAAACAGAAAATGTTCTAAATGCTGGACATGTCCATATCGACAAGCCTATAAAGATTTAAAATATAATAATTTAATTAGAAAAGACACCCTTTATAACATAATTTGATTCACATCTGAGTGTTAAGTAATATGAATATAAGCTGTCTACACAAGGAAATGCATGTAAAAACCAAATGTATGATAGTTTAAACTGCATCCTGAAATTGTTAATTCTTGTTTTTTAATATTGCTGGCTGCATTGCTGATTTCAGGAGGGAGAACTTCTAAATGACTTGGGTCTTGTCTGCACAGGCCAAAAGTCTCATTTCCTACCCACTCTCTGCCTTCCTGGGTATGGGCTGTTTAAATTGCTTGAATGAAGTTCTATCCCAAACCTGTTCCTTCCACCCCTTACAATGATTTAAATAAACTCTCATTTGTCATTTCACTCTGGGTTTTCCAGGAAAACTTGGAGCACTGTGCAGCGCTGACAGGCAGTTTGTTCACCTGTACCCCCTACTGCATCACCTGTCATCACTAGCTGTCACATCCTCTGAGGTCAAAGGGAGGTGCCCAGCTATGTGTCAAAGGCGGGCAGATCCCTCTTCCCTGAAAGGACACAACTTGTGGGAGCAGCTGTGGTGGATGATGCAATGGAGAACAACAAAGTGAAGTGAACAGCCACCCATCATCACTGCAGCACTGACAGTTAGTTAACAGGGGAAAGTCAGGGCGCTCTGGGCCAGAATTCTCCAGAGCAAGCGTGGGTTTTCCTGCCCTTGCAGACATGGCCCTATTCATGAAACAATTAGATAAATATGTCAGAAGGGATTCAGCAGCTATATCATAACTTGCCATTGCTTTAACTGTTCTATTCAATACAGAAAAATGTATACACCAAAATTAACAAAATCCAGCATATCTTCCTAGTCCCTTTTATCAGAAAGTTGTGCGGTAGCATAATCGTTTTCTCATAACAAACTGTAATCAAACAGCTAGCCTCATTAACTCTTCAAAATTTGGCAAGCAAGTAAATTAATGCCTGTCATATTAATAGATTGTGCTGAAATAAAATATTGGCTTGATCCAAAATGCAGCACTTTAAAATAGCACCAAAATAAACAGAAAACCATTATTATACTGTAGGCATATGGACAAGCACTGTCTGCTTTTCAAATGCTAAAAAGTACTTCAGGTGCTTTATCATAAAAACCAATAGCCTGGTGCATCTGAAAGAGTGAAAAGTTTATTTTCATATTATTTGAGGACAAGTCATAACAACTCTGTTGTTTCTATTGTAATAAAAACAGCTAATCAATGTCCTGGTACAAATGGGCACTTTGTGGTGCCCTGGGGCTGATTCTAGGGTTCGGGAAAGCGCACCAACCGCACATTCTTGAACCCTAGTACATGCCAGTGCCAGTGTCATGGCAAACTCCCATCCACATGGGGGCTGCCTTGATGATGTATGCACAACAGTGTCCGCATGTCACTGCATCACAGGTATGTCATAGATGCCTGATTTTTTCTGGGTTCTTTTTGGTGCAGAGGGAGCCCCCAGAGTTTGGTTGCTGCGGGCTCCCTCCGGAGGAAAAATGGGCGGCTCCAGCCCACCCCTTCAGGGCAGTTTGTCAAACCCCAAAATCAGCAAAATACTTCTGTTGACAAGGTCTTTGTTGTTTCTGCTGCAAACGTCTTAAAAGGGAACCCCTTCCCTCAAAATCATAATCATAATAATACATGCTTTCCTGCTTATCAACTGTAACAAAACATGTAGAAAATCAGAATAAATATACATGTTAAAATAACATCATGATACACTTGGTTTCCTCAAATATACCAATATCCAAGAGATATACATCTATGCATCTCTGTATTTTTCATTTTTTCTGCTGTTGAATGCACTGCCAAAGAACAAAACCAATTTAAAATAGAGAACAGAGAGTTCTGATACCCCTTTGAAGGTAAGCAAAGAAGACTGTGTAAAGTAGGCCATGAGGTAAACTGTGTTATTACATTCTATGGACTAAGAGGAAGAACATTAAACACCTCCAGTGATAGTGATAATTATGGGTGATGTTATGCCTCTTTGTCTTTGGGACATATATATTAACTAGTAAGCATTAAGCTGTTTTTTTATTCTACAACTGGAGAAGCCAAAACATTCAATTTGCAATCATATTTAATGAATAACTATTAGAAGTGTAAACATCAAAAATAGATGTAGAGGTGTATGATTCAAAATGATTTCTAGAATCAGATTAACATTTAAATATATATGTAAGAATATCTTTACATATATCTTTAAAGTAAAATGTATCAGTGCACCTATAAAATTACATTTAGACGTTGCATTATAGCAAGTTAATATGCTAAAAAACAAGGCAAACAGAATATTTGTCGTCCATTCCTGAGGAAAGAGAATTGAATACTGGAGCCACCAGATGGCACTAATGATCACAGTTCTGTATCAAGATTTCAAAGGGACTGTTGAGAAATAGTTTATGTAATGTAAAAAAACTTTATCATTATAACATATCTTGTAAATATCATTCTCAGTAACACAGTCTACAGACTACAAAGATGCATGTAACAGTATTTTAATGATATGTGTTGTTATTGTAGCATATTCATGATAATTATGGTAAGGAAATTATGTTCTCGTATCGTATGTAGACAGTAAATTAAAAATGAGATGCCACTTTCCTCTGAAAATTGCCTTTCTTTTATACCTGTTTATTGGGAATTTCCAAATCCAATTTGCACTTTTCCTCTCCACTACTGATCTCACTAACTCTATTTACTCATGTACAAATATGTTGAATCAGGTTATAAAGAGATGAGTGCATGAGCCCTGCCAACTCCATCGCCATCTCTCATCTCACAAGGAGAGCAATGAGTCTGAACAGGAGACATGAACAGGTGTTCTCCATGTGGTTGAGAAGGTTAAATAATCAGAGTACCCAACTGCATGGAGAGCATCCATATACAGAAGAAGGGCAGTTCTAATGCATTCTACTCTTAACTTGATGATCAAAAGAAGTTCCACAACAAGGACAGAGAGCTTCTGATGTGGGAGAAACCAGGATATGGAACAAACAAACAAAAAATACTTTGTACTGCACTGAAAAGGAACAATGTGGTGCAAAAACTAAAGAAGATTGTTGCAACTGTTAATCTAGTTTGGATCAGCACTTGGGAGTAATCATTTACAAATAACTTACATGCAGAATGGAGTAACTTCACTCCTTTTGCAGTTATAAGTGTAACTTTTCAGTAAATTTTGTAACTACAAGGTGTGGTCCCACAAAATGGAAGGGGATATTTCACATGGCTCAATGGCTGGCCCATGTCCTTTGCTCGTGTTTTATGGCTCTTATGGTGTTACCACAAAGTAGACAGGAAGAGAGGTCGTTTTGTACCAAAGCAACTTTTAGCACAGAGAAGTGTTTAAACCCTTGTGGTGGGTGGGAATGAAATGGTCACTGTTTTAAAACTATAATAACAGCAGTAACACGGGCTTTGTCTGCATTGGCCAGGATACTTCAGAGGCATCGCCGTGTATCCTGGCCTTGAGGCAGCCCTGAACTTCCTTCTTGACCTCCCTAGTTCACTCATTTCACATGGCTGGGCACTTTGTTCTGACCTTAGATCAAGAGACTGTTGACTGCACTGAATGTGCAGGGCAGGAATTATTATAAGGATGTTATACCCTGGTTCTAGTGATAAACGTGCTAACTGTGCCAGTTGCCATCCAAACTGCACCAGAACCAGGGTTTGGGATGTGCATTATCCAAACAAGACACTGCCAGAGCAGAAAACAGGACTTTTGACTCATATAGAGGGGATTAAGGGGAAACTGAAGATAAGGAATATAGTGAGCACACTGAGGATATTATGTATGTAATGTGTCAGTTTGAGATTTGGCCATCTGGAGACAGGAGGAGAGGAAGGAACAGGTTATTGTTGGGGAGAAGAAAGAATTGCAACAGTTACAGAAACTAGCTAACCTGCCTGGTTTAACTCTGGAGAAGGAAATTATGGAAGGCTAGGTGGTTGCATTAGTCTCCCAGGAGTCCTTGGAGGCTACATCCACCATCACAAATTCATTTTAAAACCATTTTTAAATTGTCCCAAAATGTCCTCTAAGGGTGGTGGTGGATATTTTTAGGTCTCTTTGGCCCCAGGAGAGATATTTTTAACAACAGGTAATTAGCAGAAGTCCCTTCCTGTTCATTTCCTGTTTAAAACAAAGGCATCTCCCCAGGGATGCCAAAAGCATACAAAAATGTACCAGGACTCCTGAAGAGAACTCCTTTCAGGTACACTGGACTACAACTCTCATCAGTCCAGACAGCATATCTGGGTTTATATTCCAACACATCTGGAGGGCAGAAGGTTATAGAAGGCTGCTCTAGATCAGTTTCCATCTTTGAATCCCTAAAGGTTCTTGAACTTCATTTAGCATGTCCAATGACCAGTGTTTCAGGGAAGTGTAGTTTGACAATACTTGGAAACCACACAATTCACATACAGTGTTTAAATCGAATCTAATATAAATTCCACTGATTCACTAGGTCTACTGTAGTTGGAGACAGCAAATGCATTTAAGAGAATATTCCTCTTATTAGACGTTTTCCTAACCAGCTAGTAAACTGTTTCCTTTAGTCTTTTATGGGACACCATTAATTTAACATTTCTTACATCTATGAAACAGTTAAACGACCATCTACATCACCAGAAAAATAACAAAATAATCTGAAAAATAAAGATCAACAGTAGGTTAAACTACATTAGCTAAATAAAAACTGGGGGGGGGATACAAATGGGCGGCTCCATGCCACCCGTCTTTGCTCCTTGTTGTTGCTGCTCCAGCCGCATGGTGTGGCACCAATGCACTCCCTAAAAAGGAGCTACGCTAGGTGGCTTCTTTTTAGGGATGTCATAATGGCGTGTACATGCCATGACACAGCCACTTCTGGCAAGCGCTGATTGGGAGCTCAGATGCCCATGCATCATAATGGCATGTCCTGTGTGGATGGGTGCGCAGCAATATGGAGCATGGGTGCCAGTAGTAGGGCTGGGTGTGTGAGGATGCCCAGCCCTACCGAACCCTAATTTTGGCCCCAGGACAGCACAAAGTGCCTGTCTATACCAGGCCTAAGTTAGCAGTAATATAGTTGTTTGAGTGTTGGCTGGACATGTGGGTTTGAATCTCTACTTTACTATGGAAACCACTGGGTGACCTTGGTCAAGTCATATCAGAAGAAGGCAAAGGAAAAACTCCCTCTGAACAAATCTTGGCAAGAAAACTCTTAAAGTTCACTTTAGGATCACGATAAGTCAGAATCTGTTGAAGGCACACACAACAACAACAATAGTAGAATATCTTGATTTTTTTTTCCTATGTGTTGCCAAGATATAACAGGCAAAATGTCACTCTTAATTAAAGAAGCTGTTGAAAACACTTGAGCATGGCCTATTTATCATAATATTAAAAGAAGATAGGAAAGGTTTTTTTCTATGTAAGGCTATGAATATAAATGTATAAAAATTTGAGTAAAAACCAGCTTGTGACTGATGACTTGTTCACTGTGCCAAAAGGATTCACACCTTCCACAACTGGTAAAGAGAAAATGGGATTGCTTTACACTGTTCTGAATGATGACTTTATTTTTACTGAGTGTGTACATGATGTAAGCCAACTAATTTTGTCTCTGGTTAAAACCAGAAAAGACAGTTTTTAATCCTTATAATACCACCAAGTACAAAAATAAAAAGATAATAAGGTGCACACTGTATAAATGGAGAATTCTGAATAAATGTATCTGATTCAACAAGAGCAAAAAAAAATCACAATGAAACAAATGTGTGTGAGTGCATGCTTGTGTGCATATGTCTGTATAATCTAATTTAAGGTTTAAATTTTAATGTTCACGGTGGTTCCAAATATTGGTCATCCAGATGTTTTGGACTTCAGCTCCCAGACTCCTGAGCCATTCTGGCTGAAATTCAGAATTCTGGGAGCAGAAGTCCAAAATACCTGGAGGACCAAAATTTAGGAACCACTGTGTCCAGACTTTCTGTCAATGCCATGATTTGAAGTAGGTTAGAATTTAGTCTGGCAGCCTATATGCTTTGAGATATCAGTGCATATTTAATATTTAATAAGAGAGAAAAGATGCTGGAGGTATATAAAGCCAATGTTGTAGTGGAATGATGATTCTCCTTGGAAACATGGTTGTTAGTAATTACATATTGAGTATTTATACTTTACTATTTATACAAGACTGTATTAAGGTCTTCATTCAATTAATAAGGTTTCCTGAGATAAATGTAAGACATACAACAATGGCTGAAAAGCACAACAATTAGCCACAACATACCCCTTCTATTCTAGGATACAACACTACAGGGTTACCTAAATTTTGCTTTCATCAGCACATTTTTCCATGCTGTTACTGTTAGGTGCCTTCAAATCAACTTCAGCTTGTGGAAACTCTGTCTTCTTGGCAAGATTTATTTAGAGACGTTTTTACAGTTAAGCAGGAAATCATGTCCTAGCCTTCCAGGGTCCTAGCCCATTACACAAACCACTATACTATACTGGTTTCCTAGTCCTTACCAAAGATAGTAATAACAACAATAACAGCCCTACTGAGCACTTGTACAAAGCCAGAAAACAGAGATGAGTGAGGTATAGTGTAAGCAACCCAGGGAACTTACAATATCAGGAAAAATAGAAAGACTGCAAACAAACAATATACTGTATAAATCAGCAAGCTGTTTTGCATCATTGTGCCCCAGAACTGAAATTTAAGCACTGCCTATTCCATTGGGCAGCTCAAGGGGGCACCAGATACACTGAAATGAAATAAGGTCTGGAATGTTGTATCTTTCTAAACAGATGTTTCCACCTCCTAAACAGTGAAACAGGTTCAGTTATAACATACAGAGGAAGAGGAAGAGAGGAAGAGACACAGAGAGAGAGAGAGAGAGAGAGAGAGAGAGAGAGAGAGAGAGAGATGGAGGGAAGGAGCATAACATCAATATATTTCCTATTGCAACTTCATCACAGAAAGACTTAATTACAGGGCGTGGTAAAAAAAAGAAGCAAAATATAATCTTTCACTGAAGCACAAAAATGAAAGTAACATGTGCTATGTCAACAACTGTGTACTATCTCATCATTTTTAATATGTAATTCCATGTTATATATGTATATGTATATTGAGCCCCATAACTGAGATTCAAGTGGATTTTTTAAAATTCTGCAAACACAATTAAGATTTATTCTCAAGGAATCCAGGGGCTCATCTACAGAACTCTAACTCTACACAAGGCTAGCAGAGGGATTCTAGTCCATTTCCTTTAAGGAGGAAGAGAAGGCTGAGTCTCTTGTCCATGTGCTTGGGTGAGATCTAAACTTACTTGAACTATTGCATTCTGGGAGTCACTGCTGGGAGGGGCCAGAACTCTAAGTCTACACAAAGCTAGCAGAGGCGCATGCCTGTAATTTTTCTTATCTAGTCAAGGAGGTTTTTGGAGAATAGAAGCGAAGCTGGCCTGAAACATTGTTGGAGGAGGCTCTTTAAATTTTCCACTTTTATTTCCCTTTCTTTCCTTAAGGGGCTAGTGGGGACCTTTGCTCAGAGGAAGTGAGTCAGAGACTTGCCTCTGGAAGGAGCTAGTAGTAGCCAGGAGCTCTCTACCAAGCTATAGGCCCCAAGACTTGAACTCAGTGACAGAGCTTGGGGACAAAGGCCAAGTTCAGCAGGGGAAGCCCACAACCTCATAAGTTCCAGGAAGAGCTAGCCCCAAGGACTAGGAGGCACCCAGCACGTACGTCTGCCCGTAGACATGGGAGTTCGACAGTCATGGTGGATCCTGCAATGACAGTCACGGTCCAGGCTCATCCTCCCCCATTGCAGGCTTCTTCGATCATTAGCCATGATATGGCTGCAGAACTGATGTGGTCCTTCTCAGAAATCATTGCTAAGACCATGGCAGCCTCCCAAGTATCAACATCTGCTGGTGTTGCAACGTCTGGAAATTTAATGCAGGAAGGTGCTCCAGGTCTCACTGCAGATATGACCACATCTGTGAACTTTATTGGGGGCCCCATAGTAAGGCAACTTGCCCAAAATCAGGCCACCAGCCCTTTTGGCATGGTGAAGCAGCTTGCTCAAGGTGACCTGTTCCCCTCCTCCTTCAGAATCTAAGAATCTTAAATTGGCTCGAGACATGCAGGAGGTTCTCAGGAAAAAGATTCAAAAAGAATAGATGCCGGCTGCATTGAAGGGTCTTTTGATTCACCGCCTTCCCCAAACATTCAGATGTTTCCCTTAAGAGTTGTCCCCAAGAAGGCTCTGGAGGAATTCTGACTTATTCACCACCTGTTTCACCCCCCAGGTGCATTGGTTAATGACACTATTCCTCAAGAGCTTTGCTCAGTTAGGTATGCTTCATTCAACCATGCAGTCCGCCATGTGGCCGCGGAGCCCAAATGGCCAAATGTGACATTCAGTTTGCTTTCCGCCTTTTGCCTGTTCACCCTGATGATTTCCACCTGCTAGGGTTTAAGGTACAAGGCCGATGGTATTTCGATAAGGCTATGCCAATGGGCTGTTCAATTAGCTGCGAGCCTTTGAGGCCTTCAGTTCTTTCCTGGAGTGGGAGGTAACGCGCAGGGCTTGCTCTCCACTTGCGACTCATTACCTGGATGATTTCCTCTTCACCGGACAGTCCAGCTCAGACCATTGCCAGATGCTCCTAAATACCTTTTTTGCTTTGGCATCTGAGATCAGGGTCCCTTTAGCAGCTGTAAGACTGAAGGGCCAGCTATGTCCCTCATATTTTTGGGTGTCCAATTGGACTCAATTGAAGGAGTTTCCCGTCTCCCTCCTGACAAATTGAGTGCTCTAAAAAAAACCTTATTTCAGAATTTCTTGCATCCCAAAAAGTTACTGTGGGACAGGTGCAATCCCTCCTGTAAAGATTTAACTTTTTTGGAATTATTTCCCATTGTGGCAGCTGTCATTATTTGGAAACATGAGTTCTCCAACAAACGTGTTCTTTTCTGGTGCAATAATCAAGACGTAGTTGCTGTTGTTAATAGCCTGTCTTCCAAATCAGAAAGAGTCATGGTGTTGGTGCTGTGGCTCGTACTCATTTGTTTAATGTTTAACATTTCTTTCACAGCTCGGTTTGTTCCTGGTTTGCAAAATAATTTAGTTGATGCTCTTTCTCAATTCCAGGAAAACAGGTTTCGATGGCTGGCTCCAGAGGCAGACCCCCTTCCCATGCTGTTTCCAGAGGACCTCTGGAAGAATGGACTTCCACTGTGACCCAGGGCATTTTGTCTTTGGTGGCCCCTTCCACTCTCAGAGCTTATAATAGGGCTTTTTCTAAATTATCCTCCTTTGAGGGTGCCCTAGGCATTCTGGCACTTTGGCCTATGGATTTGGCAACTGTTTTACTCTTCATGGCGTGGTTAAAGTATAGTAGGGTTTTCCCTGTGCTCTATTTCTGTTCACTTTGCAGGTATTTCATTCTTTGCGAAAGCCTCCGGCCTGGATGATCAGTGTGCTTGTTTCCAAGTGCGTTGCACACTGGAGGGTTGGAGATGCACATATACGGACAAAAAAGATGCCAGGCGCCCTATCTGTTTTACACTGCTTTAGGATATTGTCTCCCAGCTTCCCGCCATTTGTTCCTCTCCCTTTGAAGCGGAACTTTTTCAGGCAGCGTTTGTGACTGCATTTTTCAGGGCCCTGAGGGTAGGGGAGTTGGTCCCGTCTTCGAAGACTGATTGCTCAAAGAGATACTTGTGCATCACTGATGTTTTGTCCAATGTTGATACTGTATGTTTGACAGTTTGCAGGTCAAAATGTGATCAGCTGGGCCAAGGCTCATCAATCACACTGGGGCGCCTAAAAGACTCGCACCTCTGCCCTGTTTGGGTTCTAAAAAGGTTTATTAGGCACCAGCCTGCATGTCGGGAATCCCTATTTTGTGATGCTGATGGATCACCTGTCACACACTTTCAATCTGTTGCTGTGTTAAGGCAGGCCCTTCAGGCACTGGGTCTTCCTCCGGGTGAATTTGGTGGCCATTCATTCCGCATTGGAGCAGCCACATCTGCAGCCCGTACTGGACTCTCTACTGACATCATCAAGCGAATTGGTTGATGGAAGTCTAGGGCATTTGTGGACTATGTGCGCCCCGATTTGGACTCTTGCTTGGGCCAATGCTATTAATGTTGTTTATGGGGGGTTGGGGGTTTGTTTTTTGTTTTTGGTTCTTTTGGGTTGGCGGCAGGAGCTCTTTCAGATCTGCCTGTGTGGTGGCAGCATAGGCCTGGATCTGGGATAGGGGTTTCCAGGGCCTGCTGGCACTGGATTGGGAGTCCTCGTGATGAAGGTAAGGAGCAATTCGCTGTGGCCATTGCAGGGGCCACAGTAAATTAATACCTGGTGACTAGGATGCCTCGCAATTCGATGTGAAGCAGCGCAGTTGCCTAACTGCGCAACAGGGCAGAGCTTGGCACCTACGTCATCCCGATGTTTGCCCCTGCTACCAAGTGTACATCAACCAACCAGGGTGTTGCTGATGTCCAGATCCAGACCTTATGCTTTGGGTCAACCCTATGGTGTTTTGTTGTTCTGGCTATGTGGAACAGTTAATAAAGTTGTGGCCTTTTTTCCTCCAACCAGTTTTCTGTGTTTATTGGGGGGGGGGGGCTGACCTGTGCAGCAACAGACCGGAATGTCTTGGATGGGAAACAGAGAAAGTTGCTGGGGTGGAGGAGGTCACTCCACCTACAAAAGAGGTAGATGCTTGGAGGAAGGTCACACACAGAAGTAGGGAAACCAGGGAACATTCTGTGAGCGGCTTGCAGCTACAGAATCACTTTGAATCTCTCTCTGTTATCAGGGATGATAAGGAAAAGCAGCAGGGGCAGACATCAGGGACACAGCAGGGGAGCCTGAGAGTACCACAAAAGGGAAAAGCCGCTGCTAAGCCTCAGAGGCGAGTGGTGGTGGTGGGGGACTCCTTGCTGAGGGGTACTGAAGCAGTGGTTTGTGGGCCTGACAAGATGTTTCAGGAGGTGTGTTGTCTCCCCGGGGCAAAGATCCGTGATGTGACTGAGAGGCTGACAAGACTTGTCAAGCCTACTGATCAATACCCTTTCTTTTGGTTCATGTGGGAACCAATGATACCGCAAGGCACAGCCTTCAGAATATCAGAAGGGATTATGAGGCTCTGGGAAGGAAGCTGAAAGAGATGGATGCACAGGTTGTCATTTCATCTCTTCTCCCAATAGAAGGGAGGTCCAGGAAGGTCCAGGAAAGGAGAGGAAAATGGCAGAGATGAATAACTGGCTCCGTAGATGGTGCCACCAAGAACGGTTTGGATTCTTGGATCATGGGCTGCGGTTCCATGAGGAGGGACTCCTGGCAAGGGATGGACTGCATCTCACGCCAGTTGGCAAAAACATTTTTGCCAACAGTCTGAAGAATTTGTCAGGAGGGCTTTAAACTGAGTTATGTGGGGAAGGGAGACAGCATTCTGGAAGGCAAAAGGGCTGGAGAGAATAGTCAAACTGACATAGAGGGAACAAGGCAAACAGTGCAAGAACCCTACAGTAGGAGGCAAAGAAACGTGCACAGGCAGCAAGTGAAGGGGACACATGGTCTTAGATGTCTTTACACTAATGCACAGAATATGGGAAATAAGCAGGATGAACTTGAACTCCTAGCACAACAAGGGAAATATGATATAATAGGAATCACTGAAACCTGGTGGGATAAGTCTCACAATTGGAATATAGAAAGAAAGGGGTATAACCTTTTTAAGAGAAACAGGCCAAACAGGAAAGGAGGAGGAATAGCATTGTATGTTAGGGATATTTACACCAGTGAAGAGATCCAGAACATCAATACTGGAAGCCAAGTGGAGAGCATCTGGATAAAAATTAAAGGAGAGGGAAACAACAGGGATGTTACTGTGGGAGTCTACTACAGACCCCCAAGTCAGATGGAGGAATTGGATGATGTTTTTCTAGAACAGATGACCACACACTCAGAAAAGAGAGATGTAGTCATGATGGGGAACTTCAACTATCCTGATATTTGCTGGAATTCAGACTCAGCCAAATCCTCAAGGTCTAGCAAATTCCTCACTTGCCTCAAAGACAATTTAATTGTCCAAAAGGTGGAAGAGGCAACAAGTGGATCAGCTATTTCAGATCTTATCTTAACCAAAAGGGAAGACCTAGTTGATGGGGTGCAAGTGGTGGGATCCCTGGGTGGAAGTGACCATGTTCTCCTGGAGTTTGTTATACAGTGAAAAGGAGAAGTGAGGCATAGTCAGACACGAATTCTAGACTTTAGGAGAGCAGATTTCAATAAACTTAGAGAAATACTGGGGGTGATCCCGTGGTCAGGAATACTAAAAAAGGAGTTCAAGACGGATGGGAGTTTCTCAAAAAGGAGATACTGAAGGCACATTTTCAAACAGTTCCAATGAAGAAGAAGAATGGGAGATGTCTCAAGAAGCCAGGATGGATGACCAAGGAACTTTCAGCTGAGATAAGTTTTAAACGGGACATGTATAAGAAAAGGAAAAATGGGGAAATCACCAAAGCGGAATTCAAACAAATAGCAAACACTTATAGGGATAAAGTCAGAAATGCTAAAGCACAGAATGAACTCAGGCTTGCTAGAGAGGTTAAGAACAACAAAAAGGGCTTTTTTCAAAAGGTCCGCAGCAAAAGGAAGAAGAAGGAAATGGTAGGGCCACTGCGTGCAGAAGATGGCAAAATGCAAACAGGGGACAGAGAAAAGGCAGAATTACTCAACAACTTCTTTGCTTCAGTCTTCTCAGAAAAGGCAAAGGGTGCTCAACCTAAGGATAATGGAGCAGAGGACAGAATAGGGGAATTTCAGCACAGAATAAGTAAAGAGATAGTACAGGAATACCTGGTTAATCTAAATGAATATAAGTATCCAGGACCAGATGAACTACATCCAAGGGTATTAAAAGAACTGGCAAATGTAATATCGGAACCACTGACAATAATCTTTGCGAACTCCTTGAGAACAGGAGAAGTCCCAGAAGACTGGAGGAGGGAAAACTTCCCCATCTTCAAAAAGGGGGAAAAAGAGGATCCCAACAATTATCGTCCAGTTAGTCTGACATCAATACCAGGAAAGATACTAGAGCAGATCGTTGAACAGAGAGTCTGTGAATATTTAGAAGGCAATGCCATAATCACAAAAAGTCAACACAGGTTTCAGAGAAACAAGTCCTGCCAGACAAACCTGATCTCTTTTTTTGGTAGATGAAGGAAATGCTGTGGATATATTATATATTGATTTCAGTAAGGCCTTTGACAAAGTTCCCTATGATATTCTTGCAAATGTTTATTTGCAAGCTTGTAAAATGTGGGCTAGACAAGGCAACTGTTAGGTGGATCTGTAATTGTTTGACCAGCCAAACCCAAAAGGTGCTCAGCAATGGTTAATTTTCATCCTGGAGAGAAGTGACAAGTGGGGTCCCACAGGGTTCGGTCCTTGGCCCAGTGCTATTCAACATCTTTATCAATGACTTGGATAACAGAATTGGGAGCATACTCATCAAATTTGCAGATGACACTAAACTAGGAGGCTGCATCAATAGAAGCATAATGTCTAGATCCAGGGAAGTAATAGTGCCACTCTATTCTGCTTTGGTCAGGCCCCACTTGGAATACTGTGTCCAGTTCTGGGCACCATAATTCGAAAAGGATGTGGAGAAACTGGAGCGTGTCCAAAGGAGAGAAACTAAGATGGTGAAGGATCTGGAAGCCATGCCTTATGAAGAGCGACTTAGGGAGCTGGGGATGTTTAGCCTGAAGAAGAGAAGGTTAAGAGGGGCTATGATAGCCCTCTTTAAGTATTTGAAGGGGTGTCATATTGAGGAGGGAGCAAGCTTGTTTTCTGCTGCTCCAGAGAACAGGACTCAGAGCAATGGATGCAAACTCCAGGAAAATAGATTCCACCTGAACATTAGGAGGAACTTACTGACAGTAAGGGCTGTTCAACAGTGGAACACACTCCCTTGGAGTGTAGTGGAGTCTCCCTCCTTAGAGGTCTTTAAGTAGAGGCTGGATGGCCATCTGTCGGGGATGCTTTGATTGGGAGTTCCTGCATGGCAAGGGGTTGGACTGGATGGCCCTTGTGGTCTCTTCCAACGCCATGATTCTATGATTCTATTATTCTACATGGGCCAGAATATTTCAGGATGCTCCCTGAATATTCTGGTCAGTGCAGATGAGCCCTGAGTCAGTAAATTTGAAACAGAAAGCATATCGACTTAGGACCGTATATTTCAATACTAAGTCTGAAAGGAAAGTATTTGGTACATTTGAGGAAATTATTCCAAAATTTCCTCTTCACTAAACGCATATGTTGTTTTGATTAATATTATTTTTTTGTATTTTTTCTGGTGGAGGGAACCTTTTGTTGCCTAGGCTGCTGTTCTTTCTTCTTGGCAAAGTCTTCCTACTCCTGCTTCAGTTAATAATACATTGACCCGATACAGATGGGCACTAACAGGAGCCTGGGCAGCTCCATTAGGGTTCATGAGCGCGCAGCATTCGCACACTCATGAACCCTAACGTGTAATGACACCACTGCTGTTTAGACGGCATTCGTAATGGCATCACCACAAATGGCGCCTTTTCCTCTACTCATGCCACAACTGTGGCGCAAAAAAGGTGCATAGTCTCCTTGCTCCTTTTTTGCATCGCAACTGCGCTGCAGCATCTAGCTGCTGCAGTGCAGTTACTTCACAAAAAGGGGTGGCACCAGTCCGCCCCTTTTGGGTGGTCTGTATCGCCCCAAAGTGAATATTGTGTATCTTTGTATATCTGGGTTTGAGATTTTGTTTTCTTTTTGTACTGGTTGTAGATAGTATTTTCATTTCATTTTAGTGCTACACTCTATTACATCTTACTATCAATGTTTCGATTATGTTTATGTAGCTGTTATGCTTTTATTGTTTTCTGCAAATGAAGTGGATGACAGTGAGAGAAAAACAGAAGAAAAATGGTGTGCAGAAGAGTAGCACTGAAACAACCTGTGCATTCTTTTTATAATTGTACCAAAATATATGGTTCATTTACTAAAATCAATTTTTATAGCAACAAACATTCCTTAGTTTAATCAATTCAACATGATAAACATTCAGAGTTCTTCTTTTCTAACAGTATTTAACAAGATATATTGTTAGATTACAGAAAAATAAATCCACTAAAACAAATACTTTTATATTATGAGATTTTCCTACCTGATGAATTTCTTGCCATCCATTTTCATCCTTGCAGCCAACAGTAGCATGTTCGTGAAGTAACAGCTCACAACAGTATGGGTCACCTCCAACAACAGCAGTGTGATATAGTGGTGTCAGCCCACAGCTATCTTTGTAATTAGGAGATGCTCCAAGCTCTAAGAGGGTCTGTAAATAATTGTAAGTTCTGAAAACTGTGTGAACATGTATCCAAAGTAAACATAGTTAATACTAATACTAATAATAATAATAATAATAGGATTTATTTATATTCTGCCTTTTGCTGTGTATTAGCATTCCCAACACTGAGCCATCCTGATATGCTGGACTCTAAATGTCATCATTCATAGCCAACACAGATACTAGTCATGTTGAGTGGGAATAATGAGCATTTACAGTCGCAGTAGATCTCAAAGGTACTATCTTATGGAAGACTGCTCTACATATTTCTTATTTTTCTAGGCATAGTCTAAAGATGCACTGGAATGCACTTAACTGAGAGTATGCTTCACAGATCACAAGTGAACTATATTTGTTATTCAATAAATATAGAAAGTAATATGTGGTGAGGCTGCTTTTTGGATTTGGACCTAAGATCAACAGAACTTATTTCCAAGTAAATATATTTAAGAGACCCAGCATAGTATAGCAGTTTGTGTGTTGGACTATTAGAGACAAAGGTCTGAACCCCCAAATTACAGTCTATCAGCCTCAGAAGTAGGCAACGACACTTGCCCTCTGAAGCAATCTTACCAAGAAAGCCCTACAATAGGTAAAGGTTGCAATAAGTCAAAAATGACATGAAGGCACACAACAACAATAACAAAAACAACATAAATTTAGCACTTGAATACCAGACTAAGATCATATGTACATTTACTTGAAAACAAGTCTGAGCAAAACCAGTAAGATCTATTTGAATAAAATGATCTTGATAAAATAGAAAATCTGGCAAAACTGAATTAATATGGCAAAATATACCAATGGCCCACAGATTGGAAACACTCAGTATACATCCCAATCTCAAAGAATGAGGACATCAGGAATTGTATTAACCAGGAGACATTAATCTCCCATGGCAACAAAATGAAGTTCAAACTTTTACAACAAAGACTTTTACCATGTATACAATGGGAAATGCTGGATGTCCAAACTGGGTCTAGAAAAGGAGGCAATTGATGATATATTTCCCACAGACAAATATTCCATTGTCTATTACAAAGACAGACGATTTCACCTCCCATTTTCTTTCCTCCAAATGAGTAATTTCTTGAAAGCAAATTGTAGATTCAAAAAGCCAAAGACAAAAACCTTTGAGCAAAGGCATATTAAAAGATTCATTTAAGACACTAAATTATATCAGAGATTTTTTTTCACTCTTCTATATAAAACAATATATAAAATTACTTTAAAAGAATTTACCTTCAGAATGATTTGGTTCTTGGCTCGAGCTGCTTTGTGTAATGCTGTCATGCCATCCTTGGCTCTGAAATCTAAATGGGCTCCACCATTCTTCAAAGCTTTGATCACTTCCACACTGTTGTTAAGCTGAGCTGCCAAAGTTAGTGGGGTTTCTAAGGAATGAAAAGAAATAAACAGTTCTGGAATTTACATTTTAATTGATTGTGTTTTATTATGCATCCACTTCTTATTATTATGCATCCCCTTCTTCTTTTATTATGCGTTCCCCTCTTTCATATAAAAGATTGTTATTGATTTAACTCCCTTTGTACAGTAAGCATCTGTTACTTTTAATTAACTAATGACATGTAACATATTTGTCTGTTTCATACCTCCTGTTTCTAAGTCATGATAGTTTGGATCAAGTCCTCGGTCCAACATCTTTGTTAATTTTTCTACTGAGAGGTGATGAACATGGTCCATAAATTTTCGAAAATTAGCCTGAAAAAGAACATTGGGCCAATTATTATTACTTTCAAATATAAATTTCTTTTGCAAAAAAAAAATTCTCAGCTATTGGCTACCTAATGGTATGCATGGGCATTCTTACAACTGTGCAAAATGAACATATGTAAGACATTGCACATTTTCTAATTCATAACTTGCTGTCTATTTCCATTTGGATGTCAGGCCAAGGCAGCAAGGAGTTTATTTCACACATAATATTTATATGTTCTGCCATATATATACTAGAAAACCTTACAGAACTGTAGTAAATAAAATTTTATTAATATTCATAAAAATAACTTCCAGATTATTTCCAGTTTATTTGGATCACAAGGTCTCATATGAGACAAGAGACCACCAGAGAACAGAATACTTTCCACAAAGATCTGCTCCTACTAATAAAGTGAAGATAGAGCAAGTTGATTTACTGACCAACCAGTTTTTTTTCCCCAAAGAGATATTGTTTAATAATAATAATAATAATAATAATTTAAAAAGTATTTATAGCCCGCCTCTCTGACCGAACAATCAAAGTGGGTTACAGTATTGTTTGTAAGTCCCTACTTCTTTGTTGCAAACAGGGAGCATACTGAAAACAATTAATTCCCTTAAGATTTTTAAAAATGTAATTGCTATTTATAGAGGTGGCAGGGAACCAAGGCCCTGTTCACACTGGGGCATTTGTTCTGGGTAGAACTGGGCAGATCTGGGCGCTCCCAAACTGAATCTGCCCGAGTAGAAGTGCCCACTACCCTTTGCCCCGATCAGAGCAATTTGTCCCACTGAAGTTGGCAAGGGGCCAGGAGCACCAGCAGGGGAGGAGGAGGAGGAGGAGGAGGAGGAGGAGGAGGAGGAGGAGGAGGGAAAAGCAGCCCAAGCCCTCTCACATCTTGCTTCACTCCCCGCCCCACGCAGCATGTGCATAAGCTGTCAAGTTGTAATAATAATAATTTTAAAAAGCCAGTTAAGGGAGGCATGTTCCACCCAGTGCCCACCCTCTGACTTTTATCCACCCCCCCTGAACTTGACCCGATCATGATCGGGGCCAAGTTCACATTCACTAGCACTGGGGTTTCCAAAAAGAAACAGGGAATACCCCGCTTTCAGAAAAAAAACGCTCTGAGGGGGATTTGCGTCAGATCAGGTGTGCAAAACCCCAATTCTCTTGTGAATAAACCAGCGCCAGTATGAACTTCCTGCTTTTAATCTGGGTTACAAATTGGGGTATATGGTAGTATGAACGACCCCTAACAGAGATGATACTGTCTGTCAGCCGACCCTGCCAAGATTCTTTTTCCTAATGTTTCGTTAGAAAATCAACACGTCATGGAAGTATGTTGCCTTTGGACACTTCACTCCTAATCTGGACTGAAGACTGAAAATTCCCAGGTAAAATTGTCACTTTGCGGGAGGGTTTTTTCCAGAGACTAGCAATCTAATGAAGGCAGCCAGTCTACTGAACTTATCAGTGGCCCTGTACACACTGCCAGGATGTGATGTCCTGGAGGTGTGTGCAGGGAAAAAGGGGATGGGCGTCCAGACATGTGACATTGTGGTGATGTCACAGCTGCAACAGACTGCCCACACAGTGGATGTCGCAGCTGCACAGTTGCGTTGCAGCACCCAGACAGCGCCTCCTAGCACAGCCCTTATGACATCACAAAAAGGAGCTGCGCTAGGCAGCTCCTTTTTGCTGTGCAGCTGTGCAGCTCCATCTCGTTGCTACTGCGCCACTGTGCAGCAAAAAGGAACGTCTGCAGACTGCCTTTTTCAGGCGGTCTGTACAGCCCCAGTGTTTCTGTAAAAGGGAGTCAAACTAATAAAACGAACATCTAGTTGATCTAGTTGGAACTAAAAATTAGATTTAGGTTAAAAAATGTTGGGAGATATTAATTAGGATCAGCAATCCTTTGTCTGAATTTACATGAGCAATTTCAAATGTTCAATCCCATTACAAGATGAAGCCTGACTTAATTTTTTTGTTTCACTTTTATTGACTAACAAACTGCTCTATATATGGTTTGACACAGTGTTTTATTTACTCATTGTCCTTCAATTGAATTTTAGCTTCATAAGAATAATTAATCTGTAAAATGGACAAAAGTTTCTTCTGTAACAGTTTTTTTAATAGCAATTCAAAGAATGTTTAATTCACTCCTTGCTAATATGCTACATATATGTATCTTTTATGTGTTGTGAACTGATATGTAGTCTGTAGATGAAATCTTGATTTAGTTACAGTTTTTGCACAAAACTGGAGTTTTCCTGTGGTAGCAATCATTATCAATGACAACTAGCAGTTTCAATATCAGTTGTAGGGGAAGGTGAATCCATTCTAACTTTAAAAGATCAATCCAAAGTGTGGAACATATTTGGGAAAGTTCTACTCTTGGATCCTTTAAATTATACTTAAATGTGGAAAAGATTCAAAACCTCCCTGACATCTGAAATATGTGCTGCCACTGTCCATTATACCAGTTTGGAAAATGATTGATAATAGCACATTGCGGTCTTAAAGCATTTGTGGGGCTAGCCTGGCTACCTTCTTCAATTACAATTGTACAATTAGACCCACGTGGTCTAATTCCTATTCAGACTCTTTCTCAAGATGCAATCCCAGGAACAATATGTCATCTGAAGAAGGAAACAGTGTACTACCACTGTCTGAACTTTTGAGGATCTTTGGATTATTAGTAATACAGTTGGCCCTCCATATTCACAGATTCAACCAAGACTTGAATATATATATTCCAAAATGCAAACCTTGATTTTGCCACTTTATGTAAGGGACACCATTTTACTATGCCATTGTATTTAATGAGACTTGAGTATCAACTGATTTTGGTATCCGGGGGGGGGGGGGGGAGCTGAACCAAACCCCAGCAGATTCCAAGGGCCCACTGCATTACTACACATAAAATAATACACCTGCACAGGATCATGTTATAGTAACACCCATCTTGGAATCCATCCTTCATTTTTCTTAGCTTATTATTAAAACCTAAAGACTGAATAAAAAGTCAAAAGGTCTATGAAATGCCCTGAGACTACTATGCTTTCTGCTCTGAGGTTCAACATACCTTGGTATGGAGCTTAGCTAGCTGTTTTTCATCAAGATTCAATTGTCTGTATACTCTCTTCTTGTACCGAAACTGAAAGGAAACATTATCCAAATGTTACATTTCATTTAATAAACTGTGTGCTTGTGGGAGGTGTCAAGGCTTAGTTCATATAATCACCAAGATACTAGAACACTTAACAGAATGCTTAAGGTTTAAATACATAAAGACTAATTTGTACTAGTTGTTCTTTAAACTGAACTTAATGGTTCGATTTTAATAATCACAAGCAAAACAGAGAATAGAACTTCTTTTCAACTTGGGCGGGGTGTGCGTGTGAACTAAATACACCTAGACTACTCTCCTGAAGTGTAAAATATCAACTGTTATAAATTTATCTAAAAAGTGAAAACAGAGCAATTCTATATTATTGTCTTTTAAAATAATCTTGGATTTTTAAATAGATTTTCTAATTAAAATTCTACTGCCATTCTTGCTTGTGATCAACTTCTCCCAAACTTGTAGGATAAACCAAGATGAAAACAAACTTCTGTTCATGACTTGGGGTTCAAAAACCATCACATCTTGATGAGGAAGAAGATGATGGTTCAACATATTGAGTGAGCAATATGTCTTTATTTTAAATATATATATTTGAATGCTAAGTGATGACTATTACTTTCATGGTTGACCCTCCATATCCATGGATTCTTTATCCACTGATTCAACTATGCATGGCTTGAAAATGTTCCAAAAATATATACATTCCAAAAAACAAACTTTGATTTTAGCTATTTTATATAAGGGATACCATTTTACTTTCATTTTATATAATGGGACTTGAACATCCACCAGATTTTGTTATTTGTGGTAAGTCCTAGAACCAAACCCCAGCAGATACCAAGGGCCCCCTGTACTTTTTTTTCTTCTCCCATTCCCTTTTTCATTCTAGTGCAGTGATTTCCAAACTCTGCCCTTCCAGGTGTTTTGGACTTCAACTCCAAGAATCCCGGAGTATTGGTCAGGATGGCTGAGGCTTCTGGGAGCTGAAGTCCAAAACATCTGGAGGTCCAGAGTTTAGGGATCATAGTTCTAGTGGCCATCCAGTTGGTATGTTTGTTCTCTCCTAACCTCTAAAACTCTAGTGCAGTCACATGTAGAAGCCACACTCCTACATAGCTAAGTAATTATAACAGAACTGGAAACACTAATCCAGGTGAAGTCTAACCAAAACAAAATAGAATGATAGTGTTAACTCCCTCAATCTAGATACTAAACTCTTATTAATACAGCATAGAATTGCATTGGCTTTCTGAGTTGCCACATCCCACTTCTGACTCATCTTTGCCTGTGCTACACTAAAACTCCCAGATCCCTTTTGCATGTATTGCTGTCAACCCAGGTGGCAACTATCTTATATCTGTGCATTTCACTTTTACTGCCAGAGTGTAGTATCCTACATTTCTTCTTGTTGAAATTCACTTTGGTCCAGTTTTCTAATCTGTTAAAGTCATTCTGAATTCTGATCCTTCCCTCTGGGGTATTAGCTAATCCAAGCTACAGTTTGGATTCTTGGATCATGGGCTGCGGTTCCATGAGGAGGGACTTCTGGCAAGGGATGGGCTTCATCTCACGCCAGTTGGCAAAAACATTTTTGCCAACAGTCTGAAGAACCTGATCAGGAGGGCTTTAAACTGAGTTATGTGGGGGAGGGAGACAGCATTCTGGAAGGCAAAAGGGATGGAGAGAATAGTCAAAGTGGCATAGAGGGAACAAGGCAAACAGTGAAAGGACCCAAGAGTAGGAGGCAAAAAACCATGCAAAAGCAGCAAGTAAAGAGGACACATGGTCTTAGATGTCTCTACACTAATGCACAAAGTATGGGAAATAAGCAGGATGAACTTGAACTCCTAGCAGAACAAGGGAAATATGATATAATAGGCATCACTGAAACCTGGTGGGATGAGTCTCATGATTGGAATGTAGAAATAGAGGGATATAACCTTTTTAAGAGAAACAGGCCAAACAGGAAAGGAGGAGGAATAGCATTATATGTCAGGGATATTTACACCAGTGAAGAGATCGAGGAAGTCAATACTGTAAGTCAGGTGGAGAGCATCTGGATAAAAATTAAAGGAGAGGGAAATAACAGGGATGTTACTGTGGGAGTCTGCTACAGACCCCCAACTCAGGCAGAGGAATTGGATGATGCCTTTCTAGAACAGATGACCACACACTCAGAAAGGAGAGATGTAGTAGTGATGGGGGACTTCAACTATCCTGATATTTGCTGGAAGTCAAATTCAGCCAAATCCTCAAGGTCTAGCAAATTCCTCACTTGCCTGGAAGACAATTTCATTGTCCAAAAGGTGGAAGAAGCAACAAGGGGATCAGCCATCTTAGATCTTATCTTAACCAACAGGGAAGACCTAGTTGATGGGGTGCAAGTGGTCGGATCCTTAGGTGGAAGTGACCATGTCCTCCTGGAGTTTGCTATACAGTGGAAAGATGAAGCTAGGCATAGTCAGACACGAATTCTAGACTTTAGGAGAGCTGATTTCAATAAACTTAGAGAAATACTGGGGGTGATCCCATGGTCAAGAATACTAAAAGAGAAGGGAGTTCAAGATGGATGGGAGTTCCTCAAAAGGGAGATACTGAAAGCACAATTTCAGACAGTTCCAATGAGGAAGAAAAATGGGAGATGTCTCAAGAAACCGGTATGGATGACTAAGGAACTTACAACTGAGCTAAGTTTTAAACGGAACATGTATAAAAAATGGAAAAATGGGGAAATCACCAAAGAGGAATTCAAACAAATAGCCAGCACATGTAGGGATAAAGTCAGAAAAGCTAAAGCGCAAAATGAACTCAGGCTTGCTAGAGAGGTTAAGAACAATAAAAAGGGCTTTTTTGGATATGTCCGCAGCAAAAGGAAGAAGAAGGAAATGGTAGGACCACTGCGTGCAGAAGATGGCAAAATACTAACAGGGAACAGAGAAAAGGCAGAATTACTCAACACCTTCTTTGCTTCAGTCTTCTCAGAAAAGGCAAAAGGTGCTCAACCTGAGGACAGTGAAGAAGGGGACAGAGTGGGGGAATTTGAGCACAGAATAAGTAAAGAGACAGTACAGGAATACCTGGTTACTCTAAATGAATACAAATCTCCAGGACCAGATGAACTACATCCAAGGGTATTAAAAGAACTGGCAAAGGTAATATCGGAGCCATTGGCAATAATCTTTGAGAACTCCTGGAGAACAGGAGAAGTCCCAGCAGACTGGAGGAGGGCAAACGTTGTCCCCATCTTCAAAAAGGGAAAAAAAGAGGATCCCAACAATTATCGTCCAGTTAGTCTGACATCAATACCAGGAAAGATTCTAGAGCAGATCATTAAGCAGAGAGTCTGCGAACACTTAGAGGCCAATGCCATAATCACAAAAAGCCAACATGGGTTTCAGAAAAAGAAGTCATGCCAAACGAACCTGATCTCTTTTTTTGCTAAAATTACCAGCTTGGTAGATGAAGGGAATGCTGTGGATATAGTCTACCTCGATTTCAGTAAGGCCTTTGACAAGGTTCCCCATGACATTCTTGCAAACAAGCTTGCAAAATGTGGGATAGACAAGTTAACTGTTACATGGATTTGTAATTGGTTGAGTGGCCGAACTCAAAGGGTGCTCAACAATGGCTCCTTTTCATCCTGGAGAGAAGCGACCAGTGGGGTCCCACAGGGTTCTGTCCTGGGCCCAGTGCTGTTCAACATCTTTATTAATGATTTGGAGGACAGAATTGGGGGCATACTTATCAAATTTGCAGATGACACTAAACTAGGAGGAGCAGCTAATACCCCAGAGGACAGGATCAAAATTCAAAATGACCTGAATATACTAGAAAGCTGGGCCAATGCTAACAAGATGAAATTCAACACAGAGAAATGTAAGGTTCTGCACTTAGGGAGGAAAAATGAAATGCACAGATATAAAATGGGGGACACCTGGCTGAATGAGACCACATGTGAAAGGGATCTAGGAGTCCAAGTAGACCATAAGCTGAACATGAGTCAACAGTGCGATGCAGCAGCTAAAAAGGCCAATGCAATTTTAGGCTGCATCAATAGAAGTATAGTGTCTAGATCAAGGGAAGTAATGGTGCCACTCTATTCTGCTTTGGTCAGGCCCCACCTGGAATACTGTGTCCAGTTCTGGGCACCACAATTCAAAAAGGATGTGGAGAAACTGGAGCGGGTCCAAAGGAGGGCAACTAAGATGGTGAAGGGTCTGGAAACCATGCCCTATGAAGAACGCCTTAGGGAACTGGGGATGTTCAGCCTGGAGAAGAGAAGGTTAAGAGGTGATATGATAGCCCTGTTTAAATATTTGAAGGGATGTCATACTGAGGAGGGAGCAAGCTTGTTTTCTGCTGCTGCAGAGACTAGGACGCGGAATAATGGATATAAATTGCAGGAAAAGAGATTCCACCTCAACATTAGGAGGAACTTCCTGACAGTAAGGGCTGCTCGACAGTGGAACACACTCCCTCGGAGTGTAGTGGAGTCTCCTTCCTTAGGGGTCTTTAAGCAGAGGCTGGATGGCCATCTGTCAGGGATGCTTTGACTTGGAGTTCCTGCATGGCAGGGGGTTGGACTGGATGGCCCTTGTGGTCTCTTCCAACTCAATGATTCTATGATTCTATGATTCTATGATTCTAATTTCTAATTTGGTGTCATTTGCAAATTTGATAAGTATGCTCTCTATTCCATCATCCAAGTCATTGATAAAGATGTTGAATAAAACTGGGCCAAGGACAGAAACCTATGGCACTTTGCTAGTCACTTTCTCCAGGAACAGGAGGAGCCATTGGTGAGCACCTTTTGGGTTTGGTTGATCAACTAATTATAAATCCACCTAATGGTCACATTGTCTAGCCCACATTTTAACTTTTTTTTGCAAGGATATCATGGGGGACCTTGTCAAAGACCTTACTGAAATCAAGATGCATTACATCCATAGCATTCCTTTCATCCCAATCTTGTGACTCTACCCAAAAAAGAAAAGAAATAAGATTAGTCTGACATGACTTGTTTTTGAGAAACCCATGCTGACTTTTAGTAATCACCACATTCCTTTCTAGGTGCTTACAGATTTCTGTTTAAAAATATGCTCTAGAACTTTTCTTGGTGTTGAATGCGTAATAATTATTTGCATCCTCTTTTTTCTCCCTTTTTTTGATGTGGGAAACAACATTTGCCCTCCTCCAGTCTGCTGAGATCACTCCTGTTTTTCAAACAAGATTACTGACAGTGGTTCTGATATCACTTCTGCCAATATTTTTTAATATCCCAGATGTCGTTCATCTGGCCCTAGAGACCTGAATTCATTTAGAATAGCCAGGTATCCCTGTACAACCTTTTTGCCTATTCTGTGCAACATTTCTCCTACGGTCTCATCTCCTCCATTTTCCCCAGGTTGAGCACTGTTCTCCCTTTTCAGAGAAGATCAAGCACAGAAGGTGTTGAGTACTTCTGGCTTTTCTCTGACCCCTCTTAGCATTTCACCATGTTCTCCATGCAGCAGCCCTATCATTTCCTTGTTCTTCCTTTTTCCATATAAGCTTTTTAAAATGGTTTTTAACTTCTCTAGAAAGCCTGAGCTCGTTCCATGTTTTAGCTTTTCTTACTTTCTCCTGGCTGGCTATTTGTTGAATCTTCTTTGTTGACTTCCCCTTTTTCCTTTTGAGTCTTTAGTCATGTCCCATTTTCCCTCCTCACTGGAACTGTTTGGAATTGTGGTTCCAATATCTCATGTTTAAGAAACTCCCATCTCGCGTGAATCCCCTTTTCTTTTCGTATTCTTGACCATGGGATCACCATCAGTATTTTTTCTAAGTTTACTGAGAACAGCTTTCTTAAAATATAGAATGCATGTCTAACTATGCATGATATCAAAAATTTAAGTAAAGGATTGTTCATTAAAGTACCTCCAAGGATGGAACCCCCTTATTTACAGGTTGAGGGTATTCCATAAGAAGTCTTTCCTCATCCAAAAATTTCCCGTCTCTTCCATTGTTTGCAGGCTGGAACAAGCCATAATTGAGAACATCTTTCAAGCTTTGATTCAATATGCAAAGAATTCGTTGTTTCGCTACCCAAACTGATGCTTCAGGATTGAATCTGATACATTTCTGTAAAACAACACATAAAAATAAAAAAAAATAAGACAATTAGTATACACAAAATATAGCAATTCACATGAATGATATGGAGATTCCTAATGTCATGGCCAGCCAAGAGGATAAATCGGAAGATGAGGAGGAGGCCGTGTCTCCTCAGGTGGAAGACGAGATTGAGGCTATACCAGGTCCCAGTTCTGCCCTGCCAGACCCCAACCCTGACCTTCCAGCCCCAGCAGTTGAGGCTCAGCCAGGCTCTAGCACTGTGGAGCCCCCTTCAGAAGCTCAGCAGCTGAGTGTGGCTCCTGGGGAAGAACCAAGCATGAAGGTCCCTTCCTTTAAGGAAAGGAGAGCTGAGAGTGCTTGCCTGCGTCAGTCCTGGCGGCTTGCAGAGAAGCAATCTGCAGATAAGCTACAGCTGGCACAAGGGAGGTATTTATTTAACCAGCTGAGGAATGCCACCTCTTTGCCAGAGTTTATTGCAAGTTCCTTTGGTGAGATTGCTACCAGCACTGGATCCATGTTTGCTGAACCCTTGTTTGCTTTGTTTGCCTTGAACCTATGACTGTGGAATGAACTGGACTTTTGCTGCCTTCAGATTGCCCTGACTCTGGACCGAACTGACTTCTGTGATCTCTAATATCCTGATTCCGGCTATTGCCCTCGGCTTGCGCTCTCAAACTATATCAAGGTCTGTAGACTCTTTTGCAGCTGCATAGCTAGCT
Source organism: Urosaurus nigricauda (assembly GCA_034509955.1). Lineage (NCBI taxonomy): Eukaryota > Metazoa > Chordata > Lepidosauria > Squamata > Phrynosomatidae > Urosaurus > Urosaurus nigricauda. The sequence continues at coordinate 84,533,203 of JAOEGL010000001.1, read as the reverse complement.
TCATTGCTGAGCCATTCTTATCGGCATGTGTTTGTTTGTGCTGGCCGCAGTCCAGGACACCTAGATCAGATTCATCAGGTTTTTTAAAAAATAAATTTTATTTCACTTTAAAAAGGTACAAAATCATAAATTCTATCCGTTATCATACATTCTATATTACCTCTCTAACCTTCCATACCTAAAAAATACCTAGAAGAATAAAGAAATTGGAAAAGAGAAAAGAAAAAAAAAGACAAACAGCAGAGTCAAAGGAAAAGGAGTCAAAATAGACTAATATGACAGGTCTACAGAGTTAAGAAGTATTCCCAATCAATATATTCATAAATACGAACATCAAACATCCAGTTTTGTTCACAATTTCCTTGTACCTTCCTTTTATTGATTCATCTCTACGTTTTCTTTTCAAAGCCTACCTTTTATTTAAGTAGATTTAATGTCCAACCTTCCTTTTAAACTTAATATAGTCTTAGTTTACAAAATAATTATTTCCTTTCTTAAGCTTCCCTGTCTTTTTGTAAAGGGTTTTACATTATATTTAATGCTTATAATTGTCTTCTTATGCTTCCATAATACTTATATCAATTGTATTTTTCCATTTTTCTTTTAAATGCTTATATATTTTCTTCCAGTTTCCTATTATTATCTCCTTTTTCTGTTTATTAATTTGTTGTACCTAATATTTCATTTATATTAGTACAGATCTTTCCTCAGAACTTTTAAGCCTCAGCACACGTCCACCATTAGTGGGAAAAAGGTACCTTTTTCTCTTTCGCATTTCCAGCAAAGATCTTTCCATGTACCATACATTTTGCTTAGTCTATCCAGGGAAAGATATCATCGGTACAAGAGCTTGTAGTAATTTTCTTTAACATTCTCGCTAACCAAATACTTCATTCTAAATTTCCAGCATTTCTCCCACTGATTTAATTTTATAGTATTCCCACAATTTTGGACCCATACAATCATGTTATCTTTAATTAGTTCTTCCTCATTATTGATTTCTAATAAATTTTTATACATTCTCGAGAGAAATCCTGGTTTCTGTGACCAGATTATTTCTTCTATATCTGATTTTTGTCCACCATTCCTAGTGTCATTATCTGCATTGTGTCTAGCTTTCAGTTTTTCATAAAAGAACCAGGTACATTCCCATCCTTCTTTTCTCATCTGATCTAAGGATTTCATTTCATGTTTACTTTCCACAATTTTTCATATGTCACTATGTTTTGTCCACTTTTCATTTCTGAATGGATCAGATCCAAACAAAGCCTCATGTGATGATGCCCAGTACAGAGATTTTAGTACATAGGGGTTTGTTTTTGTTTTTCATTATTTAATACAAATACAATTTTAATCCCCTTAAAGATTAATCTTTCCTAATATCTTTTCTTTTTTACATCAGAAGACTTTCTTTTATTCACATTCTATTTGCATCTTCAGAAATGTAACAATATGTAAACAAATACAGCCACTAGTGATCACTTATAATACAATGATGTATGATAACATTTGCAGGAATATATTCTTCTAGTACAGTAAAACTGTAAAAGAAGTAAAGTAAAAGAAAACCAGCATGTGCTTTATTGGCTATAGCAAAGCTGTTTGACTGTTTAGATCATGAAACATGGGAGTGCTTACATGGGAGTGCTAACATATTTGATAGCCCTGATGAGGAATCTGTACTCTGGACAAGAGGTACTGTGAGAACAGAACATGGAGAAACCAAATGGTTCCCAATTATCAAAGGGGTCAGACAAAGCTCCACTTTATCATGCTACCAGTTCTACTTATATGGTCAATTGCTCTCTTAATTATCAATGCATGCTTACCTTACTTTGGTAACACCTGCCATTTGCTTAACCTTCATCCAGTCACAACTTGCTATGCAAACTGGCATACCCTGACAGCTTCCAGTGTAATAAGCCATGTATACAGGCTATTTCACTTCCACAGAAACAGAGTTTTGCTAAAACACTTCCACAGAAACAAAAACACAAAATCTTCGTAGACTATTTAAGGTCATTCTGTCTTCAGTGAAAAGATAATGGTCAGGCAAAAATGAAAACAAAGGACAGGCTGAATACCAGCTGCCTGTCTGCTTTTTGTAAAAGCACAGTGAAAAAAGCAAAAAGCAAAACTTCTGTAGAACAGGTGTTTCTTGAACCCAGGCTACCCCAGCAGCACAACACCAGCATGTACTGGGATATACTGGCCTATACTGGGTCCATAGCCACTTGTTGATGAGGGGAAAGCCAACCACCAGCACAGTCTGAGGAAAAGTCTACCTAGATGCAGCCAAAACAATATCACAGCAGAGTTCCAAAAACAGAAACACCCAGCTATTAGTATCGGCTGGGGCAAGATCTGATCTTTTTTGAACAAGTTATTTGGATGAGCTACCTGAAGAAGGGAAATAACAGGTGGAAGAAGAATTTGTATCCTACCCTATGTGAATCTAGTTTCAACCTTTCTCAAATATGATTTTCACCTTGCCACACATATTGAAAAGTCTTTATTAACCTTCAGGCAGACAGCCCATATTATGCAGTGATATGAATATATTGTTTGGCAGATGTAATTCTTCCATGGAATAACTTTGTCTAAATTACCCTTCTGAATCACAGAAAAAAAGAAGATTTGTTTTATATGTTTCATAAACTATCATTAGTATCTGCAGACCAAAAAGAGAGGAAACCAACGTCAATTAATACACAAGATACAATTTCCACATCAGGGAATATGCCCATAGAGTTGGACTGCAGTGCTTTGAGTATTCTATACACTAAAATTTAAAAAATGAATTTACAGAAATGAAGCCTATGCAAGTTATTTGTCTCACCCAAGGAGCAATCATGTTAGGAAAATTATGAGGCTACTAAATTCCCAGTGTGGTAGCTGCTCAGTTATAACTACAATTTTAAAAGCTGTGTATATTGAATTATAACATGCTGTTCAGAAAACATACAGTCTTTTAAACTATTATATATTTTGTAGATATATATGAGTACAAGAAGAAATAGAAAGTGATGTGGCAGCTAAAAAGGCCAATACAATCTTAGGCTGCAACAATAGAAGTATAGTGTCTAGATCAAGGGAAGTAATAGTGCCACTCTATTCTGCTTTGGTCAGGCTCCACCTGGAATACTGTGTCCAATTCTGGGCACCACAATTCAAAAAGGATGTGGAGAAACTGGAGCCTGTCCAAAGGAGGGCAACTAAGATGGTGAGGGGTCTGGAAACCAGGGCCTACAAAGAGAGACTTAGGGAGCTGGGGATGTTTAGCCTGGAGAAGAGACGGTTAAGGGGTGTTATGATAGCCCTGTTTAAATATGTGAAGGGATATCATATTGAGGAGGGAGCAAGCTTATATTCTGCTGCTGCAGAGACTAGAACGCGGAACAATGGATGCAAACTGCAGGAAAAGAGATTCCACCTCAACATTAGGAGGAACTTCCTGACAGTAAGGGCTGTTCGACAGTGGAACACACTCCCTCGGAGTGTAGTGGAATCTCCTTCCTTGGAGGTTTTTAAGCAGAGGCTGGATGGCCATCTGTCAGGGATGCTTTGATGGAGAGTTCCTGCATGACAGGGTGTTGGACTGGATGGCTCTTGTGGTCTCTTCCAACTCTATGATTCTATGATCAATATCAAAATTTGTTTATGCATGGGGTCCATTTTTAATGCTTAAAGGCTGGGGTTTTTACATTGTGCTATATAAATTTTAATGGTTTGTATTTTTAACATGTTATATTTTTGATTTATAACTGTTTTAACTCTTTAAATTGTTTAACTGGTTTTCAAATTTTATATTTATATATTTCAATATTGCTGTACTGTTTTAAATTGTACTGTTCTATACTTGTTGTTCGCTGCCTTGAATCCCCATATTGGAAGAAAGGTGAGGTATAAGAAAATATCATCATCATCATCATCATCATCATCATCATCATCATCATCATCAGTTTTCACTGAAAGCTGATGGTCTGACCAGAAAAACCATAACATGGCTAAATTAGAGATTTAAAAAGTTATTTTTGGATAACAATTCCCAGAATCCTCAACCAGTACAGAGTGGCCATGGTAAGATTACTCATTTATTCACTTCTTTACTTATTCTATATCCCACCTTTCATTTTGCACAAGACCCAAGCAGCTTATATCCAGTTAAAAAGAAGGCATAGCTAAGGTCTTGTCTACATGGACAAAAAAACCCATCCCCACCCTGACCCCAGTCAAGCCTGATTGCACAACACATGGCAACTTCCAGTGAAATACTACAGGTCTTCCCTGTTAATCCAATTTTATCTCAGAGTTGGAAAAATTGTGGAAAGCCCCAGTGTTTTCCTGAAACCCCAAGGTTTCTGCAGGATTCGTGACATGCCAACAACTGGATGAGGCCCAAATAGGGCTGGCCTGCTGTTTTCACATCAGGCAACATGGCATCCCTCTTTCCCATGCTGAGCAGTGCAGGGAAAGAATATGGTCTGTTCCCAAAGCCCTGGCAGCTGATGTCATACCTGCAGGAGCTCCATGAACAAGGTCACCAGCACACTACAGCTTCTCCAGAGGATGGGCTTGCCCATGCAGTCAATGAAGAGAAACAGCAGAGTGACATCCTGATCACACTTCTGATCTCTCTCTTCATTGGTCACCTGACTGAATCCACCTTCCAGAGAAGCTGCCGTCTGCCAGGCATCCTGTCCATAGTGCTCTGGCAGATATGACAGTGGCAGCCAAATATCTGGGGAGAGGCCAGCCATGCTAATGCAGTGTTGGGCCAGCTGGCCCTGCAAACAGTTCTGTACCATCACTCCAGGTGCAGCCTAATACATGCAGCCACCATCATGTCCAGTCCAAGGCCAGTTCCAGAGCATCATGCTTTTCTTTGGCTTCTTACAGGCAGTGCAGACAGGGCATACAAAACAATCAGTATAAAAGTTGGGGTGGGAGACTAATAATTGTATAAAAGCACAAAATTTAAACAGTTTAAAACATATTTAAAACACAATGAAAAATAGAAAAACTATTAAAATCCACTTCTGCCAGATAAATTGTCAGCCAATGGCCTGCCTGAATAAAAAGATCTTTGTAAGGGAGATAGAGAGATGGAAGCAACCAAGCATCCCACGGGAGGAAGTCTACAACCTTGGAGAAACCACCAAGAAGGCTGTGACTTTACCAAACATGCTTATGCTGTTAGTGGAACCAAGAGAATGCCCTCACTTGAAAATCTTAAAACTTAGGCAGGTTGATTGACATAGGCAGATATGGTCTTTCAGACAGTCTGAGCCCAGGCCATATAGAGTTTTAAAGCTCATAACCAGCACTTTGCATGTGGCATAGAGAGAGACCAGTTTCCTGTCTGTCTCAACAAGGGAGTTATGTGTTTCCATGTAACCAGTCTTCAGTCAGTAACCTTGTTGCAGCAGTTTGGATCCACTGAAGTTGCTACAGTAGTTGTTAAGGTAGCATCATATTACAGTAATCCAACTGGTATATAATGAAGACAGCCAGCATGGTGTAGTAGTATGAAAACAGGACTAGAACTCTGGAAATCGGGGTTCAGTTCCCTACTCAGCCATGGAAACCCACTTAGTAACCTTGAGTGACTCACATCGTCTCAGCTCCAGAAAATCCTATGATAGGTTCGCATTCGGGTCACCACAAATTGGAAATTATTTGAAGGCACACAACAACAACAACAACAACAAATATAATAAAGGCATGTGTTACTGGGGCCAGATAAAACATCTCAAGGTGCATTAGTTTTAGCTGTGAAAATGTACTCTTGGCTAGGAAGCCATGACCCTGAGTTTGTAAGACCTGCAAAGGGCAGTTGATGACCAGAGTTCATGGAAGTCTCTTATCCATAGTGTCATTATGAGTTGATATTAACCTGACAGCAAATTAAAGCAGCTTCAACAGTGGTTCCCAAACCACTCCAGGTGCTTTGGACTTCAAGTCCTAGAAGCCCCAGCCAGCTTGGCCAACAATCAGGACTTCTGGGAGCTAAAGTGCAAAATAACTGGAGGACTAAAATTTGGGAACCACTCAACTACAATAACAAATATTGCACCAATACAAGCCTCAGAAATTACTGAATATTTTTTAGCTCACACAGATTTTTATAAATTTTCTTTTCCACTATTTTTATGTGATCAACATTTCATTAGTCTCCCACTGCTGAAAAAGTCATGATATGGTTTCTACAAGCCAGTGTGACGTAGGCTTTGAGCATTGGACTATGACACTGGGAGACCAGGCTTCAAATCTCAGTTTGAGTATAAACATGGGTATAAAAATGCTGTGGCAACAATTTACTGAGGAACACGCTATTTTTATGTTCCAAGGAGCTCGGGCTGGCTCGCATGGTTCATGCATGACACGTTTTGTTCTCGCAACAACCCTCCAAGACAGTTTATCCTAGAACAATGACTAGCCAAACTCCATCCAAACTCAAAGCCATTATTAAAAAAAATATTCCCTACCCTGTTTCCCCAAAAATAAGACATTCTCTGAAAATAAGACCTAGTAGAGGTTTTGCTGAATTGCTAAATTTAAGGCTCCCCTGAAAGTAAGACCTAGCAAAGTTTTTATATATAAATATATATACAATATACAATAAATGTTCATTCTTTTTTTGTTCAACAATAAATGTGAATTCTTCTTCATTGAAAAGTAAGACATCCCCTGAAAATAAGACCTAGAGCATCTTTGGGAGCAAAAATTAATATAAGACACTGTCTTATTTTCGGGGAAACGTGGTAGATCCCACCAGATTGGAGCACTATTGGCCAAAATCAAATATCTCCTTTTGGAGCATGGTATTGGAGGGTGAGGTGGCAGACTTTTGCTACCAGTTCTGAAAAACAGCTTCATCTATATACCGCTTCATACTGCCTAAGCAGTGTCTAAGTGGTTTACAACTGTAAGCTACTTGCCCCCAACAATCTGGGTACTCATTTTAGTGACCTTGGAAGGATGCAAGCCTGAGTCAAGCTTGAGCCCTTTTGCTGGTATTGATCTTGCAACCTTATGGTTTTGAGTGAGTGGCTGCAGTACAGGCATTTAATCACTGTTCCACCAGGGCTCCTACATCAAAATCAAGACTTAACACGTGCAAATGAACATCACCTAGGGTGAGGGGGTTTCCCCGCAGACAATGGATTGCTAATTAAATAAACACACATATCCTCCCACATATCTTTCCACCCTGAGTCCTTACCATTCAACAACAGACAAACACACAGATTAACATGTAAATCGCTTCCTCCCAACCAAGGGTCACACAGTATATATTCCACTCACTTCCATGCCACCAACCTCTGAAACTACCAGCCACAGATGCAGGTGAAATGTCAGGAAGAAATTATTCCAGAACACAGCCACACAGCCCAAAAATTCACAAAAAACTATGGTTTTGTTGCGGTTTTTGTCTGTTGTGTAAAATTGTGAATTTTAGATATATAGATATCTAAATTTCGCCTTCTTACAATTTATTGTGTGGTTGTTTTTATGTTTAATAAAAATAGTATTTTATAAAAGGTATGGTAGCTTTGTAGCTGAGACAGTAAATTGCTAATTCCACATGAGCATTTTGCTTTCTACTCTGTTACCATTGCTCAGAATTATGTTCTTCACCAAAAAAAACAAAAACAAAAAAAAAACAAAAAACACTTGCCTAAAAGAGTTTTGTCAGCTTTTGTAAAATGTTGAAATTGATGGAAGATGGCTACATGTGATACTTGAAAAATGTCATGAGTTCTCTTAGTGGAAGATCAGCAAGGAGTTTAGCAATTAAGCTTCTCAACTACCATATACATCTCTAAAAATATGTAATCACAGCTTCATCTACACCTTGACTCAATTACTCAGGAGTGGACCTTAAGTCTAAAGAGAAACAGAGATGCAGTTGATATGATTTTGCTAGCACTACTGGTGATAAAATCTCTCTTTGCACATAACTATCCTTTCTTAGTCTTAGTGAGGAAGGAGGAGGAGAAACTACACACCATCCTACACCTGTGAGCATCATCCCAAAGTTTCTAGAAAACCAATTCTGTAGGGTATGCATTCAGAATTTCCTTCTATATCAATCTTGGGAAGGAGAAGCACTGGCCCAAGTGAAAGGCCCATGTGGAGTTAAAAAAACCAATGTTAACATCCAGCAATGCAGACCTCAAAACCATCAGTGCTTGACCAAAGAGATGTGGAAACACTTTCTTTGTCTAATCCATTCCTGCTTCCCTCAACCCCCCCCCCCAACTTGTCATAAATCAAGTTCTGATTTGCATTCTCATCGGCTTAGTTTTTGTTGTGTTGGTGGTTGGAGACAGGCAGGTAAAAAAATAAAAAATATCATGATTATTATTGTATGCCTTCAAGTCATTTCTGATTTATGGCAACCCTATCATGGGGTTTTCTTGACAAGATTTGTTCAGAGGGGTTTTGTCTTTACCGTTATCTGAGGCTGAGAGAAACTGACTTGCCCAAGTTCAACCACTGGGTTTCCATGGCCAAATCGGGCTTTGAACCCTGATTTCCAGAGTCATAGTCCAATGCTGAAACTACTACGCCATGCCATAGTCTTTAACTATTTAGACAGCCAAACCTAAACATGTTGCACCCTAACTGATATAAATGGAAGGGATAAGAAAGTACTTAACTCTCTCACTGAACTCTACAGAACTGGAAATTGTTTAACTTTGAATAGCCACACCCTAAATTTCTTTTCCATTTACTCTGAATTTAGTCTCAGTTCCCAACAATAATACCTAGACAACAATACATTAAGCCAAATGTCATTGCCAGCTGAAAAATATTCTTTTGACTTCTTTCTGCAGTCTAAAAAGATTTTTTTAAGAACAATTTTAAAATTACATTTAATTGGTCTTGCAACACAATGGTCAACTAGAAAGAAGAAAAACTAAACTACTGAAACTCAAATTAGATGAGATGATTTGTGCATTTTAGCCAGTCCTGATATTTCATCTAAAGGCCCTATACAGTCTGTTTTTTAGGAAGGAAAACACATTCATTCTTTAGTTTTTGTAAACTCTTATTTCAGTTGCAATGCTTCGAAAGAATGCAACGAGAAAAATAGCCTTTATTAAAGATTCAGAACACATTCTTCATTGATACAGGTTGTTAAAAAGAGCTCAAAATCTAAATCCCTTTAAAAGATTCTGAAAATGTGTTAAAAAGCAGAAAGAATGTGTGCATAATAAAGCCACAAAAGGTGAGGCTTTTTTCGTACTGTAGGCAGCTATTCTATTTCTGTTAGAAATAAATGAATGAAGAATATATACTGTAATGACATGAAGTCTACTTATCAGGCTGCCATGCACAAAATAAACTATGCATTTTGTGTTGCTTAATGATGAAAACTGTCTCTTAAAAAAATTCCATCCCCTTAAGCTTCAATATATGCTTCTCTGATTCTATATTTTAGAAATATTACCGTCACACTTTTGTCATTAAAATTCTTGCAAGGTACTGGTATACATTAATTGTCTACAGCAGATCAGTCTGCTTAATGGTCTTGGTCAATAAACTTTTAATGGAGTTCTCCTTACCGTTTGCTGTAGGTCAGGTATGATAATCCGTATCACTAATGTGTTGTTCTGGGCATCCTCCATCCTGCTGCTTGGCTTTTCTGCTGTGGCCCGGATAGTATCATAAATAGTTTCTTCTTTGGAGCTGTCCGATTCAGATTCCACTGAATAATCCGAAAAACTCTGAGCCATCTCATCTTCACTTGATGTTGGACTCCGAGGCATGTTCAGCAACTCTTAAGGCATTTGGCTGAAAAACAAAGGACAAGGCAATTTACACCATTAAAAATGTGAATGTGGTTCAACCAAGAAAGAAGGAGGCAATAGCAATAGCAATAGCAAATACTGTACATTTCTATGCCGCCTATCGGTGAACTAACACTCCCTAAGCGGTTTACAATGTGTAAGCCAATTGTTCCCAACAAGCTGGGTTACTCAAGATGAGGGAAGGATGGCTGTTCTTTTTTTTTAAGTCACTTCTGCTCATGTGTGTTTCAGCCTGATTTGTTTAATTGGAAAATTATAAGAATAAGGTATAGTCAGTAAAACTAGATGTGGAGTCCACATTCTTTGCTTAAGAGCCGTTAGGGCTAGCAACTCAAAAGCAACAATCCCATTATTATAAATCCACATGAACAATTCAATGAGTAGTTCATTCGTGTCCCACTAGTGCAGAGAGAAGCAGATTTTCTCCAGGGGTTCTTTCACTTTCATTTTTAAGGTTTACACAGTTGACATACATGAACAGGTTTGCCTCAGTGTCTATGAAAACATTCAAAATTGACATGCGTTACATCCAAGGTGGAACTGCACTCACAATCCTGATTCCTCCCAGAAATGGTTATTGAATACAGATGTCCCTCCATATCCACCGATTCTTTATCCATTGATTCAACCATCCACAGTTTGAAAATATTACTAAAATATTTTGCCATTTTTTAGAAGGGACACCATTTTACTATGTGACTTTGTTTAATGGGACTTAAGCATCCACTGATTTTGGTATTCATGGGAGGTCCCCTGGAACCAAACCCCAGGGGATACCAAGGGACTACTGTACCTAAAGGGGGATTGTGTCTTGTTTCAGAATATCCCAACAGCAACTTTTCATCCTCCCCCTAAAATGTGAATTGTAACAATAAGGTAAAACCTTGTTAGAATATTAAGTGCAGACAAAATAAATACTGTAAAATTAAAATAATGGTAGTAGCTGTATGTCATATACTTTAGCAATATTGCAAAATGACCTTATGTAACAAAACAGTTTCGCATGTTCAAGAAATGATATGGTATATACAATGATGGCATGGTCTGTATCTTTTACACACTCATCACTGATACTCAGATATTGTTACTTGGAACAGGTTAAACCCACATGTAATAATAAATGTTAAATATTGCTTTGAAATACCATATTTGAGAAGAAGCCAATTTACAGTGACTTCCTTTTTTTAGGAGAACAATCCTTGAGGGAGTGTTTCATTGTCTTTTGCTTCACTGAGCTGTGGATAAATGCACCTCTCCAAAGCACCATAAGTCAATAAAAAGCTCAAATATCACACAGGGTTTCCTCCCCCAATGCCAGCTTCACAAATTAACATCTCTACAGGTCAGTTTGCACTGTTTAAAAAGATCAAGAAGGAAAAAAGAAAAGGAAAATGTGGGCCTTCATATCACAGTTTGTTTGTTTGTTTGTTTTTTTGTTTTAATATGTACTTCATGTCTTTTTTATTGTTTTTAAAATTAATGTTGTAAAAGTAGTATTTGAAGTCAATTGATGGTGTAATGCTTTTCAAATCTTTGTACAAGCATGGTATAGTGGTTTAAGTATTGAGCAATGATTCTGGAGACAATGGTTCAATTCCCAGCTCAGCCATGAAACTCACTAGGTGACCTTAGGAAAGTCACATACTCTCAGGCTCAGTGGAAGGCAATGGCAAACTTCCTCTGAACAAATCTTGCCAAGAAAATTCCATGATAGGCTTGTGTTAGGATTGCCATAAGTTGGAAATGACTTGAAGAACACAACAAGAACAAACTTCACACTGTTTTAGCTGTTCTGTTTTAAACTTACAACATAAACCACTTTGGGTCTTATTTGGAAGAAAGGTAGGATACAAATCATATTATATTATTATTACCAGTATTTTCCTGCCTTTTCCCAAAACTGAGATTCAGGGTGGCTTACAATGAGCTGGGCTGGCTCATAGAGGGAGATACAATCTGCCAAATAGCCTGAACCTCGGCCATATAGGGCTTTATAGGTCATAACCAGCACTCTGAATTGTGCCTGGAAACAAACCGGTAGCCAGTGAAGCTGTTTCAACAGGGGCATTGTGTGGTCTCTAACCTTTCCCTGTTAACAGCCTGGCCACAGCTCTTTGGACAAGCTGAAGTTTCCAAATACTCTTCAAAGACAGCCCCAAGTAAAGTGTCTTCAGGGGGAGTGTAACACCCTCTAACACCAGCTGTATCCCTATTTTCTGATCTGCCGGACTAGGACCACCTCTGACTTGTCTGGATTAAGTTTCAACTTGTTTCCCCTCATCCAGTCCATTACAGATCAATTGACCACCTACTCGTTTAGGACCAGGACAGGCTCCTTGAATTGATGTGGAAAGAAGTAGTACAGTTGAGTGTCATCTGCATATTGGTAGCACCACGCCCCAGAACTCTGGATGACCTCAGTTTTTTGCAGGGCTTTCAGGCTATGTGGCCATGTTCTAGAAGAGCTCCTTTCTGACGTTTTGCCAGCATCTGTGGCTGGCATCTTCTGAAGATGCCAACCACAGATGCTGGTGAAACGTCAGAAAGGAACTCTTCTAGAACATGGCCACATAGTCTGAAAGCCCTACAAAAAACTATGGATGCCGGCCATGAAAGCCTTCGACTCCACGCAGGATGACCTTTCTCAGTGGTTTCATATATATGTTAAATAGCATAGGGAACAACACAGAACCCACAGGTCGATGAGCAGGGTACCGAATAGAGGTCCCCTGGCTCCACTTTCTGGGTTTGCACCACTAAGAAGGTACGTAGCCACTGTAAAACAGTACTTTCAAGTCCCATCCCAGAGAGGTGACCCAGAAGGATGGTATTGAAAGTCACTGAAAGGTCCAGAAGAACTAACAGGGACACACTCCCCCTGTCCAGTTCCCTGCATAAGTAATCTAACAAGGTGACCAGGGCTGTCTCTGTTCCATAGACAGGCCTGAAACCAGACTGAAATGGATCTAGATCTAAATAAATAATTTCCTCAATAGCTCATGTGATATTTCAAAAAGTGTGCCTGTGTAGAGCTGGTAAAATCATATTTGCCCAGCATACCAAACACACCACACTGTGTTGTGCAATATTGCTCAGTTTTGATGCATAGATTTTTCTGGAAGGGATATATAGGATATATATTTATAGGAAACTACTAAACTAAACATAGTTACATTTCACATTTTCTATTTAAACAATCAGAATTTTTTAAAAATTAAATATAGTGTGTTGAAGCAGGGAGGGCCAACTTCTGATACACTTTTAGCACAGAATAAATTCACATTGTGCATACTTACAGTTGTGCAACTCACTTCAAGAGTGGTTTACTAGCTCCTCACTCACTGAGGCAAAAGTGGCACATTACCTACCGGTAAAGCAACAAGGGACTGTGTGTCTCTTTGAGGTATTATTGGTAATTGTTGACTTCTTCTGTTTCTTTGTACTAATTATTATAATAGTTTTCTTTGTCACTACACAGAAGTCATTGAACTCCTAATCCAAGATTCTGATCCTACATCTGTCACCCCTTTACATTTATTTCTTGCCTGTCCTTAACTGTTTGAGTAGGGCCATTAGTCTTTCAGGGATGTTTTTCTTTCTTTTTCGCTACAGATAGTTTATTTCTCTGATAATGAACTTGGTTTTGGTCCAGAGTTGTTGTTGTTCTTGTTGTTTTATTGTCTTATATTCCACTTTTCTCCCAATATAAGAACTCAAGGCAGTGGTTCCTCTGGTTTGTGGTCAGTTAGGCTTAGCTGTTCTTTACATGTTTCTTAAATTGTGCAGGGATAGCCTTCAGGTTGTATTTTGGCCCTGTGATTTATTTAGGGCCTGTACAGATGAGCCCCAAAGAGGCGAGTCTGTGCTGCCCCTTTTCACACTGGATTGGGGCCAGGGCAAACTTACCGGCAGCCCCACGGCCCCAATCCAACATTTTTCCAGGCCAAAGAGAAGCGGCAAAATGCCGCTTCTCTTTGGGCTGGAAAAGGAGTGCCCTGATGCCCTAAATGCCCACTGTACCCCAGTGTTGCTCGGTGCTCAAGAGGAGAAAGGGGCAGCCCCTTTCCCCTCTGCATTGTTGCTGTGGCTGTTTGGTTGCCATGCCAATGATGCGCGCACCCAAAAGGAGCTCCACTCTGGAGATCTTTTCCATGCCACAGCCAAACCGCCCTAAGTGGCCTGGGGCAGCATAGAGACATCACAGGTGCGCTGCGCCATTTGGACATGGTACATGCATGACATCATCATGGCAGCATACCATACTTGCCTCATATGTAGTGTTCAGATTGTGTGTTTTTTTAATTATTCTCAAAAAATAGCTTCTCAAACAGCTCATGTTCTCCTTCTGTGTAATGAAACCCAATAATTAATTTACAATGTGAAGTCTAAGGCTTTCACTGCTGGTGTCCATAGTTTTCTGTGAGCTATCCAGGCTATGAGGGGGTATCGTAAAGTTTTAATTATCACATTTAAAAAATTTTGACAGAAAGTTTCTCTTGATTTGTAGTTGTTAACTTATCTCTATGTAGTCACTATCCAGATTTACACATTTTCCACAGCGTTTCTTGACCCTCCAAATACCATTATTGTAGAAGCCTGCAGATTGCCCTTGATGAGGATTTTACACTTTTAGTTGCTTCTGGCACAGCCAGTCACAAAAATAAAGGACGCAATGAGCTGATTTTCTCAGCAACGTGCACTTAGGGACCAATGATGACACTGACAAAAATTCATCAATATATGCCATAATAACTTCCGGGTGATAATTATTACTTTACGACACCCCTTGTAAGGCGCAATCTGCAGACTTCTACAATATCAGGTATTCGGAGGGTCAAGAAATGCTGGAAAAAATGTATAAATCTAGATAGTGACTACATGTTACTACTTGTTGTTGTTAACAACAACAACTCAAAACAAACATCTGTCAATTTTATAAAAATGTGATCATTAAAACTTTACGATACCCCCTCGTATGTGGCCGTGTTCAGGAAGAACTTATTCCTGATATTTCGCCTGCATCTGTGACTGGCATCTTCAGAGGATGGTGGCATGGAAGTATGTGGAGTATATATACTGTGTGACCCTTGGTTGGGGGGAAATGATTTACATGTTAATCTCGGTGTTAGTCTGTTGTTGAATGGCAAGGCCTCAGAGTGGGAGGATACATTTCCCCACAGACAATGGATTGCCGACACATTATATCCATCCACCTGAGGCCTTGCCATTAAACAACAGACTAACACAGAGATTAACATATAAATCACTTCCTCCCAACCAAGGGTCACGCATGTATATATACCACACATACTTCCATGCCAACACCCTCTGAAGATGCTAGCCATAGATGCAGACAAAACATCAGTAATAAATTCTTCCAGAACACAGTCACATAGCTCAGAAAAACCTACAGAAAAATTAATTTACAGGTTTTTTTAGAAAATCTTAGAAAATTGTGCACATCTTTCCTTGGCGCTCACACACCATTCTGGACAAACAGCAATGAAATCCAGCCATAAAAAGATACCAAAATGATAAAATCCCCAAACAGAAAGTATATAATATAACAGTCATTAACAAAATCTAATGAATATATGTCAGGAGAAGGACACCTCTTGTCGTCACAGAAAGTAAATAATCTTCTTATAACAATAGCTTTGAGATATTTTTAAATGTATACTATAATATAGATAAAATATTAAACATAACTCTATAATCCCAAACTAACTTAACATTATGGCTGTTATCTCCTTTTTTTTTTCATCACTGAAGAGTCATAAACACCATCTCAGTCATCTGTAAGGGATTAATAGTTGCTTCCATATTTTCATCCTTAAAAAACTGTAATGGGGAAAATCACTAATCAAACCCTATCCAAAAAGACCCTGTCATATTTCTATGTTTATGTCTTCTTCCTGAGTGCTCATCCTCTTCTGTTATTTAGGATGCTCTATATATATAGCATAAACAGGAAACAGATGCCCTGTGCTTAACTTTCTGCTTGGCACTGTCCCCACTCCCATCAAGGAGGATGTTCAGAGCAAAGGCAATAACAGGTTTCCCCCATTTTCTCTTCCACATGTAGGTTATCCATATGGAGAAGAAATGAATACATCTGGAATATTAAGGTGAATTGATTCAATCAAGCAGCTATTTCTATGAAATGATCAGGGCAGTTCATGACAAGGGCTCTTGGAGGCCTCTCACTTGTAGAGCTGCCATTAGTCCAAGACAATTGAAAACAAATACCAACAAAGAGTAGGCTGTAGTTCAGACTGTTGATGGAAAGAGGATTTTAATGTACTCTCCACCTATTCAGAAGAAAGCTCCCTCAATGGCCAGTACGTATGCAGTGCATCTCACCAATGCTCATTATTTGTACGTACAGGACTTCTCAAAATAAGCATGATTGATTGACTGATTGATTTAAAATATTTGTTTCTTATCCTATATTGTAAGATCTCTTGGGCAGCTAACAATAAAATCTGTTTAAAGAGTGTACATTTTAAAACAATACAAATAATTTAAATAATCTAAAAAAAAAGTTTTTAAGAGCAACTTTTAAGTTTTAAAAACAACTTTTAAATGTTAAAACCGTTTAAAGCCATGCCTATGCACAGATTCAGGTTCCAAAGGCTTCAATAATAATCTGTGTTTTAAACTTAACACTGGAATGAAAATACCATGTCTGTCAACCAAGCTGTCAACAGAAGAGCATTCCACAACTGGTGTGTCACACCAAAGAAGGTCCATGCATATTTGAATGACACCTATCAAAAATGTTGTTCCAATTTGGTCTGAAGTGGTATTTACACCTGAGCAGTACAGTGGGCCCTTCCCTTATGTAGGGGATCCATTCCGGACCCCCCCCCCCCCCCGCATGAGGGTAAATCTGCATCTTGTCTGACTGCTATCTCTCAGTGGATGCGGCATCGGCGCTTGAAGCTCAACATGTCTAAAACAGAGCTTCTCATCTTCCCACCTAAGCCCACCCTTCAATACTTCTTTCCCATTTCTGTTGACGACACTTCTATTCAACCAGTTCATCAAGCCCACAGTCTTGGTTTCATTTTTTTATATTCTTCTCTGTTGTTTATTCCCCAGATCCAGGCCACTGCCAAGGCCCGTAGATTTTCTCTTTACAACATTGCTAAAATCCATCCATTCCTCTCAGCCTCTACTGCCAAGACTCTGATCCATGCCCTGGTGGTCTCACGACTAGATTATTGCAATCTTCTTCCTCTCTCTCACCTCCATCCTTTAATCTCTGTCCAGAATTCAGCTGCATGTATTATCACATCCACTCGCCACTTTGAACATTTTTCTCCTCGGTATGAAGCGGTATGTAAATGAAGCTGCTTGTTTTGTTTGTTTCATTGGCTCCCCTTCCTCTTCCATATCCAGTACAAGCTTTTGTTGTTGACTTTCAAAGCCCTCCAAGGACTGGCCCCTCCATATTTATCTGAACTTCTTTCTCCTTACATTCCTACTAGTACCCTCCATTCTGGTCTCCTGTCCCAGCCTAGGATTGCCACTGCTCTGTCCTGGATTTGTCCCTTCTTATTTGCTGCCCCTCACTCCTGAAATCTTCTTTCCCCACATGTGCACCTCATCACTTCTGTCACCAGTTTTAAAACTGAATCAAAGACTATATGGTTTAGGGAAGCGTTCCCAGATGCATGCCCTTGTCCACCCCAGAATGCCTCATTTTAATTATGTATTCAGAAGCCGAGCCCTCCCTCCAGAGAAGAACTACTGGACCTGATCCCCTTCCCCACCACCTTTCCCTTCTTTTGTGTTGTGTCTTTTTAGATTGTAAGCCTGAGGGCAGGGAACCGTCTAATTAACAAGGTTTTATGTACAGCATTGTGTAAATTTACAGAACTATATAAATAAAGGTGAATAATAATAATAATAATATGCTCACACCCCATTGCAAACAATGGGATGTGTGCTCACAGCTTGGGACAGTGTGTGTGCCATTTTCTTAATTTTCTTAACTGTCCATTTTCCAAACATAGACAGCCAGTGTTCTGTGGCCACTAAGTATGTTCAATCCTCACTGGACTCCGAGAGGGAATGTCTTTTATATTTTTAACCCTTTGGTGTACCTCACCTGTCATCTGCCCTGTTTTGTCTGTGTTCCTGTTGGCACTGACCCTCTGAGTTCACTATTTATGATTTATCCAGCAACATTGTAGTATTGGCTTTTGAATTAACTCCAGCAGTGCACACAAATGAATGTCACAATGTGTAATAAAAATTTGTATTTTCTGCCAGCAGGGAAAGAATTTGTTATTCAAGCACATCTTTGGCAACAACCTTGCTTGTTGGAGAAACAGCATGGGTGCTACATTTTTCTTTCTAAACAATTTTTTAAAATATTTGTTATACCTTTATTTCTTTTATTTCTTTATACTGTTTTATTGTAGGCTGCCCTTCTTCCCTTCTGTGGTGAAAACTGGATACAAACTGAATGACTAGATTAATTTAAGAATTGTGAAACATAAATAGGATACAAAAATATAAATATGTTTGTCAATTCCTTTGATTCAGTGAGTCAAATGTAACTGGGACTATCAAATACATTTAAGCTAATATGATATATATTTAATGAATACTGTAGTCAAAATTAATGACATGCAGGCTTGACAATCAGGAAGAAGCTTTTAGTAAGTTTGCATTCTACCTAAATACCATAGGGTCAGAACAGACTGACTTCCCAGTGGCTTGGGGGCTTGCAATTTAAACACTCCCCCCCCCCCCCCAAGATGTCCTGAAGTCACCCAGCTGCCCATACGTAGGCAGTTTCATGACACTCCGGAGGTGTGGCATTTACCTGCTGCATGTTGCTGGAGTGTCATGAAGCTACCATGAGGTCACAGTGGGATGGGAGAAGCCATCTTTTTGATGGCCAAAAAAGGAATGGATCTTTGCCACTCCCTTTTTGGCCAGCTTCAAGGCGAATTGGAGCCACAATGTGTGTTGCCATGGCCCTAACCTGCCTTTAGAAGCGGCAGCTTCAAGCCACCCCTTCCGCCTGTCTGTTTTGCCCCATAGGAATGTATTGATTTCAGTTAACATAGTCATGCATTTAAAAAAAAAATACTTTATTGGCATTAAATATTGGTTTGTATAAAAGAAGAAGCTTTCCAACCCCCAAATAGGGAACGCTTGGCAACCCTAACAAATATACAGTTGGTCCTTTCCAACTGTGGGCTTGTCATCTGCAGATTGAAGCATCCACAGATGGCCCCACCCTGTTCTCCCCTATCATGGCATGTGCACATGTCTATGCTAGTGTGGTCACACACCTGTCACACCACCACTGGAAAGGATGGGACTTGAAGTCCTGCATTATTTGCTATCTGTGCAGGGAGGTCCAGAACAGAACCCCCCCAGATTCGAAGAGCCAACTGTATGTGATAAACATGAGATGGGGCAACCCAGCACCAGAACTGCTCAGGAGATAGTATGAGTATCAACGTATTGACTACTGCACTTAAGTAGCCATACACATTTTCACCATACTATTGGCCAAAAATATCATAGATTATATCTTAGCAATTACTAAGAAATTTCAAGGAAGAAATAGAGGCAGGCTTGCTGCTGAACATAAAGAAAACAAAAATAATAAGCATGGGTGGGGGAGAGGCTACATAAATTCAACCTAAGCAATGAAGAAATTGAAATAAAGATTTCCTGTACCTTGGAACAAACAATGATCAGAACAGAGGTTGCAGAGGAAGACTAGGGATGCAAAGGGCAGCTATGAAAGAACTAGTGTAAATATATACAACTAAGTACTAAAGTTAGAATTGTCCAAGCCATTATATTCCCTATTACCATGATTTAAGACCTGGACAGTGAAGAAAGCCAACAAAAAGAAAATAAACTCATCTGAGATCTGGTGCTTGAGAAAAGTATCGCAGACAGCCAAAAAGACAACAAATGTAAGCATGAACTCTCCCTGGAAGCCAAGATGACAAAACTAAGACTAGAAATATAACTTACTAAATATATCTAGAAATATAACTAAACACTGATATCATTCAATATATAATTGGTCCATCTGTATCCCCAAATTCTGCATCCATGGATTCAATAAACCATCATTCAAAAATATTCACACACAAAAATTCCAAAAGGCAAACCTTAACTTTGCCGTTTTATATACGTGATGTCATTTTACTATGCCTTTGTATATAATGGGACTTGAGCATCCACAGATTTTGGTGTCCATGGTGGGAAGGAGGTGTCCAAGAGCCCACTATAGCACAAAGTCAGTATCCCTATCGCCTCTGGTAGGATGTTATTACAGTAGTCTAAAACTAACCATCTTGGTGCCACTAACCTCCTGTTAACTGTCAGTTTGCCATTTGGAAGTTGCAAACATGGACACACACATATATACACTTTTCAACATTCTTCAGGTGACCTCTTTTTCCATTTAGCACAGCCATGAATAGAGAAAGATAATTTCAGTTTTATGAATCATGTCCAGTAGACCATATCTATTCCTATGATTTACTGATTTCCATTTCCTAACTTTCCGCTAGAAGGAGTAAAGGACACATTGAATGAGAGAAACACCTCTTCAAAGTCAATACAAAGTTGAAGAAATAAAATTCAGAACTGACATTTATAATGCAAGTTCATTTTCACAAGAAAACAAAAAGAATACTTCCATTAAGAGATTATCATAAAACACTGCTAGTGTCCCCTATGTTTTCTTTTACACTAAATAAACAACATTCATTTTGATCACAAGGTAGTACTTTAAATGAGCCAATTACAAAATATAGGCAAAAACACTAAGGTCTCAATCCTAGGAGAGCTTAGAAGTAATTAATTACAAACAACACATTATTTGTTATGAATTCCTTTTTGTAGTGCCTAAGGCAAAATGGGCAACTTGTATGCCCTCCAACTCCCAACATCCCTTACTATCAGTCATGGTTGCTAGGGATGATGGAAGTTGTAGTCCATTTGTAATTTGTAAACTCTAAACAAAAGCATAATGATGATTATAACATAACGTGAATTTGTCTCTTGATCCTGATTGATGAAGAGGTGATGCTCTGAATAAGTAAGTCAACAAGTAAACAAACAGAATAAGGAATAGCTTTTTTATCTTACCTCTTTTCCTATTTCAGTGTCACTATTTGTTTTGTAATCACAAGCCACTTAAATGCGCCTACTTTAATTATTTTTCAATAACTTATATGTCATAACCAGCACTTTGAACTGTGTCCAGAAACAAAGCAGTAGCCAGGTGAACTATTATAAGAAGGCAGTCATATAAGAAGGCAACTGTCTCCATTTAGTAATCTAACTGTGGCTCTTTAACTGCCTGAAAATTCAGAACACTCTAAAAAGATAGCTCCAGATAGACCAAGTTCATAGAATCATAGAATCATAGAGTTGGAAGAGACCACAAGAGCCATCCAGTCCAACCCCCTGCCATGCAGGAACTCCCAGTCAAAGCATCCCCAACAGATGGCCATCCAGCCTCTGCTTAAAGACCTCCAAGGACGGAGACTCCACTACACTCCGAGGGAGTGTGTTCCACTGTCAAACAGCCCTTACTATCAGGAAGTTCCTCACTCTCAAACCATGGTGACCCTGATGATGAGACTTCCGTGACCCTCTGTCCTCCATTGCTCTGCCCAGCTCCTGCAAACTCATACTTATGATCTCTTTAGTAGAGTCCATTCATTTAGCATGCAGCCATCCTTTCTTTCTACTTCCCACCACCTTTCCTAGCATTATTGTTTTTTCCAATGATCCATGCCTTCTCATAATGTGCCCACGCTATGAGGACGCACGGGCATTGGAGTACCCAAACAGCGCTCCACGGAAGGGGCATCATCATGGCATGAGAGCGCCTTTATGGCGCCCTTTCCAGGAAGCTGCTTTCAGCAGTTTCTTTTTGCTCCTGAGAAGGAGCAGATCGTTGCTGCAGCAACGATCCGGGATGGAAAGGGGCAGCATCTCACCCTGCCTGTCTGTCAAGCCCCTCTATTATACATTCTTCAATTACTGATTGAAAATTTGGTTTCCCATGATCTGGGAAACCCTGTTTAGAAGAACAATAGACCAGTGAGAATTATGTGCAATTCCCTCCTGATATTGTGCAGAGGTTAGTCTCCAAACAAAAGGGGGGAAAGTTGCAGAAAAATACATTGCCTTTGCAGAAAATTGGTTTCCTGCACAGAAAACACTGTTTTGCACCAAAAAATCCCTCATCTTTTTCCACACAATAAGTTGTCCAAAACACTTTGAGATATTGTAACAATAATGATAAATCTAATGAATGATAAATCTAATGAATTCCATTTCTTTAAATCTTCCTTTATTTTCTTTCAGGTTCTGATTTTTTTTTTTTTGTGGTAATTTCTATTCCCAAATATTTCATCCAATTTACTATTTTGATTTCTGTCTTTTCCCTTAGATGTTCTTCTTCTTTCCTCGTCATATTCTTTGTTATTATTCCACTTTTATTTTTATTCACTTTGAATCCTGCTAGCTCCCCAAATTCCTCTAAGGTTCCCAGTAATATTTCGATGCTATCTGTAAGGTCTTCTAAAAATATTATCAGGTCATCTGCAAAGGCTCAGAGCTTAAATGTTGATTTCTTCATCTTCACTCCTTTTATTCCATAGTTGTTTCTTATTTTCCTTAAAAGTATCTCCGTAACCTTAATGAATAGAAATGGAGACAGTGGACAACCTTGGCATGTTCCTTTTTTAATTATACATTCCTTTGTTCTCTCTCTGTTTACCAATATCTGATCTGATTGTTTGCTATAGATGTTTTTAATCCAATGAATAAATCTTTCACCTATTCTGCTTTCTTCCAATATATTTTCCATAAAAGTCCAGTTGATATTGTCGAATGCCTTTTCAAGATCTAAGAAGGCCATTCCCAACTTCCTTTCATTATGGCGTTTGTAGAATTCTAATATATTTAGCACTATTCTGATATTGTTCTTGATATATCTTCCTGGTAAAAATCCAGATTGGTCCTCGTGTATCCAAGCTTGTAGTGTTTTTTAAAATCTGTTTGCCAAGATGGATGCGAAGATCTTGTAATTGTTGTTTAATAGAGATATTGGTCTATGATTATTAATCTCCTCTGGATCTCTTCCCTCCTTAGGTATTAAAGTAATAAAGTCTTTCCTGCAGGTTTCTGGTAATCTGACTTTATCTATTTTTTGGATCATTTTATACACAGGTGTCGATAATTCTTCTTTGAATACCTTATAAAATTTTGCTGTCAATCCATCAGGTTCCAGTGCTTTATTTTCATTTTAATTGTTTATAGCTCTTTTGATTTCATCAATTGTTACTGGTGTGTTTAATTCTTCTTCTCTTCATGTAATGAGATAGCAAGACAAAACATCTTTGTTAGTAACAGCCTAATAGAATACACCTAATAACCGCCGAACCCTAATACCTGTAACATTTTAGTTGTCTAAAATCTGTTATGGGGATTGGTCCCGCTTGAGGTTAAAACAAGCAAGATTGCGTGGAAAGGTGTGGAATGACCATATGCATACTGCAGCTTTCTTGGACCTCTGAAGGAAATATTATTTGTTGTTGTTCTCATTCTTGTATGCCTTCATGTCATTTCCAACCTATGTTGAACCTATCACAGGGTTTTCTTGATAATGTCTAGATGTTATTTAGCACTGCCTTCCTTTGAGGCTGAGAGAATGTGCCTTGCTCGAGTTCACCCAGTGGGTTTTCATGGCTGAGTGGGAATTTGAACCCTGCTCTCCTGAGCTATAGTTCAACACTCAGAATACTACACCATGCTGACTCAATTCTACAGGGCCAAATATAGTCCTGTTCACTGGTGGCTTCAAGTAAGTGGTGCAATGATCATCTGGCATTTTCATTACAGAGTTTAAAGGAACTATCCAAGTTATTGTTAAAGGATATCAACCAACACCTTGGGTATCCACCAGCCACCATTGGCCAGGGCCTCAAGTAAAGAGGACATTAAAGATTTTGACTTCTACTCTTTAGCTAACAGAAAACAATGATGGCATTCATATGTCACACCAAGCCAAATTATATCTTAGCCATGATTTGCTGTTTTGGATATAAATAGTCTTGGAAGGCAACCAAACAGCCCATGGTTTGTTTTCTGCATTTCTATTTGTTTCTTTCCCATTTCTTCTTTCTATCACAATATTACAGTAAACAGTTCAAGAATGAAGCTAGGGGAAAACACATTTCCAGATATGAAGATAACAGCATGCTATGGTTTAAACAAGTCAGAATTTGTAATACCAATAGAAATAGCAATAGCAAGTACATTTCGATTGTGCCTATCAGTGCACTTAAACACTCTCTAATCAGTTTACAATGTGTAAGCTAATTGCCCCCAACAAGCTGGGTACTCATTTTAGCGACCTCCGAAAGATGCCAGGCTGAATCAATCCTGGAGCTCCTGGCCAGGATTGAACTCACACCCTAGTGGTTTGTGAGTGAGTGGCTGCAGCACCTGCATTTACCCACTGCAGCAGGGCTCCCTAAGCCAGAAATAAACCTAAGTGTGGGTTCTAAACATGGTTTGCAACCGGCTAACAAACCATGGTTTGTTCAGAAGAACATGTTTGGACACAACAACAAGCTAGAATTCACCAAACACCTAGCATAATGCCAAAACCCAACCAATGTTTTGGTCAGTTGAGAAATTAATATGAAATGTATATGACTAACAAAAGCACATATATTCAATTAATTTACCCGTAACAGATGTTTATGAACAAAATTACTTTCTGGATCACTCCACTAATGATAATACTGCAGTCCAGATGGCTCCATTTTGTTCCTCTGCACCTCTGTGAGCAATGATTTATATCATATCGCCAATGTTCATTAATTATAATGTTTGCTATAAGGCAGTAAGAAGATTTTCTCTGTTGTTTTCTCTCAAAATAATAATTAATATTTTGCAATGATGTTCTACATCTGGTTTCTATGCTCTAGATAATTTAAAAGGTGCCAGATTCTCCCCTAATGTACTATCCTTACTTAGATACAGTCAGCAGCAAAGCTATAAGAGGTGATTTCATTTACAGCAGAATTCATACCCTGCAAAAGGGCTTATTTTCAGATAAACAGCATCAGTTACAGCCTCAATTATTTATTTATATATGTATTTATTTGGGGTATTTTTAGGGAATGGCAGATTGCATTTAATATATAAAAGTAATAAACTTATGAGGGGGTATCCAAAAGAGGTCATAGAGATATTTACATGAAACTTTTTTGTGCATAATCAGTGTCATTGCCATGCATACTTGTACAAATATCAAATCTCTGTCTAAAGTAGTTTTCTTTCCACAGGCTGTAGAAGACATCAGCCTGCATAATGAACAAAATTGAAGCCCAAAGTTACGGAACTAAGACTGTTACGGAACTGTGTGGAGGATTATTCATGAAGAACTGCACATGAATAAGGTGCCTGCACGCTGGGTACCTCACTTGTTGACACGTCTTCAAAAGCAAACTCGCCATGACTTTTCCCAGAAGAATTTGACTCTTTTGGAGTGGAATGAAGATGATTTTTTTGCTCATCTCGTCACTATGGATGAGTGCTGGGTATACGTACCTCTATGATCCGGAGACCAAAGACATGAGCAAGGAGTGGAAACATCCATCCTCCCCCCCCCCCCCCCAGAAGGCGAAGGTCCAGAAATCTGCCAGGAAGGTGATGCTGTCCGTTTTTGGGGATAGCCGCGGGGTAATCTTAACCGATTACCTTCCGAAGGGTGAGATCCTCAACAGGGATTACTACTGCAACCTTCTGGAGAAACTGTGTAATACATTGAAAAAAAAAGTCATGGCATGATCAGCAAAGGGATCCGTCTTCAGGCCAAGAATGCACCCGTCCATATGGCCCAAGCATCCATAGTTGCCGCCCACCAGTTGGGCTATGAATTTTTGCAGCATCCACCTTATTCGCCTGATTTTGCGCCAAGCAACTTCTTCCTCTTTCCCAATATGAAGAAACCACTTCATGGTCGGCGACTTGATGACAGAGAGAATATCATTTTCGAAGTGAAAAAGTAGTTTTCAAGCAAAGCAGACGACTTCTGCAAAGAGGGCTTGAAACAGGTGAAGGAATGTGTGACTCTGCATGGAGTCACAAAAATGTGTGACTCTGCATGGAGACTATGTGGAGAAGAACTAACTTTGACCACTGTAAGTGACTATTGTATGTTTTTTATTTCATGATGATAATTAAAACTTTTGGATATCCCCTCATAGCATTACTGCCTTTTCTAAAAAGAGATATCATCTCATGACACGCCCAAAGTACAAAACAAAAACACAAAGTGAATCAAATCTCACTGAGACTGCAATCCTACATATATTTACCTGCAAATAAGGTCCACTGAACTCAATGATGTAGAATTGCACCAGAGGTTTAAAAAAAACAAGAAGCCTTCTGTAAATGAGAATTAAGAATGCATAAATGCATAACATATAGGGATATTCTGAAGGGGGGATCAGGAAAATGGAGGGTTAAAGAGATAACAACAATTAGAAGAAGATAGATTTAAGTTACAAGAGTTACAATAATATCAACTGAGGGAAGGTGAAATATCAGAATTTGAGAAAGTAGTACTCATGAATGATAATCATTTATTAGTAAAATTTACAAAATGTTTTTAAGATTTAACATGGAAGGGGCGCAAATTAAAAATAGCATGATCAGCTGGGTGAGAAACACTTACTTTAAATATAAAATACTTATATATAATATTTATTTTAATACTTATTTTAAAATGTGGTAAAATATCTGGAATAAGAGGAAGATTAACAAATCCAAGGACACACAGGGGCCCAGTGCTAAAGGATGTAGCTTACTCCCTCTTCTTCCCTAGTAATTTCCTGAATCTCCCAATTCTTTTTATATGTATCATTAATGCTTTATATGTCACTTGATTAACTGAGTATTAATATATGGGATTGAGCTGTTAGTCTCACAGAACGTGCAGGGTTAAAAATGGGTTTCTCACATGAAGGTTTTCATGGTACAGTCAGCCTTTTATATCCACAGATTCTGCATCCATGGATACAACCATCCACAGCTTGCAAATATTCTTCCTCCCAAAATGTCCAAAAAGCTAACCTTGATTTTGCCATTTTATACAAGGAACACCATTTTACTATGCCATCATATTTAATGAAACTTGAGCATCCACAACTTTTGGTATTCGGGGGTGGGGGGTGTCCAGGAACCAATTCTCAGTGGATATTAAGAATCCACTGCACTGTCTTTTGTATGCTGCATTGTTATATACAATACCATCTCTTGAATTCACACATGTAAACAAGAGGGTGCATTTTCAAAACATTCCAGGGCCACAGCCACCTTAACCTGACCTCATGGCAACTTAAGATTTTCCAGGAGTTTTCATCACATGGTTATTGCAATAGTCATTTCATGCTGTTGGGGGGGGGGGAGCATTCATAAATTTATTATTCTCTCTGCTCTTTATAACCCTGACTAGTACATGTTTAGTACACAAGATCCATTATGCTAAGATCTGATTATTGCAATATGTTTCCAGTGTGTTCCCAAAAGTACTGCTGTCATTTAGACTGAAGAAGTATGGGGTCTGTTGATGTCATAATGTAAAGAAGGTGTACAGAGAAAAACAGGCTACATAAACAGATTAGGAGAAAAAACAGAATTTATGAACAAATCTCATACAGAAAGCAAAAAAAAAAAAAAGTAAAGAGATCAGTGATAGGAAAGGGTTCATCAATTCACACACTGTGGGGAGTCGAAGGTTTTCATGGCCGGCATCCATAGTTTTTTGTGGGGTTTTCAGGCTATATAGCCATGTTCGAGAAGAGTTCCTTTCTGACGTTTCACTAGCATCTGTGGCTTGCATCTTCAGAGAATTGTGATTGGTATCTTGTTAATGACATAACATACATGTACAGTTGGCCCTCCTTATACACTGATTTTTATCCACGGATTTGAGTATACACGGTTTGAAAATATTACCAAAAAGTATAAATTCCAAATAGCAAACCTTGATTTTCCATTTTATATAAGGGACACCATTTTGCTCTGCCATTATATTTAATGGGACTTGAGCATCCACAGATTTTGTTATCCACGGGGGGTTCTGGAACCAAACCCCAGCCAATAAGGTCCCACTGTAACTTGGGTTTACGTGCATGCATGCTTTGTTTTGGATGCTGTGCAAGCAGTTATACACCAATGCCTTGAACAGCATCCCAAACTTCTTTGTGTCCTTGGCAGTTGCAAAGCCCCAGAAAAGACATCTTCCTTCACCTGCTTGGCTCCAGTTGCAGTCAGGATCAGCCACTTTGTAGTCATCCGAGTCATCTCCTTCCTCCTTCACCTCAACCAGTAAAAGGACATATTAGCAACCCCCCTCTGCTGAGGACAGAGGAGGAAAGGTAAAGAGCTGCACAGAAAGGACTTTATGCTCCACTCACAGCAATGCAGGAGCTTGGCTTCTAAATGAAAATCATGTTCACTCTGAGTAATAAAATGTGAGCTAGACAGTACAACTGTTAGTTGGATTTGTAATTGGTTTACTAGTCAAACCCAAAGGGTGCTCAACAAACCCAAAGGGTGCTTCATCCTGGAGAGAAGTTACCACTGGGGTGCCACAGGGTTCTGTCCTGGGCCCAGTGCTATTCAACATCTTTAACTTAGATTAAAAATAGAGTGCATGCTTATGAAATTTGCAGATGATGACACCAAATTAGGAGGAGTAGCTAATACCCCAGAGGTGAGGATCAAAATTCAAAATGATCTGAATAAACTGGAAAGCTGAACCAAAGCTAACAAAATGAATTTCAATAGGGAGAAATTTAAGGTAATGCATGTAGGCAGAAAAAATGAAATGCATGGATATAGGATGGGGGGCACTTGGTTTAACAAAAGTACATGTTATACAGATCTAGGAGTCCTAGTAGACCAAGAGTTGAACATGAGGCAACAGTGTGATGTGGCAGCTGAAAAGGCAATGTAATTCAGGCTGCATCAATAGACGTATAGTGTCTAGATAAGTGGTCCCCAAACTGTGCTCTTTAAAGAATTTTGGACTTCAGCTCCCAGAAACTGAGACTGTTAGTGGTAGTAGCAGCAGTAGTAGTATGTTTATGTTTGTTTATGTTTATTTATAGCCCACGTTTCTCCCAGTACAGGGATTCAAAATGGCTATTGGCCAACATGGCCAAGGCTTCTGGAAGCTGAAGTCAAAATCTCTTAAAGGACACAGTTTGGGGACCAGTGGTCTAGATCAAGGGAAGTAATAGTGCCACTCTATTCTGCTTTGGTCAGGCCTCACCTGGAATACTGTGTCCAGTTCTAGGCACCACAGTTCAAAGGGGATGTTGAAAAGCTGGAGGAGGGCAACCAAAATGGTGAAGGGTCTGGAAACTATGCCTTATGACTTACGGAGCTGGGTATGTTTAGCCTGGAGAAGAGATGGATCAGAGATGATATGATAGCCCTGTTTATTTGAAAGGATGTCATTTGAAGGATGGAGCAATCATGTTTTCTGCTGCTCCAGGGAACAGGACATGGAACAATGGATGCAAGCTATTGGAAAAGAGATTCCATCTCAACATTAGGAAGAATTTCTTGTTAGTAAGATGTGTTCGACAGTGAAACACACTTCCTCAGAGTGGTGGAGTCTCCTTCTTTAAGGAGAGGATTGATGGTGCTTTGATTGTGTATTCCTGCATGGTAGGGTGTTGGACTGGATGGTCCTTGAGGTCTCTTCCAACTCTATGATTCCATGATTCTATGATTCCATCATTCTCTCAGCAGTTTTTGCCCTCCCAGACTTCTGTCATCCTGGATTGGATCTCATGCAAAAGTAAACTCGCAAAGCTTTATGCTTCCTCAGCATCATCAAAGAGAATGTAAACAGTGACGCTTGATCAAAGCATTCACACTTTATACAGCTGACAGTATTTTCAGAACATCTGAGACTGTTACAATAGCAATTCTGCTACTGGCACTATTTGGTGGTAAAACTCAACAGAACAATCCTTATTGCAGTGCAGACAGTCAAATAAATGGCACTTGGTGCTTTTGGCAAATAGCTATATGTGTGCACACACACACACACATACATATACACATGCCCTTATTTAATTCTGTTACAAAATATGAATCCTTAAACTGACAAGAGAAATGCCTGAAGTTTATAGTAATGTGTCCTTCCATGCAGAAATAGCAGATGTCTGTGTGCCCACAGCCATATGTGGCCATGTTTCCTCAAGTTAGTGAAATAAAATTCCCACAGAAACAAACAAACAAGAATGCATCTATGTGCTGCCGTTCATGAGCCTTTCAGTCTGTGAAACAGGGCAACTGGAAGCAAAATGTGACTTGAATGTCAATATCCTACTGATATGAAAAAGAAAAGGAATATGTTGCATTCAGTAATCCAAAAATACTATCAATTGTCCAGAGGTGCCAAAGTGGAAAAAAGCATGTCAGTTAAAAATTAAATAGCCGCTATGTCAAAACCATTAGCTAAAGCCATTTAACTTTAGCACAAAGGGTGGGAACAGGCATAATGCTGCCAGTTCCTTGGTTCAGCATATGAGAGTTGACTACAGGATGGCACAAATCTTCTCTCTTCAGAGGAAAGCACCTTCCTTTGCCAGTCATCAGCATCAATTAAGTGTTACACTGGCACTGACTTTAATGGCCAGAGCTAAACAGAGTTCACCACAGACCACATTTTGAAACTATTTCACATCTATGGCTACCACAAAATCCAGAACAGCATTAGCCAAGGTTAAATACCATAGCTGCTTAACCAACTGAAGTGCTTTGTTATTCACTTCTATGGCAGAAAGTTATGGACAGACCAGGAACTAGCAACCACAGTGATGGGCCGGTTTTGCTTCCATCACAACAGTATTCCCAATAGCAATACCATAGAAATTAATCACTGTCATGGTCCACTACAAAAGTTAAAAAAAGGTGTACTTTTGGGGAGACAGGAAAACTCCCTACAACCATGATTCCATATGGCAGGTACAAATCTGACTCAATTTCTATGGGGTGAAACAGATGGGCAGGAAAATGTGACTTGAAGTTGTCTTTTCTTAAGCCACAATGAAACCCCACCAACCGCACCGCTGGCTCCCAAGACAGCTGGAGTGCTCATGTCATGACCACATGATATGACTTAAAGCCAGGAAGAAGTGGGAAAAAGCTGCTTCTTTTTGAAATGGCTTTTCTCTGCATAAGGCACCTAGAAGGCACTTTCCTGCTAGCTTCAAGGAAGGAAATACCAAGCCTTCAAGCCAGCCTGAAAGCACCTCTTTTTGCCTGTCTGTTTAGCCCCTATGTTACTAAATAAAGTAGTTGGGTGGATGCAGCTTATAGAGAAAAGGTGTCATGAGACTTTGAAGTTTAACATGATCAGCAAATGAAAACACAAACTACAGGCAGTACTAATTGAGATTCATCAAAGAGTGTTAATGCAATCAGATAAAGAGTCTCATTAGCATAATAACAAAATAATTAATCCTTTCCAAAGATATTAAATATATTATCCTGTTAATTTTTTTGTCATTTATCAGTGCTACACGATTTGCTTCATATATTACACCAACCCCTCCCTGCCTGATGTCCTTCATGTGTGTCATACTACAACTTTTCTAATAGGAGTTGCACTACAAACCCCATAAATTCTTATAGTGGGACTTATGGTCCAAAACAACTGGAAAGCACCACTTTAATGAAACCTGTTTCATTTAGAAGTTGGAAAATAAGTCTTCTTCTTTCCCTTAATATACCCACTGTAGAATGTTAATTAGGATTCATAGGTTTCACCGATAATGACCTTTGTTACTTTTGGTTTCACAGAACACACTGCTTACCACCCTTAAACATCATGCATTTCTTTGCCTTTGGAGCACATGGATTATTTTAATATTTATTTATTTATTTATTTATTTGCCTTTGGAACACATGCTGGAGCTTGATAAGATTAACACGTAATCAAATATTATGTTATCTGCTGGAGTTTGCTTCCAGGACCACCCAGAATAGTGAAATCCATGGATGTTCAAGTCCCACTATATACAATGTCATAGTAGAATGGTGTCCCTAATATACAATTGTAAAATCAAGGTTTTCTTTCTAGATTTTTAAAAATATTTTTTTCAAGCTGGGGATGTTTAAATCCATGAATGTAGAATCCATGAATACAGAAGGCTGACTGTATTCCATAAGATGTTTTTTTGATGGACTGTTATTTCATCTACAGATGAATTCACTCTCATGAAAAATAAAACATCCTGCACATTCAAAAAAACAAACAAACAAACAAGCAAACAGCAGGTTGGGTAGAAAGCCAAGTTAGAACTTTCTCCTTGTTATATTGTATTTATCTATTTGGACATTAAAATGTTTCATTCCATCAATCTACAGTTTGCAGTGACACTCCCCTGCAAAAGTTATATCACATTAGCTTGGGTCTGAGAATATCTCTCCTTCCTAGTAGATTTGCACTGTAACATTCCACAAATACATTTACATAGGAACCAATAGGAATTCCTGATCTGAAATAACAAACTACAATTCCTTCGAAGCAAGCAGTTTATTCCCTTTGTCTTTAATTTATTATTATTGTCTTTAATTTAAAGAGCACAATCTTCATGGAAGATTGTCTTTGTGTATTTAATAGTGCACAAAAGGGCCTTACTCACACAAACAATGTCCAGGAAACCAAGGAAAACCACAAATTAGTTTCCATGAGATGGGTGTACCATGACAACAGGAATTCTTATTTGTGACCTCCAAGGGCTGAGATTCAACCACCTTCACATGTTACAAGGATAAATTATATGAATCAGGGAATGGGAAGCAGTGGCCCCTTAGACATAGCTGAACTCTAATTTTATCAGCTTCAGCCAAAATTACCAGTGGGCAGACATGATGGGAGTTGTAGTCTAATATTTCAATGGCCACAGGTTCCCTAGTCCCACATAATGTCATTCTAATGTGAGAAATTACAGGAGCAAGTTAGCTTGAACAGCTAAAAAGGCCAATGTGATTCTAGGCTGCATCTATATTTACAATGTCAACAGAAGTAATAGTGCCATTCTATTCTGCTTTGGTCAGGCCTCACCTAGAAAATTGCATCCAGTTCTGGGCACCACAATTCAAAAAGGATGTTGAGAAGCTGGAGTGTGTCCAGACAAGGGCAACCAAAATGGTGAAGGGTCTGGAAACCATGCCCTATGAGGAGAGGCTTAGAGAGCTGTGTATGTTTAGCTGGGAGAAGAGAAGGTTAAGAGGTGATATGACAGCCTTGTTTAAATATTTGGAGGGATGTCATATTGAGTATAGAGCAAGCTTGTTTTCTGCAGCTCCAGAGAACAGGAGCCAGAACAATGGATGCAAGCTGCAGGAAAAGAGATTCCACCTAAACATTAGGAGGAACTTCCTGACAGTAAGGGCTGTTTGACAGTGGAACAACACTCCCTCGAAGGGTGGTGGAGTCTCCTTCTTTGGAGGTCTTTAACCAGACGCTGGATAGCCATCTGTTGGGGGTGCTTTGATTATGAGTTCCTGCTTGGCATGGAGTTGGACTGGATGGTCCTTGCAGTCTCTTATAACTCTATGACTCTGTGATTCAAAACAATTATTTAAAATTACAGAAAAACGCAAGGTTGTCAGAAACATCAAAAGCTCTGGTCTTTGTTTAAAACTCATTTACAGTTAGTTAATAGCCTGGGAGTGAATATTAATGTGATAAGGGGGCAGGGAAGGTACAGCGGTAACAGAGTGAACACATGTTACAAAAGAAGTAGGGATTGATGTTTAATATCTATCCCTTCTTCAGTTCACTCTGTTTTCCAAGATAGGTTGGAGAGCATACCAACTGTTCCACAATCTCTTAATCTGCTCCTTTGCAATGTCAGGTCGGCCAAAGGTAAGATCCACATCATCCATGATCTCCTCGTGGATGAACAGGCCGACCTGGCATGCCTCACTGAGACCTGGCTGGGAGACCTCTGCGCTGCCATGTGGGCACAGGCTCTCCCAGCTGGTTACACAGTCAGTGAGTAGATAAGGGAAAGGGGGGGGCATGGCTATAGTCCATAAGATCAACCTAACTTTGATCACGAAACCTGTCCGGAAAACAGTCCACATCGAGTGTGTGTACCTTAGCCTGAAGACCAGGGACAATTTGGGGATTCTGTTGGTTTACCGGCCACCACATTGCTTAACAGACTCCCTGACTGAGCTGACTCAGCTGGTCTCTGAGTTGCTGTTGGAGTCTCCCAGACTTTTGGTCTTGGGTGACTTCAACATCCCTCTAGAGACCAGCCTTTCCGACTTATCTGGAGTAGCTCGGGAGTTCATGGAATCCATAACAAGCATGAACCTATCTCAATTGGTTAACGGGCCTACCCATTGTGCGGGTCATA
The DNA here is from genome assembly GCA_034509955.1 of Urosaurus nigricauda. Taxonomy (NCBI): domain Eukaryota; kingdom Metazoa; phylum Chordata; class Lepidosauria; order Squamata; family Phrynosomatidae; genus Urosaurus; species Urosaurus nigricauda. The sequence continues at coordinate 84,498,903 of JAOEGL010000001.1, read as the reverse complement.
CACTCGATGGGATTTTTAGTACGGAACAGGAATATCTGTGGGCGGAGGTAACCAAAACCTCCACATTGTCATGGACGGATCATTTCCTGATCAAGATGGATCTTAAAGCCGTGCCTTGCCCCCTCGAGGGTGGCAGACCTATTAGAATGGTCCACCCTCAAAGGCTAATGGAACTGACTGGTTTCCAGAACGCCCTAGAGGGTTTAATGGTTGGCAATGCCGGGGATTCCGTTGAAACCTTGGTGATTATTTGAAACACCGATCTTCCCATAGGCAGCACCTTCGCGCCTATCGGGAGGCTTTGCATGCAGCGCGGAGGTCCTTCTACTCTGCACGCATTGCATCTGCAGAGTTCCATTCAGCAGAGCTGTTTAAGGTGGTGGGGAGCTGACGCAGGTTCCCTCTGTGCCAAATACCCTGCTCGACCCCACATCGGCCTGCTGTGACGTATTTGACACTCACTTTGCAGACAAAATCTCTCGGATAAGAGCCGACTTAGACGCCAATGTTTCAGCAGCATCTGTAAACGAGGCACCTAGCAACTCCGTTGTTGTCACCTTACTGGATGAGTTTCAATCTGTAAGTACTGATGATGTGGACAAGCTCCTTGGAAGTGTGAGGAAGATGACCTGCTCTCTCGGTCCATGTCCACCATGTCCAGGGAGGGGACACATTGAAGACATGTAGTCACTGTGTCCCTCAGGGAAGGTATAATTCCATCCTGTCTGAAGGAGGCAGCTGTTAAGCCTCTCCTGAAGAAACCTTCCCTTGATCCCCTGGACAGGAACAACTATAGACCAGTTTCCTTGCTGCCATTTTTAAGCAAGGTGATCGAGAGAGCAGTCGCCTCCCAACTCCAAGCTGTCTTGGATGAAATTTATTTTCTTGATCCATTTCAAACTGGCTTCCGGGCAGGATATGGAGTCAAGACTGCCATGGTTGCTCTGACAGATGACCTCCACTTGAGCATTGACAGGGGTAGTGTGACCCTGTTAGTGCTCTTGTATCTCTCAGCAGCCTTTGATACTATAGATCATGCCATCCTTTTGGAACGGCTGCAGGAGATGGGCATCAGAGGCACTGCTTTGCAGTGGTTCCAGTCCTTTCTCTCCGGCAGATCCCAAAGGGTGAGGCTTGGGGACAATTGCTCTTCTAAAATTGAGCTTAATTGTGGCATCCCTCAGGGCGCCATCCTGTCCCCGATGCTATTTAACATTTATATGAAGCCGCTGGGTGAGATCATTCGGATGCATGGAGCGCAGTGTCATCAGTACTCTGATGACACTCAGATATACTTCTCCACGACCAGATCATCTGCTCAGACCTCAGATGGTGTCTCTTCTCTCAATGACTGCCTGGCAGCGGTAATGGATTGGATGAGAGAAAACAGATTGAGGCTTAATCCAGACAAAACAGAGGTACTGACAGTCACCGGCCCGAAACCAGGTTTGGGAATACAACTCCTGGTCCTAGACGGAGTCACACTCTCCTCAAAGGAATCTGTTCGCAGTCTGGGGGTACTTCTAGACTCATCGCTTCACATGACTAGTCAGGTGAATGCGACGGTCAGAAGTGCCTGCTATCAGCTTCGGCTGATACGCCAGCTGCGCCCTTTCCTGGAGATGAGGGACCTGGAAACTGTGGTACATGCTTTGGTCACCTCACATTTAGATTACTGCAATGTGCTCTACATGGGACTGCCCTTGTGCTTAACCTGGAAACTTCAACTGGTTCAAAATATGGCAGCCAAATTAGTCACTGGGGCATCTAAGAGAGAGCACATAACACCTATACTCAAATCTCTCCACTGGCTGCCGATCAGTTTCCGTGCACAGTACAAGGTGCTGGTTTTGACCTTTAAAGCCCTACATGGCTCAGGTCCATCCTATCTAAGGGACCGCCTCTTCCTTTACGAGCCCCCTCGCACACTTCGATCCTCTGGGAGGAACCTGCTAAAGCTTAAGAAAACTAGGATGGCCCAGACCTCCCAGAGGGCTTTTTCTGCTGTTGCTCCCAGGCTGTGGAATGGCCTGCCGGATGAGATGCACCTTATTACAACTTTGGACGATTTCAAGAGATCCATCAATCTCTTCCGGCAGGCCTTCCCAGACAATGAATAAATTTATGACCGCTATTGTCCATCCAGCCTTACCCATAGAGACATTAGTCATTTGAGGCCACCTATTCATTTTTAACGAGGGTCACATTAATGTTTTATGGTTTTATTCTACTGTTTTTTAATCTTATCTCATTTTTTATTCAATTTTATGGGGCAGGAGGAGGGATTGGGTTGCTATATTTTAATTGTATTTGTATTTTATATGTTGTACCCTGCCCCGACTGCTCACCCAGAGGGGCGGGATATAAATACTTTATTTATTTATTTATTTATTTATTAGTTATGCAGTGTTTTAGACCTCTGCTGACCAATCAAAGATGAGGGCTTGACACTCCAACTCTAATATGCAGCTATGGTATAAAAGTGCCTTGTTCAATTCTGCTCATTAATTTTGTACAGATAAATGTCAAGTTCAATAGTACATATGGTGATATCAAAAATTAGGCTATATTCAAAATAAAATAAAATAAATGGTTAAAACAAAGAAGACGACAAACCAAAACCAAATTTATCCCAAGTTAAATCTTCCTGAGATCCACTCTTCAAATATTTAGTGAAAGCCTTTCTTTCTACAGTAAACATTTAGCAGATGACTAGGAGATGCCAACCTTTCTGGGTCATCCACCAACAAAATGAAAACAAACATGATTTTTCAATAAAATCTACTGGTAATTTCTGTAGAACAGAAAAAAAGACCAGCTCCAAAAGAAAGTTTGACTGCTACAAAGAGAGAAGCCAACAGCTCTATTTATACCTCTTCTATCATCTTCTGTGGGAGTTTCTGCATGGAAGACGCAATATTTATATTAGGGCCAAGCTGAGATTTTTTTATTTATTTTTTTGCGGGGGGGGGGGGGGAACAATTCTCATAACTCCCAGCCATGAAGGCCATTAGCCAAACTAGCTGGAGAGCTACAGTTCAAAAAATTATCAATTCTGCATTAGAGTCCTCTAGACAGAGGTCCAGAGCAGACGGGCAAGAAAAAGCAGTTTGATCACCCCACTGACCGCATGGCTGAATATACCTGGCCCATCTACACAGTGTGGCATGAAGCTGTGTCACTGGGTTGTTTTGTTGTTGTTGTTGTTGCCTCCCCGCCACCATACATGTACAATCACACAAACATGCCACCTGCAACCTCCAAGTACCTCCCACGTCTGCCCAGATGCCATCCCATTGCATGGCTGCCCCTTTAATTGGCCACAGTCACATGTGTGATACAGGGCATTGGCACATCGGTATGCAAGTGGTACACTACACAGCACAATCATGGAGGTCCCCCTTGCTTGCTCTCTTTATCCCTTTCCCCCTGTTGGACTGTGCAATTTGTGCATGTCATAGTTACATCTATTGGAGTTGTTGCACTTTCATTTACAGTATTTGCTTTGCCTTGCACTCGCAGTAGGACGTTTATATGCAAGCATTAATATGCACATTTTCCAACTTAAGTCGGACTATCCCAGCTTCTTTTGCTCTGGCTGACTTTTAGCCCTGACCACAGCTTTGGTCCAGTTTCCAGCTGCTTTCAAGGCATGCATCATCTAAACACCCCACTTTCAAAGCAGCTGGAAACTGCTTTTTTTTTTCCATCTGTTTCACCCCAGAGAGTGGAAGCAACCAACTTATTCTACAGGTATCAAGTAAAGTAAAATTCTAAGCTTTGAAAAGAAATTCAGACAGAGGAGGCCACCTGCACAGCCCTTTGGAGTGAGTTCCAGAAAGAAAAGAGTCTCACATCACTCATAAAGATGAGCCAACCATCAGGGTTTCCAGTGCTGATCTTAGAAAAGGGATAGGTTTATACAGGAACAAGCAATCCTTCTACTAATGTTATCCCAAACACTTTTGGGCTTTAAAAGGCAGAGATCAGCATTTGCAGTTGAGCCCAAAAATATAACAGCAACCCATGCAATTAATACAGATTCACTGTAATACGTTCACACCATCTGACCACAAAACACATGAGCAGCTGAATTCTGTACCAGCTGAAGTAATATAATAATATAATTATAATTATAATTTATTTTATTAGTTTTCCAGAAATCTTCAAAGGTTGTAGAATACATTGTAGGATACTGGTGAAAGGCACATATTTGTGTCTGGAGACAGTGTCATGTTCAGAAAAACACTCAGGGTGTATCCACACTACAGAATTAAAACATTCTGACACCACTTTAACTACTGTGAATCTATTCCTACAAAATCCTGGGATTTCTGGTTTGGTGAGGTATTCAGCCTGATCTATCAAAAAGTAATGGCAGTTAAAGTGGTATCAAACTGCTTTTACTCTGCAATGTGAATAAATTCTCAAACTGAACAGTTGGTACTTCAAGAGGAATGGAACACCATCCAGAATTGTTTGGGCCCCTCTGCTGACATCAGCATGTTTCCTTATCTCATATAGACTAAACATCACCTTGTCTACCCATATCCATCATGGAACTGGCCAAGTACTTCAGGAGGATCCCAAAGCCAGTGAGGAGCAGGAGCCTATGCCCAGAGCTAGAATCCTAAATGTGTTTTTCTCATTGACTTTTTTTTCTTCATCACATACTCTGAAACTGCCATGTGTATTCTTCCTTTGTTGCCTGGAAGGGGTAGATGGTTATCCCTTTTCCCCACATCCCATAGGCTCTGTATATAGATGCTAGATGGTGGAATTCTCAAACTGAGGAAGGAATCTTGATGGGTCTGCCTCCACTTTTCAGTCAGGTATCAGGAAGATGAGCAGCACGTCTTTAAGAATGCATAGATGCTATGGATGCTGTTGCAAAATACATGAAATACTGTCAGTGGGGATCAATAATGACTGGGGGGGGAAGAATCATGGAAGGTTCAGGGAAGACTGCTGAGATAACCATCTTTTGAGATGCTTTATAGTTGTTTTTATTTGCCTTCAAATCAACTCTTAATTTGTGACAAATTTTCTTGGCAAGTTTCTTCAGAAGAGGCTTGCCGCTGCCTTCCTCTAAGGCTGAGAGTATGGCTTCCACAAAGTCACCTAGTAGGTTTCCATAACTGAGTGGGAATCTGAAATTTGTTCCCATAAGTCTGAGTAAACACCCAGTCAGAAAAGCTCTTTGGTCAGTGCAAGAGAGAAAATACTGATCAATGCTATGGTCCTTTCTAGTTTGGTTTTGGAAGGGGATGAAACATGAATCTGACTAAATAATAATAATAATAATAATAATAATAAATATTTATTTATATCCCGTCCCTCTGGGTAAGCAATCGGGGAGGGGTACAACATTTAAAAGCAATTACAGTGGTCCCCCGGCTTACGAATCCTCCCGGGTACGAAAACCCCGGGGTACGAAACCGGCGGGACCGCTAAAGTATCTCCCGGGATCCGAAAGATCCGGGATATGAAAAAAAAACCGTGCGGCCCCTTTAAATCGGCCGCGCGGTCCGTTGCGAATAGCGGTCCCCCGGGAAACGAAAGCTTCTGGGTTACAAAAGGTAATCCGGAACGGATTACCTTTGTAACCTGGGGGACGACTGTACAATTTAAATATAACAATTCAATTTCCCCTCCCACCTCTTAAAAATAAATTAAACTACGATAAGATTTAAAAATACTAAAACAGAGCCATTACAATTAAAACATTAAAACAATAGAAAGCTCTAATTAAAAATGATGGGCGGCCTCGACAATATCTCAGTGGAAGAGGCACAAGGGACAGTAGTTGGCAGAAAGGTTAATCATTGTCTGGGAAGGCCTGCTGGAAGAGATGCGTCTTGGTGGCCTTCTTGAAGCCGTCCAGGGTTGTAATAAGGCACATGTCATCCAGCAGGCCATTCCATAGCCTGGGAGTGACAACAGAAAAGGCCCTCTGGGAGGTCTGTGCCAACCTAGTTTCCTTAGGTTGTAATAGGTTTCTCCCAGAGGACCGGAGTGTACGAGGGAGCTCATATGGGAAGAGGCAGTCCCTAAGATAGGATGGACCCAAGCCATGGAGGGCATTAAAGGTCAAAACCAGCACCTTGTACTGTGCCCGGAAACTGATCGGCAGCCAGTGGAGAGACTTAAGCACTGGTGTTATATGCTCTCTCCCAGATGCCCCAGTGATTAGTCTGGTTGCCATATTTTGAACCAGTTGAAGTTTCCGGGTTAAGCACAAGGACAGCTCCATGTAGAGCGCATTGCAGTAATCTAAACGTGAGGTGACCAAAGCATTTTAGTCTACAAAAGCTCATGCTGCCAACTTTTTTCTTTAGTAAGTCTCAAAGGTGTTACACAATCTCTCTATGGCTCTGTTCAGGCAGGCTTTTAATGTGTAATTATGGGATGGGTTTTATATAGGATGGGTATTGTGATTTTATTGTGGTTTTAAAGTGTGTAATTTTATATTGTTTTAACTGATATGTTAACTGTTTTATTGCAATATGTTTTTAGAATTTTTATTTGTGAGCTGTCTTGGATCCCTTCGGGGAGAAAGGTGGGATAGAAATTAAATAAATAATAAAAAGCATCATTCTCTCTGTAGAAAAATAAGAACAGGAGTAGAATGTGGAACAGACCATTAACTTCTGATATCAAATATCAGAATAAACCTAAAGAAATTTTTTTGATCAATCTTACTGCTAAAACAGTATCCAAATATATCCTTGAAGAATTTAGATATCATGTGAAGATCAGATTTGTTCTACTAACCCTACCTGACAATGAACCAAAAGAACCCTAAAAGGAGGAATTCTATCAGGAAAGACTGAAAAAAGCCACCTTTGAAGACAAAAAGGAAGAAAAGGCACTCTTCAAACACTTAAGAATAGATGGCAAGCAAAGTAGAAAGTTTCAAATCCTCAATGCAAGTTTTTAGTGACTCTTTCATGGAGACAAAAAGAATTACAGTAGTCCCTTCCCTTACGCGGGGTATCCGTTCTGGACCCCACCCCCCTTGCATAAGGGAAATTCCGCATATGCTCGACCCCCATTAGAATGAATGGGGCTCATGCATGTGGTGGTGCGTGGCAGCGGAGAGCATGCGCGCCATTATCCCTTCTGGGACGAGCAGAGACTTCTTCAGGGGCAGCTTTCAGTGTATGCAGGCGCACTGTATTATAATAACTGATGAAAAGAAATAGAAGATCACAATAAAAAAAGAAAAACAAGATACAGTTGGCCCTCGTTATACACAGATTTTTTTTATACACAGATTTGAGCATACACGGCTTGAAAATATTACCAATAAGTATAAATTCCAAATAGCAAACCTTGATTTTTCATTTTATATATGGGACACCATTTTGTTGTGCCATTAGATTTAATGGGACTTGAGCATCCACAAATTTTGTTATCCACAGATGGTCCTGGAACCCCAGCGTATAACAAGGGCCACTGTACTTCTTCCGTAATACTTGAGAAATTAAAGGGAAATTTAAACCAAGATCAGGGATTGAATGATCAACAGGGGTAAACATGATACCATCAGCATAAAATAAAAAGACATGGGAAGCTATACAAAAGACATGAAAGGATAATAGATTCCTTCAAAGTAACCCTTTTTATAAAGAACTGACAATCTTAGGAAGTGAAGTAAAAACTACTCTGAAAGTATTTAGGAGAGATAAAGCAACAGGAATAACAGAGTTCTTTCAAGCTATAGAGACAATCCACTCAACATACATACATATGTGCATACATACATATACCTGTCACATACAGAAAACAAAATAATGACCCATAGATGCTTAAAATATATTCCAGACCCAAAAGAAGCAGATACCACAAACTTAGTAACAATCAGATCATTGTAGTAATCACTCATGCAAGCTCATGATTTTACAAAAGTGATGTCTACCATATACAGAGTGAGAAATGCTGGATGTCCAAGCTGGATAAAGAAAAGGAAGGGGGGAAACAGACATCCCTGAAGGGGTGTATTGACCCTTTGAAAGATGGATTGGAGCTGCAGCAAACACATGCCGAAGCCAGCTGAAAAAAGAGTGGCAAAGATCCACTTCTTTTTCAGCCAGCAAAAAGCCAGCTTTTCCTGCCCTGCCGTGGCTTGAAGCCTGCGGCAAGCTGCTCCAGTGGTGTGTGGCGTATAAATGTGCACCACCAGAGCATCTTGAAGCTGTCCACATCTGGGAAGCTGTCTGGCTTCTGAGCAGCTTCTGAGTAGCTTCAGGGCATCATCAGTGTGCAGCATGTAAACTCTGATGACACCCTAAAGGTGTCCTTTAAGGGCTGTCTGTTCTAGCCCGAAGAGACAGTAAACACTGGACAACTGCAAATATGTGAATTAATGCAGCACACCAATGAAGTGGGTTGGAGAGCCTGTATTTGCTAAATTACAGCAAATTGTTTGACTCTGTAGATCATGTAAAACTATAGATCACTCTAAAAGAAATGTGAGTGCCACAACATTTGATTGTCTTGATGTGTAACCTATACTGTTGTCAAGAAGTCAATGTCAGGACAGAACACAGATAAAGTGGATGGATTTCAGTTGGCAAGATGTTCAGACAAAGCTGCATTTTATCATCTTTTCTATTTAATGTATACACAGAACATATCATGTAGAAACTGGAATTAGACCCAGGGGAAAGAAAGTGTGAAAACTAAGTGAAGAAACATGAATTAATTAAATATGCAGATGATACTATATAGCAATGACCTGGAACAGCTATTGGTGAAAGTTAAGGGAAAAAATACAAAGGCAACTGAATATTTTAAAAAGTCAAAAGCAAAAAGCCACAGAATTCCATAATTCAGACTTGGATGATGAAAAAACATCAAAATAAAGATGTTCTATAATGTATTAGATTGACTGGAACATATCAATATTTAGCATGCTAAATTCTATTGAACCTGCGCACCTCTTTACTTTACTGTTCTCCTAGTTTCTCCTAGGATGGGGATAAAGCTATATTAGACTGAATAGCAGCATTTTTACAGTTGTAAGTCACATCAAGTGTAAGTGACACAAGTGTTTGCTTTCAAATAGGCAGACACAGATAGCCACCCTTGTCAACTTCCTAACAGTTTCTAATTACATTTTTTTTAAAAAAAAAAAAAAAGTGGGGTTTATTGTTATTCTTACTTATGTCTTTTGTCCTTCAATGTACCCTGGTCATTTCCCCAGAAAACTCTTTCCTTTGTCCCCACATGACAATGAATCATCTTACATCCCTGTTGGGAAGGCTACAGATCATATCACAGCAACTCCTGCCTCCACTATCTCACTGGTTGTTGTGATGTAGGGACATGTTATGGAACCAATGAAACCAATCAGTAGGCATCTGGAAACACATATCCCTACTAATTGGTTTGATTGGTTCTATAACACATTTGGGCATTGGTTATTGGTAAAATCCTTGATTGATGGCATCAGCAAAGGTTCTATGAATCGTGCAGGTGTATCTGCCATTTTTTACTTCTTTTCTGGATTCTGGATTTTTTGATTGTATATTTCCTCTATGATTGTATATTTCTGGGCTGAACCTACATTGTAGTGGTAGAATTGCACTAAGTGAACCCTGTCTTTTATCAGGGCATAATGCTGTGAATATAAGACTGGTATGTCAGTACAGCTCTAAGGGTCTACTTGGTTATTAAAATGAACAATTTGTTTGCCATCCAACTCATGTATTCTAAAGTACTTCAGTTTACTCATGTCATCCAAGTAGAAGATCAGGTGAAGTAAGTTAAGTTAACACTCAAAGGTAGGTCAGTATTTATTGTTTTCTATTAAACAATAATTTATCTTTAAAAAGTAATTAAGGTCAATATCCCAAGTGCAACAGCAAGCAGCTTTCAAAAATTAAAAGCACAATGCACTTCCAGCAATAATGGCCTTGCAAGTTGTTTTTGGATGGATGAATTAATTCAAGCGTTCTAGGTTATATTTCCCCAAAGAGGACTTCAGTAAATTGTGATATTAAAAAAAAAAAAACAGATTTAAGTCTCTGCTCCACTTCTTCTAATCAGTGTGTTACATAACTGATAGTGCTTTTCTATTCAAAGTATAATATTCATTTAACCTCAACTATTAAAATACTGAAAGGGGGGAAAAACAGAACTGCTTTTACTTCCTGCAGAAAACCATTAATTTCATATAACAGAAATTGCATTATATCAACCAACTAATGTAGTAAACTAAAACCCATGGTTGCTGCAGGGCACAAGTGGAGGCCAGAAATACTAACAAGACTTTTTGTTTTTGTTTAGTTTAATAAAGCTGTCATGTCTTTCCCTATGGGCATTTTGAAGACCCTCTGCAGTAGTTAGTCCTTGCAGGAATACTTTGTGCAGCCTTATTCTGTGAAGAGAAAGTTGGGTGGCTAGCTAGTTAGTGCTGCGTAATGAACAGCTGTCATGCTGCATGGTCCATGTTCATCTGTGCACATGTGGGCTGGGAGGGGTGGGGACAAATTGAGCCTGAAAGGCAAACCAAACACAGGTGTTTGTATTTTGGCCATATCATGAGACAATGACACATTATAAAATACAATAATTCCTGGTAAAGTGGAAGCAATAGGAAAAGAGGAGGGCCTAATTACAGGTAGACAGAATCAGTGAAGGAAGCAACATCCCTGAGTTTTCAGGGCTATTGATGACAGGGTATCTTGACAGTCTCTATGAGACTGTATCGGGTGATGAGAATTAGGGACTGGCAAAAGGTTTGGAGCAGGGTGACATTAAGCATTTTCCGGGAAGGCCTGCCGGAAGAGATGCATCTTCAATGCTTTCTTAAAGCTATCGGTGGATGGAGTGAGGCGCAACTCATCTGGCAGGTCATTCCAAAGTTTGGGGGCGACCGCTGAGAAGGCCCTCTGGGAGGTCTGTGTCAGCCTAGTCTTCACGGGCTGTAAGAGACTCCTTCCAGAGGATTGAAGCGTGCGGGGGGGGGGGGGTACGTACAGGGAGAGGCGGTCCCTTAGATGTGATGGACCCGAGCCATGTAGGCCTTTATAGGTTAAGACCAACACCTTGTACTGTGCCTGGAAACTGATCGGCAGCCAGTGGAGAGATTTTAGCACAGGTGTCATGTGCTCTCTCCTAGATGTACCTGTAATAAGTCTGGCTGCCATATTCTGAACCAGCTGTAGTTTCTGAGTTAAGCACAGGGGTAGCCCCATGTAGAGTGCATTACAGAAGTCCAATCGTGAGATTACCAATGCATGTATCACAGTTTCAAGATCCCTCATCTCCAGGAAAGGGTGCAGCTGGCAGATCAGCCAAAGCTGGTAACAGGCACTTCTGACCGTCGCATTCACCTGACTAGTCATGTGAAGCGATGAGTCTGGGAGGACCCCCAGACTGCGAACACAGTCCTTAGAGGAGAGTGTGACTCCATCAAGAACTGGAGATTGTATTCCCAAACCCGCTTTCGGGCCTGTGACTGTGAGTACCTCTGTTTTGCTTGGATTGAGATTCAATTTGTTTTCCCTCATCCAATCCATTACCGCTGCAAGGCAGGAGCTGAGAGAAGAGACGCCATCTGAGGTCTGAGCAGACGATCTTGTCATGGAGAGATATATCTGAGTGTCATCAGCGTATTGAAGACACCGAGCTCCATGTCTCCGAATGATCTCGCCAAGCAGCTTCATATAGATGTTAAACAGCATCGGGGACAGGATGGCGCCCTGTGGGATGCCACAATTAAGCTCGATCTTAGAAGAGCAAATGTCCCTGAGCCTCACCCTTTGGGATCTACCAGAGAGAAAGGACTGGAACCACTGCAAAGCAGTGCCTCTGATGCCCATCTCCTGCAGCCGTTCCCCAATTCTCTCAGCCGATCCAACAGGATGGCATGATCCACAGTGTCAAAAGCCGCGGAGATCCAAGAGCACGAGCAGGGTCACACTACCCCTGTCGACGCTCAAGTGGAGGTTGTCCATCAGAGCAACCATGGCAGTCTCAACTCCATACCCTGCCCTGAAGCCGGTTTGAAATGGATCGAGATAATCGGCTTCTTCCAAGACTGCTTGGAGTTGGAAGGCAACAGCTATCTCGATAACCTTGCTAAGAAAAGATAGCATGGACACTGGTCTATAGTTGTTCCTGTCTAGGGGATCAAGGGAGGGTTTCTTCAGGAGGGGCTTTACAGCTGCCTCCTTTAGACACGATGGAACAATACCCTCCCTGAGGGACGCATTGATCACCTCCCGAAGGAAAATTCTCAATGCATCCCCTCCCTGGACAACCAGCCAAGATGGAGCCAGATTGAGGGAGCAAGTCGTCTTCCTAGTACTGCCAAGGAGCTTGTCCACGTCATCAGTACTCACCAATTGAAACTCATCCAATAAACTAGCATCAACGGAGTGACTGGACACCTCACTTGCGGGCTCTGAACAAATATTGACGTCCAAGTCGGCTCTAATCCGAGAGACTTTGTCTGCAAAGTGAATGTTAAACGCCTCACAGCAGGCTGTCGCAGGCTCTAGCAGGGGGTTTGACCTGTAAATAAGTTGACCTAGGATTTTGGGGTCAATTTTTGGGCTCAAATTTTTAGACTTGTAGACAATTACACTCATCCCTCCTGATTTGCAGACTTAGGAGTCCGCAGTCTTGGTCCTTCACAGATATGAAACGGGGAGGGATAAAATGGCACATGTGCCTATGGCAGGTGGCCATTATAACCAAGAGCAACTTGAATATTTGCATTTTCCAGATTTGCAGGGGTGGGGGATTCGGGAGGGACACCTATATACACGGTAGTTCTAAATGTTTTATTATAATGTAAAATGCCATGTACATGGATGGCATTATATAAATAAATAAATAAATAAATAAATTATTGAAAGTAATAAAGGATGCATTATATTATGTGGAGAGTGTCTAGCACTTTGTGTCCTCAAAAAGCCTCCTCAGAAAGTTGCAAGGAGTTCCTAAACAAACATGGATTGAGCTCTATGGCTAAGTATGGATGAGGAACACACAACTAATTTAAAAGCCCCACATAACAAGAATTATACAAATATTCAGGCAGTTGCATTGAGAAAATCTGCAAGGTGGTATAATGATGAATTTGCCTTGTTCCATATTTGAGGGTTAAGTGGGTTTGTGAACTGTACATGTATCAGATGATTAACTTTATATAGGATATTTTGGTCATGGCTCATTTAGTGATACCGAGGGCCAAAAGAGATGGCTCTGAAAGGGCAGATTGTAGCCAGCCCTTCGGAAGACAGGCTGGGAAAGAGCCGCTCCTCTTTGGGCCGGCAAAAAAGGCAGCTTTTCCTGCCCACCGCAGCCCATGGGAAGCTTCAGGTTGCTCCAGCAGTGTGCAGATGCTGTGCCACCAGAGTGCCTAGAAGCTGGTCCACATCTGAATGCTGGCATGACTTCCAGGCATCTTGGGGGTTTGCAGCGCGTCTGTATGCCGTGTAACCAAGCTGGATGGAAGTTGGCTTTTCATGCCGGTCTGTTTCACCCTGGGTGAAACATTTCAGAACATATAATAAAGCTGTAGGGCTTTTAGATACCTGATTGAATTATATGGATATCATTACTATATCTTCAAAAATCATTTAGCATGTATGGCGAAAAGAAAAACGTCTAGCTTAAGAAGTTTTCCTTACAATCCTGCAATTACATGTACAACAGGAAAAAATCTTCTTTAAGGAGATACATAAAAACAAATTTATTGAAAGCAGAATGTATTATTTTAACAATAGAGAGACTATTAACAGCCCAGAAGACCTGTAAACTAACTTGAAGTCAGGATGTTTCTGCTAACCAGCCCTTTGAAGGTTTATGACAAGGGTTAATAACTGTCATTTCTGTTCTTGCATCCCATTTCACTCCCCCACAATTATGTAGTTGTGGCTCTGGTCCAAAACACACTGCAGAAATAATCCAGTTTGGGACCGCCTTAACTGCCCTGGCTCAATGTTAGGGGATTCTGGGAACTGTAGTTTTGTGAGACATTTAGCCTTCTCTATCAGAGAGCTCTGACACCACATAAACTACATTTTCCAGGATTCCCTAGGACTGAGCCAGGGCAGTTAAAACAGTCCAAAACTGGATTATTTCTGCAGTACTGTATGTTTTGAACCTATATACCTAAGTCCTGAATACTGTATTCTGTTAATGTATCTCAACCAACTGTATTATAAACTACAATAGCTCACGCTAAATATTTTTATCTTTTCCTTTCCACTTCTTAAGAAACAAAAAGAAAGAAAGACATTTTATCTAAATCCTCAGCAAGAAACTCTAGTAGGACTTTCAAATACCACATCAACTTCCATTTGAAAATCTGGCAAGAACTAATTGTGTTACTGTCATCACAATGGCATTTGCTGTTATCACAACCTAGCAAAACATTAACTTGAGGTCTTTAGCTTCTTTAATCCCTAGTTAACATTTTACCATTCATCTACAATCAGAATGTTCTACAGTCATAGTATCTATACCAGACATGGGTAAAATTTGCCATTACAAAATTTACTTTTTTGAAGCTAGAACCCCAACAACCAACAACCCAAGCCTAGTGAAAATCACATTACCTCCATATGAGAATTGTGTTTAAATGCAGTTAGGATATGGGTAGAAACTATATGTTGGTTTGCAAGATGAACTTTGATTTATTTATTTATTGCCAGGATTCTGAGAGCCATCTTTTGGAGTCTGGTGCAAAAACACAGAATTAAAGACCCTGGAGCCCAGCAATTTATTTTGAGAACCACAACTGAATGATGCTCTAGTCCTTCCACAGAAAAATCTACTCCTCTGATTGCACCAAATGTTCTTCATTCCAGCATCATAATGGAAGTCATTTTCTTGCTGCTTTCTTGTCAAAATACTGGTTAATACTGAAATTCTCCATTATTTTGTTAAATTATGTTAGTAAAATATCAAAAATGTCATCTATTTGCTGAAAGTGGGCATTCTGATACACAGTAAAATATTAATTGGTTGCTCTCCAGAGTCAGCAATGGATTATAAAATGATCTGTTGGAGACAAATTCTAACAAAAACATCATTGCCTAACTCAAGCATTAGTTTAAACTTTGCTATTAGTTTAAACTTAATGGACCACATTACTACCTCTGTTTTTATTAGCTATGGAAAAAAGAGCAAGGCAAAATCTCCCAAAAGAAGATTAATACTCATGAGAGACTGTGCTATATGATGGTTCCATCTTTGTCCAAAAACATCTACACAGCACCTAAATGTTTTACCAGATATAACAGTACTGTCTTCTTGAGAAATGCAATGTCCTGTGCCTAAGGGTCAGTTAGCTTTGCACAGGACGAGAACAATCTGGATTTCAAGGGAAGTTACTGTTCTGTTCCTGTTCCGTGTCTTTTACTGTCCTTTGTCCCTAGTCCCCACATGGCCAAGAAAGAGAGTGGCATCTGCCTGCATAGAGATCCCTACAGACCACCTTAACTGACAAAGAAGTAATGTGAGACAAAATGTAGGTTTGTGACTGACATCACCAATTCTCCTGTATGATGTTTAACATCTTTGGCTGATGAAGAAAACAGTAAAGCTTCAGGGTGTTGGACTGGATGGCCCTTGTGGTCTCTTCCCACTTCACGATACTATGATTCTATAATGTATTTTGTGTATTCTGATTGGATAACAAAGGTATCATTCTTTTGTGGATTTTGGATTTTGTTCTGCTTTGCTACATGGCCAACACAGCTACTCCTGAAGATGTTTGTAAACTCAAAATGGTTTACAGCACTTAAAAAATACAATTAAAATCCACAAAATGCAAAAGTTAAAACATGATTAAACAATCAGAAAAAATTAAAACCATGTTAAAACAAATATTAACACACAAACACACACACACAATTAGCAACGTTTAGCACATTGTATAAGATGGGCCATATATCATCATCACTCATCAAATGCCTGGTTTAATAGAAAAGTCTTTGCTTCTCCACAAAAAGAAGGTAAAGAAGGTACCAGTCTAACTTCTCTGGGAAGGGTGTTCCAGACCCTGGAAGCAGCCACTATTCTGTTCCCCCAGAGGTACTTGTGAGGGTGGTGGGAGAGAAAGACCTCCCCCAAAGACCTCAAATCACAGGCTGGTTCGTAAGGGAAAATAAGGTCCTTCAAATAACCTGGATCTGAGCTGTGTAGGGTTTTAAATGTCATAACCAGCCCTCTGAATTCTGCCTGGAGAGGAACTGGCAGCCAGTGGAGCTGCTGCAACAAGGGAATTACATACTCCTTGTAGTCAGCACCCATTAGTAATCTGCCTGCAGCTCTTTAGACCAGTTGAACTTTGCAAACACTCTTCAAAGGCAGCCCCACATAGACCACATTATGGTAATCCAACCAGAATGTAAGTAAGGGATATGTCACCTTGCCAAGATCTGACATTTCAAGGAAGAGGTGCAGCTGGTGCACAAATTTTAACTGTGCAAATGCACACCTAGCCACCACTGAAACCTGGGCTTCCAGGTTCAGAGCTGAATCTAGGACCACAGCCAAGCTACAAACCTGCATCTTCAGGGAGAATGTAACCGCATCCAGCACAGGCTAAATCCATGTTCCCTGATTTTGACTCACCACCTCCATTTTATCTGGATACTGGTGATAACAGGTAGCCAGATGTATCCTCCATGAATTTGTCCAATTCACTTTTAAAGCTGCTAATATTGGTGGCCATCGTTATACCTTACTTTGCACTTTTTCTCAAACTGAATATAGCATCATTCAGCTTAGCTGGTTCTATTATCATGAGAAAAACTTTCCCTTATCCACTTTGTCATCTACACAAAGTTTAGAGACTTTTGTTACACCCTACTTACTTCCCATTTTTTAAAGACTTAAAAGCACCAAACATTGTAACTCTTCTTTATAATGAGTGCATTATAGTAGAGTCCCGATTATCCGACATTCAGTAATCCGACATTCCAGATTATCTGATGTCGTCTGAATTAGGACACGCCCCCAGACATGCCCCAAAATGGCGGTGGTGATGGGCAAGGAGCCTGAACAGGCCCAAGAACAAGCTGTTGATCAGTGAGTTGAAGGCTTTTCATAGTGATTTCAAGGCTTTTCATAGTGATTTCAAGGCTTTTCAAAATGATTGCAAGACTTTTCATAGTGATTTCAACGCTTTTATTGGACCCTCCGGATTATCCGACATTTTCAGTTATCTGACTATCAGCCAGCCCCATTTATGTCGGATAATCAGGAATCTACTGTATTTCATTTTTAAATTTCTGCATATTTCCTACTTTTACAAACAATATTCTCTTTTGAAGTTCAGTTACCAAAGCTGTTAACTGTATTCCAGATGTGGTCATACTGTAGAATGCCATAAAGGCATTATGATATTGGTAGGGTTTGAGGGTGTTTTTTTTTGTTTTTGTTTTGTGGGGGTTGATTTTCTTAGTTGATCAGAAACACAAAGTTTGCCTTTCCCTATGCAGTCAGCACTGTATCTAATTCGTCTCTATGGCATTCACATCAGTTGTGCTCAGTTAGCTACAGGTCAGTCCATAGCCATGTGTGCACTGATGGGAAAACCTGGTTTACTGCCAGGACTTCCAGATTCTTGGGGAGAATGAGCTGCCTGCACAACCAGCACCCACAATGGATACAGGTATACAGGTATACAGGTAGCACTGTCTGCATAATCCTTCTTCCCATCCTGGCCCCAGTCTAGGACCCACTAAAACACAGTATGCACTGGAGGAACCATGCAAACTTGAAAGTGACAGTGCTGAGAGAGGAGTTAGAATTTCCAGGCAGGAAGACGTCAGCAGCACCTCCACCTGCCTTCTTCTGCTGCCTGCTAATGTTCCTCCACCCATTCCTGCACCAGCACGCAATCCACTCACTCAGGGAAATCTCCAAAGTTTCTGGCCTGATTCGGAGTAAACAGGGACTTGGTTTACTCTGGAGAATCACACTGGCGTGTGGATTGGAACTGTGTTTCATGCATTTCAGCACCAAGTTATTTCTTCCATGTGGACACAGCTGATGGTGCTTTGAGTTTTTTCCTTAACAAGTTACTTTTTACAGTTCTCTCAGCCCTGGCTAAAAATTAAACATGAGATGAGTAAATGATTTAAATCCCCCCCCCCCCGCCCCCAGGCAAGCCCCTTGGGTTTGGATATGCCCAATGAGAAGTTTCAGTTTGAAGAGCAGATGACTGCACCATATACCACAAAATGCATTTGAATTTCTTCTCCATTCCACATATTATTTTACTGGGAAGCATTGTGAGGGAGGAACTACATTTTAGGAAACAAAAAACTCAAATGCCTTTAGGTGTATTGAATTAGTTTTTGAGCTCTCTGGATGTAACTAAAACATGTGTTCATGTTTTAAATATATTGTTTATTCACTTCAGTCATTAGATATTAACAATGTAATAAAACTGCCCAAGGCTACACTTTCCAAGGGCATGAAATTAGAGGGCTTCTGAAATCTAATTACAGCTCGAGATTGTTCTCAAAAAAGCACTTCTGACATTGCTTGTCAGGCTAGGTAGTTTTTAAAAGCTCTTTATCATGGCTTCCACAAACACACAAATAAGCATAAAAGAAATTTCAAACACAGAGCTATAGTAGTCAGTCAAACCTATGGGTGTAGCAGAGCTACAGTATTTCAAGCAAAAGACTGCAATTATCATCTTCTTCAATTTTAATAATATATCTGCACTTTATAGGTTTAGGAATCTAATGTCACTTTAAATCCCATGACTCTATCTTGTGGGATGCTGGAACTTGTAGTTTGGTTACGTACTTAGAATTCTCCACTAATTCTCAGGCCATGCACAACAGCATTAGAGTGTGAGTTCTGTCTAGTCACCTTTTTGACAATATACAGTCAATAAAGATCTTTTAGGTGGATGAAGGGTTTTGAGAGAGTTCTTGGGGTCATGAATGACACTTTTACACTTTTAAAATATATTATGGTGTTGTTTACAGGGGGGAAAAACTACCTGAAAATCACACAAACCATCCAGAATTCCATGGCAGTTAAAATTATATTGAACTGCTAAAACAGTTTATGTTCTATATTTCTATCAAGCTTCCAAGATATATTTGAGAGTGACCCTTCAGGAAACAAAAATGGCAGCTGGGGATCAGGTTGCGCCTGTGGGCTACACTTTCCCCAACTCCTTTAAAACTTTAAAACAAAAGCAAGGCAAGGTGGGTTTGGGGAGCTGTAGAACAAGAATGTTTAATTGTTGTTTTATCTTAGCGGTTATGTCGGGGTGAAACACATGGGCCAAATAAAGTGGTTTCAGTTGACACATGCCTCCAAAGTGGACAGAAACCAGATTGAAGCCGTGCTCTGGGAAGAAAAACTGGAGCAAAAAGAACCCATGATATTCCAACTTAGCCTGGAAAATGCACACCTTCAACCCTGCATAGAACACCCTGACACAAGAGCAGTTCTGAAGGAGCAATATTTCCTAACCTTAACCCTAAGGCTGCATATAAACCCACAGGACAGAGCCAGTTACCCAAGTCATTAGCATTGCAATGGAAAAAAAGTGAAAGTGTGACACCTCCAATGGATGTAATTACAGCATACACAGCCAAACAGTCCATGGGGGGGGGGGGCATATTTGTGCTTTGCCAGTGTTTTATTGGGCACACCAATGCTCTGATGTCTTGCACTAGTGGAGGATCACAGATGTGACTGTGTGGTCGTTCAAAGGGGCAGTCATCCAATGGGATGGCATCTAAACAGCAGGCAGTTGCCAGTGGTGTGTTTGTGCAACGGTGCACATGGATAATGGAGAGGTGACCAAAAAGAATAGGCAGCAGTGCAACATGATGCTGTGCCATGCAGTTGGACCATGTGTATTTGAGCTGCCTTGGGAGCGTCCCATGTGGTCAGCAGAGTTTCAAAAAGCTTTCAGAAAAAGCAGGTTCAAGCTGCTTTTTCCTGCTCATCTGTTCTGCTACACTCCCTTATGCAGAACTCCAAAATTTAAAAACCAAAACTTTTTTCAGGGGTGGATAAGATAATGACACCTTTGTTTGCCAATGGTTCAATGTACACAAACTTTGTTTTATGGACAAAATTATTCAGAATTTATTTAAAATATTGTAAAAAATTACCTCCAGGTGTAAAATGAAGCAGAAATGAATTTTGTGTTTAGACTTGGATCCCAATCCCAAGAAATCTCATTCTATATGTATATGCAAATAAACATATCCTGAAATAAAATTAAAAAAAGCAAAATCCAAAAAACATTGTTCAAACTAAAATCTTCTCACTGATGATGCCATTCCTTTGGCAGCCCTTTGGAACTCAGTTCCCAAAGTTGACAATCTTGAAGTTCGTTGCTCTTCCCAAATGGTAATTTGCACCACAAATTCAGTGTGTTAAACAACAAGTCTTTGTTGGTTTAGGAATGATGGGATTCATATTACAACATATTGAGTTCCAACATGATACAGTACAAGAGAGTGATAAAAGCCTATCCATTCAGGAAGCGTTCCCCCCTCCCCTTCTATTATGGAATGTCTTATAGCTGATTTTCTACTTCTCTGCAATTTACTGCTGATAACTGATGTACATTTTAACATTTGAAGTGTATTTTTGCAGTGCTATTTTTCAAGCCACCTCAGGAGGTGTGATGGTTAAAAGGACTGGAAAATAAATGAAAAAATCTTTCTGAGGCAGAGAATAGTAGCAAAATTTAACATTAACAGCAAAACAACAAAAATAAACATGATCAATTTGTTAAATGGAAAGTAGTTTTTTCTCTACCAGGGAAGAAGAACAATTTAGTTAGGCAACATTGTTATACCTTAAGTTAGAGATTTTGTTTTGGAAAGGAAACATACATGAATTACATTTAAAAAGATGTCAGAAGACCACTGAGATAACAAAATAAAACATGTCATACAAAACCCTAAAAGTGGCAGAATAAAGTATTTTCTGTCAATTCAATCCTTTTGGTATTAACTATGAGAATTAAACTTGATACACCCTACATTCAGTTTCACAAGACATGTGCTGAATGATTCAGAAGGTTTCAAAACAAACAAGAGAAAGCTATTCCCTCAGAAAGCAAACCTTACAGAAACTACAGCTGCTTTTACAAAATAGGGGCCAAATTGTAATAGGCCATACTCTTCCACCCCATGTCTGTCACCTTCTACAAAGATAAACTGGCATTTTTTTCATATCATCAGAATGCTTTCTAACTCATGAACAACACGTTCCAAAAAATGAGCTCAAAGGAACTACTGTATGTTACAAACATTAACATGACAAAATGGTCAGTTGACTGATATATGGAGATCACTCAGTTGACGATTTCACCTGAACTCGGAAATAACTGTTTTGAATGCAGGCTTTGAATACTGAATGGATGGCCCAGAAGTACGACAGGAACACTTTCTAAGCCTATGAATGCCTTTACCACATCATTATCATGTCATCATACATTATGTCATTAAGAGTTTCTGTTGGTTCCTTTCAAGATGCAATTAAGTAACATGAAAATTTTAAAATGCAGTTTATTAAAATTATTCTGTGACTTCAAATTATAATTCAAATTGTTATTCAAACCATGCTTGTTATTTTGAAGCCAGGGGTGTAGCTACTGGGTGAGCAAAATGAGGGCACTGCCCCCCAGAAAAAATCTTCCCCCATTAAATTTTCCTTCAGTCTCCAGCATTGTAATAGCATTGTAGTAACTTAAGTCACCTTTTTGTTGGAGGTGGCAGACTGTGGACTCTTTCAGACGTGGGAAATTGGAAGTATAATCCAAGGGCAATCCAAATGCAATCCTGGGGTTTCACATTATTGCGAATTAATTCTTCTCATGCAATTTCGGGCAAAAGGGAAGTCACTCCGAATGCAATCATGAGTTTTGCATTATTGCGCATTAAAGGTTCTCACGCAATTTCGGGCAAGGGGGGGTTATTTTCGGGTACTAGGAAAACATTCCGAACGCCTTCTGAACGCAATGGGGATTAATGTAAATTCGCTAAATTCCTCCCGTTTGAAAGAGTCCACAGTGCAAACTGGGATGGAAAAGTATGACCTATTAGAATTTGGACTTTATTTTGTAAAAGCAGCTGTAGTTTCTACAAATTTTGCTTTCAGGTAGAATAGCTTTCTCTGGTTTGCCTTGAAATCTTCTGAATCATTCAGCACACATCCTGTGAAACTGCATGTTTGAGCATTCAGATATGCAGTGCAAGCATTGAAAGAAAAGGAATAAGCCAAGTTACCAAGAAAATACAAATATAACAAATAAAAAAGTTTTAAGTGTGAATGATTTTCAGTGTCTAATTATGTGAGATGCTAAAAATGTGGAGACTAAAGGAAATTTTCATTTGGAGGGCAGAATTAGGGGAAGTTGTTGTTGTTGTTGTTGTTGTTGTTGTTTCTCACCTGCCTCTCTCCTCATGGATTGAGGCAGGGGACAACAAACAACATCATTTAAAACACAAATCAGTTTAAAAAGAGAAATAAGATATGCACATATTAAAACAATCCACATTTAAAATCCATCATTTAAAATTCACAATTTAAAAATAATCTGGATAAGCCTGCCAGAAGAGAGTGGCCATTAATAATCTTTTAAACTCAGACAGCATATTCAGTTGTCGAATATCTCTTCCTGGAGGTTGTTCCACAATCTAGGGGCAGCTAGTCTTGGCAGACTGGAGTAAAGAGTAAAGAGCAGATTGGAGTAAAGAGGATCTGAACAGACAGGCAGATTATATGGGAGGAAGCAATCCTGTAGGTAACCTGGACCCAAACCCTGTAGGACTTTAAAGGTAATAACGAACACTTTATACCTTGCCCAGGAACTAACTGGCAACCAGGGGAGAGATTTTAATATTGACATAATGTGATCACTCCTGGATGTCCCAATCATCAATCGGGCAGCCATGTTTTGAACTAACTGAAGTTTCCAAACTTAGTAAAGAGGTAGTTCAATGTACAGCTCATTGGAGAAGTCCAACCTCGAGGTTACTGGTGTGTGTACTACCATCTTTAGGCAATGCATTCATTTTGTCTCCTCTCATAGCTATACCCTTGCTTGGAGCACTATTTTTAAATAGAAAGGCAAGACAACAATGCAATCAGTCAATCTATCAATCAATCAATCATAGCATACAGTCCACACATTTAGCGACTTCCAAAAAGATGGCATGGCTTCCTGTCAGGCTTCCACCATAGCTCCATGAAAAACAAACATAGCTAGCACCTAATTAACCAAGGAATCATGTGCCAGCTGGGTTCCCCCCCCCCCTCCTTCATTTCATCAAGGGGAGACCAGTAATTTGATCCCATACAACAGGAGCTGGAGATCCATCAACACACACCTGATTATAACACAAAATAACTCAGCTCATAGTTTTTTGTGGAGCTTTCGGGCTATATGGCTATGTTCTGGAAGAACACGTCTGGCCACAACTCTGGAAAAGTTAGGTTTTGGGTTATAATTTCCAGCTATACTAATTAGGAGATTCTGGGAGTTGTAATCTAAAAAGTAATTTTCACAGACTCTGTATCTGAGCATATGCAATGAAGAAAAAAAGTGGTTTTTCTGCAAAATGACTTTCACATGAAAACTTGTTCTTTCCTGATCAGTTAGAAATTGGCCTTAAGAAACACAGCAGTTATATTGATACAGTCAGCTGGATTAAAAAATCTAAATGGATGTATTAATCAAGAGCACTCTGCTATGTGTGTATTTTATTTTGAAGAGGGGAAAACTGTGTAGTAATCATTAGTCACACATTTAACACTGGTTCCTTGTGAATTTTGAATACTGGAATGGATGGTCATATGGAAAACAAGCAATAGCAATAAACAAAAGTGACAGAGTTCCATTTCCCTCATCTCTTCTCCTATTAAAAGATTAAACACTTGGCAGCATGTAAACTATTCTTTATTCAGGAAAGAAAAGCAAATAATCACAAAGACGTTTTGTCAAGGAACTTTCCCAAACAGAATCAAGGTTTGCTCAGACATTTTTGAAAGGAGTTCCTTTCAGTGAAATGCCACCAGGCACACAACTATACTATTCTGACATAAAGAAAAGTTTGGAAAATTTAAACCTATCAGTGAGATTGAAGTACAGAAAGCCAAATTGGGGTGTCTTGTGTAGTGCATTTGTTGCTTCTTTGAAATGTACTTGACAAGAGAAGGAACATGACACTGTTCCCCTCCCCCCTACATCTTCCAGCTTCCTTGTCCCAAACAACCCGACTGATACATAAAAACCTTACCTGTGACATGACTCAAAGAAATAAATCCTCAAAATCAGTCAGTTCCTAGCAGAGCAGGCACAAAAAGGCAAAAAGATTTATATATATATATATATATATATATATTTTTAAAGCAAACTTTCCAGGGACTGTACTGACTTCCAGCTGCGAATGCAGAACAATGAACCCAAGCCAGGTTGTCTAGCAGCCCAGCCTCCTCTCCCCTGCCAATCACACAACACACCAAAGCCAAGCGATATGTAGAACTAGAAGAAAAAAGACTGGGGGAAAAGTGTAACCCTTCTCAATGGAATCACCAAGGGACTCTAGGCAAAGCATTGTCTTTGGAAATGGACAAAATGGAGCCGAAAAGTGCAAAGAAAAACAACTGCCTGTTGTTTCTAGCATGTCTAAAACCAGAAAAAAAGGAGAAATAAAAGATGGTACACTTTCAGGGATCAAATCAGGAGGAGGGGTTTAATTGTGACATGATAAAGGCCCAGATCCTAGGCCCAATTTAAGCATGATAAACAGAAGCCAGAAGAAGTTACATGTGGAATTCCAGGTTCTATATATGCTGTGTCAGAACACAAGGGATTATTAAATGCTAGACTGGAGGATATCCTTAACATTTCACACCTAATGGTAAAACCCCCAGATGAAATGAGACAACTCATGTCACACAGGTTAAGTTCTACCCCAGCAGCTCACAGAAGCAGCCTCTTCTGCGTGGAGGAGCTGCCTTCAAAATGTTTTTGGAAATGCTCCCTATAGAGCATAGTGTTGTAGTCCAAACATGGTGTAACTAAGGCATCATCAGATGAAGTCTCATCAGGAGTGGGCACAGTTGGAACACAAGCCTTAAATGTGCAAATATTATCCTGGCCACTATCACAGACTGGGCATCCAGATTCTGCCATGGTTAGTCCCAAATCCCTTTAGAATCACAGAATTCTAAATAGAATAGAGTTGGAAGGCCTCAAAGGCCATTACGTCCAATGCCCTGCCATGCAGGAAAACACAATCAAAGCGCCCTCAACACTGACCATCCACTGCCAACAGCTCTGACCATCAGCAAGTTCTTTCTGAAATTTAGGTGGAGTCTCTTTTCCTGTAACTACTAATCCAAACCAGAGCAGACCTGCTGAATTAATGAAATTTATGCAAGTGCTGATTTACTAAGGGGCTCTCCACACTGCCAGATCAGGGCCACAGCAACCTCATGCCATGGCCCCAATCTAGCCACTGGAGAGCACAAAAAGGAGTTGCAAAAAGCAGTTCCTTTTTGCATGCTCCAAGGAGTGCCATAGCTGCTTTATGACGCTCCTCTGGTGCTGCATCATATGGATGCAGCACCAGAGGTGCCTCATGGACCAGCACATGCCAAAATGGCGCCATGGGGGTGTGGCTAGGGCCTCCAACATGAAGATGCTGCGCCCTGACTCCCCCCACAGGCTGGTAGAAATGTGTCAGTCTGTATAGGCCCTAAGTTCCCACTGATCTAGTGGGCCTACTCTAGTTGAAATTAGCAATGGGATTTAGGCCTCTGTCTTCAAGGGGAGTGTGAACCAATACGATTAATTCCTAGTCACTGGTCTATCTCTTAAATATGGTTGCAGTAATTCTGTTCCACAAAACTGGCATAAAATGTAGGAGAAAATGGAGGACATGACCAACTAAAAGCCAAAAACATTAATATTTTTTTTAAAAAAACATTAATATGGTTTGTGTTAGACTAGGATTGTAGAGACCAGGGGGAATCCCTGCTTGGCTACGGAAATCCACTGGGTGACCTTGGACCAGTCACACTCTCTCAGCCTCAGGGGAAGGCCATGGCATCTCCCCCCCCCCCCGGAACCAATCTTGCCAAAAAAAAAACAAAAAAACCAGCAGAGGTTGGCCCTAAATCAGTAAGGACTTGAAAGCACACCTCCTGCGTCAAAGCAAGCAGCAGTGTTGAGGCCAGGGGAAAGCTTTGCCACTCTGGACCTCGTAGCCTTGTAGTTTAGCAAGCCGGTGGATGCCCTGCGCAGCCATGCCAGGGAGGCTTTGCCCCCTGGATGTTTTTGGGCTTTGTTTGGCCAGCCAGCTGGCCAAAGCCTCACACAACTGTGCCAGGGTCCTGGAGGCTTTGCCGTTGCTGAGACCTGATCCCAAAACCAGGCAGGACATCTCAAAGCCCCTTAAAAACCAGGAAGGTCCTGGCAAAAATCAGGAAATGGAAACCCTACTTTTAAATGACATGGAGCACATCTGACTATTGTATACAACAATTTATAGGTGCAACATTTTCCTTGGATTTAAATGGAAAGGAGATAGCTGGGGGTCATCAAATTGCTGAAGGCATGGACTGCCAACATGCCAAACAGCATTTTCCAGCAGTTCCATGTACATGTTAAATAACAATAGAGGACCTGAGGAACATCAGAAGCCAACAGCTCAGAGGCCACAGAGCTGAACAATCATTCTTCAACAGCACCCACTAAACTAGCCCTTTCATAAGGACTGGACACACAATAAAACAGTTACTTCAAGTCCTTTCTCAGATGGGTAATCCACAAGACTACTGTGGACCCCAAAAAGGCTCAACAAATGCTGCATGGGCATGCTTCCTCCTCCAGTTCTCAGCAAAGATCTTTCACCAAGGTGACCAAACCAGTTACCCTCTAACAACCCGGCCTGAAGCCAGATTGTAATTGATCTAAATAACCCATCTCATCCAGGAACCATTACAGCTGAGACAATAAACAGTTCACCATGTTGTCCAAGGCTTAAATCTTAGAGACAGGCTGGAAATTTTCCACTATGGTGGAATTCAGGAAATTAATAGCCTCTGTTTTTTATTTTTTAAAAAAAAACACTTTGTTCCATATTGTTAAAGTAGCTAAAGCTAAATACCTAAAATGGTTACTTTTATTTTGAAGAAAAAGCAACCACATACCCTAATCTTGCTTGAGGGCAAGCACATCTCTGCTGAACCTTACTTCCTCAGCTACTATTTTCCCCTGAAGTTATTTTTGCAACCTCCCTCTCTCACTTCCACATACACAAATGATTCTCTAATACTGGAATAAATTACAACAAAGAAGAAGCCTCTTGATGGCAAGTAACAACAATAACAAACCAGTTTCTAAAAAGGAGGAAGGGAAAGGGAGTGGAGAAGAAAAGTAGCAGTATCTTTAAAACTAACTGGTTTTTCTTTTAGCATGAGCTTTCATGGATACTAATTCCTACAACACTTAATTTAGTCCCTTAAAACAGGAAATGTTTTATTTTTGTGATTCATTAAAATTCTACCCCATCCAAATGTCATGAGCCAGCACAATGAAATCCAAGATATATAGCAGAACAAAGGCAGGGAATGAAACATAAGAAGAGGCATGTGGAAATGAATAGTCACTTTAACATATCTTCATATAGCTTTGTTGTCTAAACAGTATTATACTTTAACTAAAACATGGACTTTTCTGTTTGCCTGTTTACTTTTTTGGAAAGAAACATCAAAGAAAACTGTTGCAATACATTGTGTTGATATTTCTCCCCCACCCCAAGCCTACCTAACGGAACAAGGTCAGACAAGGACATAGGGACACTGGCTACAAGAGGAAAAAATACAGATAGAAAAAGATAAGAATTTAAAAAAAAGAAACTGAGCTTATGCCTGTTAAAAAAACTCAATGTGAATGATTAAACGGCCAGATTAACAATATTGAAGCATTTTTACTTAAACTCAGAAACACAGGTAGTAATGTGTACTGCATGTATATGTGTGTATTTTTAATATTTAAAGCAGGAAAATTCATGTACTGTTTTTACAATGGAAACATAACTCTTCTGTTTAAATAAATCTAAGGAATAGGCATTAATTCTCCTTTCGTAGTTAAGTATATATGCACACATACTGAAGCATAATTCTATTTGCACAAATACCCAAGAGCAACCCATGGTTCTTGTATTAGCAAATAACCGTAGTCACACAACAGATGTGTAAAAAATTAACATATGGAAAGAGGAGGTAGATTGCTTCCAGTGACTCCACCCCACTCCAAAAATTCATCTGCAAGTTTGAAAATAGCTTACATGTGTACAACTACTATGCAGGTAGGTTCTAGACACATAATCAGAGGAACCAGATCATCAACTACATGGAGAGCACCTCCAAGCAACAATGTGTATATGTTATGGCTATATGATTGTATGAATGCCAGGGGACAGCCAGCCCAGTCCCAATCCTCTCTCAATGAGTTCCACAAGTTTACTCTAAAGATATTTACTGAGTGAATAAAACGATGTGTATGCATGCAGAATGTTTGAAGGCGCATGACAGAATTCTGCTCTTTAAGATATATACTAACCTGAATATGTATGTTGGCTTGGAAAACAAATATAACAATATATGCTTCTTGAACTAAAAGCAAAGTTAGATTCTCAAATTCACCCCAAACCAGTATCAAAACTCAGCTAATATTTATTATTTACTTCATTCCACAGGCTTCAAGAATACTCTACCCTATGCTACCAAAAACAAAATACCAAATCAAAAGTTTCATGTACAAAGAAAACATAATGCAAACATTACCAATGAGCAGGTCCCTATAAACAAATGATTGGGAAGTAATGGTACCTACTCTTTAAAGGTAGGTCTGAGGTCCTTTCATTTCTCTAATTCAATACCTTTAAAATGAATAAGAATGAATACATTAATGTTACAAACACACATTAAATGCCCTTGTCAAATTCAACTACCGTAGTTGTTCCTACAGCTTAGAAAAGGTGTTTTTTTTTTATATACTACAACATATAGTCAACATGTAGTCTGATGAATTCTGGGACTCATTTTTCCAAAAGGTATTTTTTTGCAAATTCTAGCTGCTTCTCAAAAGTTCTGACTGTTCCTTTAGTCCAACAATGACCTTTTCTATTTTCCCCATAAGTAGAAGTTAAAAGCACAACTTGTGGACCACCAAGCTTATTAAGTCTACAAACCATGCAATATAGCCTACAAGTCTCCTCAGTGCAGAAAAAGCAATTTTACTGACAGCTCCTCTTATTTGCATAAGAGGGTGATTTCAGGTTTTATAGGTCAAAAGTGGAACAGACCTCACATAAAGTCAGAAGAACAGAAATTATTTATCCCCACTTTTTCTCTTCATAGAGCCTTTCTCTTTGCAGAGGACCTGAAGGCAACTTTACCACTGGCTATGCTGGCTACAGCTGCTGAAGAAGTTGCCACTCAATATCTGGAGAGCCATAAAATTCTTGAAACCTATGGCTACCCTAGTCACCCACAACTCCTCTCATTGCATCTCTCCTACTGAACCTTTTTTTTCATCTGAGGTATGAAATCAACGTTTTTGCTGTCCTAGTACGCCAAACTCATGGTTTTTCTCTCAAGCACAGCAGTAACAAGTATCAAATCATACATCATGGAGAAATACAGTATCCTTTGCCTGTCTAGCCTGCCATCTCTCTCAATAAATCATGAAATTATGACCTGTAAAAAGGGTCAAACTGAAGACAAGCTCCACAAAGTTGGGTTTCCCTTCATTAGCTTCAAGAACAATAACTTTTCAAGCAAGGTACACCAACATCCAAAATCCACAAAACAGTGATACTTTTATTGGGACAACCAAAATGCATAAAATGCATAAAATACATGTTGAAGGTTTCAAATATGGCCACCCTGAATATGTTTTCAAGCAAGCATAGCCAGTGGCAAGGAATGCTGAGAGTTACAGTCTCCTAAGAGCCATATTGATGCCTGGAAAGAAATATTTTGATTATCAGAAATGCCTCTTACAAATGTAGCAACTGCTGGCCTTATTGATTGTTCCAAAATCTCTTGAATCTGAAGTTAAACTTTATGTAATGGTAATCATTTGCTCACTGTCTGTAAACCCACTATGTTATTGCTTGTCTGATTTACTTGTTGTAATTTTTGTCTGCTAAAATACATTTGTAAAATCTCATTGTAAATATGTTCTATTTTTATATTTAGAAACAGAAGTCCCCGCACATGTTCCCTGTTTCTTTCTAACCTCTTTCTTATACCTGATCTACACATAGTGGAGCAAAGTGGCAGAGCATTAGGGAGGGGAAGACCACATCACATTAGGATATCACATTTAAATCCTCCCTGATGTAAATAAATCAATTAAACATTCCTAGCAAGTAAAACATTAATAAACCAGGGGGGGAATAATCTGTCCCTGTGCACTCTTCACTCATGAAAGGTTTCTATTTGCAGTAGTTTTTCCCCCACTGCTAGGGAATATATAAAAATGGTACTTCCCACCTGAAGTCTGAAGTGGTATTGTCCACCTTTTTCCTTCAGAACAATACCATCCTCCTCCCTTCTGCCTTCATTCAATTTCTGCTACATGTGTAGTTTAAGCAGTACAAGATCTTTAAAGCTTTAAAACCTTGAAAACTTCAATTTCAAACAAGAAAAAAAATTACAATCCACAGCTAATGATTGAACACAGCCAATAATAAACATTCCTAACAGTGGAACATAAAGAGTAAATAAACAAGGCAAAGCCCCAAATATTTTTCCTGAGTTTCAACATTCCCTATGAGTTCCACTTTTGAAGGATTTTCCCCATTTTTTCCATGAAGGCTTACACAGAGTCTGACCCAGTAAGGAATGAGGGGTCAACCTGTCTGCACATTTTTCTTGAGAAACCAGCGGGTGGAGTATCAAGATTCAAATTCATTCAGTGAATTTCTCTCATATCAAATGAACTGACGAATACGTCTCCCTTTTGTAGGGTATAATGGGTGGCCAGTATAATGACAATTCCTGGAAACAGCAGTCCCCACCAAATGCTCCACTTTTGTTTCTGTCTGAGCAAGCTGTCCATAGAAAATATATACTATGGAAAGTCAGAGCATTGATATTTTAGCCCCAAACTCACTGAAGCATTCTGGCCCAGCCTAAACCCCAGCTCTGTTGTTTAAAATATGGATTTGGCTACTAGTTAATGAGAATGATAGCTGCATTAATATATGCAATTAAGGGAGCACTGTGACCTGAAAAGATCAGGATGTTTTACTGCTCACAGTATTGCCTCTGGCCATGCAGTGAAGCAGAAGGAAAATTTGAAGGAGAGTGTGCTGAACTGCAACTTTCCCTAGTCCCTTTGTACTAAGCATAACTCAATGGAAAAGAAAACACACTCACTCCAACTTCAAGTACCAGTCCTACATGTTGCTAAACTGGTTACTATATCTATATCAAGGAAAACCCAAGTTTCTTGATAACAAATGGCAAGCTTTTCTTCAAGCTCTTGATACAGTGAAGGAACAAAATTGGTATTACAGTGGACTCTTGATATCTTCTGGGGTTTGATTCCAGGCCCCCCTGTGAGTACCCAAATCCATGGATGCTCAAGTCCCATTGTATACAATGGCGTAGTAAAATCGTATCTCTTATATAAAATGACAAATTCAAGCTATGGATGTCTGAATTCATGGCTGCAGAATCTGTGGATACAGAGGGCTGAATATAGTAACACAGCAAGACATAGCATATTTTGCTTACATTTTTTCATTTAAAGTCTCAGATCTAAACACAAAGAGGCTTTCCAGACCACCTAAAAAGGGTGGTCTGTAGCCACATTTTTTTGTGCAGAGCTTCACTGCAGCAGCTAGATACGGCGCAATTAAAGGAAAAGGCGCCATTTGTCTGCCACTGCAACTGTGCAGCTCTTAGAAGCTGCTCAGTTGCTTTGGCGTGCGCACACATGCTGTCTAAAAGCTTTTAAGTGATGATGGTTGCGTCATCACGTGCTAGGGTTCATGAGCATGCGAACGCTGCGTGCTCACGAACCCAAATGGCGCCCTAAAGAGCCCTAATCATGCTCTTTAGGGCCCATCTAGATCAAGCCAAAGAGTTGGTATCTATCCACTGGAATTTAATTCAAGGACCTGTTGTGGATACCAAAATTCGTGGATGCTCACTTCCCATTATAAACACTGGTGCAGTAAAATGGTGTCTCTTACATAAAATGGCCAAATCAAGGTTTGTTTTTTGGATTTGTAAAATACATATATTTTCAAGCCATGGATGATTGAATCTGTGGCTATGCAATCTGTGGAAACAAAGGGCTCCAACCTACATCAAGTTAGCCATACCTCAAGATGTCCCTCTGAAATTACTGGTACAGTCCTTGAATTGAGCTTGAGTGACTGAAGTTCCACTGGTCTCCCCTTAAGTACTGACTAAGGCTGGATCCAAATAATTTATTTATTATTTATTAAAATATTTACAAGCAATAATGCTGAGGACTGAACTACTCTTCTTCTATAATGTTATTTCTTTTCAAGACACTACCTCATAGGTCAAAAATGGTTGTTACTGTGGCAAGACAGCTTTGGGAACTAAGACTGCCACACTTTTCCCTGGTACTTAAAATATTTCTGTGAGTAATTCAATGGTTTAAGATTTTCCCCAATATTTTCAATATGTCAAAATCTCAAACTTTCATAAGTCACTTGGCTGTTCAAAGTGTAAGAGCCTTGCCAAAAATAAAAAATGGTGGACATGCTCACCATCGTCTCCTAAGCTTACTATCTCCTAACAACAGCTGTATGTCTTGAACAGTTGCATAACAGGAAAAATCTCAACAGATAGCATTTCCCATTATCAAGTAGGGGACCTGTCAACCATTTCTGATACAAAAGTGTATGCATTTTTTAAAAAAGAGGTGCCACATTTCTTCATCTGCTGTTGAAGTTTTCTATAGGACTTCTAGTGAGGCTTATTTCAAAAGGTCAATGAATTACTGTTTCCAAAACAAAGCCAATTGGCAAATGGCAATTTGGAAGACAAGGAAGTAGATACAAGGATTGCATTTTTCCTCTTATTCCATTTTTAGCCTTTCTTAACAAGGAAACATTAGTTGCAGGCACACTACAGACTTAATACAGTTTGACAGGACTTTAACTGTCATGACTCCACCATCCTACAAAACCCTGGGATTTGTAGTTTGTTGTATGGCACCAGATCTCTCTGACAGAGAAGGCTAAGTATCTCACAGAATGACCAATCCCAGAATTGCATAGCACAGAGCCATGCCAGGTTCAAACTGCATTAATTCTGCAGTGTAGATGCAGTCTTGGAAGACAAAGAGGCAGAAGCAAGGACTGAGGTTTTCTTCTTTTTCCATTTTCTGCCTTTCTTAACAGGTGAGGATATGTCTATTCAAATATTTATGGATTTTATTTTTAGCCAACACGTATCAGTCAGAAATCGGTGTTGTTCTCTTTCAGAGACATGGGTCCAAAACACACCCCAGAAATAACTCAGCTTGAGACCGCTTCAACTGCCCTGGCTCAGTGCTTGGGAATCCTGGAAATTGTAGTTTTGTGAGACATTTGGCCTTCTCTGTCAGAGAGCTCTAGTACCACAATAAACTACAATCCCCGGGATTCCCCAGCACTGAGCCTGGGCAGCTAAAGTGTTCTCAAACTGGATTAGTTCTGCAGTGCGTATTGGGCCTTTAAACACGATTCATCATCCTCATTTCATCCTTTTTCATAGGAGAGTGACCAGGGCTGCATCCACACTGGAGAAACAACCTGGTTTGGCACTGCTTTAACTGCCTTGGCTCAAGGCTATGGAATTCTGGGAGTTGGAGTTTGTTGTGGGGCCCAGAGCGGAGCTCTGCTCCGCTCTGGGCCCCACAACAAACTCCAACTCCCAGAATTCCATAGCCTTGAGCCAAGGCAGTTAAAGCAGAGCCAAACCAGGTTGTTTCTCCAGTGTGGATGCAGCCAAAGATGTATGCTAAAGAAGCAATAAGCATAAATCAGGAAAACAGGCTATAAGGTGGGGGAATGTTAAACTGTTTACTCTAGATTTAGGATTCCTCCCACTGACAAAGCAAGGTCATGCCTTAGGTTGCCTTAATACTGCACATCTTTTGCCAGCAAAAGAAACGGGCATCCTCTTGACCAGTTTTGAAACCCTCAGACCCCACACACTTGTTTCTTGAAACTTGAACTCGATGGGACTTGACTTGCACAAAATAAAGCCTGTTTTACACTGCCATCATCCCCCTGCCACTAATGTCAAGTAACAAGTGTGCAGAAATGTAGTTTTAAAACTTTTCATTCATTCACACAGGCAACCTTGGGCAGAACTATTGTTCAAAAACTAGCCCGGGAGGAGTTAATAATAACCATGACATCATAATAATAATAGGTTTTGATTTTATAATAATAATAATAATAATAATAATAATTGTCCTACACTTTCAAGCCCCCAAGTTTCCAAATAATAGGTCATAATGAATAATAACAACAACAACAACAATTGCCTTCAAGCCTCCAAGTTTCCAAATGATAGATCAAAATGAATAATCATCATCATCATAATAATAGTCCTTCACATTGTTGTTGTGTGCCTTCAAGCCTCCAAGTTTCCAAATGATAGGTCGTAATGATTATTATTAATAATAATAATAATTGTCTTACACATTTTTGTTGTGTGCATTTAAGCCTCCAAGTTTCCAAACAATGTCATAACGATTAATAATAATAATAATAATAATAATAATTGTCCTTCACATTGTTGGCTGTGTGCTTTCAAGCCCCCAAGTTTCCAAATAATAGGAATAATTAATAATAATTAATAATGATTAATAATAATGATAATGATAATAATTGTCCTTCACGTTGTTGTTGTGTGCCTTCAAGCCCCCAAGTTTCCAAATAATAAGTCACAATTATTATTAATAATAATAATAATAATAATTGTCCTTCACATTGTTGTAATGTGCCTTCAAGCCAACAAGTTTCCAAATAATAAGTCACAATTATTATTATTAATAATAATAATTGTCCTTCACATTGTTGTAATGTGCCTTCAAGCCAACAAGTTTCCAAATAATAGGTCATAATGATTAATAATAATAATAATAATAATAACAACAACAACAACAATAATCGTCTTACACATTGTTGCTGTGTGCCTTCAAGACTCCAACAATTTCCCAACTTACGGTGACCCTAAGGCAAGAGTTGTCCAGAGGAGGTTTGACCTTGCCTTCCCCTGAGGCTGAGAGAGTGTGACTTGCCCCAAAAGAATTGGGGGGGGGGGGAGAGAATCAAAAGAAAAATCTCACTAAAAGTTCAGTCGGCAGGCTTACTCCCAAGGCAAGGAAAACACACACCCTGAAGATGGCAGGAAGAAAAGGGGGAGAGAGAATGAGAATCCTGTTCTCTGGAAAGCGCAGGTGCCTCCAATCTTCCAAAAGCACACCTGAAAGGAAAGCATCAGTTGTTCCTTGAAAGGTGTGGAAAGGAGGGGAGAGAAGAGGAAAAGAGGAGGAGGAGGAGGAGGAGGAGGAGGAGGAGGAGTGCTTCTCTTACCTGTTAGAGCAGGCAGGCAGGCAGGCAGTCAAATAATCCTTCCTTCCTTCCTTCCTTCCTCTCTCTTTCCTTCTTCTCTCTCTACCCCAGCCTCAGTCCAGCAGGGCTGCCTCTGCTGACCCCTGTGCAGCTCCTTTTGTAATCCGTCATGGCTTTCCACACACACACACACACACACAAGCAACACACACCCAGCCTTTCCTCCTGGCAGCTGAGCTGACGAGGCGCAACACTGTTGAAAAGTTGGGGATGTTATTATCGGCTGCCCATGCAAAAGGCTTCCCTCACCCTTCTTGTTGTGTGCGCCCTCCCT
This sequence comes from Urosaurus nigricauda, assembly GCA_034509955.1. NCBI lineage: Eukaryota > Metazoa > Chordata > Lepidosauria > Squamata > Phrynosomatidae > Urosaurus > Urosaurus nigricauda. The sequence goes on along the minus strand of JAOEGL010000001.1, from coordinate 84,462,969 downwards.
CCCTCTCTGCAAATGGAGGCAGTGTGTACATTGACAATAATGGGCGACCGGTGCCTGCCTGCCTGCCTCCTTCCTTCGCCTGCCTGGCTTGGCTTTGGCTGCCCTCCCTGAGGGGAGAAGAAGAAGAAGAAGCAGCAGAAGAGCACTCTCTCTCTCTCTCTTCACGCCTCACTTCCAGCAGCTCACCCCAGATAAAGGCAGGCAGGCAGGCACTGTGGCAGAGAGAGGGAGGCTGGAGGCCCAGGCCAACTAAAGGCAGCCTTTCCTGAGGGCAAAGAGGACAAGACAAAAGCCACTGGGGTCTTTGGTGGGTTTTTCAGGCTAGGTGGCCATGTTCTGGAAGAGTTTGTTCCTGACGTTTCGCCAGCATCTGTGGCTGGCATCTCCCTCTGGCGAAAGATCAGGAATAAACTCTTCTAGAACATGGCCACATAGCCCGAGAAACCCACAAAAAATTATGGATGTCGGCCATGAAAAGCCTTCAGCATTACAAAAGCCGCTGGCCCTCTTCCTTTCGGGTCTATACGTAGGGTGACCGCCGGATGCCCTAACCACAAATGAGGACAAGGCTCCGCAAAATGGGGGACGTCCAAGAAAGAAAAAATATGCAGGACATGACCAAAGACAATTTCAAAACAGTGTAGCACACAGGGGACAGTTGGAAGTATAAAATTAACCCGTCATAATCCTGCACTTGCACAAATGGTTTCCACACGATGGCATGGTCAAAGCACTATTATCCCATGAATAACCCGTTATTACCGCACAATTGTGTGAATGATTTTCACACAAAGTTTTCCTTTCTTTTCCTTTCCTAGTTCAAAGCAATATTATCCCATTAATAACCCATGATAATCCCACAATTGCACGAATATTTTCCATACAACGTCGTGTTCAAAGTGGTATTATCCTATGAAGAACCCTTGATAATCCCTCAATTGCACAAATGGTTTCCACACAATGTTGTGCCAAAAGTTCTATTATCCCATGAATAAGCCTTGATAGTCCCTCTTTGCAGAAATGATTTCCACACAACGTTGTGTTCCAAGTGCTATTTTTACATTCCTCATGTAATAATGTGAATTCATTCTTCTTGGTCATGCTCAAAGCGGAAGACCTTTTGGAATTTCTCCTGGACAGGAGGTTGAAATGGAAGTCATGTCCTGGAAAAAAAGGAGGACCCTCTAGTCACCCTGTATCAAAGATACACTTCCTCTTCAGGAACTCCCAGTGGAAAGGTGGACATGGAGGACATTCCAGAACAAAAGAAGGAAATGACCAAAGAAAAGTTTTAAAAACACTCCTATTAATGTAATAAATTCATGCTTCTTAGTCCTGCTCCAAATGGGAGACCTTGTGGAATTCCACCTAGACAAAAGGCTAACGTAGGACATGTCCGGGAAAAGGAGGATATCTGATCCTCCTGCCCACAGCTCAGAAATACACTTCCTCCACAGCAAAGTCCAGTTGTAAGGTGGAAGGAGTTTTCTTGTTTCCCACACTCTTGTTCTCTCATCCGCCCTCCGTTTCAGGAACAAAGGCAGAGTGATGACTGTAGAACAAATGCCAGAGACCATATTATGGCAACACCTTTATTAAGTCAGCTGAACAGGTTTTCTCTTTTGATCCTTGTGGGCTGGCTTTGTAACAGGTTTAGCAGGATATGGGTTTTGGAATAGGAACAAGCAGTGTGGGATGGGGTCAGTCAAAGTGTGGGGCTGAGCCATTCTTGGAAGCAGTCTTTGTAAGCTTTCCTCAGCCACACTACAGAGCGGGCCGTTATTTCTAACATGCTAACGTACAAAAGACACCCTTGACTATAAGTCAGACTCAAGTCAAGGGCAGGTTTTGGGTCAAAAATTAGGGATTTTGTTATGGCATCTGGATAACTTGAGGGGAAAACCTAGGGCCAAGTAACAAAGAGTGTAATGGAAGAAGCAAAGGAAAACGATACCAAAGAACTTGTAATATTTCGGCAGGCTGGCATAACTTTGCACACCTTAAAAGTGGATAGATGAGGAAGTTGTTGCTGTGTGTCTTTAAGGCGTTTCCAACTTATGGCAACCCTAAGGCAACTCTATCTGGGGTTTTCTTGCCAAGATTTGTTCAGTGGAGGTTTGCCATTGACTTCTCCTGAGGCTGAGAGAGTGTGACTTGCCCAAGGTCACCCAGTCAGTTTCATGACTGAGCTGGGAATTGAACCCTGGTCTCCAGAGTTGTAGTTTGGTACTTAAACAACTATGCTATGCTGGCTATAGTGGCAAATCATGGCTGTGAGATGTGTGAGGGAGGTGTCCAGGCACAGGCAAGGCTTTAAAAAATGTCAAAAAGAATTTAAAAATGCAAGACAAAGGAAATTGTGACTACATTTGCAGCAATTATAACCTTTAACTTTAATGTGCTAATTCTGCCTGATTATAACCCAGGAGAGCAGACAAACATACACAAATGTCTTTTCAAGTCCACCAGTGCCTGATACCTGTCAGGGCTTATTTGAGGAAAAGAGATTCCATCTCAACATTAAGAAGAACTTCCTGACAGTAAGAGCTGTTCAACAGGGGAGTCTCCTTTTTTGAAGGTTTTTAAACAGAAGCTGGATGGACATCTGTTGGGGGTGCTTTAATTGTATATTCCTGCATGACAGGGGTTTAGAACGGATGGCCCTCGAGGTCTCTACCAACTTTATGATTCTATGCTTCGTAGTTTCAAAGAGCTGCTGCCTCCTCCATTTTCCTGCCCAAGCATTCAAAAAGGTCAGAAGCAGCACCGTGGCAGAGAAAGTAGAGGGGGCTGGTGCTTCTTTTAGGTTCTCCTGGGACAGACTAAGTTCTCACCTGTTGCGACTCTATTCAGAGACGGGAACCCATTTTTGATAAGCATTAAAGTACAGTACTTACATTGACCCTTGAATATTTGACCCAGGTTTTTTGAGTCCACTTTTTGACTAAAAGTTTTAGAGTTACACATGAGTATATGCAATAGTATGTATAGACAGTAATGAAAGGTGTCAAGAACCAGTGTGGTGTAGTGGTTTATGTGTTAGACTAGGATTTTGGAAGACCAGGGTTAGAATCCCCACAGGGCCATAGAAATCCACTGGGTGATCCTGGGCAAGTCACACTCTCTCAGCCTCACAATTTTCCACAATAAATTTTCAGCAGTTCCATATTTAAAAGGGTTCGAGAACATCTGCATGTGTCAAACTAATATTTTTCTGTTCATTTTAGCTATGTAACTTCATAGGTTAAAGCCTGAGCCCAATAAACTTTCAGTTTAGAATTAGGTACGATAACAAAAGCCAGAGATCATAAGATCATGAGAGATCAGAACATGCACTTCTCAAGCTTATTGTTCTTGTATGCCTCCAAGTCCTTTCCAATGTATGGCGACCCTAACACAACCTATCACGTGGTTTTCTTGGCAAGATTTGCTCAGAGCAGATTTGCCTTAGCCTTCTTCTTAGGCACAAAGAATGCAGCTTGGTGGCGATCTCCCATTGGGTTTCCATGGCTGAGTAGAAATTCAAACCCTGGTTTCAGGAGGAAAAAAAATGGAATATTAGAGATTGCATGTGGATCCAATGTCATACTTTGCCTACTGTTGGTATAGATAATACCATGCTAAATAAACCAATGATCTGTAATGGCATAAAACAACTTCTATGGACAAACCTACCATTAGGCCGAACAAAATATATGCCTCAGGCAGCACAATTTTGATGTCATGAAAGAGCAGCAAATTGTTAGCTATTTAATTTGGCTTTATTGTATTTTTACCGCCAGAGATATAGAGAGACACTTATAGGATTGTCTCCATAAAGTGTCAAAATAATTTGCCTGGCTTAAGGTACTATGCAAATTTACTTTGAATGGGGAAAGGAACTGTTTATTGTTCCACCTCTCACCTCACTTACACTGTTTACTATCTTCCCTCCCTCTTCCCTCCTCCTAGGTCTTCTGTCTGTTTTATGATTTCTTCCCTGTTTCCCCAAATATAAGACATCCTCCGAAAATAAGACTTAGCAAAGTTTTTGTATATAAATATATATACAGTATATAATATTTTTGTTTTGTTTTGTTTTGTTGTGTTTTGTTTTGTTTCCCAACAATAAATGTGAATTCTTCTTCATGGAAAAATAAGACATCCCCTAAAAATAAGACCTAGCACATCTTTGGGAGCAAAAATTAATATAAAACACTGTCTTATTTTCAAACAAACAAACAAACAAACAAACAGCTTCATTTATATACCGCTTCATACCCTTAAGGAGTGTCTAAGCAGTTTACAACTGTAAGCTATTTGCCCCCCCAACAATCTGGGTACTCATTTTAGCGACCTCGGAAGGACTTCAGGGAAACACTTTCATGTGTTCAAATTCACTTTCATGACACAACTGTGCACTTGGTGACATCTTTGTAATGATAGCAGCTTGTTTAACTTAAGCCATCTGAAGGCTTGCACAAAGACTCTAAACCATCTAGTCCGTGAGCTGCTTTTCGCTGATGCTGCTACCCTTATTGCCCATACAGAAGCAGCTCTGCAGCGCCTAACATCCTCCTTTACAACAGCTGCAGAGCTGTTTAGGCTGGAAGTCAGCCTGAAGAAAACGGAAGTTCTCTACCAGCCTGCACCACAGGAAGAGCACTATCACCCCCATGTCACCATAGGCAAATCTGTACTTAAGTCCATCCAGCAGTTTACCTACCTGGGAAGTATCATCTCCTCAGATGCCAAGATTGATAAAGAGATCAATCACAGATTAGCAAAGGCATATAGTGCATTCGGAAGGCTTCACAAAAGAGTCTGGAATAACAAACACCTGAGGCGAAGCACAAAAATCAGTGTGTACAGAGCCATTGTACTGTCCATTCTCCTCTATGGGTCTGAAACATGAGTCATCTATCACCAACATCTATGACTCCTTGAATGCTTTCATCAGCACTGTATACGCACAATCCTAAATATACACTGGACTGATTATGTGACAAATGTTGCTGTCCTGGAGCAAGCAGGGATCACCAGCATTGAGGCCATGCTATTGAAAATGCAGCAGCGCTGGGCAGGGCACATTTCTAGGATGGAGGACCACCTGCAGCCTCTTTTGACAACTCACGCTGAACGAGTCTCAAAGAGAAACGACAACACAGAAAGAACCACAACTTGGAAACATCACCCAAGGAGACTTTTTGCTGTGCTATCTGCAACTGGACTTGTTTATCTCGGATTGGCCTTTTTAGTCAACGCGCTTGTAGAAACCGTGGGATGAATCCTTCCTGAATCATTAGCGAAGAAAAGCCAGAGAGAAAGAATTTGGCCACATAGCAGTTATTTCATCGGGATTTGAACATATTCCACCCTATCATCAACATGGGTCTGAAACAATCAATAAAATAAATTCTGTTCTTGACACAATTGTGCAACTGTGAAATAGACTTCTAAGTATCACACTCAATCAGAAACCCAGTGATTGCTACACATACTTACATGCCTCAGGTTTCCACTGTGAACACACTATCAGATCTATTGTTTACAGCCAAGCCCTTTGATACAACCACATCTACTCAAACCCGCAAGACAGAGACTCAAAATTATTGGATCCACAGATGGCCCTCGGTATCTGCAGGGGATCCATTCTGGAACACACGCACACTGTGGACAGCCAAGTCTGTGGACACTCAAGCCCATATTCTCCCCAGTGGCAATTTGTGCAAGCGGCTGTACTGCCATTAGGGACAACCCCCATTGTCCTGTGGTGGTATGTGCATGTGGTCGTGCTGCCATTGGGGACAATGGAACTTAATGGCAGTACATCCTTGTGCACAAACTGCCATGGGACAACACGGGCTGTCTCTATTGGTGGTGCAGCCACATGCAAGCACCATCATTGGGGACAATGCTGTAAGGATAACTACTCAAATTTGGGGAAATGAATTAGCTCAATACACCAATCTTGGCTCCTTACTAAGACCATTGGACCATGATTCCCATAATGTTTAAGGAGGTGCCCAGAGATCCCAGAACTGACACAAAGGCAAAGTCTTTGGATTTTAAGCTAGTTTATTGATGTACAGGGGGACACTCTCACACACACATTCACGCCTGCAATCACACAAGGCTAATAGAAGAAAGGAGGAAATGTGGGAAAATAAAAGAACAAGCCTTCTAATGGTGAAATACTTGCCTGAGATGGCTCTTCCAGAATCCAGGCCAATGCAGCAACACAATGGAGGGAAATAGGGAGAAGGGTGTGTAAGACTTAGGAGAGGGAAATGAAAGGGGGAAGGGGGGGGTTGGAATGGCATAAAGTTCCAAATCACAACCAGAGGTCTGTCTGAGATCCCAAGACAGAACAGTTAACAAAGAAAAGTCTTCTAGTCATGTCCTCAGCAGATTATTGTCCTACATCAAAGCAAACCAAATTTACATATTGCTTGATCTATAGGAAGCCTCTTCCATGGGAAAAGCACTGATACCTGAATAGCTGGCATCTGTTAAGTGTCACAAAACCATAAATCTGTCCCAGGTGTGAGGCATCTTTTCCTGTTTGCAACTCCCAACTAGGTGTATGCTGCGAACGTGTTCTCCTCACCTTTATCTCCCATAATGCCTTTCCATTAGGGTCACCTTAGGGATGCAGGACTTGCTTAGAGGTTGCTATGATCAAGCGATTGCCAGGAAGAAGGGGCGCCTGATTACCTCTGCAGATGCATTTTGTCATAGGTGTGTGGGGGTGTTTTTGTAACACTGCAGCCTTTGTGACAACACAAGCTTGACATACATGGATGCTTGGATCCTTGGATGGCAAGTTCGCAGGTACCAAGAGCCAACTGTATAATAAGAGTTTCTCAAACTACAATACCCACATAGGGAGCTTAAGAAACAAATTAACAAAGCAAGATTCATACACAAAAACCATCTAGTACAAGACAGGCTACAACCAGCTCTGGAGAATAACACAGGCCTCACAAGCCCTGGGAGGCAGGCATTTATTACTCAACAGAGAGTCTCTAAGATTTAAACAACTACTTGCTTACAACAATGGATGGTAATACAGGAACAGAATCCTGCCACATTCTGCTCATGCAAAAATTGAGAGCTTGATGTATACACAGAGTGCCACATGTACAATGATTCCATGGGACAAATTCCTATTTTTTGCTTAGATTTTATTATGTTTATGGAAAAAAAAGAGTCTAAAGTACACATACAGTAGCACTTGTACTGATGACAATATATCGCAAAATATATTTAAAAAGGAATAACAATTATTGTAATAAAAATGCAGTGGTTAAGGTAAGTTGAAAAATAAATATATTGTTACAGGTACATAGATATAAAATATCTTTGCAGATGTTCCTATCATTTTTATATTCATTGGTTATAAGCTATTAAACTATTTCATTGCATTTCCCCCTGTGAGCATCTCTTTCTGTTGCCTAAATGTGAAAAGGCAATTTGAAAGTTTATGCAAAAATCACAGATATAAAATAAAATAGTAGATTCCATTTTTGAATTGAAGATTTCTATTCCATCTAAACTAGATAACCAAGGCTTTAAATTTTTAAAGCACCTGAACATTTTTTTTTCTTCGTTTTGACAAGAAGAAACTGACTGGCTAAATCCTGTTTCATAACTCTAGAGATACTACTGAAAATAGGACAGCAAGGTTCATGAAGAGGGTTTCCTTGTATTGCGTTTTCAACAAATGGCTTGAAAGCTGGGGGAAAAAAAAAAACATCCAAAATTCTTTTCATTCTAGTGAATCCTGAAGTGCATAGTAATAAAAAAGCAGAAGGTTTAGGGAGTGAATAAAATATGTCTATCACATGTCTATTTTTATAAATATACAGACAGGTAGCTTCTGAATGTCATTACAAGTCCAATCATGTGTATAATCAACATTCTGTGCAGTTAAAGAAATAAATACATAGTTTGTAAAGAAAAGTGCCAAAATATGGGAAAATATGGAAAATCAGCAAATATTGGTGTCTTGTCAATGTCTGATAATGGTTGCAATGATAAAGGCAGTATCGCCATTGACTATTACAGTCTTTTACATTATTAATATTACTGTACAATCTAATAATGATTTGTAATTCCTTTTACTGGCAAACAATTCAGATCTATACCCACAAAGCACTACAGTATTTTGATTGCTCGTTTATTTATTTTTTCTATATTGTTGTTAATTGTTGTCATGTTGACTTCAACTTATGGCAGCCTTATGGCATAGAGACCTCCAAGGCATCCTGTCATTAACAACCCTACTCAGATCCTGCAAACTCAGGGCTATGGCTTCCTTGATTTGAGTTTATCCACTTACAAAGTGGTGTTCTTTTCCTACTGCCACTTTACCAACATTAGTCTACATTAGTCAACATTAGCAGAGTCACACCTCTTTTAGTCATGTGGGGACTTAGACAAAGGACAGTGAAAACTGAACCCCACATGACCAAGAGAGGCATAGCCTCTGTCTACATTGAGATCTTGTCACAAGAATGAGATTTGTTGCCCAGAAGAGATGATGATGATGATGATGATGATGATGATGATGATGATGATTTCACATTTAAAATTCATTATTTAAAAATCATAATTTAAAATTTATTCTGCTGGAAGAGACTGGTCTTTGATGCTGTTTTGAGTTCAAACAGCATATTCAGCTGTTGAATCCCTTACAACAGGTCATTCCACAGCATGAGGGCAGCTGAAGAAAACATCTTTTGGCTGACAGTTACCAAGCTAGTCCTGGCTGCCTGGAGAAAATGTCCTCCAGAAGACGTGAACATACAGGATGAATTATATGGGAGAAGGTGAACCTGTATGTAACCTGGATCCAAACCATGTAGGGTTTGAAGGTAATAACCAACACTTTGTACCTTGTCCAGAAACTAATTGGCACTCAGTGGAGTGATTTTAATACTGGTGTAATGTAATCACTGCTGGATGTCCCAATAATTGATCTGGCCCCCATTTTTTGAACTAGCTGAAGTTTCTAAAGTTGGTAAAGAGGTAGCTCCATGTACAGCACATTGCAGAAGTCCAACCTTGAAGTTACCAGCATATGCAGTACCATCTTTATGTCCCCCAGCTCTAAGTAGGTTTTGGTAAGTAGGTCTAGGTAGGTAGGTCTAGGCAGGTTTAGGTAGGAAAATGGTCCAAATTAGCAGAAGCTAATTTGAGCAAGGGGTGAAAAGTTTATTTCTGCAGCAGAAATAGGCTGCACCACATTGCAGAAATAATTCAGTTTGACACCACTTGAACTGCCATGACTCAATGCTATAAAATTCTGGGAATTGTAGTCTGTTGCGTCACCAGAACTTTCTGACACAGAAGGCTAAATGTCTCACAAAACTACAATTCCCAGAATTCCATAGCATTGAAACATGTCTCTTAAAGTAGTGTCAAACTGGATTATTTCTGTAGTATGGACTTAGCTATTGTTCCACCTGGAAAGGTTCAAAGTGAGACAATTAAATGGTTCTCAGGGTCCATCCTATATACACTTTTACAAAATAGAAATATTAATACCATTAACACAGCATTTACATTTCTGTACTGCTTCATACTGAACTAAGTGGTCTCTAAGTAATTTACAATGTGTACGCTAATTGTACCCAACAAGCTGGGCACTTATTTTAGTGACCTATGAGTCAACCTTGGAGCCCTGGGATTGAACTCACAATCTTGTGGCTGCAATACTAGCTGCAGTGCTGGCATTTAACCACTGTGCCATCAGGGCTCCTTGTTATTAAAGATTCCACCTCAACATTAGGAAGAACTTCCTGACAGTAAGGGCTGTTCGACAGTGGAACACACTCCCTCGGAGGGTGGTGGAGTCTCCTTCTTTGGAGGTTTTTAAGCAGAGGCTGGATGGCCATCTGTCGGAAATGCTTTGAGTGGGAGTTCCTGCATGGCAGGGGGTTGGACTGGATGGCCCTTGTGGTCTCTTCCAACTCTAAATTTCTATGATTCTATGAACATTTTATATCAAAACACATCATCTCTGCATACCATACATCAGCACCTTTGGGCTGTCTCAGAGACAGGGACATCACTAGGTGGTATGGGCTGCACCAGGTGACCCCCTAAGAGGGGGTGACACCACTGCTTCCCAAACATCTACCTTTTGGCAGAAATGGGTGGTGGTGTTTCTGCACCCCTTTATAATGCTAAAGAGATGGGGTGAGTGGGGTGTGTCTTAGTGGGAGGAGAAAAGAGAGGTCCCAGACTTTTCTAAAATAAATTTTAAAAAGAAAACAAATTTAAAATTTAAAAATACATTTTTAAATTTAAAAATACATTTTTAAATTAAAAATATAATTTATTTAAAAACAACACATCTTATCAAATTTTAATTTTAACTACATGAAACTATGTACATGTACAGAGGCCATTGCTATCTACTGGGGCTTAGTTCCAGGACCCACTCCCACCCAAACACACACTGGCCCAGGGACGGCTGTGTTTGTTCTTATTTGTTTATCAAAACATATAGTATGTGAAAAGCAGCCAACAGGAACTTTGGATGTTTCCAAGGAGTTGTCACTTAAATAAGGAATTTGGACCTCTGGTGGCTCAGTGGTTAAATGCCTGTACTGCAGCCACTCACTCAAAACCATAAGGTTGCGAGTTCAAGACCAGCAAAAGGGCTCAAGCTCAACTCAGGCTTGCATCCTTCCGAGGTCGCTAAAATTAGTACCCAGATTGTTGGGGGCAAATTATCTTACAGTTGTAAACTGCTTAGACACCCCTTAGACGGTATGAAGCAGTATATAAATGAAGCTGTTTGTTTTGTTTTGTTTGTTTGTAAATCAAGCAGAAAGTCCCCTCCTTTCAGTATGTTAAACACAAGATAAAGACAGGGGTGTAAAAGTTACCAATTACCTACATGAGTCTCCTGCTTTCAAATGATGGAGATTTCAAGGATCATGAGTCCATCTTGGGAATAGGGAATTTATAAACTAAGAGTGAGAGTTTTCATTTTTATTATTTTCATCGCAATCCCTTCAACTGAACTATAGCAGAAAAAAAACATCTATACCAAATGTAGGCCTATAACTCCAGTGCCCTCACTTTTCTTCCTCCTGTATGATACAGTATTTTAACTTCTTTCATCTGATAAAAAAGCCAGTGGAGCTTGGAAGCTTACATTATGTGTTTTGTACATTTTGGCTGGCCAATAAAGGTATAACTCCTTTGTGGTTTTAGGATTATGTTTTATTAAGCAATCAAATATATTTAGTACTAGGATTTATTCTCAGATATGTATACTTGACTTGGATTTCTGCAGCGCGCTCTACATGGGGCTACCCTTGTGCCTAACCCGGAAACTTCAATTAGTCCAAAATATGGCAGCCAGGCTTGTCATTGGAACATTGAGGAGAGAGCACATAACACCTGTGCTTGAGTCTCTCCACTGGCTGCCAATTAGTTTCTGGGCACAGTACAAGGTGTTGGTTTTAACCTTTAAAGCCCGACATGGGTTGGGTCCATCTTATCTTAGGGACCGCCTCTCCCCGTATGATTCCCCCTGCACACTTCAGTCCTCTGGGAGAAATCTGCTACAGCCTATGAAAACTAGGCTGTCACAGACCTCCCAGAGGATCTTCTCTGCCGCCACTCCCCGACTATGGAATGGCCTGCCAGACAAGATGCATCTTATTACATCTCTTGATTGCTTTTAAAAAGCTATAAAGACGCATCTCTTCTGGCAGGCCTTCCTAGAAACATCTTAATTCCTAGCTCTGAAATTTTGTTATGTTTTCTCGCCAGCCCCTAACACCTTTTCTTTGATACTATAGTTTACGCGGCCTGTGGAATAGTTTGTCCTGTCTTGATATTGCTTATATTTTAATTGTTTTCTTGGTTTTAACTCATTGTGAATTTAATTTAATTTTAAGGGGTGGGAGGTTGGGTAGTGGGCTTTTGGAACTGTTTTATTGTGATTTGTTACTTGCTGTAACCCGCTCCGATTGTTTTGACAGACGAGCGGGCTATAAATAAAAATTATTATTATTATTATTATTATTATTATTATTACTTGACAACTGTTTTAAAAGATCAACTCAATTAATTACAGAGGCAACAAATACACTTGTAGGCATGACCATCCTCTGAGCCAAGCCTTATATGGATAGCTTATTATTTGGCCCAGTAATAGCCTCAGCTCCCTCTGAACAGCGTCAAGCCCAATCAAGCATTCTAGTGAAAGGATGTAACACAGCAAAGGTACAATATTATTTATGCATGTAAATCAATATGGGGAAAGTCAAAACTGCTTGTACCAAGAATCATCATGATAATGGATAAAAGGCATTTCCAGCCTTGCTAACCAGTGGCCAGCATCTGTCCTCAGTGACAGAAACAAAAGCTTACAGAAGGGAGTGATGAGTGTCAAGGTCAGTAACGAAGAATGACCATGAAACTATCCTTCCCAGATCTAGTCCCGACAAATCCTTTGCCTAGGAGGCAACCAGCATACCTAATTGGCCCCAGGGGCATTTCCAATGCACTGCCTGAATAACCAAATCAGCCTTTCAGGCCATTGGTCACGTTGCTCAAAAGGAGTGCCTGTGTTTCTAATCATATGTTGGCAGGTTGAAATTGTCTGAATGGTAACATAAATATCTGTATTAGGCATCCAATTGATTTTTCAAATGGAAACTACATTGACATTAAATACACTAATAGCACTGTACATAGTGTTAAAGAGCCAGTGTGATATAGAAGTTTGAGTATTGGACTAGGACTCTGGGAGACCAGGGTCTCCTGGCAAGTCACGCTCCCAGCCTTAAAGGAAGGCAGTGGCAAATCTCCTGTGAATAAGTCTTACAAAAAACACTTAGAGTTATCAAAGGTCAACATCAAAGGTACGTAGTGACAATGTCATATTTTTTAATTTGGCATATTATATTGCACAAGCAAAGAGGGGAACATTCTAAAGGCATGACTTGCTTTCGCTGTAATAAAATCCTCATGTTTCAGTTTCCAATCTTCTAGTCTGGGACCAATCCCTTTGAATTCATTGGAATTTACTGCTGAATAGTATGTATAGGATTGTATTGAGCATTGCTAAGACTGGACGGCAGCCAAAGTTCTTCTGATGTTCATAATGTTCTTGATTGGAACTAGTGAATTTTGGGACTGAGCTCTAATTTCAGTGCAATTTGTGGCTTGTCCACACAATTAAAATACTATTCATTCAGATCAAATAGACAGTGATCCAGCTACATGAAATGCAGAGGAATTCAGGCTCTTTGCAGGGAGGAGTGAATCCATAAACTCCAATGAAAAAGGTTTCTATTTTTTTTTCCAGAGAATCTGTATCCATGAGAATGCACATTATTGGACATGTGGATTCACATGGATCCACATAGCTGTGCATTTTCACAAGGGGGTGGGGAATAGATGCAAATATACATTAAAAAGTGAAGACAATCAAGCATAGATGTGAATGTGCAAAAATCTGCAGCAACTCATGTATAGAATAGCCATAAGTAAATGTTCCTATCACAGTGAATCTTTTAAAATACTCATTGAGTTAACCTTGATGATAATTTGTATCATTTATGTTCTAAAGTTAGCTAGGTCTGTATTCACATTCCAGAAATAATCAAGTTTAACACCACTTTAACTGTCATGGCTCAATGCTATGTAACTATGGGAATTGCAGTTTTGTGAGACAATTAGCCTTCTCTGTCAGAGCTCTGGTGCCACACAAACTACAATTCTATGGAATTCTAGGAATTCATAGAATCATAGAATCATAGAGTTGGAGGAGATCACAAGGGCCATCCAGTCCAACCCCCTGCCATGCAGGAACTCCCAATCAAAGCATCCCCGACAGATGGCCATCCAGTCTCTGATTAAAGACCTCCAAGGAAGGAGACTCCACTACACTCTGAGGAAGTGTGTTCCACTGTCGAACAGCCCTTACTGTCAGGAAGTTTCTCCTAATGTCTAGGTGGAATCTCTTTTCCTGCAGTTTGCTTCCATTGTTAAATATATATATATATTTTAAAAAATGTTCCCTGTTTCCTTCTAACCTCTTTCTTATACCTGGTCTATTGCTTTTAACAATTACTTAACTTATATAACAAAGCAGTTATAAACCATTAACATTTTACTTTTATTTTATTCTGTGTATAGGTTCTCTATTGCCCTTTCTCCCATTTGCATTTAAATAGCTCCAGTTTTCTTCCCCCACATCTATTGGTCTTTTCCCTTCTGCAATTTTTGTCAGAATGTGAATACCTCTCAATGTGGGGTTGTTCATTTGATTTATATTTGTTATAATATATTCAGTGTTACTTTCAATCACATTCCTTAGGCGATCTCTGATTCAGTATGTCTGTGTGTCTGTGTGTGTATTAGGCTCTTTAGAGATGGCTTGTAAAAACATTTCCCTTTGTTGTTGTTTTACTTGCCAAGAAAATGAACAAAGACATGCCTGCTAAAAGTGTGAATCATTCTTAAAGACAGATTGCACTCATCTTTTTAATACCCACCACCTCCATAATACAGCTTTTCCTTTATATACCACAGCAGACATCAAGACAGCACTCATGCCACCCTTCAGCTTTCATAAACAGTTAACAATCTCTCTGCTGAGTCTCTTGATATCCCAGTGGTTCTATCACACTTATGTTTCCAGCATGCAGAAACTAGAGAAATGACCATAGAGGCCTATTTGCAAGTTTTAATTAACTCTTTAAATTCAGGTATAGTTGAAAAGAAATACCTGAGATAAGTGACATAGGGGCTGTACAGACCGCCCAAAAAGGGTGGTCGGGAGCTGCATCCTTTTCCGCCACATTGTTGCTGCAGCAACCAGATGAAGTGGTGAAGATCCAGTGGAAAAAGGAGTGCTGAAACTGGGCTCCTTTTTGTATCGCAGTTGTGATGCAAAAAGTGCCGAACTGCACATTCATGACATTGCAGCTGCGACATAGTCACTGCGTACACCGTGTATAGGTGCTGTGCAGCAACAACGTCCTTGTCATGTGCTAGGGTTGCAGGGCGTGTATACCTTCTTAACACGTGATGAGGGTGCCCCAAAGTGCCTGTATATATCGGGCCTTAATAAGTGCACATGAGCACACACACACACATATACACACTGAATGACAACGAATCATACCGTAGGTATTACCCATATAGTTTTGATGGGGGGGGGGGAAACAATCACCCCCTCCCCCACACTGCCCTTGACCTGTTTATTTCAGATACAAACACTCTTGGAAGGAGGACATTATTACTGTAGTATGATTATTTTGTCCAGCTGTTGCAAAAAGTAAACTGCTTGCCACACCATTAAAACACAAGAGGCTGATTTGGCCATTTATACATATTTGAATATACATCATATGGTACAGTTTATGTAGATGCTTCATTAATTTTTAAAGGTGAGTTCTCTTTTAGCATTTTCCCCTTGGAGTCTCCAGTATCATCCAAGAGCCACCTCTATGTTCATATTAGAGTATAAAAGAATGGTGTTTGTTATTTGGGCTATATTTCAGATTTTTCAAAATAAATGTTTATAATACAATCATAAGATATAACTGAAAAGATTTACAAGCAGTATGAGAAAGCTGGTGTTCCTAATCAAACTACAACATGGGGATTATTAAATATTGTAATGTCATAGTCACTGTGGGTATTATTACAAAGAAGAGTTATTCAGCAAGAGACAGAAAATGTTATTATTTTCAAAGTTGATTAAGCTGTGGTAAGATAATTAGGCAGGAATGTTAAATTGTTCATAACAGTATTATATGAGATAGATGTAAGTAATGTTGCAAACTCATCTTGCTGGATACAAGTTAGGCAATGCAATGTTATTCTCTCTATGGGCAATGGAGACATTCCTGATTAGATTATCTCCTTTTGCTGCCCAAACAAAACAAGGGTCATTTGGCAGAAGGAGAATCTCCTCCAGCCTAACTTCCTTTCTTGCCTTCACCCAGGACAGTTCTCTCCTGCTCTTCTCTAGTCTGTAGCTTCTAGCCTTACTTTTTCTATTTTAATTTTCCTCACATCTTTGAACATTAAAAATGCCTGTTTCCTCCCTTTTTTTACTTTCCTCTTCTACACCCACTTTTCCTTCCTACTCCACCTGTCCAGATTGCTCCTATGGGGGGAAACAACAAGAAAAATAGAAAATCTCTACCAAAATGCAGAGGGTATTGATAGAACATATGCACATTGTGAAGCGCAGCCACTCAGTTCACACTATCTCTACCAGAAGTCATTTGGATGCACACAGCTTGAAACTTCCCCTTGATGCCACTTCAGAAGCTTCATTATTGGGACGCAGTCTCCTTCTCCCAATGTTGAGGCTCAGGCTCTCCACTCATCCGCAAGGAATTTTCTTTCTTCACCTCTGCACTTGTCTTTTCTGACAGCTCTGAAACATTTAGAAGCAATTTAATTTTAAGGGGTGGTACCATGGAGGAAGAAGACATGGATCAAATAATCATCCTAGACAAAGGTCTGGAGGAAGGGAATGTGAGTGCTGGAGAGGGCTAGGTCTCATATGTCTTCTGCTTTTCATGCTTCTCCTCCTTGCCAATGACCCAGCTGCAGCACAGCACAACTGGCTTTGCCAGTTTCACTTTCTTCTATAAAGTGGTCCCACTTAAATGTCTACTAGTCACGTGTGGCCATCCTTAACAAAGCAGCTATTTTTTTTACTTTTTAGCCAGTGGTCATTTCCTTCCTTCCTCTAGCAACCATCTTCAGACACCACAGCATGTACAACCTATCATATTCTCTCTCTTTCTCTCTCTCTCTTCTTTTCTTTTTTAAACATCTCTGGCTGCTACAGTTGCAGAATTATTGCAGTTTGACACCACTTTGTCATGGTTTCATCCTATAGAATCCTGGAGTTTGTAGTTAGTTGTGGTCCCAGAGCTCTCTCACAGAGCAGGCTAAATATCTCATAAATCCTAGAATTACACAGCATTGAACCATGGCAGTTCAAGTTGTGTCAAACTGCATTAATTCTGCAATGTAGGTGCAGTCTCTGTCCTTTCTAATGCACTGAGGGGAAAAGCTTCCTTCTAATCATGCTGACATTCTTCTCTGAAATTCCTAAGCCAGACTGTTATTTCGCATTTCCACCCCACCTCCATAAATCACCTTCCAATTCTACCAATACTCTTGCTTCTACTTTAATCTGCATGGATCTTCCCAATCAGCCTGCAATACATATTATTTCTCAGCATTCCTCTGAGGATGATAGGAATCCTCCTAACACAGACATCCAGCCCCTCTGAGTCTGGAGTCAGGGGACCAGAATCTTGATTTCTCTTTCTTCCCAGGAATATACAATCAAAACACTCCTGGCAATGAGCCTCTGTTTTAAAACCTCCAAAGGAGACTCTGCCACTCTCTGAGGGAGTGTGTTCCACTATCAAGCAGCTCTTACTGTCAGGAAGTTCTTCCTAATGTTGAGGTGGAATCTCTGTTCCTGTAGCTGGCATCCATTGTTCCATGTTCTAGTCTCAGGAGCTGCAGAAAACAAACTTGCTCCTTCTTCAGTATGACACCCTTTCATTTGGAGGAATGGTCTAATTCAGCCTAACAAGAGGAGGCTCAGGAGGATAGCCTGTTTAACTCTAATAATTTTTTCCCTCTTATTTCTAAAACATTGCAAATTTTAGGACTTTATGGATCTATTCCCTTGTCTGACAATCTTCTTCCTTTTCCCAGTAGTAGCCCCAGGTTTCCTAAGGCCAAGGTTTCCAACACAGAAGTACCATCTCCTTCAGATTTTGGTGAATTTTTCAGAGTTGAATGGCCTTCTTTTCTGCAAGGTAGGAGATGTGTTAGTGTTGCCCCAAAACTATGTTGCTGTTAGCTGCCTTGAAAAGAACCTCGACTCATGGTGATCCTGTGAATGCAACACTTCTAAGACTTCTTCTTCTTCTTATTATTATTATTATTATTTTCAAAAACTCTGCTCAGATCTTGCAAATTCAGGGCCATGTCCTTCTTGATTAAATCTCTGTGTCTGGTATGTAATCTTCCATTCTTTCTTCAACCTTTCCCAGCATTATTGTTTATTCCAATGAATCATGCCTTCTCATGATGTGTTCAAAGTATGACTGCCTCAGTTTTTTCATCTTGGCTTCCAGGGAGATATCTGTCTTAATCTGCTGTAGAATCCATTTGTTTGTCTTTTGGGCTGTCCACAGAATCCTCAGTACTCTTCTCCAGCAGGATATTTTAAATGAATTTATTTTCTTTCTGTCCACTTTCTTCACTGTCCAGATCTCATACCCATACACAGTGATTGGAAATACAATGGTATATACAATACTCCCTTCCACTGGAGGTTAGGCTGCCCCCCCTCCCTGCTTTCTGTTCACCAGCAGGTAAAGACATTTCATTCAAGCAGGCTTTTAATATATAATCATGCCAGAGAGGCCTTTATACAGGGTGTGTGCTTTAGATTTTTTTTTATTTTTTTTGAATGTTTTAATATTATTATTATTATTAACCTTTATTTATATAGCGCTGTAAATTTACACAATGCTGTAAATACAATCTTAAAATTAGACGGTTCCCTACCCTCAGGCTTACAATCTAAAAGTGATGTTTTATATCATTTTATAGTGTTTTTAGTTAGTTAATTTAAATTGTTTTAGATTTTTAATGTAAAATTTTAAAAAAATGATCTGTGAGCCACCTTGGGTCCCTCTCTGGGAGAAATGTGGCAGATAAATTAAATGAAATAAATAACAAAGTCTTTATTGCAGAAGTTTAAGTATGACTTTGCTTGAGAGAATGCAATACACCTTGTGTTTACTGCAGTCTTTTGTGTCCCGTTTTTGGGAAATGGAATGTATATTGAGCATTTCCAGTCTGTGGATCATTGTTTTGTTTTCGATATTTGTTGGAAGATTTTAGTTAGAACAAGAGCAGATTCTATCTCTGTAGAGTGAAGCAGTTCTGTTGGTATGCCATCTGTTCCTGGTGATTTGTTCATGAAATAAAGAGTGTGTGTACTAAACCATCAAAAAGCAAAGGAGTCACTATCTCAGCCACCCATGAAAAAAAGTTATGTTTTTTGGAGTACTTCAGATTTCAGAATTTCAGATAAGGGAGGTTTAATGTTGTAACACGTAGCTTCATGTTGTAACATGAAATTGTTACACTTTAGTGTATGTATTGTCTTGGTATTTTCTTATGGTGAAATTAGGAGATAAGAAACTTATTACACAATTTGTGCCAATCATTTAGGATTTTATCACATGCAGGTTTTAAACCGCAACTGTAGGAAGAGAACTGTAGAAAGAGAATTGGCCACTTATTTATAGGTTGCCCCTCCAGTCCATTGTTGATATGCTGCTGAAGAGTTATTAGAGGGCATCTTTTTATTGATGGGGAAACCCATCAATAAGTGACTAATTGTGCTGGCACCCCATTACTGTACTGGTGTGACAGTTCGTGGCAGTCCTGTTATTTAAAGTTACATAGTGTCAGTCTCTTCCTTTCCCCCTCTCCCCCTCACTGTTCCCAGGCAGCCTGTTTTCTCTCTTTCTTTTTCACCCTTTTTCACTTTAAATGCACCCTAGATTTTAAGCTCTTTCAAGGTCACTCGAGAACTGTTTACTTGAAAGTAACTTCCACTGTAAGTTCTCACTTACAAACATTGTGCAAATAGCAGCCAGCTATGTGCAAATCTGTGTGTCTGTGCTTGCCAAGCTTAGTTATTTTTTATTAACAGAGAAAAGGGAAACCACGTGAAAGACAAAGGGTGGAAGTTGACCAGGAAAATGGTGCTACAGTCCTATCCAGTACATTTTTCCTTGCTGTTAATTGTAACACTTTATAGCAAAGTGGAGCTTTACTTGACAGTCTTATACTTAAAATCACATAACTCTGTAACTGGATTTTAAAAAATTAAAATGAAAGGCATGCAGGGTAGGGCATAAGGCAGGGAGGCATGGTTAAGAAGGAATGAGGAATAAAGCATGTGGTGACCATCAATGGCACCAAATGCCCCATCATGCTATTGAAGAGATGTCTGATAACAAAAGCTCCAAAATTTGTATGTTTCTGTTCTCTTAATAACATGATTGTGGCAAGATCAAAATAAAAGTCCTTATTTATGTGATGAAGTCTTTATTCAGATCTGACCATTTCCTAAACTGTATTTGGCTATTGTTTAAAGCAAATTGCCTTGAAATTTTAAGGAATTTTATCTTTTTTTTTTCTTCTTAATGGTAATTATACTATCTCTATATTCAATCAAAGAACATTAAAAATAGTAAATAATTATTTAAATTTTGTATTAGTAATATTTTTGTTTGTACATTAAGAAATTTTTCTCCTGAAAGGTAGTGATGATGTTGAGAACGAATTCATTTTTCTCATATACTCATATAGAAACACACACACACACAAAACATACACATAATATGAGCAGATTTTATAAATAGTTTGTCACATCAAAAAATTAAAATCAATATGACATGAACATTTTACTTTGGTTTTATTATTGAACTATAATTCTACCAAAGGGAGTTCACTCATGCGAATGATAAAACCTAAATCTGCTGTTCAAGTTCTATAATTTACCCTTGAGGTTTGCATGTAGGTTTCCTTTTCAGGAGAAATGCCAAAGCATATCTGCTGCTTCCTTCATTTAAAGCTTGTCCTTAGGAAAAAAAATTCTAAACAATATAGATGTTATAGCCAGATCATAATTTATCACAAAGTACCTGTGACTAGTATCCATTAAAGTATTTAGTCCTTCATGTACCAAGGTCAGTGAGATTATTAGCTGGAATAGCAAGAGAATTATCCATTGTAAAGTTGGAATTCGTATTGCAAGAGCTGTTGCTTAACCTATAGCAATAACTCAGGCTGCATACACACTGCAGAAATAATCCAGTTTGACACTCTTTTAATTGCCATGGTTCAGTGCTGTGGAATTTTGGTGCCACAACAAACTACCATAACCAGAATTCCATAGCATTGAACCATGGCAGGTAAAGTGGTATCAAACCATATTTTTCCACAGTGTGGATGCAGCCCCAGTGTCTCATCTCCTTCATCCCCACTTATGTTTATTATTGCAAAATATGTGATGTAATGTCAGCAGAATGAATCTCCTTAACCGTATCCCACTTTATTTCCTGCTGTTTATGTGATGGTGATCCTGATGTACAATAGCATCCAATTATCTTTTGTAGTGCTACACATCAATGATGGAAGAGGTAACATAAAAAAACATACTGCATTAGACCAAAGACCTACCTAGTCCACTGATCCCATCTAATCCATCACCAGTCTTGCCTATGAGAAATCCTCAAATAACTCATGAACTTGCTAAATCACTCTCTGTTGTGAGATGGAAGAAATGTGGCTACAGTTTTGGCAGCAGCCACATAGCTCCCAAATCTAATTCCAGCCTCAGAGGCAGTAGACTATGCACATTTTACTGTCAGTCGCTGCAGAGATTGTAAACACTATCACTATGCATCAGTAGAGCAGGCAGGTATGTTAATGTTGTGTGTCTTCATCCTCCCCACTCCATTAATGCTTAGGTACATGATCTACATGGCCCATTATTTTCTTTGTTTTTGTTGACATGGAGCTGATAGGAAAAGACAAGAAAATGAGAGTTAAAAAATGAAACTGTTCCCAATCCAATTGAAATGATACACTAAGTGATGGAACACTGCAAACAAAAATATGTGTAGATATTTTTAGCAGAGCACTGAGGTACTAACTGAATATATCAACACTGTATTTTCCACATATATTTATTTATTCCATCGAGTGATATTATAACCCATAGGATTTTTTGTTGTTATTTTTAAATTAAGGGATGTAGATTTCTAGAGACTCCTTCAAGTGGTCTCTAGAAGATTCAAAATTTGTGGGTTTTTTACTTAACAAATGTTTGCCTGACCTGGCAGTTTCATTTCATATAAAACTGTGCATATTTTTAATTTTGAATAAAAAGTTTGCTGAAATATGTTCAGTTTCTCATCTTTTTTCCCCTTTTCTTTACTGTAGGAACCAATCCTTACTCTTCTCATGTTATTTTTGCCTCTGATATTAAATTTTGTGTTAGACAAATATGCCTAGACACACATCAGCTGTGTTAACTGAGGTATACTTGTATAATGGCACATTCCTATGGGAGGAGCTGTTTTTTCAGGTCTACTCATGTGGATACAGAGAAAAAGATGGTAACTTTTGGAGAGAGATCTGCCTCTTCAGTACCCCCTGTATGCACTGTCCAAAAAGGCCAGCTGGGGGGCAGAGTTGGGCTGTAGCAGTTGTCTCCATGGCGCATGCCCCGGTTCTGCCCCAAGGATGCCATGATGCCGTGCGCTGCACCACAATGTATGTGGCATCACGGCACTCCTCCAGTGCTGTGTTTATGTGATGCCATACTGAAGGAGTGCCGCCAAACTGCGGCAACACAGCTATCTTTTTGTGGCTCCTTTTTTGCGCCCTGGAAAGCCCAGATTGGGGCCATGGCATGTGGTTCCCATGGCTCTGATCTGGCTGAAACAGGGGCAGCTAGATGCTGCCCCTTCAGGGCTGTTTGTACAGCTCCTAAGTCTAAAGAAAGGTCTAGAGCCATTGCTCTTTAAGCATCAGAAATCCAATGTTGGATTTGGAGACAGCAGAAAGAAGGTATTCCAGAGTTTTGGTGTTACCCACCTGGCTCTGGTGTCCGGGGAGGACACCAACAAGATTGTTTTAGGGGAATGTTTAGACTTAGCTCAAATAGAGAGATATAGTATGACCATGGTAACTCAATCTTAGGGGATCTATGCCAACTTTTATGAGGTTCAAAAGTACACAGAACTCCAGAGGCAAGTTTCTAATGAAAATGAGTTATATTTAAAAGGGAAGTAAATACACCATGCAAGCAAACAACTACGCACACACACAAGGACTATAGAAATCAAAGATGGGAGATTGGAATAGATACAAGGCTTCACTAATAGTGATAATTACCTATGTGGATCTTGATCCTACTTGAAGTAACATCGGGAAAGATAGATTCAATAGCTCCCGTAGCAAGTGAGAATGACAAGCGATAGAGGTGCTAGTCGAGCAGACTGACAGAGTTTCTACCTGCTACTGGACTAAGCTACTGGACTAACCTGAAATGGTTGTTAGCCAGTTGGAGCACTGTATTATTTAGTAGCGGAGAGCTGGGATAAAGTGAAATAAATAAATAGTTTTCCCATGAATGTTCAGCAGAAAGACTTTGCAGTTATTAGGGAAAAAACACCAATGTACATTCCAGCTATTAAATGTGGGGATAGATTTCAAAATTTCTGACAGTAGCCGAGTTCAAACACTCATTTGTGTTTGCTGCAAAAGAAAAGACAAAACAAAACAAAACAAAACAAAAAACCAACAAAAATAACCAAACAAAAGGGAAAAAAAAACAACCAAACAAAAAACCAGCCAATCTTTCCCTGTTGATACTGAACATATTATACTTCTGGTCTATTAAATAATGAAAACTAAATCAACTGTAAAGTTGCTAATACAATCATTCCCAACATTAAACAAATGTGTATAAAATAATTATTTCTTGGATTTTTAAAAAATGGAATGGCCTGCAGAGCAAAACTACTGCAGGAAGTCTCTTTAATGATCAGTTATTCTTCTAATGAAATAAGCAGAGTTTAATGCTGTGTTCACACTGGAGAAATAAACCGGTTTAATTGCCATGGCTCAATGCTGTGAAATTCTGGGAATTGTAGTTTGTTGTGGGGTCCAGAGCGGAGCAGAGCTGTTCATCAGGTCCAGCACCCTTTTTTTCTGCCAAAGGCCAAGCGCATACTGTTGGTGTAAACAAGCAGATGCACAGGTAAAGCAATCTCCGATGCCTTTGGAACTACCGGCGACCTTGGAGCTGTTCGGCTTTATCAGGAATTCCTCCTGCCCACTGCTGATGAAACAAACTGGAGCCAAATCTCTCTCCTCAGAGGTGTTTATTCTTAAAGTTGCTATATTTACAAGTATATACACGCCCGTCCAACAAAACTCTCCAACCATCTATCCACTCCGACTACCCAACAACCCACACTGTGGTGTGCAGGCTATTTATAGATCTGTGCCATGCGGTCACAAACCCATCCTCTTCTGGTGACTCTTTTTCCTTGTGCCACCAACAATGTTGTCCCTTCACTCAGGAAGACTTTTGATGTTACCCAGGCTTACGTGCAATCAAGCACATGTCTGACCTTGAACACTGTCTGCTGTTCCAGCCTTCAGCTGCAGACAATTATGCCCAAGCTTCCTGGTTTCCTTTTGTGCACATCTGTACATTTCATCGACTGGCTTCAATGCCTAACATGCCCCTCCAAAATGTACAGATGTGTATCATTTTGCCACATATGTGTTTGCCATCTTCCGATGTTTACATTCGTTGAACAGCCAAACTCTGTGTTTATTGTGCCATGCCTATCAAACATGATAGATGTTCATGCCTTTCAATTGGCAAAGCTTTTGTGAGAACATCAGCAATGTTGTCCCTGGTGTCAATGTACTCCAGATTTATGATTCTGTTTTGAACCATCTCTCTCACATTCTGATACCTCACACCAATGTACTTTGTCCTACACTTCAAGTTCTCAGCTTCAGACATTGCAATACATGATTGTGAATCCTCATGGACTACAGTAGGCTCTTCACACTTTTCTCCCAAATCCACAAGCAATTGCCTTATCCACTGGATCTCTCCTGCAATTTCAGACAATGCTGCAAATTCTGCTTCTGTAGTACTTAAAGCCACACAGTTTTGCTTCCTGCTGCGCCAAATTATTGGACTACCAGCAAATCTTACAAGCAAACCTGACACTGACTTTCTGTCGTGCAATTCTGATGCGAATGAACTGTCCACATAACAATCCAGCTGTTGTTCACTGCCCTGTATCACCAACTTTCTTTCTTTGGTTCCTTTCAAGTATCTCAGCACATGTTTCACTCTAGTCCAGTCTTCTACTTTTGGAACACTTACTTTTCTGCTAAGTACTCCAACAGCAAACGAAATGTCTGGCCTAGTGTTGTTTGCAATGAACATCAAGCTACCTACTACACTTCTGAACAATTCTGGATTCTCAAATTCCTTTGATGATTCTGCACTAGAAGTTCCAGAAGTCATTGGACTCTTTACAACTTTTGCATTCTGCAAGCCACATTTTTCAATCAGTCTTTCAATCTTTTTCTGTTGGCTCAACAAACACCTGCCATCCTCAGTCCACTGAACTTCAATCCCTAAGTAAGTCTTGAGATTTCCCAAATCCTTGAGCTTAAACCTCTTAGACAACTCTTTCTGAACTGATGTAATTTCCCTCTCTGACTTCGCTGCGACACACAAGTCATCAACGTAAATCACTACGGTCACATCACCTTTTGTATACACGCACGCATCCGCAATGCTGCGTTTGTATCCCAATTTGACCAACTCTTCATGAATGCAAAGGTTCCAGCAACGTGCACTCTGTTTCAAACCGTACAATGCCTTTTTCAACTTGTAAACCTTTCCATCCCTGTCCTTGTCAAAACCTAAAGGTTGTTCCATAAAAACTTCCTCATTAAGATGAGCATTCAAATATGCAGTTTCAAAATCAAAGTGTCTCACTACTTGATTCTTCCTAGCTGCTAAAGCTAATACCAGCCTTAAACTTTCTGGCTTTGCAGTAGGTGAAAAAGTTTTGTCAAAATTTTCAAACCTCTGCTGCGAAAAACCTTTTGCAACCAGTCTTGCCTTGTATCTATGGGTTCCATCCGGCATTTCCTTCCTCTTGAAAACCCATTTGCAACCTACAACCTTGTGGTTCTTAGGCCTCTCCACAATCTCAAACACTTCCTTTTCTAGTAAAGACAAGTACTCCTGATCCATGGCAGAAAACCATTTCTCCTGCTCCTCCTTAGGATATGACTGCAATTCCTCAAAACTCTCTGGCTCATCTGCCATCACTGAACAAGCTCTTGCACCCTGCACTACGAATCTATCTGGAGGTCTCCTCACCCTCTGAGTTCTCCTTGGCACAATCACTTTTGTTCTGCCTCTTTCATCCTCACTGTCAGAACTAGTTTGCACCTCTGTGTCTTTCATGGACACCTTTTCAAACTTTTGTGTAGTGACTGGTGAGTGCAAATTTGGATGTGTTTGTGTGTGATGGTGTGCAGAAGTACTGGGTTCACTTTCAGTAGATGCTTCTTGTTTTAGCACCCCTCCATTTCCAGTACCTATGTCACTCTGCCCCAGCTTGAGAAAAACCTCTTTGTTGGCATGGAGCTTTTCCCAACCTGAATGTTTTTCAAAGTTGGCACTTCTGGACAGCAAGATTTCCCCATGACCTACATAAAATCTATAGCTGTTCCCAGAATACCCCACAAACATCAACCTTCTCCATTTAGGATCCCCCTTTTTCCTGAAGTTTGCAGGCACATACACATTTGCATACTGCCCAAAAACTCTCAGATATTTGAGATTTGGTGGTCTCCCATACAGCATGTGATATGGAGTTTTCTTTACAAAAGAATTCCAAGTGCGATTGGCAACATGGTTTGCTGTCAAAATTGCTTCCCCCCAAAGCTGCTCTGGTGCTTCTGCATCGAGCATCATGCAATCTTTTATTTGCTTTAAGACTCCAATGTGTCTCTCCGCTAAGCCATTCTCCTGGGGAACGGCCGCGTTCGTCGTGTTGTGGCGGATCCCTTTCCTCCTCAACCAATTTTTCAGGTTATTAGATAGGAATTCTCCACCTCTATCTGTAACCAAAGATCCTACTTTGTATTCAAACTCCCTTTCAATCATATTGACCCAATTTTTGATGTGTTCAGCAGCTTCACTCTTTTCCTTCATGAGCATCACATACGAAAACCGTGTGTGACGATCTACAATGACCATGAAGTACTGATTTTTGCCCAAGGTTTTGGCCAAAGGACCAGCCAAATCAGCATGCACAACCTGAAAAGGTCTTTGTGTGGTGCATTTGCTGCGTTTGGCCACAGGAAAAGCCTTCAGCTTTATCCTGCTGCAAACTGAACAATCCAGGTGGTTTGAACAAGTGGACATTTTAAATTCTGGACACACTTCCCCCAGCTTCCCCAAACTTGTGAAGCTTGTATGTCCCATGACTCTATGGTAGTAATGAGCACAGTCTAAGTGCAAAGGCACATTGTTGACTACTGAACATTCTGCCTTGTCAACCATATAGTACATTTTGTCTCTTTTGATTGCTTTAGCACAAACTTGGTCATTTATGCTAATAGTACAATCATCCCCTTTGAAACTCAATGCATACCCACTGGTGGTTAATTCAGACACACTAACCAAACAGTTTTGCAACTTAGGAACACACAAAACATTTGAAAAGTCCTTTCCAAAACTTGGGATGAACACAGTTCCCATCACTTTTGCCTCCCTTGATGCACCATCAGCCAAAGCAACTGAATGTACATTAGATGGCACCTTATCTTTCAGGAGCCTATCACAATTAATCATATGCGACGATGCTCCGGAATCTAATAACCAAATGGGGTCTACAGCCTGATGGGCTTTATAGTCATTGTTCTTTACCACAGCAACAACGCCTTTTCTGCTCACAGGATCTTTAGGCTGTTGTTTCCTTGCTGCTGCCAGCTTTGTACAGTCCTTCTTGAGATGGCCTGGCTTCCCACAGTGGAAACACTTTCTCTCCCTGGACACAGCTGCCTTCTTCGGTTGCAGCTCCTTGAAAGCCTCGGTTGGGTGTGTTTGTCTTGGTACTGCATGCTGCCTCTGGAGCCCTGCCTCGTACTGCCGACGTTGGCTCTCTTCCAAGACACGTGCAGCCACCAGCTCTGCAGTAATCTGTGATTCATCAAAACACTGAAGACTCCACAGAATATTCTCAAAATCATCAGAAAGACTCCCAAGCAGGATGTATGCTTTCTGCTCAGATGCAAGGACGACACCTCTCATCTGCACCTGGCTGAACAAATCAGCCATGATCTCCAGATGCTTCTCTGGCGATTGTCCTTTCTGCATTTTGCAGGCATACAGTCTCCTACACCAAATCATTCTTGACAGAGCTGTTTTAGATTGGTGAATTTCCCTCAAAGCATCCCAAACTGCCTTTGAGGTTCTTTTCTCCCGGACATGGTTGATCTGCGACGGCGTGATTGTAAGCAAAATTGTAGCTCTTGCTCTCTTATCTCGGTCAAGAGTATCTGCTGTGGGTCCTCTCTCAACAACATCCCACAGTCCTTCTCTGACCAGCAAAGCCTCACAATAGGAACTCCAAGCTGCATAATTAGTTTCGTCTAGTTTGGGAAATTTAGCTGCCTCCATCATTAAGCAGTGTAAAGATAGAGTCCTGGCAGTTTTCCCAGCTTCTACTGTCAATTGTGATAAGACACAGACAACAGTCCAAAAATCTTACCATCCAGCCTTCCGGCACTGACAGCACAACACAGCAACAAAGTACCTCTCTCACACAGCCAGTTGAACTCTTCAGCACAAACGGAGATGCCTTATCAGATAACGATCTGGGCCCATAACCCTTGTTGGTGTAAACAAGCAGATGCACAGGTAAAGCAATCTCCGATGCCTTTGGAACTACCGGCGACCTTGGAGCTGTTCGGCTTTATCAGGAATTCCTCCTGCCCACTGCTGATGAAACAAACTGGAGCCAAATCTCTCTCCTCAGAGGTGTTTATTCTTAAAGTTGCTATATTTACAAGTATATACACGCCCGTCCAACAAAACTCTCCAACCATCTATCCACTCCGACTACCCAACAACCCACACTGTGGTGTGCAGGCTATTTATAGATCTGTGCCATGCGGTCACAAACCCATCCTCTTCTGGTGACTCTTTTTCCTTGTGCCACCAACAATGTTGTCCCTTCACTCAGGAAGACTTTTGATGTTACCCAGGCTTACGTGCAATCAAGCACATGTCTGACCTTGAACACTGTCTGCTGTTCCAGCCTTCAGCTGCAGACAATTATGCCCAAGCTTCCTGGTTTCCTTTTGTGCACATCTGTACATTTCATCGACTGGCTTCAATGCCTAACACATACCTCCAGAGTGTTCCCAAACACTCTTCAATTCTTGCTCCCAGAAATTGTTATTCAGTGCTGTCTCTTAATTTAAAGGTAAGATAGTCATAATGGCAAATGACTACCAAAGATAGTCATAATGACAAGCAGCCATTCAGTGATAGTTTAAATAGTTTTTAAAACCATGTAATGCACTAGAGACATTAGCACATCTAAAGGCAGTGAGCTCCAGAAACTGAATATTTTATCTGGTTCATTAACATCACTTTCTGTTGTTTCTCTAAATAACAGAAATTGCTTTTGACTTCTTTTACATCACTGTCTCAAGGTGGTTTTGATTTTATGTGTTTTATTGTCTTTATATTGTGAAAATACTTGTCAAAATATAAATTGACCTATTTTTGAATAAATCAACATAGTTCATGGAAAAGTACTAAAAACAACTTTCATTTATGGAAAAAGATTAAGTGGATCATTAAGAAGTGTGGTTTATAAGAGAGTGGAAGATACATTTTTGTGACGTCTTTCAGAAAGAATGTAAACATCACAAATAACATTTGGAAAATCCACAAAAATGATACTGATCAGAGCAGTTACCCTCCTTATAGATTTTGATATAATGTAGAATATTACTGTTTCTAGATATTTGAAACCTTTTAGGTCACATATATTTCTGTCTAGCAGACCCACTGTAGGGATGCAGGTCCAGCCACATTAAAGAGCAAGATTCTTCTACCAACATTCCCTTCCTTTCTGTTTTGTTACATTTACATCCCACTTGAGCTCAAGACAATGTATATGGCTCTTCTCTCCACATTATCCCCAGAACAGCCTTGTGAAATTCAGGCTGAGTCATGCTGACCACAGGATCACAGTGTCATCTTCAGACAACTCTGGCTCTTTGGCTTAGTAACAGAGATGAGCATCACCTCCTACGGTCAGTTACAACTAGATATTCATGTCAGGGGGACCTTTACCTTTTTACCTTATAGGTGATATAGTTCAGTAGTTTTCAAACTATGAGGTAGGATCTCAGGAGGTGCACAATAGTTGTTCGGGGGGGGGGGGGTTCATCCTGCAAATACAGCAAATGTGAAAAAGGATGGCAAGCCTGTGTATGCAAGTGAGTGTCCACCATGGAGGATTGGCTGGTTCTTGCAAAACAATGCTAAGCATCTTCCCCTGTTATGCCTTCCTCCAGCCTCAGCGATGTCAAAAATCAGCATTTCCTGCTTAGATTCTCCAAAGATTCTGTGCTTAACATAACAGGCACATGCTCTTTAATGAGCAAGAGACAGTTTTTCTGGTTGGGGGCAGGGAAACGTAGAGACAAGGCAGGGGGCATGAGACCTCAAGGTGGAAGGTGTCTGTAGGAAAAGAAGTCTGTGTGAAAGAGAGAGCCGCTATTGATAGGATGCTATCTGTGAGACGAATGAAATCCAAGTCCTTCACATGCAATTACCTAGCCTCTTCCAAGATTTTATACCTCTCCCAGTCTCTTATACCTCTCCCAGTCTCTTCTGATCTATAATTCTACCAGTTTTATTATTTTTCTTCCTTTCAACCCTTCAGCATTGAAGGGTTGGCAATGCACACTAACCAACAAATGCCTGGACAGTAGGATAAGAGTAAGTCTTTTCCAGTCCTTTGGGGCTCCAGTTATGAGTACCTGCCACTTGTGGCTAACAAGCATCAGCAGTAATATATATGCTTACTAGCACTATTGCAGACATGAGTCATAGGATGCTGTCACTTCAAATTATCCATGATACTTTGAATGAAAGTGAGGATTTAGAAGCACTCATGTAGCAAAATAACCCTCTAACTGTTTTTTTTTTAATCAACTGAAAAATAGGGTAGAATGTGACTGCTAAAGTGGGGGTTTTAAGAGGTGCATGGCACTGGTAGCTGTTGGACTGCATGCATTTTCCAGTTCAAGTAGCAGTCCAGAGATCTGCAGGATTTGTGCAACGAGTTAGTCTAAAAACAGTAGTTGTGGCAATGGAACAAATACACAGAGTTTATATATTTTGGACCTCAAACTGCAAAAAAAGGTAAGATGGAAATAGATATCATCATCATCATCATCATCATCATCATCATCCATTCCAGCAAGGCTTTTAAGACAGTAAAGACCAACTTGCAATTGATGCACGTGTTTTTTGAAAATTCATGTAAACCTAATTTTTCTAAAAAAAGTTTTTAGTGAAAATACAATTAACTTTCAGTAACTTTCTTTTCTGTATTACACTGGTAGGAGAAGTGTGGCCTGTTCATCATATGTGGATGTTAGGTCCCTGTAAAGCTCTGAAATGGCTAGACTTTTATGTCAGTGTTTATGTTTCATTTTGGATATTGTTTCTTTTGTAATGGTATATTATTGTATGTCTCTGTTTTTAAGTATAATAAGATTTATTTTTTTTAAAATTAATGGGTGATTGTTTTATAAACAAAATGACCAAAATATCTCAAAAATTCTGCAAAGTGCACCTTTTCTACCCTCTCAGCCTCTCTGATCCTCCAATCACTGCAACCTCTGTATTGGGGGGGGGGGGGGGGTGGTAGAGGGGGATGCCCCCAAACTGGGTGAAAATAAAACTAAAAGTGGAATGGGATCACTACTATAGTAATTTGTGCCAGGAGTGCTTTAGTGACTTTCACAAGGTCATGGGATGTAATGGCTCTTGCCTCCTTCTCAGTGCGCATCACTGCTTTAGTACATAGTCATCCTAAGTTGTCAGGTCTAATAGTCAAAGGTCTGTTTCCATTAATAGCCACTTCAGTCCTGATACTGAATTTGTTTTACCTTAATAAATAAAATGCTAATAATCTTTTTGAGACCCTCAAGTTGTTTTCTGCTGAAGCACATTGGAAAGTGCAACATTTGATTAATATTCCCTATTATTTCCAGTACTATTTGAAGACATGCCTTCCTTTCTGGTCTTCTACATTTGGTGCCCTCCTCCCAGTCTGGTTCTCTATCTCCTATGGCTCCTTCATACACAATCTGTTTGTATAGTTTCTCCACCATAGTTCCAAACCACTGATGTTATATATCCAGTAGCTGGCATATGGACCTCTTGTTCCAATTAATATAGTATTTCCCTACTCCTGTAAGCCAGTGTTCTGTAGGCAATAAATGTCATACTTAGGGTATGAGAAACTGGATTAAAAACCTTGTTTAACTGTAAAATCACAGAGTAACGTTATGTACACTATTATTTCTCCACCTAACCTCTTTCAGACAGATGTTTAAGCAGTAAAAAAGGACAAGGCCTAAATAGGACAGAATTGCGTAGATTTCTAAGTCACCAGACTTAATGAATGGTGTCTAGTTGCATGTCTTCTAAATCTATGTCTTTCTCCTCCATGTGCTTGATTTAGTTCATACCATGGTCTATCCATTTTAGGACACAATAATGAACAAACATCAGACTAATCTAGCCTAGTGAAATTCACTTGAAGTAAACTTTTCAGTGCATCCTCCCAGCTACTCTGCACTCATGCTATTCTGCATTAATGGATTAAGTAATCAAATATGCAAAAACATTTTGAACTCATAATATGATAATGCCATTATAGTATTAATTCCATTAACATACAAAGCACTCTAGAAAAAGATTTGACAAAGCAAATTAGGCTATCCAGGCATCTAGTTCAGTACCCTGGCTGTCAGTATAGCTAATATTTACTACTTTGTACTTTGTTAGAATTTGGATAATAGACCAAAATGCAAGGCTAAGATGAATTATAGCCTCACTAATGAATCTAGCCAACTGAGAAGCACAATAATGTGCTCAGTGTAAACTGCGATAGCTGAGGATTATTATACTAATTGTCTCAGCATCCATGTCCAGTTAACATTAGCACTGATAATGGTGGGAAAGAGTCTTTTGAAGTCAATGACAAAACTGCAACTGAGTTTAAAGGAGCTGGAATATATCCAAAGTTGTAGAGCTATTAGCCTGTCTGTGACAAACTAAGCAATTAAACCCAACTATGGAGAGACATCTCTGCTTTACTCATACTGAGATACAAAACTGAAGAGTGGGTGTTGGTATATTTTGTTATTCTTAAGAATACTTTAGTTTCATTTCACTTTGGACTCTTACCTTGAGTGAAAAATACCAGTGCAAAGTTAACAAATGATATCATACACAGGACTCTTTCAGACATGGGAAATTGGAAGTATAATCCAAAGGCAATCCAAACGCAATCCTGGGGTTTCACATTATTGCGAATTAATTCTTCTCATGCAAATTCGGGCAAAAGGGAAGTCACTCCAAATGCAATCATGGGTTTAACGTTATTGCGAATTTAAGCTTCTCACACGATTTCGGGCAAGGGGGGGTTATTTTCGGGTAATGGGAAGTAATTCCGAATACCTTCCGAATGGAGCAGGGGTTCAGGTAAATTCGATAAACAAGCGAATTTACATGAATCCGCACTGGCTCCATTCGGAATTGGAAGAAATTCCTCCCATTTGAAAGAGTCCACAGTGGACATGGAAAAATACTTGCATCCATTATCTACAGTCTCCACCTCTGTAGTAACAAATTTTTAAACAGATTGTTGCTTTCCAGTTTATTGTTGGGTTTAGTTTGGTTTTCTTAGGTGAAAATGTGTTAAGTTCTCTTTACTATATATATAGGCAGACATTAGAATGATTTCCCATGTGGTTGTGTGTCAGTATATGATACATCAAGGGTAATCCTAGCACTGGTGGCTCATACACTATCTCTTAAATGAAATGATCTCTGCTGTTTTATACTTTGAGTACAACATTGTTTGTATGAAAATTAGTGTGATGGTCCAATAGTTCCCAAATCCCTATTGTCCCATTTCTTTGGGATCAGAATGTATATTGAGTAGGTCATTGTTTTGTTTTCCATATTTTGTTAGAATTTGGATAGATTCTGTCTCTGTAGCTTTAAATTATTATTATATACCTTCTTTAGAGAAAGATGCACTCATCTTTTTAGAGGGCTATTTCCCCCCTCAGTTACACTCAAATCCTAGCTATCTGAGGTGTTCTAAAACATCTGGCCATTGCCTGGAGTTTTCTATGCACAGAACACAGTATGTACGCAAGACTCTCTTCACTCTCTCTTTGTTATAAATGATTTTGGGGAAGAACAACTACCAGAATATCAGATGAGGTCTTCCAATTTTGCATTAGCTATAAATTATGCATACTTGATCCTGCTATAGAATCTGATTTTGTATCCAACAGGATATGTTTGCTTGTTTGTTTAACATTATTTAAACATAAAGTAATATCAGCAATTTTCCTGCTGTCAAATACCAATAACACTTATAATAAAGGGCTGTTTCACTTTGTTTAAAACACTTTACAGTTCATGTTACTGGCGTTCAGTCAGTGATTTTGGCCAGCTGAATTTAATGGTGCTTCCCTGAATGTGTACTTTGAGGATTAATTATTTGTATTATGGCAATATTTCTAATTCCATGGTTCCATGATGAAGATTCATTGCCATTACAGTGGTTGTTTATCATATAGGCATGGAATAAGAAGATATATCAAATTTACAGTTTATATTTAACATATGAAAACTTATGGTAGATGAGAATGGGACAAAAAAGGACCAAATAGTTATGTAGAATATGAAATATGAATACATTTGGCATATTCCTGCAAGGGAGAGAAAGGAGAACAGTTTCTGGATGGCCTTTTTGAATGGGTGAGTGTTTGAATTAAAAAAAAAAAACTCTTGTGAGATTATGTTTGTTGCTGAGGGGGTGGAGCTTTGGTGAGTCACATCTGTGAGATACTAGGGGATGGAGCTAGCACCCTAGCTCTATATAACTCCTCTCAGAGCCGCATGCCTAACGGCACGTGAATTTTATCAACCAAAAAGTACAGCAGAACCAGCAAGGGAGCAGCAAACTTTGGGTACTTTGGGGGGTATGTCCGCAGCAAAAGGAAGAAGAAGGAAATGGTAGGGCCACTGCGTGTAGAAGATGGCAAAATGCTAACAGGTGACAGAGAAAAGGCAGAATTACTCAACACCTTCTTTGTTTCAGTCTTCTCAGAAAAGGCAAAGGGTGCTTAACAAGAGGATAATGGAGCAGAGGACAGAATAAGGGAATTTCAACACAGAATAAGTAAAGAGATATTACAGGAATATCAGGTTAATCTAAATGAATATAAGTCTCCAGGACCAGATGAACTGCATCCAAGGGTATTAAAAGAACTGGCAAATGTAATATCAGAACCACTGGCAATATTACCCTAACACAGGAATGGACAAAGTGCAGCCCATGGACTGCAAGTGGACTCCCAGGTGACCAAGAAAAAAAAAAATTTGTGCTCCAAAATGATCTCTAGGGTGTATAGAGAGCATTTTCACATGTTTGAACCTCCCAGGACCTCTCCTGGGATAAATTTTTGCAAACATTTTCATACACACACAGACACACATACATATTGCCTCAAAATAACCCCAAACACACAATTTTTTGTTTGCAGAAGTAGAAGCAACACTCCAAGGTCTCCTAGAGGTCTAATCTGTCCTTCTAGTCTTCCACAGTTGCTGATCCCTGCCATATTGCAAAGATCTAGAATAGTTTCAATAACTGAAACAGCTATGAATTCCACAGGTTAATTGTTAAAATATGTATCTCATGCAATACTTCCTACAAGGTTGCACATATTTTCACAGGTTTATTAAAAATAATCATGCCCAATTTGTATATATTTTACTTTCTGGTTTACTGCTGATATTTAATTAATTTGATGTTATAATTTCAGTAAATGTATCTCCCCCTCACTCTTTGAGGGTTTTTTTTTTTTTTACATTATTATAATGTTTGAGGCTAGACTTCTTACAAAGATTAATTCAGGGTTGCTAACTCAAACCAACAATATCCACTTTTTACAAAGTGCATATGAATTGCATTTCTCAGTGGTAGTTCTTAAATAAGCTCAGAGCCCTGAGCAACACTAGGCAGTAGGAAAAGATAAATGAGATTTTCACAAGAGGTGTTCCCTGGTGACTTTTCTCTTTTTTCTACATCTAACATGCTTCAGACAAAATTCCTTTACTCTATACTGGGGCGTCCCTTTTAGGAGAAATATAGGGATACATATTCTCTAAACAAATACAACCAAACAGCTCTAATGGTTCTGGAAAACTACACTCTTGCCTTTAACCTGCCTTGTGGGAAATGGACAAAATTTCAAATACAAAGAGTAGTGCGAGCAACTCCCAAGCTGCATAGGTATCTTTGAGAAAGATGCCCTATTTTATCCATGAAGCACTTGCCTCATTCCAGTCTTTAACCTCATCTCAGTATCAGATTTTTATTGTTGTTTATGTAAACTGGCGGAGACCAAGCTGATTAGAGGGCACAGAATTGCCTTTAGTCTTCGCGTTATTCCCAGTTTCCTGTCTAAGTAGAATAGAAAGTCAGACTCATCTAAGCTGAAAAACCCTGCAGGCATTATTTTAATGTGAAAATGACATGTTGCCTGAGAAGAGGAATGGATTTGAGCCATTTTGACGAGCTGATGTTGTTGTTGTTGTTGTTTGTCTTCAAGTCTTTTTCAACTTAAGGCAACCCTAAAATAACCCTATCATATGGTTTAAGAGTTGTTCTGAGGAGGGTTGCCATTGTCTTCCCTTGTGGCTAAGAGCATGTGATTTGCCCAAGTTCACCCAGTGGGTTTCATGGCCAAGCTGGGAATCAACCCCTGGTCTCCAGAGTCATAGTCCAACACTCAAACTATTATGCCACATTGTCTGTCTAGGCAGAACAAAAAAGAGTGGTTCTTATCCATCCATCCATCCATCCATCCATCCATCCAAGGAGCTTAGCAAAGTGCTCAGGGTGCAGGGTGTTGAAGGCTAGCAGGCAGCTCATTATGAATGTTGTGTCCTTAACAGGGCAAAAATTAACAGGCAGATTACTGCAAAGTATAATATCACAAACAGTTAACAATATGACTACTGTGAAGACAGTGACAAAATTATAAATGAAATGTTATAAAATGGTTTAAAGTATAAAATTACTATATCAGAGAAGGGTGGAGGGAATATGAAAGAACCCACTAAACAAATGGTTATAAACTAGAACACTTCTGGTTGGTAGTTCCTCAGAAAGCTCAGCTGCACAGGAGTCTTGGTGCCTGATCAGGGACTCAGCCCCATAGTCCAGCCTTGTTTTGAAGTCCATGCACTCTAATAGGCCAGCCCAGTTTCTGGGATTAGTCAGCCTATAATTTTCCAATTGTGGGGTAGCAAGCCAGATCAAAAGTGTTACACCATTCCATCTACATGCTGCTTTTGTCCTGGAGAAGTCTGAACAACTATTGCTTTCAATGCTGGACCAGCTTCCAAAATTAGCGTTACCATTGAATTGTGCATTATTATTATTTTTTTTGCAGGAAGGAGCTGGTGAAAATCTGGATGGACACATAATATCAGTGTTGTTTACCACATAGTCTGGCATAATATAAATTTACATGAAGCTGAAGCAAAGGAGTGAACAACCTGAGGAGCTTCTAGAAAAACTTCATATTTAATTCATATGGTAATAATAAGGAAACCAAAGGGACCACAGATGAGGTATGTGAGGGCAGTGTCACTGCCTGCCTATAATATACAATTTCCAGTGTAGGAAAAGTGCTATCTGAAGCCTCCTCCACATCAGAACAAATACATACAATCCCTTCCACATAGCAAGGCAGAAATCAGCTAGAAGAGTTAGCCTGGTCTTGACTTCATCTACACTGCAGAATTAATACAGACTAACTGCCATGGCTCAATGCTATGGAATTTTGGGATTTGTGCTTTTCTGACAGAGCTCTCTATCAGACACCTCTGGTGCCACAACAAACTAAAAATCTCAGGATTCTACAGGATGGACCCTTGACAGTTAAAGTAGTGTCAAACTACTTTAATTCTGCAGTGTGGCAGCAGCCCAAACTATCTCCGATATTTAGAGATGGGTAGAATGTGCACAGAAATATTGCTGCATATGTTCTCATTAAATGATATATATATTAAATGATATATTAAATGACCACATCTCTAAAAAATTATCTAAGACACAGAATGGCCTCAGATTTTCACACGAAGAGTGTTGTGCTGAAGATGTAGCTGATGTTCTATTTTTTATGTCCTCATTTCTCAAAATATCTAGAAAGTACTACATTGTGCTGTTCTGTCCCCTCTTGTAATTTACCAGCCTAGAAATATGCCCTTCTTCATAGCTACATAAACCTGGTTAATAATGTGAGCAGATCTAACACAGCAGTCTCTTGCGTCTGCTGCAGTGTAACAAAACCTATATGTTTGCCTCAATTCACCTTTCTGTCTGCGTGTAACATTTAGCATGAATCTTGCAACATGTGGAAGGAACCTAGCCAGAAGTTAAAATTTAATGTTTATGGAGTACACTCTCCAGTTTCCAGAATGGCTAAAATGTCTTAAGCACCACCAAAACTCAGCAAGAGTCAACATTTCTATACATAATAATATATAAATTATGTATCTGACTTAGAATGTACAACATATTAAGCCATCTTCATTTATTTTATTTATTCAGTTTATAACCTGCCTTCCTCCTGGCATGGAATCCAAAGTATCTTACAAAATTTAAAATAAAATAATCATCATAATCATGCATTATAAATTATCTCATGAATAGGACAGTAACATTTTCAGCTTAGCTTTCCTGTTTAAAACTGTACAAAGCATAATTTGTCATGCTGTATTAATAAAATAAATGCAATTCAGGATTTTGGGAAATGGGTCTTTCTAAGTATTTCCAGAATTACACTTCTATCGAGTACAATTCTCCATTCACAATTAATTATTGAGGTCTGCCTAACACACTCTTTGGACAGAATGGCTGGTGTAGTTAAAAATTATCCTAAAACAATTTGGTACTCTTTATTAATGGTTAACTGTGAAAGGGATCCATGTATTTGAAGTTGATTATACAAAGAGAAACCTGTAATTTTCAGCCAGAAATCCAATTGCTATACTATATTTCCAGAATGACAGACTTTAGGGGGCTCTGGAGAGCTAGGAACGCAAGGATTTGTTGTGGTCAGTATCCGAATAGGAGGAGCGTGCACATTGCAGAAATAATGCAGGTTGACACATGACTGGATTAACCATTAAGAAAAAGAAGCACGTGGTTAAGGCAGCAAGAGAAGGGGGGGGGGCACCACAGAAATTTCCCATTGCCAGATTTATCATGGACCATATGGTGCAAAACTGCAAACTGTGTAGCTTATAAAATAATTGTAAAGACAACATCGAGTGTGACTGTCCAAATGTAGACATTTACTTTTGTATATTTGCTTTTGTATATTTTTAACATTGGTCACAAATTTCTCAGTTGAAGTATATTAAAATCCCAACAGAACAACTATACAACAAAGCTGGCGTGATACCTTAACTCTATGAAGTATAGAAGCACATATGATTAGTTTTGAGGATATGATCAAAGACTTTGCAATTATAAAATGAAGGAAGAAACTTTTCAAATGTAAATAAAGGGAAAGTATGCAAAAATAATCAATGGGGCTTTACAGACCACCCAAAAAGTGTGGTCTGTAGTCTCTTCTTCTTACTGCAGACCTTCACCGCAACAGCTAGGCGCTGCGGCGAAGGTGCACAGTTAAAAAGGTGCAGAGAAACCCCACTCCTTTTTAGCATTGCAGTTGCGACACACTAACATAGGGCGCCTTTAGTCCGTCACAACTGCACAGCTCCGTATAGAAACTGTGCACTTGCCATGTCGTCGTTACATACGCCGTATAAATAGCACTACATAACAATGCCAGCGTCGTTACGTGCTAGGGCTGGGTAGCGTGCAAATGCTGTGCAAATCACGCCCCAGCCTTAATCACACCATTATGTTCCATCTTACTGTAAGTTTTGGTTCATTTCAAAAAATAAAATTTTATTTTATAGATCATTATTGTTTATAGCCACAAAAAAGGAGACACAAGAGACTGCAGCAACTATAAAACCATAGCACTAATTTCCCATACAAACAAAATTATGCTATAAATTCTGCAACACAGATTCCAACCATACACGGAGAGAGAAATCTCAGAGATCCAAGCAGGGTTCAGGAAAGAAAGAGGCACTAGGGACCACACTGCAAACATATGATGGCTAATATCTTAGACAAACGAAGATTTTAGACAAATGAAGTGGGTTGGACAATGACTAGAGTGTGATTGGCAGAGATCTCAACTCATATCCGATGAGACACTTCATTGGACCTTTCTTAGGTCCTATCAAGTGGCGATAGATGCAACTAAGAAATCTTTCAATTCTGCATCTATCACATCTGCAAAATCTCATCCAGCGGAGCTGTTCAGTGTAGTGAGGAATCTAACCTAACTACCTCCTACCCAGAACCCTTTATTAGATTCTTCTGAAACCTGCTGTGATGCTTTTAACAATCTGTTGCAGATAAAATATCTCGGATAAGAACTGGTTTGGAAGCCAATTGGAAGGCAGAAGCAACTAGAG
The DNA here is from genome assembly GCA_034509955.1 of Urosaurus nigricauda. Taxonomy (NCBI): domain Eukaryota; kingdom Metazoa; phylum Chordata; class Lepidosauria; order Squamata; family Phrynosomatidae; genus Urosaurus; species Urosaurus nigricauda. Next base: position 84,422,402 of record JAOEGL010000001.1, on the reverse strand, counting down.
AGGCATCCAGTGCCTCCGCCATTACTGTTAGACTGGATCAATTTGAGTTGGTAAGTATTGAGGATGTGGACAAGCTTCTTAGTAGTTTGAAAAAGACAACTTGCCCTCTTGATCCTTGCCCAACCTGGCTGGCTATCTGGGGGAGGGGGGAATTATGAGGATGCTGAAAAACATAATTAACGCATCCTTCAGGGAAGGCTCCCTGCCTCCCTGTCTCAAGGAGGCAGTAGTTAGGCCACTCTTTAAAAAGCCTTCTCTGGACCCCCTGGATAGAAACAATTATAAACCAGTCTCATTATTACCATTCCTGAGCAAGGTGATCAAGAGGGCGGTCGCCAATCAACTACAAGCAGTCTTGAAGGAAACGGATTTTCTGGATCCATTTCAAACCAGATTCAGGATGGTCACCTTAGTCAATGATCTCCATCTGGGCATCAACAGGGGAAGTGTGACCCTGTTGGTACTCTTGGACCTTTCAGCAGCCTTTGATACCATCGACCATGGTATCCTTCTGGAATGGCTGAGGGAATTGGGTATTGGAGGCACTGCATTGCAGTGGTTCCGGTCCTACCTCTTGGGCAGGTTCCAGAGGGTGTCGCATTGGGACAGTTGTTCGGCCAAGAGGGAGCTCAAATCGGGTGTCCCTCAAGGTGAGATTCTGTCCCCGATGCTGTTTAACATTTACATGAAGCCGCTGGGTGAGATCATCCGGAGACATGGGACTGGGTGTTATCAGTACACTGATGACACCCAATTATATTTCTCTATGTCTCAGATTGAAGCAGTGACTAAGGATGGCATCTCCCCTCTGAATGCCTGTCTTGGGGCAGTAATGGACTGGATGAGGGAAAACCGACTCAAGCTGAATCCAGACGGAGGTACTTGCTATAGGAACCCCGAATCCAGGAATGGAATTGTGTCAACTAGTTCTGGATGGGGTCACACTTCCCCTGAAGGATTCTGTCCGCAGTTTGGGGGTGCTCCTTGACTCGTCACTGCATCTAACAGCTCAGGTGGATGTGACAGTCAAGAGCACCTGTTATCAGGTTTGTCTGATACACCAATTACGCCCCTTCCTGGAGACGAGGGACCTAAAAACAGTAGTACATGCACTGGTAACCTCTCGATTGGACTTCTGTAATGTGCTCTACATGGGGTTACCCTTGTGCCAAGTTCAGAAACTTCAGTTGGTATAAAACATGGCAGCCAGATTGATTATGGGAACTTCAAGGAATGACCATATAACACTGGTCTTGAAGTCCCTACACTGGCTGCCTATTAGTTTCTGGGCAAAGTACAAGGTGTTGTGATTACCTTTAAAGCCCTACATGGCTTGGGCCCAGAATACTTGAGGGAATGCCTTCTTCCCTATTGTCTGTCCCGCACTCTAAGGTCCTCAGAAAGAAATTTATTACAGCCAAAAAAATCTAGGCTAACATCAGTTTCCCAGAGGGCCTTTTCTACTACTGCTCCCCGAAATTATGGAATGACCTGCTGGAGGAGATCCGTCACATCTCCACTCTGACAGCTTTTGAGAAAGCACTCAAGACGGATCTCTTCCGACAGGCCTTTCCAACTTAGCTACACTCCCCAGATATTGAGATATCTGCCCCTGTATCCACCTATCCTTCCCCACTTGTTTCTTTGTCTTTGTGTGATGTCTTTAATGATTTTAATGTTTTTAATGCTTGTAATGTTTTTATACTATTACCATTTAATTCTATTTTAGTACTGGGAATGGGGTGGGGGAGGTTTAGAGTTTGATTTTATTGTAACTTCAGTGTATTTTATTGTTGTACCTGCCCTGGATTCTTCATGATTGGGTGGGTAGAAATAAATCTTATTATTATTAATGGAGCGCACCAAGGAATTTCAAAAGAAAATCAGCATGTGCTTTATAGCCTACAGTAAAGCCTTTAACTGCATAGATCATGAAAGGTTATGGGACACCCTTAAAGACATGGGACTGCCAACACATCTGATAGTCCTGATGAGGAACTGTAGTCAGGCAAGAGGCTACTATCAGAACAGAACACGGAGAAATAGAATGGTTCCTAATTGGCAAAGGGGTCAGACAAGGCTGCATCTTATCCTACCTATTCAACCTACATGTCAACCATATTGTACGAAAAACAGGCATGGACACAGAAGAAGGAAGAGTGAAAATAGGAGCACGAAATATCAACAATCTGAGATATGCTAACGACACCATAATACTAGCAGAAAACAACTACTAAGGAAGATCAAACAACAAAGTGCAAAATTAAGCTTACTGTTGAATATAAAGAAAACAAGAATAATGACAATGGAGAACCTACACAAATTCAAGGAACTTCCTTGAATTTCCTAACGGTAAGGGCTGTTCGATAGTGGAACACACTCCCTCGGAGTGTAGTGGAGTCTCCTTCCTTGGAGATCTTTAAGCAGAGGCTGGATGGCCATCTGTCAGGGATGCTTTGATTGGGAGTTCCTGCATGGCAAGGGGGTTGGACTGGATGGCCCTTGTGGTCTCTTCCAACTCTATGATTCTATGATTCAAACTAGACAATGTGGAAATAGAAATAGTAAAAGAGTTCTCATATCTGGGATCAAACATTGATAGGAATGGTGACTACAGCCAGGAAATCAAATGGATTAAGAATGGGGAAGGCAGCTATGAAAGAACTAGAAAAGATCCTAAAATGCAGAAACTCAGCACAAAAGTTAGAATGATACAAGCCATTTTATTCCCTATTACCATGTATGGATGTTAGAGCTGGACAGTTAGAAAAGAAGATACAGTGGTCCCCCGGGTTACGAAAGTAATCCGTTCTGGATTACTTTTCGTAACCTGGAAATTTTCGCAACCCGGGGGACCGCTTTATTTGCCAGACCGCGTGGCAAATTTAAAGGGGCCGCACGGTTTTTCCTTTCGGATCCCGGGGTTTCATTCGTAAGCCGGGGCCGTTTTTGCGGCCCCGGCTCTTTCGTACCCTGGCTCTTTCGTACCCCGGGGTTTTTGTACCCCAGGTATTCGTAACCCGGGGGACCACTGTAGGGAGAAAATCAATTCATTTGAGATGTGGTGCTGGAGAAGAGTGCTGAGGATTCTGTGGACAGCCAAAAAGAAAAACAGACAAATAAAAATAAATAAATGGGCCCTAGAGCAGATCCAGCTAGGAATATCCCTGGAAGTCAAGATGACAAAACATAGGCTGGTATACTTTGGAGAAAGCATGAATTAATGGGACAAACAATAATGGTAGGAAAGGTGGAGGGGAGTAGAAAGAGAGGAAGGCTGCATGCCAGATGGATGGACTCTATTAAAGTGATCATGAATATGAGTTTGCAGAGCAGTGGAGAACAGGGAGTCATGGAGATGTCTCATCAGCAGGATCACCATGGGTCAAGATCTACGCAAAGGCAGTTAACTACCATTTTGAATTAAATATATAAGGGGGCACCAAAATCTTTTAAATGTTTAGGATTTAGGTCTTAATCTGGCACTAAATTTGACACTAAAGGACTGTAGCTCCATCCAATGGAACTCTGGGATTAGTAGTTTTACTAGATCTTTAGCCTTCTCTACTAAAGAGTGTTGGTTCCTCACAAAACTACAGATCCGAGGTTTCTGTAGAATGGAGACATGGCAGTTAAAGTGATGTCAAACAGCAATATTTCTACAGTGTAGATGCACCTAGGGTTTAATATGCTTACTTTGAATGCAGTGGAGATTGGTGTCTCCGATATCAGTGAAGCTATTAATCCACTCTGGGGTTTAGTCAGATCTTTAAAGGAGCTATCTAAGGGCACCAAACCAATTTGGAGGTTAGACTTCAGCACACTGGGCATCTTCTTTAAAGTTTGGATTAAAAGTACCACACTGACATCAGAGCCATATCTCCACTGTTTGAATGGGATGCTGGAGATGACTGGAGGCAAAATAAAAGATATGTTTTTCCTTGATAGTCCCTAGACTCCTGAAGCTGTCACTCTGTCGTATCCTCTCAGTCTCTCTCTCATAAATGCAACATAAATCAGTATTTTCCTTGAACTGGATTAACTGTGGGAATTCTCTAGACAAATTTAGGTTTGGTTTCCTTGTGTCTCTGTTCTTCTGCAGTCTGTTCATTAAAGGCTTCTTCTTCTCTGCTGAAGAATAGATACCTAGCCTTTTAAAAAATTCAGGGGTTAACAGCATAGCTTCCTCCCCCTGGAGCACTGCACAGAAAGTAAATTTCCATTGTTTTTTTAAATCAGATCTATCCCATGAGAAATAGACATGGGTGTTGAATCAGCTGCACTGGATAAGTTCTAAGGTAGAAACTACACTTTATCATTACAACCTGTGTTCCCTGTCTACTATTTATTGATATACTACTTTAACTGTTATTGTGTTTTACTATTATGTAATGTAATGGGTGTAGGGGGATAGCATAATGCATTATTGCTTGTACTTTGTATTTTTATTCCTGTATTTTATTGTTATTCTTGTTTTGTAATCCGCCTTGATTCCTTCGGACAGTAATGGGCTGCCTGAGGGACAATAAACAGAAACAGAATAAACAGAAGCATCACCAACGTGATAATGCTGCAGGCGCTTCTAAAGTGGAACGGAAGGGTTTCGCCATGGAATCAACATAGAATTGTCAGTGGAGAAGCTCTTTTCTTATTAACAGATTAATCCATTAATAATAAGAAAAGGGCTTCTCCACTGACAATTCCATGGCGATAACTCTTCCATTCCACTTTAGAAGTGCCAGGCATGATCACACCAGTGACCCTTCCACCCCATTTTGATGACAGTTGGGCTATGGAAGCATGACATTTAGAGCTCCGTGTGATAAACTCCATACTTCAATAATGGGTAAATAGTGCAATTAACAGCTATTTGTGGGATTTTCTCATTCATTAAAAGTAGCAGCAGAAGGATTGACTATGTGGTACCAACTGCCTAGCCATGAGGTCATTCAGTAGGAACCTGCCATTACAGTTAAAATCCTGCTTTTATTCCACTATTTAAGAACAGTGCAATAGTCTCCTTCTTTTGGTTATATCACAACTTTCCATGCATCCCTGCTCATACTCTAGACATCAACAGTAGGGGCCCTTCTGGGGTTCTTCCAGAATCTCAAGCACAAAGGGTGGTTACCAGAGGGAGGACCTTTTCAGAGATGACCGTGGCTTTTGTCTATAACAGACTGATTGTTAGCTCACAAGTTAATATTTCTTCTAAAGAAGCTAAACGCTGGAGCTTAATATAATAGGTAATGGGTTTCTGAAATAATTAATTCATGTGATCTGCTGCTGCTTTATGAAGCCCAGCACATTTCAGATTTGAAAATGTCAGATTTTAATAGCAACTGATCGGAGCGGGGCTAGTTGCTGCTTTCTGTGAATTTAGCTTTGGGAAAATGGTGTCCCAATTTCACTCTGCATTCTGGGGCAGGTAACAAAGACCAATTAATCATTTCCAAGTTCTCTCAAACATTCTCACCTTCTTTTGTCTTTGAACTGATACACAAAACTAGGTCATAATCATATCAGCAGGAGATAGTGCCTCCTTTTATATTCTTAAACAGCTATTATCAAAACAGCTTCTCTCCATTAGAAAAGTGTTTCCTTAAACCAAAGAATGGATTCCAATAATGGAAATAGTGATTTTTAAAGTAGATAAAATCTCACGGTAATTGTGCAAAAGGCAACTTAATGAATACAGCCATTACATTCAGCACTTTCTTAACACATGTTATGAATTTCCACATTTTGGAAATATGTGCAAAAGGTCAGTGTTCTCATGAATACAGTGACACGTAAGTTCCACGCTGCAACATTCAGCATTACCTTCTGTAGCTGCTGCTTCCTTCCATCTTTGCAAAAACTGTCCAAAAGTTATAGTGCTTTCTAGAACAATGGTTCAACTTTAGCTTTCCAGATGCTTTGGATTTCATCTCCCAGAATTCCTGATTTTTGTCCAAGCAGGCTAAAGCTTCTAAGAGTTGATGTCCAAAATACCTGGAGGACCAAAGTTTGGGAAACAATACAGTTGGCCCTCCTTGTCCACTGATATTTTTTATTCATGGATTTGAGCATACACAGCTTGAAAATATTCCCAAAAAATATAAATTCCAAATAGCAAACCTTGATTTTCCATTTTATATATATTTAATGGGACTTGAGCATACACAGATTTTGTTATCCATGGAGGGTCCTGGAACCAAACCCCAGTGTATAACAAGGGTCCACTGTATTCTAGAAGATATGACATGGGACATGGGCACAGTGGTGTTAGTGGAATATTTTCAAAGCTCCCTAAAACTCATCTCAGAATGACATAAGATAGAAACATCCAGAGACTGATTTTTATTTTTATGTTCTTGTCTTGTGTATCTATGTATGGATAAACAAGGATCAAACAGTAAGCAGATGATGATGTTAGCTGTAGTATGCTTAACAAAACCACTATCTGCCGTCTATCTGACTACTGTCTCACTATTTATTTACCAAATATACATTAAACAGATTCAGCCATGGACAACCCTCTGACAAAAACTGGATATGTTCAAGTACTTAAGGATAAAATTTACATGAAAAGATAGTATAAAGAATAAAAGAAATATTGAAAATTCCTGAAATGTAGAGAATAGATCTAGTTGCTTAGTTAAGGACATATTTCCCTAAAAGAGGAACTGAAATTAATGTAGTGAATAAGTTGATAAATTAGTAGTCCTTCTAAGCATAGACCTCGTTAATTAGAAGTGTACTCTGGAGAACAACAGAAGACTCTTCATAAGTTCCTAGTTATGATGATGCTTCTGGAAGTGATGTTTTAGTCTCAGTCATATCTGGAAATAAGTCCCACTGATAATTACATTATTTTTGAAAAATACATTTTGTAATATTTGTATATTGCAGTGTTATTTTTTTAAAAAATACATAATAGTTCAAAAAAGTTCAATTATTTTAAAATTTGAGTTCAATTTTTTTAAAAAAAATACATCTATTTCAAATAAGATAGTAGCCCCCTATTCTAACATAGGCCTGGAACAGGCGCCCCCAGCACATGCTAGGGTTGCCTCGGGGCGGAGCGTATACATGCACTGGAACCCTAGCACGTGACGGGGCCAGCGTTGCTATGTGATATTGTTTAAACAGCGTACGTAATGACAGCATCAAAGCTGCGCAGCATCCAGTTGTGATGTCGGAAAGCCGCCCTATGGTGCCTTTTACTTATTTTGCGTTGCAAGTGCGACGCAAAAAAGGAGCTGGGTGTGCACGCTCCTTTTTTACTGTGCACCTTTGCTGCTGCATCTAGTTGCTGTAGCAAAGGTGCACAATAAAAAAAGCAGTGGTCTGTAAAGTGGCGTCCTTTTTGGACGGTCTGTAAAGTCCCATAATTAAATAATGCTTAGTCAATGTTGCATTATATAAGGTTGGCAGGGCAGGGTGTTGCTGTATTTAACTGGAAAGTTGAAAAATCCATTAACAACTTTCTTTACAACAAACAGTGGGGTGAGGTAGCTGCTTTCATTGTGTGTGTGTTTGTGTATGTTTTTTTAATAATCCACCTTGGGTCCCTTTCTGGGAGAAAGGTGGTATATAAATCAAATTAAATTATTAAATACATTCCCTGTATTGCAGAGTAGAGCAATGAGTATTGTAGAGCAATGAGATGCCCCAGGGTAGTTGTGGCAGCTTTGGAGGCTTTGCAGGTTAAATTTCTCCACAATTGCTTTTTGCCACACCAGAACCAGAAAGGATTTTTTTAAAAAATCCAAAGCCATGGAAAGTAAGGGAGCTGAAGACTTTTCATTTGAGGACAAAGGAGCCCCGAAATGCAGCTCCTTTGTCTGTTGCAACAGAAGCGCCATAAGTGCCCTGGAGCAACGCGGCACACGAGCCACATCATTGATGTGCGCCCCATGTAAACAGTGGTGCACCAAGATGGCACTGCAACGTGCAGTAAGATTCGGGACATTAGAGGCCCAAATGTGCTTTCTCGCCCAGGGCCCCTAAAGGCATAGCTATGGGCCTGGTTTGCTGTTTTAGAAAGACAAAAGGAATGCCAGCATTTCTGCTGCAAACCTGGAGAAAGATCCAGTACAGATAATAGATGCTGACAGGACACATAATCTTGCAGATGTTAGTTAAAAATTTGATGAAATGAAAAAGCAGCTGAACTAGTTCCATCTAAACATCTGTCACAAACCCTTGAAGCATAAGGATGCTTATATGCAGTTACTTTCCTTTGCAAATGAAAGATCTCAGTCTTATAGGAAGGGAATTGGAAGTATAATCCAATGGAAATCTGAACGCATGGGGTTTCGCGTTATTGCATGATAGCTGATCACACACATTTTCGGGCAAAGGGAAATCCTTCCAAACGTAATCATGGGGTTTCATGTGATTGCGTGAGAAACTATCACATGCAATTTCAGGCACTGGGAGGCAATTTTGCGCAGTTCTGAATGCAATGCAGCATCAATACGCAATCAAGTAAATTCGCTGAATTAGTGAATTAACTCAATTCCAAACTGGCCTCACTTCCATTTCTTTTGAAATTGAGAGAAATTACTCCCATATGATAAACTCCATAGTTAGTCCCAAATCATAGGTCCAAAACACACTGCAAAAATAATCCAGTTTGAGACTGCTTTAACTTCCCTGGCTCAATGCTAGGGAATTCTGGGAACTGTAGTTTTGTGAGACATTTAGCCTTCTCTGTCGAAGAGATCCGGTGCCACAATAAACTACAATTCCCAGGATTCCCTAGCACTGAGCCCAGGCAGTTAAAGTGGTCTCAAACTGTATTATTTCTGCAGTGTTTTGGACCATAGTGGCAACTGCCTTGTGGTAGAGCATTATGGTGAGATTCAGCTGAAAAGAAAATTCAAAGCAAATGCAAGAACAACATCCGATCTTTGATTTCAGTTGTACCAATGGCAGTACCCTCCCCAGCTGCGATCCTGACACTAACCCATACTCTCCAATTTTTCAATTACTGATACAGGAAAGTTCCCATTGGCATATATGGAAGATTTTTTTATAAGGCTAGTCAACTCATTCGAGATGCAGTGCTGGAGGATAGTTCTGTGGATATCCTAGACTGGCAAAAAGAGAAATAAATGGATTCTAAAGTAACTCAAGCCTGAACTGTCCCTAGAAGCCAAGATGACTAAACTGAGACTGTTGTACTTCAGCCACAGTATGAGAAGGCATGATTCCTTAGAAAAGGCAATAAGGTAGAAAGCAGTAGGAAAAGAGGAGGATTGCATAAGAGGTGGATAGATTCAAAGAAGCCACAGCTCCGAGTCTGCAAGACCAAAGCAGGGCTGTTGATGATAATCATTATTGGGTCCACAGCACTTGAAGGCAACTTGATGGCAGTTAGCAACGACAACAACCCACTGCATTTACCCACCCCTGCTTTATGCCATTAAAATTCTGAAATTATATGTGACAAAGGCATACATAGAAAATGGCTCCCGTTTTATATTGACTGGTCTCAACAATGATTGTGCAACCATTTGGAAAGAAACTGTTGGGATGTAGATGCAACATTAGACAGGTTATCCCACAGATTCAGATAGGGCAAAATGTGGAATTTATTATTTTTGCAACAACAGAAATAATATTTACAGGACACCTGCATAAAAATATCTCCTGTTAAAGTCACCACTTACATTAAGGTTGACTAATTCAACTAATTTATTCCAGTTGGGACTAACAATTGGCTTCTGGCATACATATTGTCACAAATAAACCTCATTTAGTAAAATTCTGCTTACTTCAAAGTAAGTTCAACACAATAATATAGGTTTCAGAATAAAACCAGAACCACAGAAGTGCTAAAATCAAAGATGAAACTATAGAAGAGACCATTGATAATCACCCTTGATCTGGGGCTCCACGCAAGATTTCACCCTGTGGAGTCAAAATGATCACAAGAACGGTGAGCAAAAATCCCAGAACCACACGGGGGGACCTAGTGAATGACCTGAGGAGAACTGGGACCAATGTAACAAAGGCCACCATCAGTAACACACTACACACCAGGGACTCATATCCTACAGTGCCAGACGTGTCCAGGCCCATCTGAAGTTTGCTAGAGAGCATTTGGATGATCCAGAAGAGGATTGGGAGAATGTCATATGGTCAGATGAAACCAAAGTAGAACTGTTTGGTAGAAAGACAGTTGTGTTTGGAGGAGAGAGAATGCTGAGTTGCATCCAAAGAACACCATACCTACTGTGAAGCACGGGGATGGCAACATCATGCTTTGGGGCTGTTTCTTTGCAAAGGGACAAGGATGACTGATCCATGTACATGAAAGAATGAATGGGGCGATGTATCATGAGATTTTAAGTGGAAACCTCCTTCCGTCAGCAAGGGCGTTGAAGATGAAACGTGGCTGGGTCTTTCAGCATGACAATGATCCTAAACACACCACCTGGGCAATGAAGTAGTGGCTTCGTAACAAGCATTTCAAGGTCCTGGAATGGCCTAGCCAGTCTCCAGATCTCAACCCCATAGAAAACCTATGCAGGGAGTTGAAAGTCCATGTTGCCCAGCAACAGCCCCAAAACATTACTACTCTAGAGGAGATGTGCATGGAGGAATGGGCCAGCAACAGTGTGTGCCAACCTTGTGAAGACTTACAGGAAATGTTTGACCTCTGTCATTGCCAACAAAGGATATATAACACACGATGGAAATGAACTTTTGATATTCCCAAATACTTATTTTCCACCATAATTTGCAAATAAATTCTTTCCAAATGTGATTGTCTGGATTTGTTTCCTCATTTTGTCTCTCATAGTTGAGGTCTACCTATGATGTCAATTACAGGCCTCTCTCATCTTTTTAAGGGGGAGAACTTGCGCAATTGGTGGCTAAATACTTTTTTGCCCCACTGTATTTTACCTCGAAGGATTCACACTTTAAAATATTTGGTGAGTTTTAATGAAGCAAGACAACTGTCAAAAAAAATCACACAAATGGATGCAGTTTAAAAGCCTGAGAGGGTTGAGTTATGCTGCATAATTAAAAGCTATGGATCTTCTTAAAGGGGACACTTGTTTAATTTCTGAAATGGCAAATTAATATTTAACAAATCTCAGAGTGCAGTTTGGCACATTTCCCTCACTGTTTAAAAAATGCACCTATGTTATTTGGGCAATTCAGACAATTCCAGGTACAGTATTCACAAGTACAAGTGCAGGATGCAGCCACACTATTGCTGTGTCCATGTATTCTGGCTTCCTCCCTTCGTTACATAGGCAGATCAACTAATCTTTGCTTTTCTGCTTGAGAACATTTTTCAGCAGAAGGGGAAATTGCTCTTCTGCACCTCTGGATTGAAGCTTCTGTTTTTGTGTGTGTAGGCCTAAATTTAATTTCCTGGCTCTTTTCTTCACTGAGGTATTGCCCTAGAACATGTTTTAAGAGCATTAAAGGTTTCTTTCCTAATTAGTATTCAGTTTAGAGTGGAAGATCTTTGGGTAGAATGAGACATTGTGAAAGACATGGAGCTGCCATAGATCAACTGCACCATATCTCCCATATCTCCTTCCCAGTCCTTAAAAACATCTACTTTATTACTATATGCTGATATGTCATTATGTGGTGCACTGTCCATCCATATAGAGTGAAGAGGCCATTCTAACATCCCTCAGGAGATGGCTCCACAGCAAAATGCATTTGAAGTTGTGAAGTCACTCTCTATGTACTATCATTATAAGAGGTAAATCCTGATTTATACATTTATAATTAAATAATAATAATAATAATAATAATAATAATTTTATTTCTAGACCACCACTCTGCGGTGTACAACAGGATTAAAACAAACAACAGTTAAAAAACATTCCCTCAACCCAATCCCTAACCCTCCCACCCCTTAAAATTAAATTAAACTGATACATGAATTAAAATAACAATTTAAACAACAAATACAATAAATACAATAAAATCAAATTCCTTAGGGCAGCATAGGCAGTAGGCAGTAGGCAGTAGAAGCAGAGATACCTAAGCCAGAGCATTTAGAGCCGGAGAGATTGGAGCTGGGAGGTTATTCCAGGAAGGCCTGCTGGAAGAGATGTATTTTTACAGCTTTTTTAAAGCTGTCAAGGGTGGTGGTAAGATGGATCTCATCCGGCAGGCCATTCCATAGTCTGGGAGCGGTTGCAGAGAAGGCCCTCTGGGAGGTGTGTGACAGCCTAGTCTTCATGGGCTGTAGCAGGTTCCTCCCAGAGGACTGGAACGTGTGTGGGAGATCATATAGGAATAGGCGGTCCCTGAGATAAGATGGACCCAAGCCATGTTGGGCTTTAAAGGTTAAAACCAACACCTTGTACTGTGCCTGGAAACTGATCGACAGCCAGTGGAGAGATTTAAGCACAGGTGTTATGTGCTCTCTCCTCGATGTTCCAGTAACTAACGTGGCTGCCATATTATTTTATATTTATAATAGGCAAGCATGGATTGGAGGGAAGATTTGAAAGGGAAAAGTGGAGATTTATTTATACATGATAACAGCAGCAAGGATTTTGTATGGACAAAAACAGAAAGTGAACGATACATCAACCATTGAAGACTGGATAATTAAACTGGCAGATATGCTGGAAATGGGGAAAATATTTTCTGACTGAAGGATAAATCTTCTGAAAAAGTAGAAGAAGAATGGAGACCACTGGTGACATATTGGAAAACAAAATGGTCTAGTTTAATAAATATCAAATGAGATTACAAAACCACTTGTTTAGAGATGAGAAACAGAGTTAAAAACAAGAATATTAATCTTAAACATTTAACATAGATGAGACAGAGATACAAATAAAAATTGTGATTATATGTCATAAAGAAAGAGAAAGATAAATAACTAAGGACATTAGCAGATGGGAGGAATTACTCTCAATTTCAAATGGAGCCAGTTCACAATTACGTTAATTCGCTAGTTTAGCGAATTTACATGATTTCTAATTGCATTCGGAATGCATTCAGAATGACTTCCCATTGCTCGAAATTGCATGAGATACTCTCAGGACTCTTTCATACAAGGCTAAATTGGAAGTATAATTTAAGGTCAATTCGAATGCAATCATGGGTTTTATGTTATTGCAAATTAACTCTTCACACGCAAATTCGGGCAAGAGGGAAGCCAATTCGAATGCAATCATGGGTTTTACCTTATTGTGAATTAAAGCTTCGCATGCAAATTCGGGCAGGAGGGGGTTATTTTCGGGTAATGGGAAGTAATTCCGAACGGTGCAGGGGTTCATGTAAATTCGCTAAACAAGCGAATTTACATAAATCCGCATTGGCTCCATTCGGAGATGGGAGAAATTCCTCCCCGTTTGAAAGAGTAATCATACACAATAACATGAAACCCCATGATTGCATTCAGATTGCCATTGGATTATACTTCCAATTTCCGTTGTCTGATAGCATCCTAACTGTGGAAGGAATAGTAATAGTGATTAATGGAAATTTATTGTATACTGTATGAACATCTTTTTTAAAAAGTGAGAAACAACAAGACTAGAGGAGAGGCATGTAGAAAAGCCTGGAAGAGCTCAGTGCTAGCAGGTCATGGAAGAGAGCTCTGGGGCCACAACTATAATGCCCTGTCTCTATCTAACTCAGTGAACACACTCCATGGAGGAAACCAGAAAGTGTATGTACTTGAAAGATCAGTGCCATAGAACATCCTTTGCCAGATCTGAGTTAACAAGCTACATTTCACTTTTATACTCCTCCAGATTCACTCCCTCCTCTGTTCATATTCCAGTCCATGAAAAGCCAGACACTATATGATTCATACATATGATTCTTGGTTCACACAAAACAATTCCCCTAGTTGCTTACTTCCCTTCCCTTCCACCCAAGCTCTCAACATGGCTACAGCATGGCTAAGCAGGCTAAACTTTAACATGGCAGAGAACATCATGAGGGGGGACTCTGACAACAACAAACTACAAATCCCAGGATTCCATAGGAAGGAACCATAACAAAGTGCTGTCAAACTGCATTAATTCTTCAGTGTAGCAGCAGCCTAAAAAACCAATCAAATCTACAAATAAATCTGAATGGGTGAGGAGAATTTCCAAATATAGAATGCTTCTCTGAGATTTTAATCTTTTTTAGAGAAATTCCCTCTTCCCTTCTGCCATGTGGAGGGTGGGCAGAGGCATTTGAGTGCAAGGTAATTAATTGCTGGTTGCAACATTATTTTACAACTGGCTGTTTGGAAATAATTAAAAAGGAGGAACGGCAATCCAAGACTTCTTAACAGATGCTGAAAAAATAAGAATGCAAAAGACCGAGTACATTTGTGCACAAGGGAGTTGGGGAAGGACAAGGGGTTCTGGGAGGATCCATGGCCTACAATGTACTGCTTTGCAGTACAGATTATCCATGGACATCTGTGAGTATGAAAGAGGTTCAGGCTGAGAGAGACATAGCACTATATTAATTATAATGGTATTTATTGGGAGAAAATTGTATACTCTTGTGAGCTGCCTTGGGTCCAATATAGAAGAAAGATGGGGTATAAATAAAATATAAATACTAGTCTGTACAATTACTGCTTTCTTGAATCAATCAGGATCAAGGGTATTCTGGAAAGAAAAGGGGAAGGATACCTAGGCTTTTATTTCAATTTTCACAGTGCACGGAGGAATGGAGCATAGGGGAACCAGTATACTTAGATCTGTATACAGATACTATTACTGTACTGTTCTTTATCAGGGCAAAAAAAAAAAATATCTCAAGAGGTTAGCCATATTACATCTAACCAGCAAGGTGTTAAAATGGCCTCATCAAAGCCTGAACCTGATTCTGTCAAATTAAAACATTATGAGATAATTCTTTTCTGAGAAATTCAGCTCAGCTTTAAATTACAGTTGGTGCTTTCAGAAACATTATGTAGTGGCTGTAAAGAAATGGGATAGATCTGGAAATGGGATGGATCTGGAAAGATAAGGGAAATCTATAGTCAGCTATGGATAGCTGTTTAAATTAACTGACTATGTAAATGGGCAAGTAAACACTAGAGTCCTCCATTAGCATATTTTCCTGAAATTATAGCCAGGCATACTTTGCATTTTCTGCTGGAATATCTGACTCAGGTCACTCTTCTGAGATAGTAAAAAACCCCTCCATATATCAACTCTGAAATCTAAATGTATCCTCTGAATGAAACATAGACTGTTACCCTAATGTGATCCTAATTAACCCTAACAAACTGGAGTTTGTCATGTGCTAAGTGTAAAAGTTTTATATAAAAGAATATTTATGGAAAGAAGGGGTGGGGTGTAATTTGGCTGTTAGGTCAACTTTGTATAAGTCTGACACCTGCTGGTACATAGGAGAAACTAATGTCTGTTGTGCAAATTAATGAGGGAATAAAATAAAAATTAAAGTTCATGCATTTTAACAATAATTGCTAAATTTACAGTCATCAATAAATACATGTTAGAAGATGGCAATATATTGCATATTGCAGTCAAGACGCTTTCATCTATATCTACCACTGTTGATTCAAGAGGATCAAGGATAATGCATTTACATAGCACTATGATATTCTTTCATCAACTGCTCTTTTTATGTGTATGTGTACAAATCTGTTTTGGAAAGGCATTTTAGCACTGCCTAAAAGATTTATTTAAATAAATAAAAGTGACAAAAATGGTGCCCAATGAATTCGAGCGGAGATATGATGGGTTCAGCTGCCAAGTAAGTTGCCAAGGGTCACCAGAGATGAAGAATTCATGATAAGGGCACTAGTGTTGGGGAAGAAATCAGGGCCTTGTAGACACAGGGAATGTTCAATAATTGCAATTCTTCTCGTAGCTTACTGTGCAAGATGAAGTACAGTTGGACCTCCATATCCATATCCATAGATTCTTCAGCCATCACTGACTTGAATATATATATATATATATATATATATTCCAAAAAGCAAATCTTGATAGTACATGAGGGACACCATTTCACTGTGCCATTGTTTTTAATGGGACATGAGCACCCACATATTATGGTATCCATGGGGGTCCTGGAACCAAACCCCAGCAGATACCAAGGGCCCACTGTACTTAACAGCTCTAGGAGACATTGGTCCAAAAATCTTGACTGAAAGCAGCCATTGTGCTGCCACAGTCCCATTTTTTTCTCCTATGCTCATCTCCTGTTTCACCCTGGCATACACAGGAAATCCGCAGATGCTTCAGAGTTCAACCTCATATGTTTTCTGCTACTAAATAGTTTTCTGCCACTTTTTTCAAATATGAAGAAGGATGAGATGTTTTCTTATATCAAATTTATATGTTTATTTGATAGTAGTCTGGAACTTTTCATTTTGTGAGGTCTGTTAAGAGAGATGACAGGATCCACCTGATATAGAAAGTGTGAATGTTCTCAATATAAAGAGAAAGTTGGAAGTTTAGGTAGTGTACCAGTGTTTGAGCTCCAATATGGGCCTTACAGAGCCTGACATAAAAATGCTGAAGCTGATTGTGTCACTGCTCTTCCACTTGATTTATTTTGGTGTTCCTATGATCAGTTCTGCAATAACCACTCTGCTGTCAGATATTATTAGTAGCTTCCAACATTATGTGAAGTAATTAAAAATCTAAGCAGCCCATTTGGCAGCTTCCCATATAAACTAAAACAATTTATGCCATTAACATAGTCTGGCATGGATAGAATAAGAACCCATAAATTAAAATTGCAGTATGAATTAATGAGAAAGGCATTTGCAGCAGCAATTTGAAACTTATCCTTATTGCAAAGATAGAGGGCAAGGAGAAGTCAGGAGGCAAGAAAGTAATATTATAAGTGATAGTGTCTGTGTGGCCATCATTATTATGAAGCAATGTATAGCTGTCACAGTAAATTCTGGAGGAAGTACCATTTTCCCGTTTTCCTATATGTCACCAGAAATAAACAAGTAGGGGGAGGTCTCACTTATTTTGGCATCAGGTGTTGTTGCTTTTAATATGTCACATGGCAGTGTTCACAATCTGAGATACACAAGTATCTGTATTTTGAGATGGGGATCAGATTTGCAAGGCTGTCACAAAAATTCTTAAGCAGCAATACAAGGTAACAAAGTTGATCTTTTACTATTCAGAAATGAAATGACATCAGTGTTCTGGGCTGCGTCTTCCGTCATGACCACTTAGTAAGTGGGAGGAAGGAGGAGAAAGCAACCAAATAGCACTTTGCTGTAGTCCTGTAGTAGTGGGAAGAGAACTGAGATTGACCACCTGGATCTCCAGTGACTGCAGAATCACAGCCCAGATTAGTATTGCCTGGTTCCCTCCCTCTCCCTTGGCAATGCTCTTGGGCTAGTAAACTGTCTGGGAAGAGGACATTGTACAAGAAGGTAATGATATTTCATACCTCCAGGAAAACATTTATGCACATGTAACCTCAATTTGCTGTTGCTTATGTCACACCCAGGATCCCACCCATATATCTATGTTTTAAAATCAGTGTGTACAGAGCCATTGTACTGTCCATTCTCCTTTATGGGTCTGAAATATGGGTCACCTATTGCCAACATCTACGACTCCTTGAACGCTTTCATCAGCGCTGTCTATGCACAATCCTAAATATACACTGGACTGACTATGTGGCAAATGTTGCTATCCTGGAGCAAGCAGGGATCACCAACATTGAGGCCATGCTGTTGAAAACTCAGCTGCACTGGGCAGGTCACGTTTCTAGGATGGAGGACCACCACCTCCCAAAAATAGTAATCTACAGTGAACTCGCCACAGATCAGCGTAAAAGGGGTGTCCCAAAGAAGAGATACAAGGACTCCTTGAAACAACATCTCAAGCTCAGCCAAATTGATCACCAACAATGGTCTGCCCTGGCCTCACATCGGGAGGCATGGAGACTCACTATCCACAATGCTACAGCCTTTTTGAGAACTCACACCGAACGAGTCTCGAACAGAAACGACAATGCAGAAAGAACCACAACTTGGAAACATCACCCAGAGAGACTTTCTGCTGTGCTTTCTGTAACCAGACTTCTTTATCTTGGATCAGCCTTTTTAGTCATCAACACGCTTGTAGAAAGCATGGGATGGGTCCTTCCTGAATCTTCGTTAGCGAAGAAAAGCCAGATAGAGAGAGAGAAATATCAAACGGAAGCAAACTTATCCATGTTTACTCAGAGCTAGGACTGTGTGTAGGAGTTAAGTGTATAGAACAGTAGTCTTATGTTACTGACATGCATATCACTACATTGGCATTTGAGCAGTAAATTCAGGCCAGAATCCTGTTGGAGCACTATGCTGGCATAATTCTACGGGTGTAATTGGTGATGGCAGGAGAAAAGGGGTTATAAACACAACAGGTTTTAAGGAAATAAGGCTACTCAGATTTTGTCAGCCTTTTCTTGCCTCTGCTATGCAACCCTGGAAAAAGTCCTCTTGTCTAGCATTGTAGACCAACAGGATTCTGGCTATAGCTATTTGGTTTTTAAAAATATATTTTAATTAATTCAGATGAATCCATGTGTTTTAATCAGTATAGTGAGCCAGCGTGGCATAGTGGCTTGAGTGTTATAGTAATTCTGGAAACCAGGATTCGATTCTCCACTTTGCCATGAAACCCACTGGGTGACCTTGGGCAAGTCACACTCTCTCAGCCTCTGAAGATGGTAATGGCAAACCTGATGCAAAGTTGCCAAGAAAATGTCATGATAGGCTTGCCTTAGAGTCACCATACATCAGAAATTATTTGAAGGGACACAACAACAACAACAACAACAACTTATCAGCCCTCCATATCCATGACTTCTTTATCCATGGATTCAACTATACACAGCTTGGAAATATTTTAAAAATATAAAATTTCAAAAGTCGATATCCGTAAGAGGTGGTGGTCCTGAAACCAAACCCCAGTGGATGGATACCAAGGGCCAACTGCATTATCTTCAGTCACTACATAGCAGCTCTGGCATACAGATTTGCAGTCTATCAATCTGAAGCCATTGCAAAGCAGACCAAGAGAAGAATTATATGGCTTTCTCTTCACTTATCAGTATGGAATATTGCTTATAGGTTTAGAATGATGAGATCCCTTTGTGGGAGGCCATGGATATCTGCCTCCTCTGAATTCAGCAGCTAAAAAGGCCAATGCAATTTTAGGCTGCATCAATAGAAGTATAGGGTCTAGATCAAGGGAATTAATAGTGCCACTCTATTCTGCTTTGGTCAGGTCCCACCTGGAATACTGTGTCCAGTTCTGGGCACCACAATTCAAAAAGCATGTGGAGAAACTGTAACATGTCCAAAGGAGCAAAGGAGGGCAATTAAGACGGTGAAGGGTCTGGAAACCATGCCCTATGAGGAATGCCTTAGGGAACTAGGGATGTTTAGCCTGGAGAAGAGAAGGTTAAGAGATAATATGATAGCACTTTAAATATTTGAAGGGATGTTTAAATATTGGAAGGGATGTCATATTGAGGAGGGAGCAAGCTTGTTTTCTGCTGCTCAAGAGAACAGAACCTGGAACAATGGATGCAAGGTGCAGGAAAAGAGATTCCACCTCAACATTAGGAGGAACTTCCTGACCGTAAGGGCTGTTTGACAGTGGAACCCGCTCTCTCAGAGAGTGGTGGAGTTTCCTTCCTTAGAGGTCTTTAAGCAGAGGCTGTCTTAAGCCATCTGTCAGGGATGCTTTGATTGGGAGTTCCTGCATGGCAGAGGGTTGTAATGGATGGCCCTGGGGTCTCTTCCAACTCTATGATTCTATGATTCTTTGAACTGTGGCAAATTTCAATAGAACAAACACAGTGTGGTCAACTCTGTAAGCTGTTCAGAACTGGTATATTAAACAAAAGGCTGTTCTAACTCATGTGAAGTCAAGTACTTTCACTGATATGAAAGAATGCAAACTCCCTATGGTAAATTTAATTGGCTATTATTTATATGTTGTGAAACCATTATCTGATGTTTTGTTTGATGACAGGATAGGAAATTTATCAGCAGAATAATTCAGCATAAGGTAACATCTGGCAATGATTTCTAGCACCATTTAGCATTCTCTCTCAAATGACTTTTTGTAATTAACCAAAGCCCTTATTGCTCTTCCTTTTGCAAGCACCTCTTCAGCTGATTTGGATTGTTAGTGACTTTCAGGTGACATTTATTTTTCATTTGCAGTCACATGGACCAACTCATGAGGGAAACCATGAGAGCCATAATGCATGAGTTGTTATTGGTCTCACTTCAGTTAAATTCTTCACTTTTTTTCTTTTGTTGTAGTTTTTCATCATTACACATATTTCCTTGAATTTGGAAATATGAGTTGGAATATGAGTTGAGTTGGAATTCTACTCTCTAGGGACTGGAGGATCCTTGTCTGATCCTACTAGCTAAGCAGGTCTGGTTAGTACTTGGGTGGCATTGGAAGGCCCTTGGGAACAGTCTGGGATATGGCACAGAGGACTATTATTATTATTTCATTGGTATGCTGCCTTTCTCCCAGAAGAGAGATAAAACATTTAAAATAATCTAAAAACCATATAAAACCATATAAAAATATATAAAAGCTAAAAGGCATGACTAACTCACACTACTGTTGCTGCAGGGCAGCATTGGCAGATAATGAGGCTTCTGCTCATGTAAGCATTCCTTTGGCTCCACCTGATAGTTTCATCTTATAGTTGAAATATGCTGGGCATTCTCATCGATCATTACAAAGAATTTATCCCAGAAAGGGGGGAAAAAACTCATAGAAAAAAATCTCGGAAATCAAAATCCAGAAAATGGTGAAATATCTAGGAATAAATATCACTAAGAAAAATTTAAATTTATTTAAAGAAAATCATTAAAAAGTGTGGAGGGAAATAAGGAAAGACTTAATCAAACGGAACAAATTAAACTTATCTTTGTTAGGCAGAATTGCAGCCCTCAAGATGTCAGTCTTACCCAGAATGTTGTTTATTTTCCAAATGATCCCAGTGATAATAACAGAAAAAATTTTCAGGGAATGGAATAAAGAATTATCTAAATTTTTATAGTGTGGGGAAAAAAACAAGGATTCGACTAAAAGTATTACAAGATTTGAAAGATGGCGGGGGGGGGGGCTGGGAGTTCCTAATTTAAAAATATATTACAAAGCATGCAATTTAACTTGGATTGGAGATTGGGTAAAATTAGAAGATAATAGATAATTGGAATTGGATGGGGAAAGTTTAAGATTTGGGTGGCATGGTTATCTCGGTTATGAAAAGGTGGAATGTAATAAAGATTTTAACAATCACTGCATCAGAATACCACTAATGAAAACATGAAAAAAAAAAACCAATCTGGAATAACAAAGAAAATACCATTATGGCTATCGCCTCAGGAAGCTTTCCAGAGGAGAGAGATGATACATAACAAAAATTGGTAAAGGCTGGAGGTAAAGAGTTCTTAGAAACAGTAAAGAAACTCCGTAAATCACAAGGACCTCTGGAAGTCACAGAAGCTGCTCTCAGTCTGTCCAATGGCCTAGCAGCAAAGTTTGTCATTCATTGTCACATCCCACAGTGGGGTTCAGACAAGTGTGAAGAACAACTGGAGGAGACTATAAAGAACTGTTTAACTGCTGCTGAAGACAAAAAGTTGAAATCTGTGGCTTTTCCACCTTTCCCAAGTGGCAGAAATTGCTTTCCAAACCAGACTGCAGTCCAGGTGACTCTCAAAGCCATTTCTTCTCATTTTGATGACTCCAGCCCTTCCTCCTTGAAGAACATATACTTCCTGCTTTTTGACAGTGAGAGCATTGGCATCTATGTGCAAGAGATGGCAAAGCTAGATGCAAAGTAGCAACAAAAGCCAAATGAAAATTTATTTTTCAACATGAATATGAGTAGGAATGAGAATTAGAATTGGGTTTTATTTTTAAAATATTGTGAGGATGGAGTATGTGAGTAGCTTTGAAGTTCTGTGATGGGTGCAGGGCTTTTGCTATGGAAAACAATGGGGAAATTGTTTGGGAGAGTTTGATCTGCAATTATACCATGCTTTAGATACCCTCTACCATTTTGTATGATCCTATGAGGAGGTGTTGCCAGCCCTCTACATTTTAATATGTCTCAAGTTATTTTAGTTTAGACCTTTGTAAAGATTAATCTTTAGAGTAGCAAACAATTCAATGCAAACATTGGTTGAGAAAAAAAATGTGAATTGTTTGCTTCCCTCTCTCCCTCCCCTGTAGTTAGAAAACCTTAAGTTGTGTCTACATTCTGTGTTTGCGAAAGTAATTTCAAAGTAAACTCACTTGGTGCTTTACTGTTTTACCCCAGAATGATCTGTAATTGCTGAGAATATTTCATCTTGTTTTGTTTTTATTAAAAAAATGGCATAATGCTTTTTTAAAACTTTTTTTTAAAAAAAGAAAATTGGTTAACATACAAAATTTTACTGAAAAGTCAAAATGAACCATCTAAACTAAAATCACAAGAAGAATTGAAAGAAGGGTATGAATTAAACTGGTTCCCATACATACAAATTCAAGAGAGTTACTGTATATTAAGGACAGGAGGACAATTGACTGGAAACCCAAAGAAATCAATAAATAAATTTTATAATGCCCTCTTAAAAATATAATTGGAGGAGGAGGTAGTTAAAGAGGGAATGGCCCCATGGGCAAAAAATATAGGGTACCCTTTAGATCTAGACAAATGGGAAAGACCTGGGATAAAATACCCAAATACACTGTTTCTCAAAATCTAAGGGGAAATTACTATAAAATGTATTTTCATTGGTAACTGTCCCCTTCAAAAATATCTAAAATTTATAAAAATAGTAATAATCAATGTTGGAAATGTAAAGAGGAAATATGAACTTTTTACCACTCCTGGTGGTCCTGAAAAAAAAGTAAAAAAAAATTACTGGATAATGGTAAATAATACAATAAATAGTATATTAGGAATTAATCTGTAAATGAAACCAGAATCTTACCTATTGAACCTAACTGAAAAAGAAATAGAAATCAAATTTGGGAAAATACTTTTTTATTTAATCTCTATGGCACGGATAATATCGGCCCAGAAATGGAAATCGGAATCCATACCTGATAGAGATTAATGGCTAATGAAATTATTTGATGCAATGGAAATCTGTTGCTAGAGCACTCTTTCCTCATTGAGAAGCAAAATCCATCAGTGCCTCCAAATCAGAAAATTATTATCTTCAACTGTTGATGCATGTGTGAAACATTCCTCCCGAAACAAGAGGGTGTGATTCTGTTAATCTCCCACTCCCTACTCCCTCTCGCAAACAGACTTTTTTCTTTTCTTTTTTCAAATTCCTTTTCTATATTTTTTACCTTAATGCATTGCTTAAAAAATAGACTTAATGTATTGCTTTAAAAATTGGCTGAAAATAAAAATAAATAAAAAATCAATGCAGATCAAAAGGCTTGCTGAGAAGGGCTTGCTGAGAAGGGCAAAGGGCAGGGAGACAGTGTGCAGAAGGCAGAGCAGAAGCAGCACCATGGCTATTTGGAAGAGCTGTGTGATAATCACTGTCCCCAACCCAGTATGTTTGCATTTCCTAGACTTATGCGATTGTAGTGCCTTATGAGCCTGGTGCGATAAAATCCTTAGGCCCAAACCTGCTTTAACAAAGCTTGGTTTTAAGCATCATTTTGCTCAGATCTCAAAGGGATGAAGGGGAGAGTATCCCTTTAGCGACTTCTTCTTTTCCTTTGTCTTACCAATAGCTTTCATCCCAACTGCCCATGGACACCTTAAAATACAAATTAATCTTAGAAAACCTAAGTAAAATCCTTTTTGGTGTCAAGCAGAAAACATAAATAGGATGAATGGATGTGGATGTCAAAAAAGGAATGTAGCAGCACCTTTAAAACTAACTGGTTTTATAAACACATTTGGATTTATATCCACTAAAGTTCATGCAAAAAATTAAAACCCATTAGTCTTAAAGGAGCTGCTACATTTCTCTTTCCTCCTCCCTCCTTTCTCCTTTTTATGCTGCAAGAGATTAAAATGGCTACTTCTCTGAAAACCACTGCTATGCAGAAAATACCTCTATTGACAATAACCATGCCATTCTATAGGAATGGGTGTGAAAAGAAAGGAGGACATGACAAAGGAGAAGAAGACAATCACATAAAATGTGACCAATAGTAAAATGAAGCTTTTGCATTAAATTTTAAATCAGCACTCCACAGGCACAGCAATTTACTTGATTTAGTGAACGGATGCACATTAAGCCCAGGCTGAATGATTAAGTGCCTTTTCAGAATTGTTTGTGCTAGAAAAACCAATATAGCATTTAAACAATGTATTAGTAAAAATTACCCACATCTCATTAGAAAAGATTCATATTATTGCATAGTAATACACCTTCCCTTGCAAGTCTAGCAGATTGAAGCATTCAGTTTTTCATTTATTTTAACTAGGTGGCAGACATCTAGGAAATTCTATTAGCCAGGACTTCCTGGTGTTATTCAGAAGCAAAGCATGAAGTTGTTATATTGAATGGCGCGGAATTCTGAAATTTGGATTACAACAGCTGTTTAACACCAACTGTGATCATAATCTCTCTAGTCAACATTAGGTGACTAACATAACTTGCAATGTAATGTCCTCCAACTGTCTCAATTTGGCAGGAACTGTCCTGATTAATCCTCTCTTGTTCCACTTTTTCAGCTGTTTTTAAAATTCTGCTTGGCTTTGGTTAATTCTCTGTATATTGTGGTTCCTCACCAATAACTGAATTTTCTTGTTATTTCTTCCGTTCAACACCTAAGGACAACTGTCCCATACTCTGTGGCATCACTTGAACCCTATCTGGGTTCTCCAGAGGTGTCAGCGCAGCCTGCCTCAGTAGTGGTGCCTGTTGGGGAGGTAGTGCCTTCAGGGTCTCTTGCAGCCTTTTGCAGGGCTGTAGTGGTTTGGGTGGCCAGCCGGACGCAAACAGGACAATGCATTTTGCCCCTTCTGCTGCTGCTAACTAGGGCAACGTGTGTTTCACTTATGACAGAATCCTGTTGAAACCCTGCTCTGATGTAAATTAAGTGGTCTGGGTAATGGTAACAAGAGGACAGAAGGGTGCTGTGTCCATAA
Organism: Urosaurus nigricauda; assembly: GCA_034509955.1. NCBI lineage: Eukaryota > Metazoa > Chordata > Lepidosauria > Squamata > Phrynosomatidae > Urosaurus > Urosaurus nigricauda. The sequence goes on along the minus strand of JAOEGL010000001.1, from coordinate 84,397,322 downwards.
AGAAAGGCATTAGAGAAATAGGCTGCTCAGACACAGCAGATTTTGTCTCTCTTTTATTTCTACTACTGTACAATTCAAGAAAAATCTAGGTAGTATACCAACAAGATTTCAGCCTTTGTTTTAGTTGGTTAAAGCCTTCAATTGCTTAACTGACAGCATGCACACACTTTTTTTCAATATCAATACTTTATTATATACAAGTTATGAGGTTTTCTAATTTTTCTTTTGTGTGAGTAGAAATGTGTATCACTTCCTTCGGTTCCACATATCGCAAGCACAGTAATAAAAATTTCAGTAATTTGCAGACTTATGTAAACTTTTGTTTTGAAACCATAATGAACAACAACAATGCAGTGGTATCCACTGGTGTTTGGTTCCGTGACCCCCTGTGGATACCAAAATGCATGGATAGTCAAATCCCATTAAATACAGTGGTGTAATAAAAAGGCATCCCTTATATAAAATGCTAAAATCAGGGTTGCTTTGGAGAATGTATATATTTTAAGAATATTTTCAAACCATGGATGGTTGAATCAGTTGGTAAGGACTCTGTGGATATGGGGGGCTGAGTATACTGCATATTCTTCAGGATTGTAGAGTGAATCTGCACTGTAGAAATAATTCAGTTTGACACCATTTTAACTATGACTCCATCCTACAGAATCCTGGGATGTGTAGTTTTGTGAGGCACCAGCACTCTTTGGCAGAGAAGGTTAAAGACCTTGTAAAACTACAAATTCCAGGATTCTGTAGGATGGAGCTACAGCACTTAAAGTGGTGACAAACTGTATTATTTCTACAGTGTAGATGCACCCAAGGTCTCCTATAATTATGTGTACCCAGAAAGCAACAGTGCAAAGTTAGCTTGCAGAAGAAATCTTACTTCTCAGCAGTTATTGTAGACATATGACCTCAAAGCTCTAAATAAAAATAAAAAAATATGAAGAATACAAAGCCCATTGTAAGGAATTTACCTTTCTAATTCCTCCTAAATCTATACATTACAATTATATTACCTAATTCACAGTGTAAAGGATCTAATTCTTATTCCAGCAAAACTGTAAAACAGATTTTCTTTTTTAGGGTTTCCACACCCAATGGGCCAAAGTAATATTTCATAGAGATTACATACATATTTTATTTCATTTTGCTGTGTTATGAACAATGTAAGAATGTTGTATATAGAAAAACAGCATACAAATAAGGTAATTCATTAGTTGGTTGGTTTGTTGACTAATTTACTGTTGATAAGTATGGCCTGATCAGTCAGGATCCTTTAGCTACAACGAAATCAAAATTGTGATCCCTGGATTGGTGCCAATCCTCAAACCCTTGTTTGCCAGTCCCTGGCAAGTTTCCAGGAAAGAAAGAAACAATAGTAGCCAGTAGGTACAGATATGGTGCCATTCCCTGATACATTGGGAAAAGATAATTGCTGTTTCTCCACATCAGATGGCTTGGGAAGCACAGTTCATGCACTGGGAAAAGATAACTATGTTAGATATGAAACAAGTATCACCACCACAGGGTTTTGTACAGTAGGAGAAACCTTGGAATCTTGGGAAAAGAAACTGCGAACAGGATGAGCATCCACTGTGTAATGGCTTTGTTTGCCTGATAATAATAGAAGTGGTTCTGCCTGTAATGCATAACATAACATACATTTGAACCATATCTGTACACACTGCACCTATTTTTGTGAATTACATAAACTCCTTCTACAACCATTGGCCTAAGGGCAATTTATATTTTCCTTGTCCATCACTTCAGGTGTCTGATTAACAGAGGTTATGACTCCTTAACATAGACAGACAATAATGAAGCAAAACAAATGCTCGGATAGAAAATATACTATTATTACAATCCACACATCCACAGATCTTTTTCAATGCCATTTTTTTAGTGAAAGTGAATGCAACACTTATGATTCAGTTTTCTACTCTTTGATACAAATGATCAAATATGGCACCTAGTAGTACACTAAGTAAGAGAGAAATCTGGAGGTAATTTCCACAGCTCAAGTGTTTTGCTTGTTCCTCTAACTGATACAGATAAAGAAAGCAATATTGTGGTTTGTTCCAAATCCATGGCCAAGGTGTGAGTGTGGCTAAGCACTGTCTTTGGTTTGGATGGAAACAGAACACATTATATTTGCTTTTAATTTGGGAAGAGGAGGTTTGTCTGTAATGCCTTTGACACATAATAACTGTATTTCATAAAAATATTATTAACAATTACATATTTCTTGCTGGATGAATAATTGGGAAGTCACTTGGTGTTTCCCCCATTAGCTAATTTTCTGCAAGGATTTGTTTTACATTTCATAAGTGCATTTTGAAAGAATAGAATCTGAATTGATTCCCTCCAGATGAAAAACTTGCTCTTTAGTATGCCCAGCTCCCTTAGCATTGGTGGTTGTCTTGGAAACATAGCTTGTGTTCTCCCCTGCATTAAAATGCTGGTAATGAAAGAAATCCCTTTGCATCTCTGGGTCATGTCATGTTAATTCAATGCTTGCACTGTGTATGAGCCAGATTTAGTGCATGGTGTGCAATTTAAAAATGCTATTTATGAGAGTGCCAGGAGAAAAAATAAAAATGCCATGTGGGGAGGGAACATTTCTTCCAATTTACAACCATGCCTTGCAGAGGAATGCAGACCATCTGTGTGCGCAAAATATTGCATCCCACAGTTGGCTGCCATGGAATCTTCAGGGTAACCAACACCTTGAATACAATGAGGAATGACATTCAACAAACACCATCATGCAAACCTCCTGAGGGGTGCCATTCAATCAACCAGTGGGAGGAATGCAAGATTCCTAGGAAGATTCAAGGACTGTCCTTGGAGCATCCTTTTGGATCATAGTTATTTTCAAACATAAATTATCATTCCAAGTGCCCCTTTCCCTTTAGGTAATTACTGGTTGAGTCTTCCTTATCCAAAATGCTTTGGCCCAGAAGAGTTTTGAATATTGTTTTTGTCCATGTGTTTTATAAATTTAGAATACAGTCAGCTCTTGGTATCCATGGGGGATCCATTCCAGACCCCCTCTCCATGGATACCTAAATCCAGAGATGCACAAGTCTCACTGTCCTCAGTGGTGGTGCAGAATTTCATATAAGGGATACTTAACCTGTATGATTATAATTACAGTTTTTAATAATTACTCTTTAGTTTTAGGTTGCTCAGAAATAACAAAATATGAAATAATTACATGTATCTACTCTCAAAAACCTGAATGCTAGAAGCCTGTAATACAAAACACACTTTTCTTTCACTCACCTTCTCCTCTGCACTGACAACAGAACACCAAGCAATGTTACAAGGCACGGTATGAATCAGTTCTTGAACCATATGATATTTCTCAAGATGTTATCCCTTACGAAATTACAAATGTAGTGGAATGTAGTTAAACCCATATTATTGGAAGACAGGATTAATTACAACTACTTAGTTTGTCTGAATCCTGTTCATAGTCCTATGTAGAAACTAGGGTAGACCACTGAATCAATTATTTATTGGGGAGTTCACACATATATAAATCCAACTAATTTGGTGGGCCTGTTCTATTAGGGACTACCAATAGGATCTGAGTCATTATTTCTAATAAGGAACTTTCTTCTAAGCTCTAGTTAAGATTCCTTCCTACAGCTTATTCTAGGTTGTGATGACATTGAAGAGTAGTATGTTCATGCCTCCGTTGAGTCTTCCTACAGAACTCTTTAGTATCGTGAAAGACCTTCATATAGTAGGCTGTGGAAGGCAAGAAATTGATTCCCCAGAAGCCCACTATGTCCAATGTGGAGTCGAAGGCTTTCATGGCCAGCATCCATAGTTTTTTGTGGGGCTTTTGGGCTATGTGGCCAAAAGAGCCACAAAAAACCACTATATCCAGTTTGCTGGACATTTGTTGATAAAGTCATTTGAATCTGTTTCAGCTTACATGCTGTTGTTTTGCTTTGCATTGCTTTGTAAAATTCTGTTCTTTTCATATGCACTGTGGAGAAAGGAGAAGCAAGTGGCACCAAGCAACCTTTGATATCACTAATGCTGACCTCACTGGAAGTTTATATTCCTGGCTCACATAGAACCTTTAGCCTTTCTCTATTCTTTTTTAAACTTTCCAGTAAATTGTGACTCCCCTAGTCACTCTAAATTAAACTTCCACCTTGAACTCTCTTAGGTCCAACCTGGGCACTGAAACCCTTACCAACTGCCCCTTTCAGCAGTATGTCTCAGCCACCTTGGCTGTTAAAACCTCTCAAGGTCTAATAAACCTCAAATACTAACTCAGAGCTCTGTCTCCATCTTGTTTGTATCCAGTTTCCTTTCTAATTCACCACACTCCTCTCATCATATTTATACATATGGAAGCAGCCCCCACCTTTTGTTGGCTAAGCTCCTATTGGCTGTTATTATTATTAACCTTTATTTATATAGCACTGTAAATTTACACAGTGCTGTACATACAATCTTATATTTAGACAGTTCCCTGCCCTCAGGCTTACAGTCTAAAAGAGCCAACACAAAAGGAGAAGGGAAAGGTGGTGGGAAAGAGAATAAGGTCCAGTGGTTCTTCTCTCCCTCTGAGGCCTGGACCAAGGCAGATGGACTGGAGGCAGGCTTACTTTGATTGGGTGTTGCCAATGCTCCTATCTGCCTTTTCTCCACAAGGTGGAATCTCTTTTCCTATAGTTTGAATTCATTGCTCCATGTTATAATCTGGAACAACAGAAAAAATCCATTCAAATATTTAAATATGGCTATCATGCCACCTTCTCTTTTCCAGGCTAAACATATCCAGCTTCCTAACTCTCTTCATAAGCCAAGGTTTCTAGACCTTTTACTATTTTGGTCACCCTCCTCTTGACATACTCCTTCTTGCCAATATTTTTCTTGAACTATGGTACCCAGAACTGTACACAGTATTCCAGGTGAGGTCTGCCTAAAGGATAATAGAGTGCTATTATTACTTTTCTCACTCTAGGTTGGCTCTTCTGTGTGTACTGCAGGTATGCAGTGACAAAAACAAACAAAAACTAAGCCCAAACAGAGGTGCCAACAATCAGCACTGTCTGAGGTGCTTGACCTCAACAGTAGCTCACACACAGCAGAGTGCAGAAGCACAACCCAGTATACAGTATTGTATTTGGCAACAAGGCACTGACCAGCCTGAAATGAGGCACAGACACAGTTGACTTCTTCCAAAGTCCTTCGAGGTTTTTATCTTCCTGTAGCAAATATATACAACAAAAGCTCTGACTTCTGTCAATATACACTTGTCTGATATATTTACAATCCACACTCTCCAAACTAACACACAAAGTCCTCTCTCTAATCCACAATCCTCAATGCACACCTGCACTGCGTTTCAGAGTCCTTATATACATTACTAACAACTAAGGAGTCACACCTGGTGTTCCTCACCATTTACAGCCATATAATTATTTTATAACATCTTAAAGGGACATTTTACCCAACATAGACACTATTGATGCAGCCTAAAATCGTATTGGCTTTTTAGCTGCTGCATCTCATTACTAACTCATGTTTAGCTTATAGGCCTATTCTAGATTGGCAAAAAGAAGTGTGTTCATGGCTGCATGAAAGTCTAGCCTTTAGATGAGAAAAAGGGAAAATGTGCCATGAAAATGCTTTTTTTGCATTTTAGGGGAGAAGAAGCGCCTTTAAAAAGGTGCTGGTTTTCTCAGCTTCTTTTTTTAAAACTGCGGAACAGTGCAGCTCCATCTAAAGGCTGTGGTGTGGATCATGCTTCCCCCTGACCCACTTGCTTGGCACCATCTTGTGTTCAGTTAACTGGCCTGGGTTCCACTTTTCAACAATTTCCACTTTTTAACCATGCTCTGGCCCTAACCCATCCAATAATCAAGGGACACCTGGTATAGGGAGAAAAGTGGTAGGGGAAGCAGTGCAGGAGTGCATGGTAGATGTGGTTGTGATGCAGTGCAGTGATGAGAACAACAGTAGGATCAAAGGGTGTGAAAGATTTGTGGGTGAAATGTGGAAGCATGTAGGGTGAGGAAAGTGACAGTTGGGTCAGGGAAGCAGCCCAACTGTGGGGAATGCAGTGCAAAGGGTAAGATGAGTGGATGTCATGCACAGGAAAGCAGCATGGGGTAGGGAGAGAAAGAGTCAGAAAAACAGAGTGGGGATGGGTGGAGAGAGTGGGCAGCCAGGTGACATTTTCTGTGAGTTGCATGATTCTTTGTGCATGTGCAATTTTGTACAAGACTCTTAAAAAGAAATTCTCATGTTGCTCATTTTTTTAAAACATTATGCCACTCTTAAATCTGTTGAAGTATTGCAGTTACTGAATACAGACTCTCTATAAACTTTTTCTGCTTATTTGTTTTAGTAGAAGAGGACCCAGCTACTTCACAATCCCCAAATAGCTTCATGATCTGATGCCAGGAAGAGCACATTTTTCTGCATGTGTCTTATTTTTAGAAGTGAATACTTACAGGTGCAAAAGTACCCTTGCAAAATTCAGCATGATTTTAGAGTGGTATAAGCTTCATCATGTAATTCTGGTATGAAGCATGAATAAGAAACATGCAATCATTTGTATGGGGAAAACAAAGGTCAAGTGAAATTTCACAAGAATTCTGGTCCTCAGGTGAAAAACAGATTTGCCAAATGAAAACCCTCTCATTGATTTGCTCAACCTCTCTCTCTCTTTCTCTCTCTCTCTGTTTGCCTGCTTTGCTTTGCTTTACTCTCTGCATATACTTGATTCCTGATTCAAAATATATCCTAGGCTGTTAATTTCCAATACTATTCCATATGTGGATTTATTTAGGAATATATTCAGAATACAATCAAGTGCCATAGTGAAAATGAAATCAGCTGCAAGAAGCAAATTTATATTCTGAGCATTAAGAATTAAACCTCAGCTCCAGCTGGTCTGATGAATATAGCTGCCAAACAAGGACTTCTGAATGCAGAATGCTTTTTTGCTGGATAGAGAGAAAAAAGGGGACCCTTCCAGTTATGTATTCAGTTATTGCCATTTTACTCATGGATGCTGCCCTTTTGAATCTGAAACTATCTACACTTTCCAAAAACAATTGGCACAATATGTGGGTATTATTATTAAGCTTTATTTATAAAGTGCTGTAAATTTACACAGAACTGTACAAACAATCAGTGAAAATAGAATAAAATAAAATAAACCCATCTATGGCATACATTCTACAAAATAATTAAATATAATACATATTAATATATATCAATATTTAAATAATAAAATATGGCAAGCAACAAATAAAAATAAACCTAGGATAACAATCATGTCTGGGAACACATCCCTGAATAGTATTGTCTTTAACTCAGTTATAAAGTTAGGTAAAGAGTTGATGAGAATTTCCTTTAACACTGTTTACAGAGTTATTCATTTAGTCATTAAAGATTGCCTACCATTCTCAGGCAGACTCCTTCTTGTCTTTGGAAAAGAAAAATAATTCTGAAGACTCATTTCTCATAAATGCATTATATCACTTGGCATTCAGAAGCCTAAATTAACCATTGTTTTTGCTGTACTTTGATGAAGGCCTGGTGGCTCAGTGGTTAAAATGCCAATAGTGCAGCACAGTTTCATACCAGTCAGGGGCTCAGGGTTGACTCAGCCTTGCATCCTTTGGATGTCACTAAAATAAGTACCCAGTTTGTTGGGGGGAATTAGCTTACAGTTATAATCCACTTAGAGACTACTTAGTGTGATATGAAGCAGTATATAAATGAAGCTGCTAGGCTGCTACTGAAGCATATGGATTTCAAAAACTTCTATCTGTTTTTTTAAAATACAATTTCTCACTGAACAGACCAATGGTGATCCCTACACTCAGAAGTGGCTATACCTTTGGGGAACTTCAAATATTCACTTGCAAAGGAGTATGATCAGTTTCAGTACTTGATATCATCCAGTCTAGGCTATTTCAATTTCAGATGGGTGATGCAAGTGGTTGAGATGAGACTTCTCCATATTACATGTTTGCATGTTTTCAAAGAGCATTGTCTGTGGCTTCTACCAAACTCTGAAACTCCTTCCCTCGAGAGGCCAAACTTGTTCCCCTTTTGCTCTCCTTTCATCAAGATGTGGGGACCCATTTATTCCTGCAGGCCTTTGGGAATTGTTTTAGTGTGTTGTACCACTTTGTTTGTTTTTAAATAGATGTTTCGAATTGTTTTAATGCTGTTTGTCATTGTGTGCCTTCATATCAATTTTCAACTTATGGTGATCCTATCACAGGATTTTCTTGGCAAAATTTATTCAGAGGGGGTTTGCCTTTCCTTCCCTCTCACTATGAGATACTATGATTTCCCCAAGGTCACCCAGTGGGGTTCTAGTGGGGATCAAAAGCTTGATCTCCTACAGTCCTAGTCCAACATTCAAATCACTACACGATAGTGTCTTGATGAACTGTACAGACATTGTAATACTATTTTAATCATAACCTTAATATGCTTTTAGCTTTGGGAAATAAGGTGAGTAATAGAGCCAATGTGGGGTAGTAGTCTGAGTGTTGGACTATGACTCTTGAGACCAGGGTTTCATTCTCAGCCTGGCCAAGGGAACCAACTGGGTGACCTTGAGCAAGGCACATTATCTCAGCCTCAGGAGAAGGCAATGACAAACTCTCTCTGAACAAATCTTGCCAAGAAAACCCTGTGATCAGGTTGCCTTAGGGTCCATAAGTTGGAAATGACTTGAAGACACATCACAGCAGCAATAGAAGAGCATGCAATTTTATAGCTAGTAAAGGTTTTGTTTCCCAAGAACAATAAAAGATTCAGTAGACCTCTAACCCACCACTATAAATCTAATCTGTAAGTTGACATTTACCACTACTTATAATGAGGTGTTTTTGTGGCTCCCTTTTATTTTCCATCATCTGAAAGATTCACTCTTCAAACCTTACTCACTTCACATACTGGGCAGTTTGCAAAAGGGATGTGCAGACATTCTTTTACATCCGCATTACAGCTGGGAAGGAGACCCAAGTGGAGTCTGCATTACATTAGATGAAAAGTGCTGATTCCCTCCATTTTAACGCTTTAGTCCAGGAGCCACTGCTCTGGCCAAAAGGGGAGAAGAACAGCCAGGTGCAGCTCTACCACACTAGGACAATCTCTTGCCTTCTTCTCTATTGTGTCTTGTTTAAAATGTAAATAAGAAGTGCACAGGCTGTCAAATTGACTATTTTTAAGTTACTCCTCAACTCTGAGGGCAGGGATAAATATTTTAAATAAATAAATACATGTTATATCCAACAGTTACACTGTACCTCCATATATTATACCTGCCTAGTTCTCAAGATTCACTGGAAAGGTCTTTTTCTTGCTCCCACCTCTGTAATGGGCATGCTTGGCAGAGATATGAACTTGACTCGATTGACTTGTGTTACGATATATGCTTTTAATAAAATTTTGGGGGAACATGTGGACTGTACTATGACCCCTGCTTGACCTATCCAAAGACCTGCCATAAGCCTCAAGCAGGGAGGTCACATAGGCAAGCCTGCTTGGAGGAACCAAGTCTCCAGTAAACAACTCTCCATAAGAAGTTTGGGAGTCGCCAGACCAGATCTGCCACTGCCCTCTGGAGTAAGACAATAGCCTTGGCCTCACACCTGATGACCCAGTGATTGACTTAACAACTTAGCCATTAAGTCGGCTTCCCCTCCGAATTGTGTCCAAACCTAAGCGCATTATACACACATTATCTGCCTTGTCATGTAAGCTGCTTATTGTATTGCCATTGTATATAGCATTGGGTGATATTGTTTTTATTGTATTTGGATTGTTTTAATCTATGATGTTTTATGATGTTTTAATGTTTGCATATGTTGTACACCACCCTGATCACCGGAAGGGCGGTAAATAAATAAATTTTATTATTATTATTATTATTATTATTATTATTTGCTCTCAGCTTAACAAAACCCAGGCAATCAGCACCTTTGTCCTAGCCTTGATACCTAGCCTCAGGATATGTTCAGCCCTATATAAGGTCCCCAGTTTGAATCAATCGTTGATGCTATTCTCAGAGGACAGGCTGGTCCATGCCAGTTTGACTTCTGCCTATAGCTCCCGTGGCCAATCTCCCCTCATCCTGGCGGTCGTGTTCGTCATCATCATCATCCACATCCATCAGGATTCCAGGAGAAGACTTCTATGGCAATATTCCAATGGTCTCTCTCTCTCTCTCTCTCTCTCTCTCTCTCTCTCTCCAACCTAACTCCCAGTCTTACCCCCCTCCCTTTTTGCTAGCATTGAATGTGTGTGTGTGTGTGCCCCTTTTGCTGTGTGTGGTATTTATCCTCCGCCCCCCCAATAAATTGTGTAGTTTCATTGAACTCATTTGGACTAGTGTCATTTCTCTTGGGGTTTGTCATTAGACCTCTGGTAGACAATCCTGGGACCGCGATTCTGGCATAAGACTTTGTTAGGACCTTCCTGTCTGCATATTTGAGCTAATTATAATTCCCCTAAGTGAGAGACTTCCTAACACTTGGGACCTTATCAGACGGGAGGAATTTCTGTTTATTGCAAATGGAGCCAATTCAAATTCACATGAATTTGCTAGTTTAGCTAATTCACGTGAATTCCCATTGCGTTCGGAATGCATTCAGAATGACTTCCCATTACCTGAAAATGACCCCCCATTGCCCGAAACTGCATGAGATGCTTTAATTTGCAATAACGTAAAACCCATGATTGCGTTCGGAATGACTTCCCTTTTGCCCAAAATTACGTGAGATACTTTAATTCGTAATAACGTGAAACCCCATGATTGCAATCAGATTGCCATTGGATTATACTTCCAATTTCCTGTATCTGATAAGGTCCTTGGACTCAAGTTGGTTCAATGATTTGACTCGACTCCACAATAAATGATGTCTTGTCTTGACTTGACTGAACTCACAACTTGTATATTTCTAGCAACTGACTTGCTGGTGTAACTTCATCCAGAAAGAATACAGGACAGAAAATGGTTTTCCTCCTTTGAACAACACTTCCATCTCCCTGCTTTTGTCCTACTGGTCATGTGATGGAAGTGGTACTTTATGTTTCCCACAGGCAGCTGTTTCTAGGAAATATTTAGAAGGCTCCTCTGAATAGACCTCATTTTTCTAAAACACAACCTTGACAAATTGCATATGATAAATTAATTCCCCTCTAACTTTGTGCATGCCTTATTGATTTTTTAGTTAATTGAAACTTCACCCCTTACATCACTATCACTGCCTTTTTTCTGTTAAAGGTGGCTCCCAGACTTGTGTTGAGACTTAAAAGTATCTTTCAAGGACTCGAGACTCAACTTGAGACTTGACATGAATAAAAGGCTTGAGTACATCACTGATGTTTAGTGAGGATGCAGGAGAGGTCTTTTCATTGGCTGCTGTCAGACTATGACATTCTCTCCAAGGGAAGTTTATTATGATGTGCAGAATTCCCAGCATGTTATTATTAGCAGGGTTGGAACAAAAGGGATGCTTACACGAGTAAAAATCTCAATTTCTGCCAATCCCATCCTCCAGAGGCAGCCTTCTGTGCCACATCCCATATGATGCTTAAGGGTCCTAGGATCAGAAATCTAAACCTGAACCTCTGTACAGAAAACAATATGGCCACTGAACAGAGAAGATGGTGAAATTCTAATAAGAATCAGGAAGAGGGTGGGAGTGCTCAATGTTTTGTTTGCCTAGCTACTCTAAGTGAATCCAAGTCTGCAGGGCCAGGGGAATTGCATCCAAGGACACTAAAGTAATTCATAGATGTTACTATGCTCTGTTCATAATATTTCAGACTTTTTGGAAAAAAGAAAAGGTCTGCTTGGGCAAATGTTGGCCCCATCTTGAGAAAAGGAATAACACTACATACATATATACATACTAAACCAGATAACTAAGCAGTCTGTGAGCACTTATAAAGGAATCCTGTGATTTCTAAAAGCCAGTTCTAGGCTTCATCAACAGGAGTATACTGTCCACATTCAGGGAAGTAATGGCTCCATTCTGTTCCTCCTTGTTCAAGTCTCAGCTGCAATATTGCATACAGTTCTGGGTACCACAGTGCAAGAAGGATAAGTTTCCTTTCCTTTCCTTTCCTTTCACCAGCAGGCAAAGATGTTTATGTTCAAGCAAGTTTTAATATGTAATCACTCTCAGGGAGACTTTTTATTAGGGTACTTGCTATATTAAACCTGGTAGCACAGTGGTTAAATGCCTGTACTGCAGCCACTCATTCATAAACCTTAAGATTGTGAGTTTAGTATTAGCCAAGGGCTCAGGCTTGACTCAGGCACTAAAGGACACTAAAATGAGTACCCAGCTTTTGGGGGTCAATTAGCCTCCGGTTGTAAACCACTTAGAGACTGCTTAGGTGGTATGAAGTGGTACATAAATGAAGCTGCTATTGCTATTGCTATTTTGTAAACTTTAATAAATACAATAATTTTAAAAGGGACAAGCTGGAATGTATTAAGAGGAAGGTGACCAAGATGGTGAAAGATCAGAAAACCAAGCCCTATAAAGAATGGCTTAGGAAGCTGGGTGTGTTTAATTTGAAGAAGACTGAGTGGTGATATAACTGTCTTTAAATATCTGAAGGGATATGTAACGGAGTCATTGGGAAGACTTGGTTTCCTGACAGTCAGTCCCAGTTTGGGCTGGCTGTGAGGGAGTGGCTTCAGGGGAAGGAACAGATATAAAAGTCAGGAGTGAGTGACTGAGTTGGAGTTTAGTCGCAACTGAGGGGGAAGTTTAAGAGAGTTGAAAGGAGTTGAAGGAGGTTGAAAGGAATTGAGTTGAGAAAAGGATACTGACTGAGAGAGAAAGTGTATTGGAGATTGTAAAGAGGAAACTGTGAAATGCCTGCAACTGTCATATTAATGTAACCATACCATGTTTGAACTATTCAGCGTAAGCTACATTCTTGCTGTTATTCAATAAAGTCAATGTTTCTTTGCTATAACAAAAGCCTTTGCCTAAGTGAATTCTAAACCATATAGGCACAGACAAGCAGGCTACCTAAGATATTAAACTTAGAAGAGGAAGACACTTGGGACCCTAGCTCTAATGCATTTGGGGAAAGTGTATAAGGGGTGGACGCTGGGCAGGTGTCTTTGATGAGGGGGCTTCTATAATTGAGAGGTAATAGGTAGCCTCAAGGCATATAAGGAAGTCAGACAGAATGTCATAGAGAAAAGAGAGCAAACTTGTTTTCTGCTGCTGTAGATATAGGACACAAACCAATGGATTCAAATGGCAAGATTTCTCTCTAAATGTTAGGAAGAACTTCCTGACAGTGGGGCGAAGCAGACTGCGAGTGCCAGATTGGGGCAACTGCATGCCACAGCCCCAACACAGCGCTTTGCTGGGTCTAAAAATAATGGCAAAGTGCTGCTCCTTTTAGAGCTGGCAAAAAAGTGCCCTTGTTGCCGCAGCAGCACTTTTCAGCACTCCTTATGGTGTGTGTCATATAAATGCTGTACCAAAGGAGCACCCCCCACACTGGTGCTTCATCCAAACACCACACCACCATGCTGCCACCACATTGGCGCTTCAAACTGGTCTGTACAGCCCAAGTAAGAGCTATTTAACAGTGAATGGACTGCCCCAGAGGGTGGTGGACTCCCCCTCATCGGCGGTCTTTAAAAAGAGGTTGGATGCTCATGTCTCTGTACTTTAGTTGTGTATTCATTCATGGTAGGTGTTAGACCAGTTGAATCATGAGGCTTTACCAAGTATGTGTTTCTGTGATACACTGTGACAAAGTCTTGTTTGCTAAAACAAAAATGTTAAACCATGTCTTGAAGATTTCTTAACTCAGACAAACCATAGTTAAGACTGACAACAGTTTGTAAGGTTCACATGACAACCATGTACTAAAAACCGGAAGCGAATGCTTTTGAATTTCTCCTTGTGACTATCCCATGAAGATGTTTTGCTTTATTGTATGATTAGAACAAACAGTTCTTTTCTTGTCAGAGTACTATTTTAACCAGCCATTTCCAGTACTCCTATTGTAAGTTGGCTGGGAGCAGAGAACATTATATGGAACTTGTCAGATTTTGCATTGTACTGTATTGTCAGTCAGGCTGAGACTTGTTATGAAACAATGTGAAGCATCTGCTTCAGGCAGTAGACTGGGGAGGAGGGAGTCAATTTCTCTGCCAACAATACCTACCTCTGTGTCACATTAAAACAGAATTCAAATACACAGAAGGAAAGAAGGGCATAATTTTGACTCCACTTCAGGCAAAAAAATGTCTCAAGTCAACACAGCCATCACTCCATCCACAGTCGAGAACATGTTCCCAGCCACATAAATAACAGCGAATATTGTAAATAATTCAAAGCAAGTTTCCAGTGCATGTTGGGAAAGCAACATTGTGTGGCAAAGCAATGTTCAGCAGCAATTTTTGACCCCTTTATTTATTCCTCAGGGCACCTGGCATATGTGCTTTTAAAATTCACTTGTGAAAATGTGTATCCCAGTGGATTCATTGCTCCAGATGTCAGTACTGAATTTAATAGCATTTCACTTGCAAAAAAAGCTATAGAATTATTATTTTTAGTGATTCAATTATTTGAAAATATTTTAAAATGCAAAGAGCAGAAATGTGAAATATACACATTGCCATTCTAAGAATATTCAGAAGGAAAGCCTGAATTTCAGGTTTACACTATTGTTATGTGCTTATAATAGCACAATTCATTCCCCAGTTGTCTGCGATAGGTTGCACAGTGTGTCTGCAACATTTCAAACTGCAGCACTGGCAAACATGGATGCCACACTTTGCCACTGTGACTATGGATTGACTTTTTAACAACAGCAGCAGCAGCAGCAACACTACCACCACCACCTCACACTCTGCTATCAACAGTGCAGAAATTGGATCCATTAGTCAGTAACACCTGAGAATGATACAAAGCTCAAGTGTTTAATGGTAATTGTATTACAGTGGACCCTTGTTATCCACTGGGGTTTGGTTCCTGATTGCAGTTGGGGCAAGTGTGAACTCCATGGAAATAAACCAGTTTCAGAGCGAAAGGGAGCATAATACTCCAGCTCTACCCATTTAGGTCTGACCTTGCCTGATTCACCTTTGTGTGAATTCACTATTTGCATGTGACCTTAATACAGTCTTGAGATGATCACTAAATCAGGCCCCAAATCAAAGGGAATATGTAAGGATAAAATGAAATCACCCCATAGAAGTCATACAGAACTCCTCCTGAACACTTTGGCTTGAATCCTACTGCTAGCTCCAGGGAGAGTACACCCATTGAAGAAATGGGATTTAACAACATGTTGACTCCTCAATTGGTTCTGTGAGTCTACTCTAGCTGGAACTAATCATTAAGATTCGGGCCGTCATTTCAAGTATAACTGCATTGTTTCCCCCGTTCATTATAGAGCACCAGTTTAAGTACAGTTATATCTGTACTCCAACTGCCATGGAAGCTTCCTACACACTTAATCTTCTCAAAATGCTGGTTTAACATCTTTGAAGAATTACTTAATTGCATATTGTTGTTGCTATTAACTTCAAAGTTGCCCCTGTCACACTGGAATGTAAAATTAGAGGCATCCAGAAATGACAACATCTTCTCAATTAACGTGACCTTTTATTTTGTTTTCAGAATAAGCAGCTGAGGGAATTATTCTCTGTACCTAAATAAATTATGTAGAGAAACACTGAATGATATCCCTTACAATAAATCTCAAGTATACTCAAAAACATTTGCGGTGGACAATGGAAGGACCAGCTTCTTCATATTCATCTTTGCTGATCCACATTTGTTGGAAGGTTGACAGAGAAGCCAATATGGAGCCTCCAATCCAGACTGAATATTTACGTTCTGGTGGTGCAATCATCTAATGGAAAAAATATAAAACAAAGAAGGGGATGTATAAACCAGGTAACAATATTTCTCATTTTAATCACATTAGAATTTTTTTATAAGGAACTGACAAAGTCACCTGTGAATATTCACTCCCTGAGAAAAACTTGTGAAACTGATTGGGTCTCCATATGTCGGTATGTGACTTGAAAACACATGCACACAGGGAGACATATCTGTTTAACCCAGTGATTCTCAAATTCTGGACTTCCAGATGTTCTGGATTTCACCTCCCACAATCCCAGACTATTGGCCAAGATGGCTGAGACTTCTGGGAACTGAAGCACAAAATATCTGGAAGGCCAGGGTTTGGGAATCACTGATATAGCCACATGTGTTCTGACACAGGAAAATGCATTCAATACAATATATGGTAATCCTGTTTACCTGGAATAAATCCCATTGAAATGGGGGTGGGGGGGGAGGGGAGTTACTCATCATCATCATCCTCATCATCATCATCATCATATTTATTGAAATACTTAAAAAGCATATAACATATATTCACCAGAAATAATATAAAGTTTTACAGAAGCTAGTGCATCTAACTTTGGGAGTAACTTCTAAGGAGACATTTATAGGATTGCTGTGTAAGCATCATCAGTAATGGACTGGGTGCAGATTAACAAACTAAAGTGCCATCATATAAGAGAGAGGTACTCCTGGTCAGATGAAAGGCAGATCAGGGGATATGAAGTCAATCTGTATTAGATCAACCCTAAAGACTCAGCTCATCATTCGGGTGTACTTTAGGATTCAGACCTGAACCTGGATGCCCCAGGTTTTGGAGATGACCATATAAGTACATTTGCACAGTTAACACTAATAGCAACTATGCCACTCCTAGAGATGTCATATCTGGATGTGTTAACATATGACTTAATTATATCCTGTTTGGATTATTGTAACATATAGGAGATTATCAGATGGGGGATGGGATGTCCTTGTCCCATCCTTTTCCTGTCCTTCCTGCACTATAGTGGGAAGAACTTTCAGATGATGTAGTGCTGATCGGTACATTGTTCAGTATGGGAAGCAAAAAATGACAGTGATTGTGCGAAATACTTTCATATATGGGCCCCATTCATACTAGCCCATTTGCCCTGGTTAGATCCGGATCAGATCGTGCATGCCATTTCCGAATCTCTCCAGAAAGAAGTTCATACTACCCTTTGCCCTGATCAATGCTTTCCGATGCATTTTACCCCACTGAAGTTCATACATGCAAAAGTAATGATTCAAGATGGAGCCTCCTAGTTGTCAATCAAATGATGTCATGGTGAAGTTTGATGCAGCCATTGCCTGCACGAGTGCTCCATCTCTCTCTCTCTCTCTCTCTCTCTCTCTCTCTCTTTTTTTTTTTACTTTTTTACATTTAACAGATTATGTGCATGGAGCATAGGGCTGGGAGTGGTGCAGATTGTGAGGATCCTTTCCCCTCCTCCTCCTCCTCCTCCCCCTCCATTTTTCTCAGCACCAGGCGTGTTTCATCGGGCACTTCTGAATTTTTTTTTATATAATTTTTACAATTTGACAGCTTATGTACATTCTACATGGGGCTCTTTAAGTGGGAGGGGGAACCACCAATCCATATATGGCTAGTTAGCTTCCATATATGGATTGGGGTTCCCTCTCCCTTTGTTTAAATGCTCAATATGAATAGAGCTCTTTAAATGAAGGGAGAGGGAACCCCAATCCATATATGGAAGCGAACTATCCATATATGAACTCAGGGTTCACTCTCCCGTTTAAAGAGCTCCATGTATAATGTGCATAAGCTGTCAAATTGTAAAAATAATTTTTAAAAAATTCAGACGTGCCCGATGAAGCACTCCTGCTGCAAAAACTATTAAACAGCACTGGATTAAAGCTGGTGGTTGCAGGGGAAGGAGACATGTTCCACCCCCTGGCCTTTACCCCTCCCCTGAACTTGACCCAATCATGATTGGAGCCAAGTTCACATTTGATTGAACCATTTTTTCTGAAAAGAAACTGTAAATACCCCGCTTTCGGAAAACCTGGGTTTAAGGGGATTTGCGCCACATCGGGTGTGCAAGATCCAGATTCCCTAGTGAAAAAAAACGGCACCAGTATGAACTTCCTGATTTTTATCCGGGTTACAAACCGGTTAATAATTATTATTATTATTATTATTATTATTATTTCTAACCCACCCCTCTGAGCGAGCAATCGGGGCAGGGTACAACATGTTAAAAACATATACAGTTAAAATCTTTCAAAACATACCCACCTCCTTCCCCTTAAAACAGGATTAAACTAGTCATGATTAAAACAGTTAAAATCTAAAATCTATATGGTAGTCTGAATGGCCCCAGAGTTGTGCCGATCCTGTTATTATCCCACCAGTAAGGTGGAATTGTCCCATCCTCACCCTTCATTTTGCATTAATGGATGAACCCGTTAAGAGTGAAAGTATTTTGTGCGATCATTGTCATGGACGAGATAAGAACAGGCTTTTTTCCCATCCCCCATCTGATGATCTCTATACTCTGCAGGAGGCTGCCTTTGAAAAATGTTTAGAAGCTTCAGCTAGTCCAAGCTCCTCATCAGAATACAGTGACAGGGAATATATTAATACAACCACTTTGCTGGCTTCAGGTGTGTTTCCTGGTAAAATTCACAGAGCTAATAATCAAATATGTATAATTTGGACCAGGACTCTATTTTCCTAGGTCTTACGGGTTTTTTTGTTTTTGCTTTTGTTTAGAACGGCCTTTCTCACTGCCCTTGGAAGCATGTTTGGAACGAGGGGGAGTTTTCTCAATGGCTGCTCCCAGATTCTGGGACTCTCTGTCAAGAAAAGCTAGG
Organism: Urosaurus nigricauda; assembly: GCA_034509955.1. NCBI lineage: Eukaryota > Metazoa > Chordata > Lepidosauria > Squamata > Phrynosomatidae > Urosaurus > Urosaurus nigricauda. Next base: position 84,378,558 of record JAOEGL010000001.1, on the reverse strand, counting down.
CAGATCTCTTCTATCTTGTCCTTTTATTGATGATTTTTTAAATTATTATTTAAATAAAGTTTATACATTCAAACTGTGGTGCTGCTGAAGGAATCTTAATTGTCTGAATGTTATTCTTTTGGGCATTTGTTGCCTTAAATTGTGTTTTTAATCTGATTTTGTGCTTTAAATGTACAGTCAACCCACCATATCCATGGATTTTTTTTTACCCACAAACATTCATGGCTTGAAAATACTGTATTAAAAATATATAGGGTAAATTCCAAAAAGCAAACATTGATTTTGGCATGCCAAAAAAATATAAAAAATCACCAGTAAAAGGACCAGTAAAAGGACATAGTAAAAACATTTTACTATGCCATTGTATTTAATGGCACTTGAACATCCATGGATTTTGGTATCCACAGGGGGTCCTGGAACCAAACCTCAGCAAATAGCAAAGGCCCACTGTGTTTGCTTTTAATTTTATTGTTGTTAGCTACATTGAATGTTGCTGACAGAAAGGGAGTAAGTACATTTAGGGCTAAATCCAACTAGAGTCCCAACTTGAGTAAACTCATAAAATCATGTGTTAACTTACCATTCATTGATTGATTCAATATGTCTACTGGGTGAGACTATCAACTGGATTTAAACCTTACTAAAACAATTTTAAAAATTAGATGCAACATTTACTTTGATCTTCATAGTGCTTGGAGCCAAAGCTGTAATCTCCTTCTGCATACGGTCACCAATGCCAGGGTACATGGTGGTTCCTCCAGAGAGCACATTATTAGCATAAAGATCCTTACGGATGTCAATATCACATTTCATGATACTATTATAGGTAGCTTCATGGACACCAGCAGACTCCATCCCTGAAAAGAAAGAGAAGAACAAGAATTAAATACTGCTATTTTAGCAAGCCACTTCCAGCATGGGTTTATGGGGCTTTTTAAAAATAAAGTGTAAGCCAGTCTTCTTCCTGCTACTTAGCAAGATATCCAAAGTATCTACCTTATACTAAGCTGGAATTCCTACATTAAAGCTTAATTGTTTTGTTTCTCTTAAGGTAATTTTCTGCAGCTTAATTGAACATTACTTAATTGCATACTGTTTGTGAAGACATCATAGCTCCAACATTTCACTGTCTGTGAGATGTGTAGCCAACTAACATCAGAATGTGATCAAGGTGGCAGAAGTTATTAATGAGGAAGAACACACAGGCTAGAAAATGCTGTGGTTGTTTGCTTTTGCATGAGCCCACTAGAAAGGACCAGCTGCTGCCTCTCTTCTCTTCTCCTCTCCTCCTGCTGAGTTGAGCGCAAACTGTTTTGACACTTGGAACTCATTTTTCAGCAACTGAAGTATGCTGAGGACAAAGACGAAAAGTGAGGGGAAGAGAAACAAAAACTGGGATGTTTTAAAAGCAGCTGAAAAAGTGGAATAACAGAGGAGTAATCAGGACTATCCTTGTGAAATTAGAATAGTTGGTTGCTATGGGACTTAAGGAGAGCACCTTGCCTTCTTCCCTTCTTCCCTTAAAGAGGCAGTGGTCAGACCACTGTTAAAGAAATCTTCCCTGGAACCCCTCGATAGAAACAACTATAGGCCAGTCTTTTTGTTACGATTCTTGAGCAAGGTGATCGAGAGGGAATTTGCCAATCGACTACAAGCTGTCTTGGAGGAAAGTGATTTTCTAGATCCATTTCAAACTGGATTCAGGATGGGATACAGAGTTGAGACTGCCATGGTTGCCTTAGTTGATCATCTCCGTCTGGGCATTGACAGGGGAAGTGTGACCCTGCTGGTGCTCTTGAACCTCTTGGCAGCCTTTGATGCCATTGACTATGGTATCCTTCTGGAAGGCCTGAGAGAGTTGGGTATCGGTAGAAGTGCATTGCAGTGGTTCCGGTCCTACCTTTTGGGTAGGTTCCAGAGGGTGTCGCTTGGGGACAGTTATTTGTCCAAGAGGGAGCTCAAGTCAGGCATCCCTCAGGGCGTGATTCTGTCCCCAAAGCTGTTTAACATTTACATGAAGCCACTCGGTCAGATAATCCGGAAACATGGGGCGGGGTAGTTTTTTGTGGAGCTTTCGGGCTATGTGGCCATGTTCTGGAAGAGTTCCTTTCTGGCCACATAGACCAAAAGCTCCACAAAAAACTATGGATGCCGGCCATGAAAGCCTTCGACTCCACATGGGGCGGGGTGTTATCAGTACGCTGATGATACCCAAATGTATTCCTCTATGTCTCTGACTTATGCAATGACTAAGGATGGCATCTCTCCTCTGAATGCCTGTCTTGGGGCAGTAATGGACTGGATGAGGGAAAACCGACTCAAGCTGAATCCAGGTAAGATGGAGGTACTTGTTATTGGAAACCCAAACCCGGGACTTGAGTTATGTCAGCCAGTTCTGGATGGGGTCACACTTCCCCTGAAGGACTCTGTCTGCAGCTTGGGGGTGCTCCTTGACTCGTCACTCCAGCTGTCAGAGCAGCTGGATGTGACAGTCAGGAGCACTTGATATCAGCTTTGGTTGATATGCCAGCTGCGCCCTTTCATGAAAAGTGACTGGAAAACACCTCTTTATTCATGGGATAATGATGGGATTATCATGACACCATCTGAAAATCTTTGCAAAATTGTGTGACACTGATGGGAGCAGCCCATCTGAAAAATTCCACAGAGTCTACATGAAAATGGCATGCAGGTCAAGTAGATTGTTCTCTCGCTATAGACCTCCCTGTTGTGATAAATTCTAGACCTCGAGTCTTTCTCAGAAGCACTATGAGAACCAAATTAAACAGAATGGCAGCAAATTTAACCCTGCATTCCAACCTCCAAACCAAAGTAAGAGAGAGTTTATTAAAAGAATATGATTGAAATGCAGGGAGACAATAGGGTAGGTACATTAGAAGAATAGCAAAGCAGCTTTGCGTCTGCCCTATATTAGCTTTAAGTAAACACAACATGCCTACGAGATCCTTAGTAATTTAGAGAGATGGTCCAAGGTGATATTTCCAGTGTGACAGGATGATGTGGCATGATTGGGTGAGTTGATGTGATGAGGCATGACAGTCTGATATGACATGACAGGGTGAAGTGACAAATAAAGGAACCTACTCCATATTTCATAGGCTTTGGCAGGGTAGAGGTCAGAGGAGCTATTCTTCTAATTCTCCAATCAGGAATAGGGCTTTTTTGTCAGAAAACTGCCTTTCTTACTTACTGGGCTGAGAAGATGATGCATCCTCACTGCAGAAATAATCCAGTTTGACACCACTTTAACTGCCATGGATCAATGCTGTAGAATTCTGGGATTTGTAGTTTGTTGTGGCACTAGAGCATTCTAACAGAGAAAGCTAAACATCTCACAAAACTACAATTCCCAGAATTTTGTAGTAGCTAGCCATGATAGTTAAAGTGGTGTCAAACTGGATTATATCTGAAGTCTGGATGCAGCCCTCGAAAGACATGGATCACAAGGCTTATTAAACTTTTTATTATAATCATTATGGCTTTCTAGATTGGCAAAAAGAAGTGTGTTCATGGCTGCATGAAACTCTAGCCTTTAGATGAGAAAAAGGGAAAGTGTGCCATGAAAATGCTTTTTTTGTGCTTCAGGGGAGAAGAAGCGCCTTTAAAAAGGTGCTGGTTTTCCCAGCTTCTTTTTTAAAAACTGCAGAACAGCGCAGCTCCATCTAAAGGCTGTGGTGCAGCTGCTAAGCATTAAGGAAAAGGCAACTTCATGTCACACTTTCCTGCCAATCTAGAAAGCCCCATTGTCTTTTAGCTGTATTTTGGATTTTGTCTATGCAGGGAGCTACTTGAGTCCCATGTTGGGAGAAAGCTGGAATATGAATAAAAGAAAATAAATTTGAAAGCCACGACTGCTTTCCTTAAAAGAGCATAGGGTTAGGTTTTTTTAAAGCATTCCAATTGAAATATTACAATCCACACTGAAAGAACTAACACCAATACTAACCGATAGATGCCAACAGATATGGAAAAACAAAACATTGGCCAACAGATTGCAAACAATCAATATACACCCCATCCAAAAAAAAAAGAAACACAAAAGAGTACTGCAACTATAAGACCATAGCAATAATCTCACATGCAATCAAAATCATGCTCAAACTACTGCAACATATACTCAACCATACATGGAAAGAGAACTGCCAGAGGTGCAAGCAGGGTTCAGGAAAGACAGAGGCACTAGAGACCACATCACAAACCTACAATGGCTAATGGAGTATAGTAAGTAATTCCAAAAGAAAATCAGTATGTTTTATTGACTACAGCAAAGCCTTTGACTGCATAGACCATGAAAAGCTATGGAACACTCTTAAACACATGGGAGTGCCAACACACCCAATAGTACTCATGAGGAATTTGTCCTCAAGACACAATGGACTCTTTCACATGGGGGGGGGGCATCTCAATTGTGAAAGAAAATGAATGCTATTACACAGATGGTTACCAAATTTAAAGTTTATCATACCATTTCCCCCCAAAAATAAGACAGTGTCTTATATTAATATTTGCTCCCAAAGATGCGCTTTGTCTTATTCTAGGGGATGTCTTATTTTTCCATGAAGAAGAATTCATATTTATTGTTGAACAAAAAATATGAACATTTATTATATATTATTATTATTATTATTATTATTATTTTATATAGCGCTGTAAATTTACACAGTGCTGTATATACAATCTTATAATTAGATGGATCCCTGCCCTCAGGCTTACAGTCTAAAAGAGACAACACAAAAGGAAAAGGGGAAGGTGGTGGGAGGGGGATGAGGTCCAGTGGTTCTTCTCTCCCTCTGGGACCTGGACCAAGGCAGATGGACTGGAGGGAGGGCACAGCTTCTTAATTCATAGTTAAAAGGAGGCTTTCTGGGGCAGATGGCACAATCCTGGGAACGCTTCCCTAAACAATATAGTCTTTAACTTAATTTTGAATCTGGTTAGAGAAGTGATGAGGTGCACAAGTGGGGGAAGAAGGCTCCATATATATATATATATATATATTGTGTGTATATACACTGTATATATATTTATATACAAAAACTTTGCTTACTTTCAGGGAAGGCCTTATATTCAGCAATTCAGAAAAACCTCTACTAGTCTTATTTTATGGGGATGTCTTATTTTCAGGGAAACAGGGTATGAGTATGTAACTATCATAGTCTAGAATTCAAATTAGTCTCCCTGCGCATGCGCAGGGAGACCAGAATCAGATAGTGACCTTTTTACACTTCCAGTGGGGCTTTCTTCCAGTTCCTGTTGTTTTGCATTGTTTCAGGTTATTTTGGTTTGCCTTGTTTCACGTTATTATTCATTACCCTTTATTTCACGTTCTTTGAACATTCACATTCTTTGAGCTCTAGAAAGCAGGGATCGAATCCCAGCGGGTGACCCAGTGCAAGTCACACTCTCTCAGCCTTTTTGTCCATGTGAAAGAGTCCAGTCAAAACAGAACATGGAGAAACAGAATGGTTCCCTGTTGGCAAAGGGGTCAGGCAAGGCTGCATCCTTTCACCCTATCTCTTCAATTTATATGCAGAAAATATTATATGAAAAGCAGGCTTGGACACAGAAGAGGGAGGCATGAAAACAGGAGGAACATGAACAATCTAAGATATGCAGATGACACCATACTACTACCAGAAAACATCACAGACGTGGAGCAGCTACTGAGGAAAGTCAAGGAAGAAAGTGCAAAAGCAGACTTAACTGCTGATCATTAAGCAAACAAAAATAATGACCATGGAAGATATTCATAAATTCAAAGTAGACAAATGGGAAATAGAAATAGTAAAATATTTCTTATACCTTGGATCAAACATTTATCAGAATGGGGACTGCAGTCAAGAAATCAGAAGAAGACTAAGGAGATTATCGCACACATTGAACCTGTCTTTCTCCTGATGGGATGCATGTGCATAAAAGTGTCAAAGATGGATCTTATTGCATTCACCTATGGCTGCCCATCTGCAGCCCATCTGCAACATGGGCTTCTCTGGCAGATTTTCAAGGATGGGATTTTCCCATCTTTGAAAAGCCATGGAATAAGTCCAGGCTACAGACAGATGGCCATGGATGAATGCAATAGGACCAATCTTTGACACTTAAACGTGCATATATCCTATCGTGAGAAAGATGGGATACAGAGTGTGCAATAATCTACTAAGAGTTGGGAGGCCAGCTATGAAAGAATCATAGAATCATAGAACCATAGAGTTGGAAGAGACCACAAGGGCCATCCAGTCCAACCCCCTGCCATGCAGGAACTCCCAATCAAAGCATCCCCGACAGATGGCCATCCAGCCTCTGCTTAAAGACCTCCAAGGAAGGAGACTCCACCACACTCCGAGGGAGTGTGTTCCACTGTCGAACAGCCCTTACTGTCAGGAAGTTCTTCCTAATGTTGAGGTGGAATCTTTTTTCCTGCAGTTTGCATCCATTGTTCCGCTTTCTAGTCTCTGCAGCAGCAGAAAACAAGCTTGCTGCCTCCTCAATAGGACATCCCTTCAAATATTTGAACAGGGCTATCATATCACCTCTTAACCTTCTCTTCTCCAGGCTAAACATCCCCAGCTCCCTAAGTCGTTCCTCATAGGGCATGGTTTCTAGACCCTTCACCATTTTAGTTGCCCTCCTTTGGACCCGCTCCAGTTTCTCCACATCTTTTTTGAATTGTAGTGCCCAGAACTGGACATAGTATTCCAGGTGGGGCCTGACCAAAGCAGAATAGAGTGGCACTATTACTTCCCTTGATCTAGACGCAATACTTCTATTGATGCAGCCTAAAATAGCATTGGCTTTTTTAGCTGCTGCATCGCACTGTTGGCTCATGTTCAACTTATGGTCTACTTGGACTCCTAGATCCCTTTCACACGTAGTTTCATTCAGCCAGATGTCCCCCATCCTATATCTGTGTATTTCATTTTTGCGTCCTAAGTGCAGTACCTTACATTTCTCCGCATTGAATTTCATTTTGTTAGCATTGGCCCAGCTTTCTAGTCTATTCAGGTCATTTTGAATTTTGACCCTTTCTTCTGGAGTATTGGCTACTCCTCCTAGCTTAGTGTCATCTGCATATTTGATAAGTATGCCCCCAATTCTGTCATCCAAGTCATTAATAAAGATGTTGAATAGGACTGGGCCCAGGACAGAGCCCTGTGGCACCCCACTGGTTACTTCTTTCCAGGCTGAAAAGGAGCCGTTGTTGAGCACTCTTTGAGTTCGGCCAGTCAACCAGTTACAAATCCATGTAACAGTTACCTTGTCTAGCCCACATTTTACAAGCTTGTTTGCAAGAATGTCATGGGGAACCTTGTCAAAGGCCTTGCTGAAATCAAGATATACTATATCCACAGCTTTCCCTTCATCTACCAAACTGGTAATTTTATCGAAAAAAGAGATCAGATTTGTCTGGCAAGACTTGTTTCTCTGAAACCCATGTTGGCTTTTTGTGATTATGGCATTGGCTTCTAAATGTTCACAGACTCTCTGTTTAATGATCTGCTCTAGAATCTTTCCTGGTATTGATGTCAGACTAACTGGACGATAATTGTTGGGATCCTCTTTTTCCCCCTTTTTTGAAGATGGGGACAACGTTTGCCCTCCTCCAGTCTGCTGGGACTTCTCCTGTTCTCCATGAGTTCTCAAAGATTATTGCCAGTGGTTCCGATATTACATTTGCCAGTTCTTTTAATACTCTAGGATGTAGTTCATCTGGTCCTGGAGACTTATATTCATTTAGGTTAACCAAGTATTCCTGTACTATCTCTTTACTTATTCCATGCTGAAATTCCCCTATTCTGTCTTCTTCCCTATTATCCTTAGGTTGAGCACCCTTTTCCTTTTCTGAGAAGACTGAAGCAAAGAAGGTGTTGAGCAATTCTGCCTTTTCTCTGTCCCCTGTGAGCATTTTGCCATCTTCTGCACGCAGTGGTCCTACCATTTCTTTCTTCTTCCTTTTGCTTCGGACATACCCAAAAAAGCCCTTTTTATTGTTCTTAACCTCTCTAGCAAGCCTGAGTTCATTCTGCGCTTTAGCTTTTCTGATTTTACCCCTACATGTGCTGGCTATTTGTTTGAATTCCTCTTTGGTGATTCCCCTATTTTTCCATTTCTTATACATGTTCTGTTTAAAACTTATCTCAGTTGAAAGTTCCTTAGTCATCCATCCTGGCTTCTTGAGACATCTCCCATTTTTCTTCCTCATTGGAACTGTTTGAAATTGTGCCTTCAATATCTCCCTTTTGAGAAACTCCCATCCGTCTTGAATTCCCTTCTCTTTTAGTTTTCCTGACCATGGGATCACCCCCAGTATTTCTCTAAGTTTATTGAAATCAGCTCTCCTAAAGTCTACAATGCGTGTCTGACTATGCCTGGCTTCCTCTTTCCGCTGTATAACAAACTCCAGGAGAACATGGTCACTTCCACCTAAGGATCCAACCACTTGCACTCCATTGACTAGGTCATCCCTGTTGGTTAAGATCAGATCTAAAATAGCTGATCCCCTTGTTGCCTCTTCCACTTTTTGGACAATGAAATTGTCTTCCAGGCAAGTGAGGAATTTGCTAGACCTTGAGGATTTGGCTGAGTTTGACTTCCAGCAAATATCCGGATAGTTGAAGTCCCCCATCATTACTACATCTCTCCTTTCTGAGTGTGTGGTCATCTGTTCTAGAAAGGCATCATCCAATTCGTCTGCCTGAATCGGGGGTCTGTAGTAGACTCCCACAGTGACATCCCTGTTGTTTCCCTCTCCTTTAATTTTTATCCAGATGCTCTCCACCTGGCTTCCAGTTTTGACTTCCTGGATCTCTTCACTGGTGTAAATATCCCTGACATATAATGCTATTCCTCCTTCTTTCCTGTTTGGCAAAGGTCCTCAAGAACCTCTAGAAAAGGTCCTCAAGAACAAAGACATACAGCTAAGCATGAAAATCAGAATAATACAAGCAATTGTGTTCCCCATTGCCATGTATGGATGCAAGAGCTGGACAGTTAAGAAAATGGATAAAAAGAAAATAAATTCATTTGAGATGTGGTGCAGGAGAAGAGTGCTGAGGATTCAGTGGACAGCCAAAAAGTCAAATGGATCATGGAATGTATTAGGTCTGAGAGCTTCCTGGAAGCTAGATGGCTAAACTGTCCAGTTATGAGAAGACCCAGCTCATTAGAAAAGACCATAATGCTAGGAAAGGTGGAAGGAAAGAGAAGGGGAGGCAGACCATATGATAGGTGGATGGACTCCATCAGGGAGGCCATGGGCATGAATCTGCAAGAACTGAGAACAGTAGTGGAGGATAGGGAGTATTGGAGATACCACATCCATAGGGCAGCCATGAGTCAAGATCAACTCAAGGATAGTTAATAACAACAAAAATGAATGTGCCTATTTCTTGCAAGACAACAGTTATTATTCATGCATCATAGTTCACTGTCTACTCTACAAGTAAAATCTGTTATACAACTTCTCTTACAGCATTCCCTCAGGCAGAGGATTAGAAGAGACATCTATTCTAATACATGCAATATTAACCTAATATCAAGTGTGCCCATTCCCTTAGAAACATAGAATCTTAGCGCTGGAAGGGCCATAAGGGATGTATAGTCCAACCCTCTACCCTTCACTTTTCCTTTTAAGAGACAAGAGACGGATCCTTTCCTGATCAGTGCGTATGTTTTATTTTTTATTTTTTTAAATTTAATTTTTATTGAGTTTTCACACATAGAAAGAAATCATAAGGCGTAGCATGATTGTATGGGCACAAAATGTTGGCCACAATGTTGGCCACACTCTAGAATATCAAAAATGGGAAGAAATTTGGAATAAGAAGATAAAACACACTGCATGCCAAGATTTAAAAGAAAATGTATATAAAATGATATAGAGATGGCACCTATCTCCCCAAAGAATAGCCCAAATGTACAAAAACACAAAACCTAATTGCTGGAAACGCTCATTTAATGTTGGTTCCTATTTTCACATGTGGTGGACTTGTCCTAAAGCAAAAAAATATTGGCTAGAAATATATAAAATTCTGTCAACAGGGATGAATATGGAAGTCTCATTTGCATCTGAATTTTTTTCTACTAGGAATGATAGATAACAATTTAGAGAAAAAATATGGTAAATTATTGTTTATATTGTTAACATGTGCTAGAATCGTCTACGCTAAGAAATGGAAAGAAGAAGCAAACCCAAACACTGAGCAATGGTTCATTAAATCATATGAGATGGTACAGCTGAAAACAATGATGTGCTGGATGAGAAATAAAACTGAAAAGAAGACCAAAGAAGAATGGAATGTGTTTTATGACTACTTAAAAAGACAGTGGAAAGAGACCTACCTATGAAAGATGGCTGGAAGAGTGTTTCAGGGCATCTAAACCGTTCATTGCCAATAGTGATGACTTGACCATCAGGGAGTTCATAGCTCTTCTCCAAAGAAGAGGAGGAAGCAGCAGTAGCCATTTCATTCTCAAAGTCCAGAGCCACATAACAGAGCTTTTCTTTTATGTCCCGCACAATCTCACGCTCAGCTACAAATTTTAAAAAGTAAGAAGTAAGAAGGCTGTAGGGGCTATTGATTATTTATTTGTCGTGTGTACCACTACTCTCAGACAGCCACCATCAGAATCATAATTTTCCCTAGTTCTGAGCAGGAGGAAAAATAAGTCTCTTTTACAAATGCCCACCATAATAGCAGAACAAAGAAATCCCCAAGGCTTTCCATTAAATTGAACTCCTTTAAAGAACCCTATATTTTCCTTTGTTGTCAAGCGCTTTTCACATCTGAGGTATACATCATACTATCTAAAAGGCTTATTATGGCATTAAGGTACCTAAAAGGGCTTTTTGCCTATCTTCTTTTGTTCTTCTACAGTCTCCACTTCTTTCTCATGGAAGGAAGAAACCAGTGAACAAATGAAGTAAGGGTCTGAATCAAGGGTGGGCTAATTTCACTAGGGCCACAAAGCCACTGCCCCCCCCCCCATCAAATGCTTCAGGCCATCTTAAGTCCAAGAGAGACCTTTTTCTGAATTAGGATTCTGAACACCTCCTGTTGCTTAATGCCCCCCAGACATAAAATGGTCCGGGGACGCAAAACATGACCCCCCCCCCCCCAAAATACCCTCATGTTCCTTAGGGAGCATTTGAGGGTATTTTATTTTTTGGAGGAAGGTGAGGGTGTATTGTTCCCAGTCTCCTAGGGGGCTAACATGGTCTTCAGCCTCTCACAGTTGCCCACTCCGGTCTAAATACTTGAACTTAACAGCAAGACATTGATGTTGTCTGACTTTTGCTCAAATGACATTTGCTCTTTATCTTTATACCTTTGTGGGAAGATCATAGGCCCTTTTACCACACTGTGGTTCCACTTTAATTGCTCTGTGTATGCCATATATGTCTACCCATTCTTTTCTCAGTCCTTCATGAAGGGATTTGATTTGAGAGGGTTCCTGTTTATTTTATTTTCATTTCTCCTCCCCCTGCTGTAACTGCAATATTGCAGCATTCTGGTATCTCATTTTCAGTTGGTTGGCTCTGCTGCTTGGCCAAAGCAGTTGTCAAGCAGCATTTACACATTTGAACTGTTGTCCTGCTGGTATGGTGCTATCCTGAGAGATAGAATCATAGAAATAGAGTTGGAAGAAACCTCAAGGGCCATCCAGTCCATTGCCCTGCCATGCAGGAAGACACGGGACACTATCACATGGGAAAAATCAGGGGATTATAAAGGCATTTCCCCAGGAAAGTTGCAAAGATTTTCAGACGATGTCACAATCAGAGAGGACTTATCCCAGGAAGAACCAGGAATGCTGCAGCAACAAAGCATTAATGGGATTTCCACTGAGATCACTACAACAATGTGCAATAAGCCTGGCCATAGTTGAGATTCACCCAGTGCGATTGCAATATAACAGCCTTGTCTGATAATCACCACAGAGAGACCCAGTGTCTCAACAAGCTGCAAATCCCAATTCCATAGGACAGATTCATGGCAGTTACAGTGTAATTATAGTGTTGGAACTGTGAAGTATTAAAAGGAATCACTTCTCATAGGGGCTGTACAGACCGCCCAAAGTGGGCGGTCTGTCGCCACCCCTCTGAGCGGTGGATTGATGGCAGGGTAGCCTCACCGGCTGCCCCAGAGACCCCAATCTACCACTTCTCCAGGCCATGGAGAAGCGGCAAACTGCCACTTCTCTGTGGCCTAAAAGCGGAGTGCAGCAGGCGCCTTGGGCGCCACTGCATCCCGCCATCTGTGGTGGTCCCAAGAGGAGAAAGGGCCATCCGTGGCACCTTTCCCCTCAGAATCCTTGGCACTGCCATGTAAAGGCCACGCCAAGGACAAGCGTTAAAAAAGGAGCTCTGTTTTGGAGCTCCTTTTGGCACTGCTGAAAGGGTGCCCTTCAGAGCCGCCATGATGTCAGGCGCGCGCCGTGCTGTATAGGCGCATGCCATGACGTCATTATGGCATGCATGTATGGACAGCGTTGTAAAAATACGTGCTGGGGCTGGGGAGGGTGCAAATGCTGCGCCCTCCCCAGCCCTACTCACGCCCCGGTGATGGCCCACTATGGGCCATAGTGACCAAATGGGAGTAGGTGGGAGACTCCTTGAAATTTCACATACTATTAACTCCTCTTTCTTATTCAGTTTTGTCCCCATCTCTCAACCTAGTTACTATGACTGAAAATGGATCTTGTATCAAGTGTTTTTTGTACCTCAGCTTGGAATTATCATGCAAAGATTTATAGGGATAGGGATTTATAGGGATAGGGTAGAGAACAAAGTGTATTTTGGCAGGATACCATTAGAAGCTTTTTTTGTTGTTGCTCTGAGTTTTGTAGTTTGATTTCTTTTTCTCTTATGGCCTGTTTTTTTAAATATATTTGGGGAAAAAATAGAAAGATAGCTATGCTTTCTTTAAAAAAAGAAAAAAAGGGGGGATAAAGTATTTCAAATTCTTCAGTTCCTGGATAACATTTGTAAAACTGAAGTTCTTAATCCCTGCTTGGATGATATGGCCTTTACCTAACTATACTGTGTTGGTGCAGATCAAAGGGAAGCTTTTGACCAAAGATGTTTCACATAATACTCATTCATCTTATTTCATGAAGGGCAAGTTGGCTTTTAAAAGAAGAATATTTAAGGGAGGCGATGATTACCAGTTGTAACAAAAGAATAGCCTCTCTCTGTAAGAATTTTCATGAGATAGTCAGTGAGATCTCTTCCAGCCAGATCCAGTCTCATGATAGCATGTGGCAAGGCATAACCTTCATAGATAGGTACATTATGTGTGACACCATCCCCAGAGTCCAGAACTATACCTAGGAGGGATGACAAAAATGAATATGTTAGCATTCCTCTCTTTGTATGGACTTCACCCAGCCCCAGTCTTCACATCCATCCATCTGCTAAATTAAACTCTTTGACAACAGCAGGGCTTGAAAGGAGAGACTGCAAATGACAATGCCTATTGTCTCCAGTCTAAGTGGAACTCTCCTCCTGTGAGGGGGAAATTGCAGGCCTATACAAAATTGCAGGCCTATACAAAGGAGCATTTGCCTTCCGAGGAAGAATGAAAGAGTCAGAAATTGCATGGCATTGTTCTCTCTGAACAGATGCTAATGATAATGATCTTACATTTCTATAGCCTTTTATCAAAGAAAGAATCCCAAACAATCTGCAAAGAATCCCAAATACTGATGTATAAACATATAGATTTCCCACCAAAATGCAGACTTTTTAAAGAAACAAAACACAGCAGCTCTTCACAAAAAAACTATCTATATCTGTAAAAGGGTCTGCATGCTCCTCCTCTGAGGACCAAGATGGGAGGGACCGGAACTAAGAAAAGGTGATTTTCGGGACAACAAAAACCAGAAGCCCCCCCCCCTCCAGTATGAAAACATGGTGTGCTGCTTTGAGTGTTAGATTATGATTCTGGAGACCTGAGTTTGAATCCCTGCTTAGCCATGGAAACCTACAGGGTGACCTTGAGCAAGTTACACACTCTCGGCCTCAGAAAAAAAGGGACCCGCCTTAGGGTCACCGTAAGTTGCAATGACTTGAGGACACACTTCAAGTGTATTTAAATACGTCTCCACATATTTAAAAGGGTCTCTTCTAGTCGGGACATTAAAATATTTAGTTATTGTTGTTATTGTTGTGTGCCTTCAAGTTGTTTTCGAATTACGGTGACCCTAATGTGAACCTATCATGGGGTCTTCTGAGAGTACAGTTGTCCCTCTTCATTCATAGCCTTGGCATTCGTGGTTTTGATCATTCGCAAGGCCAAGGCTGTGGCTCCCTCCCTCCCTAACCAGCATCTTCCCCCTGGTGCCGGGGCTTGTAATCGAAGCCTGGGCCACAGGGCCTGTAATTGTCCCCAGAAGCTATCGGGATTCACTTTCCTAGAAGCACTCAGGGCCCGGTGTTTGCACACCCCACCCCCTCTTCCACAGTCGATGGGCACGCGACATGTCAATTGGCTGCAACAGGGGGGGCGGCTCATGCACATGCCCCGATGGCTGCCAGGACCAATTACAGGCCCTGATAGTCAAGGCTCCAATTACAGGGGGAAGATGCTAGGGAGAGAGGGAGGGAGGGAATTTTACAAATAGTCAAGTCTCATTGTCCCCAATGGTATCATTGGGGACAATGGGACTTGAATATATGTGAAATTTCATATCTGCGGGGGTTCCTGGAATGTATCCCCTGCAAACCTGAAGGGACAAGTGTATATGGCTCACCTAAGGTTACCCAGTAGGTTTCCATGGCTGAGTGCAAACTGAACCCTGGTCTCAAGTCCAACACTTAAACTAGCCCAACACTTAAACTACTATAACATGCTTTTGCTCAAATATTCAGTTGCAATAAAAGTTTTCTACCTTTTCATGATACCAAAAACATGCAGTTTAAGACACCGATCTTACTTCATGTTAGAAAGCCAGCCCTGTTGATTTATTTCTATCAGCCCCTGGAGAAGCCCCCCCCCACCTTTTTTCTTTTTTTTTTTTCTTTGTGTATGTGTGTGTGTGTGTGTGTGTGTGTGTAGACAGTATATTTTGAGCTTGTAATAAAAATTTTCAGCATCTTGGGAGAAATGAAAGAAAACAACTTTAGTAGCAGCCAATATTAATGTACATTCAAGACCTGAATCTTGAAAATGGACTTCCAACTAACCAATTGGCTTTTTGGCATAGTAGATACTAATATATTGCAGAGACAGAGCTACAAAAATAGGCATTATAGATGGGTGGCTGGGTGAGTAGATTGATAGATTATTTATAGGTGGTTTGATAATATATGACTGTATTGTTATAATGATCAGGTTAATTTGGGTAAATAGAGAGGTAGGGATCAAATTTTCTTGTTATTGCTGAATTCTTAAAATAATTACATTTATTTATTTATTCATTTATTCATTTAAAAAGATGGATATATTCAGTTTGTTGTGTTTAGTTGTTATAAAAATAAACTGCCAACAACAAAATGATAGCAACACCAATCCAAACTCACCAGTAGTTCGGCCAGATGCATAGAGAGAGAGAACTGCCTGAATGGCCACATACATTGCTGGTACATTGAATGTTTCAAACATGATCTGCAGTAAAGAATGTAAGGGTTTTAGGATATCTGAATACCACAATGCTGTCAGTTTGTGATTTTTGGATGATGTATATTAGCTGGAAACATTTATTGGCCAAAGAAATGATAAAACAATTATGCACAGTAACTATCATAGACAGCATAAATAATCCTAGATCTTTGGAATAGAAGACATGAGATAGTCTATAGGAGGTTAGATGCAGTATATGGAGTTTATCACATGGGAGGGAAGTGCCCAAATCCTGTGGGGAAATGGGGTTTAAATCTAGGACTCTACTGCAAAAGCGGTATTGTTTTCAGATGACATCAGTCCCATGCAGAAAGTCACAAAATCGTGCCACTTTTTCCTTTCTGGAAAATCCCAAAAGTAAAAAGCAGTGTGATTCTGCCCACTTTCTGCATGGGGTAATGCAGCATTAATGCTCAATTAGCCCGATGTGTCTGAGAACAATCCCACATTTGCGGGATATTCCGGGGATTTAAATCCCATTTATCCATGGGATTTGGTCACTTTGCCTTCTATGTTTATGGTAACTTCCTGTTTGTTTGATTTTTTTCCCCACCCCCACTGTCTTCCCACATCACTTCAAATTGTAGCCACTTTTTTCCCCTCTCTCTCCTCCATAAGATTTTGTTTTTTATCATTTGCACAGGTAGTTTGTAAGTAATGCTACCTTATTATCTTTTACAAGGAAGACTCTATACATCTGAGGAAGTAAACTGAAGTCTACAAAAGCTCATGATATCAGCTTCTTTGTTTCAGTTATAAGTTTACCGCATTGCGGGCCAGGAACATTCTCAGAACGTTCTCAGAATGGCACAAAATGGGAGTGGCCACTTCCAGTCCCATCCGCTCCAGTTTTGTACCATTCTGAGAAAGTTCCTGGCCCACAATGTGGTAATCTAATTTTCGTCTCAAAAGTGCTACAAGATCACTTTGCATAGAGATTTTCTAAACAAACACTGCTATATCTTTTTAAAGAAGACTTTAGTAAGTTTGTTTAATTTTTTTTTGTAGATTTTGTGTGTATGTGTGGTGGGATTGTTGTACAGCTTCTGACTTGTTAAGTGACATCAGTGCTGTGCGTCCAGCTATAAGGACATAGCTGGACAGCACTCTGCTGCTGCCCAGTAAGGTTCTCTGCTGGCCAGTAAATGGAGGTGTTGGGGAAAGTTCCTGGTGGAACTTCATGTTATGTCTTTCTAATCCGGGATCTGTTAACTATTAAAGAGGCAACAGTCCTGGCAACTCTGTCAGTATCTAGTGAAGTCTCTGTTGAAGGAAGTGAATTTAAAGATTATGGATGTTCCTAAAATGTTCTTCCCCAAAAATACAAATCATTCACTTCTAAAAGTGCACATATATTCTTTACAAATACTTGAAAAATGTATGTAAGTAGATTGTCTTTAATTTTTGGTATAATGGTAATAGCATTTCAAAAATGTTATACAGAATTCTGGACTTGCTGCCTAATTAAAATCTAACAAGAAAACCCCTTTATTTTAGCTTTAATTTCCTGGCTCAAGCTGAGTTGTCTCTTTCGGGATATGGCCTCTAAATTTGTTAATTCATAGCCTCTTCGAAATGAGCAGCTCAAGCAATATATTCTTCTCTGAGCAAAAGTGGATGACTACCATTTCATTATCTCTCTCCACCTCTGAAGTGCAATAGGCCTTACATAGCACAAACCTATCAAGAACAATCTGTGCTTCAAAACTGAAATTGTTCTTTGGAGGAATTCACAGCATCATTTCTACAGTGGCAGAGAGGGAAATCACAACTTCTGAGAAATGATAAGGTACTTTGGCAAGAGAAGGATAAACAATAACCTGTTCTAAGGAAGTAATTGATATTTTGTTTCTCAGCTTTTAAGCAGGATCTTGAGTTTTAATTTGGTGAAATGCTTTACTGACCAGGTACTTCCGCTTTCTTGAGTGTCTCAAAACAAACAGGATAAAAAAATATTATCTTCACTGGTGAATTGCATCAGATATCCCCCAGCCTAGAAAAATGCTGTCAGTTACAAGTTTTTAAAATGTAGAATAGGGGTGGGCAATGTGGTGCTTTTGGGGCCCCTTGGAGCCCCATAAGTCAAAAACATCATCATCATCATCATCATCATCATCACTACTACTACTATTAGTTTGCTCCCAAATGCCTCAAAAAGACTTTTACGTTGCATAGAGGGCATTTTCGCCATGTTTGAAGACCTTCTGGACCATCCCTCCAGAATCAAAACCTTTTTTTTTTTCAAATTAAAAAAAATGTTTTGCCTCAAAATGACCCAAAATGCTTTCTAGCCCCAAAACATGTTGCAAATGCCTTCATGTTCCCTAGAAGGCATTTGGGAACAAAGAATGTTGATTTTCAGGAGTGAGTGTGGTGGCAGTGCAGCCCTCCAAGCTCTCCTGGGGGGTGGCTAATGAAATCCCCTTGCCTTCTACAGTTGCCCTACCCCTGAGCTAGAACTGGTATTGTGTCCGGTGTAGCCTTAGTACATTTATTGCCATTTTTTATTCCAATATACAGTCTTCAGGGCCTTAAATTTTGGAAAACCTATACAAAATTAAGCCTTCTCTCTTTCCCTATAGAATTTCCCCAATGGGAATGGTGATGTTGGGTGGAATGCAAGAAACTAGAGAACAGATTCTTGTGCCCCCTCTTTAAAAAAAAAGAGCCAGATGCATGTGTAAATCACATGTAAGTCAGTGACAGGATGCTGGCCAAGGTATCAAGGGCTGAAGCCAATAGTGGATTTCAATTGGTAGAACAGTTGGATGCAGAGAAACAAGGGGGCGGGACCTTTACTCCTGGACTCCCCTTACACTGTCAAAAGTTCTGGAGGGCAAGAAAATCACCTAAATTAGTTTTATGATTACACAGAAAACCACAAGAGGTGGATGAATTAATGAAATTCTGAATTTTCTGCAAGTCAGGCAGGATTTAGCTGACTGAACATTGCAAAAAAAAAAGAAAAACAAAAACAAAAAACAAACCAAAACTATAAAGCACTAGACTAAAACATATTTCTACAAAAATGCAGTTTAGCTTCCCTTTGCAACCCCATATTACCTACTACAGGGGTGCCCAACATGCAGCCTGGGGGCCGGATGTGGCCCACCAAAAGATTTTTGGAGGCCAGGGGCCCAATTGTCAGGAGGTGGAAGATTTCCCAGCTCCCAGAGTCCTGGCCCAATCGGGCTTTGGAGGACTCAGGAGCAATGCATTCCTCGCCCAGACTTTGCCTCTCCTTCTCAAGGGGCTAGGGAGCTATTTGGGGGGGCAGGCTTACAGCTCCTTCCACCCCATTCACCAGGTGAGGCAGGCCCAGGAGGAGAAGCTTTTTGCAGGCCATGCAGCAAGGAGATCAGAGAAAGAGCAGGGAGAGAGAGAGAGAATGGGATAGTGGCCTAGTAAAGTAAGGGGCCTGGGGGCTTCACTGGGGTGGAGGTGGGAGGAGGAGGGGATGGAGGCTGCCACCGCTGCACTTTTGGTGGGGCAGCCTGGAAAAGGAGGCATAATGCCTCATTTTTGTGGGGGGGAGGACTGGGGCTGAAGAGGGGATGGAGGCTGCTGCCATCGCACTTTTGGCCCAGTCAGTCCCTCTTTTTTATGTGTGGAGGGGCTGGGGCATAGAGGGGGATGGAGGCCACCACCACCACACTTTTGGCAGAGCGGCCTGGAAAAGGTGACCCAGCATCTCCTTTTTGTGGGGGTGGGCTGGGGCTGAAGGGATCTCAGATGGAGCCTCAGCCAGCTAGATGAGCCCCGCTGAGGAGGGATGCCTCTGCTCCATGGCAAGGCCTCTCCTCCAGTGGTGGTTGAACTGTGTGGGAAACAAATAATGTATGAAGGGAGGAAAGAAAGGAAAGGAGAGAGGGAGGGAGGGAAGGAAGGAAAAAAAGTAGGAAGTAAAGAAGGGAGGTTTATCTCCCAGAAACCTCAGCCAACTTGTTGGTCTCTGTCTGGGATTCTTGAAGTCTAAGGGCAGAGTTTGGGAACCACTGTTGTGTGCTTTAAAATTGTTTCCAACTTATGGAGACCCTATCGTGGGGCTTTCTTGGCCACATTTGTTCAGAGGAGGTTTTGCCATTGCCTTCTCTTGGGCTGAGAAAGTGTAACTTGCCCAATGTGCCTTTCCCCTTGGATAGGGTGACCAGACTTTCCCTCCTTTTCTTGGACATGCCCCCCCCCCATCTTCACCTTCAGGAGGAGGGATTCCACCATGTCCTCCATTTTGAGCATGGCTAAGAAGTATGGACTCCGCTTTTATTGGGTCATGCCCCCATTTTTCTTGACTGTCCTACATTTCATCTAAATGTCCTACATTTTACCTAAAACTATTGGCAGCCTGAACAATTTTACCGAGCTTAATTTCAGCCCCTACCTCCTTCCATGTTGGGCACCCCTGACCTACTGATACTATGCTATCATTCATGGATTGTACGGCTTGGGTCCAGGCTATTTGAAGGATCATATCTCCCTTTACGAACCCATTTGAACAGTGAGATCATCCAGAAAGGCCTTCGTCTCTGTCCCACCACTTTGGTGGAAACCAAGAGAGAAGGCCTTCTTGGTGGCTGCTCCCAGGCTCTGGAACTCCCTCCCTAGAGAGTCCAGGCTGGCTCCATCCCTGCTTTCCTTTCGGTGGCAGAGAAAAACATTTTTATGACACCAGGTGTTCTCAGACTGGCATGGGTGCTGTTTAAGTTTGTATAAGAGTTTTATATACTTTTAAATTTTAATATGTAATTCTTTTCAACTTTTTAAAATTGTTTAATTTTTTTTAAAAAAAACTTTGTATTTTTAATGCTTTGTATTGTTTTAACTTGGACTGTTTTAAATTTTGTTAGCCACTTTGAGCTCCTATACTGGGAGGGAAGCAGGATATAAATAAATAAATAACTGCATTTGTGTCAGTGCTGAAATTATTGGGTTGGGGTTTTTTAATGACTATATTGAAGCACATTTAGATGACCTGGATGAACTCTCTACACTGCTAAATTCTTCCAAACCTACAACTTGTTCTCTTGATCATATTCCCTCCTATCTTCTAATCTCTGTAGCCCCTTCTTTTCTGCCCTCGCTCCTCTATATCTTTAATCTTGTCTCTATCTCTGCAGGCTCCTTCCCTTCGGACTTCAAACATGCTCTCGTTTCCCCAATTCTGAAGAAACCCTCTCTCGACTCCTCTTCTTTGTCTAGCTATCGTCTGATCTCTCTTCTTCCTTTTCTTTCTAAGGTTCTGGAATGGGTTGTTTATTCTCACTGTCTTGAGTTTGTCGAAGCCAACTCCATCCTGGACTCTTTTCAGTCTGGTTTCCACCCACAGCACTCTACAGAGACGGCCTTCACCAAGCTCTCAAATGATCTCTTGCAGGCCAAAGTGAATGGCCTCTACTCTATTCACATTCTTCTTGATTTGTCTGCAGCCTTCGACAACGTGGATCACTGTCTCCTGCTTGACTTACTCTCTGACCTTGGGTTCTCCAACTCTGTTCTTGACTGGTTTAAATCTTACTTGTCAGAAAGATCTTTCACGTGGTCACAGGTGGTCAGACTTCCTCCTCTGTTCCCTTATCTGCTGGAGTTCCTCAGGACTCTGTCCTGCGTCCCCTTTTGTTCTCTCTATACACATTGTCCCTTGGTAAACTCATCAGTTCTTTTGGTTTTTCCTGTCATCTGTATGCCAATGACACTCAGCTATATCTTTCCACCCCTGACCTTTTGCCGGGGCTTGAACAGCAAGTCTCCGCTTGTCTGACTGCTGTCTCCTAGTGGATGCGGCATTGGCGCTTGAAGCTCAACATGTCTAAAACAGAGCTTCTTGTCTTCCCACCTAAGCCCACCCTTCAATACTCCTTTTCTGTTTCTGTTGACGGCACTTCTATTCAACAAGTTCAGCAATCCCGCAGTCTTGGCTTCATTTTTGATTCCTCTCTGTCGTTTCTTCCCCAGATTCAGGCCACTGCCAAGGCCTGTAGATTCTCTCTTTACAACATTGCTAAAATCCATCCATTCCTCTCAGCCTCCAGTGCCAGCACTCTGGTCCATGCCCTAGTGGTTTCACAACTAGATTATTGTAACCTTCTTCTGACAGGGGTTCCTCTCTCTCACCTCCATACTTTAATCTCCGTCCAGAACTCAGCTGCACGTATTATCACATCCGCTCGCTGTTTTGACCATGTTTCTCCTCTTTTCTCCTCCCTTTTGACTCCCCTTCCCCTTCCGCATCCAGTACAAGCTTCTGTTGTTGACTTTCAAAGCCCTCCATCGACTGGCCCCTCCTTACTTGTCTGAACTTCTTTCTCCTCACACTCCTTCTCATACCCTCCGTACTGGTAGTCAAGGTCTCCTGTCCCAGCTGAGGATTTCCACTGCCCCGTCCCGGATTCATCCCTTCTCACTTGCTGCCCCTCACTCCTGGAACCTTCTTCTCCCACATGCACACCTCATCATTTCTCTAACTAGTTTCAAAATTGAGTTAAAGACTATATTGTTTGGGGAAGCATTCCCAGGATTGTGCCGTCTGCCCCAGGATGCCTCCTTTTAACTATGTATTAAGAAGCCGAGCCATCTGCCTTGGTCCAGGCCCCAGAGGGAGAGAAGAACCACTGGACCTCATCCCCTTTCCCATCATCTTTCCCTTCTCCTTTTTGTGTTGTGTCTTTTAGATTGTAAGCCTGAGGGCAGGAAACTGTCTAATTTTAAGATTGTATGTACAGCAGTAAATTTACAGCCCTATATAAATAAAGGTTAATAACAATAATAATAAGCTCAGTGTCTTCAGTATGCTGATGACACTCAGATATACCTCTCCATGACAAGATCGTCTGCTCAGACCTCAGATGGCCTCTCTCCTCTCAATCACTGCCTTGCGGCGGTAATGGATTGGATGAGGGAAAACAAATTGAAACTCAGTCCAGACAAAACGGAGGTACTTACAGTTACAGGCCCGAAACCAGGTTTGGGAATACAAATCCAGTCCTCAATGGAGTCACACTCTCCGCGAAGGACTGTGTTCCCAGTCTGGGGGTACTTCTTGACCCATCGCTTCACATGACCAGTCAGGTGAATGTGACGGTCAGGAGTGCCTGTTATCAGCTTCAGCTGATACGCCAGCTGCGCCCTTTCCTGGACACGAGGGATCTGGAAACTGTGATACATGTGCTGGTAACCTCACGTTTGGACTACTGTAATGCACTCTACTTGGGGCTACCCTTGTGCTTAACTCGGAAACTACAAATGGTTCAGAATATGGCAGCCAGACTTATTACTGGTACATCCAGGAGAGAACATATGACACCTGTACTTAAGTCTCCCCACTGGCTGCTGATTAGTTTCCGGGCACAGTACAAGGTGTTGGTTTTAATCTATAAAGCCCTACAGGGTTTGGATGCATCCTATCTGAGGGACCGACTCTTCCTGTATGAACCCCCCCCCCTGCACACTGCATTCCTCTGGGAGGAACCTGCTACAACCTATTAAAACCAGGTTGGTGCAGACCTCCCAGAGGGCCTTTTCAGCGGTCGCCCCTAAGCTATGGAATGACCTGCCGGATGAGATGTGTCTTATTTCATCCATTGATGGCTTCAAAAAAGCCCCAAAGACGCATCTCTTCTGGCAGGCCTTCCCAGAAAATCCCTGATACTTCTCGGCTCCAAACTTTGGTCGTAGAGTGATCCAGCCTCTGCCCACCCACACAGCGCAAGAACTTTCAGTTTGACACTGTTGATATTGTTGATTTTATGTTATGTTTTAACTTGTTGTTTGATTTAAACCTTTTTGGGGGGGGGAAGGCAGGGATGGGATCGGATATTTTAAACTGCTGTTGTTTTAACTCTCTTTTATACCCCGCCCCGATTGCTCGTTCAGAGGGGCGGGCTAGAAATAAAACTTATTATTATTATTATTACTATGACCACCTTCAGATTATTCAACGTTACATTGAACATTACCTGAGTCATTTTTTCTCGGTTAGCCTTGGGGTTTAAAGGAGCTTCTGTGAGCAGCACAGGATGCTCTTCTGGGGCAACACGCAGTTCGTTATAGAAGGAATGATGCCAAATCTATAACACAGAGATGTTGTAATGAAGGAAAATGTTGTTTGAAAGAATTGAGCTGAAAAAATATTTTTTGAATTTCCACCCAAATAATAACTAAAATAAATACATGTTTGTTTATTTGTTCACACACATAAACATACAGAAAGGGAGAAGGGGGCTGGCTCATTTTCCTGAACTGAAGAACAAAATTGGAATGGCAGTCCAACGCTGGTGATGGGGGAGCATCTTCTACAACACCTAGAGGTATCAGGAAAACTTGGTGCAATTTAATCATTATCATACAGCTCTCTTCTCTAACATCTTGCGGCTGCCTCTCAGCATTTGTTTCCAGAAATGATCGCCTCACCATGTGCAATGGTGATGTTATTATTATTTTATACATTTATAGTCCACTTTTCCTCAGTAGTGGGACTCAAAATGCCTTACATTTGGACAATATTTTGGCTAACAATGGCTTCTTGGCGGCCATTTTAAGTGGTAAGTGTGTGGATTTTTAAAATCTCTTGGGGGATTGTGTCTGTTGCAGAGAAGGAGGAGCTTCTGTGAGTCACATCGGTGAGTCACAAGTGGGAGGAGCTAGGAGACTAGCTACATAGAACTCCTCCCAGAGCCATGCACCGAATTTCCCCAATCAGGGGAAAGTACAATATAGGGAGTACAAGAGCTGTAAACTTTGTTTTAGAGGTTCTCCTTTAAATCTTTTCCTTTTTAAAAGTACTTTTTGAGGGGTTCCCCTCCACTTCAGAGGGAGTGAGTACAAGTTAGCAACCAGAAGATCTCTATAAAGTTATATTCCCAGTAGATTGAGCTCACTGATAGAGATTGGTGAAATAGGCCAGGCCATCAGGAGCTTTGACATTGGTGTTCACCGGGGGATATTCTTTGAGGAGGAAGCCCACAGTCCTGTTTTAGTGATTCCTTAACATTTCTCGGTATGGGCACTGAGGGAACGGCTGCAGTCATCTGCAACACTTGTGGGATGTTTGTCTTCTTGCCTACAGATGTGGGGAACTTCACATGCCCCAAGTGCAAGTTGGTAGCCCTCTTGGAGGAGAAAGTACAGCAGCTGGAATCCAGGGTAGAGACATTTCAGCAAGTCAGGGAGCAAGAGGTTTTCCTGAACACAACAGAAGGAATGATCTTGGAAGGGGACCACACAGAGGAAGTCGCTGGGGGTGAGAAGGTCACTTCATGTACACAAGAGGCAGACAGCTGGAGGAATGTCACACAGAGAAGCAGAGAAATCAGGGATAGCTGTAGGAGCTTGCAGCTACAGAATCATTTCGAAGCCCTTTCACTTATCAAGGATGATCAGGAAGAGCAGCATGGACAGACTTCAGGGACGCAGCATGGACAGCCTGGGAGTTCCATCGCAGGGAACAGTCGCTGCTAAGCCTCAGAGGAGGTGCATGGTCGTGGTGGTCCTTGCTCACAGAAGCAGTGATTTGTGGGCTGACAAGATGTCTCGTGAGGTGTGTTGTCTTCCTGGGGCAAAGATCCGTGATGTGACAGAGAGGCTGACAAGACTGGTCAAACCTACTGACAAATACCCCTTCCTTTTGATCCACGTGGGAATGAATGACACAGCAAGACACAGCCTTCAGAATATCAGAAGGGATTACAAGGCTCTGGGTAAAAAGCTGAAGGAAATGGAAGCACAGATTGTCATCTCGTCTCTCGTAGAAAGGCATGGTCCAGGAAGAGAGAGGAAAATCACAGATGTCAACAACTGGCTCTGCAGATGGTGTCGCTGAGAACAATTTGGATTCTTGGATCATAGGCTGCGGTTCCATGAGGAGGGACTTCTAGCAAGGGATGGGCTGCATCTCACGCCAGTTGGAAGAAACATTTTTGCCAACAGTCTGAAGAATCTGATCAGGAGGGCTTTAAACTGAGCTATGTGGGGGAGACAGCATTTTGAAGGCAAAAGGGCTGGAAACAATAGTCAAACTGACATAGAAGGAACAAGGCAAACAGGGCAAGGACCCAACAATAGGAGGCAAAAAAAAAACATGCACAGGCATCAAGTAAAGGGGACACATGGTCTTTGATGTCTCTACACTAATGTACAGAGCATGGGAAATAAGCAAGATGAACTTGCACTCCTAGCACAACAAGGGAAATATGATATAATAGTCACCGGGTGGGATGAGTCTCATGATTGGAATGTAGAAATAGAGGGGTATAACCTTTTTAAGAGAAACAGGACAAACAAGAAAGGAGGAGGAATAGCATTATATGTCAGGGATATTTACACCAGTGAAGAGATCCAGGACATCAATACTGGAAGCCAGGTGGAGAGCATCTGGATAAAAATTAAAGGAGAGGGAAACAACAGGGATGTTACTGTGGGAGTCTACTACAGACCCCCAAGTCAGACGGAGGAATTGGATGATGCTTTTCTAGAACAGATGACCACACAATCAGAAAGGAGAGATGTAGTAGTAATGGGGGACTTCAACTACCCGGATATTTGCTGGAAGTCAAACTCAGCCAAATCCTCAAGGTCTAGCAAATTCCTCACTTGCCTCAAATACAATTTCATTGTGCAAAAGGTGGAAGAGGCAACAAGGGGATCAGCTATTTTGGATCTTATCTTAACCAACAGGGAAGACCTAGTTGATGGGGCGCAAGTGGTTGGATCATTGGGTAGGAGTGGCCATGTCCTCCTGGAGTTTGTTATACAGTGGAAAGGAGAAGCTAGGCATAGTCAGACACGAATTCTAGACTTTAGGAAAGCTGATTTCAATAAACTTAGAGAAATACTGGGGGTGATCCCATGATCAAGAATACTAAAAGAGAAGGGAGTTCAAGATGGATGGGAGTTCCTCAAAAGGAAGATACTAAAGGGACAATTTCAGACAGTTCCAATGAGGAAGAAAAATGGGAGATGTCTCAAGAAACCGGTATGGATGACTAAGGAACTTACAACTGATCTAAATTTTAAATGGAACATGTATAAAAAATGGATAAATGGGGAAATCACCAAAGAGGAATTCAAACAAATAGCCAGCACGTGTAGGGATAAAGTCAGAAAAGCTAAAGCACAAAATGAACTCAGGCTTGCTAGAGAAGTTAAGAACAATAAAAAGCAGCTCCCTCACTGTCCATATTCAGTAGTCTTCAGTAGGCACTGAAACAGGAGTCTGATAGACAGAAAATTTTGGATCAAAATTCACTCAGCCATTTCTAACATGATTGGAAGCACTTTCCCTAAGAAACCAGAACTTTATTCTCTTAAATATGATGGACACTCTTACTAAGAATGAAGAGTGTAACATTGTAGACTGTTTACTGCAGTCCACATGATATATGTGAAGAAATGGAAAGAGGAAGATGTATCTACAATAAAAGACTTGTTAATTAAACTGATGGAGATATTAGAGCTAGATAAACTTACATGTCTAATTCAAAACAGACCACTGAAAAAAGTAGAGGAATATTGGCTTCCTATAATAACAAACTTGAAAGAGAAATGGTCAAATCTTACATATTAGAACATAATGGTTTTGATTAGATTATATATGACATAATGTGCTGTAACAAACTAAATGTGTTTATTGACAGACAACAGATATATTTCTTTAAACAATATTGATAGAAGATTTGAATTTAGAAATAGACCATAAATAAGTAAAGAACAAAATTTACAAGAAAATAATGAGGTGTCATGGGAAAACAAATTTGGCATAAAGGAAATCTTTATGACAAGGAAGTTAAATGCGATTATGTTTGCAGGTAAACTATGCATAGGAAGAAAGGAAGAAGAGAATTAGAAAGACTGGCTAAATTAAAAGAGATGTACCTCTGTTTTGGAATGAAAGGATTGAATAGTTATTATTTCTTTTTAATTTCTTCTTTTATATTTACTTTTATTGTAACAATAAAAGGAAATTACAGTTTACCTCCTCCCTGACCAGGTGCTCAAGGAGGGGTAAACATCTATAACTAGTATGGCTGTAGATCTCTGACAGTTTATATGGGGCTTTCGAAATCAGCAAATTGTTAAAAATGTAATACTGCTAATCCTTCTTCACTGCCTATGTTTTGGAGTTGTGCAACAGTAGCTACATTTTTGGGAGGAAGTAATCACAAGAGTAAATCTGGTATTAGAAAGTTACTTGATATTCAAAGATCTGCATGCTTTTTTGGATTATTTACCTTTTTCTTGAAAATTAACAAATGGCCAAAGGAAGTGGATTTTTTCACCCTTTTTACTGCTAAAAGACAGATATTCTTCATTATAGAAACATTTTACCCCACCTGGGCTCCAATGGATAGAATGATTGGAAAGAATGATGTGTAGTTGAAATATACAAATGGACTTATATCTGGACATTTTTGTTCATCTTTTATAGAAACAACTAGTATGGTTATTTTTTTTTTCTCTTTTTGTATTTTTGTTTTCCTGCTTTTGTTATACTGGAACATAATTGTAACTGAGAACCCTTTTGAATGTAAATAAAAATAAAATTGAAACACAAGAAGGATGTGTGAGTGAATTCCCTTCCATATGCCACTGAGGAGAAACAAACAGTCCTATTAGACATTTATGAAGTCATCAGAAGATAATGCCCCACTCTTGTGTTTCCCCCCTCCTTACATTCCATGTGCAGTAGCTGTAAATGCATTAACACTTACATGCTGCCCTAAATGGATGTTCACTGGAAAATGGAGCAGCCCAAATTTGAATATTGTGAATCGAAGCATATGAGCTGGAGGACGCTTCATTTCATTGTCCATGCATTGCATTTCTCACAGCTTGCTGAAAATGGCCATACACCATATGGCAGTAAAGAAAGAGGCATACATAAGGAAACAGAAATATTGCAGTTGACATGGTCACAGTCGTCCCTGTGCATCTGTGTCCATGTGACTGAATCTGTGTGTATACCATTATCACCTCCAGTGTTTCAAATTTTTTAGCCTTCTAAAACTGGCTGCACCCTGACTGCTCTTTCCTGTTCTGGTGTTGCTTCCACCTTGATTCTACGAATTGGTTTCAACAATACATAACTCATCAATGGATCACTATTTAATTTTGCAAGTAAGTAAAAGAGGACAGAGATTTGCACAAAATGTTCACATAGACATTGTTTATAGATTAACTGTCAAATTTACTGTCACAATAATAGCTACCAATTTGGATGTATTTTAAAAGATACTAAAGCCATTAATGGCTAAGAGTCAGGATGCTATCACTGTCAAGATGTCTTCTTATGGGGTTATTTGAGAAAACGAGACACAGGAAGCACTTGCAGTCCCACTGAGGCCACTGTGAGTATCCTAATGAGAAACCCAAATAGGCCTAAAAACTACAAAGGCACCAAATCGCATCTGATCCTGGAAGCTAAGCATGATCAGCCCTGGTTAGTACTTGGATGGAAGACCACCAATTAATGCCAGGTGCTGCAGATTATGTTTTGGAGGAAGGAAGTGGCAGAACCACTTCTGAGAATTCCCTGCCTAAGAAAACACTATGAAATTCATGAGGTCTCCATAGGTTGACAGGTGACCTGAAGGCATATGCACACACTATGTAGAAAACTTGCTGATTTGTGGAAGAGCTAATGCCACTCAACATTTATGACTTTGGAGTGGCTACCACAACTGTGGACTTTGGGGTTTGCTAATACAATTGCCTAGTTATAGTTTCTAATTTTTAAGACACACACACATTGTGCTCACATGAAATGCTGCCTGGCTGCTATCAATCACAAGAGGGTAGTTGTGGTCAAGAATCAAGGCAGAAAGGCTAAAAACAGAAAGGAGTACCAATTAGATGATATTACACTGCAAGTGCAAAATGTGATGTCCTCCCACTTCCTTTCTAAGCAGAAAAAAGCTCTCCTCAGGTAGGAGATAGGGCTGGTGTGACCAACTCCAGAGTCACTTCTGCGAGAAAGTTCAGAGCTGGTGATTTTTTTCCTCATTTTTAGGGTAATATCAATAGCATGATCCTCTGCTTTATCCCAGAATTGCATATATGGTTCAATTAAACCACATGTCACAATGCAATCCAGAAATGGGATAAAATTCCATGTTGGAGGGGGGAATTCTGGGAGTTGCAATCCAGAAAAATGCCCTTGTCCAATCCCTACTCTAAGAAAACTGGGCTAAAACACGTTTGTTCAGAAAGCTGGAGAGCTGGGGTGTAAAAAAATCTTGCTTTCTGCAAAATGTGTGGGAGGAAGGGAGCCAATGAGACTGACAGGAAGAACAACAGGGCAAGATGTGCAGCTTGGAAGGGGCCTGGCATAAGGATTGGATGGACACAGCTGGCAACCTGAGGGACATGGCATCAAGAGAGCACAGTGAAGAATCTATAACAGATGCTGCCACAGCAGAGAGAGCAGAGATTTAAGGAATAATGAGGTGAATGATTGAGGTTCAGTGGAGGAAATGAAGCCTGTGTTTCATAAGGCAGTCAACTGAAGCACAAGAAGTAGAATGTAGAAAAGCTATGCTTCCATCTAGAGGAGGAAGTGTGTAGTTCCGTCTCCTGTAAGCATAGGAAATCTCAGAACGTTTCACATATAAGATAAAAGAAAAACCAGGCTGCTTTATACCACCCCTAACACATCCGATCTTATCTGATTTTGGAAACTCAGCAGGCTCAGACTCAGCTAAGACTTTGACCAGCAGGGAATCCCAATGATTTCCAGGCAAGGCTAGGAAATAATCCTTCAGGCTAGGAAGTAATCCTGCTCGAAACCAAACAGTGCCTGCTGTTGGTTAAGAGGTTATCATATTGGGCTAAATATGCAATCACTCAGTATGAGGCAGGTTTCTTTGTTCTTTGTCATTCAATTAGTTGGATCTGGGGAGCTGTCCTTGTTTGTCACGTGTTATGCAGCTGTCAGGAGATGAGCCCATAGATGGGAATGAGCCTGAAGCATACCCTCCAAGTGTCCCAGTTTAGCAGAGACAGTGCCCGTCAATTCTCTGTCATTCCACTTTTTAAGCTCCTTTTATAATGTCCCAGTTTCTCTCCTCCTTCTCCCATCCCCCCCCCCCCATTTTGTCATCAGTTTGCTTGATTTGATGCAAACAGAATTCAAAGTGAAGGACTAGTTTGCACTCAGTTCAGCAGAGGAAGAAGATAGGAAGGAGAAGATCGGAAAAGTGTGGCAGCTCCTTCTTGCCTATGCGTTGTTCCCAGTTAATAAGTTTTGCCATCTTGACCACATTGTGATGTTGCTTGGCCACACATGTCTTAGATTTCACCTATGAAATGTTGGAGTGTATGCTATAGATGAACCTATGTCAGTATAAAGATATGATGTAAGTTAAATAAATCTGTTTTCAAAACGGGAATCCAGCTCGGTGAAATAGTTCTGGATCTAAGCAACAGTGAATGTCTTGGCTTGTGGCTATTCTCTCTTATTGTCTTGTGCTATTACTTACTTTATTTGTTCCCAGACCTTGTTATCACACAAAGAAGAACAAAAGTATTACAAAAGCAAAAGAAAGTCAGTTTGATCACATTCCATCTGGTGCACAAACATCAGCCTATGAACCATTTTATGTGAAGGAGATACTATACTTCAGGGCTGAATGCTACGAAGAATCACAAATTTGTTTGCCAGACAAACAGGGAAGGAAGGTGCTAGATAGGAAAGGCCCATGCAACCAAGCCCGCCCATGTTTTCATGTTGTTCATAGGTGACTCCATGGAGGATGGGATTGTGCCACAATGAAATGAGTACCATGCAACAATCAACAGTGGGTGAAGCAGGGTGATGCCTGCCCCTAGTGCTCAGAAACTAGTCCCTCATTGGTACAAATGTTCACTGGCCATTTTCAAAAGTGATATTATCTTTAATCACTAATAATAAAAAGGAACATAAGGCACTCACCTTTTCCATATCATCCCAGTTAGTGATAATCCCATGCTCAATGGGATACTTCAGAGTCAGGATTCCCCTTTTACTCTGTGCTTCATCTCCAACATAGCTGTCTTTCTGACCCATCCCTACCATGACCCCCTGGAAAATTAACAGATCAGATAAAAAGAAAATATAAATATCATTTTGTAAATGTTTACCAAGCATAGCCTCTATTCTCCTCCTTCTCCTCTAGGACTAAGGAAGGAAATTTACCTTTACATGCTGTTGCAAAGTGTGCTTTTTCTTTGACAGTTTCATACAGCTACTTTCATAGAAAGGAGGAAGGCAGGGGAGAGGGGAAACGACTATAGCATCACCTTTAAGACTAACTGGTTTTTATTTTAGCATGGGCTTTCATGGATATAAACCTATTTCTTCAGATGCAATACAGAGTGATATAAAAGCCTCAAATATAAAAGCGTAATTATACAGTTGTAGGAGAGTATAGCCCTTATGGTATATTTGAACTCTATCATTGTATGATTCGATCACTCTGCACTGCAGCTTGATGAAGTGGGTTTATATCTAAGAAAGCTGATGCTAAAATAAAAACCAGTTAGTCTTAAAGGTGCTGCCACATTCCTTTTTGTCACCCACTCACTCACTCATTTTTATGCTGCAAGAGACTAAAGCAGCTACTTCTTTGAAAACTACAGTACTTTCAAAGTTTTACTTTACACATGCAGTCAGTTCCTAGCTTCCTGAAATGGCCACAAACCAAAATAGCAGGAAAATATTTATCCAATATTGATCTATACATATTTATTCAGTAATACTGATATGAATCTACACATTTCATAGGATATACTTGGGGGCAAGTGACTGGTATTTAGCATCATCTTGACTTTACTAACAACTTGAATGTTCTTATGCTCCAAATATGAATTCCATAGAAACGCTACCACAAAAGTGATGCATTCTAAAACTCATTTTGCTCCAGTGGGAGCAAATGAAGTCCTAAATAGCACTTACAATTGTTTACTTGGAAGTAAGTCCAACTATATTCTGTTTTGCATCATCACGATCCTATACATCAATTCATTAGGGAAGGGAACCCTCAATTGAACTTAGTGGAATGTACTTCCAAGTAAATATGTGCTGCGATTTTCCAATTAAAATAATGGGATTTAAAATGCTTAATATTCAAAGAATATGACCCTATACTCCAACTGTTTCCATGGAAAGCCAATTTATGTTCTAATTGTTTGCCCTTTGCTTTCTTTAAGAATTATTTGTAGAAATGCCAAGAGTTTCCGCTGTCATTAGCTTCCATATTAAAAACACTGATTCAGATTATTTGATGTTGTTAGCGTACACATTGGATTGCTTTCTCTAAGGGGGAATGGCTCACATGACAAACTGTTTAAATGCAAGACTGGAACGCAGTTCAGTGACTGAATGGGGCCTATAGAAATATTTATTTAATAATTTTTGTACATAATTAGTGATCTTTCTCTTTTAAACTAGAAGTTCCAAGGCACAATATGAAAATAATAAACAATGCAAAGAGTGGGTAGAGTGAATTTGATCAATTGGAAGAAGATGTTTTAATGGCAATGTTTATTTTATTTCCTTAGGGCTGCACTAAATAGCCTATTATAAGTTACTCCCACTGTATATATATTTTAGTAGACACTCATTAATTTCTTGATGAGCTATGTCCTTACTGATGTCACAGTTTTGGCCACTAATAAGCATTGATCTAAATATGTAAGAGTGGGCAGACAACAGCAGGAGCTAATTTATACTCCTGTGCCTTGTGGGCTGTAGTGCTTTGAACAACTGGAGAACATGGTTCAAATCTCCACTTGACCATAGAAACCCACTGGGTGACTTTGAGCAAGTCAGACACTGAGGCAAAGGCAAACCCCCTCTGAACAAATTTTGCCAGGAAAACCCTGTGACAGAGTTGCCTTAGGGTTGCCATAGGTCAGAAACAACTGGAAGGTACACAACAGCAACAAGCCCCTGTATTGGGCCACAAGGACAGATTTTTGGTTTTGTTTTTTTTTAAGTTAAAAAATCAGCCAGGGAGATTTTCACACACTTACTTTTTGGCTAATCTTTTTACCTGTTTTATGTCGTTTGTTCAGTTTAGTAGTTGAGAGTATTGACACTACTGTTTCAGGTGGCATTTTGTGGTGTTTCAGGACATATTTGCCTAGAAATGGGTAGTGGAAATAAAAATCAACTAAGATCTACTATGGGCATGCTCAAGTTAACAAAGAGGATTCCTTTCCCCAAGTCTTATGCCTGCTCAGCCTGTAACTTTACCTCATTCTATGTTTATCAAGAACTTTTTTTCCAGTGTCAAAACTGGGAGGATTGTAAGAGAGGGCTGGAGAAACATTTTTGGTGTCAGTTCTCAGGAATGCATCTGCAGTGAACCATGCAATAAGAGTGAGAATCTGCTCTATCCAATCATCTTGTGGCTGTCTGTGCCTATCTACAACAGGCAAGGTAAACAGCAGCTTCCCTCAGAATCCCTTACTGAGCATGTGTGAACAGAAAAAAAGAGAGAAAAGTGGAAAGCACATTAGCCTGCCTCAACAGCTCCTACCAGCTTGTTATTTTTTTTAAAACTGTAAGTCTGGTCACCAAAATGGAAA
The DNA here is from genome assembly GCA_034509955.1 of Urosaurus nigricauda. Taxonomy (NCBI): domain Eukaryota; kingdom Metazoa; phylum Chordata; class Lepidosauria; order Squamata; family Phrynosomatidae; genus Urosaurus; species Urosaurus nigricauda. Next base: position 84,344,362 of record JAOEGL010000001.1, on the reverse strand, counting down.
TCATAAGAACATTGAAGGTTGGTGAAAGAAAAAGTCATCCCTGATGCATTTTGGAAGAAGCCTTTAGGTGGTCTCTAAAAGGTTAAAAAAAAAGGTTAAAAACATAGCCCGAAAGCCCCACAAAAAACTATGTTAAAAATGTTTACGTATACAAGGCTTATGTGATCTGATTATTATATTTCACATATGCATGCACGTTGTTGTTATCCTTGTGTATCTTCAAGTCAGCTCCAGCTTATGGCAACCCTATCCTACAGTTTTATTGGCAAGCTTTATTAAAAGGAAGTTTGCCATTGCTTTCAGCTTAGGCTGAGAGAGTGTGATTGCCCTAAGTCACTAGTAGGTTTTCGTGCCTGAATGGAGGTTCAAACCCTGGTTTTCCAGAATCCTAGTCCAACACTCAAATCACTATACCATCCTGGTTTACAGAGCATATTGTTACTTTTGAATAAAGTGTTAGCTGGAGAAGATTGAATTTTTTTCCTCTTATGAGGCATAGGAACTTATCCCTGTTCTTTCCAACTCTTCTAACAAATGTTCTGCTTATCTGTCTGGAATACATAATTACACATTCATTAACACTTTGTTAACAGAGATATTCCTGTGTCTATGTATGTGTATATGTTGCTTGACAGGATGTCTAAAATATTTTATACACTGTGAAAATTGCATTACACACTTTGGCTTATAACTATAGAATGGAAGGTAAAATATTTTAGGGAAAATCTTTGAAATGGTGCTCATTGTCATCTAGGTCAAACCTCAGTTTTAAACAATGTTTTTAAAAACAGTGACCAAGCAGATATTTCTGGAAAATTGACAGTCAGGCAGGGGTTATGATATTTTATTAATATCTTGACTAAGCCTTCTTTGAGATCAAATAAATTGAGGATTAAATGATACATAATTACTCCAATATGATACATATATTTCATTTTACAGAAAACTTTGCCAATATTTTACCATTTAAGGGAGACTGCTATTCAAATCCCAACAGACATGGGAAACGAATGAGTACAATTGTCATCATCATGGAATTTATTGTCAGATGCAATTCATCATGATGCTATAATGATCAATGATAAGTCATTCCTCCACTACTGTCGAAATCTGCTCTAGAAGGCTGAAGGGCCTCTGGAGCACATTTTTGGAGGGTGTGGGGTTTTGCTTTGGGGATGCAAGGAGAAGAAAATATTATTGAGTGGAAAACTGTTCATATGATGTTCCATTCGACCCATTGTACATGCTAGCAATAATTATGCTCAGAAGTGACACATTTATTTATTCTGACACGTTCTTTAATAAATTCTATTGGTAGGAAATCATCCAAAACATTTTGATAAGATATGAACTCCTTTATTAAGTGGTTGTGTTTAGATGCAACACCACACTAGCATTTTCCTTTGCATCTCATAAAGTTTATACAAATGAGTCATATTGAGTCTTGGGCTTATAAATGGCTGCAGAACATGGCTTTGGAGACGCTAGAAGCCCCTGAATTTATTTTAGATGTTATTGTGTTATGTAGACCATAAACAGTTGTTAAGTTTAACTATGGTTAGTTGATACAAGGGTATGAAGTTGAATTGTCTTGACAAGCCATATACAAGATCAAAACCCCAAATTGCCAAGGTTTGGATGGTATAGCAAGCTGTGTTTAAGGTAAAATGGAAGTGAATGATTCTGGATTTTTCTGCATGGCTGCACTGGAAGAGGGTAGGGGAGAATGAAGCATGTGAGCCTGAGGCTTTTTTCTCCTTTGAAGAACAGAAACCTTCTTTCCTCATCAAGCCACAAATAACATGCTAGTTTTAAAATGTCAATATTTCAAAAAATTTCTTGCATAGAGGGCCTGTGCTGCATATGTAGACTGAATCCAGTTTTCTGGATGGTGGGCACTGGCCATTTGATAACTATTAATTCCACCTGATTCCAAAGAAGCTGTCTCAGTACTGAACTCAGTAATGGAATGGATGAGGGCAAACAAAACTTAATCCAGAGAAGATAGAGGTGCTCCTGTTCAGTCATAAGGCAGATCAAGGAATGGGGACTTTGCCTGTGCTGAATGGGTTTCACTACCCTGAAATCTCAGGCTTGCAGCTTGACTCTAGACTCAACTCTAAGCTTGGATGCACAAGTTCTAGAAGTGGCAGGATTGCATTAGTGCACCAGCTTCACTCATTCCTTGAGATGTCAGATCTGGCTACATTGACACATGTCTTGATTGCATCCCATTTGGACTACTGTAACACAATCTATGGAGTTTATCACACGAAAGGAATTGGAAGTATAATCCAATGGCAATCTGAATGCAATCATGGGATTTCGCAGGATTGCGTGAAAGCTGATCACACACATTTTCGGGCAAAGGAAAGTCCTTCCAAACGCAATTGTGGGGTTTTGCATGATTGCATGAGAAATTATCACACGCAATTTTGGGCACTGGGACGCAATTTCAGGCAGTTCTGAATGCAATGCAGTGTCAATACGCAATCACGTAAATTTGCTGAACTAGCGAATTTACTCAATTCTGAACTGGCCTCACTTCAATTTCTTTCGAAATTGAGAGAAATTCCTGCCATGTGATAAACTCCAGTGGGGCTGCCTTTGGAAACTGTTCAGAAGATTCAATGGCTCCGTTATAGGAAACATATAACTCCCTTGTTAAAATGGCTCTACTGGCTACTAGTTCATTTTCAGGCACAATTTAAAGTGCTGGTAATGATTTATAAAGCCCTATATGGCTTAGGCCCAAACTATCTGAAAGACTGTATCTCCCCATACAAACCGGCCAGAGTCCTAGGATCTTCAGGAGAAAACTTTCTCTTGGTCCCACCAGCATCACAGGATCACTTGATGAAGACATGAGAGACAGCCCTGTCAGTGGCTGCTCTCATCTTCTGGAGCTCCCTTCCACAGGAGGCTAGGCTGACTCCCTCTCCTCTCCTTCCATCAAGAGGCAAAGACCTTTCTGTTTAAGTAGGCTATTAATGAGTAATTGCTTGCAGGGCAGCTTCTTATGGGAAGAGAGTGTGCTTCATTTAAAAACAAAAATTTTTGTATGCTTTTTAATGGTTCTATATTGTTTTCAACATGTTATTTTAATGTGATGCTTTTAATTGTGTTTGTTTTTTTTTTTTTTTTGTGGAGCTTTTGGGCTATATAGCCATGTTCTAGAAGAGTTCCTTTCTGACGTTTCACCAGCATCTGTGGCTGGCATCTTCATCTCTCATATGCTGGTGAAACATCAGAAAGGAACTCTTCTAGAACATGGCCACATAGCCCAAAAGCTCCACAAAAAACTATGGATGCCAGCCATGAAAGCCTTTGACTCCACACTTTTAATTGTGCTTTAAAATTGTATTGTTTGTACCTTTTTTGTGAGGTGGCGTATAAATAAATGAAACAACAACAACAACTAACCTGATGCCGAGGTCGTCCAACGATGGATGGAAAAACAGCCCGGGGAGCATCATCTCCTGCAAATCCAGCTTTGCAAAGCCCAGAGCCATTATCACAGACCAGAGCTGTGGTTTCATCATCATCACACATGGCTCCTTACAGTCCTAAGTGAAGGAAGCAACTGTTCAGCCAAAAGTAGGCCTGGATTCTTTGATATCAATGTTAACTATGGAACATAATTATGCATATATATACAGGTTGCTTACCTGTAACAGTATTTTTTAGAGTGGTCATCTGCGAAGACATACAAATGGATTCGACTGTGCAGTTGCAATAGAAACCATCTGTATGATTCACAGAGACCACGAAGAAGATGGACAGGTTGCTTACCTGTAACAGTATTTCTTCGAGTGGTCATCTGCGAATACATACAAATGGGTTCTCTGCGCCTGCGCAGTCGAATTCGGAACTTTCTGGAATCACTGGGCAGAAAAGCGGCTTGCAACTTTTTGCAACTTTTTGGCGGTAGCCCCTCCCCTCCTCTATATAAGCCCTGTTCCCGCTCTTTTCCTCAGTTCCGAAATTTTTCCGCCGCAAGCGACGGAGGAGCAGAACAATGTTGAGCAGGACACTGAGGGGAGGAAGGGTGGGATTTGTATGTATTCGCAGATGACCACTCGAAGAAATACTGTTACAGGTAAGCAACCTGTCCTTCTTCTTCGTGGTCTCTGCGAATCATACAAATGGGTTAGACTAGCAAGCTTAGGTAAGCGGCGGAGGGAGTGTCATGACAACAGTTGTGAAGCGAACCAAAAAACATTTATTGATTCACAATAAAAATTGTCAAATTGAACCAACCCTTGTGTGATTCTTGTATGAATTATAGAACAAAACAACAATAGTGCAATGCTGCTCACAGAGCAGAACATAAACCAAATACTCAGAGAGTAAACTATGTACATGGTGTATAAATGCAATCAGAAAGACACCATAACACCCAATCCTGGATGCAAAGGAAATCCAGTAAAAAGGCAAACAGTGCAACAGTTAGTGCAATGCGTCATATGCAACAACAATGCAATGTAAAATCAACATGGCATAGCACACAACATGGCATAGTACAGAACTTGACATTAGTGCAAACCAGACAGTAGAACTGCTCTGCCAAAGGCTGCATCTGTCCTTGCCCTGGTGTCCAACCGGTAATGTTTTATAAAAGTCATAGGTTGGGACCAGACAGCAGCCTTACAGACATCCTCCAGCGGAATCCCAGTCAAAAAAGCGGAGGATGTCGCTACCGCCCTAGTTGCATGTGCCCTGACCCTGGCCGGAGGAGTTCTACCCGACAGTTCATAACAGAGGTGGATGGTACCGGCCACCCATTTAGAAAACCTCTGAGCAGTCACAGGTAGTCCCTTCTTAGGCTCTGAGTAGCACTGAAACAGTCTGTCAGAGCGGCTCGAACCCGAAGTTCTGTCCAAATAGAAGGCCAAAGCCCTCCGAACGTCCAACAGATGCAAACGGCGTTCGGTGTCGGTGGTCGGGTTCGGGGCCAGGGTCGGGAGCACAATGTCTTGGCACATGTGAAAAGCAGACACTACCTTAGGCAAAAAGGTAATGTCGGTACGGAGGACCACCTTATCCTTGTGGAACCGAAGGAAAGGTTGGTCCCTCCGTAAGGCACAGAGCTCGCCAGCACGGCGGGCAGAGGTAATGGCTACCAGAAAGGCTGTTTTCCAAGTCAGCAGCCTCAGGTCAGTGGTAGCCATGGGTTCAAAGGGCTTGGTACCAAGACGAGACAAAACAACCTCAAGGCTCCAGGCAGGTGCCGGTACCGCGGCCGGCGGATGGAGGTTGTTAAAGCCCTTCAAAAACCCCTTCACCAAGGGGTCCTTGAAAAAGGAAGGTTTCCCATCAAACTGGAAATGGGAACAAATAGCAGACAAATAACACTTGATGGAGTTAAGGCACAGGCCCGACTCCACCAGCGTCATCAGAAACTCCAGCACCGTCGGTGTCGATACCCTGGTCGGAGACAGGCCTCTCGAATCCAGGAAGCGGAGGAATCTCTGCCACTTGCAGGAGTAGGACCTTTTGGTAGCCGGTTTGTGGGCCGCCAGGATCACGCGCCTCACCGCCGCCGGGAGGTCCGCTAAGGCCGGAGTCGCCACGCCACGAGAGGAAGGTCCTCGATGTCCGGATGACGAACTCGACCCTCCTGTAGAGTGAGCAGGTCTGGTCTGGGCTCGATCCTGAAGAACCGGTCCCGCGACAGGTGAAGAAGAGACGGAAACCACGGCTGCCTGGGCCACCAAGGGGTGATCAGGATGGCGTCCGTCCGGTCTCTCGACATCTTGGAGACGACCCTCGTGATGAGCAGGAACGGAGGGAAGGCATACAGAAATTCCCCCGTCCAGCTGTGTAGAAAGGCATCCCCGAGCGAGCGTCGAGACCGATCCCGGGAGCAAAACCGGCTGCAGTGTGCGTTGGTCTCCGACGCGAAGAGGTCTATCTGCGGGGTGCCCCATCTGGAGAAGAGGTCCGCGACCACGTCGGGGTGGAGAGTCCACTCGTGGCACTGCGAATCTGACCTGCTGAGCTGGTCCGCCAAGACGTTCTCCTCCCCGGGAAGATGTACTGCCTGCAGGAAGATCTTTCTCGGGATGCACCAGTGCCAAATCCGAAGAGTTATCTCCAGTAAAGTTGGAGATCTGGTTCCGCCCTGTTTGTTCAGGTAGTACATAACAGTGGTGTTGTCCGTCAGGAGCTGCACTACCCTTTCGCGAAGCTCGGATTCGAAAGCCTTCAAGGCCTTCTCGACAGCTAGCATCTCCAGGGCGTTGATGTGGAGATCTTGGTGACACGCTTGCCACTTGCCCCTTATGGTGAGACCCATTGTGTGGGCTCCCCAACCGTCCCTGGATGCGTCCGTGGTGAGGACCACCTGCGGGTCCAGAGAGACGAACGGCATGCCGGCGCAGACGTTCTGGGAGTCGAGCCACCAGAACAGGGAACGAGCGACGGGCCTCGGTACCGTGACCCACTTGCTTGCAGGATCGGCCGACGGGTCGAAGACGGAGAGGAACCACGACTGTAGGGGCCGAAACCGGAGCCTGGACCAGGGGGTGACGAAGGTGGTCGAGGCCATATGGCCCAGCGCTACCTGGACTTCTCGAGCCCGCACCCGTCTGCTGGCACAGCAATGCCGGACGGCCTTGGAAAGGGACAGGAAACGGTCCTCGGGCAGGGATTCGATGCAACTTTCTGAGTCGAGGATGGCCCCGATGAACTTGATCCTGGTGACGGGGGTCAAGTGGGACTTCTCGAGGTTCAGTACCAGGCCGAGAGACTGGAGCAGGGAGACGGCGAAAGAGATGTCCTGGCAAAGGGCCTCTTTGGAGTCTGCCGCGAAGAGCCAATCGTCTAGGTAGGGGAAGACTCTTGACCCTCGCTGGTGCAGGTAGGCGACTACCGGAGCCATGCACTTGGTGAAGACTCTCGGCGCCGTGGCGAGACCGAAGGGCAGGACGTTGTAGTGGTACATCTCCGTCCCGATGGCAAAGGAGAGGAACCGTCTGTGTCCCTCTCGAATGGAGACCTGGAAGTAGGCGTCCTTGAGGTCCAGCGTCGCAAACCAAAGTCCCTGCGACAACAATGGCAAAATGGAAGCAAGAGTTACCATCCGGAACTTCTTGTAAACCAAAAAACTGTTAAGGTCCCGAAGGTCCAGTATGGGACGGAGGCCTCCATCCGGTTTCGGTACCGTAAAGTATCTAGAAAAGAACGCCCGGTGGGCCAGGTCCGGGTCCAGGGGGGAGATGGCCCCCTTGTCCAGCAGAGTGCGTACTTCGTCGAGGAGGGAAGGTGAGGGATCCGTAGACAGGAGGGCTCCCGTAGGCGGGAGCTCTTCGAACTCGAGGGCATATCCTTTGGATATAATAGTCAGCGCCCAGGAGTCGGTGGTGATTTGGGCCCAGATGTTATAGAAAGGCCTTAACAGATCCAAAAAGAAGGGACGAGACGGGGAGACAACGGAGTACGCTGGAGACCTTCACTGTCCCTTCTTACCCGAATCAGGTCCGGGCTTCCTCGGGAGCGGTCTTCGGTACCGGGACTGAAGACGTCTCCCAGATGAAGATGAGGAAGGAGAGGAGAACCTCTGCCTGGTGTCCTGGCGACGGTACTGCCTCTCCTGTTCAAATGGCCTCTGCGACTGTCCGAAGGGTGGTCTGGTCCCGAAGCGCCTCCTGGAGAAAGCCTGCTGAGGAGCGGACATGCCGTGCTTCTTTGCGGCTGACTTCATGCGGTACTTGAAGTTCAGCCGCTCGTCGGTGTCCTTAGCAAAGAGCCCTTCGCCATCGAACGGCATGTCCTCTATAGCGGCCTTCGCCTGCGGGGTTAGATCCGAAGCCCGAAGCCAGGCATGTCTCCGGAGGGCCACACTGGAAGCCATGGACTTGGCCGAACAGTCCGCCGTGTGTCGAGCCGAGGTAATGAGAAGGCCTGCAACCGAGTGTACCTCCTCCCGGAGTTGGTTTGCAGCAGGAGCCTTCTCCTGAGGGAGGTCAGCCAGCAGGGGTGACATCCTCTCTGCCAGGTATTGGATGTAGGCCCCCATGCAGGCATTATAGTTCGACACCCGCAGTCCCAGGGCTGAGGCCTCGAAGATCTTCTTCGAAATCCCGTCTATCTTCTTGCCCTCGCGGTCCGAAGGAGACGGGGAGGTCTTTGGGGTGAAGACCTTCTGTGACCCCTCGACAATTGCCGAATTCTGAGGCGGGTGCGAATGAAGCCACTCTGCCGATGATGGAGAGATCTTGTAAATGGAGTCGATCTTCCTCGAGGTCGACGGGGTTGATGCTGGATTCTGCCACGACCTCTTGGCGATCTTCTCCAAAGACGGCAGGAATGGGATGGCTGCCAATGTTGGTGCCGAGCCTTGAACACGTTTCTCGACCGGGTCGAGGGCCTCCTCCTCGGACCGAGACACCTGGAGCTCCAAAGCATTCGCCATCTTGATAACGTGCTCCCCAAAGGTATGCACGTTATCAGTAGGAGACACTGGACCTGGTTGGTAAAAGGCCTGCCGAACTGGCCCCTTTTCCTCGGTGTCGGTATCGATCGGAGATGGGACCGAACCTTCGGTGTCGAACTCCACGTCCGAGTCGGAGCTCGGCTCTCCACAGAGTACTGCACTGGAAGGGGAGTAGGCAGTCTGAGTTGCTGCCTCCCCGCGAACGGCGTCCTCCCACCTGAGGGTGGCCGATGTCAAAGCCTCATCAACGACCTTCGACGGTGCAGAACCCTGGACCTCGTCGCCCACTCTGGCAGACACATCCAGCGGGCGCCAGCGCTTGCCTCGCGGTCTGTCTAGAGTAGAAGGGTCGACCGCCACAAAGTACTTGCCGGACTCGCTATCATAATAGTATTCCGGCTCGTCCTCGGTCTCGGCCATAGGGGTCGGCGACCTACGAGACCTCTGGCTCAGCTGTGGGGAGCGCTGGGCGGGCGTCAGGCTGCGCGGCACCGATGTCTCGCGACGGGCAGCCTGGGAGCGAGGAGACGCCTCTGTCGGTACGGAAGCGGTCGGTACGGAGGCGGGCCTTTCGACAGCGGGAATTTCCGTGGCGGGAACATGCCTCGGTGTCGACGCACGTGGCAGCTCGGTTCCCACGTCGGAATCGGAGCGGGCCTTCTTCTGGAGGGTCTCACCCTCAGAGGAGCGCTTTTTCCGGAGGGATTCCCCCTCGGTGGAATGCTTCCTCTTGGCAGGGGCTTTAGAAGTGGATTCCTTCAGAGAGGAAGAGCCCTCTGCCACGCCCTGAGAAGGAGTTTTCACCTTCTTTCTCCGATTCTCATCCCTGTGGTCCTTGCCCTGCCTGGGCTTGTCCTTCTTGGAGGACTTAGACTTCTCACCCGTCTTCTTAGCCGATTTCTCGGCGGGGTGAGTCTCCGCGTCCCGGGAGGACTTGGAGGGACCAACAGGGGAAACAACAGTCACCTTCTCCTGAGACATCTTGGAGGCCGGAACGGGTGCTTTGGAGACCGAAGCCGGAACCGAAGCCGAAGGCAGGATCTCCTGAGGGGCCAAAGCCCGGTCCAGAAGGTAGGATTTCAGCCGAGAGGCACGGTTCTTCCTCGCCTGCGACGTCAATGATCTGCAGAGGGCACAGCTCTGGGTGTTGTGGGCCTCGCCCAGGCAGATCAAGCACTTGGAGTGGGGGTCCGTGTGAGGGACCTTGGCCCCACAAACAGCGCAGTGCTTAAATGGAGCCGGAGACATCAAGTCCAAATCGGGATCCAAAATCGAAGTCAGTCAAGCCGAGAGGTCAAACAATAGCCGAGTCACAGACGAAGGAGAGTAGTCGAGAAGCAAGCCGAAGATCGAGAAAACCAAGAGAGACAAGCCAAGCGATTCCACACTGTTCCTTTAGAGTAGCCTACGCGGTGGAAAAAAAGGAACTGAGGAAAAGAGCGGGAACAGGGCTTATATAGAGGAGGGGAGGGGCTACCGCCAAAAAGTTGCAAAAAGTTGCAAGCCGCTTTTCTGCCCAGTGATTCCAGAAAGTTCCGAATTCGACTGCGCAGGCGCAGAGAACCCATTTGTATGATTCGCAGAGACCACGAAGAAGAAATATATATGTGTGTGTGTGTGTATATATATATATATATAACCGAACAGGCCATGAAACAAGCATGGGAAGGCATCTCTTCTGTAAAGTCAGCAAAATATATGAATATACTGTCCAACATTTCACAGGCGAAAACTGGGGCAAGCGTGGCCAAGCAACATCAGAATATGGTCAAGATGGCAAAAATTTTTAATGAGGAATAACACACAGTCTTGGAAAGGCTGGAGCAGTTTGCTTTTTCCTGAACCTACTGAGAAAGGCATGATTCTGTCCCCCCTCTTCCCTCTGCTGAGTTGAGTGCAAAATAGTTTCTCACTTTCAACTGAGCTTGCATCAGTTGAAGAAAGCTGAGGACAGGAGGGCAATGGTGAAATGAAACCAATGATGAGCTTACTGAGGTTGTGCATGTCATCATGGAATTATAATACTGATATTATGGTAGAAATTATATATTACACATACATATTCTATATTTCAAGCACAACCTTTGTTTTACTAAACATGATGTCCAGAAGTGGCACTCTGAACTTTTTTAGAATGTTGAGTTATGACTATGAAGTACATGTTCATTGTTTCCAACTAACATTTTAAGAAACACATTTCCTACCCAGAAATGTCTCCATTACTGATGTTATAATGTTATAAACAGTCTTTGGAGGAAAGGTCTAAAAATAAACCTTCTCTGGAAAGCTTCAGAATGTGTTGGTTAATGTTTTGAAATGGCAGCTGCTCCTGTTAAGTGTTTGCTTAAAAGAACTATGCTATATTTGTGAACTGTGAATTCCTTATCAGAAAGACTGTTCTAGGAAGTGCAGTAAGATATGACTGACTCTACTGGCTAGAAAAATAACAACTTGTACATGTGACTTCTATTTATTCTTTAATTTTGATATATATGGGCTTGGGACATCCCTCCACTTATGGACTTACAAATTCACCAGAGCAGGTAGAAAAGGTTGAAATGACTTTGTTATAGACTCTGCTCTCTCGGGAGATTATACCAGGAGTTTTTAATTTCCACAGAAACCTCTGTCTAGGCAGTGTTCATCATGATTCCTACACAGAACTGGACTGTAATGGAATATTCACATTCACAGAAGGAACAAGTGATTCATCACAGAAAAAACAGTATGAGCATATGTGTGTGTACAAAATGAATGACATGATGGCCACAATTTATTGGTTATCCCAATTAGATCAAAATGCCTTGAATCAATTTGATTTATTTATGTGTTGACTCAACATTCAACAGTTGATGTAGTTGATCAGCTCTAACTGGGACTAACCCATATAATTTGGGCCAGTATCTTTAATCAATTCAAATCTTTTCAGTTAGCAGTTGTATGATAACCTGGGAATCAGTAGATGATGCAGCATCAACTATGTGAATCAGTCTTCCATCAGTTAAGTGAACCAATGTGTTGCTCCCCCTTGTACAAAAGTGACATCATTTGACTTGCCAATCCCAATTGTGCCTTTAAGTCATTTCTGACTTTTGACAACCCTAACTCAAATCTATCGTTGATGTAAGGTTTTCTTGGGAAGAATTGTTCAGAGGGGATTTGTCCTTGCCTTCCTCTGAGGCTGAGAGTATGTATGAATGTTGTGCAGGATAAATCACCAACTACCATGTTTTATGGACAGAATACAGCATTTTTTGTATAGAGACATTATTTTTTGTCCAGTCAATGCTGTATTGTCTACAGAAAATATTCTTTCATGCACATACACACACACAAAAACATGTGTGAATTTTGTGCAGAATACTGCAAATAGTATTTTCTAAAATTACTTGTTGCTTCCTGTGAGAATGAAATTAGTGAAGATTTACATCCATCCCTGACACCCACATGGAAATCCTAATACAAATCTTTGTAAAATACATATGAGGAGCAGTGATGATCCGCCAATATATAAAAAGAAATATCCACCAATATGTAAAAAAGTAGTAGTTTGTTGCTGATAGACAACGTATCTATTACATGGGAGTTTATGGTAATGTGTTTTGGAATAGGAGTATGGGAAAAGAAATCAACTACTGTTTCTTCTACTAATTGATGTAAGGTGTAACATTGTTCATGTCATTTCTTTCAGTCCAAAACACACTGCAGAAATAATCCAGTTTGAGGCCGCTTTAACTGACCTGGGGTATCCTGGGAGTTGTAGTTCATTGTGGCACCAGAGCTCTCTGACAGTCAAGGCTAAATGTCTCACAAAACTACAGTTCCCAGAATTCCCTAGCATTGTGCCAGAACAGTTAGAGCAGTCTCAAACTGGATATTTCTGCAATGTGTTTTGGACCCATGTGCATTCTGCAAGATTATGGCTGTGTTCACACTGGAGAAATAAACCAGTTTAAGTGCCATGGCTCAATGGTGTGAAATTCTGGGAATTGTAGTTTGTTGTGGGGCCCAGAGCGGAGCTCTGCTCTGCTCTGGGCCCACAACAAACTACAATTCCCAGAATTTCACACCATTGAGCCATGGCACTTAAACTGGTTTATTTCTCCAGTGTGAACACAGCCTCAGATGGTGCAAGGAGTTCCAGATTCAAACAGCTAAACATCCACACCCTTTCACAGATGAGGATTAGATTTAATGCATGGAGACCTATGCATTAAAAAACAATAAGGACAATGTATATAACATATTTCTCTAAACGTCTAGAAAAAAGTTCAGCATGAATTCTATAAAGGTTATACTTTAGGGAGCTGTGATTTGTAAAAACCTTAACAACCTAGACTGCACTGATTAGTTTATAGCCATGTTACATAAATGTGGGGGCAACATATAAACTTCTGTTTTTGCTTGACTACAACTCCCATTAACCCTCTCTACTGGCTGTGCTAACTAGGGTTTATGGGGCTTGCAGATCAGAAACATTTGCCCATCCCCAATGAAAGAAAAGCAGTGTGATCCTACCAGTGTACTTCACTAAACATCATTTCCACAATTCACTGTGACTTATGGTGATATATTTGTTGTGTTTGCATTTGGCTGTTTAGATTGCTTCCCCACCTCTCTCGTTGTCTCTTCCTTTTCACTCATCCCACCTCAACCAAGCCTTACTGATCTTTTCAAGCTCAGAGTGACTTTGGTCTACCTTTTACCGCATACAGCAAAGCACAAATATACAAGTCAGATTTTCTTCTACTTCCTGTTGTGTGTTTTCACACCCTGAAAGGACATTTGCATTGCCGCACCATCAAAAGATGTGGATTCTAGATGCCTCTATAGTCCATCCACCTTTCATAGCACAAGGAGCATATTTCCTCCAAGGTGTCACACTATTTGGTTGGAAGTGGCAGCATAAGCACATTTATGCAAAATATTTTTGCCATTAACAATTTTTAATATGAAAGTTCACTCTCAACTCAGCTTTGCCCTTTCAGTTCACACGCTAAATGACAGCAAAATGTTTATATACAGTGTTCTGAACAAAATGCATCTGTGAAGTGTTTATGTCTAGCAGTAAGCCAATATCAACACCCTAAATTGTTCTTATTCTTATTTGTGAATAGGCCAAAATAACTATTTTAACTACACTAGTAATCAGGTCAGTGTTTTTAACTAAGCATGGCTCTGTTGAGTATCCTAAGTAGTTCTGACAGTCACCAAATGGTAGCGAGGTCATCTAAAAATCATCATTGTTGAGTATGCGGTTCCATTGGAGCATCATAAGTCAAAAGAAATGCAACAATAATTCTGACAGTCACTAAATGGTAGCAAGGTAATCTAAAAATCACCATCGTTGAGTATGCTGTTCCATTGGATATGCAATAATTTGTGTCCTCACAAAGAATTATAAGTAGGATAAAAAAGGCCATACGATTCCCATTTCTCTCAACAAAACCTTCTTTCCTAATATATGAAAGATGAGAAGTTAGTAGCATATTACTTACCAAATGCTCCAGGAGATGAGGGGAGGGGATTCTTGTGGCTGTCTTGAACAAATGAAGTGATCTCACCGTTTATTATACTTATATCAACTTGTGGAATGGAGTTCACAGAATATCTCAGTCTGTCATGCCATTTTTGGAAACTTTTTTTCTCCAGCTTGTGCTTATCAAAGCAACAGCTTGTAGAGCTGGATAAATGAGGGCAGAATTTCTGACACCCTTGGATGCTGGCCTGCTCTGAGTTGTAGGCGGCTTCCTCTCTGATTCCCCTACCTCACAATCTCCTTTTTCTCCTTTTCCTTCCCATTTTTCAGATACACTGAAAGGATTATCAGATGGGGATGTAGAACCAAGACCAGAATTGGTTTGTTTTCTTCATTCAATAGCTTTGTTCCTACTTTTCTAAAAGGGAAAGTTGTCATGTACAATGCTGATAGATGAACTGTACAGGTTCTTATCAGGTTTCTGTAGCAGAGACAGAAAATAGACACTTTATCTCAACAAGGGGTGACCCTATGTCTCAAAATGGCAGCTGACTCAGCATCTAGTCACCTACTATGTGATAATTGCAGGTTACTTCAGTTATGTCTAGTGGACTTTAAGGTTACATGGTATGCAACATATTTGTTTTGTTTTAAATGATAGCTCAATTTTGGCATTAGACCTAGTCTTATTTAAAGACACACTGAAAGTGACTTGCGGTCGGCCCTTGATATCTGCTGGGGTATGCTTCTATGGTTCCTCCAGCCCCTATGGATACCAAAATCCATGGATGCCCAAGTCTCATTATGTACAATGGCATAGTTAATAATGTTGTGTCATTATATTTAATGGGACTTGAGCATCCACAGATTTTGTTATCCACACAGGGTCCTGGAATCGAATCCCAGAGTATAACAAGGGCCCACTGCATTAAAAAATAGAACAAATATATAGAAGTACACTGAATCACTGTGCCAAGACACAGCCTGAAGACTATCCCTGTAGAATTTAAAGACTATGTAAAGAATAAATTTATATTATTAAGAATAATAGACTTGAAGCCATAAGAACTCTAGACCAGAACCAAGGATTCTGCCAGGGAAGAATGCAGAAAAATACTATTTGCACCCCAAAAAGCCTTATTGGATGACAGATGAAATTCTTCAAACAGTTAAAGAAAAGCTAAACCCTTCACATGCACAGCCTTCAGCCTCTCTCCCTCAGGCAACCCTAGGAACACTAGAGGAGTTGAAAGAAGGTGAGGGATAACAAGGCAGTATTTGACTGCAAATATGGGAAGAGGACTGAGATCATTCTTTTAAATGTCCTCATTGCAGATCCAGAAAATTGATTGCATTTCTCTTCTTTTGCAGCTGGTCACTATTTCATCATCTGTCCAGTAAATGATCATGGAAACACCTCCAGGAATTGGCAGATACTATTGTGATTTTGGGGAGGAGGTTATGTGAGCAGCTTGTGAATAGATTTCTGCAATTTATTTAAAAAGTGTCTGTGAGAAATACTGTTAACTCGTGTATATCACCAACAGGATCCACCATCATACACATATGCACACACACTCATACACATCACATAAGAAATGCATATGTCTACTAGATAACAAGAAAGCATCTAACCCTAATTTACTAATTATTTATTAAATTTACCAATTACATTAGGAAGTCTTTTATTGATTTAGTGTGAGGTCTATTCTTGACATTCTCAGTGTTTCCTTTGGTGGTAGTGCTGCCACAGATAAGAAGCAGACTTGCCTATAGAGGCAAAGACTAGAACCAGTAGGGAAGCAGATTCGGGATTTAAACAGGGAGAAACATCCTGGTCATAACTCAGCAAGAGTGAGTTATTTAACTATTTAACAGTACAGTTAACTATTTAACTATGTAACGGATTGCCTCAAGAATTACCAGGATGTACATTCATTTGTTAGGGATATGGTCGGTATGTCCTGAGTTTTGCGTCTTTAATTGAGCAGGGGACACAACTACCAGGCACTCCAAGTCTCCATCCAATTCTGATTCTGACTCTAAAAGCAGATAAGAACTTGGCATGAACCCTATTTGAAAGGAAGCTACCATCACATATGCATAATCCTCTCCTACCCATTATTTTATTATGTTCAGAAACAAACGTTGAAGATTTCAAAGTAAGCACGGAACACAGATGTTTTATTCTGCACGTTCATATCTAACTACTTAATGGAACACTAGTTCAATTAGTAGCAGCTTCCTTCCACCCGCAGTAGACAATTCGTTTAATGTGACATATATTCTAACAATCAGCTTTCTAGCTGTCACATCCCTTTAGACATTAGACACTTGCTATTTCAATAATCACCATGTGTTCAATTGTCTTCCCCTCAGGTTTGTTTTTTAGGTGTTAATTTGTCATGTGTGGGTTCAATAGGCAGAGAAGGAAAGATATTTGTGCATGCGTATCTCTTTTTCAGTGGCAGCTTCTGATAATGTGATGAGTCATTTTTGATCTCTGAAAAGCTGTCAGTGTTCTAGTAATGAGTACTTTAAAAAAAAGTCTCTCCTTTTATCAAAACAATGCATTACTGTAGTAACAGAGATGATGCTAGGAACAGCTTCATGTTCCAATCACAACTGCACTATGATCACTAATTTCTGTACAGGACTAAGTTCTAGATTATTTGTGTGATCATAAGGACAGGTTACTTCGAGTGGCCGTATGTGAAATCACACAAGCCTGTGCCTGTGCAGTGCATCATTTGGAACCCTCTAGAACTATTACATAAGCATTCTGGCAGTAGGCTTGCCCACCCTCAGAATGACCTACTAGCTCACTTTCCACCTAAGCTTTCAGTTCCATGGATGCCAAAGAAGCAGCCCAGGATCTAAGGAAAGGCAGACCATGATGAGGGAAGGATGAGTGAGGTTGTGTGATTTCAGATGACTACCTAAAGAACTAAGCTACAGTACTTGTAATTTCTTCTTTGTGGCCGCTGTGAATCACACAAATGGGAGACTAGCAAGTTACTAACCATAGGAAGGAGTGCCATGCCACACAAAAGAAAAGTAGAGCCCTCCCAAACACAGCCTCCATCTGTGACCCTGAGTCCAGGGGATAATGAGATACAAAAGTGAGCAGTCTGGACCATGTAGCAGCTCTGCAGATACAGTGGGCCCTTGTTATCTGCTGGGGTTTGGTTCCAGTACCCTCTGTGGATAACAAAATCCACGTATGCTCAAGTTCCATCAAATATAATGGCACAACAAAATGGTGCCCCATATATAAAATGGAAAATCAAGGTTTGCTATTTGGAATTTATATTTTAGGGGAATATTTTCAAGCCATGTATGCTCAAATCCATGGATAAAAAAATGTGTGGATAAAAAATCAGTGGATAAGGAGGGCCAAATATTATGTAGAGGAATCCCATTCAGAAAGTTAGGCAAAGCTGCAATCATTCTGGTTGAATGACTTTTCACTTGGACAGGAGGTGTCTTGCATACTATCTCATATGCCAGGTGGATAATTGATGAAATCTACTTACAGAGATGCTGTGTAGACACAGACCATCCTTCGTCACAGACAAGTGATGGAGGGAATTACTCTGAAGGCTAGCACCCTATGAACATCCTAGCAGTTACTGAAAAATGCTAGAACAAAAATGTCCTGGTTGAGATGGATAGGAGACAGAACTACTGGTAAGAAGAAAATGTCCAGCTTAATGAAAGTGAGGTTGATCCCCTCAAAAAGTGCATAGCTTCGCCATAACTATTCTGGCTATGGTGACTGCTAACAGAAAAGTTATCTATCAGATGAGTAATCCAAAATTTAAGGAAGTCGTTTGTTCTACGTGTTTCTTGGCCCACTAAAAAGGCCCCATTCAAAGAAGGTCTTAAGTCCGTAACCATTCAAGAACTCCCTGCCAGTAGATTCAATTAACAAGAAGGCTTACCAAGCTGTTGGAAGTGCCATGATATGGTTGCACAATAATACTTAACCTAAGATAGGGAGAACTGGTAAAGAAACCAAAAAGTCCAACACATGCCTGTGGCATCTTTTGGAGAGCTCTTCTGAATCTGAATGCATTCAAAGAACTCAATGGCCCAATCTAGATGGGCACTAAAAGGCGCCTAGGCGGTGCCATTAGGGTTTGTGAGCACACAGCTTTCACACGCTCACAAACCCTAGCACGTAATGGTGCCAGCACCATTACGTAACGCTGTTAGATGGCGTATGTAATGGCGCCGCCGCAACTGCGCAGCTTCCGCATGGAGCTGCACAGTTGCGGCGGCGTAAAGGCGCCAAATGGTGCCTTTTTCCTAAATCGCACCACAATTGCAGCGCAAAAAATGAGCACGGTTCTCCCACTCCTTTTTTGCGGCGGAGCTTTACTGCGGCGTCTAGCTGCTGCGGTGAAGCTCTGCACCTAAAAAGAGTGGCGCCAGACCACCCCTTTTGGGTGGTCTGGAAAGGGCCAATCGGCCCATAGTCACTGAACGAACAGCCTTTGAGCTCAGGAATAATTTGGCCACAAAGACCAGCAAAGGAAATAAGAAAGCTTCCACACTGTGAGCTTGTTTGTATAGAAGTCTAGAAAGCTCACCCTGTCAATGGAGAGCGTTAACAGGTTTGGATTTGGCAGGAGTCTACAATGCTTACTACAGGAATTATGCAGGAGAGAGATAACCATGATCAGCTAGGCATCCTGGATGATCAAAATGTCCCTGCTCTTGTTCTCTCTAATTGTTGTCAATACCTGCTTATAAGACAGAAACAGCAGGAAGGTGTATACTATGTAACCTCTCTGGCAAAACAGAACATGAATCACTGAGATATAGCTCATTGTTCTGGGGCTCTTGAAAAGAAAAGCATGCATTTCCTGTCCTGAACAAGTACACGGTTGGTCTCTTATTTCTGGCAAAAATGTGTCTGTCTGTCTGTCTGTCTGTCTATGTGATATGATAGCCCTGTTTAAATATTTGAAAGGATGTCATATTGAGGAGGGAGCAAGCTTGTTTTCTGCTGCTGCAGAGACTAGGACACGGAACAATGGATGCAAGCTGCAGGAAAAGAGATTCCACCTCAACATTAGGAGAAGCTTCCTGACAGTAAGGGCTGTTCAACAGTGGAACACACTCCCTCGGAGCGTAGTGGAGTCTCCTTCCTTGGAGGTCTTTAAGCAGAGGCTGGATGGCCATCTGTCAGGGATGCTTTGATTTGGAGTTCCTGCATGGCAGGGGGTTGGACTGGATGGCCCTTGTGGTCTCTTCCAACTCTATGATTCTATGATTCTATGATTCTATGAAGAGTGTCCATGAGTTGTTGCTGCTCATGACACAATTGGTGCTTAGCTCTAGGTGTCGGCAGGAGTGTCTTTTATTCCAGGAAGGCAGATGGAAGATGTCAGGACACCTTATGGGATAATCAATCCCTCAACTTTATCAAAAGACAGAGAGGGGTATTTGATTGTACATCCAGCTGCTGATTCAGGTAAAATATCACAGTGAAGATTTGTGAAACTATAGTTTTTTGCGGGGTTTCCTGGCTACTTTTGTAACTATCAGGTCCATCTCACCACGGAAATGTCATTCAAGAAACTGAGAGGATTTTACAATTGCCAAAACTCAAGAACACTAATGTGGAGATCTCTTTTTTCTTGTGAACAATGCCCTGTGACAGGGAGACCAACAGAGTTCGCACCTCACCAGCTAGTGGCATGTTGGTAATGATTATTGCAGCAAGTTGGGGAAGTGAAAATGACATGCCTGATACCAATAAGAGGTGTTTACAGTGAGAATCAGCCAGAAGGCCAAAGCAAGACAGGTCTGAAGGGGCTACCTCCAAAACCTGGTAGAGTGGAGACCTGTAAAACCTACACGATGGAGAATGTAAAACTCAGTGCCAGCTGAATATCCTTAACAGATAATCTCATGATACATGATATATGTACAGTGGAGAATAGTCCTTTGAAGAATGCATGTTGTCTGGCAAGAGAAAATGGACTAAACAGAAGAATCCAGTACAGTCCTTTTGAATATTATGATTGAGGAGGAAAGAGGTAGGATTTCTGATATATGCTTATCCCTCCAACATTTTTGGAACAGCCAAGTACAGTAAACGACAGAACAGCAGCTGATGTGAGATAGGCACAAACAAACAGTCTATGCATTGAAAGAAAAGAATTCATGGACAATGAAGCCATTTCAACAATAATGTTGAAAACATGGGGAAGTGCATACACACCATGATGTAAAAGTACATTCTTTCAAGTCCAGCACCGCAAATCAATCACAGTTCTGCATCAGAGATGAGATGGAACCTAGAGTGACTATCCTGCAGCACCTGGACTAGACTAAAATTAACAACTCAAAATACCCAGGACAGGACTCAACATCCATCTTTCCTAAACACTATGAAGTAATGGTAACTAAACACTCAGTGCAGATGAAAGTGAGGCAGGTTCAAGAGAGTGGTACAGGATCAACAGTATCCCTCTAAAGAATAGCCTGAGAAAGTGTACTTTCTCACTTAACATGGTCTGAGACAGTGTATTTTCTCACAGAACCAGTAAGTAATGCAGAAAGAACTTGTTAACATATAGATATAAGACTGTAGTAGTGACAATATATTGATGTGTACATCTTCAAGAAAAAATTGAAATGGGACAAAAACTGTTACTGAACTTGAAAACTATGATAAGGGAAGCCAGGCATGCATGGATGGTCGCAACAGCACTAGCAATGATGATCCCTGAGCAACTTTAGCATCAGGATTTCATGGCATGCACGAACACAAGACTCCCCTTTGGGGATAGAAACACAAACAGGTTATCAAAATATGGAGTAAACTTCCTTTATGGAGAAATTTTCTCCTATAGAGAGTTCTAGTAAGTGTCCATATATCCACTGTAGTCAGCAACATGGGAACTACCTGCTTATTCTTGAGGTTAGCTGGAATGGAGAAAATCCTTTGATACGTCTTGGATTGGGCAGCTGTCACAATAATTAAATTGGGTTTCAGAGCATGCAGTATCCAGCCAATTCCAGAATTCACAACCTAATACCAAACTTAATTTTTTTATGGGTTGGACTGGATGGCCCTTGTGATCTCTTCCAACTCTATGATTCTATGATTCTATTCTATGATTCTAAGGGGTGCCTGCTACCAGAGTCAGTGCTGAAAACTGCAAAAGAGTAAGAGAACCCAGATGAGTTGCTGGTGTCCAAACTACTACCTGAGTACAGCTGGATGGAATGGCTGAGCTCATGATCTGTTTCTTTCATAAGGCATTAGAAGATGGCATGGTTTGATAAACCAGTATGGAGGTATGAAAACATTTGGTATGGAGAGAGAAGACAATTTTCCCCCTTTTTTATTTTTTAAAACCGGGCAGTGGGGAGAAAATGGTACCAATAATTGACCCTAGGTATGAAGGGACCAATTTGTTATATTTCTCCTGCATAGTGTGTGATGATGGTACCAACAACAGGCCCACAACATGTAGGAACCAACTTCTTCTTCTAATCCCACTGCATGGAGAGAAAAGATCGATAATAGACCCTCAATATAAAGAGACTGATCTGTTACATCTTCTCTGTACACAGCAAGAAGGTGGTTTCAATGATTTGTCCTTGGTATGGAGGGATCAACAAACTCTTCTGTTTCCACCATATGAACTAAGAAAATGGTACTGATAACCAGCTTTCGGTATGTAGAGACTGACCTGTTATGCCTCCACTATATGGAGCGAGAGATGGTACCAGCAATGGGCCCTCAGTATGGAGGGATGAACCACATCTTCAGTTTCCTTCATATGGAGTAAGGCACCGACAATCAGCCCTTGGTATGGAGGGACTTCCTTTTCCTCCTTATGGAGTAACAAAATTGTAATGATAATCAGCCCTTGGTATGATTCCTCCAAATGAAGTGAAGAGATGGTCTCAGCCCTCTGTAAGAAGGGAGCAACCACTTCTGTTTCTTCTATATAGAGTGAGAAGATGATACCAACAATCAGTCCTTGGTATGGAGGGACTGATTTCATCTGCTTCCTCCAAATGGAGTGAGATGGTACTGATGCTAGTCCCTTTTAATGGAGTAACTGATCACATATATCTCCTCCAACAAAACTGTCAGAACAGTATGAAGCCACTGGGCCTGGTTTCTACCAGAAGCCTCTTAACTGATGTATGAGAAGAAGTAGGTTCCACATAAGACTGCATAAGGACCAATCAGTCCAATGAGTCGATAGGGTCAGAACCAAAGAAGATCAAGGTGGGGTGGGGAACAAGAAGCAGATAATCTGTCAGATGAGACTGGTTCCCAACCACCCAAGAAGGCTAAGACAGATTCATACAGTAGAGTTAACCTCCATCACGTATTACAATTGGTCTCTGCAAAGTACAAAAGGCACACCATTTGGCCATTTAACTCTGATATTTCACCGGAACACTTGGCACATTTTTAAAAGTATCTGAAGAGCCATGATCATTGACAAATGACAAAATAATCACCCAAATGCAATATACAAGGAGTCAAACACAAAAATCAAAATCTAACAGGAGAAGTAAGCTCTAAAGTGTTTCTGAGATGCTGCTGCTGCAGCAGACAAAAAGAAACTGAGGGCTTAGGCAGGAAGAGAGCTGGTAGGTCATTTGGAGAGTGGGTGGGGCTACTGCCAAAATGCTTATGTAACAGCTCTAGAAGGTTCCAAATGATGCATTGCACAGGATAACCCATTTGGGTGATTCACAGAGATCACATAGAGGAAGCTTTTTTAGTTTTACAAGTCCTCCCTACCCGAGCTATGACAAAATGTTTTTTTAGTATGTGGTTCTTCCACGTCCCCAGTGGGCTTAATTTTCCTGTTTTGATTAATGCTCTTTTACATTAGGTAATATCAAACCAAACCTCTACACAGATAGACCATATCATTTCATTTTTCCAGGTTATGTTGACAAATGTTAATGAACAAAAATACCTTGGCTTTGCCTGAATAAATCCATGGCCAGTGATTTATGGTCATTGATCTGTTGCCAGAAAAACAAGAATATATTTCTATCATATACAGATCTAACACAGTCAGGTTATTCTTAGCTGGCAGCCACAGAGTGAGCCAACAGATGTAAACTTTTCTGTAGTAGTGGTGTTCTATATTATGAAAGTGATGTGATTAAAATTTCCATATTGATGATATTCTTAAGAAAACCTGAACATTTTATAAACCAGGAAACAATTTCCTGTCTTTGACTATTCTTTGACATTTTTTACAAGGTGACAGCGACCAATGATATCAATGGGCTCACATGCATACTGATAAATATCCAACATCTTACACACAAAAGAAAGGGGAGAATTATATTCAGTTCTTAAGATTTTATTTAAAGTTGTGAAGCTCATAATAATTCCAGCTTCCCCCCTCCCTGTATTGCACTCTGTATGCTTCCTGTTATAACCCAGAAGCCAAGAAACCCAACAGTTAAGAAGTTTCTCCCCAAATTTATAGTTTAACTCTCTTAAAATAAATTTATATATAGAAAAGATATAATTTACAACCCATTCAACAGTATTCAGTCATTATGTATTCCCAAAGAATATTACACATCCCAAATTCAGCAGCTTCTTATTGATAAGACCACCTTTTTTTCTTAGCAAATATAATATTTCATTGTTAAAGAGCAACTCAGGTCCACTTTGGAGCAAGTGTGATGTACATTTAAAACTTTTCATAAGGAAGAAGTTGAAAAAACACACATTATACTGAAAATATATACAACTGTGTCCAGTGCATAGCATTAACAGCAGCTTGTGAGAAGTTCACTATCCCAAATTGGCACACCATTATTTTGAAGGAAAATAATTCACACAGTAAGTTCAGCGCATTTATAGGGTGCCAGTTAGGCACAAGAAAACAAGAAGATGTAGAATCACCAAATAAGTCAGAAAGAGATATCGGGATTTTGCCCTCGAGGTCAACAACTTGGAGCAGTAAAGGCTTCGCCCCCTAATCCATCTCTTGAGAGAAAGAGCACCTCCTTTTACCTGTTCAGAAAAGAAACATGCCTATAAAAACAGATAACATTTTCCTCCAAACTCTCAAGGACTAAACTTAATTTGCTATTAAGAAAATTTTGTTAGATTTTCATGAAAATATTCACACAAACAGGTCTAATAAACTGGTATGACCTTTGAGTCAGTTTATAAAAACATTTTATGACGCTGACGGGTCAGCCAGTAACAGCCTATGTAGTAATTAACTCTTGACCATATGTAGTTGTGTCCATTAACATTCCTTCTTGATATGACTGAACCTTTAGTATGAGCCCAACTGTGTTGAATCAGCAGCTGACAATTTTAATGGGGCCAGAAGCAGTTACAGGTGAGTTGCAATTTACAACATCCCCATTTATATTAGTAATCAGAGCATGGAAGACAAAAGGGGAAAGAGAAGGCAAGTGGGAGGAAAAGCTGAATGCCAGGACCATTGGCAAAGAATAGAAAGTAGGATGGGAAGGGGAGGAGCAGATCATTTCCCCTCTTAGAAGAGGGAAGCTGAAAGTGAAGCAGAAGGAACAAACAGGAGGATGCAGCAGCAAGACTGGTGAGGAAAGGAGAAGGTTAGTATCTGTAGTGTGGTGCCATTTTGTCAAGAACAGAGGGATCTCCATCCTGCAACTGTGCCAATTCCTTTTAGGTTCTCCATCTCAGTGCCCAGACCATTCGCTGGGATTGGAGTTTGCAGTGGAGCACATTTGGTCAATGACAGAAGGCTCTCTGGTTTTTAGCCCCTTCAGTTTAGCTGAGGTAAAATATTCTCCAGACATGCCTGGGCTGTCTTCATAGTGGAGTTGGGCATATTCACTCCACAGGAACTGTCCCTCCTTGCCTGGCTTTGCTTCAGCAGAAAAGGTTAGAAAGATGAAAGTATAGAGCAAAGGCCAAAGAAACATGGTAGTTTTTTCTAGATAGTTGCCAAGTCAGGAGAGAACAGATTAGAAATATTGAAGTAATACAGTACTGAAGTTTTTAAGTCAAAGTACAGGAACAAGCAGAAAAGGAAAAACACAGCCTACTCGGAGCCAAGGCAGGAAAAAGACTGAGGGATGATGGGATTTCTCCCTCTGGTAAATAGAGACTCCTTCCAAGTCTGTTTTCCTGCCTACCGGAGAGATGAGAAGGAATCAACAAAGGTGAACTGGCAAGTGGAGGATCATGGAAAGGTTAGCAAGCAGAGGGATAGCAAACCTCAGAGAAGAGCAAGGTAGCTAGAGGGCAGCCGGACATGAGAACTGGAAAGAATACAGAGAGAAACCTTGAAAGGGAGGAGTATTATCAGTCAAGAATTTTGTGAAAGGACTCTTGGAAGGGTTGCTTTTGTTTTTTTTAGTGTATCTGATTATTGTGCAAGAGGTGTGCTGCCTTTCCTTATGCTGTGCCTTTTACACCTGCTGCAGAAGACAATGCAGTCTCTTGATGTGCTTTCTCAACCTGGGAAGTCTGATGGAAGAGGCACGGCAGAAGAATATAGTTCATACCAGATGGTTCCTATCTGTTTGCTCCTCTGAAGTGGAACTGTCACCTAATGGCAAACCAATTCACCCTAGTCACTCCCTCCTTGGGATCAGCAATCACTGCCTATCTTGGGCCCTCTGGAGAGTACCTGTGTATTTCTCTAGTCTGGAAAATGTAAGCTCTTATATTTTATGCTTTACACCTCTTTAAAACTGGTGATAGGTTAATAAAGTTACTAATTTTGAGGCTACTTTAGCTCCATTGGAATGCATCCCCCTGGTTTCCAAAGATTCCCTATGGAATTGGCTCCCCCCCTCCCTTTTCAGACACAGGGTTGTATGAATACAACCCAATACTGTATTCTGATGGCATTATAAAATGTGACACTGCTGGAGAATCAGCGTTTAAAATATGTTCTACTACTCACTAATTCAACTAGCAGAAACTAATTTATTGTTCACTGTTTTTAAAATGTTAAACCAGTATTTCAGAAAGATGCTTTTTAAATAAATAAGCTTCTAGATATTTGCAATTTCCCAGCCATGAAAAAATAACATCTCAGATTTAGACTTAAGATTTAAAGACTTACCTTCCGTACTATAATATGTTCATCTGTATTGATGATTAGAGCCTCCCTTTCCTCATCAGAATCCATCTGAACAGTATATTCTCTAGGTGCTGACCTGTAAGTATTCATTTCAAGCCTTAAAAACAAATGTAAATTTTTTTAAAATGTTACCACGTTACATTAATTCTAAGCTACCATTTGTTTATGCTGAACTTTCTTTGAATTACTTTGGACGTCAATCCCTTTTAGATGAACTACAGTTTCTTTAACTGTATCAGATCTTCTGATTTCTCTACAAACAGGATGGGTAATTTCATCATAAATTTATTAAAATTTATCAAATAATACATCTAAAAATAGCATATAGAAAAATAAGATCTTCATTAGCAGATAAATGGTTTTCAGTCTGTGTTCCAGTCACTGCTTTGACATTTATTGGCATGATTCAATGAATAATGGCTTAAAGCCCATCCTGCCCACAGCTACTAATTATTTCCTGAAATGCAAAGCCCCAGTAAAAAAATTAGGATGCATCCTCAGTTTGCACAGAGCAAAAAGCATGGAAAAGGTACTGTTTTGGACTATAACCCCAACTAGCATGGCTGCCAGACGATTCTGGGAGGTATAATCCAAAAAGTAATACCTTCACACTTTGGCACAGGGTAACAGTAAAGCTTTGTTATGTGCAGACTCACTACATGTGACACATGAACACTAAAAAGGGGTTTGAGAGCTGCAATAAACAATACAGTTGGGAGGAAATAGTTTGCAAACACAAAAAGAAAAGATATCAAAATGTTTATGTTTGGGTTCACAGCACTGGACTTAATGACCAATAATGAATGCTACATTTGGCAATAAATTCTAGATGGGTTCCACAAGAAGATGCTGATTCATGAATTGTTTCAACAAAATAAAGGTCTGACTGTCAAGAGTAAGACACATTTAGATCAGGCTGAAATATTTTCATTCATAGTGCTACCTTTTAATTTGTTCCTCAGAGAGTCCCAAGGCCTCTTCTGCAGTCAGTCGCCTGTTCCTCTCTTCTGATAGTGTTTCTGTTAACTGCAATACAGTCTGTTGTGCCGAATCATGCTGCATTTCCACCTCTGCAAGCCTAGAGTAAACCCATGTGTTCAGTGACTCATGCAAACAAAACCAGCCCCTCCCTTTCTTTCTTTCCTTCTACCCCACTGGCTCTCAGAGCGGCTTACGGAGTTATTCAGACAGTTCCCTGTCCTCAGGTTTACATATATGTAAACTTCGAAGTGCTGGTTATGACCTATAAAGCCCTACACAGCTTGGGTCCAGACTATTTGAGAGACCATATCTCTCCATACGAATGACCTAGAGCCCTAAGATCCTTAGGAGAAAGCTTTCTCTCGGTCCCACCACCATCCCAGGCTCATTTGGTGAGGACGAGAGAGAACCTTCTCAGTGGCTGCTCCCACCCTGTGGAACTCCCTTCCATGGGAGGCTAGACTGGCTCGTTCCCTGCTAGCTTTTTGCAGGCAAGCAAAGACATTTTTGTTCAAGCAAGCTTTTTAAAATCATGCAGGCCTGGTTTTATTGGGGGGTGGGGGTGGGGGTTGGTTTAGATTATTTTTAACCTTGTATTTTTTAAATTTTATATGATATGTTTTTAAAAATTTTTTTTACTGTTTTAACTGAATTTTAAATTGTTTTTAAAGTGTTGTTTTAGTGTGTATATGTGTGTGTGTGCATGTATGTAATCTATCTATCTATCTATAAATGGTGAGCCGCCTTGGGCCCCAACTTGGGAGAAAGGCAGGACAAAAATAAAATAAATAAACAAACTTAGGGGATTATATTAAAATTTCTCATTTTAACAATCATAAAACTTGTTAGATTTTAAATATACTAGAATCTTAAATATACTAGAAACAGCCCTGGTGGCGCAGTGGTTAAATGCCTGTACTGCAGCCACTCACTCAAAACCAGAAGGTGGCGAGTTCAAGACCAGCAAAGGGCTGAAGCTTGACTCAGGCTTGCATCCTTCCGAGGTCGCTAAAATGAGTACCCAGATTGTTGGGGGCAAATAGCTTACAATTGTAAATGAAGCTGTTTGTTTAACAAATTGTAAGCTGCTCTGATAGTCTTGGCTGAAGAGCGGGGTATAAATAAAACATTATTATTATTATTATTATTATTATTATTATTATTATTATTATCTTTTCCTAAAGCCTAGGATTGTTATCATGATAAAGTTACTGCAGGTTATATCCCAGTCCGCAAAGCATACTTTACAACATAAATGGGGAACCAACCTCTAGCCCACAGAGGAGATGCAGACTGTGGAGTATCTACATTGTCTGAAAGTGTTTTTTCCCCCTTATCACTAATAATTCTGTAGATTGGTAAGGTTTTACAATGGCACTTACTCTTGAGAAGACATCATGCAGAGATTTAAGCTGCACTTTGCATGCTTAGTCGGAATATGTCCCCACAATGCTAAGACTTGCATATAGGCTGTCCCACTTTGCTTTGGCCTTGTCCTATGCTTGTTGTCTAGTCTGCTGCTGTAGCAGGCTTCCCAAATCCCTTTTACATTGGAATTTAGCCTCCAGGACAAATAAAGCTCCCTTACTTTACAGCAAATAAGAAGTACTACTAACCTTTTCCTGAGTTCGTTGAGTTCCATATTGTCTATTTCAACAACAACTGCAGCTTTTTCCCGGGGAGCTCCTGGAGGAACTTCTGTATGAGGTTCACCCTAAAGACAGCAAAACTGGTATGCTATTCACGCAAAAACTGTTCAACATGTCAAGAGAAACATCCAGTCTTGAATCACAACTTGGTATGAGAAGGTATATAGTTTTTTATCTAAAGCATAGGCAGGCTTTGTCGACTGGCTACTGGTCTGTTTTAGGGAAAAATACAAAATGCTGTTTATGACCTATAAAGCCCTATACAGCTCAGATCAAAACAGGACTATATTCTTCCAAACCAAATTTCCCATGTTTTGAGATCTGTTGTAGAAGCCCTTCTCTCTCTGTCTCACAAACACTCGCAGGTACATTTGGAGGGAACAGCCTTCTCAGAGGCTGCTTCTAGGCAATGGAACTGTCTTCCTAGAGAGGTTAGATTGGCACCCCCTTGCTATCTTTATGCAGGCAAGTAAAGACCTATTTAATTTTCTTTCAGCAGACCTTGGAAGACAAATTGCTCAAGAGGACTGGGCCTTGCATAATGTGCTGCATTTTCTATTTGCTGTTTTTCTTTAATAGGCTATGTTTTTAACAGGCTTTACTTTTTTTATAGTGTAACAATAGTTTTAACTTTTATATGCTGTGAATTTTTAGCTATGTTTGTTTCAACTGCTGTAAGATACCCTGAGTCCTAAACTGGGGAGAAGGCAGGAAATAAAGAAATAAAAGCTAAGACTGAGTGCAACAATCAGCTCAAATAAATATTTTGTTTCAGTCCAAAATGGTTTTGGTGGAGTTCTCTCCCTTGAAAAGTTCAACAGGCACAGATAGTTTTTTCCAGAGCCACTGTCCTTGTCAGAAGGTTCTAGTCTTGCATATCAGGGAAGGCTCTACTGCACACAATATGTGATTGCAATAGAGACTTGTTAGTACAACAATGGGTCACCTCTGAATTTTAACAGAAAGGTAAAACCTTGTAGTATGAGTTGCCTGAGAAAGCCAATTACATAACACAACAAATAAAAAGTATATTCTGCACTGGGTTACCTCACTACAACATAGTGGTAAAACAGTATCTTCCCCTATCTAATGTCCTCTGTCCTTCCTGGCTCCCTGTGGTAATGAAGGCCAGGAGGGCTTCTTGGCGAACCACCTGCTATTCCTTCTGTCTATACACATTCTGTGTCTATTCTTGGATTGGAACCAATCCCTGGAACTAAAATTAAGCATAGCAAAGACATACATTCTCGTCATCAGTAGGGTGAAATATAATACCATTCATAATTTGATCCATTCTTCTTTCATTTGTGTAAGATACAGTTTGTGCTATAGATTGCAACATAATACAGTCAGGTATGAGTATCCAAAACTAAGAAAGCCAAAGTTCTATTTGGCTTTTAATTATTAAAGATAAAAAGAATTTACTTCAAAAAGTTCTCCTCTTATCAGTTCTCCACAAGTATGGAAATATAAAAGTGTAGGAAATCCAAAAGTAAAAAAAACAGAGCAGCTGGCCAAACCAGTGCTAACTGGCTGACATCCAGAGGGCATTGTGATTAGTTTTTATCATCTTTTAGTTGCTTGGTTACTACTTGGAAAACTGTCTCCTCTGAAGACAGTATTATATTGAAATGTGCTTTATTACAGCATGTCTAATGTGAATTTTGTATGATAAAATCTTAGTAATTATGCTCATGGTCATTTTATTTCCAGTGTGATTGTGTTGTTAACATAATACTTTCAGAGATATATATTTTAGGGTAGGAAGTACCTAAGGACTTCCCATAATGAGAATGAACAAACTGTAAGTAAATGGTGTGTTTTCTTACCTGAGCAGTACCTTGCACAGAAGCAACTTGCACTTGATATTCCCTTTCAAGCCGCAGGTAACGATTCTGCAGGTCAGTGTAACGGAGTTGATTATCCCGCAAAGTCTGCGATACAGCTTTTAGCTGGGCTGACAAAACAGCATTTTCTTCCACTGACTGCATTACCTGTAATGATATGGACTTATAAAGTATTGAGCAACAAATTTTCTCAAGGTTATTATCTGTCCTTTTGTTCAGTGTATGTACATGCCAGAAGGGCAAAATATTTAAGCAGTAAGTAAGTTCTAGGCTTAGTCTATGTTACATAAATTTGGTAGGAAAACAGGAAAGCACTGCATACAAGATAAGTCTTTTAAACAGAGATTTCCCACTTTAAATTTTCTCTCTCTTGTGCCACATCCCAGGGGCCTGATATAATTTCAACCCTTCTCCCCATCCCCAAATTGTGGGGAGAGCAGAAGAGGCTAAAAGTCCCCTTTTAATTTTGACTGGACATTAGGAAGAATTAACTGTCAGCAGTGGAACAGGTTACCTGAGAAGGTAGCAGACTTCCCTTTGGTGAATTATGTCCAACAGAGGTTGGATGGTCACCTGCAAGGCATTCTACAGCCATGGATTTCCTGCAATGGCAGGGGTTGGATTAGACTGAGCCATGGGATCCTTTTAATTCTATAACTTTATGGTGAACCAGCTACTTTTCTTTTGTCTACTGACTGGCAGTGTTTTCTACTGATTTGGACTACAAGATGGTCACGGACCAGCTAGCCTAAGACTAGGGTTGCTAAAATTGGACTGAATCTAAATTTCGTTCAGGTCAGGGCTGTTGGAAATTACATAGCACTACTGTCAGCCTTGCCTGCTTTAGTGTTATTACTGTCCCTGGAAGAAGTCTGTGTTTGATGTTAACTTAGCTCCTCCCTCAGACTGCCCGTTCTCTGCTTCTTTTTTGGCTCTTTTGCTGGCAGATCTTAGTGCCACCAGCATATTGCTCTGTAAGAAAATCTCTCAAATCAGCTGGCTGAAAAGGGTTCTGCTAGAAGAGACTTGGGCCTAATTCTGATCCCATATTCCAGCACGTTGCTCGTTTAGGATTGCGCTGTTGGCTTTCCTGAATATTTCCAGGCAAGGTATTTCCTAACATGTGCTACCTAATCATATTAACTGGAGATGCCAAGGACTGATAGTTTGGTGCAAGGGTTTGAATGTTGGACTAAGACCCTGGGAAAACAGAGTTTGAATCCCTGCTTGGTCATGGAAACCCACTATGCGATCTTGGACAAATCACACTTTCTCAGAAATGGCAGCCACTGTTTGAATAAATCTTGCCAAGAAACTATATAAGGAGACCATAAGTAATGGAAGTACTTGAAGGTGAATAACAACAACAGTCAAGGACTGAACTATAGACATGCTAGGTATGTGTTCTACCACTGAGCTACAGGTGTTCCCCAAATATGCAGTAGGTGTACTTTTGTCTGGAAGGTCCACTGGAACTCCATTTGCACAAGAAACAGAGTATTCTTTTGTTGGGTGGCTCCACTAGGAAAACCAAGTAAATATGAGCAGGTCAGCTTCTTCTGTAATATTTATGATCCAGTTGTATTGTTTCTGTACTCTTTATAATCCTTTTGTGTTGTTATAAAATTCAAAAATGCTTCTTCAAAGCTAGCAGGATGCTGCTATATACACAGCAATACACTTTGGAAAACCTAACTTTTGCTATTACGAAGGAAACTATTAAAACTGAACCTGGTGCACCTACTTTCAATTACCTGAATATCAAGTTTACTTGAATGACAGAAAAAAGTTCAACTGATTCAATAGATTCAATAGTCTAGGTGGGACTAACAACTGGATTTCAGTGTAAAATTGTTTAATTGTGTTTAAGCATTATATCTTTTGTAAGTCTTTAACCATAACTCCCAGTCTGGAGAAAAGGGTGGGATGGGCAACTGTGGAAGGCCAAGTGGCTAATTTAGTTTCCAGGGCCCCCCAGGGCAATTTGGTCCAGGAGAAGCCTTTCTTTCTTTTACAAGTGGAAGTGATCTTGAAGTCATTTCCTTTTCTTTCTTTTTTTAACAAAGCCTCTCTTGGGTTTAAAATGGCCCAGAGGCCCAAAAATGTGGCAAAAATGGCCCCACACCTCTAGATGGCTATGGTAAAATTATTTTGGTGCCCATGGAAGGCCCTGGAGGTTGTATGGTGCTTGCAGACCATGCTTTGCCCATCCTGATGTAATTAATGAATTAATTACTTCCATTATACAAGCATAAGAGCTGGCCTGACAACATACATATTGTAACAGTCAGTATACTCAACCCGCTTCACACAGTAACTTACAAAAATATTTATTTATTAACTACTGCAACTAATTTTGGCAACTTTGGAAAATTTCTTGCCATGTTGACTGTAATAAATCTATGTCTCTTCTTATGGTTCTTTTTGTAATTATAAATATATTTTCAAAGCCCTTCTTCAATTTTTTACCCCAACTCGTAGAATCCTCCAGCTGCCAAGAATTATACTGCCCACATTTCCAGGCTTTTTCCACAGCCAAAGATTATATATTTGTTTCTCCCATTAAACAGATGATGCGATATGATATTCCTTACCATAAGGATAAGGACTGTTTTAAAACATTTCTAAATTGCACATTCTAATATAAACAATAGTTTGAAATTATATGACTTAAATATGGTCCTCCAACTTTAAAGGAGCATTCTTCTCCCCATTATTTTTTTCCATTTATCCAATAATAATAATAATAATAATAATAATGTTTATTTATAACCCGCTCCTCTAATAGAATACTCGGAGCGGGGTACAGCAAATTAAAAAATACAAGAATAAAACAGCAGTCAAATCCCTTCTAAACCTCCCCCCCTTAAGACTAGATTAAATCAAAACTAGTTAAAATTGACATCAGTTAAAAAATTTTAAAATAATAAAGATATGAACTCCAACGCTTAGACTCATGTTAAATACTCTATTTCACCTTACCTGCAAGTTTAATACTGTACTGGATTTGGGTCACTAAAACCAAGCCCAAAGAGAAGCTTGTGTATTCAGTTTTGTGTTATTATATAATAGTAATAACTGTAATATTATAATAAAACAGTAGTAACTCTTCTCTCTCACTGGTTCATAGAAGAAGAAAGGAGCAATATATTGACACACTTTCCATGAACCTAAGCATTCATTTGCTAGGTATATGGGGGGAAAGTATGGGGGGAAAGCTAGCTGTATGAGGGAAAGTGGTCACCGACTTTTCAACTGGAGGATTCTAAGAGTTGGGGTAATTTTTCCAACTATTGGGGGGAAAGCCAAATCTTAATACATACTGAGCACAATGTTTATCCAGCCATTGCATACTTCCTTACCTTTGAATTTATCTGCTGAAATCGCAGTTCTCTCTGGTGCATCTCCTGAAGGCAGCGTTGGAGTTCATTCTGAAGTTGATTTCTCTCAGCCAGTAGCTGATTTACCTGATCAGGGATGTCTGCGCTCCCAACAAGAACAACAGTTTCTAACCCCTTGGACAAAAATTTAAAAAGTATAAGAAGTGGCAAAGTTTCATAGTGTTTCTATATTTACATTACAATGTTCAATCAGGATGGTAATTTAATTCTAGATAGCAAAAGAATAACCTGAGGTGCACACTGTGTTACCTGATATATATTATTACTTGCCACATATATATCATGCAGCCTCTAAGAACTTCCAAGTTTAACTCTGTAGCTTCAAGCATATAGCTCTGTCTTAGAACATCTACATAAGAGTCATAAAGTAAGCATGGATATGAATCTGGACAATTTTCAAAACCAGCATTATTGGCCACAACACAACACACTGCACTAATCTGATACATATGTAAGCTTTTAGATAGTTTACAAGCAGTATCACTTGAATGGAATAATTAAGGATGTTTGTAGGATGCCCTTTGCTGCCACCTGATGGTGTATGATATAAGGGTTTTATTCCCTGCTACGGTAGCTGTTACAGCTCAGAGGTTCTGGGGTGCTTTAGTCACAAGTGGAAGCTGTGTGGCAGGAAGATCAGTTTCTGGATTTTGGGCAAAGCTCTCCACTCTTTCTGGTTCTGAGCAGTGGGCACGTTTCCTCTGCTAAGCAAGGAAAATAGGAAACTGCTTTCTACTCAGTAAGACCACTGCTTCATCCAGCTCAGTACTGCCAAATCTGAACAGCAACAGCAGTTCTCCAGGGTGCCAGGTAAGATTCTGTCCTAGTCTTATCTA
Organism: Urosaurus nigricauda; assembly: GCA_034509955.1. Lineage (NCBI taxonomy): Eukaryota > Metazoa > Chordata > Lepidosauria > Squamata > Phrynosomatidae > Urosaurus > Urosaurus nigricauda. The sequence goes on along the minus strand of JAOEGL010000001.1, from coordinate 84,309,625 downwards.
GAGACCTCTTGTTTGGTAATCTCTCATCTAATTTTCAACCAAACCTGACCCTGCTTAGCCTCGAAAATCAGTTACACCTGGATGTGTTCATGATGCTGTGACGATGAGGCTTCATCATAGATGCATGAAAACTTCTTCTGTTTCTAGTTTAGTTTCTACTAGATGAAACCTTAGTAGGAACTCCAAATTCTTACAACCCCATATTAGTCTCAATGATGGGGGAGGACTGTTATCTTGGACAGTTGACCCAAATATATAGGCTTCACTGTTGTGTCAGAAGTTTAGCTTCAAGATGTTTCATTGTAAGAGTCAACAAGGAAGGAAAACGAAAACAGACAAGAAAAGAGAGAAGAAAAGAAATGGCTATGCAAGGATCACAAGCAGCAGTAAGATTTTTTTTTTAAAAAAGTCTATTTGACAAACAAACAGCTTCATTTATATACCGCTTCATACTGCCTAAGGAGCGTCTAAGCGGTTTACAACTGTAAGCTACTTGCCCGCAACAATCTGGGTACTCATTTTAGCGACCTCGGAAAGATGCAAGCTTGAGTCGACCTTGAGCCCTTTTGCTGGTCTTGAACTCACAACTTTATGGTTTTGTTTTGTTTGTTTTTTTTTTATTTATACCCCACTCTTCAGCCAAGACTATCAGAGCGGCTTACAATTTGTTAAACAAACAGCTTCAATTACAATTGTAAGCTATTTGCCCCCAACAATCTGGGTACTCATTTTAGTGACCTCGGAAGGATGCAAGCCTGAGTCAAGCTTCAGCCCTTTGCTGGTCTTGAACTCGCCACCTTCTGGTTTTGAGTGAGTGGCTGCAGTACAGGCATTTAACCACTGCGCCACCAGGGCTCCTATTTGAAAACATTTTCCTTAGATGACTAAGAAAATAAATCTGCTCTTTGGCCAAGTAAAGAAATGACAATAGCAGAGCTTACTCTGAAGGGGAAAAAGAAGAAAAGAAAAGAAAGCAAAACACCTTGCTCTGCGATCCCTATAGAGCCTGATAAGACAGTAGAAACCAGTCTGGATAAACTCCCAAAGCAAGAAAAAAATGTATAGTTGATCTTCCGTATCCACAAATTCTGCATCCATGGATTCAACCATCAATGGCTTGAAAATTTGGGTGGGTGAGGGGATTCCAAAAAGTAAATCATGTTTCGTCATTTATATAAAGGCCACAATTTACTCTGCCATTCTATATAATGGGACTTGAGATCCACAGATTTTGGTATCCATACTCCATGCACACGGCCCTCTATTGATATATTCAGCAGATTGTTTATTATTACTACTACTAATATTTTATTATATTTTATTTTCTTATATCCCATCTTTCTTCCAATATAGGGACTCAAGGCGGCAAACAGAAGATTTAAAACAATACAATTTTAAAAACAATACAGCATTAAAATGTATAAATATAAAATTTAAAAAAGAAATCATTTTAAAAGCTAAAACTGGTATGAGTTAAAACAGAATACAGTGGTCCCCCGGGTTACGAAATTAATTCGTTCCAGCACCTTTTTCGTAAGCCGAAAATTTCATAACCCGGGGCCTATTTCCCATAGGAAATAGGTAATCCGTTCCGAGGCCTGGCCGAAGCCTGGCCTGGTGGGGGCCTCCTGGCTGAGGAAAGGAAGGTCCGATCCGGCGGATCGGGCCTTCTTTTCGTCAGCCGCGGGGGCCTCCTGGCTGGGGAAGGGAAGGTCCGATCCGGCGGATCGGGCCTTCCTTTCGTCAGCTGCGGAGGCCCAGCCTGGCTGGGGAAGCCAGGCTGGGCCTCCGCGGCTGAGGTGAAAGGAAGGCCCGATCCGCCGGATCGGGCCTTCCTTTCGTTAGGCGCGGAGGACCAGCCTGGCTTCCCCAGCCAGGCTGGGCCTCCGCAGCTGAGGCGAAAGGAAGGCCCGATCCGGCGGATCGGGCCTTCCTTTCGGTAGTCCGTCCCTTGTCCCCCGAAGCCTGGCCTCGGAGGAAAAGGGATGGGAGTCTGTCCCTTTTCATCCGAAGCCTGGCCTCGGAGGAAAAGGGGTGGGAGTCTGTCCCTTTTCATCCGAAGCCTGGCCTCGGAGGAAAAGGGACGTCCCTTTTTTTCGGATCCCGGGGGATCCTTCAGATCCCGGGGGATAATTTTTGGTCCCGCCGGTTTCGGATCCCGGGGTTTTCTTAACCCAGGGGATTCGTATCCCGGGGGACCACTGTATGTTAAAAATACAAACCTTAAATTTTCATTAGGACAACATTCCCTGATCAGTTTGCAAAGGCCTGCCAGCACAAGAATGTCTTTTTCTGCCACCAGAAGGACAGCAGGGATGGAGCCATTCTGGCCTCCCTAGGGAGGGAGTTCCAAAGCTTGGGAGCAGCCACTGAGAAGGCAATCTCTCTTGTTCCCACCAAACGCACATGAGAGAGTGGTGGGACAGAAAGAAGGGCCTCTCTGGATGATCTCAATATTCTGGTGGGCTCATATAGGGAGATATGGTCTTTCAAATAGCCTGGACCCAAACCGTATAGGGCTTTATAGGTCAAAACCAGCACTTTGAATTGTGCCCAGAAATGAGCTGGCAGCCAATGGAGCTGTTGCAGCAAGGAAGTTGTATGCTCCCTGTAGGAGTTGTATGCTCCCTCCAGTTAACAGCTTGGCTGCAGCTTTTTGGGCCACTTGAAGTTTCTGAGCACTTTTCAAAGGCAGCCCCACAGAGTGCATTACAGTAATCTAGACAGGATATAACCAAGGCATGCACCACCTTGGCCAGATCTGACTTCTCCGGATAAAAAAACAAACAATAATATACCTACTTTAAGAATCAGTAATTCTGTTTATTTCTCATTAAAGGATTTTTAGGATAGCAGCCTCACGATTTTTGTGATTTATATTAAACTTTTAGCATAAGATGTACATTCTGGATAAGTTTAAACGGTTATTTAACAATGTTACTTTACATGCTGTTTTACCTTGGAAGGGTAGTTGTTACTAGCAGCTATAGATCCCTGAGATACTACTTCACGATGCACCTTCTGTAGTTCTGCAGTCTGATGCTCCTTTTCTACAAGAGCTGCCTGGAAATGATTCTGGAGTGCCTGAGATTCTGCCAGAAGATTGGTTTTTTCCATTCTAGACATAAAATATAAAGACACCATAAAAATGTTACATAACGAGTGCATGCATCTTTTTCATTTCCAAATTGGAATTGTTGCTAATTCTGTGTGGTTAGGCAATTTAGTAATGTACAATGATCCAAAATAAGAGTGCCTGCTGTTCACAAAAGCTTTTTGAGGGCTGTCAAAGTGGGACAGAAGCACTTCCAGAAGAGAATGACTTTACCAGCACGTTCATGTCTTCCACAGAGGTACCCAAAATGTCCATAGAAAGATTCTGTTACTAGTGGTAGTTGCAACAGAAATGGGCCTCAAAACTGGGTTTAGTAGATGGTGTTGGACCTCTGTTCTTCCCCCTTAAGAACCCAGAATTAGATCCCTTATCTTAGACAGGCTCAGAGCAATGCTGGTATTGGTCCTTCAATGGAAACAGGATATAAAATGAGAGGAGCCATTGGTGAAGCCACCGCTTACTCACACTAGCTTGGTGAGCACGCCCTCACAGGGCTTTGGAAGAGGCAGGTGACCTATCATTTCTGTTCACCCCTCTCATTTAGCAATACAGTATATGATGTACATGCATACGTCACTGATGATAGCAGAAGTGTCCATACATGACAAATTAATTTTGCTTCCCCAAATAAATGAGCATTCATGCCAACCACAACTGAAAGTATAAACTAAAAATGGCAGCATTACCAGAATGCATTCTCTCTTCAATTTTTCCTTCTTATGCATGTTTAACATTAAGTTACTCATTCATTACATTTTTAACTGTACTTCAAGGAATTTTGAGCAGAATATGTGCTTTCTCTCCTCATTTTATTCTCACAACAACCCTGTAAAGTAAGTCAGGTCTTTGTTGCCATCATCTCCTATCTTTTCCCCAAAGTCAAGACTCAAGGCACCTTACAAAAATTAAAGCACATGTAACATATACTGTATAAAAATACAAAAGATCAGCACTAAAGTAGAATTACACTATTAACAATAAGAATTTAAATTTATATTTAAAATTTAAAACATGCAATTAAAATATTAAAAAGCAGTTTAAAACAGCACAATTAAAACAGTAAAACACACTCTTAAAATCAGTGCTCAAAAGCCTGTTGGAATGAAGAAGGCTTTGACTGCTGATGGAAGGACAGCAAGGAGAGGGCTATTCTAGCTGCTCTAGGAATGGAGTTCTAAGTGCTCATGGATCTCATTTTGAGAAAAAGAGGAGACATAAATTAAACAAACAAACAAATAAGGGCAGCCACTGAGAAGCTCCTATTAAATGGCCCCAATGCCTATTAAGGGGATGTGATTCAAACACCAGCATCTTCTAAGACTCTTTAAAATAGAATCCATTTTAATATTGTTGTAGTTTAACTCCTTTTTAACTGTCACTTTTGTAAGTTTTTAATTGTACTGTGTTTTTTTACACTGTAAACTGCTTTGAATCCGAATTATGGGGGGAAAGTGGGATACAAATAAAATTTCATCTCATCTCATCTGAAAGTTCTTTGTACATCCTTCTAGTTTCTTTAGACATGTCTCACTTTTCTTCCTTACTGGAATTGTTTGTAACTGCACTTTCAATATCTCACCTTTAAGAAATACCCATGCACCATGAACTCCCTTTTCTTTTAACATTTTTGACCAGGTGATCTCACTTAATATTTCCCTATTCATAATGAAATCAGATTTCTTAAAATTCCAGACTGAATGTTTAATTATGACTGGCTTCCCTTTTCCTCTGTATAACAAATGTCAAAAGGACATGGTCACTCCTATTCAAGGATCCCATTATTTCACCGAACTGACCAATGCATCTCTCTTGGTTAGGAATGAGTCCAGAATTGTGGATCTTTTTGTTGCCTGCTCCATGTTTTGTACAATGTTGACTTCCAACAAGTTGACTGGCCAAATTGACTTCCAACAAATATCAAGGTGGCTGAAGTCTCCTGTTACTACTATAAATTCTGTTCATGGCCTGCTCCCACCCTTCGTGATCACCAACGTTGCATTTTAGGATTTCTAGCATATAACATTTTTCACAAATATCAGCACTCAAATTTGTGCTGCATTAGTTAGTAGAAAAATCTCTCTCACACACACACACATACACACACACACACACAAATATTCTTTAACTATAATGGGTAAGTATAGTGCAATCTTATCATTTATAAAAAGGAACATTCATAAAGCTTTTTACAGCCCAAGTTGATAATCCACATTACCGCAAGCCAGCTAGTTCATTTTGGTATGAGGTTCTTTCTTTCTCAGCTTCTTCTTGGAAAGTTTTTTTCTGGTTTAAGTTTCTCTCAAGGTCATCCACTTTGGCTTTTAGTTTTGCTATTTCCGCTGCTGCAACATTAGCTCCTTCTTTTACCTATGGCAAAGGAATCATTAATTAAAATCAGGCTCATTTATCCTAAAGATGATGACTATGGTTTCCTAATTTTTTATGATTTATGGATATAATTCTGGTTTTACTTATTCAGCCAATAACTTTAAATCTATGCAATCTGAAAAGAAGGGAAATACATGAACATTGTAATCCTATACAAAGATTTAATCTCCATATTTAAAATAAAAATAAATTTAAAATAAAAGGACACACTCCCCAGTAAGTATACACAGGACTGTAGCTGTTGCTTTTGTATATTTTAATTAGTAAATATTAAGATATCTCACCTAAGATAACTTACCAGTCTGTCCCTATCCACCTGAAGAGTCTCCATATTATGCTTAAGAGAACTAATCTCACTTGTGTAGTCAGAGGGTAAGGAAACTGAACTTGTGCCCTGTTTAAAATCATGAACTACTCTCAGCTTGCGGAGTTCCTGCAGAAGTCTTTCTCTGTCATCTTGAAGACTGGCCATAGCCTTAGAGAAGGCATCCATCTGCTGTGCATAATTCTCACATTCAGAGGAGAGTCTGCTAATTTCAAGATCTCGAGTGTTTAATAGCTTACACAGGTTTTCAAGTTCATCAGTAAGCTGGTCAAGACTGATTTTGCTTTCAGCTTCCGGTGACACTTGATTCCAAAGAGCGTTTTCTTTGAGCACACTGAATAAATTTGATTTGACATCACTGAGCTCAGTTTCAAGTTTGTTGGCTCTTCTTTTTTCTAATCCGAGCTCAGAAATATATTTGCTCTGAAGTATCTTGAAGTCCTCTATTAGCCTCTCCCTATCATCCTGGAGAGCCGTCATAGCTTTTCCAAATGACTCAATTTGGGACCGTAGTTCTTTATTCTGAAACTGAATTTCCAAAAGTCTCTTTTGTGGTGATTCAATAGTATCGTTCTCTGGTAACTTAGGATCCAATTCTGCATCTTTTGTACTTTTGCCAGCCATTTGTTGAAGCTCTTGTAATCTTCTTTCCAGCTTTTCTTCAAGCTGGTGGTTGGCCGAAAATCCTTTCTGCTGATCAAATCTTTCTTCCTCCTGGTGTGGGAACTTCTGTCTGGATTCAGAAGCTAACCTCTCTTTGTTTATGGAAGCAATCACAATCTCCAAGTCATGAGTTTTGGATGCTAATTTTATATTTTCCAGTTTCAAAGATTCTATGTTCTCATCCTGTAATTTCACAGTCAGCTGCATCTCTTTCAGTTTTTTCTGAAGTTCTAGCTTTTCCTGTTCAAGGATCTTAATGTTTTCCAATTTCTGTGTAAGTAATTCTTTCAACTGATTATCTTTTAATGACAGAACTTGATTCAGATCCTCCCTGTACTTTATAAGCTGTGCAGTGAGCATTGCATTTTCAGAATGAAGATCATCTATTTCGTTCCGTAGCCTCCTTAGTTCTTGCTTTAATATTTTGTTTTCATTAGCACTGTCTGCTACAAGTCTCTCTTTCTCATATAAAGCAAGTCTGTGCTCACATTCTAGATTTTTATGTTTCAAAATCAGAGAATCCCTGTCATTCTGAAGAGAGGACATTGCTTTTTTAAAGGCATCCATTGAATTGGCAATCTCAGCCTTATCTTGAACTGCTTTTTCAGCTTTTCTTTGAAGATTTTTCAACTCATTTTTCATCTTTTGGCAAGTTTCATCAGATTGCCCTTTAGCCACCTGCAGAGACTTTATCTGCTGCTCATAATCTGAAATCTGCTGTCTATGCTGAGCTTGTATCTGAGCAAGATAGCCTGAAATTTCGGTGTCTTTTGAGGAAATCAGAAGTGAAATCTCTGTATCTTTCTTATTCAGCATGGCTTTCACATGATCAGAAATGGCAACTTGTTTTTCCAATTCAGCTTGGATTTTGCTTTTTTCCAAAAGAAGCCGCTGCACTTCCTGATCTTTTCTTGTCAAATGATTTGTCAGCGCTTCCATCTCATTTTCTGTAGGTTTATTTTTTATCAGATCGTTAAGAGACCTTTTCTCTTTGATCAGTGTCTGCAAAGAATCTTCTTTTAACTTTAAAGTAGTAGCCAGTTCATGCTGCCTGTTCTGCAGAATGACATTTTCTGCCTTTATTCTGGAAAGCTCATTTAAATGGTGTGAGTCAACAGAGGTTTGCTTTGGGTTCTTAGGTTCTTCTAGGACAGAACTTTTGAGCTCTAGTTCTTGAATTCGAGACACGTATACCTTTATTTCTTGTTGTAAAGATGCTATTGTTAGATTACGGGCCTCAATCTGTTGTTGCTTATTTTCAATCACATCTTTGAACTGTTTTTCCCAGATTTTCATTTCACCAATGACTCTGTCTCTGTCATTTTGAAGAGATGACATACACTTGGCAAAAGCACCCAATCTGGCTAAGGCATCATTCAGTTCACTTTGAAGGTTCTTATTCTGAGTATCCCTTATTCCAATTTCTTCTTGCAACTGATGGTGTTCACCAAGGATTCTTTCTTTCTCTCTTTGAAGGGTATTGTATTTTTCTTCTGAGCTGAGCCATTCTTTTTGCCAAGTTACTTTAAGTTGCTGAAGATCAGATTCCAGTTGGCTTTCATATTCTTTTTTCTGATTTAATACTTGGTTTTCTCTCTCTTTAAGTTCTATTTTACTATTTAGGTTCTCACTTGTTAATGCCTCTATTTCAGCCTTAGACTGATCCAACAAACCTTTTTGCAAAGACACCTTTTCAGTTAGTTTCTGTATTTCTTCATTTGATTTGATAAGTTTCTCTTCTGCATTGTTTAAATCTTTCTCAAATTTTTCACTCTTTGACTGTGACAATTTCACAGATTTTTCTAAGTCCAAAATTATCTCTTGGTATTTAATAGAATCCTTTTGCAATTGGTTGATCTCTTGTTGTTTTTCCTTTAGAAGTTCTTGCAATTCTTTTGTTTTGTTTTTTGTTCCATTATTGTCCCTTTGAGCAGATCTCACTTTTTCTTCAAATACTCTGACAAGATGTAGTTGTTGTTCTTCTTTCTCTCTAATTGTACTGCATTTTTCATTTTTTAAATCATCCAGCTGCTGTGTGAGGAAGCTGATTTGAATTTGTTTGGCTGTCAATTTGTCTGTTGTTTGATCCAATTTTTTAATGTGGTTGAGCAATTCTGTCTCCAAAAATTCTCTCTCATTTTTCACTTTATAAGATGTTTCTTGAACATTTTCTAATTCTTCCTGTAAAAGACATTTGTCATCTTCTAGTATCTTAATTCTTTCACTCAAGCTTATTATTTCCTCATTAAAACTTTTACAATCATTTTCTAACTTTGATAATGACTTCTCTTTCTGACACAGAGATTCTTCAGCATCTCTTAACTTTTCTGACATATTTTTATTCTCTTGCTTTAAGGTCTGTACAGCTTTCTCTTTTTCTGAGATCCCTTCATTTAACAAATTAATGTGATTTAATAAAGACTCCCTCTCATTAAGAGAATCAGTGATCTTAGACTGTGCATCAAGCTTGGCCAATTCCAACTGTGTTTGGAGGTCCCTCAAAGCAGATTTTGTTACAGTGAAATCTTTGGAAAGGACCTCATTTTCCTTCTGATTTTTCTCTAGGTTCTGTTTTAAGTTCTCAGAAATGTCTCTTAATTGCTTATTTTCCTCTGTTAGTTGTTTGATCTGAAGCACAGATTGGTCAACATTTTTCTGATATTCCTCCAAGCACAAATTGTGCTCAGAAGCTTGCTTTTCTGCTTCAATCTGCAACTCCTTGATTTCAGTCTGTTTAGATTCTGCTAACTGCTTTAGCTGTTCTTTCACATGTATATTTTCATCTGTTGCTTTTTGAAGCAGCTTCTCAACTTCCTCTTTCTCAACTTCTCTCTCTTTCACCCTGTGGAGCACATCCTGCTTTTCTTTTCTAGTGACATCAATAATGTGCCTCATTTCTGCTATTTTACTACTAATATTTTCATAGGCCTGAAGCAGTGACTCATACTCCTGCTTTAATTCACTGTGTTTGGCTTTCCAACTTGTTAATTCAACTGTCTGAGAATCTTTTAAGGAATTCAGCTGAAAAGAAAATGCTTCCTTCTCCTGAACTATTGTTTCCATAGTAGATTTTAGACTTTCACATGCAGCAGTTAAGTTTTCATTTTCAATTAACAATCTAGCATTTTCTGTCATGAGTGTCTCCTCTTTATACAATGTAGCATTCCACTGTTGTTCTTCTCTGCTCAGCTGAGATAGCAGAAGTCCAAAGTCTTGGGCCTTTTCAACCAGTTCTTTGTTTTCCTGTATTAGTGATTCCATTTTTTCTTTTAGAATTTTGTTTTCTTTCAGAGCTTCTTTACGTGATATTAAAGCTGCTTGAAGCTTCCTTTGAAGTCGTTCCTTACTCTTTTCTTCAGCATCATCTTTCTGTCCTCTGTCTTCTTTCTTCCCCATCTCTGGAAGAGTCACTGCTGCTGGTGCTTGATCTGTCCTTTCTGTTAAAGTCATTCTCCCAGGACAAGTGGCATCTAGTGATTCTTTTTCTATAGGAGAGACATCTAACAATGGAGTGACATCCTCTGTGTCTCCAACGCTGCTCTGAAATACATTATCTGAACGCAGCCACAAACCAGTGTTCTCTTCATTGTCTTTTACATATACTGCCAACTTTTTGCCTGAATTAGAAACTGGTAAAACCTTCTCACGGAGCATGTTTAGTTCTTTCAGTAGTTCCTTGTTTTCCTCACTGGCATGTCTTAGCTCCTCTTTTATATTGAGTAAATCTGCATTTGACATTTCAAGATTTTTTATGAACTCCTCTTTCTCTTGCCTCATTTTTTCAAATGATATTTTGAAATGTGTTGCTTCTTCTTGGCTATCCTTTAAACTTTGTTGCAACTGTGAAACTTCTTTCATTAATTCCTTTCCATGATCAAATTTGCCTTTGAGATCCTTAAGGGAATTATTTAAATTCCTGATCTCTTCATCTTTTTCTGATATCTGTGTGTTGGCTTGTTCAATATGATGCTTCATGTTTTCAATTTCTTCCAGAGTGAACAGATAATCTTCTGTTTTCTTAAGAAGAATCTTTTTTTCATTATTTACACTGTCAATCATAGCCTTAACATCTACCAGTTCATTTTTATATATTTCCAATTGTTGCTGAAGCTGCCTTCTCTCAAGCAGCATATTGTCTTTGTCTCTCTTATATTGCTGTTCCAGTAGTTCAACAGAGTTTTTCAGTTTTGCTGCCTCTTGTTCCTTTCTATCAAGCTCAAATGACTTCTCTTTTAATTCTTCTTGAAGCTTTTCTTTTTCCTTCATTAGTTTCATGCAGTTATTATCACATTTTGCCATCTCATCCTCCTCTCTGACTACCATTTTACTTATCGTATTCTCTGATTCTTCTATCCTAGCATGACCTTTTTCATTTAGCTCCTCTGACTCCATAGCATTCTTTCGAGTATTTTCACTGTGATGCAGAACTTCGGAAGACTCCAATGTTTTTTGAAGAGAGCATAAAAGTAACAGATTTGAATCAAATTCCTCACACTTTTTCTGATGAGCTACCTGGAGTGCTTTATATTCTGTTTGTATGATTTCAAAGTCTTTTGTTATTTCATCAACATTTGCTAATAGGGCATCACGGTCCTCCTTTAGTTTTTGAATTTTTTTAGTGCTTTCTTTACGGGCCGCAAGCAGTGCCTGAAGTTTCTTTTGCAAGGTTTCCTTTTCTTTCTGCAAGTGATTTATTTCACTAAGGAGATGTGTGCTGTCATTGCAAGAGCCTCCCGCATTTAATGTATTTTCTGACCCATTCATTTGCTTACATGCTTCTTCCTTCTTTGCTATATCAGCTTTGAGATTTTCTATGGTTAAGAAAAGTTGAGAACATTCTTCTCTATAACTTCTTTCTCTTTCAGTGAGCTCAGACTGCTTTTGCTGAAGAAGAGAATCTTTCTCCTGGAGACATACTAAATTCTTATCAAACATGATCTTTTGCTCAGCAAGGGCAACTTTTAATTCTCTAACATCCTTCTGCAACTCCTCCACGTATACTGTCTTTGTGGATAACATTTCACTTATGTCATGTATTTTGGCATCTTTTTCTAACAATTGCTCCTTTAGCCCTTCAAGCTGGGATTCGGTATTTCTGTTGAGCGCTTCAGCACTTTGAACCTGCTTTGTTAATTCATGAATCTGCTCCAGTAAGCCTTGTGTTTTCTTACACTCTCTTTCTGTAGATTCCTGGTTAGTTTTTTCAAGATTCTCAATTTTCTGCATTAAATCCTTTCTTATTATCAAAGCTGCCTGAAGCTTCCTTTTCAGATTATCTTTTTCCTGACTTAATTTTTGCAAAGTAACATTTACTTGTGCCTTCTCATCCAGTAAGTCTTTAATTGTACCTTCCTTGTCAGTTAATATAATTTGACTAAGATCACGTTCTTTTTTACATTGTTCTACTTGTTGTGATAATAAGTTTGACTCTTCTGTCATGCTGGCTTGAATAGCTTCTAGTTGCTGCAGTCTGACAGTAAGTACATTTTTTTCTTCACAAAATTTTACCATCTCATTAGATAAAGATTCCATGACTTGAGTAACTGCACAATCCTTTTCTTTCAGTTGCTGGCTTAGAGTAGAAATTAAATCCTTCTGTTGATTAGTTTGAGATATTAAATTTTCCACCATCTGGCTTTTATACTGTAGTTCTTCTGAAAGTTTTTCTTCTTTTTGACATTGTGTATTTGATATCCTGCAATTGTTTTCAAGTTCTTTTTCTAATTTATCACACTTTTCTTGGAGAACACTAACCCTTTGCTTCATCTCTGTTAATGCAATGTTCCTTTCTTCACAAAGAGACTGTTGATTATATAATGCCTCCTTAGCATTACTCAGTTCATTTGATAAACATTCCAGCTTTGATCGGTCAGTATCTCTGACCATCTCCAAGTGATTCTGTATCTGCTTGTTCTCCTCCCTCAGGGACTGCATACTTTCTAGCTGATTATTCAAGTGCTGTATCTCTCTCTCTCTGTCTAGAAGGGCTTGCTGTAGTGCCATTGTTTCAGCTTCTTTGTTAAGAATATTATCTATCAGGGTAGATAATTTTTCCAGTATAGTCTTACTTTCAGTTACTTGCTGACCAGCTTCACTATCACTTTCTTTGATGAAATACCTACTATGTGATAATGCACACAGGTACCTGGTAAGTTCTTTTTTAACCATGTCCTGTTCTTGTTGCAAAGATTGAATCTGAGCATCTTTCAATTTCAGTTCCCTTTCTGAATTTCTCAGTTGCATAAGATTAATTTCATCTTGTTGTGTTGCCCTACCAAGTTCTGTCACCCATCTGTTTTCTGACTCAAGGAGACTTTGCTCTAGCTTTTCAACCTTAAGGTTTAATTCATCAACTTCTTCACCCTTCACACTAACCTTCATTTGCAACTGCTCTCTCTCATTCTCCAACTGCAAAGTGATGGCATGTAGCTGCATTCGTAATTCATTCTCACTGCTTTTAAATTTTTCACAAAGTTCTTCTAGTTCTTTTGCTTTCTGCTGTAATTGGTTCTGGTTCTTTACCAGTTGTTTGTTTTCCACACTTAACTTATCAAAGTTCTCCTGTAAAATAGCTTTCTCCTTCCTTAAAGACTCTACCTGTTTTTCAAGCTTATCTGTTAAAAGTATATGGTCATGGCATTCTTGAGATTTAGAATTTAACACACTGAGTTCAGAATTTAAGTATTCAATATGCTTAGCTTGCTGGGTGTATTTTTCCTGCAAAACCTGTAGCTCCCTCTCTCTGAGTTGAACATTCTGCTGCCACAGTTCAACTTGTTCCAATGTTTTCTGGTACTCTGATTTGACAGATTCCAGTTCAGTTGACAAAGAATCAAGTTTCTTTTGACTAATGGCAATATTTTCATCCTTTTCCTGCAAAAGTTTTTTAAGTGTAACAGAGTTTTTTCCTAGCTCTTCTCTAAGTTTCTCGATCTCATTAGTAAGACTCTTAACATTGCTTTCTGCTTGTTGCACACTCAAATCTTTCTGATCTAATGAATGAAGCAATTCGGAAATAAATTTCTCCTTTTTACTCAAAGTAGCACTGAGTTCATTTCTTTGTTCATACTGAGCAGCAAATTTGTCCTGGAGTGACAAGAAAGCACTCTCTTTTTGCTGTGCTAGTTCTTTTGACTTTTGGATTTCTTGGGTCATTTCATTTATCTGACCATAAAGCTGAGAAATTAGCTGCAATCTTTCTTCATTTGTTTTTAGTTCCTCTCTTAGTTTTTCCACAAGGCAGGCATTTTCCAAAAGAGAAACTTCTTTTTCTGCCAGAGCCTGTTTAATGTTGCTTATGACGTGAGTATGATCACTTATTTCTTTTTTTAGATTCAAGTTTGATTCTTCCAATTCTCTAACTTGCTTCCTCAACATCTCGCATTCAGTTTCTTTGTCTTGAAGTTCAACCTTCAATTTATTGTTAAGCAATAAACTATTATTCACCACCGACTCCTTCTCAAAAACGACTGCTCTCAACTGTTCTGCTTCTGCGATCAATGACTGTACATGTTTCTGCTGCACAGAGGAAGACTCAGAAATACAGGCTTGCAAATTAACACATTCCTTCTCCTTTTCTTTTAAAAAGTTATCTTTCTGTGTAATTGATTTACTTAACTCTTCAGACTTTTTGGTCATATTTTCAATCTGACTCTGAAGATCAGAAATTATTTCCATATTCTCAGACAGTTGAACTCTAAGCAAATCAGATTCCTCACATTTATTTTTAAGCAATTTTAGCTCCTGAGTTTGCTTTTTTAATTCATTTTCTTTTTCTTGCACTTCTTGCCTAAGCTTATCAACCTCACAATTTAAAGTCTGTACTTGGCTTTGCAAATCTGAAACCATCTGCAAATATTTCTTTTTGTGTTCATCTTTATTTTCTTTCATTTGCTGAATCACAGATTCCTTTTGGGAAAGGAGAGTCTCTTTAACGTGAAAATTGCCTTTTAAAGTTTTTATTTCACTGACTAAGGTATCAATTTGGTCTGTAAAAGATAAAGCACTGTGACCTTGCTGAGACAACTGTGAATTCAGGGGAACTATACCCTCACACTTTTTCATCAATGTAGCGTTTATTGTTTCAATATCCACTTTCAGTTTTTCATTTTCTAATTTCAACATGTGAGCTTCATGTTTTGTAGACACAATTTCACTTTGACATTGTGTTAACTGATGCTGGAAAACATCACACTCACTTGATTTTGCACTGCAAATAGCCAAAGCATTGTCCTTTTCACACTTCAAAACATCTACTTCTTTGACTAATAGCACTATCTGATCATTTAATGCAGTGCACTCTTCCATTTTCTTGGCAAGCTGCCTCTGAATTTCCTCAAGCTCTAGTCTTTGAGATAACACAACAAAGTCTTTTTCTTCAAGCTGATGATACAACTGGGTGCCTTCACCTTGAAGTCTTTCTACCTCTCTCTCTAATTCTACCATACCAAGTTGTTTTTCCTCTATTTGTTTAAGTAAAGTATCATTATCCCTGTTTTTTTCATCTAGAAATTTGCTTTTTACCCCAAGCTCCATTTCTATGTCCTGAACCTGTTTCTGTAGTGATGATATTTTTTCTTCCTCCTGACTAAGCTGTTGAGCCATTATATTATTCTCCGACTCTTTCTGGCTCAGCATTCTTTCTTTTTCTAGCACTCTGTTTCTAGCATCTTGCAGCTGAATGCTAAATGATTGCATTTCTTCACGTAACAGCTCTGTCAGCTCTCTGCTTTTAGAAAGCTGATCAGCTAACATACCACACTCCTTTTGTTTCTCCAGTAACTGCTCTGTGACTGAATTTTCTTTTTGTTTCACAAGGCTTGAAAGTTCTTCAACCTTGTTTCTTAGTGTCTCTTTATCATGATCAACTTCTGAAAGTATTTTTTGGTGCTCCGTGGCAGTGGCATACATCTTACTCTCCATTTCAGCCATAGACTGAGCACGCTTCAACAGTTCACATTCTTTCACATCCAGTAATTTAGATAAACTCTCATTCTCACTGATTAACTGCTGCTTCTCCCTCTCCATGATATGCACCTCACTAGTGAGATCTTCAACAGCTTTAAGCTGACCCACAAAATCTTTTTCCTTCTGCTCAAGAGCTGCCTGCAACTGGCTGTTAGTCAGAATGCTAATCTGTCTTTCTGTTTCCATCTTACTAATTATTTCACATTTCTCATGCAGCTTACTATTAACTTCCGTTAACTTCTCTTCCTTATTATGCAGCTCCTCAACTAACTTGAATTTTTCCTTCTCACTCTGCTGCTCTATAGTTTTAAGCTTATCCTTTAATGAAATTATTATCTCTTTTTTTTCCTGTAAAGATTTTTTGGCAATTTCTAGATGCTCGGTATGTTCAGCAAGCTGCCTGGATAAGTTAGATAACTCTTCATCTTTTTTAGCATTTTCTAAAGATAGTTTATTGTACAAATCTTTCACTGATTTCAGTTCATTCACAAAACTTTGTTCTTTGTTTTCTTGCTCTTTAAGCAAGGTATTCAGTTTTTCCTTGGCTGATAAATGTTCATCAATCTGGGATTTGAGATGCTCCATTTCCTCCTTATATTTTCTCTCTGTTTCATGCAACTTCTCGGTTAATTTACTTATTTGTTCTTTAAGTAATTTAATTTGTGACTCGCACTCCATGAGTTTGTTGGTGTAAGTAATATCATGGGCCTTGATTTCCGAATTAAGTTCTTTGATTGTTTTGCAGGACTCTGTGATTTGCCTAACCAATTCTTCATTTTCTTTGGTTTTGGCTTCATTTTCAAATTTCACCTTTGCCAACTCTGATTCCATTGTACTTAGTTGATCAGAAAGTCCAGAAATCTTTGTGCTTGCATCTTTCACATCAGCAGTTTGTACATCTTTCAACAACTGTGCTTCTGTTTCAGCCCTGGACAAAGCTTCTTCTATCTCCCTTATTTCATCCTCTTTGCACTTGATCTGACATTTCAGAATATTAATCTGTTCAGAATACTCAGTCATACTGGAAGAAAGAGCAGAAATTTCTTTGTCTTTTTCAGCTAGAACTTCTTTGAGGTTGTCAATTTCTCTTTCCCGTCTCTGGAGGTCCTGAATAAATTGAGATCTTTCTTCTAAGTGGGTTGTGTTTAATCTGTCAAGTTCTTCATTTGTTTGTTCAAGCTCTAGTCGCATTAGTTCTACTGCAGCATCCTGCTTCATAATCTGGAAAAAAAAATAAATGGCACAATTTAAGCATTCATTGAATAATCTGACCTATGGCTGGGACACAAAAAATGCTACTTAGGCTACCCACAGCACATGGTGTAAATAGGACTTTCTCACTATTCCCCTAAGCGTATTATATTTTATAGTCATTTGATGGTTTATATATTGTAGACCAACCATGAAATAATAAAATTACACACAGTTAAAGATGGATTAAACAAGCACCATTTTATGGACTTATGACATATTTAAGCTTTTCAAGGCCTGGGAATAAACAAAATGACAAAACAAGGGAAGAGCAACCTGGTGTGAATCCAGCTTCAGCCACCTCCCCAGCTATCCCTTGGGTGGAACACCAAACCATGAGAGCAAACTAAAGAAACTAGTTGCTATTTTGGATAGTCACATTTGGAAGGCCAAACCTGGAGTGGTATTTCCCCTCTTTGGAAGAGAGTCAACCACAGATCAGCCCAAGGGCAATCTCCTTCTGTCACCACCCAATCTTGTGTTCCATGCAAGCAGTTCCAGAAACCAATTCTCCACCACAATGGGGTGCCAAAGTATACATTTCCTCCCCATATTAGCCACGAAGCAAAACTATTTATTCACATTCCCACAAACCCATTGCCCCAGTCCCAACAGGAACAGTAGGGGGTAGGTGAAAAAACCCAGGTAATGCGGACAAAACTACATTTCTGTGGGGGATGGAGGGGTGGGTTGCCAGAATTAGCAAGAGAGTGGGAGTGGGTGTGTGACAGGCTTAAATATCCTTCCAGATCACCCCTTTCATGTGACCTCACCTGGCCAACTAGGCCAGGCAGATTGCCACATTCATGGAGTCCAAAAAATGTTTCCTCCCCTGCAGCAACCTTGCTTCACAGTTCAGAGACCAATTATATATGTGACTAGAACAGCAATTACATTGAACTCACATTTTCCACTTGTTTTTTTACCTTTTCTTTATAGACAGCCAATTTTTCTGTTAGATCACGGATTGTGGCTTTTTGTTCTGCACATTCCAGGCCATAAGCACTGCACTTCTTCAAGGCATCATCCAGCTATGTTGAAAAAAAAATAATGCTTCATACAATTTGTATTAATGGACAAAATGGCTATTATAAACTATTATTATCTCTCAAAGACTGGGTAACCCAGAAAAATTCCCTTCATAATTAAACATGTATTTAATCTCAGATGGATGTTATTTTTAATGCACAACATCTACTAAAAAGACCCAACCATATACAGTTAACTTGAATTAGTGGTGGTGATGTTCTACTAACTTGTTCAGCTCAGTTTGGATGGGACTCTGCGCAATTAGATGCATCCCACATGACTGTAAGATTCACCCATTTCCTCCTACTTCCACCACCGTGAATTAAGATCCCCCTTCCCTAATCAGCAATTGATTACTGTGAAACCTGAGTAGACAGAGCCATAATTATTGCTGGCTACAGTATGCTCTGAGATCAGAAACTGAAACCAGGACTAGAGACTAGTTTCAGTCTCTGATCTCACAGCAAACTATGGTTAACTGTAACTGTGCTTATGCTACTTCAGTTATTGATAACCAGGAAGAGAGGAAGAACACGATGTACAATCTCTAGCAAAATTCTGATTGCTAAACCATGATTTGTCAATTGGATAATATGAATCTGAAGAGTACATTTATAAAATAATCTTGCAGATGAACTAGATCTATTCCAGCAAATAAGGAGGCAGGAATAATTTCCTCCTTCTTTATAAGAAAGCATATCAGGTAAGGGCAAAATGTAAAAATACAGCAGTATGTTCATATATACTTAATTTTCAGCTCACCCAGCATAGTTTTGCAATTCTTTTATTTGAGGAGTGAACCAGATTATAAACAACAAATCTATTTTATTAACCAAAATCAATCAATCATTATTAATAATTTTTTTATCAAAGTTAACAAACTGCAAACAGTATCTGCCTATTGTCCGCTGTTGTTATTGCTGAGTACCTTCAAGTTGTTTCTGACTTATGGCAACTCTAAGGCAAGCCTAAATTTTTCTTGGCAAAATTTATTCAAGGGGTTTGCCTTTGCCTCCCTCTACAACTGAGCAAGTGTGACGTGTCTAAGGTCACCCACTGGGTTTCCATGGCTGAGTGGGGATTCAAACACATGGTAAAAATAAATTCCTCTTGAAAGTGACTATCAGTGTAGGAAACCAGCCTGAAACGCTATATTCATTTGCCTGGGTTTAACCACACCAAGATCATTGG
This sequence comes from Urosaurus nigricauda, assembly GCA_034509955.1. NCBI lineage: Eukaryota > Metazoa > Chordata > Lepidosauria > Squamata > Phrynosomatidae > Urosaurus > Urosaurus nigricauda. The sequence continues at coordinate 84,290,696 of JAOEGL010000001.1, read as the reverse complement.
AATTAGATGGGTATACAATTATGTTGCAGGACCACAATCCTACACTATTACTAGATAATCTCTCTCTGGCATTTCTTCGCTAACGAAGATTCAGGAAGGACTTATCCCATGCTTACTACAAGCACGTTGATGACTAAAAAGGCCAATCCGAGATAAGCAAGTCTGGTTACAGAAAGCACAGCAGAAAGTCTCCTTGGGTGATGTTTCCAAGTTGTGGTTCCTTCTGCATTGTCGTTTCTCTTCAAGACTCGTTCGGTAATAAAACTAGGTAATAAAACCAACTGAATTCAGTGGGATTTCTGATCATACTATAAAACAACTGCACTCTCATTTCCATTTCACCAAGGCTTCCGTAGAAGGCTAAAACATTACAGAAACAAGTAAATGGAAACCTCCTGGTTCAATTCCAAACTGAACTGCATTTATAGGGTGATGGCAAGCCACTGATACTCTAATTCAACAATCTATCCCACCTCCTTTCAGTAATATAGCAATGATACTGGGCACAATTCTGCCTATGCTGACAACAGGGAAAATCATCAATGTTTTCTCTCATAACTGCTCTGCTAAGCTCATGAGCTGCTGCTCAGGAGTTGGTAGGACAGCTTTCTCAGCAACAATTTATTTATTTAATGTATACCCGGCCTTTCTTCTGAGACAGGATCCAAGACATCTTTCTCAATCATTCCCTTCTGCTACTACACAATATTGCAAACTGTTCTGCTGATATAACACACAAACAGATTACCAGCTATTACAGGTGATTTAAGAAGGAACAAGTGAAGAATTGCTAAACACACCAGAGGTATGTTCTGAGTTACTAAAGTAGTACAACTCACCTTTTGTTCAGTCTGCAAAAGCTTTTCACCCAGTTCCTTATTTAGAAGGTCTCTCTCTTGAAGTGAGCATCTCATATATTCTATCTGCTCTAGCTTTTCTGTTGTACTTGAAATCTTTTGATCCTTCTCCCCAAGCAAAGTTTCAAGCAAACCATTTCTTTCATTCAGTCTGCCAAAATAGTTAAATTTTGAATTAATAAAAAATGTTAAGGTAAATAGTTTTTGTATATTCAAAGTCTCTGACACTGAATGAACTCTCACAATAGCAGAGGTTTAAATCCTTGCTGGTGGATGCTGTCCAATCTCCCACTCCATTTGCAACAGAAATGACTAAACTGGAGTAGGCAAATACTGCAGAATCAGAGGGGCTTTTCAGCTCTTTTTTTGAGATTGTTTGCCAGATTGAGACCATTGAAGGACATTGTCACCAGTACAAAGACTGACTACAAGTGCCACAAATTACTTTTTCTTTTTGGTGATTGGACCTTCTGGGAGATATAGTATTATATTACTTTAATTATATTGCTTTATATGACACTCTATCCATTATTTGGGGATTATTAAAAGATACAGAAGATTTATTGCCTACTACTGGCTTAATGTTGAATGTGTTTCTAGTTCAGTACACCATGATGATGTTATAGTCATGTTTATTTTTTGGTAGATTATTGTTTTCCCAGTGTTTCACTCCCCTTTTGGCAGTTGTACTGTAAACCTCCTGCTTGTTTGGTTTCAATCTTGGGGGGCTACCACATTCAAAAGGTGGACTGGGGGGTTGGTCAGAATAAAATTTAGAACTTTGCAATGACCAAAGAAGTGGGTTATGGTAGCATAAGTTAGACTTATTCTGTCAGAACTCACTAAGAGAAAGCTAGCCATAATACATTAGAAAAGGGGTGTCCTCCCACTACTTGCTACAGTGAAAAAAAAAACAGTAGTGATTGGATCCAAGTGAAGTCTGGTGGCTTCTTTAAAAAAAATTTTTTTACCCTTTAAGTTGTTCATTCAAACTGGAAACAAGAGCCTGATGTTTCTCTGCATCACGTGCATGCTGGTTACGCAGCTGAGTAAGTTGGGACTGCAAACGATCATTCTCATTCTGCAAGAAATTGACACATATAACCAGCACTTCCATTGGGAAGAACAATAGTGTTATCATTAGAGGTGGTGAGTTAGAGTCTATCTTATATAGCTCATTAACCAAGAGAAGTACCATTGAGGGTATTAGCTCCAAGACACACTGAAACTTCTTTTGAAAGGTTCCTCCCATGGTGATCTTATCATGTGATGACCACAGTGGAAAAACCCTACAGCACACCATGCTCAGCTCAACTGTGTGGGAGCTGCTTAATTCTAACATGGAATTGGCTAATAAAGCAGGACATGATTTTCTTTTTTAAAAACCCAAGAATTTATTTGATGCCCAGCAGCACTGTAATTTGAAAATGATTCAGAATCAATTTCTGGTCCTTTTTTTCTTCTTCTTGTATTTGTCAAAAACCAATCAGTGATTAGCAGGGAGGTGTGTAATAAATCTCTGAATGCAATCCACATGCCATAAAGCAAGCTCCACTGACACAGTCCATTTGTTATGCAATCTAAATATTGTTAGTCTACCCAGCTTTACAAAACAAGTGTGTAAAATAAAACTGCAAACAAACGGCAACCATAAAAAGAAGCTCAGATAAACCCCAAATCATTGTAAAATGCTGGGTAAGTTAGATAAAACACCAAATATCACTTCTAAGAAGACAAAAAACAAAAACAAAAAAAAAACTATGATTTTGGAATGGGCAGAACACACCTGTACAGCCCTCAATAGCTGCCCTTCTTCCTCTACACCAAATGCCACCTGTATTGAAATGCTCTGTTATAAAGCAAATATATACTGGCATATTGCTGTTTCAGAAAAATGTGGTAATCCATCATTACAGACATGCATTTTAGTATGTTAAGAGATCTATTAGTCACACACTTAGATTAACAAGTCGAATAAACAACATTGTATGATGTTTCCATGTAGCTTAGACAAGCTTATAATGTGCTTCAGTTGTCTTACTATGAGCAACTGTGAAATTTCACTAGTGTATTTTGGGGCTATATATGTTGCTCATAATATGCCATATTTGTGCCTATGCACTCCTCTTTGCTACAATGGTGCTGCCTTCTCACTTCTTTGCATTTCTTCTACGTTAACCCCAATACTTTGTGTTGTGTTTTTAGTTTAACTCCTTCAATGTCATTTATGAGCATCCCTTGAGCACATAATACTTCAGCAAAGAGCAGGCATCAGAATTGGCAGGAGGAAGGGACAGGGAGGTTCATGTCAATAAAGTGAAATAACTGCATTTGAAAACACAGAGAAGCAAAAAGAGCAGCCACCAGCAAATCAGGTCTAATTTACATAAATTTTTCCTTTCAGTAACAGAACTTAAATCAGGAGCTACTCCCCTCTATTCTGTCTGCAAATCTGTGACAATCTCTTTCGCCAATTAAACTACATTCCTAGATCACAAATGGTCTTGTCTAACTATATTTAAAGATATTTTTAAACCAAAACTCCAATTGAGCATACAAAAGCATGAATAAAAATATACACATGCAGATCTATACAATATAATCAAAACAACAAAACAGAATACAACAACCAATTAGGAAGACTAAAAAATAATAATTAACGCATTTTAAAGAGGGGGATTTTCCTTTTATGCCTGGGCAAATAGTAAGGCATTTAAAAAATGTGAATTGGGCTCTTTGAGAATGGTATTCTAGAACTAGAATACTACCACTGAACAGGCAATCTTGTAAATATAGTTGGACCTTCAAATCCGCAGGCTTGCCATCTGCAGATGTGAGCATCTGCGGATGGCAAGCCCCGTTGTACCCAATGGCCATGCGTGCATACAGTCATGCTAGCAGGTGCATGCATGTCACACCACCATTAGGGAGAATGGGACTTGAGGTCCTGAATTTTTTTGTATCTGCCGGGAAGAGGGAGGACATGGAGGTCCGATGGTATCTAACTCCTCTCTGCTAAAGAATGTACACAGAAGGTAATCAGAGAAGATCCTTTACAGAAATTAAGAATTCTGTGGTAGCATCTGAACTCTAGAAAGCAAAAAATGCTTTACAGTAGAAAATGGAACAAAATTAGAATCACATCAAACAGTTGGTGACACAGACATAGGTGATACTTAATAGTTACTGTTAGAACAAAGAGAACATGTAAGACAAAGTAATGTCAAATGGTAGCCCCACACATCCACATATCTGCCCAACTCCTATACAAAGCTGTGGGAAGAAGAGGTTGGTTCTTTACATTTAAAGGACTATATGAGGAAGGGGAATGAATCCAACCCCCAGGTTCACTTCATCTTTCTATGCTGTATTATTCTAACTATTTTAGCTTGCAGTCCAATTCACTTCAATATTAGAGCCAGACAGAGAGAAAAGTGTTCAAAGCCACTGAGTGGGAGAGATACCACCACTTCTGACACATACCTGTAGAGTTTCCATTCTGCCTTGGAGCTGCAGTCGATCTTCCAAGTCTCGACAGCGTTCCTCCAAAAAGAGAATTTGTTCTTGCAACTGATTTCTTTCCAATTCTAACTCTTCCACTACAGTTCGTAAACCTAGTTAATTCAAAATACATTTTTATTAGCAGTGTCCAGTAATATGATGACTGGTAAACAATTAACCGACTGGCAAATTTTCTTATATAATTAAGATAAACAACTGAGAGAATATTGCAGCCCTTATTTTTATACATTATAGGTTTTAGACAATGTTTTTAGCAATCAATCAATTTTGTTTTAAATACCATTTAAACTCAATTTCCTACAATGGCTATGCAGGCACACAATACTCTACACACACAGAAGTTATGAGACTATGTCTCTGCCTTCCACTGTGTCAGAAAGTCTGGTGGGAGATTCAGTAAGTGATGTGTTTTTGACTGTGGAAATGATGACTGTTAACCATATTCAGCTGAATATGGTTACTGCCTCTCTTTCTGACTTTCTTGTCCAATGCAAGAAGATTAGAGGGGATTCAGCACACACCCAGCCCTAGAATGTCTCCTTGCTTTACAAGTTCTAATTCCCTGAACAAGATTTATATGTTATGCATTCAACATTAATTGGCTAATGAGAACTTACATTATTTGGGTTTTTATAACACTTGAACCATTATATTCTTATAGGATCTTTCCCTTTCCATCAGAGAAATTCAGTGACTTTTTGAACAAGAAAGATGCTACAATTATTTTATTCGGAACTTCATTTGTTTTAGATGTTTTGGCATATGTTACAAGATACAAAATTACAAAACATTCATCAAAATTAATTTATAAAATTACATTCATAAAATTAATAGCTATGTATTTTTTCCTTTACATGCCAAGTGAGATTTACTGCACTATACAATTAGAAAAGGAAGAAAGCTTCCTTTTTTAGAAAAATACCAAAAGTGGACAACATGTGCCCCTCAAATGTTGCTATATTGTCCACTGCTGATGGGAATTACAGTCCAAAACCTGAAGGGTACATTGTCCACTTCTCTATTATAGTTATTAAAATATAATTAAGATTTTCCACTGAAACATCAAGGATTTTACTTGTGCTTTAATAAAATATGTTATTACAGCATAAAAACACACTTTATTTTTACATCCCAGTATGTAAAAGAATTCAGAATAAAGTAGCCTAACCGAGCTCACAAAGCTATTGCAGGGATAAAATGGAAGTGGTGGCAGGGCACTGTGTATGCTGCCTTGAATTCCTTGAAGGAAGGACAGAATAAAAATGCAATGTAATAAATATATCTAGTTTTCCAAAATGTTGTATTGTATTAACCTCATAAAACAAAAGCAGTCTCAAATATAAATAAATGTGGCCTTAATTTATAGTTGAATTTAATTCAATTAAAGTCTTAATTTAAGTCTCACTGAGAATGAAGTAATATCTAACTGATTATTTAAAACCTGATTAATCTGATGAAGTGTAAATATCTTTATATGTCATTTGCTTGCTGGAGTGGGGGCAAAAAGGAGGGGGTTTCTTAGCATAAAAATTCTGCTTTTGCTTAATCAAGTTCCAGAAAACATTTGCCTGTTTAGACTACTTTCAAATAAATGCTGTTTTTCAAATGTTGTCCTTTACTTCAAGTCAAGAATAACAGATTCCTAAGTGCTTCCGCATTTCTTAATTTCTGCAATATTTTGGAAAAGTATAGTCAATGAAAGATGTCACTCAGAATAAATCCTTAGCAAACTTATGCAAAACAGAGCTAATAAATTTAATGAAATTTGCCATCTTCATGACAAACTCTAGAGGAACTGAAGTGTGTATTTTCTATAAAACAATATAGAAATCTTATCTTAAACAGGACATGAAACACAACTGGAAAACAATACCTGGCTGTGGTGGTATTTTCAAAAGAACACTACTAGAACTTAAAAAAAGCTTACCATGAATGACAATACTTTTTATTCACAACTGAGATTCCAAGGTGTTAAATCACGACTATGTTCTAGTTTTGAACCAAAACTAGACAGTTCATCCAGCACGCACATGCTTCAAATTGCAACAAAAATGCAAGCCAAAAAAAAGAAAAAGAAAAGAAATCAACAGATACAAACACAACACAACATGGTTTGTTAGTTGAATTTGTAAAACAAAAATAAGACAAAACAGATGCTGGTGCATGCTTTAATAAACTGTCTAGTGGTTGCCACACCTGTGCTAGGAGAAGTGTACTCTGGCCACCAACCTCCCATGTTCTCTCCTTCAGTTGAATCAGTACTATCCAAAGTCACATTCAGCTCTTCGAAGCCCTGCTTTCCATCAAAGCCATAATCTTCCTAAATACAGGGAGACAAAACCTTAAATTAATAACATTTGAGGATAATGATACTCTAGAACAAAACACCATAATAGCACTGGCAACAAATTCCCCATAACAACACATATTAAGATGCCACACAGAATGCAGTAAGAGTGCACTTGCTACTTATGATGACATCAACAAAAATATGAATTTTTCAGTGCAACCAACTTACCTGGAGTTTCCTGCTGGACTGGGAAATCTTCCTTCTCTCCGGTTGTATTCTGCCAATCCCTTGACCTGTAGTCAGTTCCTCCTCCAGCTCCTGCTGCCCTGAGACTATGGCTGGATCAGAGCAGCCAGGAAAGAACCAGTCATCCTCAATCAGTTTTGTGCCACAGGAAAGCAATCACACATCAGACAAACATGTAGACATTCAAAAGGGATCAGTGATACAGACAGGGGTTTATGAAGAGCTGGCAGGAATAGGTTATAGATGCACTCCATATCATTATCCACCTTGTGATTTCCCCCTCACAGCATATGGAAACAATTCATATGTGGTTCTTTTTTTAAAAAAGCCATAGAGGGTTTTAAAAAAAAGAGCCAAAGAGGCATTTCTTTCCAAATAAAAAGTGATCTGTATATGAATATTGACAAAAGAGGGCAGCCACTTACATATTCAAATTAAGCTCAAATTAAGTCAATTATATTTAAATGTAGCTGATGTGCATAATAAACACATCACCTGAGATTATTCAGTTGGGTATGTATTTTTATGAAACTGTAGCAACCCTTTCTTAGATTTATAATGTTAAAGGATGCCCTTATTGTAGTAATATGAGGAAGTCACAAGCCTGTATCACACACTTCAACCTGACATCAAACCATATGTAACATCAGATTTAAAACAATACAGACTCATTTGTCAATAACAACAACTTCAAAATTCATCAGTTTAAATGAATGCAGTCCATTGTCAGAAATGATTATTATTTGTTTATTTTAAGGACATTCCCATCTGTTTTGTGTGATCAACAAAGCATGTTTATTTGGAAGATGTTTCATGTAAAGCAGATAAGTCAGCATGAAGAAATGAAGACAAAGTTGGCTCCATACTTTATTCGCTGCTAATGTAGTAATTGAACTTCAACTATTCAACCTCAACAAATCAATCTTTTTATTCAAAAATGTATATCTAAATTAATGAGGTAAAACCAGCATGTAAAAGTCTAGACTGCACATATTATATGAGCTAGACTTTGTAACCCATGCTGGAATTTGGTTAAGAAGCCATGTTCTGTGAACCTTCTGTAATTTTTCTAGAGGTTCTTTAAAACTGTGTGTGTGTGTTTCTGTATACACATCTACCATTGTGACCAACACAACGGTATTTCAATCAGATGTGATTCCCTGTCAGATAGATACTTTACTCAGTAATGGGGCAAACCTTATTTTTTGTTCAGTATGTGAAACAGTATGTAGTTTCCTTGGATACAGACGGCAACCTCAGCCCATACCACATAAGTGCATTAAATATTTCAAAAAATCAATTTCGAAAGTAATTACTGGTACTGAAAGAATTCTAATAGTTGGTCTATTTTCTATCTCTAGAACTTATTTCTAATACCTCTACAGCTTTGGTCAGACACAGAGGAGTTGCCATGTAGGCAAACTCACTCCACTAACTTAAATGACATAGTTAGGTCTGTTTTTCAAAAACTGTTTCCCATTATTAATGAGCTCTTTTTATAATGTGTCCAGCGGGACCCTAATGAGGAAAGATGGGATATAAACTGAATAGATTAGTGGTTCTCAAACTGTGGGAAAGGACCCCTGGGGTGGTGGTACTCAAGAGTTACTTCTCCTCTTCCCAAACTAGTTCTGTTTGGAAACACAGAGGGAACAACAAAGGTGAAGAGAGTACATGAAGAGGAGAATGAGGATGCTCATGGGCTCATGGCCTCTGGCAGGGCCCATCCTGAGTCACTTCTTCTCGCACCCTCCCGTCACACTCTTCATCTTTATTTTACATACCTGCATATGTACTTGTGTATACTTGCATATAAACAAGAGAATGAACATTTCTGTGCATGAGAGAGTAAGCAAGTATGTATGTGAGTGAAAGAAAGAATAAAAAAGAATGACTGAGTGTGCACATATCTGTGAGTAATAGTGTGAGTATGGCTGTGTGTGAGACAGTATACAAAAAATTTACATATCTTAAGTATAGAATTTATTTAAATAAAACTGTTCTAACTTGAAAAATGTTGTTTCCTTATAAAATGTAAAAATATGAATACACATGAATGTGCAAACAAAAATACTCAAACTAACAGAATATTTTTATTTATATACAACATCAGGGGGGCACAGTGGCCACATGCAGATATAAAAGGGGTGACAAGAATAAAATGTTTGAGAACCACTGCAATAGATAAATAAACACCACCTGCCATTCTACTGCTCCTTCAGTTATTTGTGTTTGATTTGCAAACCACTGAAACAGCATTCTCCTTTACTATACATCCAGATTTACATCCACCCAGAAAGATATACATTAAATTAACTAATGTATACGCTACTTAGGCAGAGCTCAAGACAACCAACATAAAGCAAAAATTTAAAATTAGGAACACAATAAAATAGAAGGCGCTATTTTTTGTTTCCTGGTTTAAAGTATCAAATTAGCCAGGAATCCTGAACATAACAGCTTGGATCTAAGGAAGTCCAAACAAACCTCCATCCTTACAAACAGATTTTCTTAATCACTCACACCTTCCTATTGCAGCCCTTCCCCACCACTCCTTAAAAGTCAATCCTGACGGTGGTAGGCCCTTCAGAATGGCACAGTATGGGTGCCAGGCTCCAGTAGGAGGGGAGGATAAAATAAATCTGTTGAACCATATCATGGAAATCCTGTGAATGCCTCAGAACAACCATGTAGTTCTGGACTAGAATGATTTACTGTAACAAAAAGATTTATTTGTGAACAAAGTTCACACTGTTCATTATGGCAGAGAGAGCTCTACCAGCCCTTTCTGTATCAAGCTTGACAGCAGGAGGCGAAGACCTATATCCATGTGAGTTCATAGTGTGTTCATTAAAACAATTTAAGAAGCCCCTATTATTATTAAATCATTTTGATTTAGATCCAGAGTTAATCCTGGAAATGGAAAGATTGATGGAAGCAGTTGGACTGCACTTCCAACTGGAAAAAACAGAGAGTAGTGACTTTCATCAATTCCTCTTTTCCCCTGCAGTCTCCAGGACCATCATGTGCACTACTCTCCATGGTCCCCTCAACAGTAGACAGCATGTTTGGGGGGCTATGGGGGGAAAGAGAGATTGAATGGCAAAAATCACCTATTTCAAAAAATTCAATGCACACGTCCCTGGGTCCAAATAGCAATAGCAACAGTATTTACATTTCTATACCACTTCATAGTGAACTCAGCACTCTGCAAGTGGTTTACAGTGTTTAAGCACATTGCCCCCCAACAAGCTGGTACTTGTTTTACCAATCTACAAAAAGATGGAAGGTGGGGCAACCTGGAGCCCTCTGGGATCAAACTCACAACACTGTGGCTGTAGTACCAGCATTTAACCACTGGTCACCAGGGCTACACAGTAACACAGTATGTTACAGAGGTTTATTCTGGATATTTGATACAAACACACTTTGCATCTTTGATACTTTGTGACCCATCCAATAGCATAGATTTTCCTTATTTCCTAATATTATACTATGCTTCAATATCTGATCTGCAAATCAAACACAAACACACTGCAGTGATCATCCTTTCCAGCCAACTTTAACTCTCTGGAAACCCTCCCCACCTTTTGGCTTCAAACATGCATCCCTACCTTTAAAACACTTTGAAATGAAATAAATGGGTTTTTAAAAAATGTTTAACACTGATGGGATTGTATTCTTTAATGCTGCAGGTCCACCATGAGACCCAACAAGAGAGGCATTTAGACCTATGCAAAGCCCAATCCATAGCACTTTGCAGAGTGGCTCACACCAGTGAATTTCTGTAAAAGACCATGTTCTCAAAAGAAATTGAGATTTGTTTGCATGAAAGAATTTCACGCACACATACACAGAGATGACAGCGCTTATAATCTGCATTATATATATATACCTCAAATTTATTCTGATTTCTGCTCCTGAAAGGCCAATTTCATTAGTGACTCATTCTTTTTTTAAAAGGGTATCTAAAGAAAACCTGAGTATATAATTTTAATACTAATAGTATAACATTATAAATTATGACATTTGCAAGGTAAATATGGAGCCAGCTACAAGTTTAAAAAAAAGTATGAAGAAGGTGCTGTTAACATAAATGAAGATATAAGCATTGGAAAGAGGGAAAATCAAGTTAAAAACAGCATTTGTTACGTATGTTAATAAAAAAGGGGGGAGAAAAACCATACAGAACCACAAACAGCAATTATAATACACTATTGAAGATTTCCCACAAAATAATGTCTACTAAGGAAAATCAACAACAGTACACCATAGGCTGCTGTGGCTGCAAAATCCTGCATGCACAAAACTGATGGGAAACTATGTTCTCAGTGGCTGACCAAATCACAGTGTAGGCTAGGAGTGGAGGGGGAAGGGACACCAAGTGCTCATCAGGTTTAACCGCAAAGGGGGGAAAAACAAAACAGAAAGGTCATGCGTAGCCCAAGGGAAAATGCAAAATTAAATACTGACCAGACATACAGGAAGATAAATATTTGACCATATTAATACAAAAGGGCTTGAATAAAACATAGCATGTTTCAGCCTAAAGCTGCTTTAAACCATGTCTTTCATCTGGACTCAAAGGCTCAATACACAGAATGTGATATCTGGTTGACTAGTCATGAAATTCAATGGACTGAACATGTAGTATTTTGGAATTTGCACCCAGTAAGAATGAGGCAGTCTCAAGCTGAGGGCTTCTTGATCTATGTAATGAGCATGAAGGTACACAACTAACAGAATCTGGCTCACAATCAAGGAAGAAGGTTCAGAAATATAGCTATAATTTGTCTTCATAAAATACTGGAGTTGCAGAATCTGTATGGATCATAAGATTAGCCCTTGCTTAGCTTGTTCATGAAGGGCCACCTTAAAAAGTACTTAATATTCAAATGAAAAATATAAGAATTATGAAGCTATCAGCTGTTGGAAAAATCCATGTTGCTCTGATTTAAATCTGCCGTGTATGATTTCATATATCTGTCTGGTTAAGAGAAGTATTTGATGAGAAATCAGGATAAACTTGCATTGAGTTGGATAATGAATTTACTTAAATAAAATTGTTCTAATTTGAATTATGTTATTTCCTTATACAGTGTTAAAATGCAAATATTCATGAATGTGTGAATGAAAATATGCTCACAAAGTAAAATAATTTTACTCATCTACTATGTCAAGTTTGGGGTGTGTGTGTGTGTAATATTCGCAAGTAGAAGTAAAGAGGGGGCCAAAGGGTGAACAGTTTGAGTAATGCGGATATAATGGAGTTATTGGAAGCAGAGCTTTAACAGAAAGGACTTGGAAGAACTCAGTGCTAGGATTCTAAGGCTAGGCTTGCTTTCTGCCTTATTTTTGTTCACTTTAGGAGAGTATCACTTCTTCATTATGGCACTGAAAGCAGACTGAATGATTCTGCTCAACATACTATGCCTCAGGTGTCATTTTAGCTGCAGCTGTAGGTAATACTAGGTCTCAATCAACTAATGATCAGGCTGCACAATACACCTGGCAACAGGAGGAACCAGATGCTATCCACCAGCATGTGTCTCACCTGACTGCAATCTGCTTCTAATGTTTGACAGCCTAACAAAATGGCCTAACACAGTCTTCAACAGACTAACTCACCTTCTCTTTCTTCTTCAATTTGTGCCATTCTTAGAGCCATTGCAGATTTTTCCTCTCTAATTTGATTGTGTACGTCCTCAGAGTCAGTTACAATTTCTTGCCATTCCAAAAGCCGACTCTGTAGTTCATCCACACTGCCCGATTCACTAGGCTACAACAAGTAAAGATGAGACATACTTGTAACATAAAGAATTCAAAACAGATCATAAAATAAATAACCCGATAATCCCAGTAATTCTATCTAAGAGCATAAAAGCAGTCATGCCAGATCAGCCCCCAGACCTCTCACTGTTCCCACACTAGCCAACCGAGTCCATGGGAAAAATAGGTAGCACAGAAGTACAACTGCACATTTTGTTTATTATCATATGTATTTTTTACCCACCCATCAGGATTGAGGCTGAGAACAACAAAAAATTAAATGCATAATAGTTGAAAGAACATATAAAAATGTTAAAAGAGTACAAAAGTACTGACATATATTTTAAAAAATGATCAATACAAACTTCAAAATTCATATTTTAAAAATAATCTGGATAAATTTGTCAGAAGAGACTGGTTTTTAATGTTATTTTAAATTCAGACAGCATATTCAACTGTCAGTTCTCTCCTGACAGGTCATTCCATTTTGAAAGAGGATGAAGAAAATGTCCTCTGGGTAACAGTTGCCAACCTTGTCCTAAATGAATGAAGGAAGTGTCCCTCAGAGGACCTGGGTTCATGGGGTGGATTATAAGGAAAGGTAACCAGAACCCAAACTGTGTAGAGCTTTAAAAGTTACAACCAACATTTTGCACCTTGCCCAGAAACTATTTGACAGCCAGTAAAGTGACTAGTGCATTACAATAATGCCCTGCAGCAACAGGTATCAGAGGGAATACATACCCACAATGACTAGCAATCAATTCCCTTTGAAGCCATCAAAATTGATAGCCATCATTTTATCTTGTATTAACTATACTCCCCTGCATAAGTGCACTGTGACAAGAAGTACTTGTTTTTACTTGCCCTACTCAGTTTCATCGGATGGCTCAGGTTCTGGTACAGTATTATTTGAGCGGAAATTATTTTTCTCTCTATTGAATTTTTCCACACTGCACGTATGTCATGTCTATCTCCATTACTAGTCTAGTTTTTCTTAAGCTAAACAGCCCCAAACATTGTACCTTTCCATCACAGAGGAGTTCTCCCAGTCCTCTGATCATTTTTATTGTCCTTTTTTGGGGCAGGGAGCATTTTTCCATCTCTACAATATCCTTTTGGAGGTATAGCCCTCAAACCAAGAGTGCATTAAGTATTCCAAAAATGGTCATACCATGGATTTGTATTAAATCAGATTTCCAGTCTCACACCCTCCCACATGGATACACACATACTCAGAGGGTTAAACAGAATAATTTAAATAATTATGTAATGTATGGAGAACTGGGACATCATATTGTAAAGTTGGGCTTTTCACCCTTTGCTGTGGAGCTTTTTGTACACAGTTGTACTGGTGAGATCTAGTTTTTGTTTTAAAATGTGCTTTCATCTGATTCAGATGTTTAGTAATAGGCAGAGTATACAAATATAGTCAGCATAAGCCTATAGAATCTCAAAACTCTGTAACTATTAACAATTCATCAGATTTTCAGCACAGCAAATTTTAAATGGGTCCTCTACTCTGTATTTAGTACAAGTTGAATCTCCTTTATCCAGAATTCCAAAATCCAAAATATTCTAAAATCCAAAATTGTCCACATAGGTGGCTGAGATAGTGACACCTGACATGGTTCAGTGAATAAAATGTATAAAAGCTTTGTTTCATGCACAAAATAAGGTGTATATATGGTGTATATGAAACAAATGAATTTCTTATTTAGCCTTGGGTCCCTTTTCCAAGATATCTCATTAGGCATATGCAATTATTCCAAAATCCAAAAAAACTCCAAAATCTAAAACACTTTTGGTCTCAAGCATTTTAGATAAGGGAGGTTCAATCTATAATTAATTACAGGCAAAGGAAGCCTTGGAATGATAAATGTATATTCCTGTAGTAACTGACAATTCAGCTAAATTCCATGAATCCCAATAGCAGCAGACCTGTGAAGCTGCCCTCTTCGTAACTTGTTCAAGATCTGCTTGCAATTTTCTCTGCTGCTCTTCATAAACTTCTAGCTTAGCCAGCAATTCTTCTGTAAAGATAATTCTCTGTATTAATTGTAAATTCCAAAGAAACTATTCAGATGAGCAAACGTCAGTTTAGGCTGCATCACAGAAACAAAGTAGGAATTATTTCTAATAGACTAAACAATATAGCACTGGAAAGTATATCCAATACATTTATGTGAAGTATATCCAGCTATATTACAATAAATAATTAGTATGATCCTGGTTACCTCTCCCAACCCACTGGACCCCATAGAGGGTATCTACACACAGATGGGCTTTTAATCTTTTGCTAAGCACAGGGCATCTTATGTTACAAACTGCTTTTAAACTTTGTCATTGCCTTGTTTGGCTTCTTCTAAGAGGAAAAGACAAGACTGAAATTGTGATCATGTTTACTAGGAAGGACGTCTCAATGACAAAAATGTGGAATTTATGTTTGTATGGTTGGCTCACATAAAAAGAATAAATTACCAAAGGTTTACAAACAAGTTAACTGAATGAGGAAGAATGGTCCTTCTAAAACAGATGCTGCTGTCAGATGTTGTTATAGACTTTCCAGCTTTCCTTATAGATGACATACTTCTAGCAGTCCTACCATACAGATTTACCTCAGTTAATAAAACGTCTGATAAAGACATGCAGGGGTAGCTGTGTTGGCCATTTAGTAAATTTGAACAAATATCCACCAAACAGTGATCCCTTTATTGGCCAACCAAAATGTACAATATATTTGTTGCTCCACTGGCTTCTTCATCAGGCAAGATTATACCAAACAGGAGAAAAATTAGAGATGTTAACAAGTTGCCTGCATTTTGTTGTTTCTGTCCTTAGTTAAGATGGTATGGGGAAGGTATCTTTAGCAGGTTGGCTGCATGGCCAGAGGAGGAGGGGTATCACTGTTTGGTGGATTTTTGTTTAAATCTGACAAAGATGTTCCTTTTTACAGTCATTTTAAGTCCTCTTTTAGCAGCTTCATTTATATACCGCTTCATACCACACTGAGCGGTCTCTAAGGGGTTTACAACTTTAAGATAATTAGCAATAGCAATAGCAAATACATTTCTATACCACTTATCAGTGCACTTAAGCACTCCCTAAGCAGTTTACAAAGTGTAAGCTAATTGCTCCCAACAATCTGGGTATGCATTTTAGCGACCTCGGAAGGATGCAAGCCTGAGTTGAGCTTGAGCCCCTGGCTGGTATTGAACTCACACCTTATGGTTTGTTAGTGAGTGGCTGCAAAACAGGCATTTAACCACTGCTCCATCAACCTAATACTTATTTTAGTGACCTCAGACGGATGTAAGGCTCTTTTCCTTTTCATCCTCTGACTAGCTGGAATGTTTAGCAGCATTGTCACTGGGAAGATGGTAAAGAAGAGCTAAAGAATCAGAGACTTTTGGTGTTGCTTTGTAGCAATGTACCTGCAGTAAATACTGCAATAAAGCTTGAGGCAGGAGACAGTGGAATTCTGCTTTACCAATTCTACATGTGTGCCTACCTACCACAGACAAGGTAAATGACAGCTGCCTCAAGAATCCCTTTCTGAGCATACATGAAAAGCAAAACAGTGAGAAAAGGGACAGCAGAGATGCTTGCCTCACGAGGTACCTCTATAGCATGTTTAAAAAGCATTGAAATCATAAAAAGGTAAAGGCTAATGAAAGGGAAGGAGATCATCCGTGGATGCAAGATCAAGTGGCAAACAAAGGATTACAATGTTTTTATTCAGTTTGCAAGGCTCACCAGACCTGGTTGTGTCATTTCACATGTCCATATTGTTAGTCTGGGATAAAAAGTTTCCTGAAACATGTTGAACTGCCGTTTTCACCTTTAGTATAGGGACCTCTCCCTATATTTTTCATGGTATATGTGCTTCTGGTACCAAACTTTCTTTTAAGTGATGCCTAGGAAGACATCTACTTTACTAACTGAGTTTACCTGTACTTCTTTAGTTTAATTTGGCCTTACAGCTGGGGGTAATACTTAAACATGAAAATGACTCAGATGTCAATTTGTATCTTTAGTGACCTGAGCCCATCAAAAAGCCAAATATTAAACCTTTGCTTAACCTGCTAAGCCACCAGGGAGATCTTACAATGTAGGGCAATTAATCAGTTGCCATGAACAGACAAAATGCCATTCATAGCTGCCAGGGACCATAAGAAATGTAGTTTTCTGAAAGCCCTGATATAATCACCAATAAAAGTAGGAAGGCAACTGAAGGATCACACTGGGAAGATCCAGTTAGGAGGGACCTACGTTGGGAACCTAGTTCAGTCCTGCTGTCTAGCCCCATTTATACATCCCAAGTTATAATACATGGGTACCACTTTGATGGCTAATTAAAATTCAGTTCTAGTGGACAATCTAGTGGACATTCACTGCTTGCTGATAAGACAACCTCATTATTGTTTTCAGCTTATTAAATGTTACTAGGAACAATTAAATTGAAAGCTTCAATAGTCTCTCCCTCCAGAGAAATGTAATAATTATTTACCATTTTGAGTTTTAAGTTCAGTAAATGTTTGTAGTGTTGACTGTAGATCTTCCTTTTCCTGTTCTAATTCTGAAATCCGGTCATGTAAGGCAGTCACATTATTATTCACTGATGTAACCTATAAAAGATGCATTCTGACATTGATTTCTTCCAAAATGTAGAAACATCAAAAACACTGTGCTTTTTTTTAAATGATCTCAGACTCCTTTGGTAAGATCTGTCTCATTTTTATCATTATGGACTAGCATTAGTCACAGAATAATTATTTTATGCATTTCGGTAACATACAAATGTATGCTATACTAACAAGTTTTCAAACATAAATGTATTCCAGTAAAGACTGTTTTCTTCGTGTGTAATATTTTAAATAGGCACCTTTCAGTTATTTTAAATCTATGCATCAGAATCAAACACACTAAAGTAAGTTTTGTTTTATAATGTTACATACATTTTTAAGCTCATCTTCAAGCTGTCTGATTCTGGATTTGGACCAAGCTTTCATCTTAAGGAACCTTGCTTCAGATTTGCTGGCCTCTTCTGCTTTCAGTTTTGCTTGAGCTTAAACAAAGAGTACCTCAGTCATTATTCAGAACTGTAGCAGAAATTCTATTATAAAATTTGCTGCACTGCACATGTGCTATTTACATATTAATAATGTGAGTTTGAAAGAAATATTAAGGCATATGCAGATGTGACATATTAAAACTACTACAAGACTCTTGGGTGGTTTAATGTTGCATGGTTATATGTTGCAGATGACTGGATTAAACACACAGTAGCACAGAAAAGTCAAATCAGGATATCACCTATCCTGCACAGGCACACAGAACTGCTATCTAAGATGAATGAAGCCTACATAAACTGATATGTAAGTGCAAGACTCATTCTTTCACTCAACCACATGGATAATCACTCCCCCTGAGTCCTGTGTAAAAAGAATGGCCCTGAAGATGGCTCTCTTGGCCGTTTATCTTCATGAAAAACTGACCAGTTTCAGCACAATTACTGGAACATACCTCAACTGAATGTATTAAGTGAGGAATTGTAAGAAATACTGTTCAGCAATATGATACCTTCAAGCTGTTCCAGTCTTAGTTTAATTACAGCATCAATATCAACAGCTTGCTCCAAATTATTTTGTCCACTGGAACTTAATTTATCCAATTGTTTCTGAAGTTGAAGCAGGATTTGGTCTTTTTCCTGCAGTTCAGTTTCATGTTTTTCTTGGAGCTCTTGGATCTCAGAATTACAACTCTCTCTAACTTCTTTCATTTCATTCTCATGTTTCTTCATCATGTCTCTCAGCTGAGCTCGCATGACATGCTTTTCAGCATTCAGTTTGGACTGGAGGTTATCTTTCTCTGACTGAAGGCGGTTTAGGTGTTCATTAATTTCCTGAATTAGAAAATAAATAAATATTTTAAATATATTTTATAAATATATAAATATATTTTAAATATAGTGTATTTAAATATTTTAAATATACAGAAATGTGTGTGTGTATTCCACCTGTCAACTTCTGGTGATCGCATTAATTTCACAAGGTTTTCTTAGGCAAGTAATACTCAGAGGTGGTTTTGCCAATTCTCTTCTCTGAAATAGAGCCTACAGCACTTGATAATTGTTGGCAGTCTACCATCTAAGTACTAGCTCACTTAACTTCCAAGATCAGAGAAAATCTTTATTATGTGGAAAACACTTCCAGAGAACATGGTTTCAAGTCAAAAGGTGAGATCCAGAGCCCCCCTCCAAACAGAAGGGCTCATTCCTTGCACGCTTATCAAATTTGCAGATGACACCAAATTATGCAGAGTAGATAATACCCCAGAGAACAGGATCAAAATTCAAAATGACCTGAATAGACTAGAAAGCTGGGCCAAAGCTAACAAAATGAAATTCAACATGGAGAAATGTAAGGTTCTGCACTTAGGGCAGAAAAATGAAGTGCACAGATATAGGATGGGGGACACCAGGCTGAATGAGACCACATGTGAAAGGGATCTAGGAGCCCAAGAAGACCACAAGTTGAACATGAGTCAACAGTGCGATGCGGCAGCTAAAAAGGCCAATGCAATTTTAGGCTGCATCAATAGAAGTATAGTGTCTAGATCAAGGGAAGTAATAGTGCCACTCTATTCTGCTTTGGACAGGCCCCACTTGGAATACTGTGTCCAGTTCTGGGCACCACAATTCAAAAAGGATGTGGAGAAACTGAAGCGTGTCCAAAGGAGGGCAACTAAAATGGTGAAGGGTTTGGAAACCATGCCCTATGAGAAATGACTTAGGGAGCTGGGGATGTTTAGCTTTGAGAAGAGAAAGTTAAGAGGTGATATGATCGCCCTGTTTAAATACTTGAAGGGATGTCACATTGAGGAGGGAGCAAGCATGTTTTCTGCTGCTCCAGAGAACAGGACCCAGAACAATGGATGCAAGCTCCAGGAAAAGAGATTCCACCTCAACATTAGGAGGAACTTCCTGACAGTATGGGCTGTTCGACAGAGGAACACACTCCCTCAGAGAGTAGTGGAGTCTCCTTCCTTAGAGGTCTTTAAGCAGAAGCTGGATGGCCATCTGTCAGATATACTTTGATCAAGAGTTTCTGCATGGCAGGGGCTGGACTGGATGGCCTTGTGGTCTCTTCCAATTATATGATTCTATTCTATGATTCTATGAATCTATCCATGGAAGAAGAAATAGGATATTCCTTTTACAGAAATTTTACTAAATTGCCATGCTGAAGTCATCCATAATTAAATAGTGGTAGGATGATACTCTGGATTGCAAAGCAAGAGGCTACTGTTATTCATTTATGATAGCTTCAGAATGTCATTATAGATTTGTTTTTCTCTGGAAAGTAACTTTATAAATATTGTAATGGAACTTTTGATCCAGTGAAGAGATCCTTCTTGCAGGAAAGAAGGGGGAGATGTGATTTATCACAGCAGCCACTGTCTTCCTTATTACCCCAATGCTTTGCTTCAGATTTTCAGAGAGTGCAAGGAAGAAGTGGGAAATCAACAAGCCTGCCCCAAAATCCCATAGGAACATCACCTGAGACAAGCATCACTGGGGCTTTCTAGATTGGCAAAAGGAAGTGTGTTCATGGCTGCATGAAACTCTAGCCTTTAGATGAGAAAAAGGGAAAGTGTACCATGAAAACGCTTTTTTTGCGTTTTAGGGGAGAAGAAGCGCCTTTTAAAAGGTGCTGGTTTTCCTAGCTTCTTTTTTAAAAACTGTGGAACAGCGCAGCTCCATCTAAAGGCTGTGGTGCAGCTGCTAAGCATTAAGGAAAAGGCAACTTCATGTCACACTTTCCTGCCAATCTAGAAAGCCCTACTGAGTCCCAAGGGAATAATCTCAACTCTGAGATCCCAATTAATATCTAGTCATTCTGCCATAAAAGTGTCCAGGTTTATTTTCCCTATGGACAGCTGCTCTTAGGGATGCCACAAAACTTCATTCCAGAAAAATCTCAGGCTCAAACATCAGATGCTGGCCAGTGTGAAATAATTTCCTCAATACAAGGGTCTCGCTCCGTAGCAGAAGGTTCTATTCCAGAAATAACTGGAGTCCTCCAGCACAAGCAGTGGGGTGTCTCCAGGTCACTCAAGATCTTTATCAAATGCTTCTAATGTGGAAGGGAGATGCCACCTTTCCACCACTGTGTCAGAGGTCTGTGAGCATTCACATAGTTGCCTCTGTGGAAAATGAAAGGGACTGTGAAATCGCCAACAAATCCTACCATCTGCATAGACATTTTCTGGAAGAGAGACATGAAACATCCTACTGTCAAAATATTTCTGAAGTAATGCATTGTTTTGTACATCTTGGATAATTTCCAGATGATCAAAAATAATCCTGGGCAGGGGGGCGGGGAGCACTACACCAGTGATTTTCTAATACAATTCAACTGATGCAATATGCTATCCCTATGTATCATGAGGAGAGGAATAAAGTCAACATACTTTTAATGTATTTTTTTCAACACTTACGTTGTTTTTTGACACAGTGATCCACAAAGTACCATGGGGTATAAGCAAAATATAATCTATAAATACAACATATAATACAACAAAAATACCTAAGCATATTCATCAAATATAAGTGATTACAATTAAATAAACTCTGTCATACTTTCTAACAGCCTAAGAACGTCAATAATTACTTCTAAGCCACTAGATATTGCCCCTCATCCTTACTTTGAGCTGCTGGTCTTTAGCATCCAGTTCTTGTTGCAGCATAACTATAACTTGTGTCCTTCCTAGCATGACTTCCTCCTTTTCATGTAGCTTCTGTTTCAAGGCTTTTAATAACTGTTGAGGATAGAAGATTTTAATTTTATGAAGCAGAAAGAGAGACATCTCTCAAAGTTTCCGTTAACCTTGGTTCTTTCATTCCTGGCACACTTTCATTCCTGGCACATGTCACCCCACCTAATACTCAACAGCCACCCCTTTCTTCACTGGATTGGGGTCACGGCAACCATACACAACTGCCCCAATATGGCCTTTCGTGGTGCAAAAAGAAGCCACAAAAAGTGGCTCCATTTTGCTCCACAGAAAGGGCGCCCTAGCTACTGTGGTGGCAGCATTTTGGCGCTCCTTTAGTGCAGTGAGTTTAAACACTGCATCAATGGAGCACCATGATGCCTCCCATCATGCTGTTGGGTGCATGGCATGAAGCCAGTGTGGGGGCATCCAGTGTGTGTATGCCACACCCCCACTCTGGCATATAATGTCGGTCTGTACAGGCTCTAAATCTCACATTTCTAGGATGTAAGTACATCCATTACATTTATTCAAAAAGTCATCTAGCCCAGAAATATTAAATATAAAAGCCAATTGTTTCCAGTTCTAAAGGGTGGGGAACTACTGTTACCATAAAGGCCACTTCTCATTCCTATTAATTTCCTTCTCCCTTATTATAATTCATGTAATAGCTCCATCTTGGAGCAGAGACAACTATTTCTGTTCAACTATTTCTGAAAAAACTGTATGGGTTCTTGGTATTCCAAATCAGCAGAATATAGGAGGGATTAGTTATTACAGAATTAGTATCAGGGCTATGACAAGACGCTGCTGAAAAGAGCCCACATCTTAAACTATGTTCCAAAACACAATGCAGAAATCATCCAGTTTGAGACCGCATTAACTGCCCTAGCTCAGTGCTAGGGAATCCTTGTAACTGTAGTTTATTGTGGCACCAGAGCAATCTGACACAGAAGGCTAAATGTCTCACAAAACTACAGTTCCCAGAATTCCCTAGCAATGAGCCAGGGCAGTGAAAGTATTTCAAACTGGATTATTTCTACAGTGTGTTTTGGACCTATGACTCCAACCTGGAAGAAACAATGTGTAAGTCTTTTTTGAAATACAAGCTGTTGGTCAAGTTAAATTTGCAAGATGACAACAGAGTACTTAAGGACATAACTGGGCTTCAAGTAATCAAACTCCAGGTTCCATCCACTCTACTTACAGTACATTTTCCACTACCTGTTCTAGATCAGCACTAGCATCAGATTTGGCAGCCATCTTAAAAAGTTCTTGCTCATGTTTTTGCACCAGTCCCATCAGCTCTTTTTCCTTTTCCTGTATAATATTCTGAAACATACGAATCTAAAAAAAACACACACACACACACAAATAGATCTCTATAAAACTGATCACAGCAATATGGTTAATAGTTTAAATTTCAATTATGCAAGTGTTAGTTCCACTTTTTAATTATTGTTATACATTGTAATGTTGAAAATGTGGTTAGTGAGATACATAAAAAAACACTATTTCAAAAACATCCATTTTATACTAGAATGAATTATTATACAATGACAACTTAAAGAGTAATTGATGAAAGCTACCAGCAACAGTTGCTATGCAAGACAACAGATCAGGAAAAGTCCTATCCTGAAGATTGGGTTTTCTGCCACAACTGACTTTGCAAACATACCACAAAACCCCCAAGTGTCTGAGATTTTTCTTTTTCAGAATCCTCCAAAATTACAAATTCTACCATTTAACATCCTTAGTAAAAAAAATAGAACTCTTTATTAGTTTTGCTAACCAAATCCATCTAGAGATACATCAATTTATTATTTCCCTCATTATTAAACATTATTAAACCTCCTCTCCATTGACGCCCCTTTGTCGTGGGGGAGCGGCTTGCGTACCCTAATGAAGCTGTGAGATATGCTGGCGGTGGCATAAACAGCCACTGGTAGGGCCTCCCATGCCAGACAGGTCACAACCAAAGGGTCTGACTAAGAGCATCAAAGGGCAGGATGGGCTCTTTAGTCTAATGGCAACCATCCTAGGAGAAGGAAAACTCCAATCCCAAACCCGGGCAGATGGTGATCGTCTAACCCTGTAAGGTAAACCATCTAAGAGAAGGAAACTCTAATCAAACCTACGACTCGGGGATCTTGCTGCCACCATCCTTGCTTGCTTGGCCCAGCAGACAAACCTCTGGTTTAAAGGGTGAGGCCAGTTCTGTGCACGCTGCGCTCCAACAGAAAAATCCATTGCACAGGCTCGAAGGACACATCCAATCCCCCCCTCCACATAGTGATAGGTGTGGGTCTGCACTGGAAGCCGCAGACCCAACCTGGCATTCAGGTGGTTCAGGACTTTGGTCACTTGAGACTGAGCGGGAGATGACAGTCTTGTTCGGCAGCATCCTGAATGAACAAGCAGCCTTTTTAAGGAGAGCATTGCTTGCTCCATACGGAGAGGGGCCTAGAAAAGGTGGCCTAAAGAAAGCTCATCTCCATCTACCCGGTTGGCGAGCCGCAGTCAACAAGCATCTTCTGATGCGGTCAAGCAAAAACAAAGATACAAAGGCATGCACTGGCCTCCAAAGGTGCAAACAGACTGATGCTTGCATGCTGGAACACCAGAACTATGCAAGATTCTGCAGATAGTGGACATCCTGAGCCTCGTTCTGCTCTAATAGCCCATGAACTATCACAACTTAATATTGACATTGCTGCTCTTAGTGAAGTTCGTCTCCATGAGGAAGGCAGCCTTAAAGAACACGGTGCCAGCTATACAATCTACTGGTCTGGCAAACCAAAAACTGAAAAACAACTTTCAGGAGTAGGCTTTATGATTAAAAACTCCATTGCCTCCAAACTCGAAACCCTGCCAAGAGATCACATTAACTCCTTACGCCTCCCACATGTTGTTCTCTTCATTATATATGCCCCAACTATGCAAGCCGACCCTGTGGAGAAAGATAAATTCTACTCAGACCTACGCCACCTAATACAAAGAGTCACTGCAGAAGATAAAATCATTATCCTTGGTGACTTCAATGCCAGAGTAGGAAAGAACTTCGAAGCCTGGAAAGATGTTCTAGGCAAGCAAGGTGTTGGAAACTGTAATGATAACGGACGCCTCCTGCTAGAGTTTTGTGCAGAACAGCAGCTGCTTATTACAAACACTATCTTTCAGCAGGAAAGATAGCTTGAAGACAACCTGGATGCATCCCCAATCCAAACACTGGTACTTCACTGACTATGTTCTAGTGTGTCAGAGAAATATTTGCGATGTCCATCATGCTTGAGTGATGCCCAGTGCAGAATGTCAAACAGATCATCGCCTCGTAAGATGCAAACTAAATCTTCATCTTAAGCTCAAACCTAAGAGGGGTGACATCTTAAAGAGGAGACTCCAAGTCAACCATCTTCAACAAGCTGCCATGAGAGATAACTTCCAGGCAAATCTGCAATCAAAACTTGAATACCATCCTAAGTATAGATTCTTCTCCTACAGTGCTTTGGCAACATATTAAAAACAGTATCCTGCAGTCTACGGAAGAATCCCTCGGGTTCTCCCACAAGAAAAACTAAGATTGGTTTGATGAAAAAAACCAAGAGATCCAGGAGCTTTTGGCAAAGAAGAGAACTGCTCATCAGGCACACTTCGCTCAGCATCTTGCCATGTAAGAAAAGCAGCCTTCCTTCTCGCATGTAGTAAACTCCAACAAAAACTCCGAGACATGCAGAACAAGTGGTGGATCAATTTAGCAGAAAAGACACAACATTGTGAAGATCTGGGTGATTCCAGAGGATTCTATGAAGCTCTTAAAGCAGTGTTTGGACCTACTTATCAGGTCCAAAGCTCCTTATATAGAATGGATGGTCAAAAACTAATCACAGACAAGGCCTCCATCCTGAATCGATGGGCTGAACATTTCCAAAGTCTCTTCAGTGCCAACCAAGTAGTCCAAGGCTCAGTTATCCAACATATGATACAACAACCGATGAAAAATAAACTGGACGTGGCTCCCACTTTGGAAGAAACCAGGAGGGCTTTAAACTGAGTTATATGGGGGAGGGAGACATTATTCTGGAAGGCAAAAGGGCTGGAGAAAATAGTCAAAATGACATAGAGGGAACAAGGCAAACAGTGCAAGGACCCAACAGTGGGAAGCAAAAAAATTTACACAGGCAGCAAGTAAAGGGAACACATGTTCTTAGATGTCTCTACACTAATGCACAGAGTATGAGAAATAAACAGGATGAACTTGAACTCCTAGCACAACAAAGCAAATATGATATAGTAGGCATCACTGAAACCTGGTGGGATGAGTCTCACGATTGGAATGTAGAAATAGAGGGATATAACCTTTTTAAGAGAAACAGGCCGAACAGGAAAGGAGGAGGAATAGCATTATATGTCAGGGATATTTACACCAGTGAAGAGATCCAGGAAGTCAAAACTGGAAGCCAGGTGGAGAGCATCTGGATAAAAATTAAAGGAGAGGGAAACAACAGGGATGTTACTGTGGGAGTCTACTACAGACCTCCAAGTCAGATGGAGGAATTGGATGATGCCTTTCTAGAACAGATGATCACACACTCAGAAAGGAGAGATGTAGTAGTGATGGGGGACTTCAACTATCCAGATATTTGCTGGAAGTCAAACTCAGCCAAATCCTCAAGGTCTAGCAAATTTCTCACTTGCCTCGAAGACAATTTCATTGTCCAAAAGGTGGAAGAGACAACAAGGGGATCAGCTATTTTAGATCTGATCTTAACCAACAGGGATGACCTAGTCAATGGAGTGCAAGTGGTTGGATCCTTAGGTGGAAGTGACCATGTTCTCCTGGAGTTTGTTATACAGCGGAAAGAGGAAGCTGGGCATAGTCAGACACGCACTCTAGACTTTAGGTGAGCTGATTTCAATAAACTTAGAGAAATACTGGGGGTGATCCCATGGTCAGGAATACTAAAAGAGAAGGGAGTGCAAAACGGATGGGAGTTTCTCAAAAAGGAGATACTGAAGGGACAATTTCAAATAGTTCCAATGAGGAAGAAAAATGGAAGATACCTCAAGAAGCCAGGATGGATGACTAAGGAACTTTCAACTGAGCTAAGTTTTAAACTGAACATGTATAAGAAATGGAAAAATGGGGAAATCACCAAAGAGGAATTCAAACAAATAGGGATAAAGTCAGAAAAGCTAAAGCGCAAAATGAACTCAGGCTTGCTAGAGACGTTAAGAACAATAAAAAGGGCTTTTTTGGATATGTCCGCAGCAAAAGGAAGAAGAAGGAAACGGTTGGGCCATTGCGTGCAGAAGATGGCAAAATGCTCACAGGGGACAGAGAAAAGGCAGAATTACTCAACACCTTCTTTGCTTCAGTCTTCTCAGAAAAGGCAAAGGGTGCTCAAGCTGAGGATAATGGAGCAGAGGACAGAACAGGGGAATATCAGCACAGAATAAGTAAAGAGATAGTACAGGAATACCTGGTTAACCTAAATGAATACAAGTCTCCAGGACCAGATGAACCACATCCTAGAGTATTAAAAGAACTGGCAAATGTAATATCGGAACCATTGGCAATAATCTTTGAGAACTCCTGGAGAACAGAAGTCCCAGCAGACTGGAGGAGGGCAAATTTTGTCCCTATCTTCAAAAAGTGAAAAAAAGAGGATCCCAACAATTATCGTCCAGTTAGTCTGACATCTATACCAGGAAAGATTCTAGAACAGATAATTAAACAGAGAGTCTGTGAACATTTAGAAGACAATGCCATAATCACAAAAAGCCAACATGGGTTTCAGAGAAACAAGTCTTGCCAGACAAATCTGATCTCTTTTTTTGATAAAATTACCAGTTTGGTAGATGAAGGGAATGCTGTGGATATAGTATATCTTGATTTCAGTAAGGCCTTTGACAAGACTCCCCATGACATTCTTGCAAACAAGCTTGTAAAATGACAGATATAGGATGGGGGACATCTGGCTGAATGAAACTATGTGTGAAAGGGATCTAGGAGTCCAAGTAAACCATAAGTTGAACATGAGTCAACAGTGTGATGCGGCAGCTAAAAAGGCCAATGCTATTTTAGGCTGCATCAATAGATGTATAGTGTCTAGATCAAAGGAAGTAATAGTGCCGCTCTATTCTGCTTTGGTCAGGCCCCACCTGGAATACTGTGTCCAGTTCTGGGCACCACAATTCAAAAAGGATGTGGAGAAACTGGAGCGTGTCCAAAGGAGGGCAACTAAGATGGTGAAGGGTCTGGAAGCCATGCCCTATGAGGAACGCCTTAGAGAGCTGGGGATGTTTAGCCTGGAGAAGAGAAGGTTAAGAGCTGATATGATAGCCCTGTTCAAATATTTGAAGGGATGTCATATTGAGGAGGGAGCAAGCTTGTTTTCTGCTGCTGCAGAGACTAGAACGCGGAACAATGGATGCTGCAGGAAAAGAGATTCCACCTCAACATTAGGAGGAACTTCCTGACAGTAAGGGCTGTTCGACAGTGGAACACACTCCCTCAGAGTGTAGTGAAATCTCCGTCCTTGGAGGTCTTTAAGCAGAGGCTGGATGGCCATCTGTCAGGGATGCTTTGACTGGGAGCTCCTGCATGGCAGGGGGTTGGACTGGATGGCCCTTGTGGTCTCTTCCAACTCTATGATTCTATGAGGCCATACAGCAGATGAAAAATGGCAAGGCAGCAGGGATTGATGGAATCCCACCTGAAGCTTGGAAACACGGAGGTCATGTACTCCATGCTAAATTCCACAAGTTCCTTGTGAGTTGCTGGGAAAAAGGTGAACTGCCATTAGATCTCTGAGATGTAGTTATCATCACCCTGTATAAGAAAAAAGGAGCAAAATCTGATTGCTCAAACTACTGAGGTATAACACTGCTCTCCATTGCTGGAAAAATCCGTGCAAGGATACTCCTCAACAGACTAGTTCCTGCTATCGCAGAACTTCTCTCTGAAAGCCAATGCAGCTTCAGAGCTAATAGGAGCACTACAGATACGGTATTTGCTCTTAGACAACTGCAAGAGAAATGTAGAGAGCAGAACAAAGGACTCTATGTAACATTGGTTACCAAAGCCTTCGACACTTTGAGTAGAAATGGTCTGTGGCAGATCCTGGAACGACTAGGATGTCCCCCCAAATTCCTCAAAATGATTATCTTGCTACATGAGGGCCAGCACGGTCAAGTCAGATGTAGCGATGCTCTCTCAGAGCCCTTTCTAATAACTAATGGTGTGAAACAAGGTTGTGTTCTTGCTCCAATTCTATTTACAATCTTCTTCAGCATGATGCTCCAAAGGACGACAGCAGATCTCAAAGAAGAAGATGGCATCTATATACGTTACCATACTGATGGTACCTTGTTTAACTTAAACCGTCTGAGGGCTCGCACAAAGACTCTAAACTATCTAGTCCATGAGCTGCTTTTTGCTGATGATGCTGCCCTTGTTGCCCATCAGAAGCAGCTCTGCAGCGCCTAACATCCTCCTTTGAAACAGCTGCAGAGCTGTTTGGGCTGGAAGTCAGCCTGAAGAAAACAGAAGTTCTCTACCACAGGAAGAGCACTATCATGCCCATGTCACCATAGGCAAATCTGTGTTTAAGTCCGTCCAGCAGTTCACCTACCTGGGAAGTATCATCTCCTCAGACACTAAGATTGATAAAGAGATCAATCACAGATTAGCAAAGGCATATAGTGCATTCGGAAGGCTTCACAAGAGTCTGGAGTAACAAACACCTGAGGCGAAGCACAAAAATCAGTGTGTACAGAGCCATTGTACTGTCCATTCTCCTCTATGGGTCTGAAACATGGATCACCTATCGCCAACATCTATGACTCCTCTAACACTTTAATCAGCGCTGTCTACGCACAATCCTAAATATACACTGGACTGACTATGTGACAAAAATGTTGTTGTCCTGGAGCAAGCAGGGATCACCAGCATTGAGGCCATGCTACTGAAAACGCAGCTGCACTGGGCAGGGCATGTTTCTAGGATGGAGGACCACTGCCTCCCAAAAATAGAACTCTACAGTGAACTCGCCATGGGTCAGCGTAAGACGGGTGCCCCAAAGAAGAGATACAAGGACTCCCTGAAACATCTCAATCTCAGCCAAACTGATCACCAACAATGGTCTGCCCTGGTCTCACATCGGCAGGCATGGAGACGCACTACCTACAATGCTGCAGCCACTTTCGAGAACTCACGCCGAACGAGTCTCAAAGAGAAACGACAACGCAGAAAGAACCACAACTTGGAAATATCACCCAAAGAGACTTTCTGCTGTGCTTTCTGTAACCGGACTTGTTTATCTCTGATTGGCCTTTTTAATCATCAACATGCTTATAGAAAGTGTGGGATGAGTCCTTCCTGAATCTTCGTTAGCGAAGAAAAGCCAGAGAGTATTATTAAACCTAAACACTAATAGATTAATCCATTTTACTAAAGACTTACATTTTGTGTATACATGGCTTCTCTTTCCTGGAAATGCTCTCTCTCTTTATTCTGAAGGCTTTTATGGTTTTCAATTTGTTCCTCAAGGAGGCTACATCTTTCTTCACTGTCTCCAACTTTCTTCGTTAGGTTCTGAACTAGGATTTGCATACTCTGTAATGAAGCCTCCTTTGTAGAAAGCTGATTCTTTGCAGTTTACAAGGGGAATGAATTAGAAGATTAGAATAGGAATAAGACAATCAGAATTAATATTTATTATTCTAACTGGAAAAGCAACAGGAAAGATATTACTTTATTGAGACAGTATTTTATACCAACAGTAATAAAAAACGTGTGTGCATGCCATTCAGCATACACCTGCAGAGGAACACCCTTTGATGAGATGGCAGAGTTTAAGAATACCTTTAATTCACAGTTATGTACCAGCACTTCTTTGGCATCATTAGTTGATCCACAGGCTAATTGTAAATCAATTATATAGGCTTCTTTTTCATCCAGCTTTTTTTGCTTCTCAGCAAGCATGGCATCCATTTCAGCCCCCCGCTGATGTGCAGCATCCAGTTCAGCAACCTGGAAACACACATTTTCTCAGCAGAAATGTACTAATGATTACTTATGTCTTCTTCAAATTTCAATACTAAACATACCAGTCACATTAACACTATTTTCATTTATTACTATTATTTTCAGTACTCTGGTAAGCATGAATTTATCTTATCAAGTTTCTCCCAACTACAGTTAGATAAAGGTTCTTTCAATATGACAGCTAAATTGATCAAGATGAGTGGGCACAAAAATGGTCATTTTTATGAGATCTTTACTAGCAATTCTTGTTTATTCACATATCTTCACAAAGCTGGCTAGAAAATAATTATACAAAATCTGAAAAGGTTTATTATGGGGGTTACAACTGCCAGCCCTAGCCATTGTTAATAAGTTAAATATTGTGTAATGAATTTTATATTTTAATATAAATGGGCTTGTTACTAGATGAACTCTGATCCTTCCCTGGGATTTTTAAACTATCAACATATCAGGAATTCTTCCTATTCTATAGCCATTTAAAATATTTGCATAAAACTTACTTAAAATACCTTTAAAAAACTAACAATCTAATGCTGCAGTCCTATGCATTTCCTTTAGGAAGGGACATTCTTTCAAGAAAATACATTTCAGATTGGGCCATCAATGTCACGCTTTCATTTCCATATGCTATTTCAAAATGCATACAACTGTCCAGAAAAAGACAAAAATAAAGCAACTTGTAGACAAACTAAAAGAATAACCACAGTATTTTAATAACTATAGTATTTTACTCTATTTCTGATAAACTCTTCATCAACAGCACTGGCTACTTTGAAAATATTTGGACAGACTTCACCAAAACTGGTGATCAATCTTTGTAAGTATTTACTTGTTGAGATTTTATTTATTAATTAAATTAGTAGACAAACTTTCTATTAAAATAGTGCTCACAACAGAGGTATATCTGCTGACGGCATTGATTCCATCAAGGAATAGAAAGGCTGAAACATTCTTCCTGCCTCATTGCAATTCTTGTGCAACCCAAACATCTCCTCCACTGGGTTCCTCCAGTTTCCCTAGAAATGATCTCTGTACAGGTGAAAGGGGAGAATATTCTTCCATGCTTTCAGGAGAAAAACACATCATGGGAATCTTTTGACTAGCCTGGTCAAAGCCAAAGCAATGCCAACAATGAAGAATAATTACAGTCTTGCACAAAACAGTACCTTCCTCTGAAGCTCTTCATTTCTTTGGACATTCTGTGTCTCTAGTTCCTCAATTTTCTTTTTAAGTACCAATATTTTTCCACGACTTGCAGCAGCATTATCCTGATCACCATCTCTTGAGCTCTAAAAATGTAAATCTGGCAATTTAGCTCAGGTATATGATTTAGGCTATATGACATGTGTATAATACATACAAGTATTATTTGTTTTAGTCCTAAAACAACACAGCCTACTCTAGAGTTCCATTTTGAGAATTTTAATACATTCAACAAAACAAAACAAAATTTAAAGTTGAAGAACCTGAACTATTTCTTTAAAAAAGAAACTCCAAATATATTACCATGCTTTTGGTCCTAACATATAAAGCAAGTTATAAGCACAAGATTACTTTTATTTTTACAAGATTACTATAAAAATCACTTTTTTGGACTACAGCTCCTGAGGATGAACTTGAGATCTTCATGCAAACAATATTCTATTAACTGTGCTATGATCCTTGCCATTATTTGAGGAAGAATACAGATTGCTCATTTCAAATCCTGAACATATTTAATAACCACTGCCAGAATTACAATAGCTAAAAATTGGAAGAAAGAAGGGGAGATAAATATAGATGAATGGTTGTTGAAGGCATTAGAAGTTATTGAAATGGATATATTGACTGCAAAATTAAGCGAAGACGGAACCTATGACCAGTCAGAAGAAGAAATTTGGGAACCTTTAAAAAACTTTTGTGACAAAAGATGGACAAAGACGTAAATCTGAACGCTATTTGAATGTTACAAAAATATCAATGCTACTCCTTGGACTGAGACGACGTGTAACTTCTCAGGAGGAACACTCTAAATTCATATTTGTGGATATATATTATGCTTTATATATGATGTCACTCAATGCACTGCCATATATGTAGTATATATACATAGTAAGCATTTAGTTATCATTTTTCACTGACCCAATTTATAATAATAATTTAAACCACAGTATCGTGCCTTGGGGTTACTGTTACCCTTGTTGGGAGAAAATATTTAAAGGAGCTAACTTGAAGTAAGATATAAGATACGACATATTTGATATCTATATGAGTGGTCTTTTATTTAAAAAGGAAACTAAAGAGACAAGAAACACTCTGGTACCTGTTTTTGACAGTTAGATCTCAGCTGCAAGGAATTTAAAATAGATAGGAAATAATTATTTGTTAATTTTTTCATACACAGTGTTGAAATAAAGGGAAACGCCCACATAACACCAATTCTGAAAGATCTACATTGGCTGCCTATTCGCTTCCGGGCTCAGTACAAAGTGCTGGTCATCACCTATAAAGCCCTATATGGCTTGGGCCCAGAGTACCTAAAGGACCGTCTCTCCTCATACAATCCGCCCCGCACACTTAGATCCACAGGGCAACAACGTCTAAGAGTTCCAGAGGCTAGATTGTCAATAACGGCGAAGAGGGCTTTTTCTGCCTCGGCCCCTAGCCTCTGGAACTCGCTGCCCACGGAGCTCCGCTCAGCCACCTCCCTCAATGCGTTTAAAAAAGGACTGAAAACCTTCCTCTTTGAACTTGCGTACCCCTGACTTACTCCCCTGCTGCTATTCCATACCCCTAATTGTATTGTTGTTATTGTGACTGTGCTCCCCGGGCTGATAGTGTATTATTGTGATATTGGATGTTTTTAATTTTTATATGTATTTTAATTGCTTAACTGTTCACCGCCCTGATCTTGGGAAGGGCGGTATAAAAATAAACTTATTATTATTATTATTATTATTATTAAGATTTATACATAGTATTTGAGAGGGAAGGTCGGGGAAAGGGGAGAAAAAGGGAGGAATAAGTGAATAACTGAGCTCGCAGACAGGAGAGATTATCCTTTTTGGTTTCAAAGGGTTGGGAGGGAGATTGTGGTATAAGATTGCATTAATTATTATGGATTTTGAGTTTTTTAAAAGGGGATTTAGGTATGGAACGATGATATATGTTATTGTTATGAAATGTTTTGTATACTTATATAATGTCTAAGAATGATTGTATTATTTTATTTTTAATAATAAAAATTAAAAAAAATCAAATCCTGAACATATTCAATTATTCCTCCTTGAGTGATACTGGAATGAGGGCTATGAAAATACAAACAGTTTAAAGTCTTTTGGCATGCTTTGAAAGATTTCATTACTTAGTGATTTTTAAGAATTGGGATAATGTTTTACAGTATAAGCTTTCTAAAACACTTCAGTTACAATCATAAATATGTTGACAGCATCCACACAGACACTAATCCACAGTGCAATGCAGCATGAATGGGCGAGTGAGCCTTGGGTGTTACATTCACCTCTTCTCATGTGGCCAAAAGGAGAAGTTCAGAAACTTTTGTTTCCTCTTAATCAAGGTATGTCACTCAGTCTACAGTTAGCATTGATTACTATTAATAATAATTATTAATTATTATGCTGACATAGCACTAGCAATGTTAACTAGCTCTCATAGGAGTTACAGTCCAGTGCCATCTGGAGAACTGTACTTTGCCCACATCTGTCACAGTTGTTTAAATTGGCTTGCTTAAAACTATTAACATCACAACCAGAAAAAGGTAAGTCAAGAGTTCTAGGCTGAGAGGACACAATAAGCTGTGGTTAATTAAATGCAAAAAAAAAAAAAAAAGTTGAGGAGTCATAAGGCATAAGGAATGCAAGAGTATGGGAGGAAGTACATAAAGTGAAGGGCCGCTGAGGTTCATTCATTCATGTTGCAAATCAGCATACTTACTAAGGAGCAAATGGGACATCCTTCTAAATCAATATACCTAGGACTTCACTACCAGACCAAGATTTAAACAAAAGTCAACTACAGCAGAGAAACACAGTCAAAGGCAAGGCTTGCTGTTTCCATCACTATGGCCTGATCTAGATTGGCAAAAAGAGGTGTGTTCATGGCTGCATAAAAGTGTAGCCTTTAGATGAGAAAAAGGGAAAGTGTGCCATGAAAACGCTTTTTTTTTTTTTTTTTTTTTTTGCATTTTAGGGGAGAAGAAGCGCCTTTAAAAATGTGCTACTTTTCCCAGCTTCTTTTTTAAAAACAGCGAAACAGTGCAGCTGCATCTAAAGGCTGCGGTGTAGCTGCTAAGCATTAAGGAAAAGGCAACTTCATGTCACACTTTCCTGCCAGTCTAGAAAGCCCCTATGTTTCCGTCATTTGAGCTGCTCCATTTGTGAAGCAACTTATCTCTTTAACAGCAGCAAAACTCAAAGCACCTCATAGGTGAACAGGATCTGCCACCCAAACAAATGTGAATGCATGTAGTGTGCATGGGTAACAACCTTAGAAAAACAGTATATACAACAGATCATTACTAGTGCTTTCAAGGCTTAAAGGTATCTGAATGTTAAGAATATAACTCACTTTCTTTTGCTCAGGTTTTCCTTCTTTTGTTCCAGCACCTGACAATTGCTTCTTAAGTTCCTCTAATTGTGCAGTTAAAGATGTTACTTTGGCTTTGTTTTGCAGCTTTAATTTGGAAATCCTAGCTTCAGAAGCTTCTTTTTCCTCCTGTTTTTAGACAAAAGGCAATTGGCACATGTAAACTAATTACACATATTAAAAGTATATGAGCAACTAAAGGTAAAAGGTAAAGGTAGCCCCTTGACATGAATGTCTAGTTGTAACCAACTGTAGGGGGCGGTGCTCATCTCTGTTACTAAGCCGAAGAGCCAACATTGTCCAAAGACAACTCCAGTGGTCATGTGGCCAGCATGTCTGCACCAAACACTGTTACCTTCCCACCAAAGTAATACCTATTTATCTACTTGCATTTACATGCTTTCGAACTGCTAGGTTGGCAGAAGCTGGGACTAGTGACAGGCGCTCACCCCATCACGCGGCACTCGGGCCTTGAGCTGCCAACCTTCCAATCTTACAATCGTTAGAATTGGCATCTTAATCGCTAAGCCATCCCTATATATACATGAGCAACTACATATATGAAAATCCAAGGATAGATTCAGCCTGAAAGAACAATTCCATTGGGTCTAATGAAAAGCTACATGCTATAGATAGCAAATTGAAATGGATAATTTTAATCCCAGGTTTATCAACACCATCTGTTCACACTGGGGAAACATTTGCATTTTGAGTGACAATCAAATCTGGCAAGTTATGGCAACTTAAAATAAACTAGAAGGAAACTGCACCTGCTGATTATGATCACTGATTGTCATTCCAGTCTGAAATAGCCATTTTTGACCTGATAGTTAGGAAAAGCACCTTGCTCCCAAGACAGCTGGGAAGTCCATTTTCATTCTTGAATATATTTTTTCGTAATCTGCCTTGTCAGCAACCCGCATACCGTAATGCCATCGCACTTTGCATGGGGGATATTGTTTTTAAAGTGTTTATTGTATTTGATTTGCTTTTAACCTATTTGTACTCTGATGTTTTAATGTTTTTATATGTTGTACACCACCCTGATCTCTGGAAGGGCGGTATAGAAATAAATTTTATTATTATTATTATTATTCGTAAAGAGATGCAATCCTAATCTATACACAATTACCTTTAACTGTTGCTCCTTATTATGTAACTCTTTCTCCTTTTCCTTGACAAGTTCTTTGAGTTGTATTACCAGTTGTTCAGTCTGGGCCAACTGTTCAGTTAAATCAGCTGCTGACATGGTTGTTGCTTGAGAAGTGCCATGAACCTACAGATATCAGAGTGAATTTTACAACAAAATGATGCAGAAAAGAAAATATTCATATATTATTATTGTAATATAAACGATCCAACTTCAGTAAAACAACAACAGCTCAAGCACAAGTAGCTGAAAAATATTTAACATATGTGCCCCAAACTAGCTATTAATTTAAGAATGGGCACTACAGTGAATATGCCTTCAACTCCTGTCAGCCAGCACTCATACCAATAGGAAAAATAGTTCTACACTCACTTGCTCAGTCCACCCAAGTGAAACTATTCTATGTGTCTCCTCTATAACAAAATGGGGGACCCCAACATACACCTTGTTTTAGGAAACTTCAGTGAGTTTTTCGAAAGTGAAAAAGGGTTGATGACAGAGGATGTTGTGCTTTTTTCTAAAACCAGAATTAACTTCCTAGTGACCTCCTTTTTTTATCTGGCAGTACATTCATTGTACTAGCACATTCATTGCTAGTGCTAGTACATTCATTGGAGGATCCTGAAGCTGGAAGAACGATCTGTGCAACCTCTAGAGCTTGCTTA
Organism: Urosaurus nigricauda; assembly: GCA_034509955.1. Taxonomy (NCBI): domain Eukaryota; kingdom Metazoa; phylum Chordata; class Lepidosauria; order Squamata; family Phrynosomatidae; genus Urosaurus; species Urosaurus nigricauda. The sequence continues at coordinate 84,253,786 of JAOEGL010000001.1, read as the reverse complement.
TCCCTAGTTTATTGTGTTGTCTCGCAGCAGGCAGCTTTGTTCCTCTGGTTGGTTCCTTCCCAACAAATGAGAAGAAAGAAAGAACAAACCCTAGTCTCTTTCTCTACACCAGATGTGCATAACATGGCAGTAGGTAGGGGCCAAAATTAAAATAAGTAAAGCTTCTTCGAGCCACATATAGATTTTAATTAATTAAGGCTTAATTATTAATTAATATTATCAACAGTAATTCTGTTCTCCTACTCCTCTCCTTGGGAGAAAATTGAATGGCAGAGAAGCCTTGCAGGGCAAATGTTCGCCCCTTTTCCTCCTCCACTGCCCAGCCTTCTCCTTGGAGGAATGCCAGGACCAACAAAGCCTTCAGGGGTAAGCATTCGCCCCTCTTCCTTCTCCGCCACCTGACCTTCTCTTTGGGAGAAAGTCCAGTGGTGAAGAAGCCTTCAGGGGTGAGCATCCTTCCCCCCCCCTCCTCCTCCTCCTCCGGCTACTTCTCACCATGGAAGAAGGCTGAGTGGCGAAGGAGCCTTGAAGTTGTTCCACATGTTTGCACAACGCCCAAAATCCTTTGGTGGGCCGCATGTGGTCCCTGGACCATATGTTATGCAGGCCTGCTCTAGACAGAATCATAGAGTTGGAATATATCTCATGGACCATTAAGTCCAACCCCCTGCTCAGAGCAGAATCTTCAGCTAGAGCATCCCCAGCAGGCAGCTGACCAGCCTCTTTTTGAAGACATTCAGAGAAGGAGACCCCACCACCTCTCTAGGCAATTGGTTCCATTCTCAACTGCTCTTACTATCAAGAAGTTCCTTCTAATGTTCAAAAGACATCTACACTCCTTTAACTTAGATCTCATTCTGCTCCAGGGCAACAGAGAACAGGTCTGCACCCTTCTCTCCATGACCGACTTTTAAAGTATTTAAAGATTGCAGTCATGTCACATCATAGTCTTCTCTTCAACAAGCTGAACATGTCCCGCTCCTTCAGCCTTTCCTCATATTTTGTTCTCCAGACCTCTTATCATTCTTGCTGCCCTTCTATGGACTTGCCTACACCATTCTTAAAATGAAGCAGCCAGAACTGAATGCAATACTCCAGATGAAGCCTGAACAGTACAGAATATAGGGGAGTATTACTTCCCCCGACTTGGAAACTATACTTCTATAAATGCAAGCTAAAATAGCATTTCCCTTCTTTGTTATAGTATCACACTGCTGCCTGATGTTCAACTTATGATCAGCAATAATCCCAAGGTTCTTTTCACATACAGTACTGCTGAGCCATGTATATACCTGTGCATTTGTTTTTTATGACCTAGATGTAGAATTCTGCATTAGTCTTGACTAAAATTCATTTTATTAATTTGTGCCCAATTTTCTAGTTTATTAAGGTCCTTTTGAATTCTGTTCATGTGTTCCAATATAATAGCTACCCCTCCCAGTTTTGGATCACCCGCAAACTTGATAAAAATTCCTTCCAGCCTTCCATCTAAGTCACTTATAGAAATGGCGAACAGAAAAGGCCCTAGGCAGTTAAAGTGGCGTAAAAGTGCATTTATTCTGCACAGTAGATGCAATCTGCAAGTTGCTGTCCAAAAAGCAACCTTTCCAAGCTCTGGTTTTCAGCCAACAAAGCACAGACAGTACACCCAAGCCTTTGTGTAAAGAATACTCAGAGGTGGTTTTGCCAGTTTCTTCCTCTAAAATATAACCTACCACACCTGGTATTCACTGGCGGTCCTATCCAAGTACTAAACAGGGTTGAACCCATTTAGCTTCTAATATCAGATAGGATTTGGTGTCCTTAGGTTATTTAGTGCTGCCTACACTTGATTTTACAAAACCGCATGAATCAGTTGTTACAATGTATTTCCAAACAGTTTGTTAGTAAATCTCAGCTTTTTGATTGGCAATCAACCAAGAAGAGAAAATACATGCACTATATCGACTATGCACATTGATATCTGTCCAGTGAGGGCAATATGGGCAAACCAAAGGTGGTTTTCACTTGATACTGAGAATTAATATTAATTATACTGGGCACAGTAAATCACTCAAAATATTTGAGATGCAAAAATGAACTGAACCTGACAAATTTCCATTGGAAGTTAGGGATTTTTTTTCAGAGTACTTACTCCAGATTTAGGGATTGAATCATCAACACTGCCCCATTTCCACATAGTTTTAGGGTGGCTATAAAACAAGATAACATTTTTTTGGTTATTTCAGTAATTTCTATTCCCTCTATTACTTATTTCTGTCAAAGGATAATCAAAATAATAAGGCTATAGAAGGACTCAGAACTAGTAAACTATTATACATAAAAATCCTACTAAAATCCAGAAACAAAGCAGTAGCAACTGAAAACATTCTGTACTATACAGCAATAGAAGTGGGGCAGGGGGAATGTACCACCAAACAACATTGTGTAAAGGACAGAGCCTAGTAATTTTGCATGACATGCATTCTACAAAATGAGAAAGCACTTTCCAAAATCATCTTGGCAAAGAACAGTAAGGGCCAAAGATCTTCTAAAATAAAAGGACATGTCACAACAACTACTCAGACTCTCCAAACCTATTTGTGAGGGTTCTGCTCCCAAGAGTCTCTACAATGCCTTTTTCTGGCCAAGAAAAGGTGAATGTGCATTTACTGAAGTCCCCAGTAGAATCAGCTCACCTTTTAAAACAGGTTTCATGTTGCTTGCTTCTAGTTCACTCCTCCTGCTACAAAAAGTGGCTAAACTAAGTAAGAAGTGTTGATGTAAACAAGCAGAAGTAAACAAGCAGAAGTTCAAGCAATCTCCGATGCTTTCGGAATTACTGGCAACCCTGGAGCTTTGGCTTTATCAGGAATCCTCCTCCCAGTTGATGAAACAGACTGGAGCCAAAACTCTCTCCTCAGAGTTTTTCATTCTTAAGTTGCTGTATTTACAAATATATATACACGCTCAACAAATCTCTCCAACCATCCACTCCAACTACCCAACCTCTTCTGGTGATTCTTCTTCCTTGTGTTGCCTACAATGTTGTCCCCTCAGTCAGGAGGACTCTTGTTGTTTACATTAGGCCTACATGCAAGCAAGCACATACTGACCTTGAGCACTGTCTCCTGTTTCAGCCTTCAGCTGCAGACAATTCTAGCCATAATTCCTGTTTTACCTTTTGTGCACATCTGTACATTTCATACTCAGGCCTCAAAGCCTAACAAGAAGTCACCGGCAAATAATAATTTTCCATTGTGTCTATATTGGAAATATGCAGCATTGTGCTCCTGAACAAGTTATGAATAATAATCCAAGAACAAACTTGATTCTAGCTTGCTAGGAAAGCATTAGGCCAGAAATACTAGTTTAGACAATACAAAGATTTTGCTTGTTGGTGACATCCTGCTTAGGTTGGTTGCTCCTATTGTCCCAAGGACTCAAATAGGGAAGACTGGACAGGGAGAAACAGCATGCTAAGCCAGAATTCTGACAAACTTATATTGTTACAGGTGAACTAGGCCACATACAGAAGGCAACCAGGAATTCATGAATCTTGGTGGCTTATCTCTATTGTCATAAAGCAATACATGGCTTTCAGAGGAAGGATTATGGAAAACTATGCCTGGTGAAATAAACACAATCTAATTACAGAAATTTAGTTTAAGATATTTTCCATGTTACTGGCAGCTCGGCAAACAAAATGAGATGGAGGCACTCTGCTACTTACATGGGATGGCCCTGTTTGTACAGGTTGCTTACATGTAACTGTGTTTCTTCGAGTGGTCATCTGTGTACTCACACAATAGGGTTTGCGCCTGCGCAGATACTCCATCCGGAATGCTGAAAAGCTGAGCAGATTGGCAGGAGCCCCGCCCCTCCCTCTCCCTGAGCATGCCCAATCCCGCCAATCTAGCTCCTCCTTCAGTTCAAGTCCGCCGCAAAAAAGCAGGGACCTGACCGAGGCGAGTTAGGGCGGGATTTGTGTGAGGGCACAGATGACCACTTGAAGAAACACAGTTACAGGTAAGCAACCTGTACTACTTCTTCATGGTCTCTGTGCCTCACACAATAGGGTGACTAAAAAGCTTACCTGAGGAGATGGTAAGTTCACTGCAGAATAGAAGACAAAACAGAACGATTTTGATACCTTGCAACCGAAGGTGGGAGATGACCACTGCCATACACTTTGTGAACACTCGAGGAGCAATAGACAGGCCGAAGGGAAGGACGGTATACTCACAGAGATCTCCGTCGACAGCGAAGCGAAGATACTTCCAGTGCTGTGGCCTGATGCTGACGTGGAAGTAGGCATCTTTCAAATCGATGGATGCGAACCAATCTCCTCGATGTAGAAATGGAAGTATGGACTGCAGGGTCACCATTTTGAACTTGCGAGGCGAGATGAAAGAGTTGACGCCTCTCAGGTCCAGGATAGGACGAAGACCTCCTCCTCTCTTCGGAACTGTGAAGTACCTGGAGTAGAAGCCTTGGTGTTTGCAATGTGGTGGAACACGTTGTATGGCTCCTTTGTCAAGAAGGGAGGAGTTCTCCAGGAGAGGAGGGAGTCGAACAGAAAACGCCATTTGGTGGAATACTTGAGAACTCTATGGCGTAACCCAGGCGGATGATGGTAAGCACCCAGGAGTCTGTGGTGATCCTGCACCAGTTCTCATAGAAGTGGCAAAGTCTGGAGACATGGGATGAAGTGACTGGCAAAAGAAAGGTGGGTGTCGCCTCCAAGGTCCTATCAAAAATGTGACTTGGATGATGGCTTCCTAGAAGGCTGTTGCTGCTCCTGCTGCTGTCCATGCCGCTGTTGCTGTTGAGGCTGTCTGTAGGGCCTCCTGGAGTAAGGCTGGGCCCTATAAGTGGAGGATGGCGCAGAGCGAGAGTGAGTGAAGCTAGAGGCATGGGGCCTCTGATGCCAGGGTTGACTATTCTGTGGCTTGTTTGAGGTTAGGCCGAGCCTCTTGCCATTGAGACAAGCCTTGGCCATGGTGTCCAGGGATTCATCTGTCTTGGCCGCAAAGAGCCCTTCTCCGTCAAAGGGGAGGTCTTCAATTTTGGCCTTACCTTCCTCTGAGAGGGAAGTAGATCTAAGCCAGGCAAAGCGATGGAGAGTCACGGCGCCTGCCATGACTTTAGCAGAACAATCCACCACATGTCTAGCAGAATGTACCTCTTGCGCTATAAGAGAGAGGGCCTCTGCATAGAATTTGTGAGCCGCTTCCTGTTGCTGTTGAGGAAGGGAGGAAATAAAGGCAGCCATCCGGTCCCATAGAAACCTTTGATAACCTGCCATGCACCCCTGCATGTTAGCTACTTTAGCCGCCAAGGCTGCGGAGGAATAGAATCGACGGCCGAAGATATCCATCCTCCTGCCATCCTTATCCACCAGGGCAGAGTGGGTCTTGCCGGAGGATTTACATGTGGATTCCACAACCAGAGAGTTAGGAGCAGGCTGTGTGAAGAGGAAGGGTGCCGAGTCTGATTGCACCCGATAGAGGGAATCCATTTTCTTGGATGCCGGTGGAGTAGAGGCTGGTTTAGTCCACGAGGCAACCATGATATCAGAGAAAGAAGGCAGAAACAGGATGATGGCCGGCTGGGTGGGTCTTACCACTAGACCATCAATGGGGTCTCTGGGAGGCTTGGATGCCTGGGCAGTTTGGAGGCCAACAGCCTTGGCCATTCTGTCTACTATCCCCGAAAAGAGATGGAGATCCTCTACGGGCGAACCCGGGGTCTGATCCTCAATTTCCTCATTTGGAGAGGAGATGGCTAAAGCTGGGGATTCTGGACGCGTTTCCAGTTCTCCCACAGAGTGCTCAGTAGACTGGGAGGCTGCCAAGTGTGGCTCTTCATACAGCTGAGTCGGAGCCGACGTCGAGGCATCCGCATAACTAACTGGGGCCGATTGTGTCGATGTCGTCATGGTCGACGCTGAGGCGGTGACTGTGACCAGATCCATCTCGGGAGGTTTCAACACCATAGCAGTGGTGGCCGGCGGTGGCGAGGGGGCTCTGTACTCTCTCCTGGCCAGAAGCGGGAGCGGGACCTCTGGGAAAAATTGTCCACATGGAAATCCCTGACGTGATACCGATCTCTATACGAAGGAGAGTAGGACTGATACGAAGGGTGGCGTTCTCTCCAGTATGACTCCGCTCAATGTCGAGCCAGGAACGAGGCCGACGAGTGAGGTGAGTCGAAATAGTGTTTCTCAAACGGTTCAGGAGACCTCCGGGGCTGAGGGGATGGGAACCGCAGCCTGCAGATTCACTCCGAGGAGGCTAGGATGTCCTTTGGAGGGAGAGCAGTCGGGGCCGAAATAGGCGAGATCGTAGTGGTCGAGGCCGAGACCATCCCAGACGGGACGAAGGCCGGAACCGAGGCAGGCTGTTGAGCAGGTTCCAAAGTCTCCAGCGCCAAGTCAAGTACAGAGACCGGGGCCGGGACTGAGAGGTCGGTTAGTGTTGACTTCAAGTAAGATATAGCAAGGTCCGCTTGCACCGTGGCTGAGGTAACCGAAGTTGGGACCTCTCAAGGCTTATTTTTCTTAGCCTTAGGTTTTTCCACTTCCTGAGAGGAAGAGCATTTCCTATGCTCCTTGGTGTGCCCTTCTGGGCGAGACATGGCCTCCGGAGTCGAGGGCATCGGTGTTGAGGTCGAGACCGTCGGGGTCGAGGTCGACGTCGAGGAGGACTTCTTGATTTTAGGAATCCTCGGGAACTTGGAGATGGGTAGGCGTCCCAGAGGGTCCACAGAAGACTCCATGGATTGCGACACCGAGAGGCCTTCTCTCACAGGTGGGCCTTGAGCGTATCTGCTCTCTGGCGAAGTGTAGCAGGACTGAAGGCTTTACAATGCCTGCATTTCCCCGGGATGTAGGTATTGCCCAGGCAGAGGATGCACTTGGAGTATCTGTCCACTACTGGGATCTTATTGCCACACTCGGAGCATTTTTTGAAGGGGACAGCCATAAGTGGCCGGGCAGTACGAAGGGCCCGTCCGGGCCAGAGTCCTCGTAAAAATCCAACAAAAATCCAGAGGGCAGCTCAAGGAGAAACAACCTGGAGAAAGGAAAAACTAAGAGTATGGATCTACTCAGCCTTTCGTCGCGAAGAGCATTCCTAAGGAGATGTTTCTCTTGCGGCGGACAAAAGAGAACTGAAGGAGGAGCTAGATTGGCGGGATTGGGCATGCTCAGGAAGAGGGAGGGGCGGGGCTCCCGCCAATCTGCTCAGCTTTTCACCATTCCGGATGGAGTATCTGTGCAGGTGCAAACCCTATTGTGTGAGGTACAGAGACCACAAAGAAGAAACATATTTCCCTTCAGAACCACCACCCACCTACATTCCATAGTTCACCCCAATCAGTAGCATCCCCTTTCTCTCAAGAAGACCATTTCATGGGCTGGTGGTGAGATACTGAGGAGAAGGGATGGTAACAACTGCTTTCATGGCAAACCATTTTTCCTGGATTTTATATTGCATACAGTATTGACTGGTGGTCCTTGGGACATAAGACTCTTTGGATAATTGAAGCAATTTTAGCATTTTTTTTAAATTATGGGGGAAGGGAAGAAATATAAGGCATCAAACAAACTACTTATAAGGTTCAGTACAGCAGAATGGACAAAACACCAGGAAGATTTGTGCATGGTTTGGAAGCAAGTACGTGTGTTGTTTGAGAAATGAAGACAACAGAAGCTTTACAGCAGAAAATAACAACGCTGACTCCAGTTTGTACATGTCTGTATACACCCTCTTGCCCAAATGTAATTACATATAATTAAGTGCCATTGATTTCAGTGGAGCTTACCTCCTCACAGTGGCCCTAATCCAGTGAGGCTGATTAAACTCGTAAACAGGCTTCTATGAATGCAGACTTTTGTGTGTGCATGTGTGTGTGTGTACAGCAGGTCTCCTGCATTTCATGGAATACTGCTTCTAACAGCTTCAGAAGTATTTTTCTGTATGGTGTGCGGAAGCTGTTACATGTTTAGGTACACATTTAGGTTGGCCTTCCTCTGAGGCTGAGAGAGTGTAACTGGCCCAAGGAGCCCTGGTAGTGCAGTGGTTAAGTGCTGGTACTGCAGCCACAACATTATGAATTCGATCCCAGGGTTCTTGGTTGACTCAGGTCAAAAACAGACAGGCTAAAAGTGCCAGCTTCGGGCTAAGTTGGGGGCATGGCGTTTACATGCCACACACCTTGAAAGCAGCCGGAAGCCACATCAAGCCCATGCCACGCCAGAAGAACTGGGACATAAAGAAGTGAATAGTATCCGCTCTTTCTGGCAGCTGGGTTCAGGACCACAGGGCAGCCCAGATTGGGACCGGGACTGTGCAGTCACCACAAGCCTGCAGTGATCAAGGAGGGAGCGGCCTCTGGCCACCCTTTTGTCCCATCTGTTAGAGGCATCAGCCTTCTATCCTTTCGAAGGTTGGTAAAATGAGTACGCAATTTGTTGGGGGCAAATGGCTTACAGACTGTGAACCGCTTAGAGAGTGCTGAGTTCACTATGAAACAGTACAGAAATGTAAAGTGCTAAAGTGCAAACTGCTAAGGTCTAGAAACCTTTACTATAAAGGTGAATTGTCAAGATGGGCAAGTGTTACTAACTGTAATAACAGGAACTCCCTAGTCTCTCTTCCAGGCAAACAAAAGTTAAAATGACGTGATGGATTAGGGGACACATTTATTGGGGGTCAGCATCACATAGGAGCAACAGAGAGGGAATCTTGGTCATAGGTTGGACAAAACTGTCCAGACTCCCAGATTCCCAAAAACATTCGAAGACCCAGAACACCATCTGTATTGTGAGTAGAATAGAAATGTTCAGCTAGTAATGTTAGGGCTTAGGTTTCTTTCTAACCTTCAGTTGAATAAATTTACAGTGCTATATAAATAAAGGTTAATAATACTAATAATAATAAGACTTAAACCATTTTTCTAACTACTCTTAAGTACAGTCAGGCATCCACATTAGCAAAGGTTTGGTTTGGATAAAAAAAAAAAAAACCATGGGACCTCAAGTCCCATTACCATCAATGGATGCCTATGTACATGTGGCTGCATCAGTGTGACTGCGTGCACATGCTGCCATTGACGATAATGGGTTAGAGCCATCTGTGGATGCTCTAATATGTGGATGGCTAGCCCACCAATGTGGATGGCTGACTCTAACACCCAAAGGACAATGCCGTCATGTACAAGATACTCTTTTGCTAATATAAGATTATTCACTTAGAATAAAAGCTTTCCTTAAAATATATTTTCTGCTCTCTCTTCTCATGCCTTGCTAGGTGTGTGTGTTGGTGTGCATATAGGTTTCTCATCTCTGATAGAGGAAATTCAATCCCTCAGTAACTTCCCACTAAATTACTGAGTCACATGGGGTAAATTAGTGGGGGTAGCAGCTAGATAGATTTCAGGGGTCCTCTTTACTACTTAAGGAGAGGAAACAGAGGCCAAAAGCCATAACACTAGCCATACTAAATAGCACAGTAGGAGTCTTTCTATCTGCCCAGTGTTACCAGAGTTCTTTTAATTAAAAATGGAGAATCTCTTGCACAGCAGGTATCTTGGACTTCAGCACCCAGAATACCCAGCCAACATGGTCAATGGTAAGGGATTAAATGAGTTCCAGTCCCAAATCTTTGAAGAACAAATTCATTATTTATGTTTGCATTGCATGCCCAACCAGAAGTGCTAATTTGAAAAAGCCTCTTGGTGCCTATTAAATGCTAACAAGTTTTATTAGGCATCATCCAGCCTCAGAGGGAAAGAGAGAGGCAGGCCAGCTCCATCAGGCCTAGGCCACAATACCCTGTTTCCCCGAAAATAAGACATCCCCCAAAAATAAGACCTAGTAGAGGTTTTGCTGAATTGCTAAGTATAAGGCCTCCCCGAAAGTAAGACCTAGCAAAGTTTTTGTATAAAAATATATATACAGTATATAATAAATTTTCATTTTTTTTTTTTTGGTTCAACAATAAATGTGAACTCTTCTTCAGGGAAAAAAATAAAACATTCCCTGAAAATAAGACCTACCGCATCTTTGGGAGCAAAAATTAATATAAGACACTGTCTTATTTTCAGGGAAATACGGTAAGAAGGCCCTCCCTCTAGTCCACCTGCCATGGTCCAGGCCTAAGAAGGAAAGAAGATCTGCTGGACTTGATCCCCTTCTCCACCGCCATTCCCTTCTCCTTTTCTTAGATTGTAAGGCTGAGGGCAGGGAACTATCTAATTAATCATTTGCAAGCCACTCTGAGAGCCTTTTTGGCTAAACAGTGGGGTAAAAATACTCCAAATAAATAAATAAATAGTACATTTAATGGCCACCATCTAATGTACAAAGGTTTATACCCAATAAAATCTCTTATTCTCTTAAGGAACCAAATCTTATTGTTTTGTTACTCCCCTGCAAATTTTTGCTTTTTTATTTCCTTGTTTTTCTAAGCCAAAGAAAATGCTTTCTTTCTTTTTTTTGCACAGTTTTTTTCATTGAATCCACACACATCTTTTCAACAAGTCCTCAAGTGTCACTGGACATTATCTAGAAGAGACTCCAATTACTTTAAACTTGTTTTTGTATGAAGAAAATCATCACTCTTTGCAGGCACCTATCTTCCACTGCTTTAGGATTGTCATTGAGTTGTTACTTCATACTAACACAGCTTTCTGACCACAATTTTTTAAAAAAGATTTGTACAGTAAGTTTAATCACAACTGAGACTATGAGGCTGCTTTATGGATATAAGAACATTTTTATATTAGATTGTGTCAACAATGGCAACAATGAGACTACTTTGAAACCTTTTAGACTAGATGAACAGAGCAGAATTGTCTCTCATCTACATTAGGTGTTTCCAGGTGTCATACACTCAAAATTTAAAAGAAAATTCTTATTAAAAAACAAGATATTTACTGATGATTTTGAATCAAATTTGCTAGATTCATAGATGGTGTTCTCCTATATGTGACCAAACCTTTTGCAAAGTATAATCTTATTTTACCCAACCTTAAATTGTTCATGGGATACTCCCAAATTTTAAAAATTCCTATTCCAAAAATCATAATTCTGCTGGGGAAAAATACAATCTATTTTATACTGGAAATGTAATTTTAGTATCTGAAATGCTAAGCACAGATGCTTCCATAAGATTAGGCTGCAAGAAGTTCATTAAGATGTCAACCAAAATTAAATTCCAAGTGCAATAGACAACATTTATTTTTAGTTTCACCCCACTGATTAAGGCAGGGTAGAAAACACTCCTCCTCTCTACTTTAACATCAGTCCTTTTAAAAACAATCCTGTAACCTAGGTCTGGCTAAGAAAGTAAAAAGTCCAAAGTAACTTAGGTCCAAAACACATTGCAAAAATAATTCAGTCTGAGATTGCTTTAGCTGCCCTGCTCAGTGCTAGGGAATCCTGGGAACTGTAATTTATTTTGGCACCAGAGCTCTCTGACCCACATCTCCTAAACAACCCCAGTCCAATACTGGGGCCCAGACCAAGTCCCAGTCTAAATCTACAAAAGGAAAGCACTCACATCTCCCCTTACCCCTATAACTACCCAAATGGTTTTCCAGCAGTCCAGGTGGGCATATGCTTAGCGTTCTACAATGCACTGTTTTTATGGTGCTGTGGGGAGGCAAACTGTCCAAAATTGGGAAATTCTTAAAACAATTTGCTTAATACACATAAGGCACAGTCCACAATGTTCTGTACGTCCTCCTGATTTGGTCTTTATATTTGTGCATACAAAGATTGTAGAGGACAGGGGAGATGGTGAGGCTTTTTGAGAGTACAGGGGACTGCATAATGAGCCACTGTGTAAGTCTGCTTTTATTCGTGCAGTAGTGAATCTAGTGCTATCCCCTTAAATCCATCTAAACAATGACTCCCAGAATAACTCTATGTCTGTGTAAGACAGCCCACTAAATTCAGTGGGGCTTACTACTAATATACTAATGACTGCTGCCTCCAGAAAAACAAGACTTGTTTTTAAACCTGTCATTGCATGTACATAACAATTTAAGATGTATCAGGCTTGTGCAACTATTACCAGCTTCAGAATGTCCCTTGTCCCTTATGATCTTTGTATGCATAAATATAGAGACCAAGCCAAAAAAAAGTCACATTTTCCTCTTGTTCAGATACTATCAACTAAATTAAATATTAAAGTTTTATATGATATCTAGAAAACTGATCAGACTGAAGGTGTACCTTTTGACATTACATATACAATGTTTTTATTGTTGTTTGTTATATTTTGGGTTTTCCAACACTGTAGGTTTTGTGGTCTTTTAATGAATTATAAACTAAAAAAAAAAAAATTAGAGGGAGAAGGGACAAAAAAAAGATGCATGGAAGAAGAGTCTAGTCCCTTTTTGCCCATTATAGATCCCCCTTTGGACTGCTGGTGATAAGACTCAGACCTATTTATAAAACCCGAGTATATGTATGGTGCTGGAAAGCAAAACCCACAGATGGTCAATACACTACAGTACTTTACTCTGACCTCTATAATCAGCAAACCAACTGTCTCCTTCCAATTACAAATCCCTCTTTAAACTCATCTGCCGGTGGGGGCAGGAATGCTTTTTCATTATCTCTTTCTGAACTAACAGCAGATTTTAATTTCTCTGAATTCACTGTGATAGAATTACAGAGCATTTTTAAGGGCACACAAGATAAAGAGGAACCTATCCCTCCTTTCTGAAGACAAACTACATTGATATACATTTGCATTTCAGCCTGGAATGAGGAAGTGGAGTGCAGGAATTTCTGGCATCTTGAACTGAATTTTTCCTCATCACACTACAGCAGGAGATACGTAGATAACCCACTTTCAAGCAATCATTTTGTCTATCCAGAAATAAGTCTTATTTAATTCAGAAGGAGTTATGCCCGGGTGAGTCTTCGTGACAGCAATTCTAGTGAATAATAAAGCAATTCTTGCAAGAAACCAGTTATAACACTATGAACTGTAATAATGGGAAATGTGGTACCACACGCACACGTTCAGACCTCCTCTTTCTAGGTGGTTTTTGGCGTAGTACAGGAATACCTGGTTAATCTAAATGGATTTTAGTCTCCAGGACCAGATGAACTACATCCAAGGGTATTAAAAGAACGGGCAAATGTAATTTAAGAGCCGCTGGCAATAATCTTTGAGAACTCCTGGAGAACAGAAGAAGTCCTAGCGGACTGGAGGAGGGCAAACGTTGTCCCCATCCTCAAAAAGGGAAAAAAAGAGGATGCTAATAATTACTGCGAAGTGGGCGGAAAGGGAGCCTATGGCAGGGAAAAACAGAGCCTATGGCAGCGTGTATCTACATTGTGGAATTAAGGCAATCTGACACCACTTTGACTACCATGACTCTGTCTGACAAAACAGAAGTGTAATTTGGTGGGATCTGCAGTCTGGTAGGGCGGGATTTATAGTCTTAGTGAGGCACCAGAGCTCTTTGACAGACCAGGCCGGACACCAAACTACAAATCCCAGGATTCCAAAGGACGGGACCCTGATAGTTAACCGCTTTAATTTGTTGTCTGACTCGCTTGCTATGGAATTCTGGGAGTTGGGGTTTGTTGTGGGGTCCAGAGCGGAGCTCCGCTCCGCTCTGGGCCCCACAACAAACCCCAACTCCCAGAATTCCATAGCCTTGAGCCAAGGCACTTCAAGTGGTGCCAAACCAGATTATTTCTCCAGTGTGTAATGAGCCAATGCAGAGTGTTACAAAATTAACGCTCGAAATGCTCGCGGGCCCAAAACACACTGCAGAAATAATCTAGTTTGAGACCTCTTTAACTGCCTTGGCTCAGTGCTAAGGGGATCCTGGAATCTGTAGTTCATTGTGGCACCAGGGCTCACTGTGACAGAGAAGGGCTACCCACAAAAACTACAGTTCCCAGAATTCCCTAGCACTGAGCCAGGGCAGTTAAAGCAGCCTCAGAGACTCCCAGTTTTGGGCTTCATCATCTCCTCCTCAGCCATGTTGGCCAACAGCCTGGGATCCTGGGAGCCGGAGCCCAAAAAAAATCCCCTGAAAGAAAGAGCACAGTCTGAATCAGGGGAGGGTTGTAGTTTGGTGAGGCCTCTCAGGAAGGCAAAACACCTCACCAAACTACAAATCCCATGATCCTTCAGGAGAAAGGGGGTTGGTAGTGCTTTGTTCCTGTGGCCCCAACAGGAGCCTTATAAAGAGGGGCGTGTCCCTTTAAGAGTGAGGGAGGGGGCGGGGCTTCGAAGGGGAGCCACTTCCGGGCTGGGCGCGAGGACACTCTTTCTATAAAGGGGGGGGGGTTGAAGGCACTCACCTGACGACAGAGAAAGAGAGAGAGAGGGAGCAGTGGGCGGGGCTTAGGCCTCAGAGGCCGCAGCGCCCGCCACCCAGCAGCAGAGTCATCCCAACCAAGACCACCAGCGTCGCAGCTGCGGCCGGACCATCACTTTTTTGGCCCGACGCGACGACGCACGCCAGGACGTGACGTCCATGAGCGCAGCCAATCGGAGGGCAGGGAGGCGTGGCTACATCCCGCCCCGCCCCTTTCTGCATTCCTCGCCTGCGTCACTCACCAAACACTTGCCATATATTGCCAACCCACCTGGTCGGATTAGAGCGGCCTCTAGTGGCCGTCGGCGCTCATAGCAAGAGGGGTGGGATTTTTGTTAAAACATTGAATGTTATTGTTGTTTCTGTGTCTTGCATCTGCATTGGAGAAATAATCCAGTTTGGCAACGCTTTTAAATGCTGCGGGAACCTGGGATTTGTAGTTTTGGGAGACATTTAGCCTAGGTAGCTGGCAGGCCTACCCAATCAGTTTTAAATCATTACTTTTTTGATTTGTATAATACTCATATGAGTGTATTTTAATAGTTTAATAGTTTTAATAATTATTATTATTAATTATTAATAATTAATTCCTTTTATTATTGATAAATAATATTATAAATAATAAATTAATTATTAATAATAATTAATTATTAATTAATTTTCTAGTATGCTTATTAATAATAATTAATAATTATTTATTATTATTTATTAATAAATAATTCCTTTAAGTTTTCAGAGTTTAATTCCATTAAGTTTATCTCTTTTCAGAGACGGCACTGTGTTAGTCTCTTTCAGCATAAAAAGGAGCCTTTAAGACTGGGTTTTATTTTTGCCTGAGCATTTGTGGATATAAACCCACTTCTTCAGATGCAGTACAGAATGACATCCAGGCCTCAGGATTTAAAACCTATTTACACACTTGTGGGACTGGGACGTGAGGTAATAGGATCCAGAAAGATGAAAACCACGACCGTTGTTTTAAATTTTCCGTTTTGGAAATATCAGGGTGCCACTTTGTGCCCATGTTCTCAGGGCGACATAAAAGATAAATTCTTAGTTTATTGTTAATTTCATTAAAGAAGACCTTAGTAGCAGCTCCGTTTGTAACTGGGTCTTGGAGGGTCACCACTTAAGTTTGAGACAACCAGAGTGACCCAGTGTCCTCACTGCAAAGGAGGACAAGGCACTGCAAAATGTAGGGCATTTAAGAAAAATGTAGGATACGACCCCACAAAAAGCTAAAAACACTGATATAGAAATATTAAATTCATGCTAGTTAGGGAGGGACATTTTGAACTTCCTCCTGGACAGAAGGTTGAAATGGAGGACGTGTCCTGGAAAAGGAAGACGTCACCCTGAAGATCAGTATGTACAGTAGTTGTGAAGATTCACTAGTCTCTCAGAGTAAGCAAAGACCGTTACAGAAAAGGATACCACCTTGGTTCTGAGATGACAGAGAAAGGAAAATTGACTGGATAAGCCTTACTAATTTACTTACTAATTTGGAACAATGTAGGGCCAAACAGCAGCTGCCCGTCTGAAGGTGCCTACCTGAGACATAACCAAAGATCTCCTTTTTTGGAAGGCTTTAAACAGTCTGGGTGGCCATCTGTCGGGGGTGCTTTGGTTGTGAGTTCCTGCATGGCAGGGCATTGGCCTTGATGGCCCTTAAGGTCTCTTCCGGGTCTATGGAGTTTATTACATGGGGGAAATTCCATGCAGAAATGGAATTTAAAAGGTAGAAAAAACCTGGGGGTTGATTTTCACACAACGTCATTGTTAAACTAATGTTAACCTGAACGGAAAGTGGAAGCAAAGTAGAAAAAAGCCTCTACTTTTTATTTTCGGAAAATCTCGAAAGTAAAAAGGAGTGGCTTTTGTTTACTTTCCCTTCAGGTTAACACAAGCCACTCCTTTTTACTTTCGAGATTTTCCGAAAATAAAAAGCAGAGGCTTTTTTCTACTTTGCTTCCACTTTCCGTTCAAGTTAACATTAGTTTAACAATGACGTTGTGTGAAAATCAACCCACTTTTGCGGGGGTTTTCCAATTTAAACCTCCATTTTTGCACAGGATTTCCCGTGAGATAAACTCCTAAGAGTCTATTATCTCCTGCAAAGTGGGGATCATACCCTGTGCCTGAAGAATGAAAATATCTGCCAGGTTTTGACAGAAGAGATGGCCTATTGAAATGCGCAAAAGACGTTTTGTGGTCTCAACTCCTATAATTCCTCCCCTATTCTGGCTAGAGCTAAATTGCAACCTGACTTCTAGACGGCCACAGTCGATGTTAGATGCTTGCCTTGGCACTTACAGTTCACAGAACTATGTAACTGACCTCTTTAAAGAGAGCAAAGTTAAGCATTGGTTAATAAGTGAGTGATGGAGAGGGCTTAGAGCTTTTTAATAATCTGTTTATTTGCAAATGCTTGAGCTGAGCAGACATTACAGGGGTACAGAAGGAAGCACGTAAGCATGTGGTGCTAGTCCCAAAACAATATTGGTTCCTGAACCAGCTCTCCAGCAAAATTCATAAACTGTTTTTGCAGATGACAGCGCCTGCCCAGATATGTGCTTACAAAGCATCTCAGGCAGTGTGTGGCCATTTTTCATCATCTAAGATAAGAGAGCTAGAAAATGGTGCATAACAGAACAAGGTTTGCATAGATACTTAGAGCAGGTAGTGATGAATACAGGAAATAAATTGGTGAAAAATAAAAACTGTAATGATGATGAAAGCAAGAAGGAAGGAACTTGACATGGAATTACTGTGTGAGGAAATGACAGAAAACAGAAGGGTAGTCTACAGAGAAATAGAAAAGGGAGCACATTTATGCCTACATGGGCCAAACAGTTGCAACAATGATAAGGAAAGCTGTTGGTTGTATTTTGAAGCTGGAACCTGGTGCACAGTTATTCAGGAATTGAAGAAATATGTGAGGTTAGATCCATTTGTGCCCACATATGCAAATAATTGTTTAAAAAGCAATTAACATTTATATGTGTATATAGGGATGTTCTAAGAAGTAAGATTTTAAGCTACTGCCATTGCCCAATTAAGATGTATAAACCTCAAGCTTGCAGATCTTTAGCACTATTATGCTGTGGTCCAATTAAAAAAATGATACCTTTGCAGTATCTTTTAGTACCTTTTATTTCCTAAGATCCTAATGTCACCCTTTAAAAATAATTCCGTACACACCAGCACTAGTATTGTTTACTTATTGCATTTCTTCACGCTTGTCCTTCACATCTGCCTTTTTCCCCTGGTGTTCAAGGACCCATTTTGTGGGATTTATTTCTACACTTAGCATTTTCCTTATCCAATCATCTTGTTGTACTCCATCAACAAACTCTTTCAGGGAAAGCTTTCCTGGAAGAAGAGAGAAAACCTATTTGTTAGAGAAGCCTAAATTGTTTATGGCTGCAGTCATCAGACTATATACAAGGTAGGATTGCTTTAGAGCAGGGATGTCAAACACAAACCAGGGGACTTATGAAGACATTTAGGGTATAATCCAATACTCTTGTACCAATAATGACATTTTTATTCCCCAGTTAATAAGAAACTACCCGAAGACTGAAAAATTAACAACAAACACTGATAGTCAGATTTTGAAGGTAATATACATTCTCCATCCTTTAATATTTTTCCACAAAGATGACCTATACATGGGAAATTGAACGGAGAAAAAGTTGATCACTGTTCTTTCCTCCTTTTTTTTCCCCACCCTGAACTAGGAAGAAAGCAGAACTTGCAGTTTCCTGAAATAGAGCCATCAGATTCTATAAATAAACTGCATGAAAAAAGCATTCATAGCAAAATTAAACCATGGTTTCCCTTACACTTCTGACCTTTAATTGCCTTGTTGTAACAGCAGTTAGAAATTGGAAAGGTTCTTCTAAAAACCTCTTTGGGATATGTGGCATTACCTATTTAGCTATGCTACCAGCTGAGGTGTTTTCAGGGAAGCATTCTTCTTCATGTAATTGGCCATGTTTTCCTTGTTGCGCAAGATGTAATGTAGACTGGTGTCCTGAATATACTTATAACAGGGAAAAACCAGTTGAATACATAGGGCTTTCTTCTGAATAAACATATTCAGTTGAGCTATTGTTTTCCAGGCTTACATGAATGGAGGCAGGCACCCATGAACATCCACAGACCTAATAGCATTTTGCATAGTGGTATAAAAAAACCATGGACTTTTTAGAAATCATGAGGTTGTATTAAATAATATCATTCTGCTAGTGCAAGCCTTACATTGTTTGTAGAAATCTTCTTTTATTCCTTCCTTCCTCCTCCTCCTCCTCCTTCTTCTTTTGTCCTTGTACTTCTAGTCCTTTCAGTTTACTAGGACAAGGCTTTGCAAGCGGTCATGCAACTATTTAACGAGTAGTTGTACAGGCTCTTTCACAAGCCATTGTACAACTCACTCTAGCTTAAGAACTTAGGATGTTGTCTTGCATTGAATCTGACAATTAGTCCTTTGGAACCTAATTATTGGCAAAAATAGCTGGGCCAGCAGTTGCTTTCTGGCTTTTCCACTAGGATTCTTTATTAACCCTGGGAATGTGTATGGCAGAGGCTGAATCTGTGACATTTAACATACAAAATGTATTTTACTACTGAGCTATTATTGCCTGTGTTTGTGATGGTGGTGCCAGTTTTGGTCGCACATGAATTGGCAATGTGTGATCCTGGGATTGCATGTGATTTCCATCCAGGGCGCATCAGACCTCCTCTATACTAGGTCATCGTTTTTCTGCCTACCTGCCAAAAGGTCAGTTGCTTCTTCTGAAAGCCTTCAGGAATTGCAATTTAATTTTTAATTCAGGTTGCAATTGTACCTTGAACTGTTTAACATCAAAAGGGGCTGACGAAGGAAAGAAGGAAGGAAGGAACTTTTTGCCACTTCTAGTTCTGCTGTTTATTTGCATTTTTGGTTATGAGTACAGCCCCCACAAGCCTCAGAGGCAGAAATTCATATCTACCACATTTACTCACCTCATGCTAGTACCTGTGCAGGTGGTTAGAGGATAAGCTCACAATTTTTGCTAGCTTTTGTATTCCAAAAATAGATTGGACAGGTCCATTTACTGTTTTCAGATCTTTTTCAATCTGGCAGCAACCATCGACACATAAAGGGAGTTCCCAAGGTTCTGCCTTACTTAACATGCATAGCTTAAAACTACAAGTGAGTTGGAGAGAAGCAACATTGCCTGTCGATTGTTATGGCAGTAAATCTGAAATTTTAACAGGGCATGACATTTTCCCCCCTGCTTGGTTTATGTACTGTACCGTGACAGAGTATGCTGACAAATTCATTTAAACGGAAATACAAATGCACTTTGGAAAACCTGCAGGAAATGTAAAGAATATATTTACCATCATTGTTTTCATCCATTAGTTGAAATATCCTGTCACACACTTCCTCAGGGGATGACAAGTGGGTATTGGTGTTTCTTGCCCATCCTTGTTTGACATTATAGACACTCTGAAAAGATTGTTTTAAAAAAAAAAAAAAAGAAAAGAAAATTAAGCACCATGGGTATGAAGACAGAAAGAACAAGTCCCTGCCTCATGGAGCTTCATTTAGATGCCATACAGTTGTCATTTTTCATCCAGTTATTCATCTGACCTAAAAGCCAATTTTGCTATCATTTCTTTCAGTTACATGTGAAGAGAGTCAGCCAGTCTGTTGGCTCGATATACTATAAGATGTTATTGTGACCCCTTGTTCAGCAAAGAAGGCAGCCTAAACAATCATCTTAAATTTAAAACATTCAATACTAGAGCTCTTACCTTCAGCATTTTCTGTAGTTCAGTCTTATCAAGAAAGCCATTTCCATCTGTGTCATACACTTTAAATAACCATTTCAGTTTGTGCTCAGGTTTGCCTCTTAGCACTAGATTTAAAACTGCTACATATTCCAAAAAGTCTATCTTATTATCCTGAAATGTTAAAAGAAAAATAATTACAAAACTGTTATTAGGAGGAACAAAAAAATTTAAATGGCCCCAAAAGGGCAGAGGAAGCTCTACATTGGCAAGACATGCCTAGGTAATCTGCCACCATACTGACCTAATGCAGTCCAGAAAGAACTCCTCTATTTTCAACCCCTTTTAAAAATAATACTCACCCCATTCCTGTCAAAGGATTTAAATGCACTTTCAGCATATTCGGATGCCTCACTCTGGCTAGTAATGCCAAAAAACTGCTTAAATTCATGCAGATAGAGACCTCCACTGGGACATTCTACAACAAATTTCTTCTACAAATCCTGTAATTCTGCCACTTCAATTCCTTTCATGTTACAAGTGTGGTATTGCCCCATTCTATAAGAAATGTATGCCCTTGAAAGCTTTCCAGTGTCTTGTATTCTTCTCTGAAGAAAACATAAGTGACATATAGCAGTGCTATTCAGCAAAGAGATTTAAAACAGAACAATGGGTTGCTTTTCTAATCCAAAGATAATGCCTTCCTCATTGTGTTTCTTTGTGTGTTGCATGACACTTCAAGAGTATTTTATCTTTCAATAACAGATTGCATAACAGGTATATGGTTTGTTTTTTCATTATAATAATTTTGTAGTTGCTGCTAATAGCTTCCATGTCAGTGGTGTGATGAATCCAGGATTTAGTTTGAAATTTAAAGGAACTATCCAGGATGCCGCCCCAATTAGTTTCAGCACCTTGAGTTGACCCTTCAGAGTAAAATCTGAAGTAAATTTCCCTGGCCCAGTGATATATTGGCACTAGCTGTCATGGTAATTATGTGTACTATCACCAACCAAATCACATGGGCCTCTTCCAATATTGATGTTGATCTAGACAACAGCTTGCCCACATTGGCATCTTATATCTGTAAATTGCATAGGTCCATGTGACTACACCACTTTGCCATTTGCAGTGAAAGGTTCTTCCCAAATATTAAGAATCAACAGATGTGTTACATGAATACTGTCCACTCTCCATTCTTTGATTCTAGGTAAAGCAAATAAGATATTTAAGCATAATGAACACCAGAGTGCAGTCTTTGGAAAAAGAAAACACAATACATGTTTTGTGACATATGCGCCAGACTTTTTATTGGGGCATACCAACATATAATTCTGAGCTGTTTCAAGGTGTGCTCTGAAGACACATGTCTGGACTCATACTCGTTCTAAGCACATATCCTTTCTGTAAATTCATCTTCATGGTACATTGTTGGATAGGGGAATTTACTACTTGGGATGCCAGTGCCCCTGTCAAAAGTGTATGTTCTAATGGACAGAGCAAGATATTGCAGCAAGATAGCTATTTGTTTAAGTTTCCTAAACAGCAGTATAAATGTGAGCAAACCCAATCAAGATCAGGGCAGTAGACAAGTTATATTTTCCCTGAATGTTTTTCCGGTGAAAATCCTCTCACTCTTGACATAGCTGCAATTTGTCTGTAGCACAAAACATACAGACCTTCTACATCAAAGAGATCAATGTATCTTTGTTCAGTCCTGTCCTTTCCTAGCTCAGAGGAATCAGGCATCCATAGTTGCAGTGGTGTCACAGGGTGGTAGTGCAAGAAATGCGGACCTAGTGGCATCACTAGGGTTGGTATTGACCAGTGCAGTAACTCATGGTGTCACACACACACACACACACACCATTGATCTCCTCCCTTACCAAACCCAAACAGACTCCTTAGTAATGGTTTTTGTACTAATTTATTCATAAATCATAATTTCCATATATCACTGAATGAAATAGTAATAGTTGTAACATAAGCAACTAGCAAAATTAAAATTATACCTTTAAATTACAATATGATACAGAATAAATGTGTTTACATATACATAGTTTCATGTGGTTAAAGTGAAAATTTAGTTAAATGTGATGTTTTTAAATAATTTTTTAAAATCTAGGCCCTCTCCTTTCTCTTCCCACTGAGCCTCACACTACTCACACCTTCTCTTCATCATTTTAAAGAGCCACAAGTAAATGCCACAGCCCATTTCTGACAAAATGCAGATGTTTGAGGAGCAGTGGTGTCACACCTCTTAGGGTTTCACCTGCTGTGTTATGTAACTCCCGCAATCCCTTATTGACGCCACTGCCTGTAGACACCCTTCCTACCTTCCTTGGCGCCTTGGCTTGCTTACCTGAACCAACGAAATCACTGGGGAAGGTGCAGCACACACACACCTCCCATGTTCCCTGGTGCCTCCGTTGCCTGGCCATCCCAATGCTGGGCAGCCCTGGATGGGCATCTGGCTCCCCCACATTGCACCAGGCACCCTCACCAAGTGACACCAACATTAGGGACACCACTGCACAATTGGTGCTATACAAGTCCTTATGTGTAGCAGAAGCAGGGATCAGGAAAAACCTTCACACTGAGTATTCGCAGTGAACACCATGGAAGGCAGCCTAAATGTATTTACATGTACGTAGATTCATGTGGTTAAAGTGAAAAATTGGTAAGATGAAACCTGAGGCTTCTTCTTTCTCCTCCAACTGCGCCATGCCCCACTCACATCATCTCTCCCACTGAGCGCCAGCATTTTAAAGGGATGCAGGCAAACACAAGAAACTGTTTCTGCCAAAAGACAGATGTTTAAGGAGCAGTGGTGTTACCTCTCTTAAGATGTCACCTGGTGTGATCTAGACTCCGTATACCCCCCGCCCCCCCACTAATGCCCCTGGTCCTTTCAAGTCATCCCTGACTTATGACAATGGCCAACCTATCATTGGGTTTTCTTGGCAAAATTTGTTCAGAAGGGTTTTGCCGCTGTCTTCTGAGGCTGAGAGAGTGTGACTTGCCTAAGGTCACCCAGTGGGTTTACATGGCTGAATGGGGGTTTGAACCCCCATCCTCCAGATTTCTAGTCAAATGGTATATGTTTACAGTAGAGAAGGGTCCCTGCCCCCCCCCCATCATGTTTGTCAAAAGAAGAAAAAAGAACTAAATCTGGTGTCCTGAAATCTCTTTCCAAATAGATCAGAGATAATTTGCCCATATCTCTGCATAGTACAAGCTGCTAGGTCAGGCCAAGAACTCCATATATGTTTCCATATGTTTCCAGTATGGATGCAGATAGTAATCCAGAGCCGCAGGCTTATAGTGGCAAAGCTGAAGCAATAAGCAACCCCTGGCTACTCTCTTTGAGGAGAGTACATTGGTAGCTCCAGCAGCCAGGGAGGATGAGGGTGTTCACGGGTGACAATGTGGAGGAGATGGTGGCGTGCAGAGGAGGCAAGTAGACAGCACTGTTCTGGTGGCAACTGTTATAGCTGCAGTGCCAGAGCAGTACACCCAGACCCCAGCATGTCCCAGCCATTGGAGAAGAAGGAAGCCAGCCCCCATTGACACCATTATGGTCATAGCCACTGTCATCCTTTCAGTTACTGAGCAAGTGCCGATCACCAACCATTCGTTCTGAGCACCAAATGAACAAGAACTTCAGGCACATGTGCAGTAGTGGTGAGGGGCCAGCAGTGAGTGGTGCTACAATAGATAGGTGTTCTTGGAGAGCCTCCACCAATCACAGCAGTCTATTTTTTAATATAGTGGGGGATGTTAGCTTGGCTTGGTTTGTGAAAGGGTGTAACCTTAGGATCAAAAACATGATGTATACAAGTGCTAATTGATAGATTACATGAGTAAACTGAAAGAAGTTCCATTTGGGAGAAATATGAAATAACATACATACGACAATAATTCACTCTAACATCCAGCATACAGAGCTAACCAAAACAGAGAAATAGCTCAGTTTTGAGGGTTAGATTGCAGGGTATAGCAACCTATCCTAAAGAAGCGTCCACGGAAAGCAGGACCTACTCAAACTCAGGGACGCTAATGGGAATAGATGGAGTGTTGAAAACAAAGAATGGTGACACAGAATGAAGCCTAAGGGCACCATCCACTAGACAAAGCAGAAGGGGTGGATTTGACTGTGGCAAAGAGGCTAGGCTTTTCTAGTCATATTTCTCCTTTAAAACTAGACCCAGGCTAAGGTGATTTCATGAGAAACAAAGATAGCCTTTTGAAAGGACCCAAAAGATTCCTGAAGTGGTGGCTTACATTGATATCCAAAATATAAAAAAATGCAATTTGATTGATGGTAGCTTCATTGACATTAAAACATCTTCACAAGATCTACCAATGAAATCTGACCCGGCTTGCTGCTATATGTTTTAATCTTGTTGTACCCCGCTCCTATTGTGTCCTACAGAGGAGCGGGTTAGAAATAAAGATGATGATGATGATGATGATGATGATGATGATGATGATGATGATGATTAAAGTAGCCCAAGATGAGCAGACAGGAAGTGTATTTGGGAAGACAGCAGGGGGTAAAAGGGAATCTAGTCCTGTGTGTTCTGTTGGCAAGAACTCATCTTTTGATTTTACAGAATGCAGAGTAGAGGAATGGGGGTTTGCATGCATCCTCTAGCAAGTCCCTTCACCCTTTGTTCCAAGCTGTCCAAATGTCTAAGATCTATGTGCCATGTTCCCAGTACTACCTTTCCTGGTGTTTTGTAGATAATCACAGCCCATGCTGTCCTCCAGCACTGTGATATCAAAATACAGCTGGATCGTTGGAATATTAGGGCACTTACAATCCTTCCAGGGAGCTATGGTTGGTAAGGAGGAGGAGGAACCACATCAGAAGGAGGAGGAGGTAGTGACATCCCAAACAAAGGCCTGCTCCACCTGCTCTTTACATAAGGCTGAGGTCTAGTCTAAGGCAGAATAGTCATTTTAGTCATATTAAGAGTCTGCACTAGCTGCACCCTTATAATGATGCCCATGGGGGTGACACCATGAGTTAATGCACCAGGTGACAGCAATTCTAGTGATGCCACTAGTCCGAAAGAAGTGCCTCTTCTTTAGGATCTCAGAATCTGTGCAGGCTTTTAAGAGAAATTACAGTCTGTTAGATAGCCTGGACCTCAGGGGTATTAATTGATCACTTTGAACTGTGCCTGGAAACAGACCAACACCCATGGGAGCTGTTGGAGCAGAGGAGATCCATGATCCCTGTAATCAGTACTAGTTAACACTCTGTCTGTAGCTCTTTGTACCAAATGAATTTTCTGGAAAGGGAAACTCACAGAGAGTGCCTTCAAATCTTTTCTGATTTATGGCAATTCTAATGCAAACTTATCATGGAGTTTTCTTGGCAAGATTAATCTTTGCCTTCTTCTGAGGGTGAGAGAAAGTGACTTATCCAGGATTACCCACTAGGTTCTATGGCCAAGTGAGGATTCAAACTCCACAGTGTTGTTTTAGGCTACATTCTCCCTGAATATGCAGAAATGCAGTTTAGGTGTACTCTCTGCACCACAGAGGATGGCAATGGAAAGCCCCCTCTGAACAAATCTTGCCAGGGAAACTCTGTGATAGCTTCACCTTGAGGTTCCTATAAATCAGAAACCACTTGAAGGAACACAACAACAATGGGACCACCCGATTCACTGGCCCAGTCCAGTTGCTATGGAGGGAGAGGATGGTTGTCCCCACGGTCACCCAGCCTGATGGTGGCACAAGCCGCAAAGGCCCCATGTGGTAAGCTGGCAGCACTTCCCAGGTGCTTCTGGGAGCAGATGTGGGCTGCCATTGGTCGACGGCGGGGGCTGCGTACCCCAGGATTGGCTGGGAGGCATCGGGGACAGTGCCCCCCCCCCAGCCTTCTCAGCTGCCAATTTGCCTACAGGCCTATATATAGCCACGCAGCCCGGATTTCGATGCCATTTTTATTCAGCTCCCCACCCTCCCTCCCACTGTTCAGGGTTGGTGGTGTGCTATCACAACTTTCCAAGGGTGCCGAGAGAGTACTGGTGTTGTCCATGCAGGGGTGACATTGATTCAGCGTTCCCTGGTGACAAGCGCATATGCACACAACATTCACATATACGCACAACTGGCACTCGAAGTGACAAACGCGTGATAAGCTGGTTACCCCTCTGTCATCCCAAAGCCTGGGTGTCACCAGGCAATTTGGTTCATTAACCAACATTGGTTGGTGCATGACAGATCCAGACCTTATGCATTTCGGGCCAACCCTCCCACTCACTTGCTGGATTCAGTAAAGTTGTGGCCTTTTTCTGCCAATTGTGTGTCCTTTGTTGTTATTGCACCTTCCCCCTACCATAGCAACAAGAAATTGCCCAATAGAGTGTAGTGGTTGTTTTTGGTAAAACCACTATGGCATTTATTTTCCTCAGTGGGATATTTCAATGGTACTTTTCCCCCAGCTGTAGAACAACTGTCCTTTGGAGTACCTTTCAAAGAAGAACTTAGCAAATATATCTGCAAGATTTTATTTTATGTTGTGCATAAGCAGAAAACAATAACTCTATGATTCAGCCTTCATACAGAGTTTCACTGAAGACAATAATTGTGTAGCACTTAGAGACTTCTTACCAATTATGGCTAACATTATAATTGTTACAGGATTAAGCATTGTTCTTTATATGGATCAAATATTTTAAAAGTTTTTTTAATGTTCCTAGTGGGAGGGCAACCTGACTTGGTGAAAGCCTCTTCTCGGGGCTACTATCAAATGCATTTACATGTGTACTTGACTACTAAGAAGTTCAGACTTGGATCCTAAGATAAATTCACTTAGATTCATAGATGAAGACTTATCTCTTTCTTTCCATCTTCTTTCCTCCAATCACCTGTGTCCCTGAGGACACCAGGGAGTCACTGAAGGAAGCAGAGATATAACTAAGATTGATGTAGACACAGCATCTGAAGACAGCACAAACCAAGATCCTGAAGCTTAGGCTTCTTGTCTTGGAGTAATTTTTAAAAATGCAATAGACCCTAAGGGACAACCTATTATTTATGTATTATGCCAATAGTATATAGTGCTTATACAGTGTGTTATGATAAGACTTGTTAAATTGTTTGAAAAATTACCTTAACTAGAGTGTAACAGATAAGAGATATGGGTATCACAAAATGATGTGGCTGGACTACAAAGAGGTTGGACTACCAAATTATGATAACACTGCACAGGAGATCAGCAGATTGAATAGCAGTCCAATAACTTTGCTTAATATCAAGCTTATCCTGTTTGGGAGAACTGTTATAACAAAATCTTACCAAGCTGGAAAGAAGAAGGGAGGAAGTAAAGACATTTGACACCTGTCATTGAGGACAGATTTAACATGTAAAAATTTCAATTCCAATTTAGAACTATTACTTCCTATAAAACAAGTGGCAACTTATAATCATGAGATTCCACTACACAACTGTGGAAAGATTAATCATTCAGATGAGACACAAAGTTGTAAGTAGAAAGCATTATCTCAAGAAAAGACCACAAATGAAGAAGCAGTTATACAGAACATTAAATGAATTATATGCTACTACATGTTGTTTTTCCATAAATCATTCCATCTATCCAAGTGTGGCTCTTTTTCTTGAGCTATCTGTTAATAAGTATTAAGTAAAATTTTAAAACAAATCAGTGTGTCTTTTCTTTTCCATTTTAGAAGGTCAGCATCTGGACTACTCTCAGCAAAGAAGTTATAATGAGACTTATTAGCCACGTTTTACAAATGGTTTAGAATTACACAAGTTTCCCATGCAACAGCTGAATCCAAAGCTGTTGGATTTGTAGTAAGCCCCAACTTTGTCTAGATTGCATTCAGAATATTTCCAGCAGCCAAAGACATTTTTTGTACCTTAAAAAGAAAGAAAAAGATTGTGGAAAAGATTATTTTACAAAAAACATTTACATTTTTGTAAAAAGATTTTTAAAAAAGCAAGAGGGGAAGGGAGAAGGTTAAAATATCTGTTGAACTATTCCACAAAAGTACATTTTTAATAGGACTACGAGCCGCTTTAAAGACTTTTAAAGAATCAACTGTCCCATAGGCGGAGTGGATAAATTATAGATATAAGAATGTTAAAGGCAGCTTAATTATTTTTTTTTTAAAAAAGCAAAATAGAGGTATCCAAAGTAGACAAGATTAAAGATTCAAAACTGTATTTCTTTCAAGCCCTTATTGTCTTATGTCACAACAACATTATTCATTGATAGAGTCATCATGTCCATCCTTTTATGCTCCTGTTCCAATAACACACCAGAGAGTAACCTCAAATCAGAACCAGTGAAGAAAACAACTATTTTCCTATGTTTTTTGTTCTTCCAACAGAAAAGGAGGAAAAGTGGGGAGAGGAAAAATGTAATTCATGTAATTAGTTCTTAGCAAGCTTGAAGAACAAAATAGGGGATTAGGAAAATGTTCATATCATTTATACTTAAAACACATGCACGCACACACACACAATCCAGTTCTAAGAATACTCAGTGTAATAGACCAAAAAAAAAAAGAGGGGCCTAAGAGTATTTTATGCAATTTTGCACTTAAGAAAAATCCATGAACAAGTAAAGAAAGATCAAATTAGATGAGCCTAGAAATATGAAGACTTCAGCATTGCCAAGCAAAGATAAAGGATTTTTTTTTAAAAGGGGAAAGCTTTTTAGTGTTTATTGACTATTAATATTGTTGGTTTTAGCATCTGTTTTGCTGTTAATGATTATTAACAAGCAGAGATTATGGCTGCAACTGCTATAATTTAATTTCACTGACTACAGAAGTTTTAGATCTTGCTTCATTATAGTATAAAGATATTTTGAGAATTGACTGCTGAAACTGTAAAAACTTTCTTCCCTCCTCCTGCAATCATCTGTGTTGTCTAAAAAGTAAAACTGGAGTGTTCCTATGCCCTCCAGAACTAGTTCAGGAATTGCCTGGAGGACTGTCAAGGGAATGGAGAATTGCCAATGATCACATCTCTGGTGTTTGCTCCAGGTGGCCTATCAACAACAACATTGTATATTCAAACGATGAACAGGTTGGAGAGCAAATTTTCTGTTCCAGAATTCCCAGAGACTGCATTTGTTGTTTTTGTTAACTGCCCTCAAGTCGATTTTGACTCATGGTGACCCTGTGGATGAGACATCTCCAAGACCCCTTGTCTCCCACTGCTCTGCTTAAATCTTGTAGATTCATTCCCATGACCTCCCTAATTGAGGCTAGTCATCTGGCATGCAGTCTTCCTCTATTCTACTGCCCTCTACCTTTCCTATATTTATTATTTTTAAGGAGTAGTATCTTCTCACGATGTGGCCAAAGTACAACAGTCTCAATTTGGTCATCTTGGCTATTAGGGGTATTTCAGTCTTGACTGAAGGCCCATTTGTTTGTCTGTTCTAAGACCCATTTGTTTCTCTTTTTGGCTGTCCACAATATCCTCAGCACTCTTCTCCAGTATCACATCTCAAATGAGTTTATTTGCTTTTTATCTGTTTTTTTTTCCACTTTTTATCTGTTTTTAACTGTTTTCATCACTGTACATAGTGATGAAGAATACCATGGCTTGGATGATTCTAACTTGAGTGCTTAATTGTATATCTCTACTCTTTAGGACCTTTTCTAGCTCTCTCATGGCTGTCCTTCCATTCCTAGTCTTTTTCTTATCTCTTCACAGCAGTCTCCATTCTGATCAATATTTGATCCAAGGTACAAGAAATCTTTAGCTACCTCAATTTCCTCATTGTCTAAGTTGAATGTATGTAGGTCCTCTGTGGTCATTATTTTTGTTTTCTTTATGTTCAGAACAAGCATGCCTCTGCGCTTTCTTCCTTGACCTCCCTTCGTAATTGTTCCAAGTAATTATGTTTTCCACTAGTAATAAGGGACTCTTTCAAATGGGAGGAATTTCTCCCAACTCCGAATGGAGCCAATGTGGATTCATGTAAATTCGCTTGTTTAGCGAATTTACATGAACCCCTGCTCCATTCGGAAGAACCCCTGCTCCGTTCGGAATTACTTCCCATTACCCAAAAATAACCCCCTCCTGCCCGAATTTGCATGCGAAGCTTTAATTCGCAATAAAGTAAAACCCATGATTGCATTCGAATTGGCTTCCCTCTTGCCCGAATTTGCGTGCGAAGAGTTAATTTGCAATAACATAAAACCCATGATTGCGTTCGAATTGACCTTAAATTATACTTCCAATTTAGCCTCGTATGAAAGAGTAGAAGGTGTCATCTGCATATCTTAAGATTGTTGATGCATAGATTTGAGACTGCATAGATTGCCAAAATATCCATAACAAAATTTCCAGTAGCGCTTTCACACACCCCAGTTATAACACTATGATGCTTCTTTAATAGGCACTACTGCATCCTATGGCATCCTGGGTTTGTAGTTTGGTCAGAGGCACTACAGGAGGTCTCTGGTTACAAATTCGAAATAACCCACCACAAACTGCACATCCTATGATACCATAGGATGGAACCATTGCAACTTAAATGGGGTCTAAGTGTAGTGTGTGTAGTGGTGTGTGTGTGTGTGTGTGTGATTGAATTATTGTTCTGGCCAGAAAGGGGGATTCTGGGAAGTCTGGAGGGGCAAAAGGCATCATTGGGGGCCATGCCTGGGGAATCATGGCTGTACTTTTTCCAACTCTAGTATACAGTACACCCAAAGCAAATTCATTCCACCAGTGTAAATCTCTATGTAGCCAAAAATACGAGGCAGCATTCATGAACAATAGGCAGCAGCCTAGAGAAAACTTTTGAAAAAAAAACTCCTGGAGAGAAAGAAGGGGATTCAAGAAGCCCAAGGAATTCTCAATATCGTCAATAGTTGAGAAGAAAGGTTGGAAATAATTTATTAAAAATTAATTTCATGCCCCCAATACTTCTAGATTTTCATCATGAATTTAAGTCATTGTTTACATTGACAAATCGCAATAACATTAACAGGTTGAGTCATTAATAATGCCATTCTGTGTTACAGTTACGGATTCATAACCTCAAGTTCTGTAGCTGTCCTGTCTTCAGTAAGATTACACAATCATATGTATGACTACACAAATGCCCACCACAAGCCCACCTTAAGAGCCAGAAGATCTGTCCAGCTGCCGATGGAGACACAAAAAGGATAGCATGTGGACCCCCACCCCACCCGCACAATCAGAAGTAGGACTCCTGTCACATTTTCTTATCTCAGTCTGACTCGCTTGTGGAAGGAGGTTGGAAATTTCCTCCTTGCAGCTGAATGGACATGCTTTGCCTGATGTGGCTACTTGCTCTCAAGATGGGTAGAGGGTTGGGTCAGGAGATGTTAGTTAAGTATATGTAACTATGTAAGTAGCCAATGTTGAACATGAGTGAATATTTCACATCATTCTAATTTATTACCCTGTTTCCCCGAAAATAAGAAATCCCCAAAAAATAAGACCTAGTAGAGGTTTTGCTGAATTGCTAAATATAAGGTCTCCCCCAAAAGTAAGACCTAGCAAAGTTTTTGTGTATATATATATATATATATATACAGTATATAATGTTCATTTTTTTGGTTCAACAATAAATGTGAATTCTTTTTCATGGAAAAAATAAGACATTCCCTGAAAATAAGACCCACCGCATCTTTGGGAGCAAAAATTAATATAAGACACTGTCTTATTTTCGGGGAAACACGGTATCTTTTTTAGGGTCAGAAGAGGTTTGGCCATTTTTTAAAAAAAAACCCTCATGTTTCTCTAACACACTTTAATGATTCGTGTAATTAATTAAACTTTAATTTTATATGACAGTGTTTAGTATAATATGATTAAAATTTTATAACACAATGCTAACTTATTTATTTATTAGTAATTTATTAGCACAAACACTAACATCTCTTTGGGATTGGGCAGAGACAAAAGGGACTTCTATCCTGGGGGGAAAAAAAAGACATCCTGTCTAGCTAGCAAACCGAAAAGAGAACTGCACAGTTACACCTTTTACTGCAGGTCCCATTTGTTTCCTCAAAAGGAAACTCAAGTAGTTGAATGTCTATGGGATTGAAAGTGAAATAGAGCCACTGGATTAATAAACTAATGGTTTCTACACACTGACTCATAAGCTAATGGCTTTCACACTCAGATGTTTTACAAGTGCAGCCTGACAAGAGCTATGAACCACTCGGGAGTGCAGAAAGTTCAGGTTCCAGTCAAGAACAGAGTAATAAGGCAGGAAGAGAAAAAGAAATAAGGAAAGAAGACATAAGCTTGCTCAGACCCTTACTATGTGTAGCGAAATGCAGCCTGCAAGGATGCAAGTGGCCAATAATTCTATTTCTGCATTTGCCACGGAACCCCCTAATCTTGTGTGTTTAACAAAAATCACAAAACAAGGGGTTTCCCCTGCTAGAAGCCTCCAGGAGTGGCAGTTGGTGCATTGACCTGATCCCTCCAGTTTCCCAAATAAAACTGGAAATAGATGTCCAACCACTAACATTAGTAATTTTTGACTGGTTTTGCCCATTTCTGGGTCTAGTATAGCCTGCACTGGGGCCACAGAGTCACCAAAATTGCCCCCGCACCAGCAGCTCACCATTAGCAGTCGCATTCCTAGTGTTGCTGTCACCCGGTGTTGGGGGAACGGCAGAAGCGGCCTTCCCTGCATCCCCTCACCCACCCATGGAGACCAGACACAAGCCAGCCAAGGCACCAAGGAAGGTGAGAGGGGTAGCTGAGTGCATGCTCGACCCTCCTTCCCAAATGTGTTGGTTTCTTTGGGCACAATAGCCAAGGCACCAGGGAAAGTGGAAGGGCCAGGTGTCCATGCACTTGCCCCTCCTTCACCGATGCCTTGACTAGCTCTGGTGACACTCGTGCTTACCCCTCCTTCTCTGCTGCTTTCTCTCCTTTGGCCAGGGCAGCAGAGAAGGAATGGGCACTGACAGCTATGCCACACACACACCACAGCTCACAAAGCCTGTACATGTCACAAGGCAAGCAAGAGCAATAGATGTCATGGTACTAACCAAGGTTTACTGCAATGCAAGCATCTTTCCCAGCCGGGCATGTTATGGTCTTTTTGCAGGGACCACGAGCACACTTATAACATTTCAGAGCACTTCCTAAAGAAGAGAAAAAAGAACTTTTGATTATATTTTATTTACATGTCACCTTTCTCCAGGGATAGAACCCAAGAGGCTCACATCAAGTTAAGAACAAAGTACACTAAAAACCTATTAAATAAAAAGTTTAAAAAGCATTAAATAAACAATTCCAATAAAAGAATTTAAAAGAACATTTAAAAAAGGAATTGCCACAAATAAATGGTATTTAACAATTTAAAATAAAACAAATTGCCTAAATGCAAGCTATCTTGATGAAGTCGAATTTCTTTTAGCAAGCTTATAGTTATGTATTTTGCTAGCAATAGTGAAAAGGAATGTATTTTGACCTTTTGTTTAGTGATGAGAATTGTGTGACCTTCTGAGGTTGTTGAGCTGCAACACCAGGCATTTCTTTCAGTGCAAGTTCACCAATGTTTGGAAGGTTGCATAGATCCTGTCCTTACTGTAACTGAAGAATACCTGCAGGACTTGTTGTCAAGCAGGGTGTGCTGTGTCCTGCAACTCAGCTGACCTCATTTATGGGAATGGACAGGACAAAGAATACAAGCAGGAAGATAAAGCCTGTGTCAATAGGTTTTTTAGCACAATGAGTAGCCAAGGTTAAAAAATAAAATAAAAGACCACATAAGCTGATTGCTGCAATGGAGGAAGCAAGGCTTTGAAGAGTGAAATCTCATGGTCACAATGTGGCCATTGCCCACACCCTTCAACATTTCACAGATGAAAACTGGGGCACATGTAGCTGAATCACAGAGTTGGAAGATACCACAAAGACCATCCAGTCTAAACCCTTCCATGCAGGGGATACATAGGCTGAGTTTGATCACAGTATGGTCAAAAGTGTGTGGCCAGGCAAAACAAAGGCAAACATTATTAATGAGGAAGAACACAAAAAACTATTATTTTAAGCAGAAGAATCCTGGAATTCGTATATGTACCGAGTTTAGAAAGAGGAAGACTTAATCCCCTCTTTTCCTTTCCCTTATCCGAGTGCAAACAAACACCTGCACTTGGAACTCAGAGGCTGTACAGACCTGTGGGAGAGGCTGGCCTGGGGGCAGAGTTGGGGCATGGTGTACACATGACACAGTGCCAAAGGACCGTGGAAAAGCCATGTGCTGGCGGCTATGGTACCCTTTCCAGGGCACAAAAAGGAGCCACTTTTTATGGCTCCTTTTTGTGCCATGGAAAGCAGAGATCAGGGCAGCGGCATGTAGTTGCCAAGGCTCTGATTCAGCGCTAAAAGGGGTAGCTGCAGGCTGCCCCTTAGGGACGGTCTGTCAAGCCCCTCAGTTTGCATCAACTGAAGTAAGCCAAGGATGAACAAAAAAAGAAGGAAGAGGAGATTAAAATTGGGAGATTTTAAAAGCATCTGGGACATGGAACAGCAAATTAACCAGGGCTGTCCATGCCAAATTAGGACAGCTTGAGGGTATGAATTACCTGATGCACCTGTGAGGGTTTCTGTTGCTCTCTTTGTCCTAGCTGCCAAGTTACTGAGCATGTGCAGTGTACCTATATCTCCCCATATTAGAGACCAGAAAACAGGCAGTGCAAGGGTTTTTTTTAAGAAAATGTAACACTGGAAGCCTTTTTTTTTTTTTTTTTTTTTTTTTTGCAGCTTCCAGTCTCCACTGCAAATTTCCGCCTGTACACACCAGCCTTAAAGACCGGGTTGGGGGCAGAATTGGGTCATAGCGGCAACAGGATGCATGCCATGACTCCGCCCCCAGGGTGGTGTGACACTGCGCACCATACTGCATGGCACACAGTGTTCCTCCAGTGCTGAATCCACATGTTGCAGCCCAAAATGAGTGCTGTAAAGCCATGCCGCAGTGGCTATCACACCCTTACCAGGGCACAAAAAGGAGCCACTTTTTGCGGCTTTTTGCGGCTACTTTTTGCACCCTGGAAAGGCCAGATTGTGCTGTTGCCAGGGCCCCAGTCTGGCAACAATGGAGGCACCTTCAGGCTACCCCTTAGAGGCAGTCTGCACAGTTCCTAAAATATTTGAAGGCCAAGGAGCACACTGTGATTAGTTTTCACTAATGCAGGTCCCCTCTTCACTCTGACTGTTGCTGTGGAAAGACAGCTCTCAGACTACTCTACTAATATGCAGAGGTCCACTATGAAACCACTTCATTGAAGTGTGACCCTGTTGGTGCTCTTGGACCTCTCAGCGACCTTCAATGCCATTGACCATGGTATCATTCTGGAACGCCTGAGAGAGTTGGGTATTGGTGGCACTGCATTGCAGTGGTTCCGGTCCTATCTTTCAGGTAGTTTCCAGATGGTGTCGCTTGGGGACAGCTATTCGTCCAAAAGGGAACTCAAGTCGGGTGTCCCTCAGGGCGCAATTCTGTCCCCAATGCTGTTCAACATTTACATGAAGCCGCTGGGCGAGATCGTCCGGAAAAATGGGGCGGGGTGTTATCAGTGTGCTGATGACACCCAAATATATTTCTCTATGTCTCTGACTGATGCAGTGACTAAGGATGGCATCTCTCCTCTGAATTTCTGTCTTGGGGCAGTAATGGACTGAATGAGGGAAAACCCAGTAGGCTATCCTTCTTTGGGTAGTGGGGTCACAACCTACCACTTTGCCATTTTCAGCTAGGTGGGAAGAGAGAAACACCACTATCCAAGACCTCACCAACCCAGAAATACCCATGTTTGTCTGTTCAGTCTTTTGCTAGAGCTTTGCAATTTACTGGAGCAATCTAATACTTACCAGATTGGCAGAACAATGCCAGAACAAAGGCAATGACCAAAGCAGAGACAAAAAGACACTTCATCTTCTCAAATAATGTTTCCTCCTAAACCTGTAAAGTAAGATCATCACATTTGGATTTGGGACTGGATGTTTTGAAAAAATACAACTGATCTCTATTAGCACTAAATCAGCAACCAGGCAAAAGTCTTTGTATCCTGGGAGTCAGTGTCTAGTCTCATAGCTAAGAACAAAGACGTAAAAATACATACACAACAGTTGACAATCTCTTTGGAGTATGGAAAATTTTTAGAACTTCTGGTACTGAGGAATCCCAAGGGGGGTTGTTATTTGCCCACCCCCATCTAATTCTTTACCTTTCACCATGACTCAGAGAAGTAGACACTATTACAAGATTATTATTATTATTATTATTATTATTATTATTATTTTAAGTTCTGGTTTATTCTGTCAGATAACTGATTTTGCACCATTCCAATATTGCATATTTAAAATCCTGTTCCTTGCATTTGGCACAACATTCCCATGACTAGCCCAACTGTATGAAATATATATTAGAGAATGCACTACAGAAATTGCAGGAGCTTTTGAGCAGACAATGAAGAGCCTGAGAACATGAACAAAGTATGACAGCTGCCATAGCTGCTAGAGTGGTCCCACTACTACACACTGCACTTCCTTGGTCTCTTGGGGAATACATAAGATGTCTCATATGTGTCAGATACTGTGAAGCTAGGAACCCAATGGTGCTGCCAGAAAAAGGCATCCAGGGCTGCACTCAGCAAAGTTTACTTATCATATTCAGAATTAAATGAAGTAATACATGTTAATGTTTCTATGGGAGGGGAACATGAGGTTAATCAGTCTGGAGTCTAATGTTACTTAACCACACCACTGTAAGAGGCCACAGAGAAGGCAAAGGGTGATGAGATAAGCAAAGGGGAGGCACAGAGGAAAAAGGAAATAGAATAATAGAATCATAGAGTTGGAAGAGACCACAAGGGCCATCCAGTCCAACCCCCTGCCATGCAGGAACTCCCAATCAAAGCATCCCCAACAGATGGCCATCCAGCCTCTGCTTAAGACTTCCAAGGAAGGAGATTCCACCACAATCCGAGGGAGTGTGTTCCACTGTTGAACAGCCCTTACTGTCAGGAAGTTCTTCCTAATGTTGAGGTGGAATCTCTTTTCCTGCAGTTTGCATCCATTGTTCCGCGTTAGTCTCTGGAGCAGCAGAAAACAAGCTTGCTCCCTCCTCAATATGACATCCCTTCAAATATTTAAGCAGGGCTATCATATCACCTCTTAACCTTCTTTTCTCCATACTAAACATCCCCAGTTCTCTAAGGCACTCCTCATAGGGCATGGATTCCAGACCGTCACCATCTTAGTTGCCCTCCTTTGGACACGCTCAAGTTTCTCCACATCTTTTTTGAATTGTGGTGCCCAGAACTGGACACAGTATTCCAGGTGGGGCCTGACCAAAGCAGAAGAGAGTGGCACAATTACTTCCCTTGATCTAGACACTATACTTCTATTGATGCAGCCTAAAATAGCATTGGCCTTTTTAGCTGCCACATCACACTGTTGGCTCATGTCCAACTTGTGGTCTGGTTGGACTCCTAGATCCCTTTCACATGTACTTTCATTCAGCCAAATAGATGTTCAAAGTAGAACACTATCACAGCACTAGCTTAGGCTATGATCTTGGACACACTTGTTAGCAAATTAGCTCCACTGAACACACTTGGAAATGCTTCTGAATACATTTGGGTTGGATTACGTTATTAATGCTCAGACATAGGACCTTATCACGCGGGAGGCAAAGTGCCCAAATCCCATGGATGAATGAGATTTAGATCCCGGGAATATCCACAAAAGCAGGATTATTTTCAGATGACGTTGGGCTAATTGAGCATTAACCTGACATTAACCTGTGCAGAAAGCGGGCGAAATCAGCCACTTTTTACTTTCAGGAAAATCCCAAAAGTAAAAAGCAGCCGATTTTGCTCATTTTCTGCAAGGGTTAATGTTGGGTTACTGCTCAATTAGCCCAACATCGTCTGAAAACAATCCCACTTTTGCGGGATATTCCTGGATTTAAATCCCATTTATCAACAGGAATTGAACGCTTCCCTCCCATGTGATAAAGTCCATACACTCTGCCCCTTTGAGATCAGTTTGACCAGATAATCACAATTAGGGAAGGGCATGCTGCCTACTGACGAAATGCCTGCAGTTTTCCCAGGCTCCTGTGTGATGGTGCTATTAATCAGGTACTGGAGATGCTATAACTTGCCCCATTGCTACTTTGATTCAGGAAAATGCTTGGAAGCCTTAGATTTGGGATGACCTGGTTGCTTTCCCTAACCTTACTTGTTCCAGCCAGTGTTGTTCCCAGTTATCATGCCCTTTTATACTATTACTAGGGATGCTTTCCCACCTTCCCACTTAGAATCAGTCCTACTTCTCCAAGTAATGTAGCTACAACTAGGTATTGTTTAATTCTTTTTCTCCCTCTCCTGATCTCCTCTAAAGAGCTGCACTCAATTGTGCTATTTTCAAAGCATTAGGTGGTAGGCAATTACTTCCATATTCCATGTCCCTAGTCACTCATTTCCCTCCTAACTGTCCACTTTCTAGTCCTCTCCAAAGACAGGGGAATACAGGCACAGCACACATTCACAATTATAAATGAAGAAGAGAAAGCAAAGGAAAAACCACTTGCCAGTATTACTCCTTGCCACACTTGCTCGTAGAGGACCAAAGTCTTCTGCAGATACTTTTTTTTGCTCTGTGTAACCATGAGAGTTTATATAGCCAAGGAGGACATGTTTATGTTTATTCTTTATTGGCTAAAGGCGGGTTTGATAATTACATAACCTTTTTTTTAAATTGAATTACGTAATAATGAGAAGAGGAAAAAATACACTTGGCAATAAACTTGCTAATCTTTTCTTTAATGAAAGATGAGTGCCACCCTTATTTAAAAGATACACATACCCTTCCCTATAGAAGCCTTTTCATATTTTAAAATTTGGGATATGGAAGGATGTTGAGGAGTACTGTTGTATGTGAGAACCCTACTTTTGAGTGGTGAGATATTTCAGGGGCTCTGAAGTTTATCCAGGGTCTAGTTGCCTTAGAAGATGGTCAGTTTTAGATTCTTTGGTATCAGTTTTATTTGCCCATGCAGTGCAAGGATACAAAAGATTCCAGATCCCTATCAGATGGTTAGAGGATCCATAGTCCCATAGGATCTGGAGAGAAAATCTAGCTCTTTGCCCCTTCCCCTGATCTAGTGGCAGGAGTGGCTAGAGGTGGTGGGAGAAAGACAAATTTTATCTGTCCGCTGAAACATATCACAAGAACGTCATCTGCTGTCAGCAGTCTTTTAAGAGGAACTGCTGAAACTCAGCACACTACTAGCTCTGATTACAGAAATCTTTGTCAAGAATTGCAAAGTGAGGAAGGATTCTGAATTTGTTTGCATGCAAAGGTAATGGGCTGAAAGAAACTCTTGAAAAGTCAAGCATACCAACCCCAAAACCATAATAGTATTCTCTATTGTGCTCAATAATGACAAAGTTCTGCCTGAGCCTCATGCTGCTAAAACAGTTTCAGGTATCCTAATATGGCTATGTCCTGATCTGCTCAGTTTACACAAGGGAGTTTCCCAATGAGGCCAATTTTACTGGGTTCAGCCAATGACCCCCTGCTTGTAAACCTCCTTTCTTTCCCCACCACTCCTTCAATCTTTTCTCATCCCCTAAACTGTTTGTGCAATACCTTCACAATGCCATGTGATTCATAGATCTTAGCACTGTGTGTCTGGCAACCCCCACCCCACAGCAAAAGAGATTATGAAGTTTATAAAGAGCAGGTACCTTCTGTAGACTGAAAGTGCTTCCAGGGAAGCCTTTACTTTGCAATTGCACTGCTTCAGACTCTACATTTTACAGGGTGTCCAAATGGCTCAGAACCACATTGGCCCAGGGACCATCACTCTGAGTAACATTATACTGTATAAGACTGTCTTTGAGTATGGTCCAGAGGCTGCAGTAAGTGCAAAATGTGATGGCTAGTCTTCTAACTAGGAGTATCCACCAGGAAAGGAGTTGTGCTTGTTATCAGTATAATACTTTGGTGTATTAAGGTACATATATTGACATACAAAGCCTTGATAGGGCTTAGGATGTGGCCAAGATGTGGCCTTTCAGATCTTGTCACTCTCAGCATTCCCACCATTAGCAGGCTAGGAATGATGATACTTGTAGTCCAACAACATCTAGAGGGACACAGGTGGTCCACCCTAGGGCATTCTGGAGGCAGGTATCCCAGACAGTGCAATTCCCTTGTTCCTCTAAAAATCATGCAGGAGAAAGAAAGAAAAAATATTAGCATCACAGGCCTCCTGCTTGTTTACCAAAACTTTGGACAAAATTGGTGTTTGTGCACTTAACAAAATGTTATTCAGCCATACATGCCAGCATTCTCTCTTGTCTTATTGTCTGCTGATCATTTGCATGATTTGGTTGTCCTTCACTGATACATTTCCTCTCTCTAGGATTATATTTATAATGAAAAGCAGGTATTAAGTTTTACAAACAAGCAATATATAAATAAAACAAGGGACTAGCAGCAGTCCATGTGCTTTGAGTAATGCTTCTATAGCTGGCTAAGCCCTAAGTTTTCAGCTACCCTGCACATTATACACACACACACACACACACATATACTCTGCAGTCACAGACCTAACAAACTGCACAATTAATACAGTTTGACACCAC
Organism: Urosaurus nigricauda; assembly: GCA_034509955.1. Taxonomy (NCBI): domain Eukaryota; kingdom Metazoa; phylum Chordata; class Lepidosauria; order Squamata; family Phrynosomatidae; genus Urosaurus; species Urosaurus nigricauda. Next base: position 84,213,005 of record JAOEGL010000001.1, on the reverse strand, counting down.
TTTAACTGCCATGGTGTAGTGCTATGAATCCTGGGGTTTGCATTTTGTTTTGGCACCAAGCTCTCTAGCAGAAAATGCTAAATATCTCATAAAACTACAAACCCGAGCATTCCATAGTATTGAACCTTGTCAGTTAAAGCATTCTGAGACTGCATTAATTCTGCAGGGTAGATGCCACCTAAATCACAGGTTTTCCCAAGGCCTGCATCTGTGGGTGTGTAGTATGACCCTCCGGTTTATAGCTTTAACACCTTGGCTCAGACTGCAGTAAGCTTTTAAAATATATAGGCCTTGTTGTGAGAATGAGTCACGGAAAATTCTCTGTACTGGGATGGTATGGAAAGGAGGAGGGATGGCACCCCTAAGCTAAAATATAAGCTGTTCCCAGTTTGTTCTGGCACCTGGATTTTGGATAAACAACTTGGTAGTTGGTATGGGGATCTTTTCTCCCTTTCCTTGGGCACACCCTTTATAGAGTAGATGATGTGATGTTTTAGCAGCTTTGTAAGAAAGGGTATATAAGATAGTAGAGAACAAAGGATTCTTGCCTTACAGGCAAGCTTGCAGCCCTGCATGGTCAATGTGTGCATGTGAAGTGCTTTGCCATGGTGTGCCACTGGCCAGAGACACTGGGGTGTCTGTTTTTTGTTCCCTTTTGATAGGTTAAGCTAGAGTGTGTGATTGCTCTTCTTTTCCTTTCCTTTTTCCCCCTTTATATCTATCTATTTGTTGGGAACTGGAGGGTAGAATTGTGAATCTATGCTTTTTATTTTTCTTTCTACCTCATTTTCTAAAATAAACAACCTTCTCGAGACCAGAACTGCATGATTATTTCACCTGTTCATATCTATACCCACTTTGGTAGCTGGATAGGCCGTTGGTGTCACACTTAACCAGCTAAAGGTCGGGTTGTGAGCGTGCATTTGAGGTCATGGGTGTTGTATTTGACAGGTAGGTGGGCTGTGAATGTGTGCACCTGCTGGCCAGGCTCAGGCTGCGAGTAATACAGGCTCGTTGGAAGCACTGTTTTTCAGCAGTTGAGACACATCTGTTACTTCTGTCTCTAACCTCACACGCTTTCCAGCTGGTCATGTTTGCACTGACTTCTTTAACCAGAGCCAGTTTTTAATACACCCCACGTATTTGCATGTGTTTGACATAAAAAATGGTCTGTCATCACTCCTTATCTAAAGTAACCAGAAGTACTGATAACAGTAAATACCCTCTTCTGCCTAATATCACGTGAAGGAATACTTCTTGAGAAAATGTGCTTTAAAGACCTCACCCCCAAAGAGATGTAGCAATGGTTCAAAAGGAGAAAGAGAGTTCCACATTCAATGTTTATTTTAAAAACTGTGCTAGCAAGTAATCCTTACATTGACAGGAACATTACTGGATAATTTGCTTTCTGCTGGAGACAATACAAGAGCAACCATCTTGAGACAACAAAATTAAAAAAGAAAATGGAGTAACAGCAAATTCGGGGAACATTTGGGGGAAAATATGGGGAAATTTGAGATCTATTAACAAATCTTATTTGGATCTGAGATCTAGAGTGTACCCACACTGCACAGCTATAGCAGTCTGCAACCATTTTAAGTGCTCCATGTAGTCTGAGCTCCTTAGAAATATCTAGTGCACTCCCCTGGACTAGATCATAAAATCCAACGCTTCTATAGAATAGAGTCATAGCATTTAAAATTGTATTAAAGTACTACAATTTGTAGTGTGTGTACACTGGATCCAGAAAGCTATAGGTTAATATATCAGTACAACACCATTTTCACAGTGTATTGTAAAAATACCCATGCTTCCAAGTTTCACATTGGCAGCCATAAATACCTATTTCATATGCTATGGGAAAACATTCCTCCACTCTTTTTTCTCCTTTTTTGACAAATTTTTCCCATTCCAATCACAGACTATGTGAACAACCCTGAAAGAAGAGAAGTACTGTAAGCATGCAGGGCTGTGTTAAGTATGAACCCACAGTCTCATATCCTTTCCATACCTATGCTAAACTTGTGAAAATTATGGACTAGTTGGGATAACAAACTCAGTTTTTCTGATAGCACACAAAAGGAACAAAACATGAGGGTTTGTACTTAACAGATGCACATGTCTGTCAAGGTTGTCAAATTCCCTTTGAACCCATTAATAATAATAATAATAATTATTATTATTATTATTATTTATATATATATATATATTCCGCTTCTTCTGTTTTGGGGAATGAGGCAGGTAACAACAGAGGAGTTTATCATAGGACAGAATTTGGGGGTATAATGCAATGGCAATCTGAACGCAATCATGGGGTTGCCCGTTATTGCGTATTAAAGTATCTCATACAATTTCGGGCGACGGGAAGTCATTCCGAACACAATCATGGGGTTTCACATAATTGCGGATTAGAGTATCTCATGCAATTTTTGGCAATGGGGGGTCATTTTTGGGCAATGGGAAGTCATTCTGAATGCATTCCGAACGCAATTAGATTTCACATAAATTCTCTAAACTAGCGAATTTACGTGAATTCGAATTGGCTCCATTCGCAATTGAGAGAAATTCCTCCCATGTGATAAACTCCAGAGTTTATAAAATTCAGTACATGCCAAACCTCCATGCTACCTATGGGAATCTCAGCTGTGAAATGGATATAGACATAATTGGCCCTTTGTTGTTATTGTTATTGATGGTTGCTGTCAACAGCTTTAATTGCCATGGCTCAAAGCTTTGAAATTCTGGGGTTTGTAGTTTTGTGACATATTTCACCTTCTCTGCAGCTCTGGTGCTGCAACAAACTATAAACCCCATTATTTCATACTATAAAGTCACGCGAATTAAAGCAAACTACATTATTTCTTCAGTTCAGATGAGGCCTAAATAGCTGGTGTAAAATACTGGCCCCAGGTTTTTTCCTACTAAAAATAAAGATAATGCTTTTGTCACTTGATAAAACTAGCATTTGTGGAGTGCAGCAAAATAGACTGAAATAGGAATAAAGTGTTTGGACGTATAAACAATTCCATTAGTGCATTTCTTCCCAAAACAGAGCTTTAATTATGACTTAAGTTTTTACCTTGCCTGTTATCTACTTTAATATATATATACATATATTTATTGATTTTCAAGTCAAACATTACAGTGCATCTTAATAACAAATATAACAATAACCATAGGATGTGATGTTACTCAGTGATCATTGGTTTGCAGGATTCCATGAATGAGATTCGTCTGGAGTCAGTTGAGTTGTAAAGTGTCCTTCCAGAAGTTGCTGTGAGAGTCTGGAGGTTGGAAGTGGTGTGAAGGTTTATTTACAAATTCAATAAAAAGCCTCCAACCCTCATAAAAAGTGTCCTGCTTTGAATATCTATTACAAAATCTCATTGTAGTGAAAGGTTTTTCCATTAACCACACCAACCTTCAATAGACAGATCCTGGTGTTTCCAACATTTAGTCACCTAAAGTCTCACAGCTGTGATGAAAACAGCAATCAATTTTCTATACTTAAAGTGTGGTATTTCTATCAAGAAACACCGAGAGTAAAATCAGGGCTGGACAAAAATACTGGGTTCGGGCATGTAACACATGAGTTCTGGTGTAGAACTAGGCATTCAATCCACATATGGATGTAGGATCCAGTGTCCTTGCATCCTCTCCAGCAGCTCATTGGGAGATTCCATACCATTTTTGATACCGGGATGGGGGTAATGTACCACCTATGTATAGTTTTGAGGATGTTTTCATGCCTTTCATGATTGAACACAACTAAGCATCACATATTAACCTGTGCTATGAAATAATCCCAGGCTTCTTAGGAACTAGAATAATTTTGTGCTTCCTCAGTACTACAGCTGTTTGCTATTGTGAGACCTTTTCCTTTCTTTTAACTGAGCACCATAGCTTCCAACCATCACCTTCTTTTCCTGAGAAAGCCTTTGGATCAGAGGATTGCTGACAGTGAAGATGGGGATGCTTTGATGGAGAGTTCCTGCATGGCAGGGGGTTGGAGTGGATGGCCCTTGTGGTCTCTTCCAACTCTATGATTCTATGATTCTATGGTGGATGTGAGGGCAGCACTTATTTTTCAAACAGACTATTAAGTGCTGGGTTACAACACTATGATAGGACACTGAGGAGGGGTGTCTGCATATATTTATGTTGCTTGGCCACACAGTGTCCTGGTTTTCATCTGTAAATTGTTGGAGAGTATGTGTCTGATGGTGCTCCTATATTTAAACATAACACATCAGAGACGTCAGGAATACATCCCTGTCAAATACACTTAAGACATCAGTGGGATAGAAAGAAAACTCTCTCCCAAAGATCTTAAAACACAGCACATGTTATAGAGAGCTTTGCACACCTCAATGGAGTTTATCATACGATGGAATCGGGGGGTATAAATGCAACGGCAATCCGAATGCAATCATGGGGTTTCATGTTATTGTTAATGAGTGTATCTTACACAATTTCAGGCAATGGGAAGTCAGCTCAAACTTCAGATGGCGTCTCTCCTCTTAACGACTGCCTTGCAGCGGTAATGGACTGAATGAGGGGAAACAGATTGAAGCTAAATCCAGACAAAACGGAGGTACTAACAGTTACCGGTCCGAAACCAGGCTTGGGAATACACCTTCCAGTCCTAGGTGGAGTCACACTCTCCTCTAAGGACTCTGTTCGCAGTCTGGGGGTACTCCTTGACTCATCGCTTCACATGACCAGTCAGGTGAACGCGGTAGTCAGGAGTGCCTGCTATCAGCTTCGGCTGATACGCCAGCTGCGCCCTTTCCTGGATACGAAAGACCTGGAATCTGTGGTACATGCCCTAGTAACCTCACTTCTGGATTTCTGTAATGCGCTCTACATGGGGCTACCCTTGTGCCTAACCCGGAAACTTCAATTAGTTCAGAACATGGCAGCCAGGCTTATCACAGGAACATCAAGGAGAGATCGCATAACACCTGTGCTTAAAGCTCTCCACTGGCTGCCCATTAGTTTCCGGGCACAGTACAAGGTGTTGGTATTAACCTTCAAAGCCCTACATGGCTCAGGCCCATCTTACCTTAGGGACCGCCTCTTCCCATACGAACCGCCCCGCACACTTTGGTCCTCTGGGAGGAATCTGCTGAAGCCTATGAAAACCAGGCTGTTGCAAACCTCCCAGAGGACTTTCTCAGCTACCGCCCCTAAACTTTGGAATGACCTGCTGGACGAGATGCGTCTCATTACATCTTTGACCAGCTTTAAAAAGGCCTTAAAGACGCATCTCTTCCGGCAGGCCTTCCCCTGAAAAGGGAATAATATATCGCCAACCTCCAACCCTAATAATGCAAATGAAAATGTAAATGGCACCAGGGGATTAACTCTAGCTGTCCATCTGTTCAAACCTTCTGATCCCACCCACTGGGGATTGCACCCGTACTGCCCATCAACTGCACTTTATTTTTATTATTTTAAAATTTTTTAACTGATGTCAATTTTAACTAGTTTTGATTTAATCTAGTCTTAAGGGGGGAGGTTGGGAAGGGATTTGACTGCTGTTTTATTCTTGTATTTTTTAATTTGCTGTACCCCGCTCCGAGTATTCTATTAGAGGAGCAGGTTATAAATAAACCATATTATTATTATTAATCCAAACGCAATCATGGGGTTTCACGTAATTGCGTATTAGAATATCTCATGCAATTTCGGACAATGGGGGGTCATTTTCGGGAAATGGGAAGTCATTTTGAATGCGTTCTGAATGCAATCAGATTTCATGTAAATTCTCTAAACTAGTGAATTCACATAATTGTGAATTGGCTCCATTCGCAATTGGGAGAAATTCCTCCCATGTGATAAACTCCAAGGAGTGAGCCTACAAATAAAAGTTTGCTTTCCTCTATAGAGCTCATCTAGGATTTCCTAAAGTTATTGAGGAAAATATCTGTTGACAGAGATAGATAATAAGATAGAAAGATAGATGATAGATAGATATAATGGCAATTTCCTTGTACTGGAATGTATTGGCAAAGGAGAACCAGAAATCCATCCATGCAGAAAATCTTTTTTTTTCTGTAGAAAAAAGCTGTTTCAGCTTACTCAAAAGTAAACCAGTAAAGGATACTGTAGTTCTGCTGGAGCACAGTAAAGTATGGTCCATTTCACCTATAATTATTTCACAAGAAAAGGATATACATCAATGTTCTGTATTCTCAGGTGGTGAACGAGCTTTTCGCTCATAAATTTTACTGGAGAAAGGGTGGATTTTACTGCAGAAAGGGAGGGTTTATTTATCTTTACTCATTATCACAAAGTAAAACCACCCTCCTCCTAAAGCTACAGAACTTGCCTGAATCTAAAACCAACACATAAAATCAGTAAGAGAAAACAAATTGATTTCTATTGTCTTGTAGTGGTCTTACATGTGGTTTTTTTATGTCAATGGCAGTGCAGGTACTGTAGGAAGTATGTGGCTATATTTTGTTTAAACAAGTAAAGATAAATAAAACCACCTATTTTGTGGGAAAATGTATGAACAATAAGCATGATCACCACCTGAGAGGAGGGAAAAAATGATGTATATCTTTCACTTGTGAAGTAAATATAGGTCATCGCTGATTACTCACATGGCCCACAAACCAGAAAAACAACAGTTTAAAATATCAAGAAACATTTACTTTAAAGAGATCTGCTACCAAAAATTGTAAATGTGGTGATGATGGTGGTCATTGCAAAAATGCTCTTTGGGTTGCTTTGTGACCTGCAGGCTGCATGTTGCCCACCATGATTTCACCAAATACATAATTATGGAAACTCAGCAGCTTTATTATTTTGCAAAATTTAAATTAGTTTCATAAGGCATTAATTGCCTTTAAAACAGATTAGGTAATCTTTGCATCAGATACAGTATGGGGATTCCGTTAAAAGTGCAGGGTCTTTAGCTCTTTTCTCCATGCCTTTTATTGCACTCTTTCATCAGCAATACTTTACTATTTTGAAGGGGGGGAAGCAAATAAAAAGTGTTTTTCTATTACTTCAAATACACAATTTTAAAATTAATAAATGGGTGATACAAATGGTGCTCCCTGTAAATGTCCTGAATGTGTAATAAATTAGCTCAGTCACCATAGGTCATCTTTTCACCAAACTCTAATTTCCCTAAAAGATCCAACATTAACCTGACATTAACCCATGCAGAAAGTGGGCAGAATTGGCCGCTTTTTACTTTTGGGAAAATCCTGAAAGTAAAAAGCAGCCATTTTTGCCCACTTTCTGCATGGGTTAATGTCGTGTTAATGCTCAATTAGCCTGACACTGTTTGAAAACAATCCAACTTTTGTGGGATATTCCCAGATTTAAATCCCATTTATCCATGGGATTTGGGTGCTGCCCTCCTGTGTGATGAGGTCCAAAGAATCACAGAGTTGGAAAAGACCTCAAGGGCCATCCACTCCAATCCTTGCCATTCAGGAAGACACAATCAAACCACCCCCAACCAATGGCCATCTAGCCTCTGTTTAAAAACCTGTAAAGAAGGAAACTCCACTACTCTCCAAGGCAGCATATTCCACGGTCAGACAGCTCTTACTGTCAAGGGCTTCTTCCTAATTTTTCCTAATGTTGAGGTGAAATCTCTTTTCTTCTAGTCTGAACCCATTGCTCGATGTCCTAGTCTCTGAATCAGCAGAAAACAAGCTTACTCCATCCTCAACATGACTTCCCCCAGATATTTAAACATGGCTATTCTATCACTGCATAACTGTCTCTTCCCCAGGTTAAATATACCCAACTCCCTAAAGGCACTTCTCATAGGTGAGCCGGGGGTTTGGTCTTCGACCTCATCATTGCGAGAAGAGATGGCCAGTTGTGGAGACTCTGGACGGGCTTCCAGTTCTCCCCTAGAATCCTCAGTTGACTACGAGGCCGCCAGATGTGGCTCGTCATACAGTTGAGTCGGAGCCAGGACAAAAGTCGACGTGGAGGCGTCCGCATAGCTAATAGGGACAGACTGTGTCGACGTCGACGTCAAAACCATCATCGACATCGAGGTGGCCAAGGTAGTTATCATCTCAGGTGGTTTCGACACCGTAGCAGTGGTGGGCAGCGGCGGCAAGGGGGCCCTGTGACTCTGGATCGGAACCGGGGAGCGTGAGTGGGACTTCATGGAAAAATCCTCAATGTGGAGATCTTGGACATGATACCGATCTCTATACGACGGGGAATAAGAGCGGTAGGACGGGTGACGTTCCCTCCGGTACGAGTCCGCCCGATGTCGAGCCAGGAACGAGGCCGACAAGTGAGGCGAGTCAAAATAATGCTTCTCAAAAGGCTCAGGAGACCTCTGGGGCAGAGGAGATGGGAACCGCAGCCTGTAGATTCAATCCGAGGAGGCTAGGATGTCCTTTGGAGGAAGAGAAGTCGGAGCTGGAATAGGTGAGACCGTAGAGGTCGAAGCCGAAACCATCCCCAAAGGGACGAAGGCTAGGGTCGAGGCAGGCTGTAACGCCGGTTCCAAAGTCGCCGACGCCGAGTCAGGTACAGAGACCGGGGCTGGGACTGAGAGGTCAGCTATCGACGTTGGCTTCAAGTAAGACATGGTAAGGTCCGCTTGCACAGCGGCCGTGGTAACTGAAGCTGAGACCTCTTTAGGCTTGTGTTTCTTAGCCTTAGGTTTCTCTACTTCGAGAGAAAAAGAGCGTTTCCTGTGCTCCTTAGAATGCCCTTCGGGGCGAGACATTGTCTCCGGAGTGGAAGGCGTCGGCATCGAGGTCGAGCCCGTTGGGGTCGAAGTAGTCGTGGCCGAAGTGGAAGTCGATATCAAGGAGGACTTCTTCAATTTGGGAATCCTAGGGAACTTAGAGATGGGAAGGTGTCCCAGCGGGTCTCCGGACGACTCTGTAGATTGGGAGACTGAGAGGGCTTTCTCCCAAAGGTGGGCTTTGAGCCTATCCACTCTCTGACGAAGGGTGGCAGGGTTGAAGGCTTTACAATGCCTGCATTTCTCCGGAATGTGGGTACTGCCTAGGCAGAGAATGCACTTAGAGTGTCCATCCACAACCGGAATTTTATTGCCACACTCGGAACATTTCTTGAAGGGGGTGGCCATAAGAGGCCACGCCGCGCAAGGGGCCCATCCAGGCCAAAACCCTTGAAAGACCGAGTGAAAAAACAAAAATCCTAGGGGCAGCTCAAGGAATAACAACAAGGGAGAAATAAAACAAAAATAAAAATAAAGAACAAGAGAAAAAGAGTCTGGATCTACTCAGCCTTTCGTCGAGCGAAGAGCACTCGAAGGAGATGTTACTCTTGTGGCAGACGAAAGAGAACTGAAGGAGGAGCTAGATTGGCGGGATTGGGCATGCTCAGGGAGTGGGAGGGGCGGTGTCCGGGAAAGCTGCCAACACGTGGCTGATAAGATAATGAGTCTTGGATAAAACACAATTATAAGAGAAACCAAGTAATTGCTGGCCGTAGTAAAGTACAAAGTCCACAAGGCAAAAGGCAAGTCCAATAGGCGTTTCGAGGTCTAGAGTTTTCGCAGGCAGAGATTCCAAAGCCGTTCCGAAGGTCACAGGTAATGAGAATTCCAAAGTCAAGCCGAGAGTCAAAAGCTTTCGCCGGTAAACCAAGATAAGCTTTGACAAAAGTTTGTCTTCCCTGATCTCTTATATAGCCCCCCAGCTCCTCCCCTCACAGCTGTTTCAACTTGGCTTTCTCTAGCAATCTCAGAGAGCGTCTCAGCCCCGCCCGATCTGCTCTTCTTTGAGCAAAGGAAGGGATTTCTATCTCTTGCTCCTGTGTCTCTTCCAGGCCTGCATCCTCTGCTGGGGAAAGGCTTTCTTCTGAGGAAACCCTAGGCTGCTGAGGTAGGGGCTGTGCCTCACTGTGTCCTATAGAACTAGGTCCAGGTTCACCTAAGTCTCTAGGATCTGGCAGCACTATGCTAGGACCTGACTCAGCATATTCTTCCTCAGAATCCTCCATGTCCTCCACCTGGCTGTCCCTGACAGGCGGGGCTCCCGCCAATCTGCTCAGCTTATCAGCGTTCCGAATGGAGTATCTGCACAGGCGCAAACCCTATTGTGTGAGGCACAGAGACCACGAAGAAGAAGCTTAATATACATGTTGCAAGCTTTGGAAGTTCCATTGGCTTCTTCATCAAGCAAAAGTGTTAAAAATCATACAGGGGGGAGAAAATGCTGATGCTGCTCATAGGCATGCATTTTGTCAAGATGTGGTTGTTGTCCTTAACACAGGTGCAATGGAAGGATATTCACGCAGGCGGACCCTTCCTCCTTCTAGACATGTGGGTATGGGAGATTCCTAAAGTCTAGGAAATAAACTTTAAATTCTATTAGCAAGACAAAAAGATTTGAAATCCAGTTTGTCTTGAATCCTAGTTACAATAGCATAGCTATGACATTGTGGCCATGTGCTTCATGCAAAATCTCACCCATGTTTTGTTTGTGTGTGTGTGCATGTGTTTCTCTTGGAATAGTGGTAAAATACTTTGGAAAAATATTTATTTTATCTTGCACTAGGGACAAAACTACCTTGAAGGATGAAATAGTAGTGAGGATTAATTTTTCCTGCCCTAAGACTCCATGGCTTCCAAGACAGCCTTCCTTTTTCAAACAGACTGCAGGTTAAAAATTAATTTCCATTTCACATATATACATTCAAATACAAATATTTGTGTGGAAGCTTTGCAACTGCAAACAGTCCATGGGTGGAGTACAACTGCAAATGGAGCAAATGCTCCAAGACCTTGGGGCGATCTAGACCGTCCAAAAGGGGTGGTCCGTGACTGCCCCAGGAAGCAGCGGGATGGGGCCAAGGCTGCCAGACCAGCAGCCTACGTGGCCCCATCCCGCCGCTTCCAGAGGCCGCGGGGAAGCGGCAAACTGCCGGTTCCCTGCGGCCTCTAAGCGGGGTGCAGCAGGTGCCCTGAGCACCACTGCCACGGCCCCTTTCTCTCAGGGTCTTTGCTGTGGCTGTCTAAAAGCCACGGCAAAGACCCACCCACAAAAAGGAGCTCCGCTTGGAGCTCCTTTTTTGTGCTGTGGAAAGGGCTCGATTTGCGCCCTCCTGCAGCACAAAGGCATTATGGCGTGCGCAGCGCGTCTATCAGCTGCGCACGCCATGACGCCATCATGGCACGCTCTTGTGGACACTGCCATTTAATTATGGCAGCGCCCATACGTGCTAGGGTTAGGGAGGGTGTAGAAGCTGCGCCCTCCCTAACCCTATTCGCACCACAAAGAGCCCTTATCGTGCTCTTTCATGCCTGTCTAGATCGGGCCTTAGTGACTAGGAGTTCCAGGCTGCTACTGTCACCACACGTGTGTACATGCATGTGTGTCTTTTTGAACACACACAAGCTTTCTGTACCATTATGCTGTTAACAGAGAAATGCTGCTGGGAAGACAGGAGCTGTAGATCTCTCCCCCTACCACTCGCCCCAAGAATTTATAACCTTTACCATCCAGTTTGGCTCCATTCCCTAGCTGTGGACAGAGTGAAAAGGTGGATGACATGTTGACATCTTTGCCTCTGAGGTGCTTACCTTTGGTCATAATGGCTGGCAAAAAAACAAATAAGATGCCCAGAGGGGGCCACTTCCCCAGGCTTATTTAATGTGGTTTTAGCTACACTCAAACAGGAGCTATGTAGTATTAAAGACAAGGAACTTTATTTAAACACGTTTGCAGTCACCTCCTAACCATCTCCGTCCTCCTGCCTCTACTGGTGTGCTGAGTCCGTTGTATCTTCCCTATGTGTCACATAAGGCCTGATACAGACAGCCCAAAAGGGCCGTCCATGGGGCATGATTAGGGTTAGGGAGTGCACAGTATCCGCACACTCCCTAACCCTAGCACGTATGGACGGAGCCATTTTAAAATGGCGCTGTCCATATGCACATGCCGTGGTGGTGTCATGGTGTGCGCCGCATTTATACAACGCAGTGCACACCTGATGTCATGCCAAAGTTCAATGCCATGGAATTTTGAGATCGGGAGTTTTGTGAGCTATTTAGCCATCTTTTTCAGAAATCTCTGGTGCCACAACACACTACAAATTGGAGGATTCCAGAGGATTGAGCCATGGCAGTTACAGCAATATCAAACTGCATTAGTTCTGCAGAGATTCCTGGAGATTTGAAATGCTAACTCATATTGTCCAGCATCATCACAGTCCATGTTGAAATAATATGTGAGCCAGCTTGGACGGCAAATGCCTAACAATATAATCACAATTTTCCCAAGCACACTGCGTGTCACATGCCTTTGTGGCATCTGCAGTTTCAACAGAAAGGGAGACAGCTAGTCTCGCTTGCATAGAGTAATGGCCATCTCTCTTGTTATAAATGTAGGCCAAACTTGCCAGTCAGGCCTAGTCATGACTTTTTTAAATAGGCTGCCTGGCTAATGGCCCAGAACGGTCCATGAAATGTTCTTTCCCTTGCCAGAAAATAGCTGGAACATATAAGTGTGCTATGAATTGGGAAAATAGTTATGTTAGGTGGTGTATCTCCTCCATCATGGAATGCATGAGGAAGGAAAGCTGTTTGAGCAGGAAAAAATGCAGAGATTTAAATCTGGTTTTAGTTTTTTGATTGTTTAATCCCATTTTAACTTTTGTATCTTGTAAATTTTTAACAATATATGTTTAATAACAACAGCAGCAGCTTAACTAGGCATAAAATGCATCTGGGATGACACCTTTTTCTAGAAATATGTGCTGGAAACAAGATTAATAAGATTTATCTTAATACCTTTTCTGTAGAGAATGGGGCATGAAGAAGCAGCTGTGTAGCTGCTTAAACTTTCCACTTCTGTGTTGTCAACTTCTGTATTTGTAAATAAACCCAAATATCACAATCACTCTAGGAGTTCTTCATGGTCTTTCCTTCCAAAGCAAAGTAGTGTCTGTATCTCCTTACTGATACTCTTTGCCCTTCTATATTGTAAAACAGATTCCAATGTTTGCATGAGGGTGATCATGTAGTGAGTTTTCCAGCTTTCCCAGTGAACATCACTTATATGCAATTCAGGGATGGGGAAATATAACCCAACTCTTGCTGTTACTTATTCTTCACAATATACTGAGACAGAGGAGAATTCACCATAGGTATTGCAGTGCATGCGACCAAAAGCATGTTCTATGTGAAGAGCTTGATGTGAGATCTGTTTGTTTGTTTTTCATGTAGTAACAATGGATATTATCAGACAGGGGGAAAAGCCAGGAGTTAAAGACATACTCCCGGCATAATCGCACAATGGCAATGAAGATTTTCAGACAAATTGTACTGACCCAGGACTTATCCAGTGAAGATCTAGGAATGCTCCTGCAACTAAACCATTCCCAGGACTTCCCCATGAATGGTTTGTGGCTGGAGCACCTTTTACTCCTGGCTTTTCCCCCATTTAATAATATCCAATGAGAAAGGGCACTAACAAGAGGAGGCTTGGTCTGGTCTTCTGTACAGTTTTCTTAACAACAGTCTCCCCAATCTCAACAAAACAGTTACTTGCCTTATAAGTAAAAATCTTCAGGCTTTCTACTTGAAAAGAGGCCAAGGTGAGTAGTGTGCTGTTATCAGCTGTGTCCTCTTCTGCAATAGAATACCTGGTTAATCTAAATGAATACAAGTCTCCAGGACCAGATGAACTACATCTAAGGGTATTAAAAGAACTGGCAAATGTAATATCGGAACCATTGGCAATAATCTTTGAGAACTCCTGGAGAACAGGAGAAGTCCCAGCAGACTGGAGGAGGGCAAACATTGTGCCCATCTTCAAAGAGGGGAAAAAAGAGCATCCCAAAAATTATCGTCCAGTTAGTCTGACATCAATACCAGGAAAGATTCTGGAGCAGATCATCAAACAGAGAGTCTGTGAATATCTAGAAGATAATTTCATAATCACAAAAAGTCAACACGGGTTTCAGAGAAACAAGTCATGCCAAACAAATCTGATCTCTCTCTCTCTCTCTCGCTCGCTCTTTTTTTTAAATAAAATTACCAGCTTGGTAGATGAAGGGAATGCTGTGGATATAGTATATCTTGATTTCAGTAAGGCCAAGACAAGGTAACCATTACATGGGTATGTAACTGGTTGACTGGCCGCACCCAAAGGGTGCTCAACAATGGCTCCTTTTCATCCTGGAGGGAATGACAAGTGGGGTGCCACAGGGGTCTCTCCTGGGTTCAGTGCTATACAATATCTTTATTAATGACTTGGGTGACAGTATTGGGGGCCTGGTTATCAAATTTGCAGATGGCACCAAATTAGGAGGAGTAGCTAATACCCCAGAGGACAGGATCAAAATTCAAAATGACCTGAATAGCCTAGAAAGCTGGGCCAAAGCTAACAAAATGAAATTCATCATGGAGACATGTAAGGTACTGCACTTAGGGCGGAAAAATGAAATGCACAGATATAGGATGGGGGACACCTGTCTGAATGAAACTACGTGTCAAAGGGATCTAGGAGTCCAAGTAGAGTCAGAGTCAAAAGTGCAATGCGGCAGCTAAAAAGGCCAATACAATTTTAGGCTACATCAATAGAAGTATAGTGTCTAGATCAAGGGAAGTAATAGTGCCACTTTATTCTGCTTTGGTCAGGCCCCACCTGGAATACTGTGTCCAGTTCTGGGCACCACAATTCAAAAAGGATGTGGAGAAACTGGAGCATGTCCAAAGGAGGGCGACTAAAATGGTGAAGGGCCTAGAAACCAGGCCCTATGAGGAACGACTTAGGGAGCTGGAGATCTTTAGCCTGGAGAAGAGAAGATTAAGAGGTGATATGATAGCCCTGTTGAAATATTTGAAGGGATGTCATATTGAGGAGGGAGCAAGCTTATTTTCTGCTGCTCCAGAGACTAGAAAGCGCAACAATGGATGCAAACTGCAGGAAAAGAGATTCCACCTCAACATTAGAAGGAACCTCCTGACAGTAAGGGCTATTGGACAGTGGAACACACTCCCTCGGAGTGTGGTGGAGTCTCCTTCTTTGGAAGTCTTTAAACAGAGGCTGGATGGCCATCTGTCGGGGATGAATTGATTGGGAGTTCCTGGATGGCAGGGGGTTGGACTGGATGGCCCTTGTAGTCTATTCCAACTCTGTTAGCAAACATGGTCTTTGCTTATAGGAACCTTTCACACTGCACACTTATAGCACTATCATTCCATTTTAGCTGCCACAACATATATAATCCTTGGATTTACACTTCAGAGAGGGGCGCGACTCCTCTGCCAGAGAGCTAGTATCTCACCGAAACAACAAATCCCAACATTCCATAGGATGTTGCCCAGGCAGGCTAAGTGGAAGACAATATATGAGAGGGCGTCGTAAAGTAATAATTATCACTCGGAATTTATTATGGTATATTGATGAAATTTTGATAGTGTCATCACTGATCCCTAAATGCATGATGTTAAGAAAATCAGCTCATTGCGTGCTTTATTTTCGTAACAGGTTGTGCCAGAATTGACTAAAGGGTAAGATGAAGAAGATTGAGGCTCGCAGCATGATAAAATTCCTGCATTTGAAGGGTAATAGTGCCTGGCAAATTCATGACAAGATGGTTGTTTATGGAAACAATTGCCCATCTTATAACATTATTGTGAGGTGGAAAAGGAATTTCCAAATTGGTCACATATCCCTCACAGGCAAACCAAGACCTGGAAGACCATAATTGATGGATGATGCAGCCACAGTGAAGAAAGTGGAGCATTTAATCCTGGAAGTTGGAAGAGCAGCCATCCAAATGATCATGGTCGTGTGTGGAAAATTACTCATGATGAACTGCAATTGTCTAAGATGTCTGCATACTGTGTTCCATGTTTGCTAACCCCTTTCCAGAAACAAACACTACGTGGCCTTTCAAGACAGATGTTGATGCTGTTGGAACAGGATGAAGAGGATTTTTTTAGCTGTGTGGTAACCATGGATGAATCTTGGATCTATCAGTAAGATTCAGAGACCAAAACCATGAGAATGAAGTGGAAGCATGCCAATTCCCCTCCCCCCCAAAAAGCAAAGGTGCAAAAGTCAGCAGGGAAGGTCATGCTTTTTGGGACTGTCATAGAGTCATTCTCACAGATTACCTTGCAAAGGGACAAACCATCACTGGAACATACTACAGCAATCCTCTGGTCAAGGTGCGAGATGCTCCAAAAAAGAAACACCATGGTATGCTCTCCAGAGGCATTCATCACCAGCTCACTCAAGTTGCAGTTAACAAAGCAAGGACCTGTGGCTTTAAGATTTTGGAGCATCCAGCTTATTCTCCCGACCTTGCACCAAGTGACTTTTTCTTGTTCTCAGAAATAAATCCATGGCGGGGTCACTGACTGGACAACAGAAATAACATCATTCATGAAGTGCAAGAGTGGTTTAAGGTGCAATCTGCAGACTTCTACAATAACAATATTCACAGAATCAAGAAGCGCTGGGAAAAATGTGTAAATCTAGATGGTGACTACATAGAAAAAGGTTAACAACTACAAATCAAAACAAACTCTCTCAAATTTTTAAAAAGGTGATAATTAAAACTTTATTTAAAAAATTTAAATGGGTATTCTGCCTTTCTCCCAACACAGGATCCAAGGTGGCATGCAACCTTTTCAAAATAGTGTTGTGTAAAAGGTTCCTTTGTGTGATTGCACTAGCACATTATACACTTACTTACCTGTTAGCTGGACTCTGAGTCCCAGAATGTAGTCACTAAAAATAGGATGCAGAGGAAATGATTTGTAAAACACTATAAAGCTGGGATTTGGCATACCCCAGGAAGCGATTCTTGAAATATGAACCCCCTCTTCCTTTCAGGATTTCTTCACTATAGGAAGTCAGACAGGCAGATATGTGATGCACAGCTTTTTCAGTGACAGCTCCCACAATTTAGATCCTCTTAATAGAGGAGTAACTGAAACTCATTCATTCAGGACTGGGACAAAGTTGGGTTTCTGTTTCCCCTTATGTTGGCTTTAGATAAATGCCAGCTCAATTACTTTGGCAAGCGACTGAATATAAAATGTAAAACAGCAGCAAAGATAAACAAATCCACCCTTTTTCTGATAAAAATTATAAGGAACAAGGAGGATCACCATCTAAAATGTATAGGACATTTCTGTGTAACTTTGGCTCTGTGAAATGATTATAAGCTGGCCTTGTACATCACATATGCAAACCAGCTGTCCTTCAGTGCAGATTATGCTGCAGTACATTTCCTTGATTTACTCAATGGTTAGCTGCCACCATTTTATCCAGTTTTTAAATCTAGGTTTGGACAAAGAGTTGTTTTTAATTTATTTGAGAAAGAACAGTTTGCAAACTCTTGCCTTTGTGGCCAGAGTCTAACTTACGATTACCAATCCTTCATAGCATGTACCATGATTCAATTGATGTGGCAAACTGACATACAATTTCAGGAAATTGTACATGCTTCAAGAAGTGACTCTTGAACTATGAGCTCACTTCAGGAAATTATATATGGAAAAATCCTAGGTTAATTCTAAAGAAAATCAGAAATTTTTAGAAAGACTAGAGTGGGGGGAATGTCATATTAATATCATTTAAAGGCTGAAAGTAACTCTTACTTTAGGAACCTAAAATGTTTTATGTACAGCTGGGTTTGGCATAAACCCATCATGCTTAGTATATTAAAAGGACAGTACCATTGGCCCTCTGTTTTAATGGGGGATCCGTTCCAGACCCCCCTCCCCCTCACATAAATGGAGGCTCGCGCACATTCAAGCCCCATAGACTTGAATAAGGCATGCGCCTCATTGAAAATAGTAGAGGTTGCCCCTCCACGGATTTTCAAAGATGTGGATTTGAGATCCACGAGTTAGGAGGGGAGACTGTATATTAAAAAATAAAATAAATCCCTGTACATAAGTGCAGCCTTGACATGCATGAGCCCCTTTTTGGATGGGGCACAGAGGGCTATTCTCTTGCCCTTGAATTCTCCAAAACCTTCCTGTGTTACGCAGCCCCAGGAAAGGTTGTTGTTGTTCCTTCCTACCAGGACCATTAATATCCAGTATTTCTAAGCTCCTGAGGGAATGAAAAGGCAGATGCATTCTATTTGAGAGTGCACCCTCATTTCTACCTCCTCCCAGCTAAAACCAGACCCTCCCAGAGACTGACAGCTATAAGGTGGTGGAAAGACACAAGCCAGTACCTTCCATCTTTCCTTCCTCTCCCCCTTGACTTTTGTTGTTGTTGTGTGCCTTCAAGCTGTTTCCAACTTATGGAGATTCTGTCATGGGATTTGCCTTGCCTTTCAAGTATATTTTTAAAATTTATTTTAAAATGTTGTTTGTTAATCATTTTAATTTAGACATGTCAGCATCAGCACAAAATACATTTTTGCATAACTCTTCAGGAAGTGAAGAATTTCTTCCCTATTGCCTTAGAAGACTGGTACGGTATTATTTTGAACTGGAAAGTAAAACACACATAGTTTATGCAGGGTTGGGGGAAATAGTTGACATTATAGCTGAAAATCCCAGTGGTAATAAATCATTGCTGTGTTGTAGCTAAGAACAGCAACTGACCCCCTCATTTTGCAGAGTATTTTGTATCTTTTTTGGATACAGTGTTCCAAGTTCAATTAATACCTTCATGCTACCATTCCATCAGTTTCAAGGGGCTTGATTTTTGAGGTGCACAGTGACTTACCCAGGGAGGGGTGTACCTATCACAGCTCAGTACACAGTTTCTATATCTTTTGCAGCAGATAATATTTTTAATCACCCTTTTATTTTAAATCAATATTGTTAGTGTTAACCCTCTCCTCAGGAACCAGTGTGGTGTAGTGGTTTGAGCACTGGACTATGGCTGTGTAGACTTTTGAATCCCTGCTCAGCCACAGAAATCCATTAGTTACTCTTGGGGGCAAGTAACATTTTCTCAGCCTCAGAAGAAGGCAAAAGCAAAGCCCCTCCAAACAAATTTTTGCCAAAAAGAACCCTATCATAGGTTTGCCTTGACATCACCATAAGTTGGAAATGACTTGAAGCACACAACAGTCCTCTCCTTGCCTTAAACACACACATGCACCAAGGTATAAAAAATTTATATTTCACTGTCTTCATTACACAATCTGAAGTTATATGAATCATCTGTCTTCACTATTTTTGTCTGAATGCTAAGCTACAACCCTGCCTTTGTACTTTAACTTTCATTAGTACTCATTCCAAGTCTTTGATATTTTCTGTGAGTAATACAGTACCATCTGCATCTCTTACATTATTGATCTTCCTTTCCCCCCTTTTCATGTCTGCTACCTCTGAGTCTAATCCTTCCTGAACAGCAATATACCCAGCTAGAAAATTGAGCCCTGGAAAGATTAAGGGCTCATGAAAATGTCCATTTGTTTCATGAATAGCATTCCATGTACAAATTGCTCACAACCCCCTACTTACTCAGTTAGACTCCAACAATAACATAAAATATCCAGCAATTCCAGATGTTACTCATGGGATTCATTTCACAGTCTTGCTTCATTGCATATGCTCTGCAGGACTCCACCTTGATTCGCTAGCAAAAGATTTGCTCAAAGGTTTTGACAGAACAATTTGTAGATTCAGTAATTAAAACCCACTTATTGTGAACCAATACTCTCAGGAATAAACTGATTAGACATTTGAGACATTAATGTGCATCATGCTTTCTGTCAATGACAAATTCAAGCTTCCATTCTTCTATGCAGGAAGAATTTTTTAAATTTAAATTTGTATTGAAAATTCAAATTTTTCAGCTCTTGCCATTGGTTTCTTGTGTAAAACTGAACAGGTCTTTGAGTCTGACCTTCATCAGTGGTGCACTGGGAGTCTGCTGTTCAAACCATGGGTAGTAGTTTATGTCCTTTATTTCTGATGAAATATAGTTGTAAAGTCACTTTCATACCCACACACCATTTCTCAGTCAAACACAATACTTGAGTTTTAAAGAACATTTAAGCTGCTGCTGCTGGGCCCCACTCTAGAGCTTAGCCACACATTTAGGCATGGATGTCTCAAAGAGGAAGCCTACTGGCACAGACATATATGTGTACCTGCCCCTAAAAAGTCAGCTGGTAATGAAAGAGCTTCAGGAGCATATAGAATTTATAGAAGATAGGCATATGGTGATGGGCAAAGAATCTCATGTCTGCATGCTCCCCTTAGCTGACAAACTAGAATACTTAAAACTAGTACATCCGATTTTGAGTATGTGTAAAGGAATTATTTTTATTTTATTTGTATTCTGGGGTTCAAAAAATTGACAAGCCAAACAAGAAATAAGTCAGCTTTTGGTTTGACATTTTATTATTAAACTGCAAAGTGAATAGAAAATACTGTGTATAATACTGCAACAACATTCCTGGGCCTTGTGCCCACTACGTTTTAAACTGGTTTGCAAACCGGTTTGAAGTGGTTTAAATGACCCTTGTTCACATTTGAGCCGAATTGCTGGAGTGGTTTGGAGAGGGGGGCCATGCACTAGATCAATTTAACATGTTTCTTTTTGACGCTCATTTTTTCCACGTCTTTTGCAATAAATCGATTCAGAGCGAGTGTGAATGGGATGCAGATGGGAATCGGGGTTTTTTATGACATGATCAGGTGATTGTCCACTGAAGAGGGTTCCTTTGGAATAGAATCATTGGTCAATGTGAACAGGAAGTGGGTTATTTTACAATAAAATGTGACCGGAGCAAATGTATTGGGAACCACGCTCCACTGTCAAATCGATCCATCAATTTGGATCGCAAACTGATTTATTTGTAAGTGGGAATGAGGCCCTGGTGTATTTTCAAAATCATAAAACACCCAATAATAATTGACCTGAGCCTGTACAACCCCTTCCTATTCCTTTTGAAAACTAAGAGAATTGACTGATGTCTTTTAGCTTGTTTAGTTAACCCTGCTTTGCAACTACACACCTTTAAAAAGCTCTAAATGAAGCACAGTCAATATATTAGAATCAAACAACAAAACCATCTCACATGCACACAACTAGACCAGCTGGAACAGGAGATGTGAATTCCTTCTTATTTTACTCCAAAGGGAATTTGGTGGGTGGGGGGAAAAGAAAGCAGGGGCTCTCGTTTGGTTTCTTCACTCCCTATGATACATGAAGCTCATGTTGTCCTGGTAGAAATATCCTCCTCCCCCCAAGGGACTAATGAATTTACTGCTCTGCCTTTTCTTTCAGTTTTACTACTTAGTACCACTGGCTTGACTCACAAGGCAATTTATGGAAGTTAAGGACTTCCCATTTTGTATGCAGTTCTCCTGAATCACTCGTTAGGGAAGGTTTCTTGTGAAATATTTGAGTAACACCTTTATTGCTCAATCTCGCCTAGCATCTGACATTGCACAGACCTGTGATAAAATTCTAGTAGTAACTCAGCAACATTTTCATACAGTTCAGCAAACTATTCAGATGACACACCACTTGTAAAGCTGTAATGTCAACCTCACAGTGTGAAAGCTTGTAAATAACTATCCAGCATTCAATACAAGAATGTTAAAGCAATACCATTTTTACTCAAGTTGCCCGTTACATCATACTCATCACTAGTGGGGAACTGTGATACTTCCAAAGCAATGGAAATAGCATGATAAATATTATAAATTCACTATACATTTCAGTAATGAAAATAGGAGCAGCTAATCAGTGTGTTATTGATAAGTGAATTAAATGGTCTCTACTATCCAGAATTCTTTTTTTAAAGCCCCTAGATTCCAGCAACTGTATAGCATTTTTAAATAGATATGCATATTCATGGTATACTGCTTGTACAATGTGTTTTGATATGAATTGCTAAACTGTTTGAAATACTGCCTTGACTGAATACTCCAGCAGCTAATAGATTGCAATGAGAGATCTGGACAGCACAAGATTGTATTATTTGTCTACAAGGAGGCTAAAACTGCACAGAAATCCTCTTGATGGTGAACACCAACAGAACTGCCCAAATAATGCTTGCCTACTCTAGATTAATCAGCAAATTAAGTGCAGTAACTAAAGCACAATAAGCACATAGTGCTAGACATGGCTTTCCATGACATTAATTCCTTCTCTCCAAGCACTGTACCTTCTCAAGGGTTTGTCTGTCAGTAGGTATTAGTTTTAAGCATAACACAGTATATATTTTCTGCTCTGTGCTAGAAACTGAGTATGTTGATTACTGTCCACAAAGAAGCTATGGCAAAGGCTATTTTACTAGCCTTTGGAATTGAGCTGCCATTACATAAGTCTTTCTGGCAGCATACAAATCTAAAATTGTCAGCTTTGAAGTAATTTTCAACATAATCCAGATTACACTGGGAGTATGTCCAGCAGCCAGAGACATTTCTTAAACCTTAAAAAAAGAAAGAAAATTGTGTTAAAAAGAAAAAAACAAACAAACAAATCCAGTTTAACGTGAGAGAGAAAAGTTTAAAACAGCTTTGAACCATTCCATATCCTCCACATAAGTCTACCAGCTAGGTGAAAGACTTTTAAATATTCCATAGCCTCTCACGTATGTGCCTTCAAGTCATCTGCTGACCTAGCAACCCCATGAATTTCACAAGGCTTTTCTTAGGGAAGGAATATAGAGAGGTGGTTTTGCCAGTTCCTTCCTCTGATATAGCCTCTATAGCACCTACTATTTAGAATCATAGAAATTTAGAGTTGGAAGAGACCACAAGGGCCATCCAGTCCAACGCCCTGCCGTGCAGGAACTCCCAATCAAAGCACCTCCGACAGATGACCATCCAGCCTCTGCTTAAAAACCTCCAGCTAAGGAGACTCCACCACCCTCCGAGGGAGTGTGTTCCACTGTCGAACAGCCCTTACTGTCAGGAAGTTCTTCCTAATGTTAAGGTGGAATCTTTTTTCCTGCAGTTTGCATCCATTGTTCCGAGTCCTGTTCTCTGGAGCAGCAGAAAACAAGCTTGCTCCCTCCTCAATGTGACATCGCTTCAAGTATTTAAACAGGGTGATCATATCACCTCTTAACCTTCTCTTCTCCAGGCTAAACATCCCCAGCTCCCTAAGACGTTCTTCATAGGGCAAGGTTTCCAGACCCTTCACCATTTTAGTCGCCCTCCTTTGGACATGCTCCAGTTTCTCCACATCCTTTTTGAATTGTGGTGCCCAGAACTGGACACAGTATTCCAGGTGGGGCCTGACCAAAGCAGAATAGAGTGGCACTATTACTTCCCTTGATCTAGACCCTATACTTCTATTGATGCAACCTAAAATTGCATTGGCCTTTTTAGCTGCTGCATCACACTGTTGACTAATGTTCAACTTGTGGTCTACTTGGACTCCTAGATCCTTTTCACATGTGGTCTCATTCAGCCAGGTGTCCCCCCATCCTATATCTGTGCATTTCATTTTTCCGCCCTACATGTAGGACCTTACATTTCTCTGCATTGAATTTCATCTTGTTAGCTTTGGCCCAGCTTTCTAGGCTATTCAGGTCATTTTGAATTTTGATCCTGTCCTTTGGGGTATTAGCTACTCCTCCTAATTTGGTGTCATCTGCAAATTTGATAAGTATGCCCCCAATTCTGTCATCCAAATCATTAATAAAGATATTGAATAGCACTGGGCCCAGGACAGAACCCTGTGGCACCCCACTTGTCACTTCTTTCCAGGATGAAAAGGAACCATTGTTGAGCACCCTTTGGGTTCAGTCAGTCAACCAGTTACAAATCCATGTAACGGTTACCTTGTCTAGCCCACATTTTACAAGCTTGTTTGCAAGAATATCATGGAGAACCTTGTCAAATGCCTTACTGAAGTCAAGATATACTATATCCACAGCTTTCCCTTCATCTACCAAGCTGGTAATTTTATCAAAAAAAGAGATCAGATTTGTCTGGCATGACTTGTTTCTCTGAAACCCATGTTGGCTTTTTGTGATTATGGAATTATCTTCCAGATATTCACAGACTCTCTGTTTAATGATCTGCTCCAGAATCTTTCCTGGTATTGATGTCAGACTAACTGGACGATAATTTTTGGGATCCTCTTTTTTCCCCTTTTTGAAGATTGGGACAACATATGCCCTCCTCCAGTCTGCAGGGACTTCTCCTGTTCTCCAGGAATTCTCACAGATGATTGCCATTGGTTCCGATATTACATTTGCCAGTTCTTTTAATACCCTAGGATGTAGTTCATCTGGTCCTGAAGACTTATATTCATTTAGATTAACCAGGTATTCCTGTACTGTCTCCTTACTTATTCTGTGCTGAAATTCCCCTATTCTGTCCTCTGCCCCATTATCCTTAGGTTGGGCACCCTTTGCCTTTCCTGAGAAGACTGAAGCAAAGAAGGTATTGAGCAATTCTGTCTTTTCCATGTCTCCTGTGAGCATTTTGCCATCTTCTGCACGCAGTGGCCCTACCGTTTCCTTCTTCTTCCTTTTGCTGCAGACATATCCCAAAAAGCCCTTTTTATTGTTCTTAATGTCTCTAGCAAGCCTGAGTTCATTTTGCGCTTTAGCTTTTTTGACTTTATCCCTACATGTGCTGGCTATTTGTTTGAATTCCTCTTTGATGATTTCCCCATTTTTCCATTTTTTATACATGTTCCGTTTAAAACTTAGCTCAGTTGTAAGTTCCTTAGTCATCCATACCGGTTTCTTGAGACATCTCCCATTTTTCTTCCTCATTGGAACTGTCTGAAATTGTCCCTTTAGTATCTCCCTTTTGAGGAACTCCCATCCATCTTGAACTCCCTTCTCTTTTAGTATTCTTGACCATGGGATCACCCCCAGTATTTCTCTAAGTTTATTGAAATCAGCTTTCCTAAAGTCTAGAATGTGTGTCTGACTATGCCTAGCTTCACCTTTCCACTGTATAACAAACTCCAGGAGGACATGGTCACTCCCACCTAAGGATCCCACCACTTGCACCCCATCAACTAGGTCTTCCCTGTTGGTTAAGATCAGATCCAAAATAGCTGATCCCCTTGTTGCCTCTTCCACCTTTTGGACAATGAAATTGTCTTCGAGGCAAGTGAGGAATTTTCTAGGTCTTGAGGATATGGCTGAGTTTGACTTCCAGCAAATATCCGGGTAGTTGAAGCCCCCCCCCCCCATCACTACTACATCCCTCCTTCCTGATTGTGTGGTCATCTGTTCTAGAAAGGCATCATCCATTTCCTCTGTCTGACTTGGGGGTCTGTAGTAGACTCCCACAGTAACATCCCTGTTGTTTCCCTCTCCTTTAATTTTTATCCAGATGCTCTCCACCTGGCTAAAAGTATTGATGTCTGGATCTCTTCACTGGTGTAAATATCCCTGACATATAATGCTATTCCTCCTCCTTTCTTGTTTGTCCTGTTTCTCTTTAAAAGGTTATACCCCTCTATTTCTATATTCCAATCGTGAGACTCATCCCACCAGGTTTCAGTGATGCCTATTATATCATATTTCCCTTGTTGTGCTAGGAGTGCAAGTTCATCTTGCTTATTTCCCATACTCTGTGCATTAGTGTAGAGATATCTAAGACCATGTGTCCCTTTTACTTGATGCCTGTGCATGTTTTTTTGGCTCCTATTGTTGGGTCCTTGCACTGTTTGCTTTGTTCCCTCTATGTTAGTTTGACTATTTTTTCTAGCCGTTTTGCCTTCCAGACTGTATTTGTTGGTGGTCTCCCACCAAATAGCAATAGCAAGTATATTTCTATGCCGCTTATCAATGCACTTAAGCACTGGTGGCACAGTGGTTAAATGCCTGTGCTACAGCCACTCACTCACAAACTGCAAGATTGTGAATTTAATACTAGACAAGGGCTCAAGCTCAACTCAGGCTTGCATCCTTCTGAGGTCACTAAAATGAGTACCCAGATTGTTGGGGGCAATTAGCTTACTCATTGTAAACCACTTAGAGAGTGCTTAAGTGCATTGGTAAGTAGTATAGAAATGTACTTGTTATTGCTATTACAATGTGTAAGCTAATTTCCCCCAACAAGCTGGGTACTTATTTTAGCGACTTTGGAAGGATGCCAGGCTGAGCCCCTGGCTGGGACTGAACTCACAACCTTGTAGTTTATGAGTGAGTGGCTGCAATACAGGCATTTAACTACTTCAGCACCAGGGCTCCTAGTACCAACTAGGTCTGACCCTGCTTAGCTTCCAAGGTCAGATGGAATATAGTGCTTTTCATTATTTAGATCCCTAAATTGGCCCTTAAGTGATTCTTTTGAACATTTTAAATTTCTGGAATGGAGATTAAACAAGCTTTGAAGTTTTGCCTGGAAGCCATCTAAAAATCCTGAATTCTCCATTGGAATGAGAGTTAATATTTTTTCTTACCACTGGGAATTTAGAATGCTTAAGTTAGTTGGACCACAAAAGGCACTTCATGAAGTAAGGCTTTAATATACTTTTTCTTATACTCCATATATTAATGTGGTTTTACATTGTTATTAACCACTATAGATGTTGCAACCTCTGATTTAGATTTGTATACTGGAATTCTGGAACTGGAAATTTCCATAGTTGGAATTTTATTTTCTACATTGCCTGAGAATGTTACCATGATAAATGCTATATATAAATAAATTTATAAATGCTATATAAATCTTGACACAAAAGGAACTCTAAGGAATTTATCACACGGAAGAAAATCGGGGGCTTAAACAGTAATTATCTCAGGAAAATCATGTGATTGTGGGAAGATTTTCTCACACATCACGATTAAAGGGGACTTATCCCAGGAATAACCACGGAATAACCAGCAACAAATCATTCACGGAATTTCCCTTGAGTCCGCCTTGAGTCCCTGTCACCGCCTTGAGTCCCTGTATTGGCGGAAAGGCAGGATATAAGAAAATAATAATTCCCAGGATAAGTCCTCTTTAATCACAACATTATGTGAAAATCTTCACCATGATCGCATAACTTTCCAGGGATAAAGACTGTTTAAACCCCTGATTTTCCCCGTGTGATGAAGTCCTATGTAAATCTTTTCACTATTAGGTGCACTAACA
Organism: Urosaurus nigricauda; assembly: GCA_034509955.1. NCBI lineage: Eukaryota > Metazoa > Chordata > Lepidosauria > Squamata > Phrynosomatidae > Urosaurus > Urosaurus nigricauda. Next base: position 84,186,028 of record JAOEGL010000001.1, on the reverse strand, counting down.
TTTAAGAACCTCTAATGAAACTGACTAGTAGTTACATGCAATTAGCTAGTCATGAAGTATACTGAAACAAGCATTAAACATTAATAAAGATTATTAGTTTAGGGAGAACATTCTAAAGCAACATTTGACACCTCAACCCCCCAAACCATTTTTCCAAAAGTTGTCCCTCTAGTGACACTTGCAGCATGACACAGATGGTGTCACAAAATATAATGGAGTTAAGTGCAAAAAAAAATTAATATAAAAACTGACCCGAGTGGACTACCATTATTTCCTGAAGGAAATCACCATATATACTCGTCTATACGTCAAAAAATTTAAGCCCAAAAATGGGCTCCAAAATCCAAGACAGATATATATATACAGGTCAGTATAGTAGTACTTTTCTGCGAGCCTTGGGAAATCTGTGGAGAAGGGAGGGAGGAGAGAGAGGAGGGAAATTGGAGGTCTGTGTCCCCCTTTTTGCAAGCCATCAGTCTTGGGGAAAGCTGTGGGAAGGTTGTGGGGGAGGGAGGAAAATTGGAGGTTTGTGTCCACATTTTGCATGCCCAGACTGTGACCATTGGGAGAGGCCCAGAGAGGAAGGAGGAGGAAGTGGTGTTTTTCCCCCTCCATTTAGATCCCTTGTTACATGCCCTTGAGTTTGACCCTTGACTTATCCATAGGTCATATGAAAATCCTTGATTTTGCCCCCAAAACCTGTTCTTGACTTATACATGAGGTCGACTTATGCACAAGTATATACAGTAAACAGGGTTTTTATTATACTTATCACAAGCCAAGCAAAAAAATGTGAGGTAGCTTACTTACCAAGATAGGCCACTATGCATGCATCTTTATCAGGTGGACATGTGGTTTCATTCTTACATGAACTAATACGACAACTGTAACATTTCAGGCCACTCCCTGAAAATAAAAGGAAAGAAGCTGTATAAATGCTTTCCTCATGAAATCAAATTCCTGATAAAGCTTTAGCAATAATCAAATGAACACATTCTGCCTTAGTTGGATTATACACAGCAGTGAAATGAATGAAAGGGTATTTGTGAGAATGAGACTTCTGTATTTGTTAGAGAGATTGAAAAATAACAATAAGTATGGATAACATGCAGGGGTAGCTATGTTGGCCATTTAGTAAATTCAAACAAAAATCCTTTCGAAGCTCCACTGGCTTCTTCATCGGGCAAGATGTTACACACCAAACAGGAGAAAAATTAGAGATCGGGCAGAGTCCAGGAAATTTAAAGTCCATTTAAATATCAACAATCCAAAAGAGGAGTCCTTGTTGATATACAAATGGACTGTACTACACTACACTTGATCTTAGCCAAAAGGCCAAAAATTTCCTGGACTATGCCCTATTGCCGCATAGACAGAAGAGGAGGGGGCCAGCCTGCTAAAGGTGCCCTCCCGATACCATCTTAACCAAGGACAGAAATAACAAAATGCAGGTATGTTACTAACATCTCTAATTTTTCTCCTGTTTGGTTTGTAACATCTTACCTGATGAAGAAGCCAGTGGAGCTTCGAAAGCTTGCAACAAGTATATTGTGCATTTCGGTTGACCAATGAAGGTATCACTGTTTATTTATGTTTGAATAAGTATGGATAGTTATGATGTGTGTGTGTGTGTGTGTGTGTGTGAGAGAGAGAGAGAGAGAAAGAGAGAGAAGCGAGAGAGAGGCAGGAAGATTATTTTTCTATTTATTCATTTGTTTCTTTAACTAAATGCTAAATGCCCGTGGGTGGATACTTTAGATGTTATATATAGCGCATGGGCAAATACTACATGTTGAGGTACAATGACACCTAGAAGGGGTATATCTCAGTCACCCCCAGTGACAGAAGGAATCTTCTTCTTGGTCTCTTGACACTGAATTTTGCAACCTGTATTCACAGTCTCAAAAACCAATTTGTCTGCTGTTATGTGATGCCATGTTGTTAGTTGCCCTCGAGTCAGTTCTGACTCATGGCAACCCTGTACATCTCCAAGAATCCCTATCCTCCACTACCCTGCCCAGATCCTGCAAGCCCTTACCCATAACCCCAGCCCCTGATTGAGTCTATCCAACTGATTTGTGGTCTTCCTCTTTCTTCTACCCTCTCCCTTCCCTAGTATTGTTGTTTTTTTCCAGTGATCCGTGCCTTCCCATTGTGTGGTCAAAGTATAATAGTCTCAACTTGATCATCTTTGCTTCAAAGGAGTGCCCTGGTCAGATCTGTTCAAGAACCCATTTCTTTGTTTTCTTTGCTGTCCATGGTATCCTAAGTATTCTTCTCCAGCACATTTCAAATGAGCTGGTTTTCTTTCTGTCTGCTTCCTTCACTTCCCCTCACAACCATACATGGTAATTGGGAACACAATGGCCTTAATGATTCTGATTTTAGTGTTCAGTTATATGTCTTCGCACTTCAGTATCTTTTCCAGTTCTTTCATAGCTGCCATTCCTAGTCTTATTTCCTGAATGCAGTCTCCATTCTGGTCCATGTTTGGCCCTAGATATAGGAATTCCTTAACTATATCAATTTCCTTGTGGTCTAGATTGAATTTGTGTATTTCTGTGGTCATTATTTTTGTTTTCTTTATCTTCAACATCAGTCCTGCCTTTGCACTTTCATCTTTGACATTATTAACTGTTCCAATTTCTGAATTTCTTCTGCTAATATGGTGTCATCTGCAAATCTTAGGTTGTTAATGTTGCTTCCTCCTATCTTTACTCCTTTTTCTGATTCTAATTCTTCTTATGTTTTCAGCATATAAGTTAAACAAGTAAGGTGAAAGAATGCAGCCTTGTCTGACCTTTCTTATTGGGAACCAATGTTTCCCCAAATGCTATTCTGGTGGTGGCCTCCTGTCCTTGGTACAGATTCCTCATCAGGACTATCAGTTGTAGTGGCATGCCCATGCCGTTGAGTGCATTCCATAGCTTTTTGTGATATATACAATGAAATGCTTTGCTGCAGTCTATAAAATCCATGGTAATTCTTCTTTGGAGCATTGCATTAGCCATCACATGTTTGCAATGTGGTCCCTAGTGCCTCTTCCTTTCCTGAACCCTATTGCATCTCTGGAATTTATCTGTGTATGGTTGGAGTCTATTCTGCAGAACTTTGAGCATTATTTTGCTTATTTTATTTTAATTTATGTATTTTATTATTTTGTGATGCCAGAAGTGATCAAAATAAAGTCTTCCCTCAACTGGTATCTGAGTCAGTACTGTGGTTTTCCAACCCTATTGGATTGATCTGCACCTTTCTTTAATTGCTGTTGATTCTGCTGTTTGAATTGAAATCTTGACTTATCCTACTGAGGTATGAAAGATCTAAACTTTATTTCAGCAACCAAGGAAATGAACAGCTTTACTTCTGCAGATAATCCCCAGTAACAAGCATATAGAAAGCAATACACCCTTCCAGCACTCCAAAATATAGGACCACAGAGATAAAGGGAACAGACACTGCAGCATTTCTGTATGTATGCATATTTCAGTTAACCTTGGGAAGGCATAACCAATGATATGTCTTGATGGTCCTGTATTTTGGAGAGTGTTCACAACTCCAGTGAATTCTTTTGAAGGCCCTTGAGGAAGGCCTAGCGTGGCCAAAATGCACTGGGCTTTTTAAAAGCACTAATAAACAGCTGACCATCTTTTAGCATGTGGAGCTTGTCTCCTCTTTGGTTGCTACTTGGCTACATGCTTTCAGTTCCTTTCCTCCCCCAAAGGCAAATCTATGGGGGGGGGGTTCTAAAACACTGTGACATGGATGCCATCATTTGATTTACATTTTTAAAAAACCTGAAATGGCAGATCTATTTCAAATCAATACAAATGGTAATGTGAACATCAACAAGGTTAAATTGTAAAGGAGAGATCTGATTGGGGTAAATGTGGTGGGAATTTCAATTCCATATCTCATTATCAAATCTCCCCAAATCTACACAGTACAAAAACCTGAGTGTGAATGAGGCTCAGTAGAACACAATCACTCCCAGTTAAAGATCCCACCACTTGCACCCTATTAACCAGGTCATCCACCTGCCATCCCAAGAATAGCATCACCTCATTGCCTCTTCCACCTTTTGAACAATGAAACTGTCTTCCAAGCAAGTGAGGAATTTACTAGACCTTAATGTTTTGGCTGAGATTAATTCCCAGCAAATATCAGCATAGTTGAAGTCACCCTTCACTATTACATCTCTTCTTTCTGAGTGTTTCTTCAGCAGCAACTCTGGTCTTGACTCAGACACTTGTTGCTACCATCTTAGGTAGCTAAAATTGTTCCAACTATTATCGTATCTTTTTTTTTAATTTAGTAACAGAGAACCAGGAACAGAAGAGACCACAAAGGCCATTCAGTCCAACCCCCTGCCATGCAGGAATACACAATCAAAACACTACCACTACTTGATGACCATCAAGTTTCTGTGAAAAATCTCCAAAGGAGGAGATTCCACCACTCTCCAAGGGAGCGTGTTCCATTGTGGAATAGCTCTTACCATCAGGATGTTCTTCCTAATGTTTAGGCGAAAATTTATTTTTCTATAGTTTGAATCCATTGCTCCATGTCCCAGTCTCTGGAGCAGCTCCATCCCCAATATGTCATTTTCAAATATGGCTATCATGTCACCCCAGATTCAACCTCAACATTAGAAGGAACTTCCTAACAGTAAGGGCTGTTCAACAGTGGAACACACTTGCTTGGAGTGTAGTGGAGTCTCCTTCCTTGGAGGTCTTTGAACAGAGGCTGGATGGCCATCTGTCAGGGATGCTCTGATATAGAGTTCCTGCATGGCAGGGAGGTTGGAAGGGATGGCCCTTTTGGTCTCTTCCAACTCTATGATTCTCTGATTCTTTTCTCCATGCTAAACATACCCAGCTCCCTAGGCTACTTCTTGAGGGCATGGTTTCCAGACCAACATTTTGGTCACCCTCCTCAGGACACACTCGTTTCTCAACATGCTTCTTAAATTGTGGTGACCTGAACTGGACACAGTATTCCAGGTGAGGTTTCACCAAATCAGATGATGACAGCCTTATACAGTGGTCCCCCGGGTTACAAAATTAATTCGTTCCGGCTACTTTTTCGTAAGCCGAAAATTTCGTAACCCGGGGCCTATTTCCCATAGGAAATAGATAATCCGTTCCCCGGGCCTGGCGGGGGCCTCCTGGCTGAGGAAAGGAAGGTCTGATCCGGCGGATCGGGCCTTCCTTTCCTCAGCCGCGGAATTCCCCAGCCAGGCTGGGCCTCCGGGCCTGACGCGAAAGGGAGGCCCGATCCGCCGGATCGGGCCTTCCTTTCGTTGGGCGCGGAGGCCCAGCCTGGCTTGGGAAGCCAGCCTGGGCCTCCGCGCCTGATGCGGAAGGAGGCCCGATCCCGCTGGATCGGGCCTCCTTTCGTTGGGTGCGGAGGCCCAGGCTGGCTTGGGAAGCCAGCCTGGGCCTCCGCGCCTGACGCGGAAGGAGGCCCGATCCCGCCGGAGCCAGCCTGGGCCTCCGCGCCCAACGAAAGGAGGTCCGATCCGGCGGGATCGGGCCTCCTTCCGCGTCAGGCGCGGAGGCCCAGGCTGGCTTCCCAAGCCAGCCTGGGCCTCCGCGCCCAACGAAAGGAAGGCCCGATCCGGCGGATCGGGCCTTCCTTTCCGTCCCTTGTCCCCCGAAGCCTGGCCTCGGAGGAAAAGGGATGGGAGTCTGTCCCTTTTCCTCCGAAGCCTGGCCTCGGAGGAAAAGGGACGACCCTTTTTTTCGGATCCCGGGGGATAATTTTTGGTCCCGCCGGTTTCGGATCCCGGGGTTTTCTTAACCCGGGGGATTCGTATCCCGGGGGACCACTGTAGTTTGAAGCCACTCCAGATGAAGATAGGAGAGTCACCCACATCCCCCCCCGCCCCCCAAAAATCTATCAATGTAATTCAGTGGATCTGTTCTTCTCCACATGCAATTCCTGAACTAGGGGTAAAGCCTGCCATACAGAACTAGGACTCCCTCTTCAGGACAAAGTAAGGAGGTTCTTTTTTATTTGCTAGTTACAACCCAGGCTACATGAATGTCACTATCAAGAAAAAAGTGGTTATGATGCAATGCCAGAAAACAGCTTGATCTGCTTTGCCACACTTGAAAAACAGGGACACACGCTCCTTTGTTCCTCTGCTCAGTCCATTGCTATAATGTTGAAATTCCACTGGAACGCGCATACTCACCAGAATGACAGAAAAAAGCCAAAAGACAGACAACAATGAAAGAAGTGATTAAGTAACACTTCATGTTCGTGTTCACACTTTCTCCTTAACCTATAAAAGCAAGAACAAGTTTTCATTAGTATTAGATGTACTGCAGAAGGCAGTCTGATCTAAATAAAAATGAACTGAGTACTGAGAAAAGATCTTGGTATCTCAAAAACCATCTTTTGTGCTAGAAAGTCTTCATATACTCTACAAGAGTACTCTATGACAGACAACACAGTGTGTAACGTCTTGCTTTCCCCATGACTAGGAGTAGATAGTCCAGCTGTTAGTGGCATAAACCATAGCATGCTCAGGTGCAGCAGCAAATAAGCATCAACGCAAGTAAATTTTAAATCCAGTTCCCTATATGCAGCATAGTATACACATGCCTAGTAGACAATGCAGTACATCATAGAATGGATTCTCCTGTTGGCACCAGGTTACTGTTCAACACATTGAAATTTGAGGCTTTCATGCAACTACAACTTGATCACATAAATTGATGTGAGAACAGACAAATTCCAGAGTGTTAGTTTTTAATATCCCGGATGAGCTACAGTCTTATTGTCATATATTAACAGTGTTTTAAAGCAAATAGTATTTACAACCCATTTCTCATTAAGCATGTAGTTTGTTAGATGTTCCTACTAGTACATAAACACAGCAAGGAATTGTTGTGCTCAGTTTCTTCCCAGTCTTAGGTAGGAAAGCCAATCAATAGATGTGCCAACAAATACAGACTGGCCCCTCCTTATTGTCTGAAATTCTTTCTCCTCACACTCCTTCTCGTACCCTTCATTCTGGTAGTCAAGGTCTCCTGCCCTGCCCCAGATTCATCCTTTCTCACTTGCCCCTCACTCCTGGAACTTTCTTCCCCCATGTGCGTGCCTCATCACTTCTCTAACCAGTTTCAAAATTGAGTCAAAAGACTATATTGTTTAGGGAAGCGTTCCCAAGTGTTAGCCCTTGTCTGCGCCAGGATGCTGCACCTAATTATATGTTAAGAAGCCAAGCCCTCCGTCCAAGTCCATCCACCTTGGTTCAGGCCTCAGAGAGAGTGAAGAACTACTGGATTTGATCCCCTTCCCCACCAACATTCCCTTCTCCTCCTGTGTCGTGTCTCTTTAGATTGTAAGCATGTGGGCAGGGAACCATCTAATTAAATGAGTGTATGTACAGTGCTGTGTAAATTTGCAGCACTATATAAATAAAGGTTAATAATAATAATAATAATAATAATTACATCAATATTTTCTCTCAAACACTCCACCAGTCCAAAAAAAACACACTAACCAACATACTAGCAATACATGTTTATGATCATGACTGTTTATGATCATAACTGTTTAGTGCTTATGTTTTGCAATTACGCCATTAAGTGTAGAATTCGCATCTCATGAAGAATTCAGCAAAACTGGCCATATTGGTTACACACACAGAGAGATGATCTTTTAAATTTTTATCATAAAGTCTTTAAATGGTTTTATTTGTGAGCCATCTTTGGTCTCTTTCTGGGAGAAAAGCAGCCTAGAAATGAAATAAACAAATGGCCAGGTTTACTCGTGTTCTAGCATGGGTGGGACTCATGCAGCCCCTCCAAGGCGTCGTTAGACTTTAACTCCCAACAGCCCTAGCCAGCACAGTCAAGGGTGAAGAACATTGGGAGCTGCAATCCCAACAACATGTTGAGGACTGCATGGTCCTCACTGCTGTGTTATAATCTGTGGTGTTACTTGGGAGTTTTGAGATACTCAAGAGCTAGATTCAGATTCTATTGTCAGAATTTCCCTCTTCCTGTTCTCTCCTTTTCCACAGCGGATCAACTCAGGAAGTTTACAACACAGACAAATCAGATTAGAAGTCGTAGAGATATTAATATTGTATTCAAAATCCTAGAGATAAGAGGAAACACAAAAAATTTTTACTAGGCAAAGGGTAGTGTCCAATTTGAGTGTCACCACTGTCATGAACCTTCCTAGCTTGAGTGAAGCAAACTGCTCTCACCCAACTTGCAACAGTACTGGCACACATCAGTTAACAAAGCCACTGAAAACAAAGCTCAGCTTACCCCTTTTCTTGTTTGACTTTTTTTTTTTTGCATAATTGAGAAAATTGTGTCAAAAGGATAGAGAAAGACTGACTTTCAGTGTTGTGTTGCAACTGTGTTTCTGCAGTAAACAATACAATGAAGCTTGACCCAGAAAAGGAGTCTACTCTAGGTGATCCAACGATAGATATATGCATTTACATGTAACAGCCAAGCTAAACAACCACCTCCAGGGTCACTTACTGATAATGTGGAAACAGCAAAACAAAAAAAAGGGGAAAGAGGATTCCTTATAGCTACCCTGGCATATTGAAAAAGCATAGACATTTAAGTTTCACCACCAAATTTCCTTAAGTCAAGAGTTGTTCATGACTGAACAGACTACAGTACCTCTATTCACTCATGATGGTAAGTCACTAGAAGATGGGTTCTCCTTGGCTGAAGATTTCTAAGGAGACATTAAATAGCCTTTTGCATCTGTGCAGTCCTACACTGGCAAGGACTGGACTAGATTGCACTTAGGGTTCTTTTCAAATTAATGATCATGAACTCTCCGCCTCATCCCTTTTTTTAGTATTTCTGACCATGGGAATTCACTCAGTATTTCCTTAGGTTTAATGAAATCAGAGTCAATTGTGCTTATCTTTCCTTTTCCTCTGTATAATGAATTCAAAGAGGACATTATAGTACTCACTTCCATCCAAAGTTCCCACTACTTCCACCTCAACTGTGTATGACAAGGTCCAAGATAGTTGTTCCCCCTTTGGCTTCTTGTACTTCCTGGAAAAGAGAATTGTCAGAAAATCAAGTAAAGAATTTGCTGGGCCTTATGTTCTTGGTAGTTTGAGTTCCAACATACAGTGGTAACTGAAGTTCCCCATTACTACTCTCTTCTCTTTCTTTTTTTGAATGTTTGGCATCTAGGAAGGTGTTACCCAAATTTCATATCTGGTTTGGAAGTCTGTAACCAATGCTAATAGCATAGCAACATCCTTTTCCTACATTTCTTACCCCACTGCTATCAACCAGCCCTCCATACTACAAATCATGGATGTTCTCACAGATGTATGCATCCTTTAAGTTCTATTTAGTCAATGGATCAATTCTAGCTGGGACTAAAAATTGGATTTGGTCTCGACTTATACAAACGCCATACTGTAGCAATGAGTCTTTCTAGGGGAATTTTAATTAGCTCAATCAATCAGATGTGTTACAAGCAACCTTTATGGGAAAGTTTCCCACCGATATATTGAGAGAAAAGATCAAAAGAATAATGCAGAGGCAGAATTCTCTGAATGCAGTTTCTTTTATTAAGGGGGAAAGTCACACAACAATCCATTCACTCACATACATGCCGGGACTAAGGAGTTAGCATGGAATAGTTGACGGCTGATAGAAGTTGTAGGCAAATATCTAGAAGGACAAAGCTCCTCACCTTTATTTTTAACACTTCTTAGCTGAGTTCCAGCTTAATACCTCCTCAGATAGTGTTGGAAAACTTCAGTAGGCCCAAGGTGAGTTTTGGCTCAAAATGCCAAAAAGTGAAATAGCTATAGTTCATTTTTGGTTTTCAAACAGGGTATTTTTTAAATGTTGAACAATGGAGCAAATGCCCAAAACTGATTTAAATGATGAAGCACTACTGGGAAGCTTTTAGGTGAATCCATTCAGTTCCCTACCCCGCTCATATACCACAAGAAAGCGGCAGCAAAGGGAATGTTGTAGTGTCCATAAAACCGACCCTAGATAACCAAGGAAAAACAACACAGCACTCACAGCTTCCTGCAAATACTGACGGTGCTGGGTGGCTGATAGGATTCCAGCTTGCCTATCCCTGTCCTACTCCGGGTGTGCTGACCCCTGTGATTTCCCCTAATGCGGGAATCTCGACTGCATAATTTGTGTCCTATAGTTCTTCCTCCTCCTCCATCTAATAGTATTGTTATAGGCACTGCTATTTAAATATAATTAAGTTAGCCACCTCTGATACTATATGCCTAACAGGTATCAGTGTTGAAAAAAGTTGAAAGAATAGTTCTGCCAAATGGACAGTATTACAGCAAGGAAGCAGAGCCCGAACTAAGGTTGTGTCCACACTGGGGAAATAACCCGGTTTGAAACCGGTTTAAGTGTCTTGGCTCGAGGCTATGGGATTCTGGGAGTTGGAGTTTGTTGTGGGGTCCAGAGCGGAGCTCCGCTCCGGGCCCCACAACAAACTCCAACTCCCAGAATCCCATAGCCTCGAGCCAAGACACTTAAACCGGTTTCAAACCGGGTTATTTCCCCAGTGTGGACACAACCTAAGACTAGACCCATGTTCAACTTCCTCTCAGCCATGGATTACCACAGTCCAGTCACTATCTCTCAGCCTGCTTACTGCCCAGGGTAATTATGAGCATACATAACCCAATCAGGTTGTGCTCCTTGGAAGAAATATCAGGTATAGATGTTCACTCTAAATGCTACTCATACACTGCCTTTATAGATAAAAACTGATCCAATAAAACACAATCAGCAGGTAGTAATTAGAATGTCCTGAGAAGAATCCATCCAAATCCTTCCTCCATCCTTGTTGCTGACCTTGTAGTAGAAGGAGCCATTCTACCTGGGACAGATCCAAACCTATAATATTATCTTATCCAGCCCTTCCCCATATTCTTCCCTCAGAGGCATCACTGAGTCGTGGATCTCCATTTTGGTAATGGAAATCAAAACTAGACTATGCCCTGCCCCACAAAAAAAGTGGGCATAATCACAAGGAATTTCTTTTGTGGCCCTTCAACAGTTCGGAACAATTTTTACAGGTGGTTTGGGACTATAAATTCACTTCTGCAAGTACAAAAGCAGATTACGGTTCCACATATTACTATCATTTCATTGTTTTTAATGATGTGTCGCCTTAAGACTTCAACCAAAGGATGGCACAGATAATTTCCAAAACAGAGCATTCAAATTTCACACCAGGGCGATGAACCTGCGACAGAAGACTATATTATTCTGCAATGTCTGAGCCACGCGTCACCAGGACTTCATGACTTGCCAAGCAGACTGGATTGTATTCAAAAGCGGGGGAAAACGTGGCACTACACTGCCTTGCCTCACAAAACACTCATTTATTTTTACGTACACCTTACATTAATAAGAGAGTCTATTTGTTCAGGTATAAGCAGCAACGTTGTCTTTTTGTCAGAGGGTCTCTTGAACAGCTAACCAGAAGGGGAAGGGTTTTCATGGTTTTTGACAGATTTCTCTTTATCACTAACCTCAGAGGAAGGAAGGAGAAGGAGAAAGAGAAAGAAGAGGGGGAGGAAAAGGAAGCTGAGAGGAGGAAGAGGAGAGAGGGAAGAAGAGAAAGAGAGGGGAGAAAAAGAAGAGGATAGAGAGGAAGGAGAGAGGGAAGAAGAGAGAGAGAAAGAAGAAAGGAAGGAGAGGGAGGAAGAGAAACAGGAGGGAAGGAAAAAGAAGAGAGAAAGAAGAGAAACAAGAGGGAATGAAAAAGAAGAGTAGAGAAAGGAAGGAAGGAAGGAAGGAAGGGGAAGAAGGGAAAGAAGAGGGAAGGAAAAAGCAGAGGAAGGAAGGAGAGAGAAGAGAAAAAGAGAAAGAAAAAAGAAGGGGGAAAGAAAAGAAGATGAGAGGAAGGAAGGGAGAGGGAAGAAGAGAAAGAGGAAGAAGAGGGAAAGAAAAGAAGAGGAGAGAAAGAAAGGAAGGAAGGAGAGAGGGAAGAGAATGAAGAGGGGGAGGAAAAGAAGAGGAGAGAAAGGAAGGAAAGGAGAAAGAAAAGGCGAGGGAGGAAAGAGAAAGAGGAGAAAAGGGAAGGAAAGAGGAAAGAAGGGAAAGAAAAAAAGGGGGGAGGAAAAAGGAGGAGGAACAAGAGGGAAGAAAGAAGAAGGGGGCCTGCTGCTGCTGCTGCTGCTGCTGCTTCCAGAAGGCTTGGCTACTCTTTCACCAAAACACACGACCCCGGACCCGCCCACTCGTCACCATCAACCCCAAAAAAGAGCTCAAGATGGAGAACAACAAACGCCTCAGCTCCGCCGAAGGAAGAAGGCAGAGGGAGAAATCCGCCCTTCTTAACCCAAGGAAGAGGAACAGAAGACACAAGAGCAGACTAGTCCCACCTGACAGCAACAGAGGCACGCCAAGAATGTTTACGCTCTGCTGCGCCCCTGGCTTTATATAGCAGCAGCCCCCCCGTTCCTGTTTTCTCATTGGTCAGCGGCGGCCTCTCCGATTCCGGATTGGCTGTTTAGAGGGGCGGAGCCAAGTACCTCAGACTGTGTGAGGGTGGCTGTGTTGGGCGCCATTTTCCCCCCTATTTGCCAGTAAATGTTTCTGATTGACAGCGAAGGCGCTGCAGTGATTTGAGCTGAGGCGAGGCTGCAGTGACGCAGCAGGCCTCTAAAACTGAGAGCGAGGAGGCAGAATAAACCTAAATAAAATAATAAATAAATAAATAAATAAATATGAAATAAATACATTGTTATATTAGAATCTGGTGTTCCAAAAATCGCCTCATATTTGCTCCCTCACAATACAGGGTTCCCCCCCACACACACACAAATTGGGCTTTGAAGGTTTCGTTTAATTTTATTTATTTAAGGGTGTTCTATATTATATATCCCTGGCCTTCCTCCCAAATTAGGGGTTCACTGATGATTTAATGTTGGCAACATATGACTTTTAATGAACTGGTCCTGCAAAGAATTGTCCCATAAAGAGTAAAGAAGGGACTAAAAAAAATCTTCTGACAGATTTCCAAAACTGATACATGAAACACAAAAATCAGTTCAAAGAGCACTGAAACATCAGTGTTTGCATTTTAAGGCTGAGGAGCTACTGGGTTTTTTTAAATATAAAAAATGGAATTTGTGAAATAAATGTGTGGTACATTGATTTCATTGTTTATTTTTTAATTCAGCACCCAAAAATACATTAAAATTGGCTACAATATTGGGAGGAAACTTTTTCACACACACACCCCTCAGTCACAGGCCTGTTTAATTTTAGGCTCACAGCATACATGGAGTTAATCCAAAATCTTGCTGAAGACCATATTATTATTATCATTATCATTTTAAAACCCTTTATAAATAGGTTGAGTCTGGCGACCAGGCCTCACCCTGAAGACTATTCTGTCCTGAGCTTTATCAGAAAGCCTGGCAGATACAAAGTACTGCCTGAATTCAAGAAGATAAACCAAATCTAATATAAAACTTTATCACACGAAGGAGATCAGGAGTTTATCCCATGAATATCGTGGAAAAATTGCATAATTACACAAAATGATTTCACACACAAAACTCGCCATTAAAGCAGTTACAAAGAAGTATTAACACATATCTTTTTATTTTCCGGATTTCAACGACAATGCATTTCCAGTTTCACTTTATTTGCACAATCATTCACGCGATTACTCGCCATTTTAGCTTTATTCGCAGGATGCTTTAAGTGCGCTTTAATCTCTCTATAATGCCAACATTAGCCGCAGTGTGATAAACTCCTATATAGGTGAAAATGAAGTGAGGAAAGTGAGGCATAAGGCTCAAGTTGGGTCTTGCTTCTCTCCTCATAGCTTTCAGATTAAGGCACTAAAACATGCACAATTCTGTTCTCCAAAATAAATCATGCTGCAGCTGCCTTGCTTGATGCCAGGACGTTTGTACTTTATGTGCATTATTTATGACAAGTGGTAATTAAAAAATCGTCCTGCTTTGCAACCAGGAGTGAACTAGGCCAAAACCATTGCAATAGTACTTATAGGCGGAGAGTCCTGAACCTCTCCCCCTGTAGGCTCTGACCATACAAGGCAATGGAGTGGTGTCAGATTGTGACAGGTGGACTGGAGTCATGGAGTGTGTTGTCGACTGCTGATTGGATAGAAGGAATTGTATTGAGACCAACATTGAAAAGAAAAGAAAATTGGAGGAGTTATTAAGTGCATGCGAAGCAGATGCCTCCGTATAAAAAAATGTATATGAGCCAAGGGATAGGTAATCTCAGACGGTGGTAGACTCCCCTTCTTTGGGGGGCTCTAATTAGAGGTTGAACAGCTATCTTTTGGGAGTACAGTTGGCCTTCCACATTTGCGGTTTTGATTCTTGTGGATTTGATTCTTTGCAGCTTTGATTAACGTGTTCTCTTTAGGAATCTCTAAGTCCTCCAGTGCAATTCTACTGGAAGTTGACCATAGAGTTGTGCTGGAGAACCTAGAAGTTCCTAGAGAAAACACCTCTCCAGGCATTTGTAGGTCCTCTAGCATGTTTCTATGGCAGATGTTGACCACAGAGTTGCACTGGAGGGTCTGGAGATTCCTAGAGAGATGTTCTGTTAGTTAAAAGGAATAGCATTTTTTTTAATTTGTGGTTTTTCAACATTAATGGGAGTCCTTCACTCCTAACCCCAGTGAATGTGGAGGAACCGCTCTACTTTAGTTACATGGCAGAAGTTGCACTAGATAGCCCATGAAGTCTCTTCCAACTCTATGATTCTATGCAATGCTCTAACTATTCAGACATATGTGGTATGCATAAAGATGTATAAACACTTGAATATGTGAATATTTCTTTAATAGATATCTCCTGCAGCATCTGCCATGTAAAACATCAACCTTACAACCTCACAAAAACATTGCTGTGAACAATAATTTACCAAGCAATGCATGGAAAGTATTGCACCATTGCATGATTATAGTTACATGGCTATCAACCGCTTATAAGGGGACATTACTTAAGGAGTTTTGAATGAAAGGCAAAGAGCCCTCTTAATGAGTCATTTCCCTATAAGACAAGCATACTTATTTCAATATAGTATTTCTTGGATTTCTTCACCCATAAAACATGGGGTAAACAGGTGGTCTCCACTAAACTCACTGACTGGTTTTCAGGAAGGGGCAGCATTGTTCCCTTAGCTTTAGGTGAGGGTTTGTTTGTTTCTACTTCTGCAAAGGTTGTGTTCCTTTAAGGTCTAAGCACAGCTTTATGTTCCTCAGTGGATTCTTTTTGGTTCCAGTTCTGTCAGCACTCACATCCTCTGGTTTACAATGGAAAGAAGGTAGCTTACATTATTTCCTAAGAGTAAATCCTACTGAAAACTAAAACTTCTCAGTAGTCATGCAGATAGTTGTATGCAAACAACAGCTTCAATTTTTTTAATGTTAAAATCTCAGCTTTTTAGCTCTTAAACAAGCACAGTTTTCCATGATCTCTGCCATGCAGGGTGACCAGAGGTCCTCCTTTTCCCAGACATGTCCTGCATTTCAGCCATCTGTCCAGCAGGAATTCCAAAATGTCCTCCCTTTCAAGTATGCCTAAGAAGCATGAATTTGTGTTTCCGTCTTTTTAGCTTTGGCTTGGTCATGTCCTTCATTTTTCTTGAATGTCCTATATTTTGTGGTGCCTTGTCCTCCTTGGCAGTTATGACATCCAGTCACTCTGTTGCCACACAGTAAAGCATTAAACAAGCAGCCTTAGGATAATAAATGTTTTAGAATTTATAGCAGCTATTTGGCCATTTCTGGGCTAAATTGGGGCAGCGAAATGTGCAGTAAAGAGAACTGTTCAATAGGAATGTCAGTATGACTGCAAATTTATGTACCACAGATTGTGATATCAACTAGCAAAATAGATTAAGTTTAAAATGAGGATTGAGGCCTGAATCCCATTACTAGTCTCAGCTAAGTATTTGGGACTATTGCCTGAATTTAGGCCTATTAAATAAAGTCTATACCAACTAATTTGAGAGAAAGCCCAATCAAGGGTATTAAAAGAACCAGCAGAAGTAATGTCAGAACCCCTGCCAATAACCTTTCAGAACTCCTGCAGAACAGGAGAAGTCCCAGCAGACTGGAGGAAGGCAAGTGTTGTCCCCATTTTCAAAAAATATGGGGGGGGGGGAGAAGTTCCCAACAATTATTGCCCAGTTAGTGTAACATCAATACCAGGAAAGATACTAGAGCAGCTCATTAAACATAGAGTTTGATATACAGTAGTTCCCCATGACATTCTTGCAAACAAGCTAGTAAAGTGTGGGCTAGACAATGCAACTGTTAAGAGGATTTGTAACTAGTTGACCAGCCAAACTCAAAGTGTGTTCAGCAAAAGCTCCTCTTCACCCTGGAGAGTAGTGACTAGTGTGGTGCCATTTGTAGGGGACGGTTGTTTTCTTCAGTGCTGGCAAACCACACTGGGTGGGGGGACAACCGTAACCATTATCTCCTGGTGGGGATGATTGTCTTATCAGTGGCTAGCAGATCTTCCTTGAACTGGAGATCCCGCACGTAGGCATTGTAGCAGGAACTCGTAAATTATCTATCACCCATTAGCCTTGCTTAAACCATGTGGACAGCAACTCTGGAAAGGAATAAAAGGAAGCAGCACCAAAAGCAAAGGGTGCCATCCCGTCAACCCATCATCCTGCCTGTGCGTCTTTCTTCATCGCCACACCATTCATATAGTCCACATTTATAAATTAAATGATCCCCAAATCCCAAATACAATTGGTTGGTTTGTTTTTTGCTTGTTTTTTCTTCCATCGATATAAAATGAAAAGCTTTCCAACCTGTAAATAGGGGGTATCCATAACCATAGCTTCAAGAGGGGCCATAGCTGAGCACATCCCAGGTCCAGACTCTGGCATCTCCAAAGTAATAGAAAGGCTGCTGTCTAAAGCCCAAGCAAAAGCCATCACTATTGGGCATGAATAATACAGATGTAGATGGACCAATGACCTGCCTCAGTGCAGAGTTTAAAAGGTTACATTGGGGCTTTCTAGATTGGCAGGAAAGTGTGACATGAAGTTGCCTTTTCCTTAATGCTTAGCAGCTGCACCACAGCCTTTAGATGGAGCTGCGCTGTTCCGCAGTTTTTAAAAAAGAAGCTGGGAAAACCAGCACCTTTTTAAAGGCGCTTCTTCTCCCCTAAAACGCAAAAAAAAAAAAAAAAAAAAAAGTGTTTTCATGGTACACTTTCCCTTTTTCTCATCTAAAGGCTAGAGTTTCATGCACCCATGAACACACTTCTTTTTGCCAATCTAGAAAGCCCTATTTGGAGGCTACAGATCCCAGAAACCCCAGCCAGCATAGTCAATGATCCAGTGTAACATAGCTTTCTGTGTTCTTTATTCCCAAATAAATGTACTTAACACAAGAATGGTGTTCTTTTCATACATATATTTATTTATATATACATCTATAAATTGAAATTGTTTGTAGTGAGTTAAATTTCAAGCAATTTAACAATTTTCTAGAATGCTTAATAAAACTGTTCTGACCATATAAGCAGGATGTGCAATGAAGAATGTGGCACACTTTTTTCCTGTTTATGACTGTTGTAAGTAAGTGGTAGCATAACAGTACTCCTTGATGATCGTGATGCTGAAGATTATTGGCAGTTAAAGTGTTTTAGGGGATTTTTAGTTTCCCCCACAGTTATCCCATTGCAACATGAACACACACACGCACACAGAAATAATGCAGTTTGACACTTATCTTAACTGTCATGGCTTCATCCTATGGATTCCTGGAGCTTGTAGTTTGTTATGTCACTGAAACTGAAGTTTCCCAGACAGTTCTCTGACAGAGAAGGGTAAATATTTCACAAAACTATAAATCCCAGAATTCCATAGCATCAAGCCATAGCAAACTGCATTATTTCTGCAGTGCAAATTCAGCCTCAGATACTTGAAAATGTGTGGTTCTGGAAGACAGATGAAGTATTAATTTCAAATATTGCAAAAGGTGGTTGCTGTCTATTTCATTCCCCCAGTGGTTACAATGTCAGCAATTAAAAGCTAGTGCTCTCTCATGAGGTTTTTATACACAACAGTGTAAGCATTATTTATATTTTATATAATCCACTGCAATACTAACTAGATACTCATATTTGTATAGACATGGCAAGAACTGCAAGAGAATATGTATTTCTTGATTAGCCACCAAGAGCACCAAATGTTAACTGCAGGCGTGCACCTACACTGTAGAAATGGTGCAGTTTGACATTACTTTAAGACCCAAGGCCCTATCCTACGGAATCCTGAAATGTGCAGTTTCGTGAGACAACAGTACGCTTTGGCAGAGAAGGTTGAAGAACTTTTAAAACTACAGATCCCAGGATTTCATAGGATGGAGCTATGGCACATAAAGTGGTGTCAAACTACATTATTTCTACACTGTAGATGTAGACCCAACACCATCATCATACAGACCTTCTGAATGAAAGGTTCTGTCCTGTCATTTTCAGAACTTAGGGAATTATTTTCCAAACTGCTGGGTATATTAAAATAGCTTCTACCTCTTGGGCAAAGTCTTAATGCTAAGCTCCAGGAAAAAATGGAAAACAACATCTTGTTATGCTAAACTGAGTCTCATTGATATAAGTTATAGTGCCTGTGCTAAGGCTCAGGTAGTTTATGTCCAAATAGTAGTGGGTGGCAGTGAGGACAGAAAATCCCGTGTGCAACTATATAGCCACTTGATAGACCTCATGGATGTGTACTCATAGATGGCAATGACATCCTTAGATTTACCCTGCCATCTTGAATGTACCCAATTTTATCAGATTTTGGAAGTAAAGCAGGGTCAGTACTTTGTACTTGGATAAAAGGCCAACAAAGAACAGCAGAGATCTTTAGGTAGGGCTAGGAACTCTAAGCTAGATGGATGAAGTATCTAACTCAGTATAAGAAAGTGTGCTACTGAGGAGACAAACTAGTTGGCTTGAGAAACTGAGAGAAACAGAGGGGACAAATCTTTAATAAAACAGTGTCATTTTGTTCTCACAATTACAATTCCTCTGTTATTTTGGAGAATGAGGGATTTAGGTAAGGAGGTTACCCTGAAGAAGATGGAAACAGTCCACCATAAGACAATATTCCATTTCTGATGAACAAATGTTTCTCTCAGCGCAGTTTCTCACACTGCATTTTAACCTGGGCTCCAAACTGGTTTAAATTGGAGTAGTTCTCACTTGAGCCGGGTTTTTCTGATGAGAATTAGGGGGTAGTTCACACTTGAGCCAGGGTTTTCTGACCTGGATGGGGGGAGGGGTGCGGTGCAAATCCCCCTTAACCCAGGTTGTTTTGTTTGTTTTGTTTGTTTTTTGTTTTTTTGCAATGGGTTTTCTTGCAGTTCTTTTTTAAGAACCGGGTTTTTCTGCAGGGGCTGCCAATGGGAACTGTAAAATCAATCCCATTCAGAGCATGCCCCCATGCCACCTCCAATCGTTCTCCCTCTCCTGCCCCCATGCTGCCTCCAATCTTCCTCATCCTCCTATCCCCATGCTGCACCAATCATGCTCCCCCTCCTGCCCCCATGCCGCCTTCGATTTTCCTAATCTTCCTGCCCCATGCCACCTCTGATCATCCTCCCCTCCTGCCCCCACGCCACTACCAATCTTCCTCATCTTCCTTCCCATACACCACTACCGATTTTCCTCATCCTCCTGTCCCCACGCCGCCTTTGATCATCCTCCCCCTCTTGGCCCCACGCCGCCTCTGATTTTCCTCATCCTCCTGTTCCCATGCCACCTCCAATCTCCCTCCTCCTCCTGACCCCACGCCACCTCCGATCTTCCTCCTCCTCCTGTCCCCACACTGCCTCTGATCTTCTTCATCCTCCTGCTCCCACACCGACACATATCTTCCTCATTCTCATGCCCCCACACCACCTCCGATCTTCCTCATCCTCCTGCCCCCACACTGCCTCAGATCTTCCTCGTCCTTATGCCCCCATGCCACCTCCAATCTTCCTCATCCTCATGCTCCCACACCACCTCCGATTTTCCTCTTCCTCCTGCCCCCACACCGCCTCTGATCTTCCTCCTGCTCCCACGCCACCTCCGATCTTCCTCCTCCTCCTGCCCCCATGCCACCTCCGATCTTCCTCATCACCCTGCCCCCACACTGCCTCCAATCTTCCTCCTCCTCCTCCTCCTCCCTGCCCCCCCCCCTCCTACCAGGATGGAATCTCTCCATGGCATTTTATCCCGTTACCACTGTGAATGGGATCTGGTGTAAAATGCCACAATCATGGCAAATGAATGCCCCAGAGAGATTTGATCGTAGCAAATCTTTGCAAATAACCCAGTTTCCACACCGAGCTGTTTCTGAGTTTGAATGGACCCTCAGTTTCCCTCTGTTTCTCTCAATTTCTCCAGGCCAGGCCAGCTAGTTTTCTAATTTAATGTTCTAATGTTCATTTAAAATTCAAATCAAACTAATCGCCAGGCCCAGATGTTATCAATCTGTGGGCTTCTCAATGAACAGCAGATGAGAAACAGCTTTCCTTAAGAATGCCCTCCAGACAAGAATGCTGGAAAAGGCTCTGTGCATCATCTTGTCACTGCTCAGTTAGGGTTGGTTTTAGCATATTATAGTCATTTGTTTTCAAAGTAACTTTCTAAGCTTTTCTTAGCTGAATAACTCATTATTTGCAAGCTCCCTCCCTTTGCACATCTCCTCAGATGGAAGCAGGACTGAATTATTTATAAATAGCAGGATCAAGCTAATGAAGTTCAGTCTGTTGTGGCTCCAGGAATGAAAACCACTACTAGGCGATCCCTAGATATTGTTGTTGTTCTGTACCTTCAAGTCATTTCTGACTTATGTAGATCCTAAATGAGCCCATCACGGGATTTTCTTGCCAGAATTTGTTCAGAGAGGGGTTGCCTTTGTCTTCTTCTGGGGCTGAAAAAGTGTGCCTTACCCAAGTTCATACAGTGGGTTTCCATGGCTGAATGAGGATTCAGACCCTAGTTACCCAGTGCCCTGGTCCAACACTCAACCCACTACACCATATTGGCTCCCTGATCACCAGACTAAATCTAATTATTAGCTCTGAGCCTCCAGCTGCTCCTGGGCTCCAGTGCCTGCATACTCTGGAGTTTATCAAACGACGGAATTTGGGGTTATAATGCAATGACAATCCGAATGCAATCATGGGGTTTCATGTAATTGTGTATTAGAGTACCTCACACAATTTTGGGCAATGAGAGGTCATTTTCGGGCAGTGGGAAGTCATTCTGAACGCATTCTGAATGCAATCAGATTTCACGTAAATTCGCTAAACTACATTGGCTCCATTCACAATTGAGAGAAATTCCTCCCATGTGATAAACTCTTCTGATACTCTCCTCCCACAGTGCTTCAGTTTCTCCAGCCAAGCCACTCTAGCTTTTCTTTCACCGCTTGCCATTTTTAAAAAAACCTATCAGCCAGTCAGAACCCTAAAACATAGAGCTCCAGCTATCCATTCATCATGCAAAAGTACTACTGCTATTTCAAATGTGACCAAGGCCAAAAGGAAAGAGGAAGACCTGCTCTGGTGGATTGCAAAATGCATAGTATTTTAAAGAGATTAATTGGCAATGAAAACTCAGCATAGATGCCCATTTTTCAGAATAAAAGGCTAGTCTTGAGTTTGTATGGAAGAAAAAAAAAGTAGATCAGGGCCATGCTTTTTAATAAGGAAGAGCATTCTTCTTGGGTACCTTGCATCACTGCCTGCCTCATAGGACTTTATCACACTGGGAAAATCATGGAAAAGCAGGGGATTAAATGAACAGTAGCCCATGAACATTGCTTGCTCACAGTGAAGATTTTCACATGACACCATGAATAAAGAGGACTTATCCCAGCAATAAACAGGTAATAACCAGCAACAAATCATTCACAGGATTTGCCTGTGAATGATTTGTTGCTGTTTTTTACCTGTTTATTGCTGGGATAAGTTGCTTGTGAAAATCCTAACCGCGATTGAGCAATTTTCATGAGCTAATGTCTGTTTAAACCCCTGTCCCCCCCCCCCCCCCCATTTCCCTCTGCATGATAAAGTCCATAGCTGAGTATGGTAAATGTATTGATCATGGTTACTTTGTGTACATAGTCCTTCTTGGCCCAGAAAATCCTGAAGTTTCCCAGACACAATGGACAAGAAGAGGACCAGGAGATAATTATGGCAATGGGTGCACTACACTTGCTAGGTGAAACAAGTAATTTGCTAGGAGAGGTAGCTTCTATGGTAGTGGTGGTGAGTATCCCTGTCTATACTATAGGACTGCCTTGGCTAAGTTGAATTATGGAATTCACTACCCTAGGATGTAATAATTCTCGACAATTTAGATGGCTTTAGCAATAAACAGGTAAAAAGCTTTAAAAGGACATTAGACAAATTTATATGTTGGAGAACATGAGCAAGAAGTGCTGTTGCACTCATGTCCTACTTATGGGCATCTGATTGGCACTGTGGAAAGTAAATGTTGGGCATCATAGGCCTCCAGTATGATCCTTTCAGGCTCTTCTTGAATCAGCAATAGGCTCACATATTAATTAGCAAGAATCCTACACATGGTTTGATTATAATTATTGTGCTTTAAAATTAAACTATTCCACCATTCCAGATGTTTGTCTACATTAGTTAGATCTGGATGTAACCATTCTGGATGACATGTTATTGTTAACTGATCTTTGATTTTATTAGCACTTGCTTATCTATTGTCATCACACCCCTATAAGTGAAAAACACCACACAGGTAAGGACGACTTTATAGATCATTGCCATTAAGGCAGGGAAGGGAATCATGTGACCCTCTGGATGTTGTTGAACTGCAACTCCCAAGAATCATAACCAGCATAGCTTATAGTTAGGAATGATGGGAGCTGTAGCCCAATAAACTCTGGAATCATACTCTGTGGTGTCATACTCTGTGGTGGCTTATTGCATGTCAAAAGTCATTTGGTACCTATGGCTTTTCATATACAATGGACATTCCTTGCAGTGGTGGCACTGCAAGCACTTGTTTCTGATAGCACAGAGAAGACTGGCCTATCTGTTTGTTTCTTATATGGCACCAGTCGCAATAGGGAGCCATTAAAGGCAGGTTCCTGCTAACAGCTGTCTAAGCACCATGGAAGTGGAGGAGACACATTAACCTCAAACTATTAAGGCAAGTTTTAAAAATATGATAGATTATTTGTTAATCATTACAATTTAAAAATCGATTTAACACTATTGAAAATGTCCAGTGGCAAATTTAAAAAGTGGAAAAAGTTGAACGTTCGAAATAATCGGTAGGCTGTTGATAATTAAAATAATGACTTTCAAAAAAAAAAATTGAAACTACTTAGAATTATTTTCAATGAATTACTTCCAGCTCTTGAGAATGGCCAGTTTTCAAAGTGCATCAGAATAACACTAGCTAAGAATATTTAGTAGACAATAAACTCTTAAAATTGCATATTCTAGTTTGCTGGAGTATTTAAAAAGTTGCATGTTACTTATTGAAAAAGAGGGATTTAATGTGCCAGTCTTTTTTCTCTCGGTCTCTAATATATCTTTACCTTTTTCTTTTTGAAGACAATATGACCCTTCTCCAAATAATTGCACAAGACATACCAAGTCAAAAGTGTGGATGGGTGCATTTGCTACACAGAGAACACATTTCTTTTAATCTCCATATTACAGGTACTTCATCCAAATTGCAGTCACTGCCGAAATACCAAGGGGAGCTGTACTGAACAAGGTGCTTGGAGCCTTGTTGCAGAAATCTCTGTAGCAGCAAAGGAATCTAAAACTATCAGCATTAAAGTGTTCAGCAACCTCACGTGTAGTGCATCGTGATGTCTTCCAACAGCTATAGGTTCTCAAATTTACTGTAAAAAAAGAGAAAATAACCAAATTAGCAATTGAAAACTTGATAGCTCTGACATCTTTTGCTTTGTGTGGAATTTAGAATGGATTTTAAATGACCAAGTTAAACACTACTGGCAACACATTCCACTCTGCAAACATGAAACATTCTTCAATATGATGCTTTTAAAATCCTTTTCATGCAAAACTGGGAATATTCCATTTGGACACTGGGCTGGATTGCAACAGAGGTTGTTATATGACATATTACAAGCATTAATGTTATTTACAGTGTATTGCTTTTTTCAATAACAAGATTCAACATCGTCATTTTTTTTTACCTTCTAACAAAAATGACATACTGTAATTTGGTATGATGAGTAATGCTTACTCATTATTGCAAAAATGTTATTAAGGGAGCCACTGTGGGGTTGAGTATTTTCTAGTCATTTATTTTAAAAAAATAAAATAAAACAACATTGACAGGTTGACTGTAACATGTTAATAATATGTTGCATGAACATTATTATGGTAATATGGAGCCTGTACAGACAGGACAAAATAAAGCTGCTTCGAGTCGCTTTGGAGGTATGCTGTTTAAATGATGCATGTGTCATAAGAGGCCAAAAGCCACACCAAAGCCACAGTCCAGGAATAAGGAATAGAGTGCAGCTTTGGTGCAGCTTCTGGCCTCTTATAACGCATGCATCATTTAAACAGCATACCTCCAAAGTGACCCGAAGCAGCTTTATTTTGGCCTGTCTGTACAGGCTCCATATTACCATAATAATAGAAGGTCTCCTTTTTGTTCCCCAAAGGGCCTGCAATCCAGATGTGAAGGTTTCTGTGGAGGGTTCTGCTAGAGGCAATGAGTGAAAACAATTTTCACCTCCCCTATTGTACGTTGAAAGAGATACCTTTTTCAGCAGAAGCACCTGGGAATCAATCTATCTATCTATCATGCTTCTGTTACAGTCGACCCTCTGTATCCGTGGATTTTTTATCCACGGATTCAAGCATCCATGGCTTGAAAATATCCAAAAAATATATAGATTCAAAAAAACAAACCTTGATTTTGCCATTTTATATAAGGGAAGGAACCATTTTACTATACTAAGGGGTATGTCCCCTTACATGCAGAAGGTCTCTAAACTGAGTAACAAAAAATCTAACCAGGAAAGTCAGGTACTTGTGAATACTTATTTAACAATAATACAAAAACTTATTAAACCATAAATTGCATGTGTTTACTACAATAATCCAATTTCAAGCATCCAGTAGAATAATGAACTATTTAAACCATCTAGAAAATGATCATACTGTACAAATATTGTAAAATATTGCAATTGCAATTTATGATTTAATAAGTTTTTGTATTATTGTTAAATAAGTATTCACAAGTCCTTTTGGATCATGCACCTGTACATATGGTGGCTGTTGTGTTTCTGATAGCCTAAGCAGTATGGCTTATGCAATGGGAATCTTGAGGATGGATCATTGCAATGCAATCAATGTGTTTTTCAGTCTAGTCTGGAGTCTACAGCTACTGCAAAATGCCATGGCTAACCTGGTAGGTATGAGAGGCTACTAGATGTGTGGGCAACTGGATAAGAGGTCGGGGCCATTTTTTACTCTTTCAACCACCCTCAATGTTTTAATTCCACTTTCATTTTGGCCCCATTGTCAGCTGATTTTTTTATTTTTTTTTAGTTGGGGTATGTGGGAGGTTTGAGGGGTGTGAGGGAAAACTGTATTTTGAAGCAAGATTGACTCATTTGGTACATTTGAGGCATTGCAAGAAAAAATGTGGGAGGGGGATCTTGGGATTTTGGGAAGCTTCATGGACCATAGAGTCCTGAGGTTCATGAATTACCACAGCTCGTCTACCAGGAGCACAACACACTGAAAGAATTGACTGGGTGCTATCATGCTACTTCACTACATTTAGAGTGCGTCTGATATATGACGCCTTTACAGGGCTCAAGTCAAGGGCCAAGGACATGGCGACCTGCAGATCTTTTTGGACTGCCAATCCCAGCATTCCTCACCATTAGCTATGTAGGTGAAAGATGATGAAATCTGCAGCCAAAATCATCTAGAAGATCACAGATCTGTGGAATTATCTTGCTCTTCAGACATGGTTGGTGTTGCTGAGGCTTCACAACTCTGGGAGAAGATGTATTTATTCGTGCAAGTTGTGTGCTGAATAGGTCCAAAATGTTACCCAGCTGTATACACATGGACTCTCATTTTATTGTTTACTGACAGACTGAGCAATTTTATTGTACTTGATTGATGTTGGCCAGAATTCAAGATCAGACAAGTTACACATCCATAACAGATTGGTCATATGACCCCGTAGGTAGTAAAAAAATCATGACACTATTACCATGATTGTAACTGCCCCTCCAGACCTACTTACCAGGCATCAGCCATGTGGAGGGGAGCCAGTGTGTCATAGTGGTTTGAATCTTGGATTACAACTCTGGAGAACTGGGTTCAACTCCTAGCTTGGCCCTGAACCTTGGGCATATCACATGTTCTTAGCCTCAATGGCAAACCCTCTAACAAATTCTGCCAAGAAGACCCTGTGATAGTCAGAAACAACTTGAAGGCACACAGTAACAACAACAGCCACGTGAAGAGAAAGGGTGCTGCTTTGTTGGTGACTGGGGCACAGGCAGATGATGCTTCCACCCCCTTCGGCCAGTCAGTAAGGCTGTGATTATCAAAGCAGGTGAGAAGGGACGGTGGAAATGTCATCTGCCTGGGCCCAGTTCGCCAGCAGAAGTGACCCCCCTTCTCTCCCTCCCTTTCTTTCTCTGTGCAGCTAATGCCTGGCAAAGCTTGTAGAGGAAGTTGGACCATGACGCACTACTTAGTTAGGCAACAAAGGTAGTTATGTAGCTACTGTACATACGAAATCTGATTTGCAAGCAGGTATCTTCATCTTCACGGCAGGTGACGTTCATCCTGCATAGGAAAGGACTTTGCTCACAGTTATAACATCGTAGTGCATAGCCTGAGAAAAAGGATGCACTGTGTTAATGTCATTAACACTGATATAGCAAAAACATTCATCTGTTTCACATGCATTGTCTTAGTAACCTACAGAACAGGCCTGCCAAGTACTGGTCAAAAGAGTGAAGTAGGGCTGGTGTTTGTTCTTTTTGACAGTACCCTGCTAAGAAAGCAGTGGAGTCAGGCCCATCTAGTTTAGCCAAGTCAAAGAGAGCAGGAAAAGGGGAAGGCTACCTTATAGGTGGATTGATTCAATCAAGGAAGCCACAACCCTGGGTTTGTAACAGGGTCACTTAGAGGTCTCTCAATCACCAAACACTGAAGCCAACATGATGGTATATAGTAATAATAACAGTCACAAAACATTCAGGGACTGTCCCTCCTCTGGAAAAAGTCCCTTGTATGCCATCTGGGCAGAGAATGTCTGTGACATTACCGTCACCTCTGTTTCCATACATCTTTATCTACTGATATTTCCAAGATTTATACAACTGATAAAAATACTTTCTTAAAAAAACTATTAAGAACAGAATAGAGGTTGAGTCTCTTTTATCTGAAACGCTTGGGCCCAGAAGTCAATGATTTTGTTTTGTTTTGTTTTTTGGATTTTAGAACATTTACATATACAGTGAGATATTGTGAATATGGAACCCAAATCTAAACATGAAATACATTTCTGTTTTGTATAGCCTTATACACATAGCCCACAGATAATTTAATATGTGGTACTTTTAATAGTTTTGTGCATGAAACAAAGTTTGTGTGTATTGAACTATCACAAAGCAAACATATCACAATCTCAGCCATGTGGACAATTTTGGATTTTGGAATATTTTAGATTGTGGATTTCTGGATAAGAGAGACTCAACCTGTAAAATGCAAACCTTAATATATTGACATTAAATAATCAAATAAAACAATAATCAATTAAACCATTTAAAATCGGAAGTCCAGAGAAAATTAGAGAAAAACAATACATTTCAACAGGTTTCTATCCAAAATGGGGTATACTAGGATTAACTGTTCAACTGATCCACATTCTTCAGGATCAATGAAAAAACAGTGGGATGCCTACCATAGTTACAGGATACTGCTACAATAATGAAGACAGTGAGCAGAATGCAGTTTACTTTGTCCATGATGCCTTCTGAGTCTGCAAATTAAAAAAGTATACGAGACCAGGGTCATAGTCTTTTCAGAGGGAACTGGATTGATTTCTCAATCAGAATCTCCCATCAAAGTCTACTGTTAGTCCCCAACTCAGCATAGTCAATTTGTGTTTCTTGAGATATTTTTGGGCTGCAGCTCTCTTTGTCTTTCATCACTGGTGGTGATGGGTGGGTCTGATAGGACTGAGTCTGTTCCTGACAAACAGAAGGACCACAATTTGCCCACCACCGATTTTGAAGTCATAAAATCAACTGATCATGGACAAGTTAATTCTTGAAATTTCCTTTCCCATTGTTTCATACTACAATACAGCAACACAGAAATTTATTATCGTGGTTGTGCTATGCTCTGATTTGGGTTTAAATGTTACATTATTACGCTGAAAACCATACCAGAATAATGTGAGAAAATCCCCTCCATTATTTTATCTCACTCACTCCGCACTTATCCCTGTTTTAAACCCTATTTCTCACCCACCCTTTGAAAATGAATGAGTGAAGTTAGAAAGAAAGACACACACACAGGAGGGATGCGAGAAACAAAACTTTATCTAGAAATATGAATTAAAAGTCAGACCCGCTCCATCCAGGCATCTACCCACAATGCCCCATAAATTAGCATATTACATACATGACTGATAAATATTATATATTATATTTAAGAAAGACCAACCAAAAATAATTCTTTTATTTTCAGCCAGAAATGTTAAGGAGAAACAGTAGTTCAAGTCACAGAGACTCTGAGTAGTATTTCGTGCTTCCCTTTGGCTCTTCCCTGTATTGATCCTCCTCCACTAACTTCCATGATTTCTCAAGAAATAGTATGTGCTTTCTGAACGTGCTCTCTAGAAGATGAAAGAGGAGGGGAAAAAAGTCTAAGACAAAAGTGGGAAGGGCAATTCCATTTCATAACACATTCGAAACAATTACCAAATTTTTCATTACATGAAAACCAACAGAAACATAAGAAAAATACCAATCCAAGCAATGTTTACCTTAAAACATCACTCCACATTAGATGCAAAGCATATCTTTGCACATATGACTGTTCTTATTGGGTGCTGGCAAGAATTTCCCTTCATCAGCAGATATTTTCCCTTATTGTAAGGCTTCCAGCTGTTTCACATCCATAAATAAGATGAGAGTGAATGGGAATGGCCCCTCCACCTCTTCCTTGATGTCTGGAGCAGCCACAGCAGCAACACTTGGAAGAAGACAGATAAATCAGTTAACTTTTCAATTTAAATCATTTTTTTAAAAAATCAAAGAATCGTATTCTGGCCATGTGCTAAAATAAGCAAAGATCCTATACCTATTTGTACTTATTGAACACCTGATATTGCAATTAATAATGAAGCACACACTGACATGCATGTATGACTTCTTTTCTGGTATTCTCTTTCATGCTATGCAATTATTATTGTCGTGTGCCTTCAAGGCGTTTTCTGACTCATCATGCTCCTAAGGCAACCCTATCATGTGGATTTCTTGTCAAGATTTATTCAGTGGGGGTTTGCTTTTGCCTTCTTTTGGGAACGGGAGACTCTGAGTTGCCCAAGATCACTCAGTGGGTTTCCATGGCCAAAGGGAGATTTGAACCCTGGTCTTCAGAGTTGTAGTCCAATACTCGAACTATTTACCACACTGGCTCCTACTGTACAATTATAGCACCATTTGATTAATACAACTTAAAATGCTATGCCTCTACCTTATGGAATTTTGAGAACTGTAGATTTGTCAAGTATTTTGAATTCTCTGCTAGTTAGCATCACCAGACTACAGATCCCAGGATTTTGTAGGGGGTCATGATGGCAATTAAGGTTGGATCAAAGTATTAAAATTGTGTAGTGTGAAAGAGCCCTAAATATATAGTATTTTTAATTCCCCATTTGGACAAAATGCATTATAATTCAACTACAGTGTGCCTTTGTTATCCGCTGGGGTTTGGTTCCAGGACATTCCCCCCTCCGCCCCCCATGGATAACAAAATCCATGGATGCTGAAGTCCCATTCAGTCAAATGGCATAACAAAATGGTATCTCTTATATTGAATGGAAAATCAAGGCTTGCTATTTGGAATTTATGCTTTTTCTGAATATTTTCAAGCCGTGGATGCTTGAATCTGTGGATTAAAAAATCCATGGATAAGGAGAGCCGACTGTAATTAACACGACACTGAAACCCTCCTTACCTCACCCCCATTCAAAATGTAACTCAATTTAATAGTTAAAGCAATTCTGTTCCTTAGAAATAAATTCTTTAAAAACTCACCAGCTTTCCCTTATCCATCTGCAACACTTTAATATACTATATAAAGAACATTTTAATATACTATTCCTTTTTTCTAACAAAAATATACTTGCAAAGATGTTGAAAATTAGTTTTTTTGGTTTTTTTGATCAGGTCACTATTCAACAAGACCTGACCAAAGGGAGGGTGAGGGGGAAAAACCCTTGATACATAAAGGTCAGGGATCATTATATAGGTACTAGATATAACTCTCTCTCTCTCTCTCTCTGGCTTTTCTTCACTATCGAAGATTCAGGAAGGACTCACCCCACACTTTCTACAAGTGCGCTGATGACTAAAAAGGCCGATCCAAGATAAACAAGTCTGGTTACAGAAAGCACAGCAGAAAGTCTCCTTGGATGATGTTTCCAAGTTGTGGTTCTTTCTGCATTGTCGTTTCTCTTCAAGACTCGTTCGGCGTGAGTTCTCAAACGAGGCTGCAGCATTGTGGATAGTGCATATCAATGCCTCCCAATGTGAGGCCAGGGCAGACCATTGTTGGTGATCAATTTGGCTGAGCTTGAGATGTTGTTTCAGGGAGTCCTTGTATCTCTTCTTTGGGGTGCCCCTCTTACGTTGACTCATGGCGAGTTC
Organism: Urosaurus nigricauda; assembly: GCA_034509955.1. Classification (NCBI taxonomy): domain Eukaryota; kingdom Metazoa; phylum Chordata; class Lepidosauria; order Squamata; family Phrynosomatidae; genus Urosaurus; species Urosaurus nigricauda. The sequence continues at coordinate 84,155,066 of JAOEGL010000001.1, read as the reverse complement.
ACCGTAGAGTACTATTTTAGGGAGGCAGTGGTCCTCCATCCTAGAAACATGACCTGCCCAGCGCAGCTGCATTTTCAGTAGCATGGCCTCAATGGACTCTTTCATACAAGGCTAAATTGGAAGTATAATTTAGGGTCAATTCGAATGCAATCATGGGTTTTATGTTATTGCAAATTAACTCTTCACATGCAAATTCGGGCAAGAGGGAAGCCAATTCGAATGCAATCATGGGTTTTACCTTATTGCGAATTAAAGCTTCGCATGCAAATTCGGGCAGGAGGGGGTTATTTTCGGGTAATGGGAAGTAATTCCGAACGGAGCAGGGGTTCATGTAAATTCGCTAAACAAGCGAATTTACATAAATCCGCATTGGCTCCATTCGGAGTTGGGAGAAATTCCTCCCCGTTTGAAAGAGTCCAATGCTGGTGATCCCTGCTTGCTCCAGATCAGCAACAATCATCACATAGTCAATCCAGTGTATATGTAGGATTGTGCGTAGACAGCCCTGATGAAAGCGTTCAAGGAGTCGTAGATGTTGGCGATAGGTGACTCATGTTTCAGACCCATAGAGGAGAATGGACAATACAATGGCTCTGTACACACTGATTTTTGTGCTTCGCCTCAGGTGTTTGTTACTCCAGAGTCTTTTGTGAAGCCTTCCGATGCACTATATGCCTTTGCTAATCTGTGATCGATCTCTTTATCAATCTTGGCATCTGAGGAGAAGATACTTCCCAGGTAGGTGAACTGCTGGACGGACTTAAGTACAGATTTGCCTATGGTGACGTGGGGGTGATAGTGCTCTTCCTGTGGTGCAGGCTGGTGGGCTGGAAGATATAACTAATTTTCAACTTTTAGCAATTACACATTTTGTCAGGAAAAAATAATAGTGTATTAAAAGGTCATTTACAGTTGCAGACAGATATGGGAAATTAAAAATTGTTTTTAATTTCCACTAGCTTCTTGGTATTTCTTTTGACTCACCTGTTACAAAATCATCTTCTCCCACATTGTCAGAAAAATCCCGGTCAACACTATCCATCTCTGTTGTCCTGTTTTCTCTGTAGTCTTCCTATATCTTCAGTTTAGTAGCACTGCATGTTGTTGTCTCCTCTTCTTTCTCCTCCTGAGTTTTTACACTGCCTCTCTTTCCTTCTTTCTACAGCTCTCAGGGTCACTGGCCATGTCTGACAGGGGGTTATGGGATTTACAGTCTTTCCAAGTTCTCACAAAGACATTAAGACTGCAATCCTATGCCAACTTGCCTGTGAAGAAGGCCCACTAAGCTCAACTGGGATAATTTCTTAGTAGACACTCTACTATATATTTGCACTAGAAATGGTTTCAGTGTGTTTTGCATGTATAGCTGCTCTGGGCAAGGAGACGGTATAAGTACACTTGGTGGAACTGAAATACCAAATAAATAAATACATAATACACACATCCCCAAAGCAAATGTAAGTAGATTAAAAAAAAAAAACTAAACAACTAACAAATCAGTCCAAGCATCCTCACTAATCAAGATATTGAATATCAGTGTGAAAAGGAAATAATAATATAATAATAAATAATAAAATATTTATTTATATTTGGCTACTTCCATTTTGGGGATCAAGGCATATAACAGCAGAATTTATACAGTACAAATAATAAAAATGACAGAAACCCCCAACCTGAAACCTCCCTCCCAGAAAATTAAAATTCACAATAAAACCATACATAGATACATAACAATAGTATAAAAATAATTAACAATTAGTGAATGGCAGATAACAGGGGATCATAATAAAGTGGAGAGATTCAATAAGTTCTGGCCATAATCAACCAGGGAAGGCCTGCCAGAAGAGGATTGTTTTTGTCACCTTTTTGAAGGCCTTGAGAGAGACAGTAGTTGGCAAATCTGTTCCAGCAGGTCGTTCCAAATTGTTGGAGCGGCAACAGAAAAACTGCTCCAGGAAGTCATTGCCAGTCTAGTGTGTCTTGACTGTGGGAGATTCTACCCAGAGGAATGGAGTGTGCGGGAAGGACTATATGGGAGGAGGCGTTCCTTCAAGTAAGCTGGACCCAAGCCATATAGGGCTTTATAGGTGATAACCAACACCTTGTACTTTGCCCAGAAGCTAATAGGCAGCCAGTGCAGAGATTTTAAAATAGGTGTAACATGGTCGAAACTAGATTTTCCAGCAACCAGTCTGGAAAATATTTTGTACCAATTGAAGCTTCCGAAAGTGGCACAAGGGTTGCCCCATGTAGAGTGTGTTACAGAAATCGAGATGGGAGGTTACGAAAGGAAGGGAGAAATGGCCTTCCATTTCTAAGAATATTCTACTCTGCAACTTTTTTTTTGCCAGTCACACTATACTGGCTCAGTCTACTAGCAGCTTGTCCATGTTAATGGGGTGGTGAATCCACTCTGGGTTTTAGTCTGATCTTTAAAGGATCCCATTCTGGGATCACTTGTATAGCTCACCCAGGTTGGATAGCTCCTCTATAAAATTCTGACTAAACTTTGCCACCAATGGCCACTGATCACATCTTATGTTGAACAGAAACCTGCAGCTCCTATGTCTAACACCCAACAAGGCATTGACTGCCTATCTAGATTACAAACACTTAATTCTTCTAAAATGTGGGTTGACTTGAAGATGGCATGTACTTGTCCATCTAGATCTCTGTCTCTTTTCACCTTATGAAATTGCATGATAATGACCTGGGGCACAGGTGCAAATTTGGAAACAATGTTGTTGTTATTTTTTGTTGTGTGTCTTCAAGTCATTTCAGACTTATGGTGACCTTGGCCCTGAAAGTATGTAACTCACCCAAGGTCAATGGCCACTAGGACAACATAGTACTGTAGTGGGTACTGGGTAGTCCTGCCCAGAGAGTCAAGCAACAGCATTAGCGTTTGGTTAAGGCCAATAACAGAGAAAGGATTAAAGTTATTGACTTCTTTTAAGGGAGGACAGATGATGGAGAATCAGGGAGTTTCCTCCATCCTGAGGAATCCATATGCACTATATAAGTCTAACCATTTTTTAACCACTTCAGCCGACTTAAAGGCACATCACACACTACTTTCACTGCCAGGGCTCCATTATACAGAACCCAAGAATTTGTAGTTTTAATGAGAGACTTAGAATTCTTTGCTCCAGAGCTCCTCTAAATCACATCCCATGTGACAGAGTTATCCAATGGTCAGAGTGGCTAGAAGTGCTCCTTTTCCAGGACATGTACTCCATTTCAACTTTCTGTCCAGGAGGAATTCCAAAATGTCCTCCATTTGGAGCAGGACAAAAAAGCATGCATTTCTATTTCTATGAGTGATTTCAGGTTTTGTTTGGTAATGCCCTATGGTTTTATTGAATGTCCTACTTTTTATGGTACCTTGTCCTCCTTTGCTGTTAGTACATCTGGTCATTCTGACAATGGTGCACCCTTAAATGGTGCACCTTTAAATGGTGCTGAAAAGAGATTTTTGGGTATCTCCTTCCATAGAGGTGTGCAAGGGGATGAACAGCTCCTTCTCGTCCAGTTTCTCATGGTTCTGGGAAATGGGTCTGGTCAAGGTGGGTGTGGGGTTTAGTGACCTGTAGGGAATGGAGGGGTTTCTGTCTTCGCAGAGGATCTCCAGAGGGGATCACCAACCCCTGCACCCACCTTGGCCAGACTCTATGCCATCCTCACTTCCTGCATTACCCCAAGGGGAACATGACAACCTACATCCCTCCATCAAAGCCACCATCAGCCCCTCCAGAAACCCCTCCTAAGACCATGCCCAACCACAGGGCATCATCATCACCTCATACAGCCCCTCCATAAACCCATCCTGAGACCATGCCCAACCCCAGGGCATCGTGACAACCACCAGTCCCTTAATAATCCCATAATAAGACCATGCCCAACTCCTGAGCATCATCATCACCTCACACAGCCCCCCCCCCCCCATAAACCCATCCTAAGACATGCCCAACCATTGGGCATCATGACCACCACCAGCCCCTCCATAAACCCATCCTAAGACCATGCCCAATCCTTGGGCATCATTACCACCAGCAGCCCCTCCGGAAACCCTTCCTACTACCATACCCAACCCCAGGGCATCATCATCACTTCACACAGTCCTTCCAGAACCCCATCCAGAGACCATGCCGAATCCCAGGGCACCATGGCCACCAGTAGCCCCTCCAAAACCCCCTCCTGAGATGATGCCCTACCCCAGGGCATCATCACCAGCACCTCTAGAGCATCATGACCACTGAAATCCCTCCACCCCAAGGGCATCACGGTCACCATCACCCCCTCCTGCCCAACCCCAGGGCAACTTGAGTCCTACATGGCAGGGGGCTGGGCTGGATGGCCCTTGTGGTCTCTTCCAACATGATTCTATAAAGACTTTATAAAGACCACCTAAGACAGTTCCTTCCATAAACCCACCCAAGAAGGCTTTCTCCCTCCAGGTTCAGCCCTCTCACTTTCCCAGGTGCGCAAAAACCCAATCTTGCTGCTTGAAGCTCCTTCTCTTTCCAAAGGTAAGGAAAAGGACCAGGGTCCTGGGGGCCCTGCCTGATCTGCTGGAGAAGAAGAAAAGGAGGCAGCAGGGGAAGGGGCTGGAAAGAGAAAGAGAGAGAGAGAGAGAAGAGTCTTTGGTGTTACCTGAGCTTTGCTCTCTGATGCTCAGCTCCAAGGTGCGGTGCGCTCTTCAGCCGCAATCCCTCTGCAGCAAAGGCCTCCTCCTCCCCTTCTTCTTCTTCTCTTCTCCTCCAGTTTCCCCCATCCTCCTCCCCCTTTTGCTCTTCTGACAGCACCATCACCAAACCCCACCTCCTCCTGCTCCTTTGCAGCAAAGCCTGCCCAAACCAAAACACACACACACACAAATCCTTATAGCTTTTAGGGGAGAAGAAGAAGAAGAAGAAGAAGAAGAAGAAGAAGAAGAAGAAGAAGAAGAAGAAGAAGAAGAAGAAGAAGAAGAAGAAGAAGGGAGGACTTCTTTTGGTTTCTGCACTTTTTTGGAGGGTTGGTTGGGAAGGAGAATCTGATTTTTGGTTTTTTTAGTTTTTGGATTTTTTTTTAACTGTAAATTTTATTAATATTTCTAAAAACAAATAAAATCCTTTGCACCAGTACATTCTCTTGATTCCTTTGTTGCAGTAGATGCTCTTGACTTCCACTATTTAAGTTCTACCATACAGATTCCTTATTATTAACCTAAATACTGTTTCCTGCATTCCATCACAGCCTTCTCTTCTAAATGAGTTGCCTACATACCAAAACAAAACATTTAACTCCCCCCCCCCTTAATCCCTTTTTATGTATTGTGATCTGATTATAAGGGGAATCTGAATTTTGGATGAGTAGAGGTCCTCCTTTTCCAGGGCCTGCCCTCCATTCCAGCCTCCCGTCCAGGTGGAATGTCATAAAGTCCTGAGCAAGACCAAGAAGAAGCCTGGATTTCTATTTCTAGCAGTGTTTCCAGATTTTATTGGGTTATGTCCTATATTTTTCATCCCTGCCCTTCATTTTAGGGTGCCTTTCCCTCCTTTGCGGTTAGGACATCTGGTCATCCACCTGCACCCGCACAGTAGAAATAATCCAGTTTGATACTGCTGGGACTGCCCTGGCTCTATGCTTTGGGATTCTAGGAATTGGAGTTTGGGGAGGCAAAGGAATACAAACCCCAGAATGCCACAGCATGGAGCTATGGTCGTTAAAGTGGTGTCAAACTGGATTATTTCTACAGTGTGGATATAGCCTCAGTTGGAGATCAAGAAGGAAAAGAGCTGTCCCGAACTAATGGAGTGTTTGGGATAGCCACCATGTTTGCAGTTCTAATTTGTATTTATTTATTGAATGAACTGACTATATTTTATATAGATGAAATGAATGATACAAAAGAGCAACCAGCTAACCTTTGGCATCCTAATGTCAAAGGCACGATTTTAATCAAAGGAACACATGCCAATGCTGGTAACACAGAAAAAGGATTGAGAGGTGCTGGTCATGCATGCCCTCTAACTGTTCTTTTTTGCCACAGACAGGCCTGTTTTTTTCACCTGCCTTTAAAATGTCCTAGTTTATCTTCCTCCTGCTTTCACCCTTTTCTTCTGGTTTATTTCAGTGACTGCAAAATTGTTCAAAATGCGGAAGTGGTGTAGTGGTTTGAGTGCTGTACTACAACTCTAGAGACCAGGGTTCAACTCCTCGCTCAGCCATGAAACCCAGTGGGTAACTTTGGGCAAGTCACACTCTCTCAGCCTCAGAGGAAGGCAATGGCAAACTTCCTCTGAACAAATCTTGTCAAGAAAACCTCATAATAGATTTGCCTTAGTGTTGCCAATAATTTAGAAATGACTTGAAAGCACACAACACAGGACCTGCAGGACCTGAGCAGAGCAGTAGAGGATTGGAGGGTAAGGAAGATGTCTCATTCACAGGGTCGCCATGAGTCGAGGGTGATTTGAGGGTGGTTAACAACAGCAATTGGTTGGATTAATGCATTGATACATCATCATCACACCAGGAGCCCTGGTGGCACAGTGGTTAAATGCCTGTACTGCAGCCACTCACTCAAAACCATAAGGTGGCAAGTTCAAAACCAGCAAAAGGGCTCAAGCTCCACTCAGGCTTGCATCCTTCCGAGGTCACTAAAATGAGTACCTGGATTGTTGGGGGCAAGTAGCTTATAGTTGTAAACCACTTAGACACTCCTTAGGCGGTATGATGAGGTATTAAAAAACTTTTTGTGCGTGCAAAAATTGGTTCTTGAAACTTATATGATTAGCTCACAATTATGTTCCTATGTTCTGAAATTCCTGAAATTATCTTTCAGTGTGGAAGGATGCAACCTCTGGCAGATGGGATCCCAATCTGTCTCACACAGAGACACACACACACACACCCAAAAACCCAGAAGGGCACCCACGGCCGTATGTATCCTGATTTCCCTCTGCAAAACATTACGGGGTATGGTAATAGCTGAAGTAACCATGACTTTAAAAAACATAACTATCCAATAATAATATTAAAAACTACCCAGTAACATTTCCAACCCCAGCCCACATGCAGGGCAAAATCTTACTGCATTACTGTGGAAGCTTGTCCATGAAACTAAATGAGGCATTGCTCTGCCTTTGGCTCAGCCAAGCCGCTTCTGACAGAATACCTGCCTCTGTATGTGTGAAAGTTTGCCTGTATGTGTCTATGTCCACTTTGCCCCTGGCTCTAACTGCTTTACCTTCTGCAACACCCATCAGAATTTGCGCAAGCTGCCATTGCTGAATTGTTTTCTAGATTAGAAAGATGTCTGTACCGTTTCTTATTTTAACAAAACCAATTTACAGAAGTGCTACCCAAAGTGATGTTTTGTGGACTCTTGGTAGTCCACAAAGTTTGCAGGAAATTAAAAAAAATTGAATGGGCACAAGTATGATATTGATTCCTGGCACACTAGGAAAAGATTGCAATCCGCTGCATCAGCAAAAGAGACATTGCTTTATAAATTCATAACGTAGTTTGATTATAGTTGTTGTTAACTGCTGTCAATTTGACTTCAATGTATGGCAACTCTTTGAAAGAGACACCATCTAGTTACCTTACCAATGTCTTTTTTTAATCTCAAAGGAGCGGGGTATAAATAAATAAATATTATTATTTATTATTAGTATAAATTATTATTATTATTATTATTATTAGGTACTTTTTTGTCTGAATTCTTTTACTATGTCTCTGGCTTCAGTCCATAGTTCTTCCGGTTCTTGGTCTGCTATGCTTAGTAGCATGTATCTGTTCCTTATATTGTCAATGAATTCTGTTGATATGTTTAGATCATATTTTGGTATGATGACTGGTTTGGTTTTCTTCTTGAGTTTTATTTTTTGATATCATAGAATCATAAAATCACAGAGTTGGAAGAGACCACAAGGGCCATCCAGTCCAACCCCCTGCCATGCAGGAACTCCGAATCAAAACATACCTGACAGATATGAGTAATTCATGATCTGTGTCACAGTTGGCGCCTGGTCTAGTCTTGTCCACCAGGATGGAGCTTCACCATCTTTTACTTCCGGTTATATAAGCTATTTGACTTTTGTGTTAGCCATCTGGTGATGTCCATGTGTATAGCCTTCATTTTGGCTTATGAAAAATGGGTTTGCAATGAATAAGTTGTTGGCTTTACAAAGATCTATCAGACGCTCACCTGCTTAGTTTCTTTTACCTAATCCAAAGCTGCTTGTTTTTGATTCCTTAATAAAAAACTATAGTAAAACATAATAAAAGGACATAATAAAACATTATAAAGGGGCTTTTTACATTGGCAAGAAAGTGTGACATGAAGTTGCACTTTCCTTAATGCTTAGCAGCTAGACAGCAAGCCCCAGGTGTGCATTTAAAAAGTACAGGGCAGCTAGACTGAGGTTTTTTCTGTGGCTCAGCAACTACATGGGAAGCTGTCAAAACGCTACAAACACAGGTGGAGCAGCTACATGGGCGGCAAGGAACGTGGCTTTTAGCCGCGCTTTAAACATTTTTTTCCCTTGCTGGCTGCGAATTGCGCAATTGCGCAGGTACACCATACAGTCGGAGCTTATCACATGGGGGAGTACAGGACCATTCCGAAAGAGGGAGAAAGTGAGGTCAGTTCGGAAATGCACATGATTACGCACAAGCTCATCACACACAAGACAAGAGAGCATCTACACAAAAAGAAAATGCAGAGTCAATACGAAAGAATTCATCACATGTGAACATACTGGTCGGCTTTCTGTTGCAAATTAAGGCATCTTGGGAAATGGTAGCAAAGGCTCATGGGAGTTGTAGTCTGTGTTCTGTCAGAGCATTATATTGAGTTGTCTTGAGGTTTCATCCCTCTGTCCAGGAGGGATTCCTATATGTCCTCCATTCTTGAGCAGAGGCCCCCCTTTTCCAAGTTGACCAGGCACGTCCTCCTTTGCCAGGACACGTCCTACTTTTCCAGCCTTCTTTTTGAAGAGGAAGCAGGAGGGCCAGGCGTGCTCTGGCCAGGCTCTGGGGGTCTCTTCCTGGCTCCTTCCCTCCCTCCTTCCCCGCTGCCTTCCTCCTCCCTTTGGCTGAGAGAGTGTGACTTGCAGGGAGGAAGGGCAGCGGTGATGCTCCAGGTCCTCCTGATGCTGAGCCAGGGCAAGCTGGAAACAGGAGGAGGAGGAGGAGGAGGAGGAGAGGGACATGGGGCCCCTCTGCTGCCCTGCTTCCCTGCAAGTCACACTCTCTCAGCCAAAGGGAGGAGGAAGGCAGCCAGGAGAGAGCCATGGAGCCTGGCCAGAGTGTGCCTGGGCCTGCCTTCTCCTCCCCCCTTCGGCTGAGAGAGTGTGACTTGCAGGGAAGCAGGGCAGCGGAGGTGCTCCAGGTCCCTCCCCTTCTCCTCCTCCTCTTGCCAACTTGCCCTGGTCTGGCTGAGCGCCTCCAGTGCCCTGCTGTCTCCCTAGAAGTCACACTCTCTCAACCAAAGGGAGGAGGTGAAGGAAGGTGCAGGCGCACTCTGGCCGGGCTCTGAAGGTCTCTTCTTGTCTTGGCACCTTCCCTCCCTCCGCACTTGTATCGCTGCCTTTAAATGGGCGCTTTAAAGATACAGAGCCCCATTTAACCGTTCAACTACACCTTAGCCTTTAGATGCAATAGGGGTGCTTTTTACATTGGCTAAAAGGGGCGGTCCAAACTCGCCCCTTCTAGCGGCGAGATGAGGCCTAGGCTGCCACACGGGCAGCCCCAGAGGCCTCATCCCGCCGCAACGACCCGCTGCAAAAAAGAGCTCCGGGATCGAGCTCTTTTTTTGCGGCGCGGGAAGGGCGCGATTGGCGCCCTCCCGCGCCGCCAGAGCGTCAAAACGTGCGCAGCGCGTCAAAACGCTGCGCACATGATGACGCTTGTACGGCGCCACCATGTAGATGCCGCCATCTTTAAATGGCGGCGTCCATGCGTTTTAGGCTTAGGGAGGGTGTAAAGGCTACGCCCTCCCTAACCCTAAATGCGGGCTTTTTAGCCCTAAAAGCGCCTTTTTTTGCCCGTGTAAAACGGGCCAGCAATGCTGCACCCTTTTTAAAAAAGTAGTGGGGAAATCAAACTACTTTTTAAAGGCACTTCTTCTCCCTTAAAACTCCAAAATAGTGTTTTCATGGCACACTTTCCATTTTTCTCATCTAAAGGCTGGGCTTTCATGCAACCTTCAACACACCTCTTTTTGCCAATGTAAAATGGGCCAGCTCCTTTTTAAAGGCACTTCTTCTCCCTTAAAACTCCAAAATAGTGTTTTCATGGCACACTTTCCATTTTTCTCATCTAAAGGCTGGGCTTTCATGCAGCCTTCAACACACCTCTTTTTGCCAATGTAAAACGGACCAAAATGAATAAACATAAAATAAAATAAACATAACAAAAACCATAATAAAACATAATAAAAAGGCATAATAAAAGAAGAATGAACAGTCACTTCAATAGACAAAAAGAAAGAAAAAAAAACACGGACGACAGATAAAACACCACAAGCAATACAGGAAAGAAGAAAAGAAAAACAAAAGAGAAGGAACAAAGAACCATGAATACAACAGTACAACGGCTAGTGTGAAAAGATAAATTAAAATCACTACAACAACCAATGCAGAGAAGAATAGTTATATAAATGAGATAATAAAACGAAGAACACATGGAATTAAGAGCCACATGAAGATGAACCCCAAATTCTAAAAAGCGAGGTAGAAGCTGCAATAAGAAAAATGGCAAAAAGCAAATAACCAGGAACAGATGATATACCAGTGGAACTGTTGCAGTAGTCCACATTGACAAAACCAACTCTACTTCTAACCAACATATGTCAACAGATGTGGAAAAACAAAACTATAGCCAACAGATTTGAAACAATCAATAGACATCCCTATCCACAAAAAAAGAAAAACAAAAGACTGTAGCAACTATAGGACCATAGCACTAATCTTCCAGGCAAGCAAAAGTATGCTCAAAATTTTGCAAATGAGACTCCAACCATATATGGAGAGAGAAATGTCAAATGTCCAAACACAAAGGAAGAGACACTAGGGACCATATTGTAAACATACTATGGCTAATGAAGAGTGCCAGGGAATCCCAGAATTCCAGTATGTGTTTTATTGACTACTGCAAAGCATTTGTCTATAAATATTATGAAAAGCTTAAAGACATGGGAGTGCCACTGCATTTGATAGTCTTGATGAGGAATCTCTACCAAGGACAAGGGGCTGCTGTCAGAACTGAATTCAGAGAAACAGTGTGTTTCTCAATAGGTAAAGGGTCAGGTAAGGCCTACCACCCTACTTGTTCAACTTATACGCCAAAAACATCCTAAGAGCAGAACTAGAATCAGAAGAAGGAGTGATGGTAGGAGGAAGGAATGTCAATAACCTAAGTTACATGGATGATACTATAATAGCAGAAAACATCACAGACTTGGAAAGGTTACTATGGAAGGTTAAAGAGGAAAGTACTACAAGGATTAATGCTGAACATAAAGAAAACAAAAATTATAACCACAGAAGAGATACATAAATTCAAGCTAGACAATGAGGAAATCTAAAAAGTTAAAGGATTCTGTACCTAGGGTCAAATATAAGTAGATTGGAGTGGTGACTGCAGTCAAGAAATAAGATTAAGAATGGGAAGGGCAGCTATTAAAGTGTTAAAATAGTTCTGCCTTTTTCTGTCCTGTTAGCATTTCACCATCTCTCCACGTAGTTGCCCTGCCATTTTCTTTTTTCCTTTTGCTACAGACATAACCAAAAAAGCCCTTTTTATTGTTCTTAACCATGTCTCCCTTCTGCACAGTGCTACCAAGTGTTAGATATGGTGCCACTGCTGTTGTCTCTGATAAATCCTTCACCATTGCCACCCCACCCAAACCACACACACTACTGCTACTGTCCAGGACTGTTTGGCACATTTAGCCTGGCTGCTCAGCAAAAGCCTTTCTGACATGGAAACACCTCCTAGCAGCACTGTTACTATCAACATAGCCTCTTGCCTCACAGGGGCATGCAAACCTACCACTGGAAAGGTAGTGGCATGGTGAAATGATGATGCAACCAACAAAAAACATTCCCAAAAGATCATGGTTGAGACAACACCAATGTGAAAAGCTTTGTTTCAGGGTCATGAGAATTTAGTGGTGGTTTTAGGATTTTGCCCTTTAAAAATGTATCACAAACCATCTGTACCTAAAATTCTACCTGTAAATAGACCAATGGTTCCAATGTCATTCTACATACGTCAGTAATCCCCTAAGCATGTTAACTAAGTGGCTGCGCAGACCACCCCTAAGGAACAGCTTGCAGCCACCTTCAGCTACACCGGATTGGGGCCGCAGCAGTTGCACTCTGGCCTTTCCAGTGTGCAATAGCTGTGGTGCCATGGTTTAAGGCACTCCAGCACCAGAGGAGCACAGTGACACCGCATGCCGTGTGGAGTGGCACACAGAGTCATTGCACCATGGGGGCAGAGTCGAGGCATGCATTATGTGGATGCCACACCCTGACTCCACCTCCAAGCCCACCTTAATGGTCAGTCTGCACAGGCTATAAGAGGCAAGCTCCACTCTAATGGAACAATGTCTAAGACTATTTATCCCACTGTCAGCAAAATAGCACCATCCACATATAAGAGGGAGGTATCAGCAGGCTTGGAAAATCTCCAAGGATTGTAGAAAAAATAAATAAAAATAAAGAAACTACTACTTTAGAGGAAAAACATAGCCAGTGTGAGCATGTTCAGTGGGCATCAAATGTGAGCAGGCAATAAAAAAGCAGAAAGGGAAACAACCTAGAATATTCTTAATGGCTGGAATTTTGTTGCAGATCCCATAAACCTGAATATGAATAAATCAGTATTTTATTGTGGGTTTTATATCTTTATGTGTACTAAAAAGTAAATTCCATTGTGTTCCATGGGAGTTACCACCAGAAAATCACACCATATAGTTAGAATACTTGGATACCAAGTCCTGGAATTTGTCCTGGCTCCATCCTAGATTTCTTTGTAGTTTGGTAAGAAATTAATTTTCTGCCAAGAGCGCTTCAATCCATTCCCCTGAACTAAACGGAGCAGTTTAGTGGACAAATTTAAGTATCTCTCTAAAACACAACTGCCAGGATTCGATAATCCAGAGACACTTTTGGGTGCTTCTGGAAAGGGAAAGTTTCTAGTGCTATCAATCAAAAGGCATTGATAAAGTATGTCACTCTTTCAAGAGATTCTTTTGTGTTTCAAAGACCCTGAAACTCTTGTTTCAGAAAATAAGTGGCAGGCAACGATCAGTAAAGCAGAGATACAACCTGTTTTCATAAAGCAGAAAAAGGAAAAATAACTTGTGAATTGTTTTTAAAAGCTGGTTTCAGATTCATTTAGATTTATTAAGCTTTATATATGACATTCCCTGACAAATATGAAGAAGCATTTTTTTCTTGTTTGATCTTTTCTAACCCTATCAGTATTTTGCTACTAGACTTAGTGGCAGCAATGCCTACTGGCATATCTATGAATTTAGTGGCAATTTGGCTACCTCTTTGATGCCGTGAAACTGTACAATCTTAGATTTATTCATTATTGTTTCTAACAATGCACATACTGATTTCAAACAGTTGCTCAGATGGCCAAAGGTGTCACATAATAGCTTCCCATCAGACCGATGGGTAATATGCTGAGAAATAAGAAATTGTACTTTTATAAAGATATTTTCTTTCAGCAGTGACTCAATGCATGTTTCTGGGTTTCTTTGCAGTAGCACTTCCTTTTTCCTCATTTTGTATCCATACTCTTTCCTATTAATTACATCCAGTTGCTTATTCTTGAATCTCCTGCTTTTATATTCCATCCAGTATTGGAAAACAGTAGATCAAATATAGCCAATAAAGAGCTTTAAACATATTTGATAACAATGTATGTTAAGTGATCCTGAATATGTGCAGTGAGTCTTTACATACCCACCATTTCAAGAATACTGCTGCTGAACTTTGTCACTGCTGCAACTATCCCTGTTTCCTGACTTCCTGATATGCTGAAGATCTATGGTGCTGGAGTGTACACCCTTGCATAAATGCACTCTGTGCAGGTTTGAATTAGGGCTGTAAGAAAATATGAAACCCTCTCATTGTAACAAAAAAGCCAATTAACTTACATCTTTTTTGCACACTATAGTTGTTGTTGGTTGTGTTCTGCAGTTAGCTCTGTGATTACCTCTTCTGGACTGAGTGACATCTCAGTGAAACTGAATCCAATAGCACATAAGGAAGAACTGCGCCCTAGAATATTTACCTTCTGGTTTACAAGGAAAACCAACACAGATCCCCATACAAAAATAAAGCAACGTTTACCACCACCTTCACCACCATCATTTTTTCATAAAATTCATTTTTTTGTCCTCACTGCTTCTTGTATGCAATGCATTTTTTCAATGCTTTAATAGCACATGGCTATTCATACTGTCTCCTACCTTATGCTATATATGCCCATGTAGATATTCCATATATGACTGTTACACATTGACTCTATTTTTAGTCAATTACAAAAAATTCACAAGATGTTCAGGAAAAGATGGTTTATAGTTGAACAAAATTCTCATCACTTATCACAATAGTTACATGGGATTTGAAGGCCTGGGACCATATTTACATATTTATATGATGAAATAAATGGTGGGGGGGGGAGGAGAATGAAGTAGGCAAGATGTTCATCCTGCATTCCAAAAGGCCTGTAGAAGATCAGAGACTGGATATGGGATTTAAAAGCATAGAAACAGCTTCCTGGCAAATATTTTGAGTATCCTGGTATATATATCTAAGTTAATTTTAAAATATACAAGATTTCATCCCAATGGTTACATAAATTTAAGCTGCAGCTATTTTGCTCATTTACAGCATAAATTAATAACAGTACAGAATCATTATGAAAACAGCATGCCTATTTTTACCCACTTCGTTAGCTGTTGCCAACCAATACTGCTTCATTAAAACAAGAGAAAAAAAGCACCATTCTTGCTTAAATAAGTTTTAAATGTATACTGATCTCCCCCCAAAATCCTGTAAATCTGTTTGCAAGAATAAAGCTCACTACACTGTTGTATCTCATTTCTACCTCAAATTCTCCCTCTGATAATAAAAGCAAGACAAAAGGAAAACCTGCCTGTATTATCTGACCAGATGTAAGCCGGAATCAGCACCAGCTTCATGCTGAATGTGCCAATGCCCAATAATTATTTGATACTCAGAAATATTATCTCCCTATAGAACTGAGAAAAGAGTTTAGTTTTTAAAGTCTGTTCAGGTCTGGCGTGGACAACGTCCAGAAGGAGCAGGAATGTCCAGTATTCTGCGCCGATCTTCATATTCATCAGTATCTGTTGAGTCTTCATCCTCATCCATAGTACATTCATTATGATGGGTTTCCTAAATGCAAGAATCAAAAGACAGATTTAGACAGTTTCTTTGTGAAAACCTCTTAGCTAAATATGGCTTTAACTTATGCTGTCATCCCATCTAAAAAAAATTGATAACCACAACAGAGGTTAATAACATTAACATCTTTGTTGTTGTTAACTGTCCTACTATTGACCTTGATAACATCTTTGTTGCTGTTAACTGTCCTACTATCGACCTTGATCCTGTGGATGAGACATCTCCAAGATTTTTTATCTTCCACTGTTCTTTCTTAAAATCTTGCAGATTAATGCCCATGACCTCCCTAATTTCATCTAGCCATCTGGCATGTGGCCTTCCTCTCTTTCTACTACCTTCTACCTTTCCTAGCATTATTGTCTTTTCCAATGAGTCATGCTTTATCATGATTTGGCCAAAGTACAACAGCCTCAGTTTGACCATCTTAGTTTCTAGGAGTATTTCATGCTTGACCTGTTCAGCATACAAACTAAACAAGTTTTCTGCATACAAGTTGAACAAGTAGAGTGATAAAACCACAAACCCATTTGTTTGTCTTTTTGGCTGTCCACGGTATCCTCAGCACTCTTCTCCAGTACAACATCAGCACTCTTCTCTAGTACCATATCTTAACATGAGTTGATTTTCTTTTTATCCACTTTTTTTCACTGTCCAGCTCTGACATCCATTCATAGTGATGTAGAATACCATGACTTGGATAATTCTAACTTTAGTGCTCAGTTGTTTATCTTTGTTCTTATCTTATCTTATCTAAATAAGGAGCTTATTTAGTTCCTACATCATTGCCCTTCCCATTCCTAGTCTTATTTCTTGACTGCAGTCTCGATTCTGATCAATGCTTGACCCCAGGTATGGGAAATCTTTATTTCAATTTTCTTGTTGTCTAGGTTGAATTTATGCAGGACACTACTTTTGTTTTCTTTATGTTCAGCATAAAACCTCGCTATGCACTTATTCCTTGACCTTCCTTAGAAACTGCTGGAAGTCAATGATGCTTGCCACTAGTAATATGGTATCATCTCTATATCTTAGATTGTTAACATTCTTTCCTCCTATCACCACTCCTTCTTCTTCTAAGTCTAATCCCCCCATTCATATGAGGTTTTCTGCATATGAAGGTGATCAAATAAAGTCTTGTTGTTTAATAACACTGCAGCAACATAAAATTGTTAATGTATCTGTTGTAATTTAGAGTGGATTAGATTTTTCCTATGTGAGTGCTACCTTTATATTCAGTTTCTAGATCTTTTCGAAAGCACCTCTATGGAAGTGCACCTCTAGCTATCTGATCTGAAGGCCTGAATTTTTCCCCCACTGTGCAAAGAACCAGAACCATATATGTTCCCAATGGCTAAAATTATCTTTTCAGCAGCAGCCCATGGTCCACCACTTTTAGTAGAGCCTTCCCTCCCCATACACGGGGGATCCGTTCCACCCCCCCCCCCCCGGTGGATATGGGGAAAAGAGTGTATACTCAAGTCCCATTGAAAATAATGGGGGTGCACTCATGGTTCAGGGCGTGCATGTACATGGACCATTACTTCTGCCAGGGCTTGCCTTCCACATAAGCTCAAAGCCTGCCTACGGGGAGGGCCGGCTGTACTGCTTTACAGTACCTACAAAAGTTATTTCTCACCCTTCCCCCCCCCTTTTTTTTGCCCATGATTCAAGTTGGCGAGCAAGCAAATTAATGCACACATTTCTGAAAATATAAGATTACTATTAATATTAAAGCTGCTAAAAACCATTTCACCAATTTTATTCATGAAATATATCAGTATACTTTATGTAACAATTTACGGGGGGAAAGGTATCAGCAGTATGGGTTTAATAGTAGTAGTTTTAACTTACCATGCGAGCTATAGATACTTTGAATGTTGGGCAAACCATATGAAATCTAGGAATGGTGACATTAAAAAACTTGTCTTTGTAGTAAAGGCAATGGAATGTATAGTATCCTTCCATGTACCCAGAAGTAGTGGCAAATGTAGTGCAGCTAGTGTATTCATAAACTCGACCAGGACTGATTATTGGAAATTCTCCTGCAGAAACCAAGTGAACAAAATACTTCAGCCTTTAGAACAAAACCAATCCAACTAGGACAGAACTACATGTTATAATAAAATAGACTAGTCTAAAAAGTTCTTAAATAAATCATTTTTATGTTGGACTGGGGAAATGTAGTCATGCATCCACACACCAGCCTGCAGGTAAAAACTGTCCTGTAGATATTATCTGTGCAGGCAAATCGCCAAGAAGGGGTAGTTTCAGACAGAATCTAGGGTGGTGCCTGATTTACATAGGAGACCAAAGCTTTTTGCTTTGTTCTTTTTTTAACAAAAAATGACAATTTTAAAAAAGAAAAATATAAATCAACAAAACAAACATTTCAATCCCCAAACACTTCTCCAAATAGACAAAGTGCTGAAATATTCCTTACCTACTACACCAGGTCCTTGAACCTCATCAACATCACCTTTGGCATTAGTTATTCTCCAGTATCTACTGTCTAACTGACAGGCCTTCTCTGGAAGTGCATCTTTGGACATTTCAATTCTAACAAATCACACAAGACTCATTTGAGTGAGGTCTCACACACAGCAAAACAACATCACAAAAATCTTTGGCATTCATAAAATACTGTTCAGAATTTCAAATTGTTTCTAGAGCCATTGAGAATGATTTTAAAAATCAGTGTAGATGTTCTCTGCAATATTTGAGAAGAAAAGCAGAAAGCATTCAAGAGAATTAAATAAAAACCAAAAATTAAAAGAAAATAAAGAGCAGGCACTGCTGTCAGGTTATAGTTCTTTGCTGGCGTATACTACTTTTTATATAAAGCATAGCATTCCTAACTCAATGATAGTAGTGAAGAAGCACTTAGCCTCCAGCGCACATCTAAGTAACCTTTAATAACAAGAAGAAAATAAGACAATATCCAATAGCTGGCTGTCATGCTTATACAGTTTAAAAATACAACAATCATTAGGAGCAAAAAGTAAATTTCATGTTTCTCTAAAACATGAATACAAAAATTTGATATAAGAGAAATTCAACACTCCAGCACAAGAAATATTACTCTAAGGAAACAGATCCTGAAAGGAAAGTCACTATCTAGGGTACTACTTACATAAGAGATGTCAACCACAAAACAATATAGGAGGAGAGTCAAAAGCAGAAGTCATTTCAGTGCTTAGTGAAGCCTTGCCTTATTATGGCAACATTTACCTTCTCTTTAAAACAATTCTAAGTACAACATCATGCTAGTAGACATCTGCAATGTGACTTCTTCCCACTCTCCTCCTGGAAGCCCCATGTGAAAACCTGCTGCAGAGTTTCTTCAGCACTATGAAGCAGTTTTTAAGGATGTACAAAGCTTATACTGATGGAAGTACTTCCATAAGTAGAAACTGATCCTGCCCATAAACTATGATTGTGAGAGAGTGGGTTTATATTTTAAGTAGTTTCTTTTTTTTAAAAAAAAAGAAGTTAGCAAAGAAATTTTCAAGTCTTGTCAGTAACATGTTGATAAAAAGTAACAAATTAGTTTAACTATTCTTTTTTTTAAATATTTTATTAGTATTACCACCTACATACAATATAAGAAAATGTTTACATAGTATTCCACATATATATAGTATATCACATTAGTTATTCATCCTTTACTACCTTATCTAAATCTAATTAATATCAAACCACTTAATTTTAATTAGATCAGTAATTTTAAAACCCCCACATATTCCTACCTGATTCGATAAGTGAAGAAATAATGAGGTGGATGTACTGAACTGAGTTCAGGCAAAAAAGACGTGGAGACAGAGACAGTAATATCTCCCGTTGTTGCTACACAGTCCTTATCATGAACATATCTACAATCAAAAAAGAATGCGGTGTCCTCATCAGATATTTTAAGGCAAGGGTAAGAACCATTAAGTTTTTTGTTTTATTTATTTAGAATATTTATCCCCCACTTTTCAGCTACAAAGGTTTTCAGAGCGGCTTACAAACTGCTAATTTGACAGTTCCCTGCCCTCAGTTTTACAATCTAAAAACGAAGGCCCAGCATAGTGAACAGCAAGGAATGCTTGAGGCACCACTCCAAATTTGGCAGACCACATGATTCCCACCAAAGGGGAAAATACAACGGTCCCTCCATATACGTGGATTTAAGCATCCACAGACAGCAAGCCTGGCCGGGGGGGGGGAGGGTAACAGCAGAGAAAAGGGAAGAGACAAGTGGAGGAGGAAGGAAGAAGCCATGGAGGAGGAGGGGGAAGGAGTGAGAAGAAAAAGAAGAGATGGGAGGAGGAGGAAGGAAGAAGCCGGGTAGGAGGATAAGGAGGAGAAAGAAAGAAGAGGGGGAAGGGGGAAGGAAGAGGTGGGACAGTGATATCCCTGGGGTCCTTGGGGGCACGTAGGTGCTGCTCTGGGCCTCGGGAGGGTCTGCGGGCAGACGGCAAGTGGCCGTTTCCACGGCCTGTGTGATGCTTCCCCCTCCCCTGCAGCCATTTCACTGCACCAGGGTGGGTGGGACCTCCAGGTGGGACTTCTGTACATATTTATTGGAGCCTGCAGGTGGGACTTCTGAGGCCAGGGAAATGGCTGCGCAGGTGGGGAAAGCACAACACAGGTTGTGGAAATGGCCACCTGAAATATAAATAGGAGTTACCATTCTCCAGTGTGGCAGATTGTCTTACATAAAGATCTTCATACTGCCCATTTTACTGCAGGTTTTAATTTTGCCTTAATAAGCATTTAATTCATTCGAAATGACAGAATATTTCACTGTAGTTTTTTACCCACTCCATATTTCTCAGTTACTTTTTTTAGAAAAAATATTTCCAGATTTTCCTGATTTCTTCTGGACTTTTGCAACTTCACATTCTAGGGCCATGCCACAGTGAAAGGAAAAGAGTATGAAGGGGTTTGTTTAACTGAAGAAAAGGAAATGAAAAACAATAGTAATGCCACATGTTTTGAGCATTAGGAACCCTTTCACCAGGGAAACATTCATTCTATGAATCTGTTTTCTCTTCTTCAAAGGAGAATTGTTAACAATTCATCTCCGGCATAGTCATTTACATTTAGCACATACAAATTTTTTACAGTTTGTTTTGAAGCAGTACAAAGAATTGGAATATAAATTGGTTTAATCAAGACAAGTACCCAAATATGACTACCTGCTAATACTTTTTAGACTATGCCCGTTTTGTTCTGAAGAATGTCAGGCAAATACATTCTGTTTACTCTCCTTCTTAGTTATATGCTTGCTATAATATTAAGAGCATTCTAACTTATACATTTATGGTTATTTTGGTTAATCTCAATCAAATGCTATAGATAAAGTACTGTAAAATAAAAGCCACAGTACCTGAAAATCTGGTCTCGGATGATGGGATAGCCACCTGTTATTACATTGTTTACATAGGAAGTAAACCATTCCAAATAGGAACTACCTAAATGAAAGAAAGATTTAACAAGAAAATAAATAAATAAAAAGCCATTCAATTGATTAGAAGTTCTATACAAATACTTTTTTTAAAAACTAAAACCTCCCTGATGAAGTAGAGAAACATATTGTTTCCATATCTCACAACAAATAACAAATGTTGTGCCTAACAGCAGGAGAGAAAAGGCAAGGGTTTCTGTGGGCTCCTAAGAAAAATATTAGCGCATAGAGCCCTGGCGGCACAGTGGTTAAATGCCTGTACTGTGGCCACTCACTCACAAACCATAAGGTTACAAGTTCAATACCAGCCCAGGGGCTCAAGCTCAACTCAGGCTTGCATCCTTCCAAGGTTGCTAAAATGAAAACCCAGATTGTTATGCGCAATTAGTTTAAACTTTGGACTCTTTCATACAAGGCTAAATTGGAAGTATAATTTAAGGTCAATTCGAATGCAATCATGGGTTTTACGTTATTGCGAATTAACTCTTCGCATGCAAATTCGGGCAAGAGGGAAGCCAATTCGAATGCAATCATGGGTTTTACGTTATTGCGAATTAAAGCTTCGCATGCAAATTTGGGCAGGAGGGGGTTATTTTCGGGTAATGGGAAGTAATTCCGAACGGAGCAGGGGTTCATGTAAATTCGCTAAACAAGCGAATTTACATGAATCCGCATTGGCTCCATTCGGAGTTGGGAGAAATTCCTCCCCGTTTGAAAGAGTCCTTTGTAAACCACTTTAGGGAATGCTTAAGTGCACTGATAAGCAGTATAGAAATGTACTTTCTATTGCTATTGCAATAGACTGGCATATCTGTAGGGAGAGGTGGGAAATATAAATAAAAATTATTATCATCATCATCATCATTATTATATTCAGTTCCATCAAGAAGCTGTCAAACTCTTAGGGATGTGGAATGTCAGCTGAAGGCAGGATGACATAGCTTTCTGTGGGGTGATAGCTTATGCTATCTATATGAGGAGTGGAAGGCTTTGAGTAAGTACGCTTGAGATATATTAACTTGAATTTCTATTCCTTTGAAGATTGGCTGTGGGCACTAAACTGCTCCTCATGTACAAGAATCATGGCTTATCATTATGTGAGAATGCAGCATGAAGTTACCTTCTGGGAAGATTTCAGTATCAGCTAAAAAGCACTTCCACCCTTTCTAATTGCCCTTCTTAATCATACATGTGTCAATCCATGAATCTGAGCAACCACCATTTCAGTCTACAGTGCTTGACTCTGGTTTAATGCTAGATGGGAATGAAGCCATGCACCTAAAGAGGCAACTCAGGACTCTTCCTAAGGAGGTTGGAGGAATTTTCCATCTGTTTGTACACTTCAACTGTTGTCATTTTATTCTGAACAAACTCTTAATCTTAATTAGGACAGAAACTGAGGCAGCAAACTATATGTTATGATAAACATGTAGTATTTTTTGCTTACTAAACATAGGTGTTTTAAAGCAAAGCCATCAAAAATGACAGCCTTCTCTTAGTAAGCATTCTCCCCCCCCCCCCACACACACACACACAGTTGATGAACATGATCTGAAGTTGGAAGGTTAAGCATAATTCTTTCTCCTAGCTACTTCTTCCTAGGAGCCATCCCCACCAATTCTACAGAAAACTGAAATCTAATGCCCAAAATTCCCAGACTAGTAGTTATTGCTGAAGGCTCCTGCAAGATTTCAGGAGCCCCCAAAAACCACAGAAATCTCAGTGAGGCAGGTAAGCTATCACAAGACAAGAACACTGCTCTGATACATGGCATCAGCCCTAGAGCAAAGAGAGTGGCTACAATTCTAGTAGACAGACCGCCAGAATTTTGTATATGAGGCATGATTTCTGCTTAGAAATCAGATGCATGGGGGTCACTCTGGTGGGAGCGTGGCTGGTGCCTGTTCTCAAATATGGGATTTGGCCTGGCCCATATAACTCCCAATATGGGAACAGACTTTAGAATGCCAAATATAGGATGTCCTATATAAAACCAACTTCTAAATATTCCTTCCACCTTACAAAGTAAACAAAGGGGCAAAACAGAATGCCCCAAAAGGGTGGCTTCTGCTCCTGAGAGAGTCGGGTTGGGGCCATGGCAACCACACTCCACAGCCCCAATCTGCCTTTTTTTGTGCCCAAAAAGAAGTGGCAAAATGCTGATCCTTTTTGAGCCAGCAAAAATCTGGCTCCACCCACCCCTCCATGGCTTTACGGAGCTCCTGTGGCATGCAGCATGTAAATGCCGTGCCACCAGAGCACTCTGAAGTCAGCTGCCAGCAGGCAGCTGAGCAGTGTGAAGCCAGCTTCCAGGTGTCTTGGAGGTGTGCATCGTATGTACGCCACACTCCCAAGTCAGCTGAAAGCCATCTTTTTATGCCAGTCTGTACCAGCCCAAAGTTATTTATGTGCATGTGGTTATAGTTTAATGTACAATTTGTTCTCCATTGGGCAAAATATACAGTATAAACCAAAAGAGCACGTAAAAACAAATTGGAGCAATCAACAATGATCAAAACAAGATTGCAGTTAAATATGTCTATTCTAAAGTATTTCCCATTCAGGTTTTAAAATACTTTACCTGTAATAAACATATCAATTGCAGAGGGATTACGTGCCATTTGATCCTTAAAACAACAAGAAAAAGAAAAGTTATTTCTATCCCAAGACACTGGATTTTCAAGGCTTATGACTTGCGCTATCAGCTACTGAGCTTTCTATAAAGATTCTGCAGATGAATTAGAAAGATAGATAAAATGTATTACGGCTCTAGGCCAGCTCATAAAAAAATAAAACAATTAACAGATCACATATGGATAAAAATAGCAGCATTTGCATAAAACAACCAATACCACATCTATTATATTTGGCATCCAGTAATTATCATATGATCACATTGCTTCAGTAATGGTATACGCTATACACCAAATCTGGGAAGGATATCCCATTGACATCACATTTCCAGCATTTTAAAATAAAGTGATTGTAGTAAAAGCTCAACCACTAACATTAAGAGATAGTTCAAAATCTCAATATGAGATAACTCGTAACTCATAACTTGTGTCACAGACAGATGAATTTTAGACCAGGATTCTCCAACAGCAATAAAAGACAGAATTACTAGGCTCATTTGTATGACTCAGTTTATATTCTGAACTAAAGTTTGTGAACATCTCACAAACAAACCCAAGTTTGAAAATTTATCTTAATTTTGTTGAAATTCTGGTATTGTGAAAACACATTATGAAGCCATGAGGAACAGCAAATCATTTTTTAAAATAACTTTTCATTTTCATTCTAGAGAGCGACAGATGGAGAGATTCTTACCAAAAGGACCTATGACATTCCATCTGCTTAGAATTTATCTTTTTATGTTAAGAATTACTATGAAGTAAGAAACACATCACAACTTTTTCATATCTTAATTGAGAATATATCACTGATTTTTTTTAATATTATGGTAACTTTACAACCATATCCAGAATGTTAAATATCAGCTCCAAATTAGAAGATTGTCAAGGAAGGAAACTAAGGCCTTGGAATTGCACGGATAAAAAAAGTTGCATTACAGTATATTCAGAAAATGGAAGCTTGGTTTCCAGGCCAACAGGAATGATTTTATAGATAGAAAGTGAAATGTCCCTGTCCTACCAACCCCAGAATTTTAAGGGGTCTAAAGTCAGATGGGTAAGACAGATAATGTGCTGGTTTAGTTACAAATTTGAATATATTGTTTTAAAAGAATGAACTTTTGGAAATATAGCTTTTTGAGTGATTAAAGTGACATGATTTACTATAAATTTTGATCTACTATTGAAAAGCAAATGCAATAGCTAATGTTGCATTATATATTTCTCATCGCTAATAAAAAGATATCATTTTGCTGTTGTATTTTCCAAAAGCATTGCTAAACAGTGTTGTACTATTATTTCATTGCACAAGCTATGGCACAGATGAGCCCTTGTGCAGATGTCTTACATCAGCAGAGGGATTTCTACAGAATAGTGAAAGATAAAGCTTTCAATATTAGATTAAATACTTTCAAGAATAGGAATTCTTGAAAAATCAAGGAAAACCCAAAATTATATCATTACACATTAAAGACCAGAAAATGAGTATCTGGACAGTTTAATCAGCAAGCACAATCTTGAAGTAAGAGAAGGGTGTGCTGCCTTTCAATGGAGCTGTAGACTCTACTGTGTTAGGTTTTCTTTCTGCTGTCAAATTAACCTTCTTCTTCTGTCACTGCAATTACAGCCATTTGCTATTAACCTTCTTCAGTCAGAATATTTGAACATTCCTGTGACCTTTGGCCATTGATGGGAAAAGGGCTCACAGATGAAAAACAACTGACTTGAAACAGTCTACACACAGAGTCATGTTATGCCTACCATATACTGCATCAATTTCATCTACTGAAGCAGGTGAGCATCATTAGTGTTGTCTAAAGGATCTATTTAGAAGTCTTTCTTACTGGACATTGGTAGAAGATCTCATAACTATTGCGACCCTCCACGCTCTCCAAAGCCATGTACTGACTCAATCCGGTGTGAATGCAAAAGGTTAAGGGGAGGCACTGTTTCAGCCCTAGCCGCTGCTGAAAGCCACCAGCTGCTGTATCAATGTCCAACAAATCCTCAGAGCGATAGTGATTGGAAAGTGCCATGCTTCCCATCAACCTTCATATCAACAAAAAGAAAAGAAAAGGGGTTTAAATTATTTTAATAAACTTATAAGAAAAGTAGCACCAATAATTTAAAAGACATAGTTCAAGTATATAAATTCTTATACAGGCAGGAAGACTGCCAATTGCTAAACACCATTTACAACTAATGTTAATTTCTTACCCTGGAACAACTAGCTTTTGGCCATTATGGATCCGAAACGAACATCTATAGTCATCCGGAAGTTTGCAACCAATCTGTGCCTCCACAGCATCCAAATCTTCCTCCCGTACACTCTCTGCAAACATTCAGAAACTATACATTTTAGCAGAGATCTTCAGACAACAAAAACCATGCATGCTATACAGAACTGAAGATCCAACCCTAAACTCTTGACCAAGCCCAGTTTGCATAAGTATATGTGACAAGAGATATTTAGGATCATTTCTCTCAGAATGTCTCTCACAGTTTACTGCTTCTGAAAGTGGAATTTATACTTATGAAAGAAACCATGCAGAGTGGCTTCTAATATTTTCTATTGCGATTTAAGCACTACTTTCGAGTATTAAGACGAAGTAGGATTATTTTAAAGAGTATCAGAAGCCCATTATTATTTTGAGCCACAAGAAACAATCTCGTTCCTCTGTATCCATGGCACAGCTTGGAAAATATGTGTGTGTGTGTATTCCAAAAAGCAAACCTTGATTTTGCCATTTTATATAAGGGACACCATTTTACTATGCCATGGTATTTAATGGGACTTGAGCAACCATGGATTTTGGTATCCATGGGGCTCCTGGAACCAAACCAAGGGCCCACTGTAGTTTAAAAACATAAATCCTAACTGATAGCCAGTGAGCTGGACCTGGCCTGATTAATTCTGCTAAATCCCTGCCCTCAAAATTTGGCAAAAGATGGGATAGCCAACAGTATCAGTCCAAAAAAGAAATTGTTTTCAAAACCTGTATAATCAAGACCTGTATAATCAAAACTGCATACTTTTTATAGCACAATACTAAATGTCTACTCAAAAGAAAGACAGATATTATATATCTAATATCCCATTAGTGGTTGTTAAATAATTATACCTAATGTAATTATATTATATAGCCTAATTCCGGCTCCAAAATAGCCTAATTTTAGGGCTGGCAAAGCGCTGGATCAGGCCTGCAGCATGCAGTTGCTGCAGGCCTGATCTGGTGCAGAAAGAAGTGACATCAAGCTGCTGTTTTCAGGGCCATCTGTTTTGCTCCTTAGTCTGTAGGATCAGTATGTAGGGCGATCTTGTAGCACCTTTGAGACTAACTGAAAGAAAAAAGTTGGCAACATGAGCTTTCATAGACTAACATGAATCTGAAGAAGAACTTCTTTCTTTCTGTTAGTCTCAAAGGTTCTACAAGATTTCTACTTGGGTTTACATATAAAAAGAGGGAAATTAATGTTAAGAGAATGATGTTCTGAAGTTTTGAAATATGCATAATATATGTATATAAAAATACCTTTTAAAGAAGTAATCATGCGAGGACAGCGTTGCAACAAATATTTTTCCAAATCATCCCAAGCCTTTTTAAGTGTAGCATAATACTGAATATACCTTCCTAAATCAGCATAAAAATCTATAAAGATTGCTTTCCAGCTCTTATTTCTTCTGGATTTTTCAGCTCTAAAAAAACAACACATAAGCACATATATCATTTGCAGAAGTATCAAGCAGTAGTGAAAAATATAATCTCCATGCATTTCTCTCTGTGTCTCCAATTTAACTCATTTTCATTTTGTGGGGAAACTGAAGATCAATTTTCTTGAATATGTGTACATAAACATGCACACACACACACCTGTACCTTAGTTAGTTTAATTCTATTTTAAGTGGTAAGAGGATGGGATTGTTGAACTATTTTAACTGTAACTGTTTTTTAACCTTGTTGTACCCTGCCCCGATTGTTCAGACAGAGGGGCGGGTAAGAAATAAATATTACTATTATTGAAATTATATATACTACTCACATTTAGTAGAAAGGTTTAATATTAAACCTTCACTTCCTCAGTTAAAAACACAACTGCATGTTTTTATATAGAAAAAGTTAAAGTCGCTGTTGAGATATTCTTTTGGATTCACATTCATAGAATCATAGAGTTGGAAGAGACCACAAGGGCCATCCAGTCCAACTCCCTGCCATGCATGAACTCTCTCCATCAAAGCATCCCCAACAGATGGCCATCCAGCCTCTGTTTACATTCTTTCCATATGCTTGAAATAATGAATATAAGAAAAGAAAAAACACTAGTCTTTCAAAGTGCAAATGGGTGTATCATAGAGTGGAGCAAGTATAAATCCAATAAATAAATAAATAAATAAATAAAAATGGGACAGCAACCCAGAACAATTTTTCACAGAAATACCCTACCACTTAAACAAATTTACCTATTCTGTTATACCTACAGAAAATTCATTACCAGCCAAAGACTGAGCAAAATACTATTCTTGGAGAATAAACGGTACCATGTTGAACTGATGGGTGGTGCACTAGTTAAACACTTGGTTAAATTACTGCTACAGTACATCTGTTTTTAATCCAAGAAATGTTGGTGCTATATTTCTGGGGAAATTTGTACTTTTGTTCAAAAATGTAAATTAAACAGGAAAGATGTCATTAAAATGAGGTTATGAACACAGGCTTGTTTAAAATTTGCATGGCTAGTTCATAAATAATCACTATGAATAAATAATAAAATTCATTTTACCGCTAGAGGGAGAACTGTGAACCAGTTGGTGTTGTGCTGCCATCAAGTGTCAGCTATGGACTAACAATTCCAAAGACTCAAGTCTAAAACACACTGCAGAAATAATCCAGTTTGATACAGCTTTAACTACCGTAGCTTAATAATAGAGAATACTGGGAACTGTAGTGTTATGAGACATTTAGCCTTCCCTGTCAGAACACTCTGGTGCCACAATAAACTACAATTCCCAGGATTCCCTAGTACCAAGCCAGGGCAATTAAAGCAGTCTCAAACTGGATTATTTCTACAGTGTATTTTGGATCTCAATTCTCCTGTCTAATGATCCTTTCTATCTTTAACTCAGACAGCAGAGTTAAAGCCTTCTAGCAGAGGCTGCCTTCAAACAAACAGTCATCCTCCATAAAGTGAGGCATATGACCATATTAACATAGCTTGAAGCCCTTTTGGACAAATATATATTATCCATACTTACTCAGTCAAAAGCCAATATTTCTTACAGTGCCTCCTCCACAGTGGATCATGACTTGAAAGCTGATTTAATCTACGACTTACATAACAGCAGCTGTAAATAGAAATTTCACCAAGAATAATGAAGATGAAGAAATCAAAATGCAAAATTTGAAAAGTTAAAATTTTAAACTGTTTTACACAGTCCTATCATTTTAATTTTTCTGATGGTCTAGCTTAGCAGCACCACATCATACACAGCTCAATTTTTTATAATGCATGTAATTTGTTACTTATGAATGAACTGCATGAGCAAAGTTATACCAGTTTAGGTAAATTCTCGTAAATGGACTTTGGAGACTGTACTCTAGAAAAACAATTCTATTCATTTATCAGTAGTCAACAATTCTCTCCACCTCATTTTTCCAAGTATCATGCTCTCTTCTACATTCTGTCCCCCAGTTCATATGGATGGAAAAGGAAGTCATAAACTGAGACCCAAACAGCCCTGTGCATGTTTAGAAAGCATACTCCTAGTTGATGTGAGATTAGAAACATCTTTTAAATGGTATTACAATTAAACTAGAAGTTCCCCCACCCTTTCATATTGCAAGTGGTTCTAAGACACATGCACTTCATCAGTGGTTAGTACAATGGAGGTACAGTGAAGAATAAGAGAGAAGAGGGAAGAATGCAGAAAATACCATGTTTAAACCTTAGTTGTCATGTGCCTCTAAATCGATCCTGAATTATGGCAATCCTACCACAGGCTTTTTTTGGCAAGATTTTTTTCAGAGTAAAACTTGTCATTGCTTTCCCCCCAAGCTGAAGATGTATGACTTGTCCTAGATGGGTTTCCATAGTTAAGAACAGATTCAAACCCTGATCGCCTAGAGTCCTAGTTTAACACTCAGACCACTACACCATACTCGCTTTGAAATTCCAACTAGATAAAATGAAGGTTCAACAAAACCTCCTTCTTTGGTGGTTTTTAAACAGAGGATGGATGGCCATCTGTCTGAAATGCTCTTATTCTGTTTCCCTGTATGGCAGTGGCTTTGACTGGATGGTCCTTGTGTTCTCCTCCAAAACTATGATTCTATGATAACAGTTACAAAATGTTTTTCCCTAGGTAGAGCATTTGTCTGATGTCCACTTCACTTTCTTTCCAATACCAGGCTAAGGCGTTTTCTCCTAGGTCTTTTAAGATTTTGTTATTTTAGTCCCTTGAAAATGTTGGTGGTTTTAGTTTTTAAGTTTGTGGCTGATTTTTAGTTCTATGATTGGCAATGTATTTTACTGTGATGGAATCTGTACTGTTGTATTTTTATATTTATTCTTGGATTTTTACGGTATGATATTGCTGCTATCATCTTTGATCAACACATGCACATTCCTATTGCCTTCTGAGAAAAATCTGATCCATATCATAATGACAAACAGCGGGGCTAAATAGATGGGCAGGAAATAGTGGCTTGAAGCTGCCTTTTCTGAAGCCACACTGAAACCCCACCAACCACACCACCGACTCCCAAGGCAGCTGGAGTGCTCATGTCATGACCACGTGTTATGGCTTCAAGTCAGGAAGAAGCGGGAAAAAGCTTCTTCTTTTTGAAACGGCTTTTCTCTGCATAAGGGCACTTTTCTGCTGGCTTCTAGGCATGTGTCATCTAAATGCTATGCCTTCAACCCAGACTGAAAGCACCTCTTTCTGCCTGTCTGTTTAGCCCCAATAGGAACAGCATGTGAAATGCGAGCTTATTCACTTGTTGTTACAATCTAGGATTGATTAGGTCAACTATAGGAAACTCAGGGGCTCTTCAGATCAGCCACTATGGCTGGCCTGGGGGCAGAGTCAGGGCATCGCATCCACATGACACACGCTCCGACTCTGCCCCCCAGGGCACCGTGACACCACTTGTCGCTCCACATGGCACACGGTGTCATGGCGCTCCTCCGGCGCTGTATCTGGGGTGCCATATAGCTACAGCACTGCGGCTATCACACCCTTTCCAGGACGCAAAAAGGAGCTGCTTTTTGTGGCTCCTTTTTGCACCATGGAAAGGCCAAATCAGGGCTGCAGAGTGTGGTTGCCACAGCCCCAATCCAGCTAGGAAAGGGGGGGGGGGAGTGTCATGCTGTCACTTAGGGGCTGTCTGTACAGCCCCTCAGTTATAAATATTTTGGATTGTAAAATGTATTGTTTCTCATGTCTGTACACAAATCACCACAAATAACCACGCATCTGATGAAGCAGACTTAAGTCTATGAAAGCGTACACTACCAACTTCTTACTATCAATCTCAAAGGTGCCACAAGATACCTTTTCAACTTGGCACAGGAGTTATCACATAAATCCAAGTGTTAGGGCCCAAACAGACAGGCCAAAATAAAGCTGCTTCGGGTCACTTTGGAAGTGTGCTGCTTAAATGACACAGAGGCTGGAAACCACGCCAAAGCCAAACTCCAGTCCTAAGGGCTGGAGCACAGCTTTAGCGCTGCTTCTGGCCGCTTAAGATGTGTGTGTCATTTAAACAGCATACTCCAAAGTGACCCAAAGCAGCTTTATTTTGGCCTGTCTGTTTGGGCCCTAAATCTCAATTTCAGAAGAATCAATGGCAATTTGGTAAACTGACAATTATGTAAGTTCCCCTGATCTACTTTAATTGCCACAACAACTGGTGTTAGGCATCAATTTATATAAGTGAGTTTAAATATCTAAATCTAAAGTCTCAGCCATGTTGGCCAATAGCCTGGGACTCTGGGAGCTGAACTCCAAAATCCCTTAAAGGAGACAGTTTGGGGATTGCTACAGCTGAAGCCGGAGACAGAAAGAGAGAGAGAGAGAGAGATAGGAGTGAACCGGGACCTAGACAAGCATTCTTTTACTTATTCCGTGGCACCAGAATTAAACTTGCCCTAAAGAACCATAGGAGATGGGAAATCTGGCAACAAACACAAGAACAGGGAGTATACTGTGAATAAATTGCAAGTAGCTTTCACACTACAGCAATTGCGCAAAAAAAAAAGTGAATTCGTGAATGAAATGGAAATGAATTTTCAATATTTCCCAGAAAATGCTTATTTCCTGGTCCATTTCACGTTCTTGTCGGATTCTAAGAGGTTTGTAAGCAATGTCATGTGAAAACAATTTGCGCAATTGTGTATAACATGTTGGATATCCGTGGGTTCTGACCCTTTTAAATCTCCAATTTTCCCCATGTGATAAACTCCTTAGTTACTATCACTTTCTAAAATATAACATATACATTTTCTTCTAATTTTAATAAAATTTTATTTTATTTGAAAACTGTACAAGCTGATCATTGTTGTAACATTATACATGTGGAAGTCTATATCAAGTATATAGTATTTGAATGCTTTTTTCTTATTTTTCCTAAATGGGTATTTTCTTTTTTACAATATTGATGTTTATAAATAGAAACACTTTAAAATTACACCTATTATTTTTCATTTAATATTTTATATGTATTCAAGATCTTTTCACAGTACAGTATGTCAGTTTCTTTACTGATTAATTCTTTCTAAACATTTAATTCCTGTCCTACCAGACAGGACAGTGACATTTTATTGAGAAGTTTCAGAGTATTAGACTGATACTATCACCTCAAGATTCTTAATGTCCATGAGTTTCAGCTAGGTGCCACATACAGTTTTGTTGGGCTTTCTTTGTGTTGATTTTTATACTTTTGTTTTTCTGAGGAAACCCTGTGCCTTTTTTTTTTAGATTCAAACAAGATGCAAAGAAGCTGCCATGAGTACTCAGATGAGAATTAATCCATTTCCCATTCAATGGAAGGAGGGATACAAGTGCACTTGTTTGATCCAATCCATGGAAGACCAAATGGAGGTAGTGATGTCTTCAGTGGTAGGGGCAGAACCTAGCACAGACACCCACAGATATTTTGCAACAAAAACAGCCAGAGACTTCATTTGAGTATATTCAGGAAAGACCAAGCAGAGACACTGATATAATGAGAGACAGGGATGGAAGAACGTGGTGTAGAAATCTACACACAGTTCACCACAGAGGAGCCAAAGGTATGACTTGGGATGCTTCAAGGCCAAAGAAGAATGCAGACAAAGAAATAGGATGTATTACTTCTCACCCAAAGCACAATACTGTTTAATCTAATAGAGAGCCAGAGTGGACATGGAATGAAAGAAATCCTATCATTGTGGAAGTCCCTTAACATCACTAAACTGAAGGCATAAATTAACCTACTGCTCCAGGTTGGGGTGAACCAATAGAAAACCCTGGAGGAGCTGCTGCATCCAGTTTGAAATTGTCACCACTTTACACCAACAGAGACTGAAGAAATTTGTGCACTCAGAAGATACAGAAAGACTGATAAACAGAAAAATAGTAGAAACATGTAAAGTCACAGGTCTACTGCCTGCCTATCAAAACACATGAACTATGTTTGAGCAGTTTTAATTGTGGCACACTCCAAGGAGAGATCTAAACTGATAACTGGCTGATCAAGTTCAGGAGCACATGCCCATTCCAGTTTATGTCATGAAGGATGATATGGTATAAAGGTGCAGTGGTGCTACAGTGTTAAGATATATCCTTTGAAGGTAGACATTTATTTACCTGATGAAGCAGCCTAGTACACCATGAGAAATCTAGCTTGATTATAATGTGGTGACAATACTAGCTGAACTATACTCCCAGAAAGGATAAAGTCTGTTGGCAGCTGAGTTCTACCAGTTGATCTAGAACTGGCAAAAGATGCACTAATTGGAGACCTAATGTAGACAAAATAAGCCTCCTCCCATAACTATTAGTTCTTCAGCAGAGCAGTGAATAAAAAACCAACAGATGCTGAACTACATGGGGGAATCTTGCTTGCAAAGAACCACTGAAGCATCCAAATGACATGCTCTGATTGTCTGTCATATCTGACATGAAGCATGGCTCTTCACTGAAACACTTCCCTCGGCATGGACAACTTCGTTACTAGTTTAGAAAACCACTCCATGATACTATTAATAATATATTAATGAAAATAATTAAAATAAATAAAAACAGTTGCCCCCTCCCCAGCTTATTTCTGTTACTTTCTTTTGGGGGATTTCAGAATAAGGTTGTTTGCTTTCAGCTGGAAACAATAGTGATAATATTTTGGGTCACATGTATTATGTTGTACAATTATGTTGTACAAGTATTATATTGTACAATAACATCCAAAATTCAGTTACTCTTTTCTGCAAGAAAAGGAGTACAAAAAATATTGTACTTCATAAAAAGGCTCTTGGCACTTGGATAATGTGGAATACCTCTCATTCAACACATGGGCCATTTTATCTCCTGAAATACACTGGAATTCTCAAAGACTATACCCCACAATACTCCAGAAGTCACTCAAAGTTTTTTCCCCCCTTATGCATCTGGATGAGATTCAGCATAGTACATGGCTTTCATTTTCTCTTTATAGTCTTCTTTGGTACAGTATACTGATCTATATTTTCCTTTCAGTTTCAAACATTTTGTTAAGCCATTTCATGAAATTTGTTTCCAAGGGAATCTCTGCTAATTATTTAGAAACATAGCCACATTAGTCTAGAATATCAGTATGCAAAGGGATCTTGTAGCACTTATTTATTTATTTCACGAACTTATATCCCACCTTTCTCCCACAATGGGATTCAAAGAATATTTTGAGACTAATTGCTGCATCTAAGGAAATACACCAACAGCTGTTCCACACTGCAGAAATAAAACAGTTTGACGCAACTTTAACTGCCATGGCTGCATCCTATGGAATGGTGGGATTTGTAGTTTGGTGAGGTATTCAGCCTGGTCTGTCAGAGAGCTCTGGTGGCTCACTAAACTACAAACCCTAGGATTCTGTATGACAAGAGTCATGGTAGTTACAGTGGTGTCAAACTGCTTTATTTCTGCAATGTGGATACACCCCAAGTCTACGAAAGCTCTACAACTTCTTTTGCAGTTAGTCTCAAAGGTGCTACAAGATCCCTTTGCATTCTGCTCGTTATTGTCTGCTTATTTTTTCTGCAGGCTCAAATTCACATACACAATAGACACACCCATGTTCCCTCTGTTTCAAACTATGTCTGTTATGAATCTTCTTTGAAAGAAATCTGTGTCCTCTTTTAGGACATATTATGAAATAACATGATTGTGATTCAGGCTAAAGTTTCCCATGGCTGACTAAGAGAAATGGTAGCTTCACCTTCCAACTCAACCTATCCTTTCCCCCAGGCCTCAAGATCAAAAAGGAATGCTTGGCTTGTTTGCAACCACTCACAATATTCCCTCCTCCTACAAGCCATGTTCCTTCTCCTTATATGAATGTACATTTTTTGGGTCTTCAAAGATCTTCCAAGGGTTCATATTTAACAGAAGGATTTTTGCCACCTGTAGCTAATGAGGAGGAAGAGATATGGTGGACTTTTCTTTTTTTCCTCTACGGGGGAAAAGTGAATTATTTCCTGCTATATTATTTTCTTGAATAATGAAGTGCCTTCTTGTGAGCTTGAACTTATACCAGACCGTTTTGCTGGTTCCATCATACTGGCACAGAAGACATCTGCTTGCAAATGGGGAAATGATTACTAAATTATCAGCAACTGTCAGTAACAGGATCAAAAGCTACGCCATAGAAGACCATTTTGCAAAAATCCATGAAAACTTATATGTATGAAAGTCCTATTTTTCCCCATGTACATCTTTCATTAAATCTGAGACTGCTATTCAATGGGAAAATTTCTGTTGCAAGTATAAGTCAATTATGACTCTTTACTAGATTGTTCTACTCAGATATTTACAATGCAGCCCACTGATAGAACTTTGCCTGCCTAGCCACCACATGCTGCCACACTATACATACTAAACATTAGCAGTTAAGGCTCAAATTTAAACATTTGCGGGGATGTATATATAACTGTCTCCTGCTATAGATATATTTTTAAAAAAGAAGCCCCCTGAGACTGTGAATTCGATGAGTGAAATTATGGAGGGGGAGGTATCTGCTGAACCTACCCTGTGTCTGTTTCCCTAGGAATCCTCCCTTCCAGCAGCTTTTCTACCAAGGGAATAAATACACAAACCAATATATTTTCTGTCACCTTGTGGGAAAGCAGTTTGGAAGATACCATTTCTGAATGGAGAGGAGAAAAGCAGAAGAAATAAGTCTAAGCACCCAGCCAACCGAGCAAAGGAAAGCAGAACCTCCTGTGGCTACCTATTTTAAAAAACTCTCTTTCATTTTGAAGAGATAAGTGAACACATTTTCCTGAGTAACACTAGATCTAAGCAAAATTAAGCAGAGCTTGGAAAGAATACTAACATGCTGAAACCATCCCTAACTGAGCAGTGACAGGATGATGCTCTTTATCCTACTTCAGCTCAGTTATGGCTCTGTTCAGTATGTCATATTGATTTCTAGGTGTGTAGCCTTTCCCATCACTATGTATGGATGTGAGAGTTGGACAGTTCAGAAAGCAGATAGGAAGAAAATCAACTCATTTGAGATTTTGTGCTGAAGAAGAGTGCTCAGGATACCATGGACAGCCAAAAAGACAAACAAATGGGTCTTAGAGCAGATCAAGCCAGAAATCTTCCTGGAAGCCAAGGTGACAAAACTGAGGTTGTTGTACTTTGGTCACATGGTGAGAAGACACGACTCACTGAAAAAAACAATAATGCCAAGAAATGTGGAGGGTAGTCAAAAGAGGGGAAGGCTGCATATTGAATGGATAGATTCAATCAAGCCTGCAAGATCTGAGCAAAGTGGCTGAGAATAGGGAGGCTTGGAGGCGTCCCTTTCATGGGGTTGCCATGAGTTGAGGCCAACATGAGGGCAGTTAACAACAACGCAAACAACAGAGAGCCGTCTTCAAGATTTCTCATTTAGGCTGCACCTGTATTGCAGAAATAATCCAGTTTGATACCACTTTAACTGCCATGATTCAGTGCTATCTAATCCTAGGAATTTTAGTTTGTTGTGGCACTAGAGCTATCTGACAAAGAAGGCTAAATGTCTCACAAAACTACAGTTCCCATAATGCTACAGCTCTGAGCCATGACAGTTAAAGCTAAATCAACCTGGATTATTTCTGCAGTAACTTTTAAGGCTCTGGGACTGTCTTCCTTTTAGCCCACGGTGAACAGATGTTCTAACTGTAACAAGGCACCTCAAAATGGAGGGCACCCAAGAAAAATGTAGGGCATTGCCAAATAATAGTGAAAAACGCTCATATAAATATGCTCCTTAGTCCTGCTCAAAATGGAAGACGTTCCAAAATTCCTTCTAAACAAAAGGCTGAAATGTAGGGAATGTCTTGGGGGAAGGAAGGATGAAGTCTGGTCACCCTGTTTTAGCCTCTCCCTTGCAGAAAGGAGGGAGTTCCCTTTCTTTAAAAAAAAAAATTAATCTCACTCTTGCACTTCTCCAGCAAGAGGGTTTGGAAGCCCCTGACCTCCGCCATGGGCCCCATGAGGGCAAGCCAGCTTCAGCCGCCTCCACAGAGCCAGAGCACCTGTTGAAGCCACTGTGAAAGAAACCTGTCTGCCTGCCTGTCTGTCAGCACCAGGGCAGCCTGAGGTGCTCCTCCTGGGACCTACCAAGCTCACCCAGGCAGAAATGAAGGCAGAAAGGAGGGAGCCACAGGCAGGCAACCACCTGCCTTCCATATTCCACTTAGCAAGCACTTCAGTGTGAAGAGAGAGACAGCCACTTGAGTGTTGGACTAGGGTTCTGGGGAACAAGGTTCGAATCCCTGCTCAGCCATGGAAACCCACTGAGTGACCTTGGACCTGTCACTTTCTCACAGCTTCAGAGGGTGGCCATGGCAAACCCGCTTGTGAGGAAATTTGTCAAGAAAACCCCATGATAGGATCACGTAAGAGTCGCCATGAACAACTTGAAGGTACCCAGCACAACTACAGCACATCCTTTCTTCCCCGTAAGTTCAACTTCACACAAACACGCACACACACACACACACACAACAAACCCCTTCATGCCCTTTCTCCTTCATAAGCTCTACTTCACACAAACACACACAAACAACAACAATCCCTCTTCATCCCTTCTCCCTCATAAGGTCAACTTCACACACAGAGACACGTACACACACACACACACACACACAACAAACCCTTTCACCCACTTTCTCCTCCATAAGCTCAACTTCACACACAGACACACACAAAACAACAAACTCCTTCACCCACTTTCTCCTTCATATGCTGAACTTGCACACACACACACACTCACACAAACAACAGCAAACCCCCTTTCTCCTCCATAAGCTCAACTTCACCCATGCACACACCACAGAACAACAAACCCCCTTCACTCCCTTTCTCCCCGCAACCTCAGCTTCACACACACACACACACACACTTTTCATTCTTAATCTCCCTATCTGCCCATTTCTTCCTATCCCAGAGGAAAGTCCTTAGGTACCAAATGGTCTATTATTTGCACCAAACAGGGTGACCAGAAGGTCCTCCTTTTCCAGGACAGGCCCTCCATTTCCACCTCCTTCTGTCAAGGAGGGATTCCAAAGGGTCCTCCATTTTGAGCTTACCCAAGAAGCATGAATTTTTATTTATACTAGTGGGTTTTAGCTTTTATGGGGTCATATCCTAAGAGCCCTGGTGGTGCAGTGGTTAAATGCCTCTACTGCAGCCACTCACTCACAACCACAAGGTTGTGAGTTCAATCCCAGCCAGGGGCTCAGGGTCGACTCAGCCTAGCATCCTTCCATAGGTCCACTAAAATGAGTACCCAGATTGTTGGGAGCAATTAGCTTACAAGTTGTAAAATGTTTAGGTCAGCGGTCCTCAAACTGTGCCCTTTAAGAGATTTTGGACTTCAGCTCCCAGAATCTCAGACAGGAGGCTGCTGTTCTCTCATTTGTAACTTGTGTGAGTTTGAGGCTTCTTTGGGTTACCCAACATAAGGAATCATGGGTTGACATGGTCTCCCAGAATCTCAGACTCAGACTGTTCTGCTTTTAAATAGGTGAAGGGTCTGGAAACCATGCCTTATGAGGAGAGGCTTAGGGAGCTGGGCGTGTTTAGCCTGGAGAAGAGAAGGTTAAGAGGTGATACCACGGCCTTGTTTAAGTATCTGAAGGGGAATCACATACTTACCTTGATTCATCTTGGTGTAGCGTATCTCGATTTCAGTAAAGCCTTTGACAAGCTTCCCCTGTTATATTCTTGCAAAGAAGCTAGGAAAATGGGGTAAAGGACAGTAGCCCCCAAACTGTGCTTTTCAAAAGACTTTGGACTCCAGCTCCCAGAAGCCTCAGCCATGTTGGCCAATAGCTTGGGATTCTGGGATCTGGAGTCCAAAATCCCCTTTTAAAAAGAGAGCACAGTTTTGGGGACTAGTGGTATAGGATCTAGAATGGAGGGAAGTAACAGTGCTACTCTGTTCTGCTTTCAAAACGGTGAAGGGCCTGGAAACCATACTCTAGGACGGTGCCCTTTAAGGGACTTCAACTCCCAGAATCCCACGCTACTGGGCAACATGGCCGAGGCTTCTGGGAGCTGGAGTCCAAAATCTCTTAAAGGGCACAATTTGGGGACCAAGGGATTGCTTAAATGGTATAGAAAATGTACTTGCTGCTGTTGTTGTTGCCATGCCCTCCCTTTGGGCCTGTTGTTGTTGAGCCCCACCAGAGAAGGGATTAAGGGAGGCTCACCTCAGGAGGTCCCTGTAGTCCAGGAAGCTGAGGATGAGGAGGAGTGGGTCGGTGGGCAGCAGCTCCAGGCTCAGGGCTAAGGGCAGGGGCTGCTGCTGCTGCAAGTCCAGCTCCACGGAGGCCGCCATCTTCTTGACGACTAGTCTCTCCTCCTCTGAGGAGGAGGAGCCACGAAAAGACTAGGCCGCGGCCTATAACAAACAACAACGCCACACTAGGGAAATAACCCGGTTTGGCACCGCTTTAACTTGTTGCCTGACTCACTGCTATGGAATTCTGGGAGTTGGAGTTTGTTGTGGGGCCCAGAGCGGAGCTTCGCTCCGCTCTGGGCCCACAACAAACTCCAACTCCCAGAATTCCATAGCAGTGAGTCAGGCAACAAGTTAAAGCGGTGCCAAACCGGGTTATAAGATGGAGGACAAGGCCCAATCTAAGCTTTTTGAAGAAAATCCCACTTCTATAAGTGTAAATTCATGCTCAGGATGGAGGACATTGTTAGTAAAGATGTAGGACATGGCCCTAAGTGTAAATTCATGCTCAGAATGGAAGACATTGTTAGTAAAGTTGGAGGACATGGTCCGAGCACAGCTAAAAAAAAACACTACTTCTAGGAATTGTAAATTTATGCTTCTTAATCAAATGGAGCGCATTTTATAAAAGATGGAGGACCTCACTGAAAGCTAAAAAAGGCTTCTTAGTCATGCTGAGAATGGAGGACATTTTAGAAAAGGTGATGATAAAAAATATTTTGTAAAGAAAGTAAAAAAAAAAAAGCTAAAGAAATTTTTTTAAAATCTAATAGAAGCTAAAAACCCACTCCTAGAAATGTAATTTCATGCTTATTAATCATGCTCAATACTCCTGTAAATGTAAATTCATGCCCAGAATGGAGACATTCCAGAAAAGATGGGAAACCCAATCAAAGCTGAAAAACACTTCTATATGTGTAAATTTGTGCTTCTTAGTCATGATCAGAATGGAGGACATTTTGAAATTCATCCTGGATGGAAGCTTGAAATTGAGAACAAGTCCTGGAAAGGGAGGATGCCTGTTCAATCTGTTCCACAGTACTAAGCTGAAATGTCAGGAAGCTGTGCCTGACCAAGGAAGGAGAAAAAGAGGGCGCTGGTTCCTGGATTTGGGGTGCCCCTGTGGCCCTTTCTGGGAGAAGTACTCTAGGGGTTGCATCTTTGTTGTTGTTGTGGGCCTCAAGTCCTTTCTGACTTATGGC
The DNA here is from genome assembly GCA_034509955.1 of Urosaurus nigricauda. Classification (NCBI taxonomy): domain Eukaryota; kingdom Metazoa; phylum Chordata; class Lepidosauria; order Squamata; family Phrynosomatidae; genus Urosaurus; species Urosaurus nigricauda. The sequence goes on along the minus strand of JAOEGL010000001.1, from coordinate 84,114,374 downwards.
GACCCCAAGGTGACTCTATCGTGGGGGTTTCTGACCAAGTTTCTTCACAAGGGGTCTGCCATTGCCATCCCCTGAGGCTGAGACAGTGTGACGCCCATGGTCACCCAGTGGGTTTCACAGAATCATAAAGTTGTAAGGGCCATCTAGTCCAACCTCCTGCCATGCAGGAACTCTCAAAGTATCCCCATTAGATGGCCATCCAATCTTTTTTAAAGGCCCCCAAAGAAGGAGACTCTACCACACTCCAGGGGAGTGTGCTCCACTGTCAAACAGCTTTTAATGTCAAGAAGTTCCTCCTGCCATTTAGGTGTAATCTCTTTTCCTCTAGCTTGCACCCGTTGTTTCGTATCCTATGCTCTGGAGTAGTAGAAAACAAGCTTACTCCATCCTCAATACGACACCCTACAAATACTTAAACGGGGATATTATATCACGTCTTTACCTTCTCTTCCCCAGGCTAAATATCCCTAGCTCCCTAAGTCTCATGGTGGCTGACCTGGGAATCAAACTCCGGTCTCCAGAGTTGTAGTCTGTCACTCAAACCACTACGCCATGCCGGCTATTATGGCCCTCAAATATTAAACGATTTGTAGTGCTATGATTCCACTTTGACTGACATCCTATAGAATCCTGGGATTTTCAGTTTAGAGAAGGCATTAGAATTCCCATCCAGAGAGCTCTAGGGCCCCATCAAGCTACTAATCTCAGGACTCCACAGGATGCAGTCATGGTAGTTAAAATTGGGCTATGACTCGAGACCAGGGTTTGAATCCCTTCCTGGCCATGGAAACTCACTGGGTGACCTTGGCAAGTCACACTCAGCCTCAGAGGATGGCAATGACAAACCCCCTCTGAAGAAACTTGCCAAGGAAACCTTATGAGAGGGTCTCCTTAGGGTCGCCATAAGTCAAAAATGACTTAGAGGTATACAACAGCAGCAGTTAAAGCAGAATCATAGCGCTATAATTCTGCAATGTGGAGGCTGCTGTTCTCTCATTTGTGACTTGTGTGAGTTTGAGGCTTCTTTGGGTTACCCAACATAAGGAATCGTGGGATGACATGGGACTCTTTCAGACTTGGGAAATTGGAAGTATAATCCAAGGGCAATCCAAACGCAATCATGGGGTTTCACGTTATTGCGAATTAGAGCTTCTCATGCAATTTCGGGCAAAAGGGAAGTCACTCCGAATGCAATCATAGGTTTCACGTTATTGCGAATTAAAGCTTCTCACGCAATTTCGGCCAAGGAGGGGTCATTTTCGGGTAATGGGAAGTCATTCCAAACGCCTTCTGAATGCAATGGGGATTCACGTAAATTCGCTAAACAAGCGAATTCACATGAATTCGCATTGGCTGCATTCGAAGTTGGGAGAAATTCCTCCAGTGTGAAAGAGTCCATGGTCTCCGACCCCACATAGGCTGTGTTTCTATCCTGATGGGCTCCTGTTCTCTTGACTATTTGCAGTATAACAGGCAGAAAATCAGCATGCATGCTTTTTCTTGGTTACTTTTTAGATCTAGCATGTGTCCGATTTGCCACCGTTTAACACCTGTATGTTTTTGTGGGTGGTGGTGGTGATGGTAAATTGCATGTGGAGATGACTGATAACCATAATCTAGGAGCACACTTTCTGTTTACTCCATTTCATAGAAACTTGAATAACAAAATTTAAGATTATCTTTTTAAAAAAAAACAACTTTGCATCTGAAGAATGGGATAAATAAATACCCAATGTGTTCCTTTTTTGCCTCATAATAAACATACCAGTTAATCTCAATTTTGCTGTAGAGATGAAATTTTAGTAAGAACAAGGTACCAGTAGCTATCAAAAGGTGATACAAACTCTTATTTCTATTAAACTAAACAGGGTTTAAAGTGGTCTCACCATTGCTATTCAGTTCAGTAGTATAACGATTCCACCATGGAATACATGATGTAATAATTCAGAAAGTGCCTGTAAAGATACTGTAGTTACTATTTTTTCCCATGCTTCTTTCACAATGAAAAAAAAAATCCCAGATGCAGTCCCATGTGCTTGGACTTCCAAGATGTAGTGGGGCTTTTTTCCCATTAGATTTGATCCCTAGTGTCTTTCAAAATGAATTACTTCCATAATTCTATACATTTCTATTCCGACATCTTAAATCCAAAAGTAACTCCCTTGAGTTCAGTGGAGGCAACTCCTAAATTAGATGTATAGGCATAATTTGCAGCTAGAAATTCTCATTTGCAGTCATGTGAGTCTTTATCTATATAACACATACATTTCTGCCCCACCCTACCCAGTTATCAGAAAGTAATTTATGGTACAAACCGCATGTTGATAATTTTGCTTCTTACACATCAGCCATCTGTTTTTGGCAGAGGTAATGGGGTCACTTTCCTGCCAGTTTAATGTGGTTTTCAGAAAATTATTGGTACAAGATTTTTTGCCCTATAAGCCTTGACCTAAAAATTCAATTATTTAGTCCAATAGCCCTCTTTAACAAAATAGAGATTTGGTAAATCAGCACTGATTTAATTTCATTAAATTGATGAGTAAATTCAGTTCGCAGATAACAACTGAATTTAGGCTTTTAGTAACAGTCTTAGGCACATTAATTTATTTATCTCTGCATTCTTTTGGTAGTCCCAGTCAAAACAGACCTATTTTGTTCACCTACTGAATGGCAAGTCAACAAGTAAATCACATTGATTCTGTGGGCCTACTTTGGTTGGGACTACCAGTAGTTGGGACTCTCAGGCCTTAGGAATTCTTATACTTTCAAAATGAAAGAGCATTATAAAATGGTCCACTCTCCCATGGTTCAGCTGTGAAGAACAGGTCAGTTGAGATGCTTCCTGGAGTGTTCAGTCACTAACAAAGATGGTCATGTTCCTGAATGAGTTCACTCAGGTGTGGAATTTGCCTATTTGTGGCGTCCATGGAAAACACGATCATCACTATTGCAAGTAGAACTTTTTAGCATGTATTGGGCTAGTGGGGAAGTTGTTCCCACCTGTTGAGAAAGGAAGAATTGTTATGTATATACATTCACCTCAGTGTATTGAGGAAGGCACAAAAGACAATCTTTGATCTGTTATATGTATGATTTTCCATACACTGCTCTCCTTCCTGGAGGTCTAGGTAGGAATAAGCTTTGTCTTCCTGTTTAGGTTTAACATGTCCTTTCTTATCTGTGTACAGTGCTTTGTTCAGGAAGCCTTTGTTGCTAAAAACTATTTTGAAATTTCTACTAGTTGTTAGTTGTTGCTGTTGTTAGCTGCCTTTGAGTTGTTTCCGGCTTATGGCAACCCTGTGGATGAGACATCTCCAAGAATCCCTGTCTCCAATGCCTTTCCCAGATCCAGCAAGCCCTTACCCATAATGCCCCCCCCAATTGAGTCTATCCAACTGCTTTGTGGTCTTCCTCTCTTTCTTCTACCCTCTACCTTTCCTAGATTTTTTCTAGTGACCCATGCCTTCCCATTATGTGGTCAAAGTACAATAGGCTCAACTTGATCATCTTTGCTTCCAAGGAGAGCCCTGGTCTGATCTGTTCAAGAACACATTTGTTTGTCTTCTTGGCTGTTCATGGTATCCTAAGTACTCTTCTCCAGCACCACATTTTGAATTTGTTTTCTTTCTGTCTGCTTCCTTCACTGTCCAGCTCTCACATCTATTTATGGTAACTGAGAATACAATGGCCTGAATGATTCTGACTTTAGTACTCAGTTGTTGTCTTTGCTCTTCAGTATCTTTTCCAGTTCTTTCATAGTTGCCCTTCCCATCTTCTTATTTCTTGATTGCAGTCTCCATTCCCTTTATGTTCAGCATCAGACCTGCCTTTAATACCAACGTTTATTTCCAGAATATGAAATGCTACCATATGTATGCCTCTGGGAGGGCTTCTCAAAGGCCTCTAATGAGATTGACTCTCATGCAGAATTCCAAAATCCAAAATATTGTAGAATCCAAAACTTTTTTCATGAGTGACTGTGACAGTGACATATTTGCTTTCTGATGGTTTAGTGTATACACACTTTGTTCCATCCACAAAATTATTAAAAATATTGTATAAAATTACCTTCAGCTACGTGAATAAGATATATATGAAACATAAATTAATTTTGTGTGTAGACTTGGATTGCATCTCCAGATATCTCATTACATGCATGCAAATACAGGTATTCCAAAATCCAAAAAAAAAATAAAATCCAAAATTCAAAACACATCTGGTCTTAAGCATTTTTGATAAGGAAGACTCAACCTGTAACATAACAGCAACCAGCAGCAGTGAGTTTTAGCAATGGAAGAAAATGGAATGAAGCTATTTCTTGTTTTCTGCAAAAACAGCATTGCAGACAATCACTTCATCTGTACATCTTATTCCACAGTTTCTTGTGTTACACAAAAGCAAGAAAATCTGTAAAAGAAATTTAAATAGCTTGCAAAATAACACTCAGCTTTCCACTTTTTGCTTTCCACTGCATATGACACAATTGATGGTATTGATTGCTCTTGAGTTGCAAGTCTACTAATGAGTATTGCAATGTGGTTTGATAAGGGTATTCTGAATTATTTTTCAAGGATCTCCCAAACACTTTGTCTATAAAAAGAGATTGTTAAAATGGGTCTGACTTTCAGAAGTGTGTTTGGAAAAGAGGCAGAGAACTACCTTAGGTCTTCACATGAAATCCTCTGACACTGTAACTTGCGGTAATCCAATAAATATGGATAAATAAACCTTCACGACATCAAACAAATATAAAAATAACAAATAACATTCAGTGGTTCACTTGTGATGCAAGCCCATTTTGCAATCCCATTAGAAAAATAATATCTCTAAATAGAATTTTTTTCAAATTATGAAAACCTAATTAGTTCTGCAGTATTTTAAAAGTCTTTAAAATAATGACCAGGTAATTCAACCCAAGTCTTAGCCTTGCCATTCTGTTTTCTCTATCTAATCCGTGCCTTGTCAAAATAGCAGATTTTTCAAATTATTTAACAGTCATATGTCACTTTAAAGGCTGACTGGTTTTATTATAGCATGTGTTTTCATGGACAGCTCATGCTTTAATAAATGTCTTTAAGATGCTACGGGCCTTTTTGCTTTTACTGCAATAAACCAAGGTAGTAACCTCTTTGGAAATAATTAAATTGTGCTTGTTTCTTCCAGTTACATTTAAAAATAAAATAGTGCAATTTAACTTTAATTGTCTCAACCAGGGATAGCCACCTGATCTATAACCTGTGTTTCATATACCATTCCCTCATCTGTTTCTTCAAACTAGGGAAGTATTTACACAGAAATGAAGTAGGTAACCAAGGATCATAGTAGTTCAGAGCTAGCCAGCCTTTATGGCCAGGAGAGAGGAATATCCTATAGGCCTAAGCACCATGATGCTCAAGTCAAAGACAGCTGGTTTTTGTTTCTGTAACAGGCCCATTGAGGGATCTGGATGAAGTAGGCCCTCCTTAGTCTACACTACTATACTCATATTTTTGGATACACATGGAAAGAATTATTTAACCATCTTCAAAACAGCACAGTCATAACAATGTAAAGCACACACCTTGCAACTCAACTGTATATTCCTGTTACTGTAATGCTGAGCTGAAAGGAGGTGAGCAAATAAAATGCAGTCTGTTTCTAATATTCTAAACTCCTGCTAAGGTTTGTAAAATGTACAGGTGCGTACACTCCAAATTATTTGTTTTAGCCTTTCATCAGATTTCATAGTTCTTTAACCTTCCTAGTCTTTTTCCAAAGATACTTCTTTTTACAGCATTCTCAAAGAAAGAAATAAGCAGTTAATGAGAAGAAATAGTTGTCAAACTTTAAGTGATATTCCAAGAAATAGCCATGATTGTGTCAGTATGCGAGAAAGATTTATAGCATAAGCTTTTGTAGACTCGGTCTACTTCATCAAATGAAAATTGAGTGATTGGTTGCTGAATATAAACAGTAATTTCTTATGTATTACACTGTACTTTTCTAATGATATGAGGTCCTTTCATTGGGTTGAATCTGTGACTTACCTTCCACTGGCAGAGGAGTGCAGCTCACAGAAGACACCGCCACCACAGCTTATCCCTTTCAGTGGGATCCCCTGGCCCTTTGTGTAGCATTTATGCATTGCAAGGTAGGGCAAGGAAATAATCTTCCTGCAGCCCAAATGTAGACCAAACATTGCTTTCACAGCATCAACTATGACAAAAGAGGCCATACCTGCCCTTTATCCTGTGATTTTAAAACTATCAACTTTTTTGTAAATTATTTTAAAAATGCATCTTTTCAAAGTGGGACACAATTTTGTTGTTTTGAATTAACTATTACCAGCTAATGAACTTAATGCACTGTTTTCCTCTCAAAATTACACAAGGGGTAATCTCTGTGTATCCTCCTGGAAGATGTTTGAAATCCAGAGGGAATTCAGATGAAATGTTAGCTTGTATGACGTAGAGATATTGGAAGGAAAGGTGATTCAGGAGCAGAAAGACAAAAAGTGGAGCACCCAAGGCCACTTCATATTCTGAATTTATAACAGGAGGCTGACAGTCGTATAAATGAGTGATGCTGCATAGTTTTCTTTTCCAAGCATGCTATGGATTTGGCAGTGGCCTCAGTTTTGTGCTGATGTGTCCAGAATTCAAATAATTTGATTCTTGGGTACAACCATGATTGGAGCACAGTAATACTGTGATAAAAGAGCCAGGAGAGGCAGCTGCTGTACCGAGCTTATGCTAACAGTATTGCATTCACAACTGCTTCTCATTTGCTTCTTTCACTAAAAACTCCATTATGTGCTGGGGTGATATTACCCTTTTCCCCCAAGGGCACAGAATTAAAAAGTGGTACTGCCAGCAATACTCATCTTCAAACCATGACATTGAATAATAGGGACAATGGATGAAAATGATGAATAATGATGTACTTTTTAAGATCATGCTCATATTGTACACATTTAAAAGAAAATGTAATTCATTGTTAATGTCTTACTTCTTTCTGATTTTATTTTAGTAGATTATAGTCAAACATTCTGATATGGGTAGGAGTTAAGGGAGATCTCACTATAATTTCTTTATTGCTGTAGTCTTTTTTTTACAAGAGAAGGTTTAGAATCCACTGCTTTTTTCCTGTGGAAATATATTAATAATTCCTGAATATCCAAAGACCTTTGCAATAAAAATGTATATTAAACAGTGAAGTGCAGCTTGTCCTGACTTTTAATTTGCAGGGTGATAGTAACAGTGCTATTAATTAATCCTGCTCAGAGAGTTGTTACAGCCTGTCATATTTCTTTGGTTATGAAACAGTTGCAGGGTTGGTGATTTTGTCATATGTGTGTGTGTGTTATGTGGGCATTGTGTTGGAATAATTGCGCTTTAGAATTGTGTGGGCACTACTCCTTTAAATCTTCTTAGATTTTCAAAGATCTAGATAAAGTTGTATTTTTATGCATTTTCTGTGGAAGTAGTACTTTTTGCAAGAAAGTATGATCACACTGCCTAAAGGGATCAACAAGACAGCTGATATCTAATCATTTAAATATGAACAAACATTTTTAAAAAATTAAAAATCAGCCATTAACAAGCCAGGTGGTGGCAAAAGAGGTTATAGGCACAGAATCTGAGTCAAGAGGAGCAATCTTTAGAATCAATCCAGGGAAAAGTGAATGCTGCCTCAAATCTTTTCAGATATGGGGTACTGCACTGGATTAAAATGCTTTTGTAGAGTTATGGATGGATAATAGATAAATAAACTTCTGCTGTGCTACATACATCCCATGCCTGTCCTAAATACACATTTACTGTATATACTCAACTTTATGTAAAAGTCTAACGCAGGTTTTGGGGCCAAAAATTATGGATTTTGATATGACCTGTGGATAAGTTGAGGGTAGAATGTAGGAGCATGTAACAAAGGATCTAAAGGATGAAGCAAAGGAAAAAGATGTCAAAGAATATACAAAATTCCAGCAGGTAAAAGTATTTGTGTTCTGGGTGGATGAAAGAATGGCTGGGTGGATGAAAGAATGGGGAGAGAGATCAGTGCTTCCAGAACAAATTACAGTCTTGTCTCTAACCAGGGGATGGTTCCTTTAAAAAAAAAAAAGGAATTAAAACACAGTACATACATTGACTCATGGATAAGTCAACTTGTTTTTTGGGGGGTAATTTTTTTACTAAAATTTCTAGACTTATACATGAGTATATACAGTAATTATTGTGCCGTTAAACATCTAGTAAAAGCCAGCATGGCATAGTGATTTGAGTGCTGGACTGTAACCAGAGTTCAAATCCTTGTTCAGCCATGGAAACCCACTGCATGACCCTGAGCAAATTACAATCTCTCAGCCTCAGAGGATGGCAGTGGCAACTCTCTTCTAAGAAACTTGCCAAGAAAACCCCATGATAGGCTCACCTTTTGTTGTTGATGTTGTGTGCCTTCAGATTGTTTCTGACTCATGGCGATCCTAAGGCAAACCTATCATGAGAGTTTCTTGGTTGGATTTGTTCAGTTCAGCAGAGGTTTTCCATTGCCTTCCCTGCCCTGAGGCTGATAGTATGTGACTTGCCCAAGGTCACCCTGTGGGTTTCATGACCAAGCTATTTTGTTAATCCTTTTAAGGTCTTCAGAATTATAGCCCAACACTCATTTTAAAGCCCTACATGGTTTGGGTCCAGGTTATCTACAGGATTGCCTTCTCCCATACAATCCACTCTGAACACTGGGGGGCAGTTGCTACAGCTTGCAAGAACCTGACCGGCAACCATTACCCAGAGAACCTTTTCATCGACCACCCCAAGACTGTGGAATAACCAGCCAGAAGAGGTCCAATAGCTAAACCAGCTGTCAGAATATAAAACACATTTGAAGACCTATCTCTTCTGGCAGGCCTATTCAGGCAGTTTTTAATCATGAATTTTAAACATGAATTTTATATTTAATAATTGCCCTATGTACTGTAATATAAATACTGCGTAAAGATGCAGCTTAATATGTGTATTTTATGTAATGACTGTGTTTTAACTATGTTGTAACTCGCCGTGAGGAGAGGCAGGTAAGAAATATACCTTAGAGTCGCCATAAGTTGGAAACAACTTGAAGGCACACAACAACAAATCATCCAGCAGTCTTGTTAGAGCTAGTGGTTGCTGAAGCATCCTGAAAACCCATCTAGACTATTAGTGAATGGACTGACATGCATATATTCCTAATACAATATCCAGTACACAGGCAGTTAGTCAGAAAGGCCAGACACAGTGTTGTCTGTCCATTAAAAAAACAAAACCATATAACATTAAAGGCAATAGCTCTCAGTCTTTAAAGAATTCAATATTATTAGAAACTTAAGCTGAAGTTCAAACAGACCTATCAGGGAATAAGCCTCATTGGACACTGTGAACTGTACTTCCAGGTAAACCTGCAAAACAAGATTGAACTAGTACATTTCTGTGAAGTGAGGAAGAATTAATCTTTCAATTGCTCCACACTCTTCCCCTGAAAAGGCAGGCATAAAACTGCATGAAAGAAGAATATTCTACCCGAACAGCATGGATGCACAACAGAGGGGGAACATGCCACTCTCAAAAGATCACATCACAGGTAATATGATAGGTACCTCTGACACTCAGGCTTCTGCAGTATGTATGGTAGTCACAAAAGCAGTGGAAGTGCTGACTGAGCAGAGTACATCTTAATAAGAACTGGACTTCTATCTCACCTTTACACTGCTTTTTATATTTATCCAAACGTTAGCAATAAAATAAACAATAAACAATAAAATCTAATAAAGCTTAGTCAATGACAGAGAAGAGTAAAATCCTCACAACCAAAGAATAACTCAAGAGAAGAAACTCTGTATACAGTGTTCAGCCAGAGAAGCCACTGGTAAAGAAAAACACAACTCTTAAATGAATGGTTTTTTATTATTATTAAATCTGCAAGATCCTACTACACACAACAAATTATTTGTGTTGCCTAAGTTAATAAAATAGCAGAACAACTCTTTGAATTCATTATTTGTATAGAAATGAAAGGCAGAATTTCTCTATTTCAAAGAATGACAGCTAAAGGTAGCCGTGCATCTTAAAATTTCTTTTAAATAATTGCTTAGAATTTAAAGTTGCAGTCCTTTCCCCCAGCCACATGCCATGTATCCTTTGTCTGCCAAAGGTTTAAATGTTTATAACAGGGTATATCTTGTGCAGTGTTGAAGCCAAAGCTTGCATTTTTAATTTCAAATGCGGGAAAAATATTTCCATGCTGGGGCAGGGTACCTCTCCTTCCACATCTAAAACTTAAAAGATTGGGAGTCCCAATCCCCTCCTTACCACACACGCATTTCTGACACCATCCCATTTTGTATTAATGTTGGGAATATGATCTATATATAGTAAATAAAAATGACATTTTAAAATTTTGTTTCACAACCTATTCTGCACATGTCAAAGCCATATTATCTGTTTACATATTGCTGCTGTATTTCTAGTCAAGAGAATCCATTGTATTCATTTATGGGCTCCCCAACTTTTACCATCACCTTCAAGAGTGTCAGTTTATTAATAAAGCTTGTTTGTTACCAGAACTCCACCTAGCTACTAATGTTTCAGGCCCCAGCCATCATTTGTACATGATGCAGTGTATGTATTTTCTGTTATATTTTCCCTTGCCCTGACACAAAACACATAGATGTTGTGAGGGACTGATCTCACTACCATACCTAGGTATTTGTGTCCCCTGTTTTGGAGATTATGAGGCACAAGCAGGCTATATCATCCCATTGATCTTAGTCCACTCATAGATATCCTGCTCACACACTATATCTGAGTTGATGAGAAGGTATCTGTCACCAACACAGAAATGTTTCTGGCAGGCAGCACACTTGAAGCATTCCAGGTGATATACTTTGTCTTTTACTCGCATGGTCATCTCATAGGCCCGAATTCGTTTGTCACAGGAAGCACACAGACCGTCTTGGCCAAAAAGCCTTGAGGAGAAAAAAAAATCTAATGAGTCAGGTTCATAGGTGTTATTTCTAACAAAATAAAACATAAGGATAATTACTTGTCTATTTTGTCTTCCAAAGTAGTATATAAGTTTTTAAAAATCTGGAGGCAGGGCACCTGGAATTTAGTGAAGAGTAAGAAATGCAAATATATAATATATGGTGGATTCAGTGGCTGCCATCATGGTTCCTTTATTTTCTCTTTGCCTTATTTCTTCTCATACTGACCTACAGAAGTAGCTTGTTGGTGGGTAGGTTTGCTATATTCTAATTTAGATGACTGAACAATGACGATTATTACAGGTGGGATTTTGGGTTGTCTTCTGATCATGTCCATGATCATGCAGTCACTCATACTGCTTTAAATTATTTTGTGCTCAACCAGATATCCTAGCCCAAATCCAAAGGTTTTCTAAATTTGCTCTTTATGTAGGCTTATTTTGTCTACATTAAAACATTCCTACAAAAGCTACATTTTTAATATTATGTTTTCAAAAGATGCTCATTGTAATGTGTGGGACAGAATACGTTTCTGACCTCAACAGGTTTTTATAATCCAAATTATTTATTTAAAATATTGCTGCTTGATTAATTTATAAAACTAATATATTTTAATATGTATGTTCTATCCAAATTTTTATTAGGTAGTAGAGATAAGTATATATTTGCTATATCTGTGTAAGAAAGGTTTTGTCAGTTTCTAGCACTACTAAAAGCAGCCTATTTAATCCAGTAGTATTGTTTTCCTGTTCTTCCAGGAGGTGTCACTGTTCGTTTCTCCAAAATAACAGTAACAAAATTATTACATATGGATGTTTTTATAAGTGACACCAAAAACACCATTTACTTTGGCATGTGAAGTTATTGGATTAAAAAATGAAGAAGAAGCTGTTTTAATTCAAATTATATCATGCACATACACACACGCATGTGTGCGCACACACAAAAGACTAGCAAGTGTGGGTTTTTACATTTGAATTCCAGATGCAGGAAATACAAAAGCCAATTTAATAGCCTGTGTCTATGAAATTCTTCATTAGCAGACACAGATAATTAACACATTATACTGTGAAAAGATGGAACGCATCCAATTACAAGGCACAGAAAATGCATTAATTTAACAGCCCATATTTTCTGACATTATGGTGAGAAAATATGCAGCTAGCAGAAATAGAACTGAAACACAATGCTACTTGTACACTGGAGACTTCCAGGATATTACATTTCATAAAGCCAGTCCTACTTAGACAAAGCTGCATCTGGAAAAAGCTCTGAAGTGAGATAATTAGGTAGGTTAGGACTCTATTCCTGTCTTCTTTCCCAGGTGAATATGGAGTGTATTAATCCAACTAAATCAAGCTGGAGTCCCTTCATACAATTTCAGACTATTGCCCAAGTGAAGTCTAAGATATATGGTAAATAATGAAAGTTCTTGAATTGTTGCATGTGCACGCGCACACCCACCTTTAGCTACCAATAAGTAATGAAATGCTTCATCCTATTTGGTTTGCTATTGTTAGTACTATTTTTAAAGAAAAACTGCTGGCAACAACCTAAAATCTGTACAGGTTGCCTTACAAGCATTTTGGTTGTGGAACTCTTAGAGGTTCATTCAGCCTTTACTTCTCCCCACCTAATTTGGGGAAAGCACATTTTAACTACTTAATTTAAAATTTTTGCTTTATCATATCAGCCTTTAACACTGGCATAATTCTTCCTTATCCCTCCACCTTCCACGCACATGCCATATTGTGACTCCAGTATCATCAGCCTGCAGAAGTGGAACTTGCATAGCTCTGCCCCACCATCAACAGTTGCAAAGGGCAAAATAAAAGCATTGCCTTTCCAAAAAAGAATTCTGCCCCTCCAGATATTTTCCATCAGCCCACAAGTTGTTAGCATTACAGTAATTTCAGTTAAGCATACAAAGCACATACAACTGAGCATACAAAGAAGCGATGCTGCAAAAGCTAGCAAAGGTATATGAGCACAATAAATGTAAAAGTTCTAGGTGTGAATGATGTATCTGTGCAATCCTAGAAATATGAGGGCTGAAGTTAAAATTTAACTGAAGAGGAAGAATTCTTAATTGGATAGAGAATGTCTTCATTTTGCACTCCCCCTCCCCCTGTAACTAAAACCATGCTTCACATATTGCTTTGCGATTCCTGATGTTCAAGCTTATCTGACAAGGGACTTCTCCAGATGTGACTTGGAGGCTAGCCTGTTTCCAACCATCATGCATATCCCTTCTGCTCAGAATAAGCCTGATCAGCTCTTCTCATTCTTGTGGCAGAAATTTGAGGGATTGTTGATCCCAGCCTTGTTCTAAATAATGGAAGAGGAGACAAGATACAGAGATAAAAAGGCAATGCCATACCTGAGATAGTCTCTTCGACAGAGTTTTCTGCCCAGTTTATAATATAGTCGCCTTCCCACTTCTCCAAGCCTGCACCCACACAAATCACAGCTGAGGCAGTCTTCATGCCAGTACTGATCAATCGCTTTGAGGAAGTAACGATCCCCAATGTTCTGTTGGCAACCTCCACAGGTTAACAAGGAAGGGGGAATCTGGAGCACCTCATCCACTGGCTCCCTGTTGGAAAGCAGCAGTTTTTAGAAACACGCCAAAGCAAACTTTTCAGACCAGCAATTGTGGCTGGAGTTTTAGCTTCATTGTTTTCCTGCTGTACTTCATCAGACAGACACAACATACATACAAATATGAACAAGAAGAAACTAGGTAGGGAAAAATAATCTACAATGGACCCTCCACATTCTTTGGGGATAGGAACACAGGATCCCCATGCAAATGGGAAAACGTCAAACAAAAAAATTATTTTTTTTAATCTCAGAGAACATCTCTAGGAATCTCAACGTCCTCCAGGGCAATTCTATGGTCAAGATCTGCCAAAGGCTGACCGTGAAATTCTGCTGGAGGACCTACAAACGCTTAGAGTGTGTTCTCTTTAGGAACCTCTGGGTCCTCCAGCATGTATTTTGGCACAAGTTAACAATAGAGTCATGCTCAAGAATCTAGAGATGCCTAGAGAGAACATATTAATCAAATTCATGAATAATCAAATTCACAAAAGTCAAAACTGTAAATGTGGAGGGCTGACTGCATTTTCCACAATCAGAACATGGTGAAGGAAACAGAACAAGGTGAAAGAGACAGGAATGGATTTGTTGTTGCTATTGGCCATCGAGTCAACACTCATGGCATCTCCATGAATGAGAGACCTCCAAGAACCTACTTCATCCACTGCCCTGCTCACTGCTCTTCCAAACTCAGAGTCGTGGCTTCCTTGACTGAACTGGGAACAGAATATTGCAGTTACATTGGGGATATGGATCAACTATAGGTTTTGCTAAATAAACACTTTATAGATTGTGGAAACAAGTATAATACTATATAATGGGAAAGTACAGCAAAAAGAGGTATATATCCATCAGGCAGGAAAGTCACTAGTAATTGTTAGCGTTAGCTTAACAGGTTAATTATATTGTGTTTGTTAATAATGTGTATTTTAGTCATATATAAACATATGTTTGTGTTTGTGCTTATGTTTAATAAAAAATAGTTTACAAAAAGAAAGGAGCACAGAATTGAAAATTGTGAGAAGTTCAACTTCCATTTCTCTAAGATCAGATATCTAAACTTTAAAACTAAAATATAAACTTGGAGATTTGAAAACTGCTTGGGGAAATCTTAAATTAGAAGGGAGGGGGATATAGCGCCTCTGTGCATCATATCCAGGGATGAGGGGGTAAGGTACATTTGTAATTCCTCATAACTTTCAGAATTTAATTTAAATTTGTATAGGTGGAATTTAACACAAAACATGGTCTGTAATATAACTTGCTTTTGTTAATACCGTAATATATAAGTTATCAACAAGAAGGGATAAACACATTTTGGGGTAGTACATTATTTGGTTATTTTTGGTTGAATCAATAATCCATCCAACACATATTACTGATTACTACTACGACTGTAATTAATAAACTACAAATGTTCTATCCAAATCATGAACTATTGATGATTTTCAATGGATTTTTGTTCACTTGTGAGTCATAGCTTAGGCCAGTGCTGGGTTTTGTGAAATAAGGCTCCACTGTTTCCTTGTGATGTCTGACATTATATTCTGAACAATGAACTTAAGGAAAGCAATAAAGAACCCTGTCAAGGTCTGTATACAAGTTTGGAATGGAAAACTTGCCCTTTGTTTCCCTTTTGCAACTTGCCAAACAAAGCAATGATTTTACTACTGTGGTGAATACTCTTAGTAATTCTTCAAGGAGAAACATTAATAAAGGTGACACTACACACATGCGATAAGTATGCTAGCCAGCATTATATATATTGTACTTAATGTGGAAAGTTCTTTAATGTCTTAGTCTTCAAAAAACAATCTTGCTAAATAAGAATATTTATATCCATTTTACAGAGTACTTAGTGGAAATCAGTGATTTAGTAAATCTCTCCATGAGCTGCAACTGAAATCCTATCTACATTTACCTGGATAAAGTCCCACACTGAACATGGCGGGACTTTACTTCTGAGTAAATGTACACAGAGATGCATTGGAAGTTATCAAATGGTTTGAAGGAAGGAAGGCCATTGTCTTTTTTTAAGCACAGAGCTCAGTGAGTGCAGGATGGATCTTACAGCCCTCCGTATCTGTACTCCATTGCAGTTGGTATTGTGCCTTAACCATGATGGGGAGACTGGAATATGGCCAGATCTTACGGATGCTGAATGTTAGTAATCAGGTAGCAAGTGGTAACAGAGTTTCAGCCAAAAGCTGAGATCTGAAGAAGTGCCAAATAATGTTTTAAAAAATCCAAGTGGGTGACCCCCCCCCCCAAGAGGAATGAGCACTATGGAATGCTGAGTACCGGTATTCAAAAAAGAAGGGTAGAAATTGGTATGGAAGTCAAATGGAATGGTCTCCTTCAGTCTTGTACATATTACATGATCCTGAAAGACTGCATGGCAGGTTGGAAGCTTGAAGAAGATTGGTCCTCTTCAGATGATAATGTACTGCAACACTTAGCTGCAGTTGATTTGTCCTCTGAGAACTTTTCTAAGACACAATTTAATATGTCTTAAGAGCTAGTGGCTTGAGTGTTGGACGGTGACACAGGAGACCAAAGTTTGAATCCCTAATCTGCCATGAAAACCCACTGGGCAAATGACGCTCTCTCAACTTCAGAAGAAGGGAAAGGCAAAAGCTCTTCTGAACAAATTTTACTAAGAAAACCTCATGATAGGTTCACTTTAGGATCATCAAAAGCTGGAAACAACTTGAAGGCAGACAACAAGAAGTGGCTGTCCAAAAAGATGAAATATGAACATGACGTATATATTTGCAAGAAGATAAAGGCACAAATCCTGGCTCAGCCATGAAGACCACTGGGTGACCCTGAGCAAGTCACACTCTCTCAGCTTCAGGGGATGGCAATGGAAGTTGCCTCTGAAGAAACTTGCCCAGAAAGCCCTCTGATAGGTTCACCTTAGGGTCTCCATAAGCTGGAAATGACTTGGAAGCACACAACAACAACAAAGGCAATTTACCAGGGATCTGTGGTTAGTTATGTCTTTCTGTAAAAACTCTGTGGTGAACCTGGTATGTTGTGTGAATCTGTATAGTGAAAGGCAATGGACTTTAAGGTTGTAGTCTAGTGCATGGAGGTTTGGAAATAAGCTGTGCTAAACAAAGGGCATTTATTGTGGATAAAAATGTATATGTGAGTAATGTGGCTATTTAAATAAGAAATGTTACAATGGTACAATCCACCGAGACTACTTGAATGTATGAAATACCCAGAATTTTGTCTAGAAAACCACCACAATCCATATGACCCCCCCCCCGAGTATTCATCACAGAGCCCTTTTTATTCAGTCCAATTTTTATATCCCCTTGATTGCCAACTGGGCACGAGGGTTTAAAGAAGAGGTGGGACATTTATGGCCCTCCAGATGTCATTACATTATAGTTCCCATCAGCCATTGCCAACATAGCTATTACTGGGGGTGATGGGAGGTACACTTCTGCAAGACCCGGAGGGCTGCCCATTTTGAGAGTGTGGATTCTTATGTAGTAAAATGGTATCATCATCATAATTATCCATTCACAAGAACCATGTGTCTTCAGCAGGAACTCCAAGGTTTTTAGAAGTGTAAGGAAAGAAAGAGAGAGTTCCAAATATGCTTTTAGAATAAGGAATTATCATTTATGAGCGGAGAAGGCAAATAAATTGGAATGTCCTGGAAAAAGTAATCCTGTCCTTTGAACTCTCTACAGCAACATTTTGTTGCAAGCTATACTTGTTGGTGACAGTTTTCAATTTGTTTTAGAGAACAACATGGTTATAACTTTTGACTGTTTGGAGATTCAGTCCCTGTTCTTGTAGTAATTGCTATTGAGAAAATAACATAGTCCTGATGGGTGGGAGCTAAATATTGTTGTTGTGTGTCTTCAAATTGTTTCTAGATTATGGCAATCCTATCATGGGGTTTTCTCGGCACATTTCTTCAGGGGAGGTTTGCCATTGCCATTCTTTGAGGCAGAGAGTGTGCCTTGCCCAAGATTGCCCAGTGGACAGGGATTCGAACCTTGTTCTCCAGAGTCCAGCACTTGAACCACTACACCATGCTAGCTTGCAGGAGCTAAACTGGTGATTAGATAAAATAAAGCAAGTAGAAAGCCATTTCCTAATATAAATGCATTCTTTCCCTGAGAGCTTCTTTGTTCCCTGAATATTCCATTTTGCAACAGCAGTTGAAAAATACTCCCAGTGAAACAGTGACAGTCTGCATAGTCAGCACCTCACAGTAAGACATTTTAGCACATGTTTAACCTTAAGCTCATAAACATTGCCACTGAAAAAGAAGAAGAAGAAGAAACCTCTACGTCTTCAAAATTAATTATGTGATTTACTGGTTATACAGTCCTTCATGCTCATTCTTGTTCAAACTATTAACAGTTCATTCCATCTTTTTGATCTGATTGCTCAATATTGGTTTAGTAAGCTCATTTTTATTCTCTCTCTCTCCCTGCCCCCCAAATGTTTGTATAATTGTAAGCTGAAATAAAAAATGAAATCAGAAGCACTTTCTATCGTCAATGTAGACGCTACACTGGACTAAATCCAGTGTTAGTCTCAGCAAGAACACACTCATTGAATGGGGGGTGTTAGTCATCATTCAACTGAGAGTTTCATTCATTTCAATGGGTCTAACTGTAGTTGGGACAAAAACTGGAATTAGCTTATTGAGGTTGTAGATCACTTTAACCCACAAAGAAATACAGGAAAAGTATCCTGTTAAAAATTACCATTTGATAAAATGTGGGCCAAGAAATAGCTATAGCCCTATCTCCAGCAGTTTCTGCTCCATGTACATCCCATTATCACTCCACTCCATCAAATGTCAGCTCAACCTCCATTACATTTGGCATAAGAAATTTTATATATATGTTTTAAATGGAAGGGAAAAACACTTTTCCCAGGCACGCCACACACACTGATGGTTACTTCTGGATCTGCCCTAGCACATAGGCTAGGAAGCTATCTTTCTCTCAGGTGCCTTTCCCACCATTCACTTTTGAGAAGGCTCCCTCTCCCCACCTCCATTCTTTATGTTTATACTGCAGCTTTGATTACTAGTAGGTCACAATAGCTGCCCTTTCTATGGCTTGCAATAATAACAGTTGAATTAAGGTTATTTTAAAAGCTGGAGAAATAATTAAGCAGTGTTATTGTAGTTTTCCAGCTTGTACTTTCTCAGAAAAACATACAAGAACTTCGAGATAATTAAAAATGATTGAATTGCCCACAAATCATACTGTGAAGGTGTAAAATTTCCCAAGATGTACTGACTTTTAAAAGCTTATTTCCTTCAACACTTACAAGATAATCATGATTGCCAGATGTTTCAGATTAAATCCCATGGAAGAAAAATCTCTTAAAGCCATGCCTATTTAATAGTGGGAACAAGCAGGTCAAAAGTTGCACTCTTTAGAGTTGCTATTTACATATTCTACTTTTGTTTTTCAGTTCCTAGACATTTATGGGCAATCCTGCCACTAAGATCAATAGCCACTTATTTCTGAATAAGATCAAACCAAACATCCACAAAACACAGGAATCTGCCCGAAACACTATTTTTATAGCCTATCCAGTCTACAGTTAAGTCTAGCAGATCTGCTGTTTTCTCCCTGCACCACTTGACATGAAAATATCCATTATACTTTAAAATGTGTAAGAATAAGAAAAACATTTTCTCAGTTTGTGAAATCAATATGAAGACATCCTCTAGGTTTATATAAATAGCAAAGGAACAGAGAAAGGCACAGAGTACTCTTAGAAGAAATGTATGCTTCTGAAGTTTCAAGTACATTCTCACTCTTTTATATTCTTTTTGTGCGGCTGTACAGAGCTAAGTACTCTTATAACAATCTGTGTTGTTGTTTTTTTTAAAGAAATTCCTCTAATATTGTCTTTGATATTCAGGAATGACAGCTGCAGCCATTGTACACTGGAAGTTTGTGTTGTTAGAGAGGTATCATACTTTATGTTTTTAGGAGCTTACACAAATTTCTCACAAACCATAACAAAACATTCCTGTGTGTATATATGCTCAGAAGTCAGTACCTATGGGCTTATTCCCCAAAAATGAGTGTAAGATTATGACTTGAAGTACAAGAAAAACAGGAAAAATTGTGACAAATACATAATATTTTGTCAATATGTCATCTATAAATCTATGTGGAAAAAATGTTTGAACAAATGATCCCAATCACACTCACTCTAGAATAGTTTCAGCATAGAACCTATTTCTCATAAAGGATGGTTGGGACAAGATTCTAAGGCTTTCCAAGCTGCTTCTGTCCCATTACCCACCTACAAGTTTCTTTTATTTCAGTACATAATTAAGTATGGTTTCACACTCTATTTTTTCTTCAAACCTTGTGCAGATTGTTGTCATTTTTAAAAAGACATTAAGTACAAAGACAATCCCTAACTCCCATTTATGGGAGAAAGGCAAGATATAGAGCACATACATAAATTAGAAGTTTAAAATTAAAACTTATCTATATGTTTTCACAGCAAAATTATCAAGAAGAAACAAGACAAATAAATACCAAAAATAGGGCCAAAAACTTTTTCATGTTTACTTATGGTCATTAACAAATCCCACTGAGTTCAGTAGGATTTAATCCTAGATAAAAAAATATACTGTATAAGAGCTAGCCTGGGGTAGTGGTTTTAGCATTGGGCTACAACTCTGGAGATCAGGGTTCGATTTCCTGCTGGGCCATAGAAACCCACTGGATGATCATAAATGAGTCACACATTCTCAGCCCCAAAAAAACTTGGCCTTAGATCAGAAAACACTTGAAGGCGCACAACAACAACAACAAATAAATATAAAATAGGATAGGATAGAAATTGTTGCAGCTGTACAAACCAAGTTCTGCTATAGCATCAATGATGCATTAAGTATAATAAATATGGTGATACAGGTTGAGTCACCCTTATCCGGAATTCCAAAATCCAAAGGATTCCAAAATCCAGTATCGTCCACATGGGTGGCTGAGAAACTGGCACTTTTGCTTTCTGATGGCTCAATTTACACAGACTTTTTTTCATGCACAAAATTATTTAAAATATTGTTTATAAAATTACCTTCAGGCTATGTGCAAAAGATGTATGGAAAACATAAATGAATTTCATGTTTAGACTTGGATCCTGTCTCCAAGATAACTCATCAAATATTCCAAAAAAAATCTGAAATCCAGAACACCTCTGGTCCCATGCATTTTGGATAAGTGACACTCAAGCTGTATATAAAAATGAAAATCTGCATGCAAAGGGATCTTGTACCACTTTTGGGACTAACTGAAAGAAAGAAGTTGGAAGCATGAGCTTTCGTACACTTGAGTCTAGGTTTAGTTTCTTTCTTTCAGTTAGTCTCAAAGGTGCTGATATTCTGGACTACTACAGTTATGTCTTTGAATTCTATCACTGCAGTACATGTCTACAGCAGGAAAGAAATAACAATTGTTACTACTACTACTACTACTTTGGCAGGATCATTCTTAAGAAACCCATTGGGAAATTCTAATTTTGCGTTGTTAAGAAACACAACTAATGTTAACATGCCAGATTTTGTGTCTTCCTCTAGCTCATGCACAGATGCACTATTGCTTGACACATTTTGTCCTAAGTTGCAGCCCGGGTAGTTCGCATTATGAAAACGTGGAAGTGGAGCATGCATCTGATAAGAGCCTTGACCTTTTAGTCTAATCAACCAATTCAACTGAGCCAGGAGGGGAGGATTGCTGAGAGAGAGGAACCCTGAAAACAACTTATTGCTTTTGGAAACTATGAGGCTCCTTCTTGCTCCCATCCCTCAGAAATCACTTTCATCAGCATCACATAGGCTGCGTCTGCACTGCAGAAATAATCTGATTTGGCACCATTTTCATTACCATGGCTCTGATTTCTGTTAACATTTCTGTTAACCTCTAGTGTGCCACGACAAACTACAGTTCCCATCATTCTATAGCGTGGAGCCATGGCACTTAAAGTGGTGCCAAATTGGATTATTTCTGCAGCAGGGATGCAGCCTTAATCTCTCTAGACCAAAGTGGTGACAGCAGAGATGCATTGATTCTAAGGGCTGGTCTTCTCCTTCTCTGTTCCTACTCTCACCAGGATATTGATGGGAAATTGGAGGGCTTGGGTCCTTTGCTTCCAACTAACCTTGCATGTGTGTGTCTGGGTCTCAAAGTGCCATCCCTACAAGTGACAGGCAGGCAACCTTATTAGCCTGAACAACTCTGTACCAGTGTAGCCATGAGGGGCAAAACAAGGGCACTGACCCTCTTTCCAGTGATAACTTCCTTCATTCCCCATATTTCTAGCACTGCAGACAGCGAGATACTGAAAAACCATCACATCTAGAATTCCTCTGGCCTGAATGCCCCTAAAAGCACCATATCGGAGCCAAGCCAGTCCTGATTATTTTATTTATTTCATTTATACCCCGCCTTTCTCCCCGAAGGGACCCAAGGCAGCTTACAGATAAAATGTAATTTTATAAAATTATATAATTATAAAACATTAAACAATTATTAAAATGACTACACATAAAATTGCATTTAAAAAGTCCTAACAAATTTTAAAATCCCCTAATTTTAAACAGACTAAATACTACTAATAATACTAAATGCTTCAACAGACTCATACTTGGATGGGATGCCAGGTGATGTAGGCTATATTTCATAGGAAGGAACTGGCAAAACCACCTCTGGGTATTCCTGAAAAACCCTATGGAATGTATGGGGTTATTGTAAGTCAGTCGACAGGAGACATAATAATAAATAATAATAATAGTCAACTTTATCTATATTCTGCCTCTCTGCTAATGACAATCGAGGCAGCTTACAAGTTAAAAAATTACACATAACCCCATGTCTCAAAATCCCACCTTCCCCTAAAACATCAATTAAACAGTAATAGTTTAAAACCATACATTAAAATAACAACTAACACACTAAACACACACATGCACTACAACTCTCCCATCTGCTGAGTTGGCTCTTCCTCTGGCCTCTCTCATTTCTTGGAGTGCCTTTCTTGGACTGTCTCTCTCTAAATGCTCCACTGAAGTTTTAAGTTACTGCAATGGTAGACATTTGAAGGAAAAACTAAAGGGGTCAGATCTTTTATTAGTGGGATCAGTGCTTCCTTTTCGAGCCCCTCTCCCTTAACTATATCCCTGGAAGTTAAGCCCAGGCCAAGCCCTTCTTTAGTTCCAGCATCCCAAGAGTGTGATCTCAGTACAGAGAGAAGGGCATTCATTCACCTGGAGATGATGCATGCCAGGCAACCTACTGGCATTTCTTTCCCAAGCCAAGACTCCCCTCAAGACTGTGCAGCACCCCAAAACCCAAGGGTCCCCCCCCTTTCCCTCCCAGCCAGGGGGACCAGATGTCCTCACTGCCAAGGAGGACATGCAAGAACAATGGAGGACATCCCCAAATCAACATCCTAGAAAGATCAAGCCATGCTTCTTGGTCCTGCTCCAAATGGAGGACCTTTTGGGACCCCTCCTGGGCAGAAGGATGGAAGAAGACTAAAACCATGACTAAAATGAAAGCTTTTAAAAAAGTAGTGCTAGAAAGCTAAGTCCCTGCTCCAGGAGGAGGACATGTAAATAGAACAGAAGATATAATAGAAAGCCATGCTGGAGGGGCTTTGGGGGATCCCTCCTGGAGAGAGAAGGCTGGGATGGAGGACGGGTCCTGGAAACGGAGGACGCTCTGCCAGCCCAAGAGAGACACAGAGAGGGGTCTCCAAGGGAAAGCCAAGGGATCCGGTGGAGGGAAGGGGTCCAGAGGATCAGGGAGGGCTGCTGCGAGGGGAAAGGGGGGGGGATCTGGGGTGCAAAGGGGGATCCCCACTTACTCAGAGGGCTCCAGGCTTTTCCTTTCGATGGCCGAGGACATCTCTGCCCCTTCTTGCCAAGGGGCTAGTCCCAAAGCACAAGGGTCCTCCTGAAGGGGGTCCCTGGATGGAGATGCTGATGCTGCCCCTCTGCCCCCCAGATCGCCTCCCTGCAGCAGCCCTGCTTCGATGGCTTCAGGTCCCCTGCCAGCTGGGCATCCCAGGAAGGCTGGCTGCTTGGGCAAAGAGGGCTGGCTGCTTGGGCAAGGCTAGCATCCTCAGATCAAGCCAGCCTCTGTCTCTCTCTCTCCCTTCCTGATCTGATGTCTCTCTCTCGGGTTTCACATCCTCTTTCCTCCCGATCACGCTTCAAATACAATCGGAGGAAATGGCCTTTTAAAGCGACAGCTGTCTCTTTGCTGCCCTGGTCCCTGGCAGCAGGAGCAGGAGGAGGAGGGAGGGCTTGCAGCCCCAGCATCCATTCCTCCCCATCCAGGGGCTGCTGCTGCTGCTTGGGGGGGGGGGGGGGGGGAACTGGCTCCACCACATTCATGGACTAATCCCCCAGATCCACACACCACACCTTTCTTTGACCAACCAAAGATGCAGGATGGGAAACTCCACCAGCTTAGAGAGTAACACCCCAAATCCACCCACAACCTACAGTGATGGTACCTTTATTCAGCCAAACCACAATGCACACAACATAGTAACAATAAACTTGTTCTCCTTTTTTTAAAAAAAATCCTCTAACTCTTGTTTGGACATTGGATCTTTTTTTCTGAACAAAATGGAACATTTGCCTTTTTTTCCCTAGGTGCTAACAGCGCATGATGCAAGCTTTCGAAACTCCACCGGCTTAGATTAATGTACCCCAAATCCACACAACACTGATCCCTTTATTTGGCCAACCCAAATGCACAACATGCAGGATGCAAGCTTTTTGGAAGCTTGAGCAGTAACATCCCAGATCCACAAAACTGAGGTGTTAATAAAGTGATCCCTTTACTTGACCAAACAAATGCACAAAAATTGCAAGGTGGGGAATGTATCTGGTGCATTTCGGTTGGCCAAAGAAAGGTCTCCCTGTTGTGGGGATTTGGGGGGGGGGCAGGGTGTTATTAATATATTGACTGTGTCGAGGTCCTTTCCTTTTGACCCAACCATGGGGATGAAGTTGGGGGGCAGAGACCCCACAAAAGAACACCCATGGGAAGTTGCCTTATTGTACTATCCAGGTAGATCTTGTCTGAATGCCCGGCTATTTGATCAAATACGGTACTGATCAACAGAGGGGGGACCTAAGTCCTCCCCTCTGTCATCCCCAATAATTATTATTATGATCATCTTCTTCCTTGGCTGCTCATTAAGTCACTGGCACGTGTTCCCCTCCTGCCTCTGCAGAAGTGGCTCCTTTGCAAATGAAGGCAAGGTTGGGACAGGATTGATGACTCCCTCCCTCCCTCTTGCTATATGGGATGATATTCTTGCAGCTGTAGCTGAAGGCTTAAGCATGCCCCTAAAAGAAACAGCTATCTCATCATCTTTTCCAAGCCTCTGCCTACCTCTCTCTCTTCACCTCTAACCCTCCTCCAGGATAATTCACACCCTGCAGCCACCTGCAGCCTTCTTAGAATTAAGCTTCCCCTTTAGAAATGCAGAGACAGCAGCCTCAGGATGGGATGGAGATGGGAAGAAACCTCTGCTCTGGTCCCTCCTGAATAAGTTACAGTCACTTAAGAAAAGGGAGGGAGGAGATCAAAGCCCATATTGATGAAATATACCAGACCATCTCCTTGCGCTGTTTCCTCCATAAAACATGATGGTGATGGTAGTGGCAAAAATTAAGTTCCTTTGTAATTGCCTACTTTTTAAAGCTATGTGTGGCTTGTCCCTTGAGCTTGAAACTCCTGGGGAATCACGGCAGAAGTGGCAGGACCTTCTCTAAAAGGCAGTGGTGCCATGTGGATCAAGTTCCTTCATGGCCTTCAGTGGGCATTGCCTCCCTGGTGCCTCTTTCAAAACACAGGTCACAACAAATGGTTCAGAAACAGACACTTTCTCCTGATCTGGGGGTTCTTCTTCTTCAGTTCTGATTATATCTTCATAAAAATTTTGGGAGAGCCAGCATGGTGTAATGATCCAAGCACTGGACTACAACTCTGGCAAATTAATAATGAATAATTAGAATTAAGCTTCCCCTTCGAAATGCAATGACAGCAGCATCAGGATGGCGCTATGTGTCTCTCTCAAGCACAGGTGGAGATAGGGAAATGTCTGTTCTGGTGGCTCCTGAAGAAGTTACAGTTACTTAAGAAAAGGGAGAGAGGAGATTGAAATCTATAAACATGTTGATGAAATATACCAGACATTCTCCTTGTGTGTATTTTCCCCATAAAAGATGATGATGATGATGATGATGATGATGATGATGATTGTAATTGCTTACTTTTTAAAGCTAAGCGTGGCTGGTCCCTTGAGCTTTCATCCTGGGGAATCCTGGCAGAAGTGGCAGGACCTCCTCTAAAGGGCAGTGGTGCCATGTGGATCAGGTTCCTTCATGGGCTTCAGTGGGCACTGCCTCCCTGGTGCCTCTTTCAAAACACAGGTCTCTATGTAAGCAACAAACTGTTCAGAAACAGACACTTTCTTCTGACCTGAGAGCTCTTCCTGTTCAACTCTGATTGTACAGTTGACCCTCCATACCCATAGATTCAACCATCCGTGGTTTGAAAATATTTTTTAAAAAATATAAATTCCTAAAAGCAAACCTTGATCTTGCCATTTTATATAAGAGACAACATTTTACTGGACCATTGTATTTAATAGAACTTGAACAACCACGGATTTTGGTATCCATGCATGATCCTGGAACCAAAACCCAGCAGATACCAATGGCTCTCTATATTTTCTTAAGATCTGTGGTGTAGTGTAATCATCATGGTGTGGTGGTTTGAGCATTGGTCTCTGGAATACAATTCTGGGGATCAAAGTGTGATTTCCTGCTGGGACATGGAAAGCCACTGGATGACCCAGTGGTCTCAGTCGGGTATGCTTTGATTGAGAGTTCCTGCATGGTAGGGGGGTTGGACTGGATGGCCCTTGTGGTCTCTTCCAACTCTATGATTCTATGACCCTAGGTGAGTCATACACTCTCAGTCCCAGAAAACCCCATGATACCCCATGACAGGTTCACCTTAGAGTAACCATAAGTCAGAAACTACTTGAAGACAAACAAGAGGATTTGTGTGTAATCAGTGATGAGGGAACTTACTACTGAACACACTAAGAATTGTTGTCACCAATATTATATGAATGCTGATGTATGGTTTTGAATGTATGAATGCTTCATGCATAGTTTAAGATCTGACCAGTTGCTGGGACCACAATTATCTAGTACTCCTAAAATATTGTCTTTGTCTTCACCCCAGAACATGCACACATTGTCAACATGGTAGAATTCAAAGACATAGCAATGTTAGTCTGGAACAGTATGCAAAGGGATCTTGTAGGTGTTAATATGTAAACAGGATTCCTTATGTGGGAATGTTACCCACAGCAAAGCATACTCTATGCTGGACTAAGTTCAGACATCCATTCCATGTTTCAAGTTAGTCTTAAGAGAAATTTGGATGCTGTCATTTTCCATCAAGGACTACTTTTCACAGGACACAGTTGAGTGTAGGAAGTCAGACTCAAAATTCCTGTAAAGGCTTCAGATTCAGCATACAGAAATATAAATTCTAGTTCTCATCTTAACTATCCACAAATGTACAAAATTGTGTTATTCAATAGAGCATATCCATATTATAGGGGTTTTTTTTTTGTGTGTGTGTGTGTGGGTTTTTCAGGCTATGTGGCCGTCTTCTAGAAGAGAACTTGTCTTCTAAAAAATGGCCACATAGCCCAAAAAACCCACAAAAAATCTATGGATGCTGGCCATCAAAGCCTTTGACTTCACATTGGAAAGCTCTACAGGGAGAAACTATTCCATGTCCATTACTATTCCCCCCCCCCCATAAAATAATTTATTTAGAAAATCTAAATAATTTTAGATTCTAAATTCTAAATAATTTATTTAGAAAAGTTAAAATATAAAGAAAAGGATAATATCCTAACTAGCAGATCCTACCTAATTACCAAACAAAAATAGGGCAGTACTTTCATATTGTTAATATGTAAACGGAAGATTTATCCCATTGACTGTTTTTGGTTTCAGGTCTTGTTTAGGGTCAATGCATCCTAAAATTGCAAGGAAGGTAAAGCCATCTAGACCTCTCTCCTAGCGAAAGAGGAGGCAATGAGTATAGGATTGCAAATTGAGGCTGCATCCACACTGGAAAAATAACTCGGTTTGGGACCGCTTTAACTATCCTTGCTATTTATTATTTTTCCAGTGTGGATGCAGCCTTTGTAAATGATGACAGTGAAAGGCCTCTAAGGATGGTGGACAGTGAGATTGTCACTAGCAGCCGAAAATCACACTTTTCTCTTTCTTGCCATGCCAGCCAATGCATCACATCCAATAGATTAGGATGTCAGAGACAAAGTATACTCAGAGTCTGGAAAAGTTACTTTTTGGGGATGATAGCTACAACAATCCTCCACTGTTTGTAATACACATATACATCTTGATAACTTACATTGATGGTAAGTCTGGGTGGTGATTGTGTTTTCCCTGTAAACACATTTACATATGTTTTGAACCATTGGTCTGGATATCTGTTACCTGCAGCTAAATGTGAAAACATTTAAGATTACTGATTTTTCAGTCACACAAATGCAGTATGTTGCAGTTAAATCTAGGACAGCGAATGGTTGCTGTTGTAATCATCAAGTGATAAACATCATGTGTTAATGTGACCTCAGGTATCAGATCCTGGCAAATTGTCTAATAAAGCTAGAAATCACATAACCAATATCCAAAACAGATGTTGAGATTTTTCTATGCAGGCATTTCATAATTTTTAGAATACTCTCATTAACTTTCATAAGTCTTTCAGCAATACAAAATTGGATTTGGAAGTTCCTACCTTGGGAATTTTTTTTTTTTTTTTTTTTGACACATGAAAATATTCTTATCTTTTCTTTCTTCATGTTGAGCTGTAGAGCTAACAATGTTTATGCCCTTTGTTTTGTATATGTTATTCCATGCCACAAACTGGATAGGAAAATAGAATGGTGACATATCCTAAATGTTTATCCAGCCTCTCCCTGCTATACATCCGATACTCCCCCGAGGCTGCCCAAAAATTCTCATTGGAGATATTGCATTGTTTTAAAGTTTTATTGATATTGTTTTTAATTCTGTGTTAGTTTACGGTATTTTTATTTTAAGGGGTGGAAGTTGGGACTGGGTTGTAATATTTTAACTGTACCTGTTTTTAAAATGTTGTACCCCGCCCTGTTGTTCATTCAGATGGGCGGGCTATAAATATGTTGTTGTTGTTGTTGTTGTTGTTGTTGATCAAATGTTCAACATTTTAGAGAATCAGTATGTCTTACCACTGTGTTTGGTACTTAAGTTAGCTAGTTTGAACCAATAGTGATATATGAAATGTTGCATAAAGATAAATACAATGGAACCTCTGTAAAATAGAGAAAGACAAAACTGAGTTTTATGTGGCAGGCAAAGTATTAAATCACATTACAGAAGAAGGGACCTACTGAGGAAGTATATACAGTATAGCTCTCTGAAGCCAGAAGGGTGTATCCTTTATTCATGGGTGTGCTTCAAGGCATAATCAGACAACATTTTTCTAAGTGGAATTTCCATTCATATCTTAAATAAGCTCTTTCCATAAACTTTCAGTAGTTCTCATTCAATGGATAAAAGAACAGACAGTGTCAGTTCTCTATGGATAAAAGAACAAAAAGCAAAATAAGCACTTTACAGCATTCTAAAACTGACATGGGTTAACTTTCCTGCACTCTTTTCAAGTGCAGGAAAGAGAGACTGCAGTGTTACTTTGATTTGCAGAAATAGGATTTCTCTTCTAAAATCAGATTTTTAACTAACAACCTTACATCTGTATTTCCCCTTCTCCATAAAATCTTTAATTGTTAATGAATGGTGTAAAACAGTGGTGGTCCTCAAACCTTTTTGGGCTTCCAGTATGTTGTCATACTGGCTACATGATC
Organism: Urosaurus nigricauda; assembly: GCA_034509955.1. Lineage (NCBI taxonomy): Eukaryota > Metazoa > Chordata > Lepidosauria > Squamata > Phrynosomatidae > Urosaurus > Urosaurus nigricauda. The sequence continues at coordinate 84,084,772 of JAOEGL010000001.1, read as the reverse complement.
ACAGAATCGTCTCTGACAATACTGGCTTCCTCAGCTTAGTAACAGAGATGAGCTCTGATCCCTACAGTCAGACATGACTAGACAATCTTGTCAAAAGAAAACCTTTACCCTTACCTTTACCTTTCTACTGTAAAATCAAAACAAGCAATCTTGGTTGCTGCTCCCTTTGCACACAGTCACCTTGGGAGCAGCAACCAAGCAGCTTGCTGAGCAGCTACCAAGAAGTTTTTTGCTTGTGGCAGCCTTGCAGCTAAGGCTGGCGCAGGCAAGAGGCTTCTTAGTTGCTGTCTGGCTGGTTGCTCAGTCACTGCTCCTTTTGCACCCGGTCATCCTGGGAGCAGCGACTGAGCAGCTGGCTGAGCAGAAACTGAGAAACCTCTCACCTGTACCAGCCTTGCAGCAAAAGCCAGTGCAGATAGTTGCTGGTCCCAGGGTGATCAGGTGCAAAGGAGAAGCTTATCCCCAGTGAGGAGGAACTCTCAGTCCTTCATTGGGGCGGAGAAAGGCACAGTCGGTGAGTATGTAGGAGGTTTACAGAGGCCACATGCTCTGGACTGGAGACTGGTGTGGGCCAGAAAGAGAGAGATTTTAACTGCAGGAACCATTCCAAGACAAAGGATTCTTTCAAAGAATTGAGCACAGATACTCCTTCCCCAGAGACATGTCTCTCCCACACAGTTTCAAGGGTCCACTGTCCCGCAAAATAAATAAATAAATAAATAAATAAATAAAAATTTTAAAAAAATCCCATGAATGAAAAGCGACACAATTTTGCCACTTTATTCACAGGATAATGCTGGGATAACGGCAAAACTGTGTGAAAACAATCCATCTCTTGCAGGATATTCACTTAATGGCAATTTATTTATGGGATGCAGGCACTTGCCTCCAGTGTGATAAAGTCCTTTGTTTTGTTTGAGACTCTGTTGCTCCTAAGCTATTGATCTTTTTGTACAAGGAATTAAGCAAGATGAGTTCCTGTTAACATACATTAAGTAGAGTGCTTTTGTCCTTAAAAAACAACAGCTGAAGGGTTAGGGTTGATCACATTGTTAGGGTTAGGGTTAGGGTTGATCACATTGAGAAAAAGGAAACAGAAGCTGAATTCAGCACTCATCCCTCGTTCTTAATATAAATGGTTGATAACACTCAGAAAGAGAAAGATGAGAGTCATACAGGCTGCATCCATACTGCAGAAAATAATCCAGTTTGACACTGCTTTAACTGCCAAGGCTCAATGCTATGCTATGGAATTCTGGGAATTGTAATTTATTGTAGCACCTGAGTTCTCTGATAGAGGCTAAATCTGTCATAAAATGACAATTCTCAGAATTCCATAGCATTGAGCCTTGGCAGTTAAAGCAGTGTCAAACTGTATTATTGAGTTTGGGAGGTGGGATTTTTGAGAAGAAGCACTGAGAGACAAAAAGATTTAGGTCCAAAACACACTGTAGAAATAATCCATTTGAGACCGCTTTAATTGTCCTGGCTCAATGGTAGGGGATTCTGGGAACTGTAGTTTTGTGAGACATTTAGCCTTCTCTATCAGAGAGCTGTGGTGCCACAATAAATAACAATTCCTAGGATTCCCTAGCATTGAGCCAGGGCAGTTAAAATGGTCTCAAACTGGACTATTTCTGCAGTGTGTTTTGGACCATGGAGTCTTATCTCATTATGAAAGAAAGATGAGAGGCAGCGAGATAGAAGCAGCTTTCTGTTTACTTCTCCACATGCCCTTGAAGCACTTCCATTCGATTCCTCAGGGGAATTTATCATATGAAGGGAATTGGAAGTATAATCCCATGGCTATCTGAATGCAATCATGGGGTTTCGTGTAATTGCGTGAAAGCTGATCACACACATTTTCGGGCAAACGGAAGTCCTTCCAAACGCAATAGTGGAGTTTCGCATGATTGCGTGAGAAACTATCACACACAATTTCGGGCACTGGGAGGCAATTTTGGGCAGTTCTGAACGCAATGCTGTGTCAATACACAATCACGTAAATTCGCTGAACTAGCGAATTTACTCAATTACGGACTGGCTTCACTTCCATTTTTTTTCGAAATTGAGAGAAATTCCTCGCATGTGATAAACTCCAGGGAGACAATAATAAAAGCATGCCCTTTTGTCCTGCTGAAAAAAATCTGTTCTTTTCCTTCCACTTCCAATTTCTGTTCATAACTTTGATGTATGATTTCATCTCTAATTTTTTTTTCTTATGAAATAAATTACCACTTCTCTTGGTATCTGTTTCTGCCTTGCTATTTTTGAATTTATCCTATACATTTTGTTTATTTCCATGGCAAAAGCCACAGTTTTACAACCTTCTCCCTCTGCAGTGGGAATGGAAGTACTGCAACATCATGCGGGGAGGTAAGGATAAAGCCTCTTCTCTCTAGCTGCCTCTCATCTTATTTTTTGCAATGTGATAAGGCTCATAACAATGTCTTCATAGTTACATTTCCCCAACACAGAATATAAGCCGTCTATTTAATTTACAGTGTCATGTTACACTATTTGCCTAGTCAAGGAACTACTTTTGCCTTACTATAAACAGTATAATTAGATATAAGTTTTACAGAGAAGATATTGAGGCTATCATCCTCTCTTTGCCATCCCACCCCCAGAATATCACCTCCTCCAGTCTTCCTGATCCTCCTTCAAACAATTTCCTTGCTACTCCAGCAATTTGAGACCTTTGCATTTTGGTTTATTGCATTCTTAGGGAGGGGAATTCTACGGTTAAACCTGCATGCTGGAAGTTATAGTTGTTACAGAAAAGAATTAGGAGGCAGGATTCTCTTGATTCCAACAGGAAATGCATAGGAAAATATCTTAACAGGAAACAAGCACCCTTCCCTTCATCCGACTTGATAGAACTTTTCCCCAGGTAAGTCTGCAGAGACTTGCAGTCTTAGCCATTAATCCTGCACCAGGGCAGAGAAGAGGGCCTGATGACACTTTAAGCCCCTTCAAACACTATAATTCTATTGTTGGCCATATACTGGCTGTGGCAAGCTATTATCCCACCAATGTCTATTACTTCACCAATATCTATTACATGACTCTGAACAATGCTGCTTCGGGGTCTCTGGAGTGTGAAAAGCAACATATAAAAACAATTCCTTCTTTTAAATCTGCTTTCTTTTCAAGGCTCCTCAAACCTCTTTTATCTGGTACCTTGGTGCACTACATCATTCCAAGTGCTCTTTCTTTCAACTGTGGGAAGCTATCTGTTGGTGCCTGAAGCTTTACAAGCAAATAGCTACTATGCATCATCCTTTATAAGTTTAGTAGAAAAGGACAACCTGTAATGGAATCTTCTCAGAGTAAAGAACCAGAAGCTAACCGTTATTGCTTTGAGACCTTTTTAAAAAATGAATCCTTATATAGACAATTTTAAAACTTGTTGTTTTAAATCTATATCCAATTCAGAACCATTCACACCTTTTCCATATTGTTTTAAGTTGAGGGAGGGTTGTCTTCAGAATGATTCACTGCTACTATACTAATGGATGTGGGCAGGCCTTAAGTAAGGACTGATTTTGAAAGTTTCATGCTGTATTGGAGTGCACCAGACTCAAGACAGGGGAATGATCCTCCATTAAAACAAATGTAATTCACACAGATTGCTCGAGCAGGTCTGCAAGACTTTGTACATTAGAGAACATTCAAGGTTGCAGTCCTCCACACTTAGTCTCAACTGAGTGTGAGTTCAGGGAGGACACCGCCATGTAAATATGGTGAATGTGCCACTCTGCATTGTATCATCTTGTGTGTGGGAGTCTCAGAAAAAGAGAAAAATCCCCATGTAAATTCTATACAGAGATTACATACCCTTTTTACATGGTACTGCTTTCTGTAACAAGTTATAAATATTATTGGTAGGCTATAATGAGATAATGATGTTACTGCTTGTGGGGGGGGATGAGATAATTGATATTATATTTATTAAATATACATATAAGTATAAAAACAATTTTGGGGAGTGATGATCATGAAATGTCATGGCTGTCAGTGTGATTGAGAAGTGATAGTTGCAAAACCAATGAATCGAATCTTCTATCACTTTTTTTAATTGATAGAAGATTCAGTTCATTATTTTTGCAACTACTTGCCTCACTGATTGCAAGTAGTTGCAAAATCAATGAATCGAATCATCTATCTTTTTTTTTTTTAAAAAAAAAATGTACCCATAGGTCACACCACAAGCACAAAGGCAGCGCTGAGAGGGGAGGAGAAATGGTGGATCTACCAAAAACTGAGGAGGGATGGTACACACTCCTCTGCCATTAGTGCCTCCAATCCAGAATGATGTGATTCAAATCAGTCATTCCCACTTGTTGAACATGCCTCAGAATCAATTCTTTTCAAAAGAACCACCAAAGAACAAATGTCAAGAAAGAGTGGGTGAGGGTTTGCATTTGCTTCGCTTTATCATGATTGAAACTGATCACAGTAGGATCGGAACCGGTTTCAAATGGGAACGATGGTAATTTAATCCGATGAGCAATTAACTTTAAATCATTGTTTTCCCTCAGTAGTATTATAGGGCATAGCTTTTCATGTAAGAAAATTAGCATATTATGATATAAGGCAAATCAGGAGTGCCTAAGACATTCTAAAGTGGATCTTATAACCTATATCCCAAAGATAGATAGATAGATAGATAGATAACTAGATCTATCTGTAAGCAACCTGTTGGGTTTTGTTATTTTAGGTTACAGCATTCTGTTCTTGTCTGAGGCCAAAAATGTTAAAATTATTGGAAATGTATTAAAATGATGCGTGGAATGCACTAATTGTAGAAAAGTAGCAGAATGCACAAAATGCAGAGTAGCTGATGCTGAGTAAAAAGAATGGGAATTGTGTAGGAGAAAATCTGGAGGACTTTCAGTTTGTGCTTAGTGTAGAGAGTATTGTTTGTTTTATTTTTTTAACAACCCACAGCGATGAAACCAGACTGTTTCTTTTACAACCAAAGAGTAAGACCCACTTCTTCCCACACTGAAGGGAATGAAAATTAAACTATAAAATTTAACAAAATGGAGAGATGCTTTACTGGTGCCAAAGGCACAAGGTGCTCCCGCCCTCATCCTGCCTTTATCTTGTTCCATTGATTTCCCTTTCTCCCATCAAGACCTTTCTACCTTGCACACAAGTGGGATCCAATTACAGCAGACTCCCTGCTTGCAGAAGGCTATTACTCATCAGTGTCACCCTTCTAAAGTGATTTGTACTTTCTTTCTGTCAATAGGTTTACTCTTTCCTTCCACTGCCATCTCTGTCAACACGTATGGCTCAGGCTGCTAGTTGCAGTTATCTTACCAAGGGGTGGAACTGGGATTTCAAAGCTGGAGGAAACATCTGGTTCAAGAGGGCCACTCAAGGCAAACATGGACAGCAGGCTTTATACTGGAAACTACAGACAGGAATTATTAGACAATTTGAGAGTCAGCAGAACATTTTTCATTGGTCCATGGAGGAATTTTCTGCCATCCTCCTCATCATCTAATATATAGCCCACATTTTTCCTAATAATGAGATTCAAGGAAACTTGAAAATTATTAAAATCAGTCCAGGCTGGTGCAGACCTCCCAGAGGAACTTTTCAGCTGTCGCCCCCAAGCTGTGGAATGACCTGCTGGACGAGATGCGTCTTATTCCATCTATTGGAGGCTTTAAAAAAGCCCTAAAGACGCATCTCTTCTGGCAGGCCTACCCTAACATCTCCTGGCTCCAAAATGCAGGTCTTGTGTTTTTCCACCTTCTCCTCAGCATTTTTCACCCTATACAGCTAAGACCACCAGGTCAGAACTTTTTTGCAGCTGTTTTATTTTATTTTTATTTGTTTATTTTAGCTATTTTAATTTTGCTGTGATTTAATCCTGTTTTAAGGGGGGGGAGTTGGGTAATGGGATGGGATATTTTAATTTGTGTTGTTTTTAACCTTGTTGTAACCCGCCCCGATTGCTTGCTCAGAGGGGTGAGCTAGAAATAAAAATTATTGTTATTGTTGTTGTTATTATTATTATTATTGAAAAAGATAATTTTGAAAACAATTATAAAAGCCATATAAAATTTATTGAATGCTGTGAAACAGCCTATAGAATTAAAACCATAGATATCCATCAAAAACAGATGATCAAAGTCAATAAAGCAGCATCACACTATTAAAAGTCCACCATCGTCTAATCTGCTCTGCAGAAATAATACAGTTTGACACTGCTTTAATTGTATATCCATAGATTCAACCATCCACAGCTTGAAAATATGTTTTAAATAATACATTCCAACAAGCAAAGCTTGATTTTGCTACTTTATTTAAGAGACACCATTTTACTATGCCATTGTATTTTTGGGACTTGAGCAACCACGGACTTTGGTATCCATATTATGGAATTTTGGGATTTGTAATTGTTGACTCCAGAGCTCTCAGACAAAGAAGGCTAAATATCTCACAAAAATACAGCTGCCAGAATTCTGTAGTATTGGGTACATTACAGTAATCCAAACTGTATCATCACTGTTAGAGTGCATTAAACATATTCCTCTGACTGGTATATACCAAATGCTTTATAAATTACTAGTTAATATCAGTGCATTATTTGTACAAGTCGTCAGGAGCACAACATGATAAAAATGAAAATTAGTGTCTTTTGTGGCTTTCTTATGTGATTCCAGTCAGTGATCTCTGGATAAATCTGGTCTGAACTCATGGCTACATGTAGACTTTGAGGGTTTGTTTTTTTGCCTGGTGCACAAGCATGTCCTTACAAAACAGCAATATAGATGCATGCTCACCTGGATCCCTCATAGTGCATAGGATATATCCTTTAATTGATAACAACCTTATTATAATGGTGACTTCAACTACTAGGTACTTATCAATGAAATCATACTAAAGGAATTGGACAAAGTTGACCAGGTAAACTGAAGTTCTCAGCCTAATTTTAAAAGCCATGCACACACACAGATAATAAGATATGGCATGAGCTATCAGCACATCCCATCCCACGCAGAATGAGAGAGGAAGTAGAAAATAATTTAAGACAGAGAATGAGGTGGCAAAGAAAAAAGAGAGTGGAAAAAGAGAGGGGTTGGAATGTCAGAAAGAGAAAATGAACAGCTTTTCCTCCCTGTTTGGCTTTAGTTGGATCCACTGCTAGTTTTTGTATCACTCATTGTGCTTAATGCAGCTGCCGACAGATTATTCTCAAAGTTAGTGTGCCCCACCAAAATAAAAATGATGCCCTTGCCATCATTGGACAATATGCTGACATTGTCTACTAAGAATTTTCTCACAGTGGACTGGGCGTCTCCATGATTAAATAAATACTCCTCATTCCAGTCAAATAGAGTGTGATCCAGCCACACATGATTCCCGGGAGTTTGGGCTTTTGGGGGGAGGGAGTCCACAGAAAAATGCTTTGCAATTCACATAATACACTTACATAATACACTTACAGCTGATTTCAATAAACTCAGAGAAATACTGGGGGTGATCTCATGGTCAGATATACTAAAAGAGAAGGGAGTTCAAGATGGATGAGTGTTCCTCAAAAGGGAGATACTGAAGGCACAATTTCAAACAGTTCCAATGCGGAAGAAAAATGGGAGATGTCTCAAGAAACCAGGATGGATGACTAAGGAACTTTCAACTGAGCTAGGTTTTAAATGTAACATGTGTAAGAAATGGAAGGATAGGGAAATTCACCTCTTTGGTGAATTCAAACAAATAGCCAGAATGTGTAAGGATAAAGTCAGAAAAGCTAAAGCGCAGAATGAACTCAAGCTTGCTAGAGAGGTTAAGAACAATAAAAAGGGCTTTTTTGGATATGTCTGCAGCAAAAGGAAGAAGAAGGAAACAGTTGGGCCACTGCTTGCAGAAGATGGCAAACTGCTAACAGGGGACAGAGAAAAGAGAGAATTACTCAACACCTTCTTTGCTTCAGTCTTCTCAGAAAAGGCAAAGGGTGTTCAACCCAAGGACAGTGGAGCAGGAGAAAGAATAGGAGAATTTCAGCACAGAATAAGTTAAGAGATAGTACAGGAATACCTGGTTAATCTAAATGAATACAAGTCTCCAGGACCACATGAACTACATCCAAGGGTCTTAAAAGAATTGGCAAATATAATATCGGAACCATTGGCAATAATCTTTGAGAATTCTTGGAGAACCAGAGAAGTCCCAGCAAACTGGAGGAGGGCAAACATTGTCCCCATCTTCAAAAAGGGGAAAAAAGAGTATTCCAACAATTATCATCCAGTTAGTCTGACATCAATACCAAGAAAGATTCTGGAGCAGATCATCAAACAGAGAGTCTGTGAATATCTAGAAGATAATTTCATAATCACAAAGAGTCAACACGGGTTTCAGAGAAACAAGTCATGCCAAACAAACCTGATCTCTTTTTTTGATAAAATCACCAGCTTGGTAGATGAAGGGAATGCTGTGGATATAGTATATCTTGATTTCAGTAAGGCCTTTGACAAAGTTCCCCATGACAATCTTTCAAATAAGCTTGTAAAATGTGGGCTAGACAAGGTAACCATTACATGGATATGTAACTGGTTGACTAGCCACACGCAAAGGGTGCTCAACAATGGTTCAATTTCATCCTGAAGAGAAGTGACAAATGGGGTGCCACAGGGTTCTGTCCTGGGCCCAGTGCTATTCAATATCTTTATTAATGACTTGGATGACAGTATTGGGGGCCTAGTTGTCGAATAATAAAATAAATAATAATGTTTATTAATAGCCCGCTCCTCTAATAAAATAGTCAAATTTGCAGATGACACCAAATTAGGAGGAGTAGCTAATACCCCAGAGGAAAGAATCAAAATTCAAAATGACCTGAATAGCCTAGAAAACTGGGCCAAAGCTAACAAAATGAAATTTAGTACGGAGAAATGTAAGGTTCTGCACTTAGGGTGGAAAAATTAAATGCACAGATATAGGATGGGGGACACCTGGTTGAACAAAACCACATGTGAAAGAGATCTAGGAGTCCAAAGTAGAACACAAGTTGAACATGAGTCAACAGTGTAATGCAGCAACTAATTTTTTTTATTATTATTTTATTTAAACAACACAAAAATACAAAGTTCAGTATCCCACATATACAACCCAACAACTCACATGCAGAGTATAAAACCCAAAAAAACCAAGTACATCTATAATTAACCTCATTCGATCCTAACATCCATAACAACTGACAATAACATGAAAAACATAAACTGCTAAGTGAAAGCTAGAATACAAATAAAAAGGCCAATGCAATTTTAGGCTGCATCAATAGAAGTATAGTGTCTAGATCAAGGGAAGTAATTGTGCCACTCTATTCTGCTTTGGTCAGGCCCCACCTGGAATACTGTGTCCATTTCTGGGCACCACAATTCAAAAAGGATGTGGAGAAACGAGTGTGTCCAAAGGATCGCGACTAAAATGGTGAAGGGTCTAGAAACCAGGCCCTATGAGGAACGACTTAGGCAGCTGGGGATGTTTAGCCTGGAGAAGCGAAGGTTAAGAGGTGATATGATAGCCCTGTTTAAATATTTGAAGGGATGTCACATTGAGGAGGGAGCAAGCTTGTTTTCTGCTGCTCTAGAGAACAGGACTCGGAACAATGGATGCAAGCTTCAGGAAAAGAGATTCCACCTCAACATTAGGAGGAACTTCCTGACAGTAAGGGCTGTTCAACAGTGGAACACAGTCCCTCAGAGTGTGGTGGAGTCTCCTTCTTTGAAGGACTTTAAACAGAGGCTGGATGGCCATCTGTTGGCAATTCTTTGATTGGGAGTTCCTGCATGGCAGAATGGGGTTGGACTGGATAGCCCTTGTAGTCTCTTCCAACTCTATGATTCTATAATTCTATGTACACTAGCCCTGAGTCAGGCTTAAGACCCATCTAGTTCAGCATTCTATCTCTAGCTATGTCATGGGTAGTCAATGGAAAGCTCTCATGTAGCTCATGTTGATGATGGTCACTCTCATCATCTGTTAGGGCTAATCTACATGGAAGTCTTTCAGGCAAACTGATGTGGATTTTCACACATTCATATTGAGGGTTAATTTTTAAAATTTCCTGCACAAATTTCCATCTAGTCACATCTATTCACTCTCCCTCTGCCAAAAACTCTCGGCCATCTGAAGCAGATTGATGGGTGCATGTGCAATAATGGCCATTTCTGTGGATTTCTGTGGATGCTCCAGTAAAACCACAAAGATTTTTTCTGTGGAATTTAAGGAGTTTTTCTGCGGGGCACAAAAAAGCCTGAATTCCTGTGAATTGTATGTAGCCAGATAACATTCAATCTGACTGGAATGAGGAATATTTTAATCATGTAGACAACCCCTTAGTTATAAGAATACTGCCTCTGAAAACTGCATGGTAACTATGACCTGAAGCAGACGGGCACTATGAGGTGCCCCCATCACATGCTAGGGTTGCCTCGGGGCAGAGCGTATACACGCCCCGCAACCCTAGCATGTGACGGGGGTGTCGCTGCTACGTAGCGCCATTTGAACAGTGTATGTAGCAATGCTGTCGCAGCTGCTCAGCATCCATATGGCACTGTGCAGTTGTGATGTCGAAAAGGCGCCCTATGGCACCCTTTACATTTTTACGTCGCAAATGTGATGCAAAGAAGGAGCTGCGTGTGCGCATTCCTTTTTTACTGTGCACCTTCACCACTGCATCTAGTTGCTGCAGCAAAGATGCACAATAAAAAAAAAGGTGGCACCAGACTGCCTTTTTTGGGTGGTCTGAAAAGCCCCTATGGTCCAAAACACATTACAGAAACAATCCAGTATGAGACTGCTTTAACTGCCGTGGATCAGTGCTATGGAATTCTGAAAACTGCAGTTTTGTGAGACAGTTGGCCTTCTCTGGTGCAAAAATAAACTATGGGGTTATTCCCACAATAAAAATAATCCAAGATGAATTTGGGATGAATCTTTGTTGTCCACGGGCATCCCGAATACTTAAATGGGGGGGGGGGGGCCTGCAAAAACACCACTTATCCTGGGATAATTGATATCGGGGTTTTCCCATAGTTTTTACAAAAGATTCATATTGTTGGCTGTGTGAACAACAATGAGAATAAACCGGAATAGACTTGGGATGAAGCTCCCCGTGCTTTTAATGGGTTTCAAATGTATTTGCATCATTGACAGCCCACGCGGTCAAGAAAGTGCTGCACCTTCCCTAGCATAACAGCTGCCACTGGGGAGAAAATAGGAAAGAGAAAGGAAAAGCAGTGAGAGAAAAAGGGATGCAACCCCTCTCTGTCAGGCTGAGGGGTGCCAGTGGGTGTGGGGACAAGGGAAGGGTGCTCACACATGTGAGCAACCGAACTCACAGAGATGCGGAGTGATGCAGTTCCCAAAAAGATGTGGTTCCATAGCATGAATAACAAACCCAGAATGTGCGAGTGAGGTTATCTGTATCATTCTGGTAAAAAACAACAATGTATGAATGAGGCCTAAAATTCCCAGGATTCCCTGGTACTGAGCCAGAGCAGTTAAAGCAGTCTGGATTATTTCTGCAGTGTGTTTTGAACCTATAGTTCTGGAGATCAGGGTTCCAATTCCTGCTCAGCCATGGAAATACACTGGGTGACCTTGGGCAAATCTCACTCTCTCAGGCTCAGAGGAAGGCTATGGCAAACCCCCTCTGAATATATCTTGGCAAGAAAAAACATGATTTGTCTTAGAAATACCATAAGTCAGAAATGACATGAAGGCATAACAGAGCATTAAAATATGAATGTGTCATGTTGTTCTTTCTTTCACTCATGTGTTTTAAGTATGTGGCTACTCCTAGACGTTGGAATTCCATCCTCAGAGAAGCTAGGATGGTTTGCTTCTTGCAGATCTTTCTATTCTGAGAGACTTTTAGGTACTGACTGCTTTGGAATTTTAATGATGTGCTTCCTGGCCCATTTTTATCTTATGCATTCTTAAACTTAATGATTTTAATTTTATAAACTGTTTAATAACATTTACTTTTCTGAAATTTTTTTAATGCATTAAGTGGTATCAAACTGTGCTGCCCTGTGAAGCATAAACACATACTCTTTTAGATCTAAACTACAAAGTTTTTTGCTATGTGAATTGTCCTAGATTGTCATCTGTTTACTTTTGTCCATATAGGAAACGGAAAAATTACTGTATTTCTGACCCATGCCAGTTTTGTATCTGTTGATTTATATGTGCATTCTGCCCTGTTTCCACATTTAACAGGTTGCTTAACAATTTTCACATATGCTTGTTGAAACACAAATTTTGAGTGTATTATTATTATTATTATTATTATTATTACCCTGCTCTTCAGCCAAGGCTATCAGAGCGGCTTAAAATTTGTTAATTAGACATTTCCCTGCCCTCAGGCTTACAATCTAAAAAGACACGACATAAAAGGAAAAGGGAATGGTGGTGGGGAAGGGGGAAAGTCCAGCAGATCTTCTCTCTCTCTCTCTCTCTCTCTCTCTCTCTCTCTCTCTCTCTCGGAGGCCTGGATCAAGGCAGATGGACTGGAGGGAGGGCTCTTCTTTTTAGGCAAGGCCTGTTGGAGCTGGCTTGCCTTTCTCTCCCTCAAGATGGTGGATGGAGGGAGGGAGATGTATTTTCTCACACAATACAAATTTATGAATGTAATTATCTACACTTAGGCGTTTCTAAATGTATTTTATCCTATAATATTTGGCTATTTCACTTTGGTACATTTGATGAGCTGAGAAATCAGGAGCAAAATCTGGAGAAATGTGACATCTGAAGAGTAATTATGTTCCAATCCACATATTAGTTTGGCTGCAGAGCAGCACAAGTGAGTTCAGTTTGCATAAGAATTCATAAATTTTAGATTTTAAGCCTGAGGGCAGAGAACTGTCTAATTATAAGATTGTATGTACAGCACTGTGTAAATTTACAGTGCTATATAAATAAAGATTAATAATAATAATAAAGATAAAATTCCTTGAACATCCATGCTCCACTGGACCCAGCTAATATTGTATAGAACTGGGACTCTATCTATCAACATAGTCTGATCTCTTCCCTTGAAAAGCCCGTTCCTGGGTTCCTTTACTTGGTCACGCTACAATGTGACAAAGAGACAAAAAAATATCAAGAAACTGGCATGCAAATCAGCAGTTTTATTTCTGCACTTAACACCTGGCATGGGTGTTGGCTTCCGGATGCTGATCTGTACAAATTATCCTCTAGTGTTCCCTTCCCCCAGCTCCCTTCAAATCATCTTTCAGCACTTCTTAACAGGACAAAAATCTCCTCACATGGGAACAGTGGATACGTTATTGGAGTTATTTTTTTGTACATAACAAGGTTGTGTTGCGGGCATTCCAATCCCTTAATTATTATCCTTGACCTTGGGAAAAATAACTGAAAATAACAACCCCAGTGAGATGAAGCAGCTTTGCAATTACATTGCATAATGTTGTCACACGAAGGGGGTTGTCAGGGAGATAATGGTAAACACCAGCCTGGGTTCTGTCTGAAAAATAATTGGAGTCTGCTCCCTTTGTGGCTGGTGTAGAGGAGCAAAATGGAAGAGTAAATTAGCAGTTACTGGAGACATTAGCAGCAACGTGGTACTTACCAGTGACCAGAACACTGGCTGCCTTTAACTACTGTGGCATGAAATTGCCTGGCTTCCTTTTTAATGACAGTCAAATTTTCAAATGGACAGGCTTTCAATTTAAGTAACCTGAAAAGCCGCCCGCAATACAATCTTTGTCTCTCATGCTGTTATTTACAATGGTAACAACATCTAGTGCATCATTCGACGGAGATTTCATTACCACCCAGAATATAAATGTGATGGGACTGGGATGGTTAACATGCATGATTATAGAGACTAGCGTTTCCTTTCAGTCCAGTTGGATGTTTCATACACTGGGGTCAGGCGCTGCTGCCCAGAGGGAAGAATTGAGCTCTTGGCAATTCCCTGTTATTTTGCCTTCTTGCTTTCTTCCTAATTGCTGGCGCACAACACCTGTTTCATCTCAAGAGACCCTCTCCAGCTGTTGTCAGTGCTACCACTCTGCCCTGCCAGCAAAGAAAAAGGAATGCTGTGTGCATACCAAAGATGGCTATAAGTTCTGTGTGAAGGAGCATTTGGTACTTTCCTAATGGCACTTGAATGCCAACAGGCACTCAGAGTTGCCCTTTCCCCCAAACACCCCATTGACTTTCTTGGGTATTTATGGAATATGGACCCTCAGGTGAATATATGTCTAATGATGTCCACCAAACTAGATGTTTTTAAAAGGGCATTGCATGGGCATTAATCCACGTGTCTCTCTGCATGGGGTTACATTTAGGACATTCTTGCTTGCAAAAAGAGAGAAGCAATCTTGTCAAGTTCCCATGCTCTTTGGAGTCCCCAGTATGGCATTTCCTAGTGTCCCAGAAGGTCCTCCAACCTTCTGGAGCACATTTTTTTGTGTATGATATAGGGGACTTGGAACAGTTATTAAAGAAAGTCAAAAATAAAATGCTAAGGCAGGCTTAATGCTGAACATAAAAAAAACAACAACCAAAAATAATAATCGTAGAAGGCTTACCTAAATTCCACCAAAGGGTTATTCAGATGGTGAAAATAAACCTTAAAGAACGTGGGTTGAAACTTTGTTGTTCTCATGCATTTCAAATGCATCCAATTAAGTTTGGAAGGGGGTGGCCAAAAATCCAATTAACCCTGGGATGATCAAATTCGACCCCTCCCCAAGCTTTCCTAAAATATTCACATTGTCAGATGTGTGAATAACTGAAACAAATAGACCCAGGATGAACTGGGATAAAGCTTTGTATACCTTGAATGAGTTTCGAATACATCCACATCATTGACTCCATCTTTATTTGCACTGCTGACACATGTGAGCAACTGTACTCACAGAGATGCACATAGATATGGTTCCGATAAATAAATAATGTAAACAAACAAGTTGGAATGCATGAGTGAGATTATTTGGATAATCAACTAAAAAACAACAATGTGTGAATAGGGCCCTAGTTGGCAGGGAAACTGAAATAGTTAAAAGATTTTCCATACCTTGGATCAAACACCAGAGTGAAGACTGCAGTCAAGAAATCAGAAGAAAATTAGGAATGGGAAGGGCAACTATGAAAGATCCTAAGGTGCAAAGACATAGAACTGAACACTAAGGTCAGTATCATCCAAACCATTGTATTCCCATCACCATGTATGGATGTGGGTGAAGAAAGATGAGAGTAAGATGCAGTGCTAGAAGAAATTGCTAAGGATACAGTGGACAGCCAAAAGGGCAAACAAACTGGTCCTTAAACAGATCAAGCCTGAACTCTCCCTGGAAGCCAAGTTGACTAAACTGAGGCTGTTATACTTTGGCCACATAATTGAGAAGACATGACTCATTAGAAAATCAATAATGCTAGGGCAGATAGAAGGCATTAGAAAGAAAGGAAGTCTGCATACTAGATGGATACACTCAATCAAATGGACCACAGCCCTGCACCTGCATGGGGGAGTTGACGATGTATCATATATAGGGGTACCATGAGTCAAA
This sequence comes from Urosaurus nigricauda, assembly GCA_034509955.1. NCBI lineage: Eukaryota > Metazoa > Chordata > Lepidosauria > Squamata > Phrynosomatidae > Urosaurus > Urosaurus nigricauda. The sequence goes on along the minus strand of JAOEGL010000001.1, from coordinate 84,069,203 downwards.
GTCAACTAGAGGACAGCTAACTACAAGAGGACTAAAGGAGAAATCAATTAATGTTGCCTCTTCTCCCATTCAGTAATGCCCTGCTGATTCAAAAGCTTTGTGCAGATAAAAAGAGCTCTTCCATCTATGGAAAGATTCTTCTAGATCCAACTCAATGGCTAATTGTCATGTCAACTGCCTTCTGTCCCCAAGAACAGAGGCAGCAAGTCTCAATTTACATTACCTCCATCTACAATGTTTCAATTCTATATAATTTCTTGAGAAATAAATAAATACAAGTATCACCCACAATGCATTAACTCTCCCAGGGCATGTTCCCACTATGATTTAAAGCAAATCACTGATCTAGTTATATGATCGTTGTTCTCATTTGAAACCAGTTCCAATCCTACTTTGATCAATTTCAAAGTGAGGCAAATGCAAACAAAAAACAAAACAAAACAGTTTTTCCAGACACTAGTTTCCTAGTGATTCTTTTGAAAAGAATAGATTCTGAATAGTGCCACTCTATTCTGCTTTGGTCAGGCCCCACCTGGAATACTGTGTCCAGTTCTGGGCATCACAGTTCAAAAAGGATGTGGAGAAACTGGAGCATGTCCAAAGGAGGGCAACTAAGATGGTGAAGGGCCTGGAAGCCATGCCCTATGAGGAATGACTTAGGGAGCTGGGGATGTTTAACCTGGAGAAGAGAAGGTTAAGAGGTGATATGATAGGCCTGTTTAAATATTTGAAGGGATGTCATATTGAGGAGGGAGCAAGCTTGTTTTCTTCTGCTCCAACGCGGAACAATGGATGCAAACTGCAGGAAAAGAGATTCCACCTCAACATTAGGAGGAACTTACTGACAGTAAGGGCTGTTCAACAGTGGAACACAGTCCCTCAGAGTGTGGTGGGGTCTCCTTCCTTGGAGGTCTTTAAGCAGAGGCTGGATGGCCATCTGTTGGGGATGCTTTGATTGGGAGTTCCTGCATGGCAAGGGGTTGGACTGGATGGCCTTGTGGTCTCTTCCAACTCTATGATTCTATGAAGAGTGTTCAACAAGTGGGAATGACAGATCTGAATCAGATCATTTTGGAGGGGAGAGACTAATGACAAAGGGGTATTTACCATCCCTCCTCAATTTTTGGTAAATCCACCATCCCCCCCCCCCTCCGGTGCTGCCTTTGTGCTTTTACTGTGGCCTATGGGTGCAGATTTTTTTTAAAAAAAAATGATAGAGGATTCAATTCATTGATTTTGAAACTCGTACTTGCAATAAACTTGGTGCAACTCATAGTGAGGCAAGTAGTTGGAAAACCACTGAATCAAATCTTTTATCAATTTATTGGAAACTGGTTTAAATGTAAGTGGGAATGAGCCCCCAGTGTTTTTCTGTAGTTGAGCAAGGTGGAGAAGGCAAGGGGGGAGGAAGATCAGGTAAGTTTGAGTATTTGGCATAAGAGAAGCTGAGTGAACTCGGTTTCTACCTAGGCTGGAAGAGTGGGGAGGGGGGAAGAGAAAGCAACTGCACTCTTATCATTGCTGGACCTTATAAGGGGGGTTCCTTACCAGAAAGATGATGCAAAGAAGAAACTGGAATCTGGCCATGTTCTGGAAGAGTTCCTTTCTGACGTTTCGCCAGCATCTGTGGCTGGCATCTTCAGAGAAGATGAAGATGCCAGCCACAGATGCTGGCGAAACGTGGAACTCTTCTAGAACATGGCCACATAGCCCAAAAGCTCCACAAAAAACTATGGATGCTGGCCATGAAAGCCTTTGAATCCACATTGGAATCTTGTGGTTTATGTGTGACTGGAGGGAAATGATTCTTTTGCTTGCTTTGTTGTGATGGGGAGAAAGCAAGTGGCTAATGGTGACACTGTCAAAAGAGTAACTTTGCTAAGCACACTGCAGAAAAAAATGATGAGTAACCTTGTGCCATCTTAAAGTCTGTTTAGGATCAAAGATTGAATATGAAAAGAGAAATCAACGGAAGTTTTGTGGAGGGAGTTGCGTGGTTTTTTAGTGCAGCTTGTTGCATCCTCCACACCTGCTACAGAAGACACATCTGGAGATGTGCTGTCTCCCTTTCTCCTAATGTGATTTCCCCACCTGGGAAGTTGGTGGGAGAAGGCAAAGAAGAACACAGTTCTTACCAGTTGCTCTCTGTCTCTGTGCTGCTCTGAAGAGGAACTAATGGCAAGCCAGCTCACCCCAGTGAAGCCCTCTTGGAATCACCCATGTCTGTCTCTTTTTGTCCTCTTGGGGCGCATTTGCACATTTCTGCAGCCTGGAAAAGGTGAGCTCTGATGTTTTATGTTTTAGCTCTCTTTAAAATTAGTGGTATATCAAGTAATGTCACTAACTTTGTCGCTACTGTCCGAATTCATCCCTCTGGTCTCTGACGATTTTCTGTAGAACTGGCTCCCCTATTTACATCAATTTCAAGTTACATTGCAATTCTAGGAACATAAGCCTGATATAAACTGAGACACACCTGTACTAGCTTCTGGGAAGAGCCATCAGAGACAGACATTTCTCCTTTGTCCTGCTTGTGGGCTTCCCACATACATCTGGTTGGCTACTCTGCAGACTGTTTCTATGCTACAGAGTTATAGTGGTTTTATAACACTTTAACTGTCATGGTCCATCCTTTGGAATCCCAAGATTTGTAATTTAGTGACGTATTTAGCATCCCCCATTATGGACGTCTAATCCACTTTTCTGAATTACAGTACCCCAAGAAAAGGGAATGAGCGTTAAATTGGTTTAATTGGTTGAATTCTGTTGGGTACACAACCACTAGATCTTTGTTCTTATCCAGCAGTTTTCTCCTTGTATTCTTAACTACATATAAAACTCACTTGTACCAAGTCTGACCATTATGGTTCTGTCCCAATACTATCTATTTTAATTAGCAGTCACCCTCCAAAGGCTCCTTTCCATCTAATTTCTACATTATTCCACAAAATGTAGTTATTTTCATGTCAGCATTCACTAACACCTTAAAAACACATATGTATCTATATTACATATTTCTGTATGGATCTTTTTAACAATCATATTTTTGTATACAGTTTTCTCTTAATGCACATTTTCATATATAATTTGTGAGCCAAGAACTATATCCCAGAATTTGGAGAATTGTAGCATCAGTGAGAGTGATGTTCCAAAATCAGAGATCAATGACATTTCCCAGCATCTGTCATCAGGGGTCAGTTGCACACACTTGCATGTAATGCATTGTTATCAGTTCAAAAGCACCTAGTTACAAATACCTAATTATTTGCAATTAATTAATTGCCCCTGGTCACTTTAGTGTTTAATATATTTACACTATATTACAATTGTAATTTAACACAGCATTAACATCACTCCTCTTGTAGTGTCACAGTAACTTTTAGTTCTCAATGGATGGAAGTCCCAGTGCTCCTTGCTACTGACAGATGAAAGCTACAGTCCCCCTTCTGGACAAACTATCTTCTGCATACTTTCATCAAATGGTGGAGGAGGAATATCACAAGGTACAAGGATTAGCTCATCCTGTGTCTCAGGCATTTGTGGTGCTGAGGCAACAATGAGCTGGACGAGAAGATAATATATTTTGTACCACATCAGTGGCTTGTAGAAATCAGAATTTCAAAATAACTCTTAAAAGTAGTTTAAGAGTTATTTAGTTACTTTTAAAAGGCATTTAATTACTTCTGAGAAAGCAAAACTAAAGAATTAGTTTGAAAACTATCAATATATTGCTAAATTACTATTGATGAACTTTGGAATGATAACTGCAACTAATTTTTTAAGTTACTTTCTAAACTCTGGTTGTTACTCCTTTGTAGAGCAGATCTTTATTTGTTCTGGTTCCCATTTTATAAAAAATACCAGGAGTGTGTCCTGGAGTGGCGCAACATGTAACTTTACAGCAACTGAAGATATTTTTAAAGTTCTAACATTTTGTTAAAAGTTCACAAAATGGCATAGGAGTTATTTTGCTCTCCAGTTATGCAGTGACCTATTCAATAGATGGCTCTACCGCCTGATCACATTCTGAATGGTAATGGCAATAGCAACCGAGGAGTGTGCGTAGGCTTCATTTTTCCAGTGACAATATATTGTGACAATCTGATACCTTAAAACAGTGATGTTTCACTGCTTTGTGGCTGTACTATGACCTAAACCTCTGGAAATTCTATAGAACTAGAACTTAATTTTTGGAATGAGTTCTAGGGACCTTCCAGAGTTGGATTCGATTTCTTTATCTTGGTAGCATTTGCTGGCATAAATATGTCTTTCAGTGCTGTTCTCTACTCTTTCCTGTCCAAAGCAGAACACTGCTCAGTAAATAGACCAACAGTCATACTGCAGCTCTTGACAGGATTGGAAAAAAATTAGGGTTACCAAGTGAAATAAGGGACAGAGCTCCTGCCCCTTTAAAACACCCCAAAGGCACCTTATTCTGTTTGAATAAGCAGTGTCATGGGAGACTACCAATGAATTCCAAGTGCTGTAGGCTATGTTTCAGAGGAAGGAATTGTTCAGCCACTTCCTTGCCTAAGAAAACCCTGTGAAATCCATGTGGTCATTATAAATTCAAAACTTGAAGGCATACATGCAGAGAGAGAGAGAGAGAGAGAGAGAGAGAGAGAAGAGGAAATTTCTGCACATAATATAAAGCAGTGGCCCCCTGAACATTTTTGGGCTACTGTGGTGCGAACCGAATGTGATAACTCTCTCTTGTTCGCCCACCACCTATCTCCTATTGAGGCACTGATATCTTTGGTAGCGTGTTTCAAAAGCTCAACTGAGGCCAAGTGGTAATTCAAAACAAGAATAAAGTTTATTTGTAAAAGATAAAATAAATTATAAAATATAATTAAAGCTTTGTTGGTCTTATTTCCTTAGTTACAAAAGTTCTTTAAAAATAGTACTACAGCCACTCAGGCAACCTTATCTCCAGTATTAAGGCCACAATCTTCCTTAAAACCTCTGGCTTGTTCTGAGCCTCCCTTTCCTAGACTCCCTCAAGCCTATCTAGTCCCTACTGGACTTCCCTGGTCTATAAACTAACCTACAAATGTTCCCACAGGAACCCTAAGAGCACACCCTCCCTCCAAGGTGTCTCTCCCTTCAAAACACCAACAAAATAAACCCACTTTCGCTCCCTGTCGAGGCTCTTTTATATCCTTGCCCAGCCAGCTTCTCATTGGTTGGACTCCTGGTGCTCTGTGATTGGCTGTTTCCTCGGCCTGCTCACTACAACTACCACCCCATTTCCTCTTGGGCTACAACCCTAGTGCCCCTCATGGTTATTTTTTGATATTAGGTCTATTGTGTGTGCAGCAACCAGCAGCATCTAACTCAGCGATGCCCAGCTAGCCACTGCCTCCACTTCTGCCGTAGTCTCTCATGTGTGAACACAGCAGCATCAGCCTGCTCTTTCTTTTTGCCCATGCAGGCCTTCCAGCAAAAAAGTCCAGCTGTTCAGCTGCTTAGTTGCTGCTTCCAGGGTGACTGGGTGCCAGGAGAGCAGCAACCGAGTAGCTGGTCAAGAAGGGACCTTACGGCAAAGGCTGGTGCAAGTGAGAGGCTTCTTGGTTGCTGCTTGACCATCTGCTCTGTTGCTGCTCTCTGTGCACCTGGTCACCTTGGGATAAGTAATTGACCAGTGACTGAGTAGTTATTGAGGCAAAGGCTGGTATGGGCGAGGGTTACTTGGCTGCTGTTCTCTTTGTCCTCAATTGCTGCTCCATTTGCACTCGGTCACCATGGGACCAGCAACCAAGCAGCTGGTTCAGCACCAACGAAGAAGTCTTTCTCATGCTGGCCTACAGCAAAAGTTGGGTGGGTGAAAGGCTTCTCAGTCACTGTTTGACCAGCTGCTCACTTTCTACTCCCATGATGACTGGGTGCAAATGAAGGAGCTTTGTTCCAGTGAAGAAGGCTCTCAATCCTTCTTCACTAGGGCAAAGAGAGGTGCGAATGGCTTCCTATTTTTTTCCCTGCCAAGGAAGAGCTCTCAATCTGAGAGAGGCGAGAGAAGTGAAGTACTCTTTTGCAAATCAGTCTGGGATACTCTTCCCCTCTGCAGGGACATGCCTTCTCCACACAGCTTCAAGTCATCTCCCCTCCCTGCACAATCTTTGTTGTTGTTTTTTCTTTTTCTTTTTCTGCTACCTCTTTTCTTGGCTTGTCTGATGAAAGAAAGCAGGAAGAGCAGCACAGTTCCAACTTGTCAAGTCCTGATAAAGCCCACAAAGCTTAAGCAGGGTCCCAAATGTGAAGGCTCCTTTTGTCCACTTCTCCCACATTACCACGTGCTCTAACTCCTCATCCCCACCATGGTCCTTAAGGCCACTTGTTCCCCTTATCCTTCTTGTGAAGCAATATTTTGACTGAAGCCCCCCCCCCCTCTCCCTTTCCCTTCACTGCCCACTGAACCTTTCCACTGCCCTCTTGGAGTGGTATTGGGGAATCTCTCTGGCTTTTCTTCGCTAACGAAGATTCAGGAAGGACTTATCCCACGCTTACTACAAGCGCGTTAATGACTAAAAAGGCCGATCCGAGATAAGCAAGTCCGGTTACAGAAAGCACAGCAGAAAGTCTCCTTGGGTGATGTTTCCAAGTTGTGGTTCTTTCTGCGTTGTCGTTTCTCTTCGAGACTCGTTCGGCGTGAGTTCTCAAAAGAGGCTGCAGCATTGTGGATAGTGCGTCTCCATGCCTCCCGATGTGAGGCCAGGGCAGACCATTGTTGGTGATCAATTTGGCCTTGTATGTCTTCTTTGGGGCGCCCCTCTTTCGCTGACCCGTGGCAAGTTCACCGTAGAGTACTATTTTGGGGAGGCGGTGGTCCTCCATCCTGGAAACATGCCCTGCCCAGCGCAGCTGCGTTTTCAGTAGCATGGCCTCAATGCTGGTGATTGGGGAATCACTGAACAAAGAAAACCTGTAGCACCTTTGAGACTGAGGAGTTTATCATATGACGGAATTTGGGCATATAATGCAATGACAGTCTGAACGCAATCATGGGGTTTCATGTAATTGCGTATGAGTGCATCTCACGCAATTTTGGGCAAAAGGGAAGTAATTCTGAACACAATCATAGGTTTTATGTTATTTCATATTAAAGCATCTCACGCAATTTTGGGCAATAGGAGGTCATTTTCGGGAAATGGGAAGTGATTCTGAACACATTCTGAATGCAATCAGATTTCACGTAAATTCACTAAACTAGCGAATTACGTAAATTCAAATTGGCTCAATTTGAAATTGGGAGAAATTCCTCCTGTGTGATAAAACTCCAGTGTCCATGAAAGCTCATGCTAGAAACTTCCGTCTCTTTGTTAATCTCAAACAGGCAATAGGATTTTCTTTTTTTACATCTTTTCCTGTGCGCACAGATGAATATGATTATGTCTTAATTTTTTCAGTTATATCTTAACTGTGTTTAAAACTGCCTTAGGTTCCATGTTTGGACAAAGATGGGAGGGCAGGAAAATATCAAATTAACAATTTTCAGCTGCTCTTGGAGCCCACTTGGCTGAAGGGCAGGGTATAAATAAACAGCTAATAAAATACATAAAATAAATAGTAAATAAATTATTTCAAAATGCCACAGAAATCTCAGTCCCAGTTATATGATTATATTTATTGGAGGATTTTTTTCTTGGGGTTCTGCAGTCTCAAAACAAACAAAAATCCTTGAATAGATGTATTCTCCTTGGCATAGTTTGCTGTCTTTAGGACAAAAGACCTAAGAGTAGCCCAGGCTAATTATGAGATTATCAGAAGTTAGGCTTCTGTAGGAGATAAATGGCTGAGCACTCTAGTTAAAATGACAGCCCTGTATGTTAACTTTATCACAAAGCATAAAATCACCAGGTAGTGCAAAAGAAAATGCAGCTTTAATCTCCTGCAGCAAGAGAGAGGCATTCTGTTTTGTCAGGTGTGGGCAGAAGGAATGATGATTTGCCTGGAAGCACTCCATTGAACTGAATGTTAGGGGAACTCCATTTGGGCGGCACTTACAGCATTTACAGCAGTCTATCAGGTGAAATGGTAAGGCCTGAAATACAAGCTAGAGAACTTAAACATCACAGGCCCAATCCAAATATAGCTCACAAAAGGGTTAAGGATGCAGAATCACACCTAGAATTGCCAGCATTGTTACCAAAAAGGTGAGGGGACCTCTGTGTCAGCATCTTTAAAGGTTTGGGGAATGGTTTAACTCGAAGGACACTTCCGAGAGGCTGAGTATCCTGAGGATAATTTTCACTGATGTATACCTGTACTAGTAGGAGAGAACTCCTGATTTAATGAAATAAATAAGGTTTTATTCTGAAACAAACATTCACACATGATAGTAAATCAAACAAATTCAAACCCTGCAAAGCTTAGGTCCAGACTATTTGAAATATATATTTCCACATATGAATCTGCAAAGGCCCTAAGATCTATGGGGGAAGGCTTTCTCTCATTCTCACCAGGGTGTATGTTTTGGTTATGTTTTTAACTTTTTATGTTTACGTAATATTATAATGTTTTTAGGTAGCTGATTTAATTGGTTTTTTAAAATTATTATAAAGCTTTAAATGGTTTTGTGAGCCACCTTGAGTCCCTTTGCGGCAGAAAGGTGACATATAAATGAAATAAATAAATAATAAAATAAATAGACAGACACACCATACAGTGCTAACTGAAAAGGGTATGGAAATGGGATAGTGGAGGCCGAGGGTTGAAGATGGTGTTATATTTACCAGTCCTGCTGCAGGTTCCACAGAAAGTGGAGTGTGGCTCAGATAATGTCTGAGGGTGACACCGCGAGTAAAGGAGACCCACTGTGCACTCATGGGATTAGAGTTGATACATATATTTAAAATAGCTGATTTCTAGCCTCTAGAGATACTTGGTGGTTTGGTCTTCACACAGAAACAACATGCCACTCACAATTTGTATTGCAAGTTCAGGAACAGAACCCTGGCATGAATCAAGGCCTGCCTTCTCTATAATCTAAATAGAAATGAACCTCTTCTTATTGGGAAGCACTGTAAGCAAGTGACTGGTTGGCCTGTTGGAGGAGCCTGTCAACATCCAACAGCCCTTTGGAGACTGGGTATTTCAAATCTCCAATTTATTTATTAAAGCCTTTCTAAACTTCCCTTCATTCTTGCAGACACCAGGAGATTGTACAAAAATAGGACTGAAAGCAAATCAAATGCAATTAAAAAAAATTAAACCAACCTAATCATAACCATGTAAAGGGAACAACAAATACAATAGTACAGACATATTGATCAGAATCACTTAAAATTAATGTCACTTAAAATGAAAATGCCCAGGCAAACAAAAAGGTTTTGAGCTGATGCCAAAACAATTCCTGTGTTGGCACCAGACACACTTCCTTGGGGAAGATTTTCTTTACTTCCAAACAGAGGAGTGTTCTCTGCCAAAAAGAGAGAGAGAGAGAGAGAGAAAGAAGGACACATGGCCACACTAGGGGGCTCAGGGTGTGTGTGTTTGGCTTTAATCATCTCAATATTTACAGGCCCATTGTAGGTTGATGAAATGTCAGAACCAATGGCAGTTGGTGACTTTTAACCCAGTGAGGTGATGAATTTTCTCTGGGTTTTAGTCCACATTTCAAACAAGCTATCCAAGTTACTAAACCTTATAACCCAAATATCAGTATCCAAGACAGCTCTTTTACTCTTTGGAGAACCTGGAATATATTCATCACTCCTCCTTACATGGAGGCCATTAGCTGCCACTGGTCAGAATTGCTGGTACTGAAACTGATGGAAGAGGAAAACACAAGTCCATAACTGGAGGCATATTCCTATAATTTTCTATTGTACTTTACTGTGCTGACACGGTTTCATAAATACAAAATACTTTGAGATCTGATTGTTTCTATTTTCCAGTCACACAAAGCAAGACAAATGTCTTCATACTCAAAACCAGCCCAAAATTCAATGATCTGGAGAGAGGCAGGTGGTAAATTATGGTCCATAACTTGATGGATGTAAGGCTGGCTGTGTCTATGCAGTGGGCAAAATGCAGCCACTACGGCAAAACAGTATGGTCTGGAGCACTCAGAGGACCTTAACTATGTTAGGTCATTCAGCGTGGACCCACAGCCTAGGTGCACATTCTTATTTTTCCTTATTATTGCAAGATCACTCAAGCCTGGAGTGATTTTTAAATCCACTGTTCTCATTGTGTTTGGAAACACAATATAGAATCATAGAATCATAGAATCACAGAGTTGGAAGAGACCACAAGGGCCATCCAGTCCTTAAATCCTTCCTACTCAGATTAGTCACAGTTCTAGACCTGCTTATTGATTAGCCACAAAAATTCTCTGCTTTGACCTTCCTGACCCTAGGTTCCCCCACCCTCTGCTTGGCCTTCCCAGATGGTGATTAGTTTTTCCACCATAGTAACTACTTGACTCGCAACTGCAGTGGGTAGATACAACCTTAGTAAAGGAGAGATCAAATTGTCACGTCCCAGGTTTGGTTTGAAGAGCAGGTCAATATTTTTTGGCCAGATAACTCTGCAGGTATGTTTTAAGGAAATGTGGGATAATTCCATATGTGCAAACTTGTGTTTCTGGGTGATGAGTAAACTATGAATGTGTAGCAGCAGTATCTGTAACAGTAACAATAACAATAAATCTTCCTCCTCCTATCTACAGCTGCACCTCTGGTTGATCTGAGTGCCTGCCAATCAACCAGGTTCTTGACAAGGAAAGACAGATGTTTCTGTTTGTTCTCATAGCACAGATGTTTTAGGTGATATGCAGAGGTGATATGCAGAGGGGTAATATAGATCTTACAGGACAGATCAGTTTTGCAAATGCAGACAACCTGCAGGAGACAAAGTGTAAAGTTGACCTTAGATTAACCCCTACTAATAAAAAATATTATAAACCTAAACAACTTATATTCAGAAAGAACATCTGTTATTAATACATTTAGACTCAAATTCTGTCACAATCAACCAAGCTCCACCAAAGGCAGGAATGTATAAAGAAAATAAATTTACCCTGGCTTTGCAGCAGTGTGGCTGAGAATAGAATTTGGCTCAAGAAGATTTAAAGATAAATTCCACTCTGAATTATTGAAGCCTCTAGGAGGGGAAAATACTTACAATAGCATGGTATTCTTTAAAAGGGACAGATATCTTTATGTCAGACCACTTTTCTTTCTGTCTTATTTAATCAAATCCTCGCATTGTAATCAGCTCAGATTCTAAGCTTCTATCTGCACAGAACATAATAAGCTTAGAAAATAAAATGATTTGACATGTTGCTTCCTTCCTCATTTCTGCTCTGGTTTAATTTATTTCACAATGTCCTGCCACACCTATTTCTTTAGAGAGGTATTTGTAAATGTTTGTAATGTTCAGTTCAGCAATATAGGATTCCCAAGCAAAGTTGTTTTGGGATGAAAAAGTATTTTGGGCATAAAAGTATTTGCAAAGTGATTTTGGTTGAAAACATATTGTCACATTTTTACTCAAGGTTATACTTTCGTTGTGGGAACTTCATGCTTCCCAACATACAAACCTCAGCAAACCTGAAAATGTGTAGTACTTTGTCCTGCTGACATATCCAGTCTGATTGCTATGTGGAATATAACTGAATATAGCTCCATTTCCACTTACATTTAAACCAGTTTGCAATTCACCTTCACTCCTTGTTGGTGAATCGATTCCAAAAGTTCCATCGTTCCCACTATGAAAATTGATCTTTTAATTATCCCCTTGTAATTGCTTCTTTTTTGGCACAGTTTTTGTCCTCACTAGTTTGCGCCACTTCAAAATGTATGTCAATCATTTGTGCATCATCAGTGATGTAAGCGGCAGCCTGGTTTGAGAACTATATTCTTTTTTTAAAAAACTAATAGAAGATTTAATTCATTGGTTTTGCAACTACTTGCTTCCCTGAGCTGCTGTTGGCCTGATCGCCTCCTTGCCGCCTGAGTAATGGCAAGTAGTTGCAAAATGAATGAATCTAATTTTCTTTTTCTTTTTTTTTAAACACCACAAGCACAAAGGCAGTGCTGAGTGGGGGTGGGGGGTGGCTCTACCAAAAACTGAACAAGGATGGTGTTACGATATGTGCTTTTAATAAAATTGTGGGGACATGTGGATTGTACTATGACCCCTGACTGACCTGTCCAAGGACCCGCCATAAGCCCCAAGCGAGGAGGTCACGTAGTCAAGCCCACTTGGAAAAGCAGAGTCCCTAGTAAACAACTCTCAATAGGAAGTTTGGGAGTCAACAGACCCGATTTGCCACTGCCCTCCGGAGTAAGACAACAGCCTAGTCAGTGATTGACTTAACGACTCAGCCATTAGGTCGGCTGCCCCTCCGAATTGTGTCCAAACCTAAGTGCATTGTACACAGATTATTTGCTCTTGGCTGAACAACGCCCAGGCAATCAACACCTTTGTCTAAGCCTATCTAGTAGCCCCCAGATCCCGAGTTGGAATCCCCCGTTGACGCTATCCTCAGAGTGCAGGCTGGTCCACGCCAGTTGACCTCTGCTCATAGCTCCCACAGCCCATTTCCCCTCATCCCGGCGGTCATGTCCATCATCCTCATCCACATCTATCAGGCTTCCTGGAGAAGACTTCAAGGTAGTATTCCAGCGGTCTCTCTTTCTCTCAAATGTTACTCCCAATCTTACCCCTCCTTTTTCACTAGCATTGAATGTGTGTGTGTGTGTGTGTGTGTGCCCGCCCCCTTTTGCTGTGTGTGGTATTTATGTCCCCCAATAAACTGTGTATTTTCATTGAACTCACTTGGACTAGTGTAATCTCTCTTGGTGTTTGTCGGTGGACCTCTGGTAGACATACTGGGACTGTGATTCTGGCATAAGACTTTGTTAGGATCTTCCTCTCTGCATATTTTGAGCTAATTATAATTCTCCTAAGAGAGAGACTTCCTAACAATGGTAAACATCTCTCTGCCATTAGTCCCTCCTCTCTAGAATGATGCAATTCAGATCCACCGTTCCCACTTGTTGAACATGCTTCAGAATCAATTTTTTTTCGAAAGAACCAACCAAGAACTAGTGTCAAGAAAGAGTGCATTTTTTGCATTTGCCTCACTTCATCATGATTGAAACCAATCATAGTAGGATCAGAATCCGTTTCAAATGGGAATGACGGTCATATAACCCAATCAGCAATTCGCTTTAAATTATAGTGGGAATGCGTCCTAAGAATCGCAGACAATCAATGTAGATTATCACATAACACTTTTAAAATGGGACTAATCCACTTTTACTGCTCAGGCTGTCTCCTGCTGGCATTTTGGAGTTTATAGTTCATTGAGGCCTAAGAGCTCTCTGGCTGAATAATCTAAATGCCCCTTCCTAAACTCCAAGTCCCAGAATGCAACAGGAGGCAGCCAGAGCAGTAAAAGTGGATTAGCCCCATTTTAAGAGTGTAGTGTGATAGTGAATGGTAGGATGGTGAAATCCAACAGAAGGGGAAAGGAGTTAATCTCTCCTCCACACTGCAACCTCCTGTGCACCCTTATAACTAGCCCTGAAAGGCTGAAAGACCCTGTTTTTGTGATGTTCAAACTGTCGAGGGGAGGCAGATAAATTCTGTTGCAACCACTACTGCAGTAATAGCTAGGGACTGTCATGTTGGCTGGGCATTTGCTGTTGGCGTTGTGTGCTACTAGGTGGTTCTGAGTCAATAATGGGAACTTTCCCTGCACCTGAGAGAATATGATTTGCCCAAAGTCACCCACTGGGTTTCCATGGTTTAGTGGAACTTTTAAACTTTGTCTCCTCGAGTCCAACACTCCATAGTCCAATGCTCAAACAACTGCACCATATTGGCTCTCTGGGGTTTACTGTAAACTTTAAATGAAACAGCCAAGCTTGAACCTCACTTCCAACATGGACTCAGAACCATGGAATTAAAAACAAGACAAAACAAATAAACAAACAAAAACTTCACACTAAATCCCAGATTAATTCCCCTGTCCTGTCCTAGATGCCACTAGCTGCCACTACATCCATGTAACATTGCAATAAGCCCTTAAATTGTGACATCATTTAATATTATTAGTGATACAGTTCCCCCACCACACTTTCAGCATTGTTTTGGGAACTTCTTCTAAGAAATGGGTTGGGTGTTAACATTTATATTTCTTTCTTTTAAAAATAAATATGGTTACGCTTCCATGCCATGGAAAGCTATACCTATCAAGCCCTTTTCTGATGACCCTTTGACCCTGAAAAAGCACTATTCTTTAATAGTGGATTTAAAGGCTTTTATGACCATCTCCATAGAATTCTATGAATTAATCAGGCTTGGAGAACAAAAAATGTCTTCTTTAAGCACCCTTAATGATTCCTCCAGGAACTCCAATCCAAGGAAGCAGGATGCTCAAGTTCTTTGTTGGCACTCTTGTAGGAATGAACCATATCTTATTTTAGCACAATCATACACAAATATTTTTCTGCAGTCTTCGTTGACTCCTTCATTGAGAACATATCCCAAATAAGATTATTAAAGAGAATACATCAGCAAATCAAGAAACAAAGTGGAAATAAGCGATGTCTGACTTACAAGGATAGAATGGAAATATATATGTTAAGACATTAAAAGAGGAATTCTGTTTACCTCCTCTGTGCATATTAATCTCCCCTTTCCAGGTACATGAATTATACTCCCCCCACCCACCCATTTTATCAGTGTGCTAGTGTAAGAATAGATTCCTGATTATCTTGAGATTATACAAAGGAAATTGCCATGTAAACTCTAACACTTTCACTTTTTGAAGTAAAAAATTCTCTTTGATTTATGACCAGTATGAGATAGAGAACAGGATATCTTGTTTCTAGTATAATCAAGAAAGACATTAAACAAATATCTACATGCCTTCAACTAGAAAGATATGTATCTAAACTGAGCTGATTCTATACTATGTTTGACCCCAGTAGCAAACATTTTTACTCTTACCAGTTGCCTTTCTTATACTGTTATCTGTAGCCAATGATTGCAGTTTGCAAGAGACATGGGAAATCTGGCACAGAGACCTGATTGAGGTTTGAAAGGGGTATAGCTCCTAGTGTGCCCTGGTCTTAATTTTACCACTAATCAACAGGTTTTGCTGAGGTTTGTTTCATTTCAGAAATCTGCAAAACTTATTTGACTACAGGATGAGGACTATGGAGAAAAGGATGTGTGTGTTTTTAAACATCATGGGAAGCTATCTTCCCTCAATCGTGTTTCATATCTCCTAAAAACAACAATCTGCTTCCAGTTTTAAACTGGGAAACAAGGCGGACCTTTTGAGGAAATGATCTGTCAATGGCTAATAGTCATGATGGGAAAAAAGAATTGCCTTGTTCAGAATCAGTTGTCTTTTGTCATATGTTAATCACAAGTAAAATGAAAGTGAAACTCCAGATTTGTTTACAACTAGATAAACTAGGTTTAGGGCCTTAGATTATTCCAGGTGGGGCCTGACCAAAGCAGAATTAGAGTGGCACTATTACTTTCCTTGATCTAGACATTATATTTCTATTGATGCAGCCTAGAATCGCATTGCCTTTTTAGCTGTTGCATCACACCGTGGACTCATGTTCAACTTGTTGTCTACTAGGACTTCTAGATCTCTTTCACATGTAGTCTTGTATCCCCCATCCTATATCTGTGCATTTCATTTTTCCACCCTAAGTGCAGTACCTTACATTTCTCTGTGTTGAAATTCATTTTGTTAGTTTTGGCCCAGCTTCTAATCTATTAAGATCATTTTGAATTTCGATGCTGTCCTCTGGTGTATTAGCTATTCCTCCTAATTTGGTATCATCTGCAAATTTGATAAGCATGCTCCCTATTCTTTCATCTAAGTCATTGAGAAATATGTTGAATACCACTGGGCTCAGGACAGAACCCTGTGGGACCCCACTGGTCACTTCTCTCCAGGATGGAGGGCAGCCATTGGTGAACACCATTTGGGTTTAGCTGGTCAACCAAATACAAATCCAGTCATATTAGTCATTGAAGAACAATAGTAGGAGGGTGCAACATCCAGTTAGGAAGTACAGCAAAGGAGATAACGATCCAGATCATGGAATTTATCTGGTTTACCAGGGTTCATTTTTATGTTCATCACCAGAGCTTGGAAAAGTTCATCTATTGCATGACAAGTCCAGAATACCCCAGCCAAGGTGGCCACTCACTATGTTGGATGGGGATTCTGGGAGCTGTGATCTTAAAAACAACATTAAAAGCTCTGGATCTGTTGTTCTGAGCAGGTTGATTCAATTACAGCTTCAATTCTGGCAGTGGCTACACAGTTTTAAGTCACAGTTTCCTCCACCCCCTTCTGTTTGCATGTATTTTCCTTCAAAGCTACTATTATCATCATCATCCTGGGGTCTTCCCTTTGATGCTTGGTGTGATTTGCCCACATTATTTTCTACTAAGTTTGCATTGTTTCTCTCAACACTTTAAAACAAATTGTTCAAATGCTAAGTAACATTCTGGAAACACACCCTAGAGGAAATAAGCCAAAATCTGTAACTCATCAGACTGCCTGCTAACATGCTTTACATTCCATGGTAAATTTGGCAACATTTTTGACAGGCAGCTTATTTCTTCTTCCTCTGAATGGACTAGCAGACAATGTTAAGGACCAAACAGGAATAGAGATTTGTTTGAAAATGCAACTGGCCAGGCATCAATCACCTCTCCCTGTATGCCTGACTTCCTGTACCACCCCCCTCTTCCGCAACAGTAGGCCATACACTGATAGGCGGATTCTTTACAGATGGCTTCCTGTGATTAGTTCTTCCTGGTCACCACAGTATGCTGGATAGATGAATGTGTTTCTTTTCTTCTCTTCCCCCATCCCTCTAATAACCACCTGCATGCTTATCCTCCAAAAACAACAGCAAGACTGTTGCAATTGCTGCATTAACAATGATAATGGACTGTACTTGTCAGAGACAGTATGGTATACAGGTTTGACTGCCACACTGGACTGTGACTCTGAAGATCAGGGTTCAAATCTCCACTCAGCTACAGAAACCCACTGGGTGACCTTGGGCAGGTCACAATCCCTCAGCCCCTAAAGAAGGCAAAAGCAACCCTTCTCTGAACAAATCTTGCTAAAGACCCTGTGATAGCTTCACTTTATGGTTACCGTAAGTCAGAAATGACTTGAAGGCATACAACAGCAAACAAATCTTGTCACATTTCAGAAACAATCTCTGAAACTTTAATATATTTTCTATTATGTGACAAACTTTCAGCAGTGTTATATTCAGTGTTTTGTAATCACTGGTGTTAGAAATACATTTTGATATTTAAGCCCTCATCATAACAGATACTCACCATTTCCATGCTTACACCCCTGAGAAGAATCCAAAAAGGTCAGGCAGCTTTGTCATTCCATATCACAACCCAGTTCTATCAATGTTCATCACCATCACCACAAAAGTTATACAAAAGCTAGGAGATCCTGCAGCCATTTGCTTTTGCTTGAGCCTACTGAGAAGGGCAAGATTCCATTATATTTTGGTTTGTGACGGAAATAAATCTATTTATTTAACAATTCAAGATCTTCATTTACTTTGCTCTCCTTTTGGACTTGCTAATTAACTGAATGCATACTGCTTTTGTACTTTGAAAACAGTTTCCAGCAATTGAACTAAGCTCTGGATAAATGGGAGAATTGGGAGGAAAAGAGAGAAACTGGGAAATGTCAAAAGCAGCTGAAAAAAATGGGATTAACTGGAACGGTCCTTGCCAAATAGGAACATTTGGAAGGTGTGCAATAAACTCAAAGGGAAATGGTGTCAATGCAAAATGTCATCATCTTTGATAGTCAAAAAGCAAACTCTGCCTCCACTATACCATGGCATGCAGTTTCTTTGTAGAGGGCCCTTCCACACTACACAATTATAACACTTTGATTGCATTTTAACTATGCAGCTCATAGATACATCTTATGCAGTCCTAGCATTTGCAGTTTGGGGAGGATCTAGAACACTCTAGCTGAGCATTGCCAAATACACACAGTGCTTGCTTTTACACTTTTGCCTTAATGAGTCGAAAGTGATCAATAGGGGCTTTTTAGATTGGCAGGAAAGTGTGACATGAAGTTGCACTTTCCTTAATGCTTAGCAGCTAGACTGCAAGCCCCAGGTGTGCATTTAAAAAGTACAGGGCAGCTAGACTGAGGGGTGTGGGAACGACTTATCTGAGGTCTTTTCTGTGGCTCAGCAGCTACATGGGAAGCCGTCAGAACACTACAAACACAGGCGGAGCAGCTGCATGGGCGGCAATGAACGCGGCTTTTAGCCGCGGTGAACCTTAAAAAAAATTTTTCCTTGCCGGCTGCGAACTATGCAATTCCTCAATGCCCTGCAGGTGTAAAAGCTGGGGTTTATCCACGAAGTTTTTTAAAGCTCCCAAACCCTAGCTCCAACCCTAATCTGAACCCTAGACATGCACAGTAGGGACTCTGGGATGCCGTTTGCGAACTGCACAAACGCAGTTACACCATACAGTCAAATTATCATTGCCGGCTGGGAACTGTGCAATTGCGCAGTTCGCAGCCGGCAGCCGGCAAACCTGCGCAGTTGCGCAGGACAAATGTATACTTATGAGGATCCGTCAAATTATCATTGCGTTTCCTCCGCCTTTTTGAACTGCACCGTTGCACTGGTGCATCATGAATGAACCCCTTTATTTTGTGAATGAATTGACATGTTATCCACAGTAGAATAACAGTAACGGCATCCCAGAGTCCCTACTGCGCATGTCTAGGGTTCGGATTAGGAGTGGAGCTAGGATTTGGGAGCTTTAAAAAACTTTGCGGATAAACCCCAGCTTTTACACCTGCAGTGCATTGAGCGTTTTAATTAGAAGTGAAGTCCACACCACGCATGCTCCCAATCCACGATCCATTATGATCCGCACCTGTATCGCTGCCTTTAAATGGGTGCTTTAAAGAGACAGAGCCCCATTTAACCGTGCAACTACACCTTAGCCTTTAGATGCAATAGCAATGTTGCACCCTTTTAAAAAAAGTAGTGGGGAAATCAAACTACTTTTTAAAGGCACTTCTTCTCCCTTAAAACTCCAAAATAGTGTTTTCATGGCACACTTTCCCTTTTTCTCATCTAAAGGCTGGGCTTTCATGCAGCCATCAACACACCTCTTTTTGCCAATGTAAAATGGGCCAGCTCCTTTTTAAAGCACTTCTTCTCCCTTAAAATGTCAAAATAGTGTTTTCATGGCACACTTTCCCTTTTTCTCATCTAAACGCTGGGCTTTCATGCAGCCTTCAACACACCTCTTTTTGCCAATCTAAAATGGGCCAATAGTTGCATAGTGGGTAAGCTCAGAGCTGTGATACTTGTTGCATTGCTGTGGGATCCAGCATAACTATGATAGCTCATTTATGTCATGTCATGTTATGCTATGTCATGTCTTTAAGACTGCATACAAGAACCAAAGTGCCTGTCACAAGGCTAACTTCATGATACAATGTCTGGTAACTTAAAACTGCAAGATGGAAATAATCTTGAGCAATTAGTCCCAGGAATTGAAGGCTGTTGCTGCATCAGCCTTTGCACTATTGGAAGGAAATTGTTCTTATCATCGTCAGCATATCCTGGTATGTTTTGTCTTTGATCCTTGGTGAGGTGTTCTTTATCACAGTTGAGAGTCATGTTTCAGAGAAGCTGAGTTGCACTGGTACAAAGGAACAGTCCTGCAATGTGAATAGATAGAATGAGGATTTCCTTTAATTTTCAGCTTTCCATATATCTAAATAGCTACTGTGGGCTTGTTTACGCTGTTGAAAAAAATTGTATCCACCCCATAGTAGCTATGAGCAGGAGGCATGACATTCTTGACAATTCACTTAGCAAATGTGTGCCCCTCACTCTTCCTTCTTCTCTGTCTGATCAGTCTTGTGTTGATATGTTTTTTACTTCAGTGAATGCATATATGCAGATCTTTGCATTAGTGAGCCAGTATCCCCTCCTCCTTCCTCCTCCACCATCCGAACCCTGCCCTCATCAGGCACTCACTTGAGTGGGAAGGAAATTGGATAGGGGGATGAAGAAGATGGGTGTGTGCAATTGCTGGGTCCTTCACTCACTTGGAGAAACTCCAGAGGATCCCCTGGGTGTGTGGATTGTGTGCTGGTGCAGGGACAGGGAGGAAGAGAATTGGTGAGCAAATGAGCTGCTGACCTCTTCCTGCCCTTCTTCCAACTCCCCTCCAAAGCACTTTCACTTTCAGGTTTGTGCAGTTCTGGCACCATTCCTTTTGCATATGTACAAATTGATTGCACAAGCACACATAAGTACACTGACATTCTAGGATGAACGTTGCCTGGAAGATGTGCGGACAGCGCTGCCAGTATCAGACTATTGTGGATGCCGGTTGTGTGGACAGATCTTCCTCCTCTGGCATCTGGAAGCCTCAATAGTAAGCTGGTTTTTCCCATCAGTGCAGACGTAGCATTAGATGGGCCAATAGTCTGACTCCGTGTAAAGTAATTTGCCATGCTCATAAAAGAAAGGCACTTATTTTTAGTCTAAGGCAGGTCCATGCAATCAGTATCAAGAGATCTGCCCCTTTTCAACTAGATATTGTGATGGGAAGGGACACTTGCACAGAAGATTACAGAAACACCACAATCAGATTGAGTAACCCATGTACAGCTGAGTTTCTATTTTTTTCTTCCTTTCTTTTTTTTTAAAGGTTTTTGATTAAAGTTAGCAAAGTAGGCAGTTTGCCCAGGCATGACACTTAGATAATGAGGAAGACGGGATTTTAATATACATCCCATCAGTACTAATATTTACCTAGCCTACCTAAGTTTTAATAAGCTTTGAGAGTTGTGAAATCTCACTGATAGATTTAAGGAGGAATTTACTTTATTCATTTGTTCAGATGAGTTTGTGTGTTCAGATTAAGGCCCTACTGGGGCATGTAGAATGTGAGGACATTTCTCAAGCAGCTGTTCTGCCAAAGATCCTCTGGACTAGCAGCAGTGCAACATTTTGGTTGAGCGAAAGAAATATTTAATCAATGGCCCAACTCTTCTAGAGTAGGCCCATTGAATTAATTGAGATTCAACATTAGTGATGACCCAGTATTTAGCAGTGTATTAATTGGGTCTACTTTGGCTGGTACTGCCAATAAAATTCAGGCCAAGGTCTGCTAATTCTTTGTAGATAAATGTTTTGCATCTGATGGCAGAGGTGCTTTGCAACATTCCAAAGCATCATGTGCATTTTTGTTTGTTCCAGTGCATACTCTTTACAACTTGAACCCAACAGTGGAAAACACCTGCTGGTTGACTGTTCATCCTGGGAAACTGAGAAAATCCTGGATTGTAGAGACAGTTGAAATGGAAAATCTCATATTCCCCCTTGTTGCAATCCACGACCTCTTTGCTGTTTCTTTGCCAAACCTTGTCTTCACTAGGAGGTGGTAAAGGCAGCCAGTCCATGGACAGATGTGGTACCCCCTCTGCCTCTGCCAAGCCAGGCTACTCCTTGGGAGAGTTAACTGTTCAATGATAGGCAAAGGAGCAAAGTGAAAGGACAGGCTGGGCAGCCAAGTTTAGATTTCCTTAAGACCAAACTAGATGACGATGAGGAGGAGACAAGCAGCTGTGGTGCAAGGTTGTGGCTGTCATTGCATGGCATTCACCTTCATTGCCTGGGTCTTGTCCGGTGGGCCACTGGAGCTTCTGGCACTGCTTTCTATCAATGGGAGCCTGGCTGGGGCAGTACAGCTGGAAGAGGCCACTGGCAGATATGGCGAGGGCTTGACACAGCTTCACTCATATAATATGCAAATTAGATACCCAAATTAGGAGGAGCTGGAATATGGCAACCCTATGGATGAACCTGTGAAATCATCATCTCCCTCTACCATTACCCCAAATTCCTGATATAGTTTTGTAGATTTTAATGAAATATTTGTGTGGGTTTTTTTAATGACAATAATTTGAAGGGTGAATGTGGACATTTGTATCACTTTCTATTTTTAAGGAAAACTGTTTTTTTGACTCATATATGTAGGGGCAAGCATGAGGACTGATCCAGAGCTTGACTTCTTTATTATTGTATGTTTTTCATTTATGGATGTATGTAGTACTGCAGTCCCTTTTCTCCACTGAGATCAAATTCGTGTTTGTGGTGCTCTTCCACCTTACTTTATCTTCATAACAATTCTTTAATGTAGTTCAGGCTCAGAGAGAAGTCACTGGCTTAAGGTTATTCAGTGAATTCTGTAGCTTGGTGGGGACAAGGGTGTTTTTGTTGTTGTTGTTGTTCCTAAATACATCTACGGTAATACTCTTAGTTAAACCACAGTGGTTCGTAAGCAAGTTTCAATACAGGACAAGTAAATTGCATAGAACCAAATGTGAAAAACTCACTGGGGGCTTGTCTACACTGACCAGAATTATCCTAGAGTATTCTGGCCCTGGAGCTGCCAGGATTCCTCAATATCTTCACACTCCATAGTGACATTGTCTAGACAGATGTCATGTTGTCACTGGTACTGTCATTGCTGGCATGAGTTGCTCTCTCTGAGGTCACAAATGAAGTGCCCAGCATCAATCACATAGCTTTACACCATGTTGTGTTCTCAGAGTGAACAACTTGAGTCAGTGGTGGCATCACTGATGGGAGGACACATGTTCAAACAGTTGCCCAGCATTGCTATGAAATACTGTGGATTTTCTTGCAAAATCTGGAGCAAAAAGGTAAGTTATTTTACCAGTAAGTTGGTTTAAGGGAGGAAAGGGAAGATTTGGTGTGGAGCTGGCCTTCCACGAAAACAGTCCACACTTGAAATGGGGATTTGAGCATATAACGTGTAGACAGGTTGTTGTGAAGATGGGGGGGGGGGGGGGGGAGACTGTTTCATGTGGCCCATGTAGACGTGCCCTGGGGTTGCTCCTGAAACATTACTCAAAGAACCCTTTCACACTACACAACAGCACAATGATTCCACATAACACGCAACAAGGCACCTATAGAATCCTTGGTTTTGTAATCTAGTAGTTGAGCCACTGGAGTACTTTGGTTGATAATGCTAAGTGAGCTTTCCTAAATTGCAAACCCCTGTTAAAGTGGAATCATAGTGCGGTAGTGTGTTTTCATAAAAGTATAAAGGCCAGAAGATTATCTTCTCCCCCCTCCCCCCACTTTTACATGTGGATTACACTGATTTCATGTATTTGTTATGCACTTCAAGGAAAAACCTGAAACATAGCTGGACATGCATCTGCCCAGAGCTTAAAATAATTTGTTAAAAATTAATTTGCTTTCTCATGTTCATTCAAAAAATAAAAATTAACAACTATGGACATCACTGTAAGCCAATATCATTACTTTTGGGATTCATATTAACAGTACATATAGACCAACTTTATACCTAAAAATATACTACTTGAGCCAGGAAGCATCTCATCCAAAGAGTTTATTAATTCCTCAATCTGCAGTACCTTGGAAACCTGGTTGGAGTGGTTCATGGCTTGAAATATGGGGTTTTGAAGGGCAGGATGGGAAGAAGCTCCATTGTCAGAGTTACATCTGATAAAGCAGGATCTCAGCCAATGTTTTTAAACATTGTTATTTCAGTTTTTAAATATTAATGAGCAACTAAAGGTTAACAGTTCACATTCTTCTAATTTCTTATTTTGGAAGCATGCTTCTAGTCATTTGTGATGATTTTAATTTTAATTTTAATTTTAAGGCAGCATGTTGCCATCACCTTATTAACTATTAAGAAAATGAAAATAATGTACACTTTTCACTAAAACTATTTGTGCTAATGAATTAATGTTAATATTTCAGAATTAGCTTTAAAGGTATTACTTTCAGGATCTACCTCTAACTAATGACGTAAAGTATTAGGACTTCTGGGGAACAACATCTAACTCTAATAATTCTTGATGTTTATTTTGTTCTAAACTTTTCCAAATTGTGAGTAATAACAATTTTTAACTAAATCCAACATATTACTGCTGTCAATGAATGGATAAAGGGCCAACTGGGGAACAGGGCAGCTCTTTTGCAGTTGTGGAATTTTCTTTCCCCAAGCCAGAACACTGCAATAAAAATAATATTTATTTTTGTTCTTGTTGTTGTTTTGATTTAAGTTGGCATTTTAAGTGTAGGAATTCTTTGGCTCACAATATTTTTACAGTTTTTGTTTTATTATTTCTTGGATATTTTTGTTTTGTTTTTTTAAATGCTGGTCTTTTACTGATATGTGCTAAAATATCCTATTACCTGCCTATAGGCTCTGAGACAGGACTGTCACCTCATTATGATCAAAAGCTAGAATTTATCTCAGTGCAGGCTTTAACATCTAGCTTATTTAATGTTTTCCAGTTTGCAGCACTCTGCCTGTAAAACTGAAACAGGAGGTAGCTGTAAAAAATGTAGAGACTTCTCCAAAATTTATGGTTGGAGGAGACATAATCACATTGGCAGAAAGTTAAGCATAGGTGTTTGGTCATTGTCTTTGGATGTGTCAAATACAACAAAAAAATTCCAACCACCATATTAAAGAAGTTTTGCACCAAGGTCAAAATTTGTCACATTGTCACATCTATAAGAATGTTACAGCTCCCAGTAAAGAAACACAATTCAATACTCCATCTTTTTTGCTCCCTTCCCTGCCTGGTTATAATTTACAAGCTAATTTGTCCTGGTTTTTACTCTTTTTCACTTCTGTCCATGTGCAATAAATGCCTTCCCCTCTCACAGGTAACAATGAAAATTAGTTGCCCCAAGTCTTATTGTTCCGATAAGACCTGAAGCCTTTTCCTGAGAAGCCACTCTCTTAAGGGATTTCATCCTCCACTGGACTAGAGTGCTGAGTCTGGTATTCTGGTTGGAATAATCATGCCTTCTTGTGAAGGATGTGTTGATCAACAATATTGCAAAGCAGGCTGCTATGTTCCTTCTTTCATAAGAACTTGCTCCTGCTGTGCTTGGTTGTTGTTGTTGTGTGCCCTCCAGCCATTTGGAGACCCTACCACAGGGTTTTCTTGGCAAGCTTTGTTCAGAGGAGGTTTGCCATTACCTGCCCCTGAAGCTGAGAGCATGTGACCTGCGCAAGGTCACCCAATGGTTTTCCATTGCCAGTCAGGGATTCGAACTCTGTTCACCAATCAAAGACCAATGCTCAAGCCACTAAACCACACTGGCTCTCTCATAAGAACTAGGCCACCATAAATCCATCTTCCCTAGCTTTGGTCAGCAAAGGGACCTCCAAAACTGTCAAGGTCAAGGGAAGAAGGTTGACTGCTAGTTAAGTCTTCTAAAGAGGACCTTTTCATCTGCTCTCCTCAGATTGTAGAATGACTTGGCGGAGGAGATATGGCAGCTGAAAATGTGGGCTGCATTTAAAACCGCATTAAAGGCAAATCTCTTCCAGCAGGCCTATCCAGTCAATTTTAAATCATGACTTTGTAAGTTGTATATGTGCTCTTGCAAGTGTATTTTAATGGTATTATAGCATTTTGTGTTTTTAATTGTTTTTAATTGTGTTTTTATTATAACATGCTATACCTTGACTCAAGCCTTCAGGTGGGGCAGGAAAGAAATATCTTTATTATGGTCATTATCATCATCATCATCTCACTTAACACTGAGCTTAACAATCCATTCCTCCCTTATCTTCCTTTGGACTAGTGTGTAGCATGCAAATTTGTTCTCCTCAAGGAGGAAAAGTTCCTTACCGTGTTCAAAGGTACAGCCAAATTTCTGATATATTAATAGCAGGTAAGAGCTTTGGGGAGAGGGATTAGGAAAGGAGCAGAAGAATAGATAAATGAATGAATATATACACGTCTGTTGTAGCCTGTGCTTAGACAGTTCTAAGACTGGCTTCAAACTCACATGCAAATAACATGAGTTGACCCTCTTGGTCTCTGTCAGGAGTGGAAGATAGGAGGTTGCTAAATTTAATTGTAAAAGCACAGCATGATTATATTTCTGTAGCATCAGGATGTGGAAGTGAAAAACTGATAGAGAAGCAGAAGTCTTAAATCTGAAATGAGTCTTAGGCAAAAAGGTACAGTAGTCAGGTAGCCCCTGTGGAGATGGGAAAGTGATGCTTCTCAGAATAGCTGTGTCCCATACCACTTCACCCTATTAGACTCTGAAAGCAAGCCCATTCTATAGTATCGCCCTTAGTTTTGCCTCAAAATCTGTTCCAAGCTAACCCCTGATTTCCTGAGCCTTGTATGAATGAGTGTATGATAGTGAATTGCTGTGTGATGTTCTCCTTAGTAAAAATAATGCTTTAATTGGAGAATTCTGTCTCTGCATCATTTCTTGGATCCACTACTCTTTTGGTATACAGGCTGGAGACGTCCTCGCAGGGTCCTTGCAGCCGACCCTCCCTCTCAATTTGACCTAAATAAAATTCCCCTAAACTAGATTTTTGGCTATGCCTGTCAGTTATTCTTAAATACTGAGCCCAAGTACATTGGAGTTTTAAAAGAGACAGGACTTTTAAAATCAAACTTTTACATCAAGTCCTTCCATTTATATTTTGGCATCCTTATCTGTAGACTGCCTAGTTTTGTTCTCTAAAGATACCTGAACTCCATATGCACTGCAATGGCTCAGTGCTATGGAATTCTGGAATTTGTAGTTTTGTGAGATATTTAGCTTTCTCTGTCAGAGAGCTCTGGTGCTACATCAAACTACAAGTCCTGGGATTCCATAGCATTGAGCCATTAAAGCAGTGTCAAACTGCATTAAATCTGCAGTATGCCAGCAACCCTGGACTCGATCGGTAGATGTTACTGTTCTCATGTTCATGTCAGTGAGAAGAGCACAGTTTGTCTGAACCCCTTTTCAATAGGAAGCTATTCTATTCTACCACATTGTGACAGGACAATGGCTTCTTTTGCAGAGTAGAGATTATACATCAGAGCATCAGATGATGTTGCATTCACAAATTCTCTCTCTCTTTTTCTCCCTAGGGGGAGTAATGAGGGTGTAAGGAAGTTACATC
Source organism: Urosaurus nigricauda (assembly GCA_034509955.1). NCBI lineage: Eukaryota > Metazoa > Chordata > Lepidosauria > Squamata > Phrynosomatidae > Urosaurus > Urosaurus nigricauda. Next base: position 84,042,170 of record JAOEGL010000001.1, on the reverse strand, counting down.
TCAAAAGTAACGGAACAAGTTAAGGCTGAAATTCCTTTATTAGTATAATGAGTAATGGCAGCTATTTTCATGGCCAGGTTCACATGGATTTTGCTGCGTTCATGCCATTCTCTTATCAGTCCCAAGGTTTTCCTCTCTTCAGAAAATAACATAAGGTAACAAGTATGCAACAAATAACACAAATTCATGTTTTCATCTCTGTAGTGAGAAATAGAAATGCATTATTATTATTATTTACACACTGGTGGTATTAAGTAATATTAAAAAAGAAAATTTCAGGATCTGAATTGTCCTGTATGCATGTGTCTGATCTTCTTTGCAGCTGTGAGAAGCGACATGTTTCTACTGAATTCCAAATTTCCTTCAGTGTTTCAAACTAGGCACCTAAAATGATGCATAAACAAGCACTGAGATTTCCTATCTCATAAAGAAATGCTGAGAGTCACTGTTTTGTTTCAAGCTGCTCCCAGTTTTCTAGGGCCTGATTTATATTCTTCAAATGCAGTCTCTCAAACCTTAAGCATATACCCAAGTCTTCTATTTGCTTAACAGTCTCCCTTGCATTTCCATGTCATCATATCCTTCATCTCTGGACTAATTTATTTTCCAGTGTACTCAGTGAACTAACATCCCGCCCAAAATCCTGAGCTTTTAGTATCTGGATTTCCTATTACCGATCAAACTATTTTCTTCTCATTCAAAAACTGTTCCAAATTAAAAAGAGATCAGTCTTTTCACATTAAACTGATTGTTCTTCTGATTCTCTCATTTCCTTCCCCCCTTTCTTAAAACTGGACATTTTGATTCATTTCTATCTGTTTTCCCCCCTTTAACACCCAGATACTGTATTCAGATACTGTAGTATGCCAATGAGACATTGTGTGTTCCAGAATAACTGATGGGTGCCTTTAACACTATGCAATTATAGTATCAGCAAATGCTGCATGCTCCCTAACCCTAAACCTGCCCCACAGACGGTCCTTTTGGGCCCGCTGTACTGAGCCAGTATCATCTTATGAAATACATTACTGCAGTTTAGGAAAGGGTATTTAGAACTCTCAACCAAAGAGGTTTAGTCCTTTAGTGAACTACAGATCCCAGGATTCCATAGGATGCAGCCATGACAGTGCAAATAAGATCATAGTGTTGTAATATACAATGCTCATTGTAGTGAGAAAGAGCACATAATTTACACTCTCCAAAATCTCAAATTATGCTGCATATACATCAAGATGGCTCGAAAGACTAGGTAGGACTGAGCATTGATTCAGGATTGTGTAAAACAACATACAAATGTAGGCAGATAGATATTGGTTTATAATGATTTGATGCTATGTTGGACTGTTATCACTTCAGACTGAGGGTAAGGCATATATAATTGCTCCATCTTGGGGGGAAATGGTTTTTTTTTTTAATGTTGTCACAAATGTATCAGGAACAGAATGTCCTAAAGAGGTAACTGTGATTCTTGCAGCAAGATCAAGGGAGAGTTTTATGTTACCTTAGAGACTTAACAAATTTATTGTGGCACAAACATTTGTGGACTAGAACTTATTTCATCAGATGGTAAAAGTTTATGGTACAACCTGTTATACTTTAAGGTACCAGAATACATTTTACAGGTTTAATTGAAATGATCTTTAAACAGGAGGGTCTTTATTGTTTTATTGTTCAGTTTAAAACTTGTACAGAATGACATAGGGGGGAGTCAGTATAAGGTGAATTCTAATGCTGAGGCAAGCATTTTCAGCTGATCTGGCAGACAATTTCCTGACCCTAAAAAAGTTAGAGCCTTACTCTATATAGTCTTTTGTGGGTTTTTCGGGCTATGTGGCCATGTTCTAGAAGAGTTTGTTCCTGACATTTTACCAGCATCTGTGGCTGGCATCTTCAGAGAATGCTGGCATGGAAGTGAGTGGGTATGTATGTACACACACACACACACACACACACACACACACAGAGAGTATACTGTGTGATCCTGGGCTGGGAGGAGTGATTCCCATGTTAATCTGTGTATTGTTCTGTTGTTGAATGGCAACGCCTCAGGGTGGAAGGATAAGCAAAGATAATTTGTGTCTGTTTAATTAAAGATCCATTGTCTGGTGGTTTTCATTTGCATTTCCTGGGTCTTGATTTTTGTGTTTTTCAGGACTGATAGCCAAACTGTGCTAACTTTAAGGGTTTCATCTTTCCTATTGAAGTTGCCTGGGTGCTTGTGGATTTTGATGGCTCCCCTGTGCATTCTGACCTGATAGCTGTTGGCATGGTCCAGAATTTCAGTGTTTTCAAACAGCATTTTATGTCCAGGATGGTTTATAACATGTTCTGCCACTCCTAAATTTTTCTGGCTGACCCAGTCTGCAGTGTCTCTCATGTTCCTTGATTCGTGTTTGAACACTGTGTTTGGTGGTCCCTATGTAGACTTGTCCACAGCTGCATGGTATATGGTAAATTCCTGTGGCTGTGAGAGGGTCTCTCCTGTCCTTCGCTGAGTGCAGCATTTGCTGGAATTTCTTCGTCGGTTTGTAAACCATTTGGAGGTTGTGTTTCCTCACCAGTTTCCCTATTCTGTCTTTGACTCCTTTGATGTAAAAATGCATCCTTTTGGGTGGTTGTTTGTTTTCCCTCTTCTGGGTTTTTCTGGGTCTGGCACCCCTTCTGATGTTTGAGCTGGAATAACTATTAGCACAGGCTTACAATCCAAGGCCTGTGAGGGGCATTTCTACAATATACAGCCTGAAAAAAATATTTGAAAAAGAATTTTCTTAGTGGATAAACAGTACATATAACAAATACAATAAGATGGACCTCATTTTATTGTGCTTCTCTTTACCCATACATTTCAAGTAAAAGCTGAGCAAAGATTTTAAAAAGAATGATGGTTTTTCTATTTTCCTCCTGTGTTTGATCAGTTATGACACTTTCTATGGAGTTTATCACATTGGCTTTGCTTCTGAGCTAGACGCAGGATGTAACTTTAAGAAAGCAGATCTTATTGCATTTTCCCATCGCTGGGGAGTACACAGCCTGTTTGCAACCCGGGCTTCTCTGGGCTCGTCCTGCATCTTTTCAAAAATTGGGTTTTCCTATTATTGAAAAGCCTAGGTTGCAAACGGGATGCATACTCCCTGGCAATGGGGGAATGCGATAAGATCCGCCTTCCTAAAGTTATATCCAGCGTCTATTGCTGGAGAAAAAGCTAATGCGATAAACTCCATGTGCTCTGCATTTTAAAATTTTCAATGATAGATGCATTCCCTTCTGAAGAAGTATTTTCTGACCATTATAAGATGGTTAATTAACAATCATTAAAGAAGCACAAAATGTAATGGGGAAAAATAAATGACGATGGGAAAAGAGTTTATGAGGGCTGAACTTACCATAACTCATCAGCCAGACTGAACCAGAAATTGGAACTATCTCTTTCCCTCAGAATACAGTTTATCCAAATCTTCTTGGACAGAACATGAACTGGCTCCACCCTGATAAAGGCTTTTTCCGCACAAGTGAAGAGTGTCAAAAACACATCTTATCCTTTGTAGTATACTCCCAGAAATCCTTATAGCATGACATCCCTTGCAGACACATTCAATGGGTTAGGAAAAGTGAGGAAGAGGCAGATAGGTGTGCTGCAGACATTAAATCTTGTAGTACATAGTGGCACAGTAGTCTTTCTTTAAAAAAACAACTGGACAATGCACACTTTAGCAAAGGAAAGACTTGGCACTAAGCCTTCAAATATTCCCATGAGTGGAAATAATCAGGAGCTTGTCAAGCTTTTGTCTTGAGGAACTGCTGTTTCATCTTGGTACTGAAGGGAATTAGAAAAAGCTTCTTGACCACAACAACTGGGCCAGTCTGGTGATTTAGGTGGTCCCATTTCACCTTGGCACTGAGGGGAATTACAAAAGGTTTCTTACCTCCTGGTTAACTTACTATAACACACATGCATTCAGTTAGCTGGGTAAGTTTTGTTTGCAAAGCAGGAAAAACTATAGATTTCTGAAGTGGGAGTGTTATGCGGATAAGAGGATTCCTGCTGAATCATAGGAGTTTATCACATGGGAGGAATTTCTCCCAATTTCAAATGGACCCAATTCGAATTCACGTAAATTTGCTAGTTTAGCGAATTTTCATGAATTCTAATTGTGTTCGGAATGCGTTCAGAATGACTTTCCATTGCCCAAAAATGACCCCCCCATTGCCCAAAATTGCATGAGATACTTTAATATGCAATTACGTGAAACCCCATGATTGCGTTCAAAATGACTTCCCATTGCCTGAAATTGCGTGAGGTACACTCATACGCAATAACGGGCAACCCCATGATTGCGTTCGGATTGCCATTGTATTATACCCCCAAATTCCGTCGTATGATAAACTCCATAGTACTCTCATTTGAGGCCTCCCTCCCACCCAGTTTGTTCATAGCCCTTCTTTGAGCTACGAATTCCAAAATGAAGTTCATTCACTATTTGCAGTCAGAGTTAGTCAGAAGGAGCAGGCATAACTATTGTGAGTTAGGTTGCTCCATTGGCCCTCAGGCAAGCTTGGATGGCATCACTTGTTGTTGTTGAGTGCCTTCAAATCATTTCTGACTTATGGTGACCTTAGGCAAACCTATCATGGGGTTTTCTTTAGAGGGTGTTTGCCATTGTCATCCCCTGAGGCTGAGAGAATGTGACTTGCCCAAGGCCACTCACTGGGTTTCCATGGCTGAGTCAGGATTCAAACTCTGGTTTCCAGAATTATAGTCCAGTGCTCAAACCACTACGCCATGCTGGCTCTCCTGGAGGACAACCTCAACTCTGAAAAAATTATTTTGACCTCAAATGCCCCCATCCCAGCACAATGCCCCCAAGTACAATTTTATCATATTTTCTCTTTCTGGGCCACTGGTATTATACTTAAGAAGAGCAGATTTTTTTTATATAGTTAAAAGATTAAAGTGTTAACATTGGCCTGTGGCCACTGTCACTAGCAATGGGTGTAGTCCCACTATAATAAATGTTTTGCATACTATCTGATGCTCCTGCTACAGCTTTTTCATGTGTACCATATAAATTCAAATTAAGCCACCCTTGCTATTCATACTTGTGCTATATGATGCTTCCTTCCATTGCACAATAAGTTGTGAGAGCTTGTTCCTACACTCTTCAAATAATAAAATTACTTCCATAGTGGGGATGTCTTGAGCAGTCTAAGCTTGTAATATCTGGCCCTTTTTTTCATACTTTTTGTATCCCCCCCCCCCCCCCAATATCATTGTGCCTTGCAAACACAGAGCACCACATTGCTGGCCTCTCTACTGGCATTATGTGTAATCTAACTAATGCCAGAAGTGGGGCGGAGGGGAAAAGGCAAATGCGATAATTTGCTAATGAGAAGATACCCATGTCACCATGATATCATGGTGGGTGTTACAAAAAGAGAGTCACAATTTGTGGGATGTTGGAACACAGAAAGGGATTATAGTTTAGTCAGGATTAACATTTGCAGTTGTATCATGAAACACATAAAGTACTGGTCATGGTGGGAATGACTGCTGTAACAAGGACACTGTATTAATTGGATATGAGAAGGCTGGAGCAGCTATACGTAGCAAGCTACTAAAAATATACTGTTTCCCCCATATGAATTTTTCAACTTTCACACAGTGAAAAATAGGAGCTTGTTCAATGCACACATACCACAGTCTAACTGTAATATGACAGAGTGGGCTAGCTTGAGGAATCTTGTGGGTTTTTCACAAGGAAAAGATAACAAATCTCAAAATAGATGCACCATGGAGGTGGTATACAATTATTTTTTGTTTGATTTTTAAATCTGCTCATCTAGAATTCTTTCACCTGCTGAAATGCCATGGCTTTACCTGCTGCAAAGGTTAATGGGGAGTCACTAGTATGCTAGAGACTATATTGTGTTAAATTCCCCGGAGAGGCATAGCTGTGTTAGCCTATGCCAACAAAAACAACGCAGAGTGCTGTAGAGACTTTTAGGCCCAACCTTTTCATGGAATGCAGCATGATAAGAAATTATTCCACACAATTATGAGTGTAAACAAAGGAGAATTAAAATCTTTAAACAGCATGCTCATTTGTGACCTCTGTTAAGAATATTACATCTGCCTTTATCCTAAGCTCCTGAAAGCTAATTGTGATTTGGCTATGTATGCATCATCAGCCAACACATTTTAAAAAGTAGCAACATAATAGTCAGAAAAGAAACCTCAAAAAACTGTACCAAGTCCTCCATTCAAATCCTATCATACTACAATCCTATCCTCCATTACAAAGTTCAGAGCAGCAGTGTCAGTTATCTGCTTTTTTGCTGTGCAGTTTTCTTCTTGCACATTTCAGTAATGTGCTGTGCCAGAGAAGGACAGGCTCTGTCCAATGTCCTCAAACCTCCCTCCATCTCCAAGAGGTCACGGCTGTTTGCTTCCTTGTTTGCTTCCTTCCTTTTCTGCGCTCTCACTTCAAAAGCAGACACTTCCCTTGAGAACAACTGTCCCATTATGGCTGTGTAAAACAGTCAATAATTTATTTCTTTGTTGCTAGCTTGAGCTGAGTAAATCTGCTGAATCTATGAGGGGCTGTAGGGAAGGTGGGTGATACTTGACAGTGACCCTTTGTTGAGAGAAAATGGAGAAAGAGGTTATCCCTGAAGGACAGTGGCTTGCAATCCCACGAGGGCAGTTTAACCTGTTGTATTTCCTAGCGGCTGAGATAGTCCTGCGGTGGGCTTATTTATTGAAAATAGGTAGGCAGAAGGAACCGTACTGGGAGATAATGACTTCTGCGTCAAGGATGCATGCTGGGTGTGCAGCAGACTTCTTTGGAGTGTTTCTAAAATTGCAAGCACTGCAGTCTACTAATGGGTAGCATAAACCGTAGCATGGCCCTTGCAAAGAGGGGTTGCTTGTTTTTAAAATGTGTTTAGCTCCTAACTGGGCCCAGGAGTAGGAAATTACACAATGGATGTTGAAATGCAGGCTGGGTGTGAAGTTGTCATTTGAGTAATGGATGCTTTATTTCCTGTTTTTGCTAAAAGCTAGAACTCAGCATAATTAGCGAGTGAGAAAGCAGCCTTGGCAGCCAAACAAAAAAAGCACATTTTGGGCTTCAGAGCCAATTAAAATTGTTTATGTAGTCACTGAGCAATATTTTTCACCAAACAATTAGAATGCAGAGTATTCATCATAACAAAGTTGGAGCTGCCGTTTAAGGACCTGATTCAGAGAAAAGGAAGTTTGAAGCACTCTGAAAACTGAAGAATACGAGGAGGGATGCAACCATTTTTGTCAATATTTTAATCAATTTATTTATTTAATTTATATCTTGTTTTTCTCCTAACGTGGGAGCTTACAGTCTAAGGTCAAAGCAAAATACAGTTAAAACATCATCATCATCATCATCATCATCATCATCATCATCATCATCTGTATCCTGCTCTTTTCTTAGAACTAGGAGTCAGAATGGCTTCACAACATTAAAAAACAGTACAATTAAAAACATAGAAAAAAGTATATTAAAAAGGAATTAAATCATTAAATATTTAAAAAGTTATTAAAAGAATAAAATACATTTTAAAAAGCCAAAACTATATATATAAAAAACTGTATCAAAACTTTTTTTGAAATGGTACAACATCTGAGCCTGTCCTTATAACAATTCCTTATTAAAAGCCTATGTGAACTGATAGGTTTGAACCTGCCGGCAGAAGGCCATCAAGGAGAGAGCCATTCTGATCTCTTTTTTTGATAAAATTACCAGCTTGGTAGATGAAGGGAATGCTGTGGATATAGTATATCTTGATTTCAGTATGGCCTTTGACAAGGTTCCCCATGACATTCTTGCAAACAAGTTTGTAAAATGTGGACTAGACAAGGCAACTGTTACATGGATTTGTAATTGGTTGACTGGCCAAACTCAAAGGGTGCTCAACAATGGTTCCTTTTCATCCTGGAGGGAAGTGACCAGTGGGGTGCCATAGGGTTCTGTCCTGGGCCCAGTGCTATTCAACATCTTTATTAATGACTTGGATAACAGTATTGAGAGCCTATTTATCAAATTTGCAGATGACACCAAATTAGGAGGAGTAGCTAATACCCCAGAGGGCAGGATCAAAATTCAAAATGACCTGAATAGACTAGAAAGCTGGGCCAAAGCTAACAAAATGAAATTCATCACGGAGACATGTAAGGTTCTGCCCTTAGGGCAGAAAAATGAAATGCACAGGTACAGGATGGGGGATACCTGGCTGAATGAGACAACATGTGAAAGGGATCTAGGAGTCCAAGTAGACCACAAGTTGAACATGAGTCAACAGTGCAATGCAGCAGCTAAAAAGGCCAATGCAATTTTAGGCTGCATCAAGGGAAGTAATAGTGCCACTCTATTCTTCTTTGGTCAAGCCCCGCCTGGAATACTGTGTCCAGTTCTGGGCACCACAATTCAAAAAGGATGTGGAGAAACTGGAGTGTGTCCAAAGAAGGGTGACTCCCTTTTCTGCGACCGCTCCCAAGCTCTGGAATGGTCTGTCGGATGAGATGCGTCTCATGACATCTTTAGATTGCTTCAAAAAAGCCCTAAAGACGCATCTCTTCCGGCAGGCCTTCCCCTGAAATTCCCTATCCCCGGCTTCGGTCCCAGACTTTGATTTCCTGCCTACTCCCATGTTTCTGATCCCCACTTATGACGTGGCCGCATAAGGAAGGGTTAGGATGTTGTTATATGTTTTTAAATAATTACTGTTTTAATCACTGCCGGTTTAATCTATTTTTAAGGGGTGGGAGGTTTGGAAACGGGTCATGGGATTGTTTTAATCTATGTGTTTTTCTTTTTTACTTGTACATACACCACTCCGAGTGTATGAACAGAGGAGCGGGCTATAAATAAACTATTATTACTATTATTATTATTATTATTATTATTGTTATTAAAATGGTGAAGGGTCTGGAAACCATGCCCTATGAGGAACACCTTAGGGAACTGGGGATGTTTAGCCTGGAGAAGAGAAGGTTAAGAGGTGATACGATAGCCCTGTTTAAATACTTGAAGGGATGTCCCATTTAGGAGGGAGCGAGCTTGTTTTCTGCTGCTCCAGAGAACGGGACTCGGAACAATGGATGTAAGCTCCAGGAAAAGAGATTCCACCTCAACATTAGGAGGAACTTCCTGACAGTAAGGGCTGTTCGACAGTGGAACACACTCCCTCGGAGAGTGGTGGAGTCTCCTTCCTTAGAGGTCTTTAAGCAGAGGCTGGATGGCCATCTGTCGGGTATGCTTTGATTTGGAGTTCCTGCACGGCAGGGGGTTGGACTGGATGGCCCTTGTGGTCTCTTCCAACTCTATGAGTCTATGATTCTATGATCTCCTTGGACAGGGAGTTCCAGAGTCTAGGGGCAGCCACCGAGAAGGCCCTCACTTACATTTCAACCAATTATGTTTGTGATGGTATTGGGATGGAAAGAGGGCCTCTCCAGAGGATCTCAGAGTCTGGGCTAGTTCATACAAGGAGATACGCTCTGCCAAATAGTGTGGACCTGAGCCATGTAGGGCTTTATATGTAATAACCAGCACCTTGAATTGTGCCTGGAAACAAATTGGCAGCCAATGAAGCTGTTTCAGCAGGGGCGTTGTATGGTCTCTGTAATCTGCCCCTGTTAGCAGCCTGGCAGCAGCTCTTTGAACCAGCTGAATTTTCTGAACACTTTTCAAAAGCAGCCCCATGTAGAACCTGTTACAGAGTCCAAATGGGATGTAACCAAGGCATGTACCACCGTGGCCAGATCTGGTGTCTCGAGGAGTGGGTGCAGCTGGCACCCAAGTTTTAAATGTGCGAAAGCATTCCTGGTCACAGCAGAGACCTGGGCCACCAGGTTCAAAGCTGAGTCCAAATGTACCCCCAAACTGCAAACCTGTGTCTTAAGGGTGAGTGTGACCTCATCTAACACAGGCTGGATCTCTATTCCCTTATCTGCCTTCCGATTGACCAGGAGCACCTTGTCTGGATTAAGTTTCAACTTGTTTGCCCACATCCAGTCCATTACTGATGACAGACACTGGTTTAGGACCAGGACAGTCTCATTGGATTGAGGTGGGAGGGAGTAATAGAGTTGAGTGTCATCTGCATATTGGTGACACGGCGCCCCAAAACCTCTCCCAGTGGTTTGATGTACATGTTAAATGGAATAGGGGACAGCATAGAACCCTGAGGAACCTCACAGGCCAATGGCCAAGGGGTTTAGCAGGAGCACCACCTTCTGGGTTCACCCCTCCAGGAAGGAATGGAGCCACTGCAAAACAGTGCCTCCCAGCCCCATCCCGGGGAGGCTGCCCAGAAGGATACCATTGTTGATGGTATTGAAAGCTGCAGAGAGGTCTAGGGACACACTCCCCCTGTCCAGTTCCCTGTGTAGATCATCTACCAAGATGACCAAGGCTATCCCTGTTCCATATCCAGGCCAGAAACCAGATTGAAATGGATCTAGATCAGTGGTTCTCAACCTCCCTAATGTCATGACCCTTTAATACAGTCCATCATGTTGTGGTGACCTCCAACCATAAAATTATTTTCATCTCGGTTCCTAAGACCATCAGAAATATGTGTTTTCCAGTGGTCTTAGGCAACTCCTGTGAAAGGGTTGTTCAACCCCCAAGAGAACTGCTGATCTACATAATCTGTTTCATCCATAAACCTCTACAGTGCATTGGCTCCCATGTATTATTGCCACCACTACCATTTCAATGCTCTGTGCCATTTTGTGCTATAGTGACTGAGCAAGACATTCTTGTTGTATGCCTTCAAGTCATTTCTGACATATGGTAGAATCACAAAATTGGAAGGGGCCTCATGGGCTATCAAGTCCAAACCCCTGCTCACTGCTGAATCTCCAGGTCAAGCATCCCTAGCAATAATAATAATAGTTTTATTTCTAGCCCACCCCTCTGAACGAGCAATCGGGGCTGGGTACAAAAGAGAATAACAATTAACAAAGCAAAAGTACAAAGCAGTTATAGCAACAACAAAAATACATAGTAATTATAACAAAAAATAAAATTAATAAAGCAAAATACATAACAATTAACATATCAAAACAAGTAAAAAGAAAATCTCCATTCTCAACCCCCATCCCAATCCTAAAACAATGTGAACTATACACAATCTAAAAAGAAAAGAAAAGAAAAGAAAAGAGTGGGGGTGGGGTGGGGGACAAGACTCCTGGAGCCAAGTCCAGGAGCCAAGGCATGGGAGTAGCCCAGGTGGAGGCAGGGCAAACAAACACTCTCTCAGCCGAATCTACTTCACTGGCAGATGTTGGGGAGGAGGGAAAAAGGCCCATTTCTCCTCCTCAAGTCCAGGAGCCAAGGCATAGGAGTAGCCCAGGTGGAGGTAGGGCAAACAAACACTCTCTCAGCCAAGTCCTCTTCACTGGCAGAAGTTGGGGAGGTGTCTAGCCTCTTACCACACCATCTTTCTTGATTCCATTACTGAATCGCTTACTGTTAAGAAGTTCCTTCTAATGTTCCATTAAAATCTCCTCTCCTGTAACTTCAAACCATTAGACCTTGTCCTACCCTCTGAGGCAGCAGAAAACCATCCTGCCCCTTCTCTCTGTGTCAGCCCTTGAGGTATTTAAAGAGCAGTCATGTCTTATCTTCTCCAGTAGGAGCATGCCCAGATCCTTCAGCCTTTCCTCATATGTTTTGTTCTCCATAACTCTTATCCTTGTTGCCCTTCTCTTAACCTGCTACAACTTGACTGTATCCTTCTTAAAATGCAATGCCCAGAACTGAATGCAGTATCCAGAACAGGTATGACTAGCACAGAATATAGTGGGACAGTAATTTCTTCAACTTGGAAACTATGCTTCTTTTAATGCACAGTAAAATAGCATTTGCTTTCTTTGCTGCAGCACATTGGTGGCTTATGTTCAATTTATGTTCAAAAATAATCCCAAGGTCCTTTTGTGCATATAGTACTGCTGAGCCATGTATACCCCATCCTATATCTGTACATTTGGTTTTTGTGACTTAAATGCAGAGTTTTGCATTTATCTCTACTGAAATTTTTATTTCTGCCCAATTTTCTAGTTTATCTAAATCCTTCTGAATTCTGTTCCTGTCATCCAGTGCATGTCTGAGCTTTGTGTCATCTGCAAGGTTGAAAAGGATTCACCATCTAGGTCATTTATAAAAATGTTGAAGAGTAATGGCTCAAGGACCCCCTTCAGACCTCCTTCCAGTTGGAAGTGCAGCCATTAATGATGACTCTGCAAGCATGGTTTTCCAACCACTTATGCATCCATATGACAATGTTTCCATCTATTCCATATTTAATCAATTTCCTAATCAAAAAATTATGAGGCATTTATCAAATGCTTTGCTGAAATCAAGATAAACTACATCCACAGCATTCCTACTTTCTACTAAACTGACAAGATTTGTTCTTGACAAACCGATGCTGACTCCTACTGATTATTATTATTAACCTTTATTTATATAGTGCTGTAAATTACACAGTGCTGTACATATAATCTTATAAATTAGACAGTTCCCTGCCCTCAGGCTTACAATCTAAGAGAGACAACACAAAAAGAGAAGGGAAAGGTGGTGGGAAAGTGGATGAGGTCCAGTGATTCTTCTCTCCCTCTGGGGCCTGGACCAAGGCAGATGGACTGGAGGGAGGACTAGGGTTTTTAATACATAGTTAGAAGGAGGCATCCTGGGGCAGACGGCACAATTCTGGGAATGCTTCCCTAAACAATATAGTCTTTAATTCAGTTTTGAAACTGGTTAGAGGGAACAAGAAGGAGTGTAAGGAGAAAGAAGTTCAGAGAAGTATGGAGAGGTCATTACGTGGAGGGCTTTGAAAATCAACAACAAAAGCTTGTACTGGATGCAGAAGGAGAAGGGGAGCCAGTGAAGGGAGGATAAGACGGGAGAAACATGGTCAAAGCGGCAAGCAGATGTGATAATACATGCAGCTGAGTTCTGGACAGAGATTAAAGGATGGAGGTGTGAGAGAGGAAACCTTGTCAGAAGAAGGTTACAATAATCCAGTTGCGAGACCACTATGGCATGGACCAGAGTCTTGGCAGTGGAGGCTGAGAGGAATGGACGGATTTTAGCAATGTTGTAAAGAGAGAATCTACAGGCCTTGGTGGTGGCCTGAATCTGGGGAGTAAAGGATAGAGAGGAATAAAAAATGAAACCAAGACTGCTGGCTTGCTGAACCAGTTGAATAAAAGTGCTGTCAACAGAAACAGAAAAGGAGTATTGAAGGGTGGGCTTAGGTGGGAAGACAAGAAGCTCTGTCTTAGACATGTTGAGCTTCAAGCGCCGATGCCACATCCACTGAGAGATAGCAGCCAGACAAGATGAAACTTGCTGTTCAAGCCCCGATCATAGCATTGCCATCAAGATACTCACAGACTCCTGTAAAATCCATTCTAATCCATTTACTCTAAGGTAACCCTGTCATAGGGTTTTCGTGGCAAGATTTCATCAAAGGAGATTTAACACTGCCCTCCTGTGAGGCAGAGAGTGTGTGACTTGCCCCAGGTCACCCAGGGGGTTCCTAGGGCAGAGATTTAAATCTTAGTCTTTCAGAATTTTAGGAGCTTATTGCATGGCCAGATAAGCTGGTTTACCTCTTCCAGCTTCAATTTTGGGTCCAGAATGTTCCCATTTGTCATCGCCCTAAATTGCTGCCAATTTAGCTGTGATGCCACTGCCCAGATGCATCCTGGGTTGAAAGCTCACTCAGCTGGCCCTTTTTCAAAACCAACTTTAAAAACTGACAAGCTAAATGAGGCTTTGATCCGGGATGCATCCAGGCAGCCGCATCGCAGCTAAATCGGTGACAATTTAGGTCTGATAACAAATGGGAACATCCCGGACCCAAAATTGAAGCTGGCAGAGGTAAGCCTGCTTATCTGACCATGCGATGAGCTCCTAAGTGTGACCCTCAAACCAACCACACCACACTTGCACCACACAGTTATGTCCTGTATTAAATCTTTATTGGTCAACATTTCCAAATGTCACCTGCTGGTTTAAGGAGTGATGTTCGAAAAACATGTTTTCAAAATTCCTGTATTTGAGCATACTTACAGTCTGCAAGTGTGTTGTCAAAAGTGATTGAGTTTGTGCTTTTAAAAAATAATTCTGGGATCCCTTTGTCTCATTTTGATCTCAACCAGTGCTTTGTGTGATTGTGTCACACTTTTTAAAAATGGGTGTGATTTAGATCCTGAGAAAGTTTGATGATGGGTGTTTGTTTTGACTTGTTCCTTGCCTGGAAGCTTTGGAAGTTAGTAAAAAACAAATCAAACAGTAAAAACTAAAGTGTCCAATGATAAAAAGAGGATCAATGGTTTCACAACATCTTTTACATTCTTTTTCTAAAGAAGGGATTTTCAAACAGTTGTTTTTAATATATCAAAACTGCTGCAAGCCAAACTCAGACAATACTCCCTTGCTCAAACTTGAGAATTCCTACTATTCACTAGGAATTCCCCATACTGTAAGTTATATATCTTATTACTTAATATGAAATAAGCTTATCATAGCTTTTACTATATATGTACGAGTTGATAGTCCTTGTTATCACTGTGTGTGGCAGACTACCAAATGTATTAGAAAAAAATCTAATCTTCAGTATTTTTATTGCATTTGAATATATGGAATGCCCCATTTATAATAATATAACAACCCCCCCCCCCAAAAAAAAGACTTAGAAGATCCAACATGTTCAGTGACGCTCAGCACTAGACAGGCAGCACATGCTCAGCACTAGACAGGCACCCATGCTGATGGGAAGCCACATGGCTACCACACATTTGCTGGCTTCATGAAATTTTGGTGGCATGGCGTGGCATAGCATTTACATGCTCCATGATGCAGAAATACTGAAAAGTCACCATGGTGGTGGCAAAGCCTGCTTTTTCCTAGCTTAAGAAGGAGTGACTTTCTGCTGCTTCTTTTTCAGCCTGGAAAATGCCAGATTGGGGGCATGGCATGTGGTTGATGCAGCCCCAACCTGGCGATCAAAAGGGTAGCATGATGCCACTCCCTCAAATCCATCTGTTTGTTTTACTATAAAGATTACTTAATATTAATCGTATATCCTTTTGATAATTTCCAGAATGATTAATAAAGGACATGCATATTTTCAGGTTTACAATGCAGAAAGGAGCTCAAACACTGAAGTCACTGTTCTCTATTTTCTGCCACCACCCTGCTAACAGTTCCTGATGTTATCCTTTTCAATAGTTTTCAGTCTGTCAAGCCAAATTTGCATTAAGTATTAAAAAAAAAAAACATATCCACTGAAATGTCTTATATTTTATTAGGCAGAAAATGGAGTAACCTCCATTTTAGCATGCTTTAAAACATGCACACTGGGATCCAATCTTCCCCATTTCCCCTCATCCACTCATATGCATACTGTACACACCACATGGAAGAAGAGATTGGCCTCATCTTCTCTGTCAACAGGGAACATACCATCCTGCTGATCCTACTAAACAAGTCAGCAGCTTTTAGCCTGGTTGGCTACCATATTCTGCTGGGTCAGCTGAGAACCAGCCCTACTCCTTCCTCAGTGGTCTCAGGAAGTAATGAGTAGGATGTGATCCTTGGACTCCTGATGTGTTCCACACAGCTCTAGCCTATGTTATGAATCTCATTTCAGTCATAATCTGTTTGAAGCCACTGGGACAGAGCAACTGAAGAGAGATGGAATAAATATCCTGTTAACATCCAGATTTGTTATTCTTTAACACCTGATGAGCATACATTCCATTATGCAAACGCCCCTATCCAATGTATTAATAAAATCCCTTCCTTACAACTCATTTTACAAATGTTCATATGTAGATTTATCATTGTGAAAAGCTTCTACTGGGGTCAAGATGCATTTACCTGCATTTGTATACAAATCACAATGTTCACAGAATTTAGTTTAAAACATCCTGAACTTTTACATCTATAGTAGTGCTAGACAGCTATTTCCCCCTAAATACTATACCATCCACACAAAGGCACCCACAGCCAATTGGATTAAAGCTCTGTTGATTACTCACGATGCCCTTCCTGTGAGGACAGGCCCCGATATGTTGTCTTTTGATAACACTGGCTCCTTTGGAGCAATAATGCTGATACAGCTTCCTGTCTAATCGTAAAGCAATTACTGCACCTCCAGGGGGAAAAACACTTTGAAACATCTAGGCTTAGTTTAGATGTGATAGCCTTCCCTTTCTGGATGTCATTGCATAAGGGCTTTTTTTAAAAGTGCAACAACCACAAAAAAATGGATAATGGGCATCATATCTGCAATATCTTGATAAAGTGCTTCTGTTCTGTGGCATTGCTGGAATTCACTGTGACTTTCATTTGGCTCACATAAAGCAGTCTGGCATACATTCTGTAGTAACATGAGTGGATTCTGAAGCCATGGTTAGTTTGCAAAGAGCTCTGGGCTGTTGAATGTACATATGATTATCAATATAGGCTTGTTCTGTGTTCAGTTTATGTGGCATGAAAACCATGTTGAAACTCTCTCAACATATGCAGGATGAAAGATGTCCATAGATACAGGACCCAAGCTTTGCCTGTTTCCTTCAGCTGGAGTTTCAAATATCTGTATAATTCTAACCAGAGCATGGGAAAAAATACTTTTGGGGCTAATTCCCAGATCCCTCAGCCAGTGCCATTCTGTCATTAAAGAATTTTTCTAGGAGTTGAAGTCCAAAAGATATTCCAATATCTGATGATGGCAGGTTCAGTTTCATTCTAGCAGTTTGTTTCTGTAAATTTTAAATGCTTAAAAGCAGCATGCCAAGATATGGGCAATATGCCTCTGCAAAACAGGTGCTTTACATGGAAAAACACTGTAGACTCTCAAAGCAGAAAATGGGATGCAAGAGGTAGAATGTACTTAATGGCCTTGCTGCAGAACTGAAATATGAATTTTAACAAACTTTTCTTCTCCTGCCCTCTCAACCCAATATAGTGTTGTGAGATCAAAACATAATTGCTGGAATCAGTTCTATGACCCTTTGAAAGCAGATCTGCTCATATGTTCTTCAGGCATGCAGGCATATATTCATGTACCCACATTATATATTTATAACAAATTACATTAACTTCTTTGGCTGAATTCGTGTAGATTTATTTTATGTTAGTCTTTATTATATTTCACAAAATATACAGTGGCTTCACTATAAATTCCTGACCCTGGTTTGTTGGTCTACTCTGAGACAAACAGCACACTTTAAGCCTATATATTTTACTATGAAGGAATTTAGTAGTATGGTGATAACACAGGTATTTTGTAGATTAATTACTTGTGAAAGAGTCCAGCAGTTCCAATTGATGAAAAAGTCTGTATTGTGTGAGAGGAGGACACAAGGTCTGGTAATCTATTTCAAGTGGCATCTGTTTTGTCACTTGTTCCAGGAGCTAGAAACTCAACTGCCTCTGCTTCAGGCCATGGCAAAACCCTCCTTGGCAACTCCTTGGGCATAAGGGGTGTGTATTTGTAGTGAGAGAAGCACTGTGTATCACTGAAGCAGAACAGAGAAAGGAAATGACTCAATCATCAAAAGGCCCTCCTTCCTCAGGGAACTATCCCTAATCAGTATTAGCCCCTTACAATAATACTGTTTCAGAAGCAATGTGAACCAGAGCACTGTGGAGCCATGTAAACTGCTTCCTGGATTTGCCAAACAAAACAACATTCAGCAATTAATAGAAATTCACTATTAGCTCTCTATGATAAAGAAACACAAGCTTTGCATGCTAATCATACAACTACTCAGTTTGCAAAAGATGTGGTTACTTTCCCTGTCTTCTTTCTTTGCCTTGCCTTTTGGACATGCAAGAGTAAAAATAGAGTTGCTTATATTATGTTTGGCTTAAAATGCCATGGCTATGGAAATTGTCCTTGTTACCCTTGCAAGAGCTATTACAAAGTTTCCTCATGGGATTTTCCTGATTAGTCACTGCTTTAGTATTAAGCTTGGATGGTTTGTAGTGCATGCCAAGGATCTAGAAAAAGCTCTACCTTTTTGTGTTTGATAATGAAATGAGGCAGTGCCAAAAGTTAGAAATAAACACTGCAGAATAAGGCAATAAGCACGCTATAGCTCTGGGACTGGGAATATTACTGAGACATGGGCCTTTATAATTAACAATGATTAGACACAGAAACAGATGTGCAGCACCTCCGGAACAAATGAGCTGTTTGTTCTTCTTTAACACAGTTTTAAAAAAAATCTCAGCTACTGTCTAATTTCTGCTCCATTTTCTTTTCTTTTCACCATTTCTCTTCTCCTTCCAAATTAGCAGTGGCTGCTTGTGAAAAAGATTACACTTGATATGTCACATTGACTTTTTCACAACTTATAATAGCTGAAAGCACAAAGAAATGAATCACCGCTCTGCTTGAAGTTTTAAAATACATTGTTATAATATGTGTTCTCTCCTTTGCTCAGTGGTGCTCCAGTGGGTTGCCTTCCTTTTGGAGCAGACTTCACTAGAGACATCTGGCATTTCTATGTGTGGTTTATTCAACAAATATAGATGTAAATATGAGGTGGAGGCAAATAGCTGAACACTTCTGTCAGGCAGGACATCCACTGATAGCAACAATTCCAAGGCCCTGATCCAGTCAAGTCCTAGACCAATCAAGCTCAAGGATCTGTCAAACTGAAACAAAGTACAGCAGAATGATGGTTTATTGATTACATAAAGATGTTTAAAAGGAGGCAGTGATAAAACCTAAAGCAAAGGCAAAGATGGCTCATGTTGCTTCATCTGATCAAAGCTGTCCTTTGTCACAGCTGACATTCACTGAGGTCTGCACAATAAACTAAATGCCACCTGAAGGACCTGTTTTTTGAGCTAAATTATGTTCAAATGATCCCTCCAGGACCAGACCACTAAGCTGATTCCTTATGGTCTTTAAATATCCTCTCTCATGTTCTTAAAACTGCTGACAAACTAAACTGAATGCTAACATGAAAGTTCCCACAGTAATGATCTTAAAGCAACATGCTCACAGGCAGTGCAAGCCACCCAGGCCTTGGACAAATGCAACCAATGCCAAGCTGGACTCAACCTCAAATCATATACCAAATGGTTAACTTAACTTTGGCTTTATATTAATAACCTGAAATTACCATATATACTCGACTATAAGTCAACCCCATGTATAAGTCGGGGGGATTATGGATTTTGATATGACCCTTGGATAAGTCGAGGGTAAAACCTAGGGACATGCAACAAAGGATCTAAATGATGAAGCAAAGGAAAACAATGCCAAAGAACCTACAAAATTATGGCAAGGATAACTATTTTGGCTTACACTAAAGGCTGGATGGAAGAGAGAGTAGAAGGAGGTCAGTGCTTCCAGGACAGATTGCACTATTGCCATTCATCAGGGAATGCTTCTCTTTTTAATAAGAGTTATAGAATTTACATTGACCCATGGATAAGTTGGCCTTGTTTTTTAGGGTCAATTTTTGACTAAAATTTCTAGTCTATTAAATTAGTATATACAGTAAGTCTGGCATATAAAAAGAAAACAACACATTATAAGCTTGACCATGAATTAATAATTCAGCAAATAATAAGAAGAAACCCAGAACGAGATAACCAGTCTTGTTGTTTAGTTTGTTTGCCAACGAAATTTAAGGTTTTCAGCTCTTGAGTTTCAGAGATGAGTGACTAACATGAAAGTTCACTATTCCTATTTACTATATCATAGTGGTGCCCACATCAGTTCTTTGGGAAAATTCTACTGGCCAGTCTATCCAATCTACATTATTTAGATTGTACAATTAATATTGTATACTGTAATTATAAAGTTTGTTTTACTAGTAAGAAAGCATTGGGTTGCTTGCTGTTCTGTCCTAATATACTGGCACAAAACATCTGCACTATCAAGGAGGAGAACCACCCCCCCCCAACAAAAGTGAAGTGTTTGTTTAACTACACTGTATGAATGATAGCACATTAAGATTCAAATATACAACTATGTGTGGTGCATTGTTTAGAGCGTTGGACTACAACTCTGGTGATCAGGGTTTGAATCCCCACTCAGCCATGAAACAGTCACGGCCTGAGAGGATGGCAATGCCAAGCCCCCCCTGAAGGAACTTACCAAGAAAACCTCATGATTGGTTCACTTTAGAATTGCCATAAGTGAGAAATTACTTGAAGGCAAACAACAACAACAACAACAACAACAACAACAACAACAACATACAATTATGCAACACGTCCTGGAATAAAAGGAAGGGAGGAACATCATTGGATGCAATATCTAGTATAGATTTTGATTTAGACAGCCCTATATATCCTAGACTACCATCTCTTGGTCCAGAGGAAAGACTTGGATTTAATGTAAGCCCTTGCAGTACCAAATTACAATACTTTAAAAAATGGCAATAAACATAGTACAGTGGAAACCCAGCAGGGCTGAATGGATAGAAATCCTGTTGGTTTTTTTTTAATGGAAAGAGTATGTGGTCTTATTATCTTCACTTCCCACCCAGCCATTTTTTGGAGGGTAAAGACCTCAGTTTTAACCAAACAAAAACCCAATTGTGGTCATATTTAATGCAAATTGTGTTTATGAGTATTATTGAGGCCATGTCTGTATAAAATTTATCTCCAAGATTCTTTCTAGCCGTAAGATCTTCAAATGTCAGGTTCTGCAAAATATGCCTCTTAAACTACATGAACTTTATATCTTGTGTAAATGGAGTTATATTAGAAGTGTGGAGATTACCTTGTAGATTTTTTTTATTGTTTCTTTGATTATTTTTTCAAGTTTTAGAGATGGGACACCTTACATTATGGCTACTTTTCAATATTTTAGCTGCACAATCATTTTCTATATGGTTTATACAGTTGCATTATTTCACTGGATGTTTACATTGTATCATTGTAGCAAACACATGCAATTTATGAGTTTAATAAGTTTTTGCACCAATGCTGAATAACTATTTACAAGTACCAGACTTTCCCAGTTAGTACAAGAATTTCAACATACTCAGCTCCATGGAACAGATTATTGGAGTTGTAGGTGAAGTTCAGTATGACCCTTTGATTTGATATCAGTGAATTATTGGTTGCTTTGTTGATAAATTCTATTATTATTATTATTATTATTATACAGTATTTATTTATATCCCGCTTTTCCCCCAGAACTGGGACACAGAGCGGCTCACAACATTAAAATAACATTTCTTTTTCATATATCATTCATCTTGTTAGACACAAGACCAATAAAGCAGTTATTGCAGAAGCCAAGAGCCTGGAGGATATTAATGGGACATAATTCAGGACCACTTTGAGTTCCCATTCTGTTCTATCAAGTCACGGTTTATTAGCTAAAAATCACTGTTATCACAACAAGTAGCCAGCAGATCGAACTGCTATCATCACTTTCTTTACTCACTGCCGTTTGACCAAGCTGGGTTGGGAACTCCCCTCTTTTCGCAAAGAACTGCTTGTGAGCAGGAGAGGTGGCAGTAGCTGTGGACTGTCATCACTGGTGCCTGTTTAAATAGCCTTCTGCTTTAATTATCACACTTTCTCCCACAATAGTTCTTTGGCGATCCATGATCCCTTGATCTGTTTTCCACACTGCCAAATACCATCTTCCAGGAGGGCGGGTAGGAATGAGTGACTGCAGCTGCCAACTGCCTCATGAAGCAGGCTGTGTGAATGTGTGCACAGCAGCCAGCTTCAGGAAGGTGATGGCTGCTGCAATGACTGTGAGGGGGAAGAGGAAGGGAGAGGAACAGAATCATGCCCACTCATGCCATGTGACTGGAATGGAAGGGACTTATTGCATGAAGGCAGTAATGGAACAGCAGCAAGACTGAAAGCTTATTGATGTGTTTCGCCCATTAACGAAAAGGTGTACTACAGTAATGAATGGACATGATGTTGTGTGATAGGTATAAGCCAAAGACACTTTTCTCCTGTTAAAAGTCTGCTTGTAGATCCTGTGTGATAAAGTCCTCAGTCTCACCACCTTCGCAAGCACAATTGGTGGGGACATGGAAGAGGGCCTTCTCATTGACTCTGGAATGACCTGCCCAGAGAGACCAGAATGGCCCCTTCTTTGTTAGCCTTTAGGCAGCAGGCCAAATCCTTTTTATTTGGTCAGGCTTTTAAAACAGACAGGTTTCAAAGAACAGGCTAGGGGGTGTGTTAAAGAGCTTTTATATTTACAAACTGCCTTTTCTTCTTTATAGTGTGATTTGTTTTAGTACTGCAATACAGGTAGTTTAATTCTATTTCAATGCCCACTTTTTGTATGTCTTTAATTATATTGTTTGTTTAAATTATGAGCTGCTTTGAGTTCCGTTTTTGGAAAAAAGTGGGATATAATAAGAATTACAATGAAAATAATAATAATCTCTTTAAGATATCAAAGGAATTGTTTTCTAATCATCATTCTACCATAAAATGCCGTCAAGAAATTCCTGCATATTTTCCATACAAGAAGTTTTTTTAAAAAAAGAATTTAATATAAATGGTACCACATCTTCCATTTTTTCAAGACCACTAGAACATAAGCATCAACTGCAAGGAATTCAGCATATCTGAGAGCAGACATTGTCTACTGTGTGCAATGTTTTCTGTTAAAATAAAGCTTTATTGTGCGTGGCTGGGCAAGTGCAGAGTGAAGCCTACAGTTGCCAGAACACTACTTTTGCCTTGAAAAAAAATGTTCTTTTTAAAGTCTTTAGGTTTTTAAAATCATTTATAAACTATTTATAATCTGAATCACTAAATTTATGTTGCCTTTAGAGAAGAAGTGGCAATTATTTCTTTTTGGAGGAAAGAAACACACATTGTAAAGTGGAAATGGATGTACAGCACGAACATGAAGCCTACAGTTTATTGACTAAAATATGAAAATACCCCTGAAGATGTAATTGAATGGTATTGGTGAAAAGAGCTCTTAGAAGGAATAGGATATTGCTGACTTCCATTGCTTTGCCTGGTACAGTGCTGCCTCCCCCACACCCCAAAAGAATAGCTTTGACCTTGTCCTATGGAATGGATGAATAAAGTGAAACCTTCCAGGAGGTGGACTCCAACTCCCGGTATCCCTCTCTATTGGCTTTAATGATAATCGCAGACCAATAACATCTAGAGGGCTACACTTTGCCTACCCATCTTGGACTATGGTCATAGGACACTTAATACAATAGCTATGCTAATGCTAAGTAAGTTTGGGTCTGGCCAGAAGCTGGTGGAAGTCTATCTGGCACTCCTATGTAAATTGCTTTAAGCTCAGTGAGAGACAAAACAGAAATAAAGCATGAACCGTGCAGGTGTTGGTTTGGGATTGTCTGTGACAGGAATGTAGCCTATGCAAAACACACAAGGGAGTCTTTTCAAGAACTCTACTGATCATCAAACACGGAATATACATTTTCTACATTGCTTTAGCATTTATAAAATATGATAGGTGACGTTAGCAGAATTCTATGGCAGACTGTGTGTGATCTCTCAGTTTTTATCCCACATATATAGAAAAAAACAGGAAAAATACTTTTACAAGTGCAAAGATGGCACAAAAATGCTAACTGACTAAAGGGCAGCTGAAGCAGAAGATACCCATACTGTAAATGATGTACTGGTGTGTGCATTGTCTGCAAAACAGTGATAATGATACAACAAGCTATCCCTCCTCCCATACATCCTGCCATCCCAGGATAAGAAAGTAGCAAAGGAAGGGGAAAAGGCTACGTGGTCAAACTGGGAGTTGTAATTCTATCAAGCATAGTGGTGTTATCACTTGTAACATACAGAGAACACTTACCATAAAAGAGGAGTTTCTAAAATGATAGTAACTGTAATGGAATACAAAACAACACTGTCATGGTGCTGTCATTCTTGAACACAGTCCAGTGGAACCCAAGTACTCTTTCACACATCTACAAAATCGAAGGAAGACAGACAAACTAATTCAAGCAACTTGTTCCATATCTAGCTTTTATCCGTTTGCCTCTAACTAACCTCCTTCTTTGGAGGTTTTTAAACAGAGGCTGGATAGCCATCTGTCAAGGGTGCTTTTATTGTGTATCTCTGAATGGCAAGAGGTTGGATTGGATCCTTGAGGTCTCTTCCAGCTCTATAAGTCTATGAAAATGTGCTTTAGCAAATAAATTCTGTAAAGAAGGCACTGTGATGAAGGAAAATGCATGTGGCTGACAATGAGTGAAAAGGCATGTAATAGCACAATCATATACATGTGTCTACTAAGAGGAAAGCCCAATAAATTCAATGAAACTTACTTCCCAATAAGTGTGCATAAAACTGTAGCCCAAATTTTAAAAGCATAATTTGCTTGATCATTTTCAAATCTATTTACTATCCATAAGGTGTGGTAGTATGAATATATATGGCACAGTTCAAACTCAGAAAGATAGAATACAGTGGACTTTTTGCATCTGCAGGGTTTGTTTTCAGAACCTCCTACCCCCCACCCCCAGCTACTAAAATTCATGGATGCTCAAGGCCCTTTAAATACAATGGAATAGTGAAATAGTGTCCCTTATATAAAATAGCAAAATTAAGGCTTGCTTTTTGGAATTTATATATATTTTTGGGCACTTTCAAGCCGTGGATTGTTCAATCTGTGGATATGGAGGGCTGTTACCAACAAAATTGCACTAACAGAAAATGTTTGGTTAAAAAGTTTAAAATTCCAAAAGAACTGACTGATTTCAACGGTACTAAAGAACCTACAAGAAAAGTTAAGAACTACTCCTAACCCAGATGAGTTAAAAAGAATAAAGCAAGGAAGGCTAACACATTCATTTCATTAGCCACATTCAGCAAGAAAAAAAGTTGTTTTCTCTTTTGACATTTAAAAGAACAGTATTAATCTGTTTACAATAGGGAAGGTTACAATAGAAAAGGTACTATGCTTTTCAAGGGATGAATAATATCATATTCATTGTGCATATCAGTATTTAAAGGACTATGGAATCTTTGAGGAGCAAAATAAATACAGATCTACATCTTACTACTAAGATGGTGACATAGTATGAACAATAACAGTTGAGTATTTTTATGTTAACTCCACATTCTATTCTTGATCATGCAGATATAAAGTCGCACATCTATCTTACAACAGATGCAAGATAGGAGCGCCTTAACTCTAACATGAAAATGAGAAAAGAAGAGAAAACAAGGTATGAAGTAGAAAACAGGAATTTAATAAGCTTTGTTATCAAGATGATGTATAGCTCAGATGATAATACCCAAGCAAATACAATGCACATTCCAGTTGTTTTTCAGATCTGTGCATTTAGGCCCACACCTGCCTCCACTGGTCAACAGAGAGATAATTATCCACTTACACCTAGATCCACAGTCTGTGGCCCTTGGTTGCTCCCTGTGCAGCTGTGAAACCCACAGGAACCCACCCATTTGACTCTACATGCTTAGCACTGGAGGGGTGGAGATGGAAGAGCCTTTAATTTTAAGCTCCTAACTTTGGTGATACCCCAGATCTCAGCAGACAGGGAAATGCAGTTTAAATCTACCCTTCCCTGGCCTGTGTGAATGTGAGTATGGCAGGAGTGGGGGGTACAGAAGGATGGCAGAGAAAGAGTGCACATATACACATGTGTGGGTCCTGGCTGACGTTTAACATGGCTGTCTGGACAAACAACAGTGTGGACCTCTGCCTCAGGTGGTGCAAAATCAAGGCACTAAGATAGTCCATGCAGTCCAAAACAACAACAACACTTTATCAAATAACTTAAATGTCTGCATGGCAGTATTCCTGCATGGCAGGGGTTAGGACTGGATGGCCCTTGTGGTCTTTTCCAACTCTGTGATTCTACGATCTGCACAAAACTGGTTGTTAGTCTTTAGCCAGATTTAATTACAACATACGGAACACAAAGCAAAGATGATTTTTACAGTTAAAGTTAGGTGTATCATTTAAACACTGGTGCCACCTGGAGGCCAACAAAAATATGAGACTTTGGCTAGTTTGTGCTCTGTGTGTGTGTGGCTTTTTATTTCATTAATAGGAGATGACAGTGCCACCAAGGCCCAAACATGAGTTTTGGGAGCCCAGTTCAAACTTGTTATACAGGCACCCTTTCCACATTGACATGACATTCCCCTCATCCCATACACAACAATCTCATGATCCACAAAGAAATTAGTTTGTAGTCTTTGTTGTTAAGTGTCCACAAAAGGGAAAAGTAAAGGTAGTCGCTTGACATGAATGTCTAGTCATAACTGATTGTAGGGGGCAGTGCTAATGTCCATTTTTAAGCCAAAGAGCCAGTGTTGTTCAAGGACTGCTCTGGTGGTCATGTGGCCAGCATGACTGCACCAATTGCTATTACCTTCCCACTGAGAAGTGGTACCTATATATCTATCAAACTGCTATGTTGGCAGAAGCTGGGACTAGTGACAGGACATGACCCCATCATGCAGTACTCAGGCCTTGAACTGCCAACCTTCTGATCTTCCTATCATCAGAATTGGCATCTTAACCACTAAGCCACCACATCCTCTCAAGTGAATCCCAATTCATGGCAACTCTGATGAGACACTTCCAAGACTCCCTGTCCTCTCCTGCTCTGCTCAGTTCCAGCAAATTCATACCCATGACCTCTTTGATAGTCCATCCATCTAGCATGTGGCCTTCCTCCCTTTCTGCTTCTCCCCACCTTTCCTAGCATTATTGATTTTTCCATTGAGCCATGCCTTCTCATTATGTGTCCAAAGTACAACAACCTCAACTTTCAGGGAGATTTCAGGCTTGATCTGTTCTAGGACCCAATTGTTTGTCCTTTTGGCTGTCCGTGGTATCCTGCACCGCATCTCAAGTGAATAGATTTTCCTCCTATCTGCTTTCCTCACTGTCCAGCTCTCACAACCGTGCATGGTAATAGAGAATACAATGGTTTGTATGATTCTAACTTTTGTGCTCAGTTGTATATCTTTACATTTTAGGATCTTTTCTAATTATTTTATCGCTGCCCTCTCCACTCCTAGTCTACTTCTTATTTCTTGACTGTAGTTCCCATTCTGATCAGTGTTTGACCCAAGATACAGGAACTCTTTTTACTATTTCAATTTCCTCATTGTCTAGGTTGAATCTGTGTAGATCTTCCATGGTATTTTTTTTTTATGTTGAGCAGTAAGCCTGCCTTTGCACTTTCTTCCTTGATCTTTCTTAGTCGTTGTTCCAGGTCTGTGATATTTTCTGGTAGTACATTCGGCCCTCCAAATTCGAGGAGTTAGGGGAACAAGACCCCCCCATGAATGTAGAAAATTCACGAATAAGGCAAGCCCCTCCCAACTCCCTTCCAATGCCTGGGACAGCTGTAGCAAGCTGTCTCAGGCATCAGAGGAGGAGGTGCAAGGGGCTTGCGTGTAGATCACAAATAACAAAATGAGAAGGGACAACTGTAATAGGGTGTCATCTGTGTATCTCAGACTGTTGATATTCCTTCCTGTCTTCACTCCTCCTCCTTCTGTGTCCTATTCTTCATATGATACTTTCTGCATTCTAAACTACATTTCTGAAAATTACCTGCCTTTGCTATTTTTGTTTACTGATACATGCTGCCAGTGGGTTCATGTTTGCTATTTTGTATCTTTAAAGTCATTAAGTAACAGATTATCCTGAACATGCTATTGGAGGAAATAGTAGGACTTGCTGCCACTCTCTTACAGTGCTTTATTTTGTTCTTCCTATCAAGTGTCCCTTTCCCTTTTTTTGCCCATGCACAAGGAATTCTGGGTCTTGTAGTTTCTGATATAACAGACAATGTCAAATACAGGAAATCAAATCCCTATCCCAGCGTCACAGCCCTAGTTTTAAATGTACAATCACACTGTGTCTGTTTCTGAGAAAGAGCTTAACATCTAGCAGTCATTTAAGATTGTTCTAACACGGTTCCTGACTGCAAAGCTTCTAACATTTCACAGATGAAAACCAGGACATGTGTGGCCAAGCAATATCAGTGTATGAATAAGATGGCAAAAGTTAGTAATCAGGAGAAAAAGAAAGAACACAACCTAGGAGAGTCTAACACAGTTTACATTTCCCTGAGATTCCTGGGATGAACAAGATTCCATACCCCTTCTTGCTCTTCTGTTGATTTAATTAAGTGAAGCTGTTCTTGAACTCTGAACTCAGTTTGCAGTAACTGAATTAAACTGAGGACCAAGAGGCAAGATGAGAGAAGGAGAGGGAAACTGACATTATAAAAGCATGTTTAAAAGTGAGATGACAGAGGATTAATCAGGACTGTCCCTGTCAAATCAGGACAATTGGAGTGTATGCTACTGACTGCAGATGATCTCAAAAGATCTTGAAGACAGATATATAGATACAAGCTAATAACTTTTCTATAAATATCCTCAGACATAATCTGAAACAGACCTGCACAAGGTAGGGGCCAAAGTTTGGGATACAAATAGGTTTTAATTAATGTATATACTCAATTAAGTTGACTCATGTATAAGTCAAGGGCAGGTTTTGGGGCCAAAATTATGAATATTGCCATGACCCCGTGGATAAGTCAAGGGTAAAACATGGAGGTTCCTTCAGTGTGTATATGTGTGTGCACAACAAGAGGGACTCTAACTGAGGCTTTTTGCTTCAGTGTTTCAACTTTGGTTTCACCCTTGACTCCCCAGACAGCAGCAGCCAGTGGGAGAGGGACTGTTGTTTAACAGGAATCAACCACCCAGGGCTCTTTCTGCTTGGCTCAAAAGAAAAAGTAACTCTCTCCCAACTGCATGGGGAAATCTGAAAGAGCTGCTATCATTTTTGGGGTCAATTTTTGGGCATAGACGTATAGACAAGTATATACAGTAACTACTAATTGAGCAGCAGAGAAGCCTTGAGGGGTGAGCATTTGCCTCTCTTCTTCGTCTGCCACCTGGCTTTCCTCAGGAGAAAGTTGGGTGGTGGAAGATCCTCGCAGGACAAGTGCTTGCCTGTCCTTCTGCTCCACTGCCTGGCTCTTTTTTCAAAAGAAAGCTGGGCAGTGAAGAAGCCTTGAGGGGCGAGCATTCACCCTTCCTCTACATCCCCCTCTCCTCAGGAAGAGGCTGAGTGGCAGAGAAGCCTTGACATTGTTCCACATCCTTGCAGGTCTCCCAAAATCCTTTGGTGGGCCACATGTGGCCCCTGAGCCATGTGCTGTCCAGGTGTGATGTAAAGTTTATTCCCAATTTTTTTTTATAACAATGGGTCTTGCCCTTATGAGTCAGGCCCCTCTGAGCCCCAATAAATTGTTTCCCCATGTTGGACCCCAGATAGCTGTTATCAAGCTGATCACAGTAAGTACTGTATATTTCAGTGAAGAAAAATAGTATGGCAGCATAAAATAACCCATCTATGTTTGCTCAAATGATTCTACATAAACATACTCAGTAACTTCAAGGAGAGAAATTACCACACATGTATGCACTACGGCCACAGTGTTCCTTATTATTTAACACAGGGGACCATTTCAAAGACCCATTTCCATCAAAATACCCATTAAAATAATTTCATTGTATTTTAGTACAAAGGTGGGACACAGATTTTGAACAATTTTAAAATGCAAACTACAAACCACTGGTGGGCCACTGTCCACATTCTGGGATAGCACCAAGCACCTGCTGGTTGCTGAGATTCTTTGTCTTTGTCAGAATCTTGATCTGTTAAAAGCTAAGAAAATGCAAACTGAGCAGTTTTAGGCAATAGCCTAAATTCTAAGAAAAGAAACCTCAAACTTGTTTATTTCAAGTTTGATTCACCATTCACTAATTGGAACACCTGTTTCAGTGCTTGTAAGAGAAGGTGTGATACAGATGTGGAAATACACTTTATATTATGTATACGTGCCACCCAACTGTTCATCCAGATATTGATAACTGAGATCAGAAAAAATTAGAATGTGTTTTCTACAAATTCACCAGTTTATATGTTGGGTAACTTATAGTTGCAGAATACTGAAATATTCAACAGCAGCTTATTTACTTAATGACCTAATAATTAATGTTGAGTACAAAAATAATAATCTGCCTACAACTGACGGTGTGTTAGGGTTATAGAACCAGTCTTTACAACATAATAAGAGACACAGAAAGGAGTCTGCTAAAAGATTGATTCATAGACAAGTAGTCTTTTCATTGTATAGTTCAATAAAAATATTCAGGATGCACTTTGGTTTTTTTCTCTCTTGCGAATTATTTAGTATTAATTCAGCTACTAAAGCTAGTTTGGTTAAACCAGAATATTTTCTTAGTACTACTGCTGTTCTTTATTATTCTGTTTTGTTAAATGTTGTTCACTGCACTTGCAGCATCACTGTATTACCATCTCTCTATTACTGTATTTCAAAATAATTATTATTTTTTTATAAAATAAACATATTCAATAATGTTTGTAAAGAATTAGATACAAGTAAATTTTAGGTGCAACATACCATCTTTAGCATGCTGGATAAAAAATTAGAAACTTCGTTTAAAATTAACACTATGACTTCCAGGTATTCTTTATTGAACTTTGTAACAAAGCATAAAATATTATCACTACTAATTTCAAACAAACCTTTGGAAAGAAAGACTTTAAAATGCCTGATATTTGGTTAGAACAGGGATATCATTTTTTATACCCAAGT
This sequence comes from Urosaurus nigricauda, assembly GCA_034509955.1. Lineage (NCBI taxonomy): Eukaryota > Metazoa > Chordata > Lepidosauria > Squamata > Phrynosomatidae > Urosaurus > Urosaurus nigricauda. Next base: position 84,011,470 of record JAOEGL010000001.1, on the reverse strand, counting down.
GTCTTGAAAGATAATAATTCAGCCTACAGAAAGAAGTTGGGTTTCTTTTCTTATTTTTCCAAGGTTAGTGATTAAAATATTAAAGACACTACAGAAATTCAGAAGAGAAATAACTCATGTAGATGGAATTAGGAAGGAAGGAAGGAAGGAAGGAAATAATGTTTGATGAAAGGGAATATGTGAAGGAATGATGAAAACCTATGTAGTTTACTAATTTATGTCCTTAAGTTTTTTGGGGGGGGGGGGGTAATATGGTAATTTAGGAAGAATATAAGAGGACATTGCTGAGATGCTGAAACTATCTATTTGTATGTTGTATTTTTAAGTTTTAAAACAATCAGTAAAAAGACAATTAAAAAACAATTCAGCCTACAAATGACAGTTATGCAGCTTTTCTTGTTGCTGATTATTCTGAAGCATTGTCATTGGGAGTTGTGCTAGGAGACTCGTGCATAAGGTGCAATATTCCTAGTTTAAAAAGTTTAGAAAGTCCAACTATTTTCCTCACAGACATCTTGCCCTCTAGTGGCATAAAACATAATTTTATATTGCTCGCTTTTCCTTTTACTTAAATTCTCATCTAAATGGATTAAAACAAATAAAAACTGAGTGATTTCTGTGATATTTTCTGACCTCATAGGAAATTTCAGTATGGTGAATTCTGTGGCTCAGAGTGCTTGACATCAGCAAGTCTGCCAGCTAAAGCCATTCTTGGACAGGAATAACTTACTGGTAGTCTCAATATCCCATCCACTGGTAACTTCTCAATTAGATTACTGGGACCACTGGTAACTTCCCAATTAGATTACTGGGATGCATCCTATGTGAGGTTGCCATCAAAAACAACTTGGAAATTGCAGCTAGTGAAAAATACATCAGCTAGACTGCAAACAAGAGAACCATACAGAAACCATATAACTGATTTTAAAGGAATTCCACTGGGTGATAGTATGCTGCATGTTTGAAGTCAAGATTATGCAGATTCTGCTCGATATATTTAGTCCTAATTGGCAATACTATAAAAGGCATCTCTCCCTACGTATGCCTGCCCACGGACTGAAATCTGTCTGAGGGGCCATCCTCTGTGTTCTACTTGTGGGGGCAATATAAGGTCAGAAATCACTGCTGTAAGAGTAATTGTGCCTGAAGATGGGGCTATAAATGCTTTAAACAAATTAAATAAATAAATATGACATCCTGTTCTGGAATGCTTTTCCCTTGGTTCAACTGGTGTCAACACTGGCATTATGCAAGAATCACATAAAAGCATGGTTTTTTACTAAAACTCTGGGAGCTAATTTATTTCATCCAAATGTTTGCTGTTAGCTGCCCTCAAATTGATCTCAACCCGTGGCATCCCTGTTGAGACATCTCCAAGACCCCCTGTCCTCCACCGCTCTGCTTAGGCCTTGTAAATTCAGACCTGTGACCTTCCTGATTGAGTCTATCTATCTGGTGTGCGCTTTCCCTCTCTTTCTACTACCCTCTACCTTTCCTAGCATTATTGACTTTTCCAGTGAGTCATGCCTTTTCATGATGTGACCAAGGTACAAGAGCCTCAATTTGATAATCTTGGCTTCCAGGGCAAGTTTAGGCTCAGTTTATTCAAGAACACATTTGTTTGTCTTTCTGGCTGTCCACAGTGTCCTCAGCAATGGTGAAGGGTCTGGAAACCATGCCCTATGAGGAACCACTTAGGGAGCTGGGAATATTTAGCCTAGAGAAGAGAAGGTTAAGAGGTAATATGATAGCCCTGTTTAAATACTTGAAGGGATGTCACATTGAGGAGGGAGCAAGCTTGTTTTCTGCTGCTCCAGAGAACAGGACCCGGAACAATGGATGCAAGCTCCAGGAAAAGAGATTTGACCTCAACATTAGGAGGAACTTCCTGACAGCAAGGGCTGTTCGACAGTGGAACACACTCCCTCAGAGTGTGGTGGAGTCTGCTTTAAACAGTCTTTAAGCAGAGGCTGGATGGCCATCTTTTGGGGATGCTTTGATGGAGAGTTCCTGCATGGCAGGGGGTTGGACTGGGTGGCCCTTGTGGTCTCTTCCAACTCTGTGATTCTATGATTCTAAGATAGGATGGACCCAAGCCATGTAGGGCTTTAAAGGTCAAAACCAATACCTTGTACTGTGCCCGGAAACTCATCGGCAGCCAGTGGAGAGATTTCAGCACAGGTGTTATGTGCTCTCTCCTAAATGTTCTAGCGAGAAGCCTGGCTGCCATATTTTGGACCAATTGAAGTTTCCAGGTTAGACACAAGGGTAGCCCCAAGTAGAGCGCATTACAGTAGTCCAGACATAAGAAGGTTCCAGGAGTGAGGGGCAGCAAGTGAGAAGGGACGAATCTAGGATGGGGCAGAGAAAATCCTAGGCTAGGACTGGAGACCTTGACTACCAGAACGGAGGGTGCGAGAAGGAGTGTGAGGAGAAAGAAATTCAGACAAGTAAGGAGGGGCCAGTCCATGGAGGGCTTTGAAAGACAACAACAAAAGCTTGTACTGGATGAGGAAGGGGAAGGGGAGCCAGTGAAGAGAGGATAAAAGAGGAGAAACGTGATCAAAGTGGCTTCTAAGTACAGATTTCTCATCAGGACTATCAAATGTAGTGGCACTCCCATGCCTTTGAAAGCAATCCATAGTTTTTCATAATCTATGCAGTCACATGTCTTGCGATAATCTATAAATAAATACTTTTTGTGATGAGCAGATTAATGATTTTTCGCACTATTACTTGTGCCTTTCTTTGGCTCTGTCCCTTTAGCCCTGAGACTCTCATGGCATCAGTATCTCCACTTGATCCATCCTGCAGAGGATCAGGCGAACACACACTTGCTGCCCTCCTGCCTTTGAGATGGAGAGGGTCCATTCACCACCTTCTCTGTGTTGTCTGAACCACAACATGGCACAACAAATAAATTCACTGTGTAGGACACAAAAATGAATCTCAATGGCAAAATACTTGGAATGATTTTTGTCCTAGCTTTTTCTCCTATGTTTTTTTTAAAAACCAGAATGGCAGGTGCCTGAAATTCAGGAATTTTTCTCAAAACTCTTGAGATGCCGACAATGCTGTAAAATGCCTACCTTGTAGATCTAGTGGCATGGAAACTCTGCAACAAAACATGACTTTGGAATACTAAAATGTTCTGTGTGTTGGGGTGAAGGGCACATTAGAAACGATCAGCTGAATCAGTTTACTGGCTATCTCAACAGAACCTGGTAGACAACAAATGTTTAGAGTGTGTAATATTATTTTTGTTAATTTTAATAACCCACCTTTCTCCGGGTATAGGAATTCAAGGTGGCTACCAACAAATTTAAAAATTACAAAAGCAATAAAAAGTGTAAATTAGGAACTTGGGAACGTAGACTACAAACTATATTGGCTGCCATATTTGCAATTAAAAGAGACATATAAAATGGATTTAAAATTAGAATGGTTCAAAGATCAAAGAAATGAATTGAATAAAATAATATTTAGTACAAAATATCAAAATTTTACAAAGTATTTTTAGAAATAGAATTAGAAGAAGACCACATTCAAGATATAATGTTACAATGGGCTAAGGATATAGAAGAAAATATAAATTTAGAGGTTTGGCAACAAGCAAGGAATAAAACTCAAAAATATAAAAGCTCTTCAGAGCTGAAAGAAAATTTTCTTAAAATGGCCCTCAGAAAATATCAAAGATATACAAAACGAAACAAGACAAATGCTGGAGGTGTCAACAGGCTCCAGGTTCTTGGATACAAACGTGGTGGAAGTGCCCTAAGATCAGAGAATATTGGGGGGAAATACACATAATCATAACAAAGATTCTGAAAATTATCAAATAAAACTAGAGATTTACTTATTAAATATGGCAAGTAAATACAAGAAAAAAAATAAGGATGAGCATTGGAAATTAATATTATATACGATAACCTCTGCTACAATTCTGTTAGCAAAAAATTGGAAAACTATAACAATTCTGTCAATAGAGGAATGGCTATTTAAATTAATAGATATGTGAGAAATGGACAAATTAACAGCTAGGTTGAATAATAAAAATATGCATATTATAGATAAGAACTGGGATCCAATTTTGGAATTTTGTAAAAAGAAAAGGTGAAGTAAAATAAAATCAGTAGAGATAAATGCTGTTTTGAGACTTAGGTGAAGAATCGATAACCAGAAGACTAGAATAATGAGCTACACAAGTGTTTATAAAGTCAGAGAAATTTAGAAGCATATATATGAATTGTATGTTTGTATTAAGTGTATGCATTAAGTTTTTGATGTTGTTTATGTTTGTTTATATTTAACGTGTTTCATTGCAATAAAAATTTTTAAGAGGTGCAAATAACATTACACATTACAAGATTAAAATGTATTAAAAACCATATACAAGCCTTAAAAACCATATACAAACCTAAAATGTATTAAAAATGATATACAAATCTGAATTGCATAGCATTTAAAAGCTTAACCGGTATTGATCTGGAAAAAAACTGATGGCATAAAAATGTTTTTACCTGCTGCCACAAGAGAAGGGATAGGGCCATCTTGGCTCCTCTAGAGAGGGAGTTCCAGAGCCTGGGGGCAAACACTAGGAAGGTACTCTCCCTTGTTCCCACAAGACCAGCCTGAGAGGATGGTGTGACAGAGAGAAGGGTTTCTCTGGACAATCTTAGTACTCTAATGGGCTCTATATAGGGAAAGATGGTCCTTCAGATAACCTGGACTGAAGACATATAGGCACTTTGAATTTTGTCTGGAAATAGACGGGCCAACAGAGTTGTTGCAACAAAGGAGCTGTGTGCTCCCTTGTTGGATACATGGATCCAACATAGATCCATGGACACATGGAATGAACACATGTATATACTGCTCTTTACTTTGGCTAATTGAGCTAGAAATTTATTTACATTCATGTTTGTCCCAATCATATCAGAAACCATTACTTTTTAAAGCTTTTTGTCTTATCCTCTCATTAATTGGAGATATTTTTAGTACATTTACTGGAGTTGGGAGAGATTTGCAGAGAATGTTGTTTGATTGTTGTATTATGTATTTAATTTTTATTGTAACCCACCTCGACCCATAGGGAGAGGTGAGATATAAGTATTTATTTTTATTAGAAGAGTGACCAATTTCTCCCTTTCAAAAATCTTCATTAACTTAATGTAAAATGCTAAACTGAACTTTTTAGCAGAAAAATAGGGTTCAAATAACTAGGTGACCCACTTCCAAAAAGTTAACAGCTTCAAACCTCAATGACATATTAAAACTGAGCACGGACAACAGACACTAATAACAAGTGGCTTTATTGTTTTAGAGATGATTAATAGCTGGCACATCTCAGAGTTTGCCTGTGAAAGTATTTCTTGGGACTTCATCCACAAAACCTGACAGTGTTAAATAAAACAATAAATGGTTTAAAAACCACAACTCTTCATATTTTATTTCTCTCTGAAGTCTTTTACTTTTCAAAGAGGCTAGATTTCCTCTTCCTTTGGCCTCTGCCTCACATACTGTTAATGTGGTAACAGAGCAAATTATACATGTTAAATGCCTTTAGCATCACTGGAATCACAGTGTTAACATTCGGGTTACAAATGTATTCACTGGAAAGAAAAAGAAAAAAAATTGGTATAAACTCACAAAGAATTCTGTATTAATCATCACATTCAAATTCAAACACTTTGAGAAAAATATTCATAAAAACTACAGCATATCAATTCAGCAGTTACTTGGTGCACACGATGGAAGAGGGGGGAATTCACAGAAGAGTGTCTGAGTCTGATAAATTATGGCCTTTTGAACGTCCCACTCTAAGAATATGTGAATGCACTGCAATATTTCAGAACAATGCATTAATTATTTTTCCATCTGCTTCAAGGGAAAAAAATGGACTGTTTCCAAAATGCCTTTAGAAATTAAAAAGAATGGATGTGTGTACATTCCAGACGTGACCACCACACTTAGCATTCCTGGCCACTGGCCATGCTGCTTGGGTTAAAGTCCTCAATATTTGGAAGGCATTAGTTGGAAAAATCTGACCTATAGCTTTGGAGAGTTCTGAGAAATTTAACCTAGGCCTAAATATCCTAAAGACACTAGATCCTGTCTGATCTTGGAAGCTAAGCAATGTCAACCCTGGCTAGTACTTGGATGGTAGGCCATCAACAAATACCATGTGCTGTAGATTTGATTTCAGAGGAAGGGACTGGCATACAACTCTGAGTAGTTCATGCCTTTAAAAACCCTGTGATATTAATGAGGTCACCATAAGCTGACTTGAAAGCACAGAGCCCAACAGACAGACACACATAGTATTTAGGTCCCAAATACTAGGTCCTCTAGGCTGTATTTCTGAGGCAGAAACTGAGAAATACACCTCTGAAATGCTTACTGTTCCACAATTTCTTGAAAGGAGCCCTCCTCTGTTTCAAAAACTGTTTTGCCATGTGGAAGAGAAATGTAAATCTGTGACCGGGCCCAAGATAAGCAGATCAGTATACACAAACACATAAAAGACTTTACTGTTATGCTCTCATCTGATTGCACAAAGCTTTACAGATGTCAGCATTGATTATTTTCTTCTCTAGTGGGAAAGCTGATGGTCTTTCAAGCTGATTCTGCAAGATAGATGCTTGGTAAGTTATTCCAGCTACATGTCTCTCCACATTTTACACTTTCCTTTTCACTGTGACAACTGAGATTAGGGTTTGTTTTTTTGTTTGCATCATTATTACATAAATGTAAAATGTAAAAGAAATCCTAAATTTTAACATTCAGCTGCATTCTTTGCTAGGGACCTGATCTTATAAGTCATAACTATGCGATGGTAAAGGTTTGAATAATGCAAGTTTCCATAAGAATGGAGTTCTGAAATTACCATCAGTCTTGAATGCTGTTACTGGCAGCCAGCCCATCTTTCACTGAATATGTACAATTTCTATTTGTTACCTACTCATTCCAAAGTCAATTCAATGTACTAATGCTAAAGAATATTTAACATAAATCTGGTATACTTCAGAGAACATCTTCACACTTTCTTTGACTCATGGACTTGTCTTAAGATTCTGCTCTGTGGATTGTCGCCATTAGGAATACAGTGCAAAGCAGAACCTTTCTGATGGTGGTCCAAAAAATTGTTGAATGGATTGGATGGAGCACTACCTTCTCTTCACAAACTTGATGATTATAACTCACATATTTAAGCAGTTTTAAAATCCAAGTTGAATATCCATTAACTGAAATCCTTGAGATCAAAAATGTTTTGGATTTTTTTCAGATTTTGGAATATTTCATCTTGTAGATGAGACCCATCTAAACATTAACTTCATTTATATCATCAGTACAACATAGGCTGAAGGTAATTTTATACACAATATTTTATATAATTTTATGCACAAAGTTGGTGCACATTGAGCCATCAGAAAGCAAGGGTATCACTATCTCAGCCATCCATATGGACAACTTTGGATTTTGGAGTATTTTGGATTGCAGAATTCTGGATAAGAGATATGATGTTTCTTACAATGATCAAACAGTGTTTATTATGCTGCTCCTATAGTTTAACATATATACATTTTTATGTTTTAGCAGTTGTAATAAGTGAGCCTTCATGGTATGTGGGGGATCTGTTCCGGATCCCCTCCCACAAGCAAGGTAAAAAATACATACGGTATGCTTGAGCCCCACTGAATACAATGGGGCTTGGGCTTCCGGTGCAGCACAGTCCACACACCATGGGCGAGCGCAGATTCAGCGTAAACTGAAAGCCACGTATTGTGCAGGCACACTGTATATTGTCCTGAGTTTCCTATGCTTTATACAGTTTTGAGATAGCTTGAACATTAACTATGTAGAAAATCAGGATAGGAATTGATTAAATCAAATACCACTATTACTAATTCAAAACTTTTTTTGTGCAAAGGAACCAGAACCCACCACTTGGAAAAAAAACAAGAATCAGTGCATAAATTTTTATTTACAAGAGTTTGCCTGAAGGTGATATTACTTCTGCAAATATATGCTGCAATCATCTTGAACTGCAGACTCTTGATCATACATACAGCAAGTTTGTGAATGAGTACAGCAGAGACAGCTGTATGTTTTCTCCTTCAGATACCTGCCCTTCTTCTGCCACTACTACTTCCTTGCAAACTCTCTTCCCCTCCACATCAACAGGAAACTACAATCAACTTTCTATGTGGTTCACATTTAATTTTTTTTACCACATATGTCTAGCTGAACATTAATTCTATGCATTTTACCACAACAACTCATTTTCCTTCAAATAGCATAGAACAGGAAAGCTATTGTGATTATATGTCATAAGAAATAGAAGATATTTCTGTTGAATACTGGAATAAAACAGCAGTAAAAGTAAGATTCCATGAAATTTTCAAAATTCCTCCAATACACAGATGCTTACACATTATAATTTTTTAAATCAATTGATAACCACTATATCATATTTTTGCCCACAAATAGCTAATTTCTGATGTCTCCAAAATACCTGTGTGACTATTACAATAATATTAGTCTGAAACAAAACTAGACTTGTGTTTTCAAAACAAATTAACTGGGTTTTGTAAGTCAGATGGAATTATAATTATTCTGAATTGTTTCTGGATGTTAAACATTAATGCCAGAGGGAACAAGATCAATAAAATATTCAAAAGGCCACCACTGAGAAAGATACAGACACACGCATGGCACAGTAGTCAAGGAATCAATTATTTGAAGCCTAACAAAGCCAAAGTTGGTACCAAGTTTCCAGTTTCTTATTTAACACAGAGCAGCAGCCTGAAAAGGGCAATGAAACTGACATACCACCGCACCCCAGAATAAGCTGTCATTTATTTGAAATAACACATCCCTGCCCCCTCAAGATATCCAGAATTATGTCAGGAAAAAGTGTTATTTACATACTGTGCACTTCAATATCCAAGGCCTAGATGCACTTATATAACTAGTGGCTTTTCACAGTGAAGTAACCTCAGGAGAGATCAATTTTATATACCTGCAATTAGAAAACTGCCCCCTATGAGATGCCCTGTGGAAGCTATCGCTGTGTAATGCCTTCCACCTTAATCACCAATTCCCAAACTTGGGTACTCCAGGTGTTTTGGACTTCAACTCTCAGAAGCCCCAGCCAGTTTGGCCAAAAGCCAGGAATTCTGGGAGCTGAAATCCAGAATATTTGGAGTACAAAAGTTTGGGAACCACTGACCTAAATTAATAATGTTTGACAGCAGTTCTTTTCACTGGCAACATATGGTAGGGCCACATGATTGCTACTCCGGCAATACAGGAAAGAATAAGGAGCAGGAGGATACCATGCTCCCCACAACTTTTAGACTGGTCCACAAGAAATGTCCTACCTTTCTGTTTGATTCCACACTACAGTTTTCTCTCAATATGTCTTCCCTTTCCAATGTAATCAAAAGAAGGTAGTAGAAACTAACATCACTTTTACTGATACTGTGTAGTTAAACATACTTAAGCTGAATGAACTAAATTACCTTAGGGCTGTCTACCTTGGCTTTGGAGCAGGGTTTTCAGTGATTTAATAAGTCGGTGTGCATTATACAGGATGCATATTACAAATGCTTAACTCTAATGGAGTAAAACAAATCACACTGGATAACAGGTATAAAGAGAAAGCTGAAAACTCACTAATAAATCAATCTTTATGGGGTTTTGAGAACATATGCAAACAAATATGATCCTAAGAAATGTGAGAATTCGTAGAATTATGATGATTTAAGGCTTAATCCTTAGACTGAGTGTGATCTGAAACAAATGATAAAGATTAGGTATAACAATGGGATCAGTGTGGTATCACTGATTCTATTCTGGAGCTGTGAAGTCATATTAGCTGGCATTCAAGGTACTGGCACCACAGTTTAAGTCCACTTTTGCTAAATAAGGGCCAAAACAGACAGCCCTAAAGGGATGGCTTGAAGCTGTCCCAGAGAAAGCTGGACAGGGGCCACAGCAACAGCATGCCATGGCCCCAATCTAGCTTTTTGGTGGCTCAAAGAGTAGTGGCAAAAGGGCACCCTTTCCACCACTGCCACAGCTCTGCGGAACTCCTACAGCATGCAGCATATGATCACTGCACTACAGGAGCGTGCAGTGCTGCCCGCCATCTAGTCAGGTGGGTGGCTTCATGGCAACTTCCTGCTGGCTAGAGGGTGTGCGTCATCTAAATTACATGCCCCCAAGCTGCTGGGAAGCTGCTAAGGGGCTGTCTGTTTCACCCATAAGTTTAGTAAATTTGGGCTAATGACCGCAATGGTATTTTATGTTTTGTGACATACATGATAGAATATATGATAGTATTTTAGGAAGAATTCCTACAATTTATTTATTTAAAATGTTATATGTTTCCCAACTTGAGGATATTTCCAAATATAGAAAGAGCAAAACCAAACATATTATAGTAAGTCAGGCTAAACATTACAAAAATATTAAAATATTAGAATGCTAAGTTGTTTTTATGTGCTTTCAAGACAACTTGTACTTATGGCAATTCTATCACAGGGTATTCTTGCCAAGATTTATTTAGAGAAGGTTTGCCATTGCCATCCATTAAGTCTGAGAAAGAAGGACTCTCCCAAGTTTATCCAGTGTGTTTTGATGGTTGAAGGGAGATGTGAACCTTGGGCTGATTAGACTCCTAGTTCAAAACTCAAAACAGTACACTACACTGGCTAAGAATGTGAAGACACAGTAATAAAACATAATATGAACAAAAATATGTATCCACACCAAGGACTGAATACTGGCTGAAAGACCCTACACTGGCATCTAAATGTTACCAGTAAGGATGCCAGGGACATCTCCCTTGGGACAGCATTTCATAGGAGGGGGAAAGGGGCTGAGAAGATTATTTTTTCTGGTACTCCCCCACTCCCAAGGTATCAGCACCCAGAGATGACTTTTCAAAGATGATCTTAGTAATCAAGCAAAAATATATGGAATAAGCATCCTTCAAGTAGATGGTCCAAGTCATTTTGAGTTTTAAGGAGTTACACACAAACTTTAAATAAGGTTTTAATTTGGATGGTAGTTATTGCAAGATGAAGCTGTACTGCAGCAGAGCAAGGTGTTCAAAATAACTTGTCTCAGGATACAGCCTCATTACTTTACTCTGCTTACTACTTTATTTCACTAAATACTTTTTCGCACGGGGAACTATGTGCTTCCATCCAAAAAGGGTTAAAGTGTTGGCATCCTGGAAAAGCAAGCAAATTAGCTAATGCTTATCACACACAGAGCACATCAAGGGGTTAAAAGCACAATACTTATGCAAGAAAGTGGGTTGAAAGCAAATTTGGGTTTCAGACAGATGAGGACAAATCCCATTGCTAGCTTTTGCGCATGCTCCAAACTGTCATTTCCACAAGTGCACACAGACACATGCTCCAGAGAGGGAAGGGAAACGGGGAGGAAAATCCCCTTTGCCCCAGAAACTGTTTCAGAAGAAGGTAGGATGAGGTTTCCCTTTTCAAACTACCCCCTCCCACACAAACACACACACGCACACTAGAGAGGAGGAGGACGGGGCTGGTCCATAAATCCACCTGGTTTCAGCAAGGGCTGAAACTCCCAGATACCCTCCTTTTCCAGGACATATCCTCCATTTCTCCCTCCTGTACAGGAGGAATTCCAAAATGTCTTCTCTCTCTGCCTTCTCCCACCGGCTGTTCCCTTATACTTAAGGCTTAGAGGCTGCAGGAAGAGACAAGCTGCATGAGGGAAAGAGGTATGTGTGCCCCTTTAAGAACAAGGCTGCCTCCCTCTCCTTGGTATAGCAAGGAACCATGGGAAATCTGGAAACAGGGAGAATTGGGAACATGGTTTTCAGACTGCTGCAATTATGTGAAGAGAGCAAATTCGTGAATGAACTGGACATGAAAACACGGTATCTTTGTGAAAATGCTTTGTCCCCCATTCACCTTACTTTTTGTCTGGATTCTGACCAGTTTGTGCGCAGCACTGTCTGAAAAGCAATTGCGAAATTGTCCCTAAGGCTCTGGATGACCAGTTTAACCTTCCAATTTTCCCCGTGTAAAAAAGTCCTAAGTGAAATTTCCAAAGGTACAACTGCTACATGTCTACTACAAAGACAGCTCACATACAATACTTTGCAAATAATTCAAAGCATAGTTTAACAGTGTATAGATACAAGTGAACAGAATCATAGAATCAGAGAGTTGGAAGAGACCTTAATAAGGGCCATCCAGTCCAACCCCCCTGCCATGCAAGAACACAGAATCAAAGCATCCCCTGATAAAAAGCACATAAATGCAACTGAGGCCACATGGGTCTCAATTAACAAAGCTGGATCAATGAAGCACTCCAAACTATGAACTATGCAACCCAACCTAGAGCAGCTGCAGCTCCACTCATCTGGCAGATAAAGATGCTATTAGTAACATCTCTACCTTGTCTTGACTGGGGGCAAAGCAGACTGGCACAAAGAGCTAACTTCAGGGTGGCGTGTACACACCAGATGTCCCAATGCTGTCCCCAAGCCAGCATCACACTGCCCCTCTGACCACACAGTGGGTGGTGTCACAGAGTTACTGCTTCAACAGGCCATGCATTGATTTCAACTTGACATTGCTGAAAACCGTATCAGCAGGAAAGTCCTCCAGAACTCTCAAGAATCCATCAGGTGCTATTATTCTCTTGGAGAAGACCATTCCACTAGGTCTCTCACCGTTGCAGAGGAAAAGCCCCATTGCATGATCTAACCACAACAGTGGGATTAATGTTAGATCGCTCACTTCCACATGACTATCCTCTTGACCAGAGCAAAGACCAGACCAAGAATCTGGCCCGCTATACATGTTGGACTGACGAAGAGATTGGAACAGCTCTGTGATTTTCACAAAAACAATGAATCCCTAACTCTTAGAAAGTGCAGCCTTGACACAGAAACTTACATAACTAACATCTTTTATATCCTCACTGTCAAATCTAACACCTCTTCTGACAGAGCTAACACAGAGACTATTGGGCAGATGGGTTTGCAGTAGACCAACAGAATCCCTAATCTGTCCTGACAGCCCAACATTAGGGAAAGACAATCCAGACAAGAGCTCATGTATATGCTTGTGAGGAACTTCTTTATGTCTGAGAAGTTTTAAAATATTTCCTTCTCTCTTTGCTTTTCAAAAAGGCCTGACAAAATCTTGGATTTTCTTACCATTCCCATGCAAACCACTTTCTGACACTTGCAGCTTAGAATATTCTCTTCTCCTTTTGCCTCTGCAGTGGCATAGCTCTTTCAGCATTTCACCAAAGCCATTTCATAGCTGTAGTAAAAGATTTAAAAATATTTATGAATAAAAAGGTTAAAAGAAAATAACACATGCAAGAGCTTTCCAGATCTCTTTATGCTTGCAAACATGCAACCACTGCATATTTAGAATGATGATGTCAAATGCCTAGGAGAAATTATCACGTTAGTTAAGACATATCTATTATTTAGCCCGAGTCACTGAACACATTTTGTGGCTATCCCAGGATTGGGAAATAAGACAGTCACCACTTTCTTAATCTGACAGTGCAACAGAATTGTTTCATGCCTCTTCAGAGACAGGGCACTAATTACTTATAAGAACACAGTAGCGACTCTGGTCAAACAGTGGCTGTGTATGCATTCAAGTTCCAACAAGTGCTTCAGGGTGTGATATTTTTAAAGGGTGTTTCTAGAACCTAGTTCCTTTACCACCTATGCCTTAAGAATTCAAGACATTTCCCTGCCCAGAAGGGATAATTTTTTTAAAAATTATTTTACTATGGGCACATAAACATGAACTATAGATTAACTATAGCTCTATTGAACAGGGATATCAGTGGCCAAGCCTTTTTACAATATACTTCCAAGAATACTAGGAATAAAACTGCAACAACATCTTTATAAGTAAATTGAATGTCCACAATAACTTCATTATGCTTTCCTGAAATTTATCTTCCTTTTTCAGAACCCTCTGGGGCTCTAGTAAAATGTTTTTGAAGTTGATCTGACAGTTACCCTTACCAAATACCTTTATTTCCCCCCCCCCCCCCCAAAAAAAACCTGTCTGTGGCCCAAAGCAGACAGGCCAAAAGTGCTGTCTTTGGAGTCAGTTGCAAGCATGGTGTTTACATGATGCATGCCCCGAATGTGATCAGAAGCCACGCCACGCCCATCCTAACCCAGAAGCAATGGCACAAAAAGGAACGGTGGAATTCCCATGTTTGGGTCACAAAATTAAAAAATTATTGTATCTTCTCCTCTCCAAAACTTAAACAGGGAGTTTTCCAGCTTCATTCTGCTAAGGCTTTTTGGGGCAGTGTGGTAAGTGAGATTTAAGTACAAGTTTAACACTAACGTTATAATTAAAAGTTCCACTTTCTAACACAAATGCAACTGAGCCAGATTTTTAAAGATCATTTCCTGTATTTACTAACCTTTTCCTACTGCCCCCTAAGTCTTTCCCCTTTGCCTGAAATGCATGTTTTAAGGCCTCAAGGCTACAACCTTGGAACTGTTGCCCTGAGTTAACACTGGAGTTGCCGGACAGGAAACTGCAAAGAGCTACTGTTAACTTTCACGGCTTGTGAGAAGTCACAATTTCAGCAGGTGTTGCTTCTTACCTAGTTGAGCAACAAGCAACACCTGCTGAAATCCTTGGTTCTGTACAACCATTAAAAGTACCATTAAGAGTACAAGAGCTCTCTCCAATACTCTCTCTAGCAACTCTCTCCAAAGGAATCTTTTAAACAAACAGCTTCATTTATATACCGCTTTATACCGCCTAAGGAGTGTCTAAGCGGTTTACAACTGTAATTTACTTGACCCCAACAATCTGGGCACTCATTTTAGCGACCTCGGAAGGATGCAAGCCTGAGTCGAGCTTGAGCCCTTTTGCTGGTCTTGAACTCGCAACCTTATGGCTTTGAGTGAGTGGCTGCAGTACAGGCATTTAACCACTGCATCACCAGGTCTCCTTTCAGACTAAATGAACGAAAGAAGTGAGTTAGCGTGAGCTTTAGTAGACCTGAGTCTGCTTATTCAGAGGCATGGAATGGACTG
The DNA here is from genome assembly GCA_034509955.1 of Urosaurus nigricauda. NCBI lineage: Eukaryota > Metazoa > Chordata > Lepidosauria > Squamata > Phrynosomatidae > Urosaurus > Urosaurus nigricauda. The sequence goes on along the minus strand of JAOEGL010000001.1, from coordinate 83,996,373 downwards.
GAACGTGGAGACAAAGCTATATAACCGGGTTGTGTGTGCGAATGTATAATGAAATTGAAAACCTTGTGGGTCTGGGGATGAGGTGACAAGTTCGGTTTGAACGACTGTTGTTGCAAGGCCGGACATTGCCTGTGTTCAACCCTCAGAATCATAAGAGTTGGAAGAGACCCCAAGGGCCATCCAGTCCAACCCCATTCTGCCATGCAGGAACTCTCTATCAAAGCATCCCTGACAGATGGCCATCAAGCCTCTGTTTAAAGACCTCTAAGGAAGGGGACTCCAATAATTTGTTGTCTGACTCACTTGCTATGGAATTCTGGGAGTTGGAGTTTGTTGTGGGGCCCTTTGGGCCCCACAACAAACTCCAACTCCCAGAATTCCATAGCAAGTGAGCCAGACAAAGACTACAGTCAGCCCTCTTTCTTTCCAAGGCAACCCCACCCAGGGGGTCCTCCTCCACCATTATGTTCCCCTTTTAGGTGTCCACTCCGCGCCTGAAAAAAAAAAGGATGAATGAGGCCGTGGCTTCACTTTCCCTTTCAGGCAGGCGTTCTGAGTAGACAGCCCCGCGCTGCGAGGACCCCTCTCCGCTCTGCCCCATCGCGTGCTCCCCGCTCTGTCTTTCTCTCTCTGAGTGCAGCAGCGCAGCAGCGAGGACGCCGGGGCCAGAGCGCTCAGCATCATCATCAGCAGAGGCGGCGTCCTCCTCCGCGGGAAGAATAGTCCCTTGCCTTTCTCAGTCCCTCTCTCTGGGGGGTATTGTTACTATTATTATTCCATTCACAGCAGCGCACGGGCGACCGCCTCACACTCGGTGAGGAAAAGGGCGGCGGAGGGAGAAGGGGAGACAAAAAAACGAGTCCGTATGGAGAAAGTGGGGGAGGGGGGAGGGAGGGAGCGCTTGAGTGACGGATCGGGCGGCCAATCACGGCTGGAGAGCTTATTGAGCGCGCTCTCCTACCTAGGTTCCTCACTCCTCTCTCACTGCGCGTGCGCGAAAAAAAGAACGAACTCCGATTGGTGGTTGCTCCGCTTTCTTTTCTTCGTCGTGAGCGCGAGTGCGCGCGCGCACCATCCGGGTCGCGCGCGCGCTCTCCATTAAGAAAAGGGAGGGGGGGTGATATAAAAGGGGAGGAGTTTTTTTTGTGTGAAAAAAAGGAATCTTGGTGGAGATTAAAGACTGAGGAGGAGGAGGAGGAGGCGTTTCCGTCCTTGTCCTCTTATTGTGTCCCCTCCGGCTTTCCGTCGTCGCCGTTGTCCGCGCTTTTATTCGCGCTTCCTCCTCCTCCCTTCTTTCTTTCACTCTCGCTTTTTCTTCGCCGCCGCCATTGTGCCTAGCCTCGCGGCCCCTTCCGGCACCCGTAGAAATCCTTTTTTTCCCCTTCTTTTTCTCTTTCTCCTCCTCAGAGAAAGCGATGCCTTCGGCCACCAACACCGCCATGGCTGCTGCGGCTGCTCCCACCAACAACAATAAAGCAGGCAGCGAAGCAGCAGCAGCGTCGTCGTCGTCGTCCTCTGCGAGTTCGGTGCAGACGGAGGCCATGAAGCAGATCCTGGGCGTCATCGACAAGAAGCTGCGCAACCTCGAGAAGAAGAAGGTGAGGCCGCACGTGGAGGGGTTTAACCCGGTTCGAGAGCGCTTTAACTCTCCGTGTGGCTCTTTGCTATGGAATTCTGGGAGTTGGAGTTTGTTGTGGGCCCGGAGCGGAGCTTCGCTCCGCTCCGGGCCCCACAACAAACTCCAACTCCCAGAATTCCATAGCAAAGAGCCACACGGAGAGTTAAAGCGCGACCAAACTGGGTTATTCCCCCCAAATCTGGATGAATCTATGTATCCACACAACATGGCGGCGTATTGTCCCACAAAGGCTCTCCTCGTTCCCTTCCTCGCCTCCTGAGACTTATGATTATTATCATTATTAACCTTTATTTATTTAGAACCCTCCCTCAGGGTTACAGTCTAAATAAAGGCGGGACACAAAAGGAGAAGGGAGGGGCTGCATTTGGGGAAGGGGGGGTTCACGGTCTGAAAAACCACACCATACAAATATATACCTCTCTAGGGATCTCTAGGTCCTCCGACAGACATTAGCCATAGAGGAGCTATATATGCCTAGTAGAGTATTCTCCTTCGAAGCAACTTTTAGTTAAAGTTGGCCACAGAGTTGCACTGGAGGACCTAGATATTCCTGGAGAGAACGTATCGACGCAACCCGTCAATCAGATATCTGCAGATATCAAAACAATGGCCTGATCTAGATTGGCAAAAAGAAGTGTGTTCATGGCTGCGTGAGAGTCTAGCCTTTAGATGAGAAAAAGGGAAAGTGTGCCATGAAAACACTTTTTTTTTCTTTGCGTTTTAGGGGAGAAGAAGCGCCTTTAAAAAGGTGCTGGTTTTCCCAGCTTCTTTTTTAAAAACTGCGGAACAGCGCAGCTCCATCTAAAGGCTGTGGTGCAGCTGCTAAGCATTAAGGAAAAGGCAACTTCATGTCACACTTTCCTGCCAATCTAGAAAGCCCCAATGATATCTTTTATTGGCCGACCAAAATGCACACTACGTGCCCATCCCTCCACATTCGCAGGTTCGATTATTCACAGATTAATATGTTCTCTCTAGGAATATCTGGGTCCTCTGGTGCAACTCCATGGTCAACTTTAACTAAAAGTTGCTCTGAAAGACCCTAGAGAGAATACTAGTCATTTGTAAACCCTGCAGTGCAGTTCTAGGGCTGGTGTCTGTCGGACGTTGACCACAGAGTTGCGCTGGAAGACCTACAGATCCCTAGAAAGGTGTCCTCTCAGGCAAAAATGTGGTGTTTTTATTGTTTGTGGTTTTTCCACATTCGTGGGAGCCTTGCGCCCCTAACCCTAACAAAAGCAGAGGGACAAGTGTATATTTGTTGCAAGCTTTTGAAACTCTGTGGGCTTCTTCATCAGGGATGTTACAAACCAAAGAGGAGAAGAAAACAATTGGAGATGTTAGTCAGATGCCTGCATGTTGTTTCAGTCCTTCGTAAAGATGGCATGCTGCTGCTGGGGAGGATATCTTTTGCAGGCAGGCAGGCTCCTCCTCCTCCTCTTTTTAAATTTCCTGGACTTTGAAAAGCACCCTGTTGCACCACATGGCCAGAAAGTGGAGGAGCCTGTCTGAAAAAGATATCCTCCCCATCATAACTTATTTACAGTAGAAATCCCACTTGAGACCACTTTAACTGCCCTGGCTCAATGCTAGGGAATTCTGGGAACTACCATTTTGTGAGACACTGAGCTTTCTCTGTCAAAGAGTTATAGTGCCACAATAAGCTACAATCCCCAGGATTCCCTAGCACTGAGCCAGGGCAGTTAAAGCAGTCTCAGACTGGATTATTTCTGCAGTGTGTTTTGGACCCTCAGTGCCTCTTGAAACTGGCAGCCCCCAATTAAAGAATACATTTAATTAGGTACATATTAGGCATCCTGGTGTAAGTGAAAGGGTTCCTTATTTGTAGCTCCAGGAAGGGCAGCAGGGAGCTCAGGTTAAAGTTAAATCAATAAACATGAAATATTAGGCATCATGGAGTAAGTTGAAATGGTTCCTCTTGTCTAATTGTAGCTCCAGGTCAGGCTATGGGGGCAGGAAAGGAGAAGAAAAAGGGATCCCTCAAAAGAAAGTGGCTTCATCACAAACAATATTTCTGAAGGTTTGGTGTTAAGTACTGAGTTGATTTTTGTTATCATTACCAATATTGTAGCCTTAAGGTTCTGTGTGTGACTCTGGAAGCCAGTGAGACTTGCGGCCTGGTAATAAGTGTACATAGCAACAAAGTTCACAACATTAAGGCAGTTTGTGAATGTTTCATTATTGCTGCCTCTTGGCTGCTGTAGTTATCAAGATAACCTTTCATTGCTTAAAGGTCTCAGCTCTCTTTCTCTTTCTCTTTCCAGCAAAACTAGGATGAAAAGTATACGAATAAAAACTGAGAATTGGATCTAGTTTGCAACTACCTCAGGACAGTTTTGATTCAGCGGAAGAATCCCAATAATGGAATGAGAAAGCATTACAGGTTGAGTCTCCCTTATCTGGAATGCCGAAAGTCAAAATATTTCAAAACCCAAAACTTCTTTCACGGAAGTCTGATATAGTGATCCCTTTGTTTCTGATAGTTTGATATATACAAACTATGTGTCATGCACAAAAATATTTATTTTTAAAAAATAAAATCGCCTTTTTTGTGTTTAACTTGGGTTCCATCTTCAAGATACCTTTGTGTACATATATGTACATATATGCAAATACAGGGATTCCAAGATTCAAAGAAGTCCAAAACAAAACAAAAACACTTCTGGACCCAAGCATTTTAGGTAAGGGAAACTCAGCCTGTAGTCTTCATCAGTTTTTCCTGCAGACTACTATGCATTCCCAATCTTTAATGGGTATTTGGGGCACTTCTCAGAACAGTGTGATGAATAGTACTGGGGGCTGAAGTAGGAGAAAACAGAGTAGGGACCTCATTTTCCCCTTTTAGAAACATTCTCAGTGGAGCTCTGTTCAGAAAAGGCAACCAGCAACAGAAATGTTGATCCAGCTAATCTAACTTGGCATAAAATATGTGGTAAGAATTCTGCAAGTTGTTTTAACTTACTGCACACGTTGTAACTTGTGCAGAGTGTCAGTTTTAGAATGCCAGGGAGATTGAAAAGCTAGTTGTGATGGAGGTGATAAAAATTCCAGTAGAAACATATCAGTTCTAAAGCTTTTTTAGCGCTCTGCTTTGTCATATAGATGTTGTAAGAACACATGTTCAAAATAAATTGCTTAAAATGAAGGAAGCAAATATGCAGCCTACTTCTATGTGTGCTTACTGAATAGTATGTTTTATTTATGCTTACCTGGTTTTAGGTAAGTGAGTGTGTGGGGGTGTACCATTAAGTTAAATATCAGGTGCAATTGTCATGCCAGGCTGCAAGTGCTACAGAAAATTTTATTTCATCAGTACTGGCATAAAGCTTCTAGACTGACTTTAGCTAACAAATACCTACATGTTGGGACTTTTATAGTAGTCTAGTTTGTGGTATACTACGGTGTAATTGCTGCTTTGCCATGAATTTCAGTATATGTTTTTAACATATTTGAGGCCTTCATCTGTCATCTTTGAAGCCATTTGATAGATAGTTATATTAATTTCTGTGCTTATACAAGTCTTATGATGTTAAAGGTTGAAGTATTCCACTTAATATGTGATAGCATAACCATTGAAGATGTTTCCAAAAATACCATTGAATTTTAAAGAATGATAGCAATTACTTGATACCCATCTTAGTCTCTTCACCAATAAGCATTTTCTTTTTGTCTTGTTAAAATATATATTTAATATAAAACCTGCAGAAAACTTGTAAGCACCGTAATATATGTTGTGGAAAATTTAGTTCCAGATGGAATAACAATAAGGTTGCTCTGATATAACAAGACACATTTGTCCAGCATTAAAAGAAGTAAATTCATGTCTGTCTAGATTCACAGATGTCCTTCACAGCCCTCAGGGACTCAGAAGCTTTTGCTTCTGTGTTGATCAACCATGGCTGGTTGGGGTTGCACCCAGAATTGACTGTAATTCTTGTTTGTGGGAACATGTTAACTTGAAGCTATGGTCCAAAACATGCTGCAGAAGTAAAGCAGTTTGAGACTCCCTGGCCCAATGCTAAGGAATTCTGGGAACTGCAGTTTTGTGAGACATTTAGCTGCCTTTGTCAGAGCTCTGGTGCTACAATACACCAGTTCCCAAGATGCCTTAGCAGTGAGCCAAGGCATTTAAAGCGGTCTCAAAATGGATTATTTCTGCAGTGTGTTTTGGGTCTTAATTTTACAAAGTGGTTTGTTTTCATTTCCCCTGTTCTGAATTTGGTAAGGATAGGTGGAAGCATGTATAAGGAGGCCATGTTCATTTTTGCAGTGGCTTACCTGTGTTTGAACAAAATGGCGATATGCGAAAACTCTTGAATGCAGTGTTGAACATCAAAAAACAAATGTTTGTGGGTATTTCTCTCCCTTGAATAGGAATGGGCCACTTCTGAAGGAATGGGAGAAATTGTTGTTTTCCCCTAGACCTTTGTGTACTGTAGCCAAACCCCTTGAAACAGTTCCTAAATAATAACCTATTATGATTCCAGAAATCTCTGGGGGCTGCAGTTTGCTTTTTAGATATAACTTTGCTGTTCCTGATGAAAAAGGGCATCTGTTTTGAAAGAGTAGGTGTCTGTATGGTGATTTTTCTGGCCTAACAAAAAGCCCAGAGACAGGATAAGATTGCTTGCCATAGAAGTTTCTGGGGTGGGACAGGACTTATGGGGGCATGTGAGCCATGAACCACACCTACCATGCCTACCCCTACTTGAGAGAAATTTTGCATATTTTTGAAATCTAGTGGAGTGGAAGTTCAGATCCTTTAAAATGGCTTAAAAACTGTACATAAATATTATTTTCTTAAATGGCAGGGTAGCATAGATGTCTGAGAGTGTGGTGTAGTGGTTTGAGCCTTGGACTATAACTTTGGAGACCAGGGTTGAAATCCCGACTTGATCATGTAAATTCAGTGGGTGACTCTGGGCAAGTCACCCTCTTGGCCTCAGAGGATGGTAATGGCAAGGGCAAAACCTCCTCTGAACAAAACTTAGCAAAGCAAACAAACAAACCTATGGTAGGTTTGCCTTAGAGTCACCATAAGTCAGAAATGACTTGAAGGCACATAAAATCAACAGCAGTGTAGATATTGTTTACTGACATCAAGTTGACTTTGACTTTGGGGGCGACCCTATGAATAAGAGACCCCCAAGTAAACCTGTCACCAGCACCTCTTCTCAGATCTTGCAGATTTGGGTCCATGCCTACCCTGACTGAGTGTTGTTGTTGTTTGCCTACCAAGTCATTTTTGACTTATGGCGACCCTAAGGTGACTCTATCATAGCGTTTTCTTGGCACGTTTCTTCAGAGGGGGTTTGCCATTGTCATCCTCTGAGGCTGAGAGGGTGTGACATGCCCAAGGTCACCCTTTCAGTGGATTTTTATGTTTGAGCAAGAAATCGAATCCTGATCTCCAGAGTCGTATCACAACACTCAAAACTCCTACAACATGCTGGCTCTTGTCCATCTGTATTGTGGTCTTCCTCTTTTCCTACTATCTTCTACCTTCCCAAGCATTATTGTTTTTTCTACAGAGTAATGTCTTCTCATGATATGTCTAAAGTACGACAGGTTTGGTTTAGTAATCTTAGCTTCTAGGGAGATTTCTGGCTTCCCCAATTAATTGTCCTTTTGGCTATCCACGATACCAGTAGAACTCATCTCCGGAACCACATTTGAGATGAGTTCTTCCAATCCATTTTCTTCACTGGCCAGCTTTCACAAGCATACATAGAAATGGACAATATGATGGCATGGACAATCCTAATTTTAGTATTAAGTTATATATCTTTATACTTCATGATTTTGTGTAGTTCTTTCATAGCTGCCCTTCCAAGTCTTGCTCATCTTTTGATTTCTTGTCTGCAGTCTCTGTTTAACTATGAGACAAAGTATAGAAAATCTTGAAATCACCATCTACTTGAAAGTTTCCATCCATGTGAACTCAAGCCCACGAATGGTTGAGGCGAACTGTACAGTACTACCCCAGTATTCAGGGATTTGGCATCCACAGTTTCACTTATCCATTTCTGAAAAAAATACATTTTCTCTAGGCATTTCTAGCACCTCCAGTGGTATGCTTTGGCAAGACATTGCTTGGCTCATTGGGAAAAAAAAAATAGAATTCCCTATTATATACCATTTCAGGTATCCATGGGGGCTCTTGGAATGGAACCCTGATGATTACAGGGATTGTACTGTATGATAAAAGCCATTGTTGTAGAATTTTGGTTCTCCTTCTCTTTGGCTACAGATAATATCTTCATTCTACCCTGACAATGTTCCTGGCTTCAGCCCAGAGTTCTTCTGGCTCCCAGTCAATTAAATTAATTAAATAATTAATAGTGCAAATATATTTTCACATTATCTTTAAATTCTATAGGGGATGTTCTTCAAGTTATATTTTGACACAATGGTTGGTTTTATGTTCTTTAGCTTTACTCTTAATTTTTGTTTTGCAGAGATAACAGAGTTTCTCAATCTTATGCTTCTAGTGAAGTAGTCTATTTGATTTCTCTATTGGCTGTCAGGTGATGTCCATGTGTACTGACACTTCTTTGGTTACTTGAAGAATTTGTGATGAACAAACTGTTGGCCTCACAAAATTCAAATCAGTCTCCTTCAATTTTTGATCTTAGCCCAGATTTTCATACAGTCTTTGATTCTGCTCTGTTTCCCGCTTTTGAATTCTTGCTGCCTATGATTAATAAGAAGTCCTGTTATGGTGTGTGATAAGTTTCCTCCTGGACTCCAGCACAGACTCTTTCGTTATTTTTTCTTCTGCATCTGTAGTTGGAATGTGTACTTGATTTATGGTTATTTTGATTGGTTTTCCCTGAAGTCTTACTGATATTATTTGGTTAAAGTTTGTATAATATCCTTTGACTGTTTTGATACATGTTTTCTCATTATAAATGCCACCCCTTTAGTTCTTAGATTTATATTTCTTGAGAAAAACACTGTAATTATCTGCCACAGAATGTCTCATTCCTGTCCACTTGTATTGCAATGCCTGTACAATGGGCCCTTGGTATCTGCTAGGGTTTGAATCCATGAATGCTAAAAAAAAAAGTTTTCCTAAGCTGTATATACAGCGGACCTACTCTAAAAACCGCTCTGAAGAAACTTACCAAGAAAACTCCATGATAGGTTTGCCTTAGGGTCGCCATAAGTCAAAGGCAAAGCACACATAAACTGTATGTTTCATTTCTTGTTCTATTATGTCTGGCTTGCGCTGATTATTGCTTCTCCCACCCTATAGGATGCATTGTGTAGTTTTGGACCTTTCTGAGAACATCAGTAGCTGAACGTCCTTTTGGCTTGAGTCAGTTGCATCATTAGCCACAGTGCTACTCGTAGTTGTACTCAGCTGTAGCCTAGTAACTTGCTGAGTGCCATCCAATTTAGGAATTTAATTTTCTGGCCCTATTTCTGGTTTCATTTTCGATTGTCTCATAGGGGTTTTGTGGTAAAATGTTCAAAAGAGTTTCTGTACTTCCTTCTGTGCAATATTATTAAGTGTTTGCTGTGGTGCGGCTGCCATTGTTTCTGTGAGCTCCTCTACCAATGCCACCCCTATTGCTACTGCTGCCCAGTTGCTGTTTGGCTGACCTTGGAGAACCTACTAGCAGGACTACTGCTATCAGCATAGCCTCTTGACTCACAGAAGTATGCAGTCCCACCACTGCAGAAAGGTGGTGCCATTGGTGGGGTAGCATAGATATTACGTTCCATGCTTTTTAAGGGGCGACTTCCGTTATTTTCAGTGGGGCACACTCCCGTGGGGTGCACCCTGCACACACTTGCAGTCACGCTCCCCATTCAAGCCTATGGGGCTTAAATATAGGCTAGTCTCTGTTTTTGCGTGGGATCTGGAATGGATCCCCTGTAAACACGGAGGGCTGAATGTACTTGCATATACTTAATGAGAGATCTTGGAAATGGGTCTCAAGTCTAATTACAAAATTAATTTGTGTTTCCTTATACAAACAGCCTGAAGATAGTTTTATACCTAATATTTTAAATAATTTTGTTTGTTAAACAAATTTTGTGTACATTGAACCATAGTGAAAAAGAGATGTCACTAACTCAGCCTCTCATGAATAAAGCTTTGGATTTGGAAGTATTTTGGAAATCTGGATAAGAGGCTCAACCTGTATATCTTGGTGGTTATTAGATAATGGCCTCCCAATATAATGAGGCAGCTAGGACTACTCACAGATTAAAAAAAAAAAAATGAAACATGTCTTTTCAAAATATATTCCAGGAGGAAAGAGACAGGCATTCTACAGAGTATTAATAAATTCACACAAAGCAAACACAAAATAAATTCAACTTTATAATATAATCATCATCAAAGTATATCTGCAAAAATGGAAATTAATAGTTATAAAAACAATAATATAGTGGTCCCCCGGGTTACGAATCCCCCGGCCAACGAAATCCCCGGGATACGAAAGAGCCGGGGCTGGAAAAAAACCCCGGGTTGCAAAAAAAAGCGCCGGCCCTTTAAATCTGCCGCCCGGCACTGCGCTACGCTACAAATAAAGTGGTCCCCCGGGTTACGAAAATTTCCGGGTTACGAAAGGGATGCCGGAACGGATTACTTTCGTAACCCGGGGGACCACTGTACTCATTACAGCACTGGACTTGGTATAACCCAAAGCACACATGAATCCTGGCTCAGTGGCAAAGTTTTTTTGTGGTTTTCTTGGACTGAGTGGCCATGTTCTGGAAGAGTTTGTTCCTGAGGTTTTGCCAGCATCTGTGACTGGCATCTTCAGAGAATGCTGTCATGGAAGTGAGTGGGGTATAGAGTAGATTGAGAGGAAGTGGTTTACATAACAGTCTGGTGTGTTGGTCTTTTGGTGAATGGCAAGGCCTCAGGGTGGAAAGATATGCAAGGAGGATTTGTGTCTGTTTAATTAGTGATCCATTGTCTGCTGGGAAAGGCCCTGACCTTGGGTGATGTTCATTTGTATGTGCTGAGTCTTGGTTTTGATGTTTTTCAGGACTGATAGCCAAACACTGGGGCTAAACACAATGGCAAAATACTCTGGCTTCCCAGCAGCTTGTGGGTGTGTGGGTGTGGCATTGTCACAACCCACACCCCAACACCGCCCCAAGCCAGCCCCACGCCTGACCATGTGGTGGGCAGTATTTCAGCAGCGCCGCATTTAGACACAGTACATGGCCAATACGTATAAAAACGCTACCACAGAGGCATGGGCACATTTTTCCTGGCACGAAAAGAAGCGGCTTTCTGCTGCTTCTTTTTGCACTGGGAAAATGCCGAATTGGGGTAGCAGCGTGTGGTTGCCATGGCCCCAATCTAGCACACAAAGGGGCAGCCAGAAGCCTCTCCTTCAGGGCTGTCTGTTTCCTCCCTTTGTTTATTTTCAGGGTTTCTTCTTTCTTCTTGTCCAGGTGTTTGTGGATTTCAGTGGCTTTTCTATGCATTCTGACCTCAGTTGTTGGCATGGTCCAGAATTTCAGTGTTTTCAAATAGCATTTATGCCCAGGTTGATTTCTTACTTATTCTGCTCCCGCTGATTTTTCTGGCTGGCTTAGTTTGCAGTGTCTCTCATGTTCCTTAATTCATGTTTGAACACTGTATTTGGTGTAGACTTGTCTGCAGCTGCACAGTATGTGGTAGACTCCTGCGGCTATGCGAGGATCTCTCCCCTCCTTTGCTGATCACAGCATTTGCTGGATTTTCTTGGTTGGTCTATTGATCATTTGGAGGTTGTTTCTTCATCAGTTTCCCTATTGTTTCTGTGACTCCTGATGTATGGTAAAGGGTCACACAGTATATATACCATATATATCCCACTCACTTCTGTGCCATCATTGTCTGAAGATGCAAGCCCCAGATGCTGGTGAAACATCAGAAATAAACTTTTCCAGAACATGGCCACAAAGCCTGAAAAACCCATAAAAAACTATAGACGCTGGCCATGAAAGCCTTTGACTTAACATATGAGTGGCAAATATTGGGAGATGGACAATGGCAATTTCTTCTCTTGACTTTCAGGTATTTTAGTGTTTGGATCTTAAAGGGAAGAAAAATTTATTTACTGGAATTTCCTGTAAGTGTATCTTTGGAGCTTTGTTAATTTTTGTTCTGAAGGTCAAAGCACCAAATTTGAATCCTAAAATCTGCAGTTGGCATTGGATCTATTTGCTTCCTCTTGGTTCCCCCGTGTGTGTGTGTGTGTGTGTGTGTGCGTGCGCTCACACACACACATATATACATTGATTAATTTTTCTTTATGTAAGGTGGGAATTAGGAATTAGGAGTATTTAATTTAAAGAACTGTTTAGCTTCAGGGCCCTCCTAGTAGTAATGTCTGCAGCAACAATTTCAGTTGAGTTTTAGGTCTGGCTTTAGAACAGAAATGGTCTTGATTGCCTTGTGGGATGGTCTTGGTTCTCCACCTTTCAGCAACTTGTGATGGTATCAACCCTGTGGTTCTTTTTCATAAAATACCTGGATTTAAGAATTGGAGGCAGTGATTCTTATCTTAATTACGTGGTTATTTTTAGGGGTTGAGGGACCCATGGAGACTTTGTTATCCCTCTGATACATATATGAAATAAGTTGTATATCATACTCTCACACTGTATCATATTGTTCATCAAATATTGTTGAAGCAAGTGGGTATCCTGAATACTTGGATTTAATTTTGGTTGGGCAGGAGACAGTACATTGAAACTAAATCCAGAGCAGATGAAGGTGCTGCTGGTAGTTTCTAACTAATTTACAACAAAAACAATGTTAAATGATGCAATAACCTTCACTAGCTGGTGCTGCAGTCCTTTGGAAGGAGTAGGTTCTTTCTGAAAAGTTCAGGTTTACACCAGCTCTGTTATTTAAGGCCAAGTAGGCCCAGTATCTCACAGTGCCTTCTATTGGGTGATACACTTGTTCTGGCTGCAGTTGCACAGAGGCTGGTAATCTCCAGCCTGCAATATTGCAATGCTTATGTGGGGCTGGTTTTCAAGACAATTTAAAAAAACCTGAAGTTCGTGTTGATTTAATGCATCACCACTATTAACTGGTCTACTACTAGGCCTCATTCAGAGTATTAATGCTTACCTTTAAAGTCTTCAATGATTTAAAGGCCTATCTCTTTGATGGGGTGCCTGCTCCATATATTCTTGTGATTGTTTGCAGAGGGTCTTCTCTGGATGCCATTGCTGGAATGGTGTAATGGAGCAAGAGCTTTCTCAGTCATATCTCCATGCAAGGAATACCTTGTTAGAACCTATCTGCTTGTATTTATACACCAGTCTATAAGCTGTCTCTTCTGGCATGTTTTCAGTTCTTGTTGTTTTTTAAAAGTTTTCTGTTTAAGAGTAATAAAGTTTTCTTTTTGAGTCTTAACATTTTAGCATTCTCTTTTATCGTTTTGATAATATTTTGGCTGATTAATTGTTTTTGTTATAAACTAGTTGATGTTGTTTATTTTTAAATTAATGTCAACTACCAATGCCATATTGGAAACTGCCCCCCCCCATGTGGATCCCAAAATCCGTGGATGCTCAAGTCTCATGAAATGATGGCCCTTATATAAAAATGGCAAAATTAAGGTTTGCTTTTTGGAATTTATATTTTTTTGAATATTCTAAAGCAATGGATGCTTGAATCTATGGATAAAAAGTCCATGGATATGGTGGGCTAATGGTTCTAATTGTAAAACACATTCTTTGCATATTGACAGTAACAAGTGCAGTTCCCAGCATTTCCAGGTAGGGCTGTGGGAAATAACCTGTCTGAAACCTTGGAGAAAAGACCTTGGGGTAAAAAGACAGAAACACAGATGACTAGACAGCTTTTTTTATTTCTCAATTTCCTTTGATGATAGGATTCTTTTCATGGAACTATAGCATTTTAGAGTTGGAAGGAGCCTCAGGGTCCACTGAATCCATCACCCTCCCATGTGGCTATACACAACTAAAGTACTCCTGAATACTTAAGGGAAAATTAAAGAGCTTTTGCTATACAATGAAGAAATTATATTTACAGAAATAGAATTATCAGATTAGTACATTTATAAAAAGTCAGGAAAGAAGAAATATCCCACAATTGGGAAATTGTGATTGAGGTATGCCTGTATTGTATAATAAACTTTTGGACATGCTGTCCCAAGAGGACAGTCTTATGCTTATGGTAAGGCTGGAAGAGTAAAAGCCTGTTATAATGATGCACAAAGTTAAAATAACGTTGTTGCAATGATCCTGTATATGATAGCATTATTTCATTTTGGAGGAACTTGCTGGTTTCTTGCAACTGGTTAATGTCTGAGTTAATGTCTGAATTTGAACAAACTGAAAAGATCTTGCTTTCAAAATGTGTTTTGGAATTAAAAAGCCATTATTTCACGAACAAGCGGTAAAGTCCAGTCCTTCCACAGTTTTATACTCTCAGTCAAAATGAGTTTCTTTAGAAATTATACCTTACATAATTTTAAAACTAATAAAGCTATTATAAAACATTATTGTCTTTTTGTAAAACAGGAGTTTAAATATACACTTTAGTACAGAGATTTTTTCCTGTTTTCACAGAAAGAAATTACAGCTTTAAAACAAAATGCAAAATTAAAATGGTCTTCCATTTGTCATTGTTTGGAGTTTTCATGTATTGACATTTTCATCTTGATTTTTTGTGTGTGTGTGATTTCGAAACAAATGCATTTCTCCAGTGTAACAGTCAATGTTTAAAGAAACATACTGACATTTCAGTCTTTAAAAAAGTAGCATTTTAGTACTTGTGTCATTTTAAACCATTTAATCAAACCCTTATGTAATATATTGTGGGCCAAGAATTTATAATAGGGTTATTTTTTAATACAGTGAAGAAAATTACAAAATTGGTTAGGGAAAACCAAGGAAACAGAAAATAAATGTAAACAAATAATTCTAGCTATCTTCTGCAATTAAAAAAAAATTAAACATGTATTGATTTCATGAAAGAACATTTTAACCATTCAGATTGTATGTAGCATCTTCATAGTGATGGTGTAACTTTTTAAAAAATGAATGTTTGTATGCTTCTTTTGAGGTGACCATACAGCAGTGCCTCGCCATATATGAAAGCATTCACCTCCTTTTTCCTTTGGATATATGTTAAAATAATGTAAATGTCATTCTCCAGTTGCAGCAAATATTCTAATAGCTAATAAATTTTACCTTTATACTAAGTCCTATGCTGTTTCCTTTATAAAGTTTCAATTTCTGCTCAAACTGTGAAATGGCCTTGTATGCTCTGCTAAGTACGTAACACCATCTCCAGGTGTCATCAAACTTGCTCAAAATATGTTTTTTTTTTTTTTTTACAGAGCAAACTTGATGATTATCAAGATCGAATGAACAAAGGAGAACGCCTTAACCAAGATCAATTGGTAAATGTTTCAGCTGACAAATGTTGCTAGTTTTCTTTGAATATGAATTTGTTTTAGGCCTTGTTCTCTTATTCTGCCTAATTCCTGTAGTATTATTTAAGTAATGGAGACCTTAATAGCCATGCTTCTCCATGGGAAGTGGGAACAGCTTGTTTTTACTTGAGCTGCCACTGAAAAAGAGAGAAAGTTGTTATATGCAAATAAACAAACAAAACAAAACAGCTTCATTTATATACCGCTTCATACCCTTAAGGAATGTCTAAGCAGTTTACAATTGTAAGCTATTTGCCCCCCAACAATCTGGGTACTCATTTTAGCAACCTCGGAAGGATGCAAGCCTGAGTCGAGCTTCAGCCTTTAATGGTTTTCAGTGAGTGGCTGCAGTACAGGCATTTAACCACTGCACCACCAGGGCAGTGCAAGTAGTGCAAAGAAGTGGATTCAGGAAGGTGACCAATTGTCACAGGTCATCGTTCCAGCAACACCACAACCCTGTCCCCCCCCAATGGTTGTGGATTGTAAGAGTATGAATGTCTAAATACAATGTGAAGTGTTTGTCCTGTAATTGTTGCATTGCTATTAAATATGCATATGAGCTGAATTTGTGGTGAAATTGAGGTCAGGTGAACGCAGTGCTTGTGTGGATGGTACTTGCTTGCCGCTAGTCACATACTACCTGGTGGGGAGGGCTTTAAAACTTTAGGTTAATAGTGATAACTGCTAGTAGAGAAGGGTGGGAAGTCTTGAGTTAGGCCTGAAAGCTGGCCAGAAAGGTTGTTCTGTTGGCTAAAACCAAGCATCAAGTAGATGAATTTCTTTGATAAAAGTGATAGAAAACCTGTAGTTTCCAAGGTTGCACACATTTAAAACAACACAGTTAATTTTCTTCTTTTCCCCCAGGATGCTGTGTCCAAATACCAAGAAGTCAGTAATAACCTTGAATTTGCTAAGGAATTACAGAGAAGTTTCATGGCTCTGAGTCAGGATGTAAGTTTTAAAAAAAAAGATTTAATGCAAATGAGCCACGGGCAAAATTAAACCTTCTGTCCCACAGTAAAGATAAAGATGTTTCTTGAGGCATAAGTATGTTTTCATAAATCAACTAAAATGATATTTTAGCACTTTTTCTTTGAATGCTTTAGGCATGGGCTCCACTGACAACTTGCATCTGCTGGGACAAGCCTACTCTGTGTGTGATAACAAACTGATTAAAATGAGCTCAAAAGTTTAAAAAAATATTGTATGAGCACATCGATGGCTTTTGGCATGTTCCCATGGCATGGCTTTGCTTTTCTCTGCAGATACTATTTCTCTGTTGAGTTCATATTTAAACTGTTAGTCAAGGTTTGTGGATGTTCACTAAATATCTATTACTTTACAATTGTTTAATAGTAAATGTTGTGGATAGTCTGGAATCTTGTACTTCTTTCATTGTACTAGAATCAGATAATGTTCCAGCTCAGATAATTTTCATTGGATATTACCCAGGCTTGAGGTTATTGGAATGCAGTTTTCTAGCTTTCATTCATGTATGTGCAATGTCTCCCCGTTTTTACACCCCTAATATTAGTACAGAATACAATTTCCACAATTCTTTTACAAGTGAACATTTTACAGCAGCGAATGACATTTGATTGTTAAAGCAGTGAATGAAGTTAGTTGTTAACACTTCAGGAAGCATTGAATAACAGCCCGAAAAGAACTAGCATACCAGTAATTGTTTGCTTTGTAATACGTCCTGCAATCAGTTTTTTAAATTTGCATAGCTGCAGAAAAATAGAGGAAGTAACACCCTTGTTTGATACTGCGAAGTTCGCAAATGTCTTTGGGGGCTGAGCAGATGGGCCAGGGAAACAGGGCTCGGCCCATGCCTTCCTGGCCTGGGTGCTAAACCAGATAGGTTCTTGGATTGACACAGTTTGTACACCTGCCCGTCCCTTCCCCACATACCCAGTATTGCCATGTGCCCCTTAACTTACTGTCTTATTGCCATTAATGAGTACCCCCATTGCCGCATCTGACATGGACATGGGATGCCTGGCTGAACCCATGTTGCCAGGCACTGGTCTGTTTCCATGTCGGACATGGCAATGGGTCTATTCAGTAGCAGCAATGGGAGAATAAGTTAAGGGGCACATGGGGCCATACAGTATACCAGGGTTTGCCATGGGTTGCTTGGAAGCTCCATAGCAAACCAGGGGTCAGTTTGACTTATGTTAAGCCCATGGGATCATGCCGGATGCACTGGTTCTGTGTCTGGCCTTCCAGGATCCAGCACATGCTTGGCCCTGGGGTGTTGGTCTGCATTGTCCAAACAGGATGTTGCAAGACTGGTGGGAACATGGGCCTTTTGGTCCTTGCAGACAGCCCTATGGTTGGAAATGGCATGTGCTAAAACATTTTGTCATTGGTTTCCCTGTGGATACTAAAATTTGTGGATGCTCAAGTCCCATTAAGTACAGTGGCATAGCAAAATGGTGTCCCTTAAATAAAATGGCAGAAACAAGGTTTGCGTTTGGACTTTGTATATTTTTGGAATATTTTCAAGCCGTAGATGCTTGAATCCATGGATAAAAGATCTGTGGATACCAAGGGCAGACTGTATCTAGAATTTTTTCATTTACCATTTTGTATAATACAGTGGTCCCCCGGGATACGAAGCCCCCGGGGAACAAAATCCCCGGGAGCCGAAACTGCCGGGGCCGCCAAAAAGCCCCCGGGATGCGAATAAAATCCCGGGATGCGAATAAGAAAAACCGTGCGGCGCCTTTAAATTGGCCGCGCGGTCCGTCCATTAAAGCGTTCCCCCGGGAAACGAAGATTTCCGGGTTACGAAAAGTAATCCAGAACGGATTACTTTCGTAACCCGGGGGACCACTGTATACTGTATATACTCATGCATAAGTCTAGAAATTTAGGTCAAAAAATTGACCCCAAAAACCTGAGTCGACTTATCCATGGGTCAATGTAAGTACTGCATCTTAACTCTTACTTAAAAGAAGGAACCATCCCCTGGTGAAAAGCAAGAGTATAATCTGTCCTGGAAGCACTGACCCCCCCCCCCCCTTTTACTCTCTCATCCATCCAGTCTTAAGAATAAGCACAAAGAGTTATGTCTGAGGGACGTTTGGAAGATAATTTGACATTGTTTTGCTTTGCTTCATCCTTTAGATCCTTTCCTATATGCCCCTAAATTTTACCTACTTATCCACGGGTCATAGCAAAATCCATAATTTTGGCCCCAAAACTTGCCCTCGACTTATACATGAGGTTGACTTATAGTCAAGTATATACGGTATGTAAAATACAGAAGGAGGATGAAGAAATTGCGCATCGCCCTTCCCAATACCTATAGTCGTTGTTGTATGCCTTCAAGTCATTTCTGACTTATGGCCACCCATGGGGTTTTCTTGGCCAGATTTGTTCAGAGGAAGTTCATTAGCTTCATCTGATGGTGAGGGCATGTGACTTGCCCATGGGTTTCATTGCTGAGCTGGGAATCAAATTGTGATCTCTAGAATCATAGTCTGACACTCAAACTACTACACTACACTGGCTCTTGTTTAATACATAAACTAATGCAAGTAACCATTTCAACTGGCCCCAATTAGATTCCTAAACTGCCCCCCCTTTTTTTACTAGATTCAAAAAACCATAAAGAAGACAGCTCGACGGGAACAACTAATGAGAGAAGAAGCTGAACAAAAACGCTTAAAAACAGTACTTGAGTTGCAGTATATTTTGGACAAGTTGGGTGATGATGAAGTGCGCAATGACCTAAAACAAGGAACAAATGGAGTACCAGTATTAACAGAAGGAGAACTTACAACACTAGATGAGTTTTACAAACTGGTTGAACCTGAACGGGACATGAATATAAGGTACTGCAATAGACTGCCAAAATAACTCTAATGAGGTTACTGAAGCAATCCAATTAGTTGTTTTTGTTTTGTTTTGTTTTGGTTTTTTGCAATGTATGAGTTTTGAGATATGTTATGTTTTTGTTATTTGTTGAAGGTTGAATGAACAGTATGAACAGGCGTCAATCCATCTGTGGGACTTATTGGAAGGGAAGGAAAAACCTGTATGTGGAACAACCTGTAAGTATGCTTGTCTTTCTTAAAAATAAACTGCAATACTGAATTCTTAGTCCCGTGGTTTCCAAACTTTTTGACTCGCAGAGTCCTTTTAACAATTAGTTTTCATGGCGGAGACCCTAACAAGCCTACCCTATGTCTTACAAGTTAATGTTGTTTAGGAGTAGTGTTACAGGGCAGGGGAGGAAGGTGGGATATTTCATTTTTCTGGAGTGGCCGCAGAGTACCTGGGAAGTGCACACAGAGCTCCCATGTTGGGAGCACATGTTGGGAATCACTGTCTTAGACTATCCAGGTTTAATGTTTTATATACCATTTACTGTGCATGTGGCTATATAGTAGCTGACTAGAGACAAAATGCTTATTTAGAACAGAGTGTTTCTCTACTTATGCAGCCTTGCTCAGCATTTAATGGCAGCTGCTGTAATTTCTGCCTATTCGGCAGTATTGTGTGGCTGATGGTGCTTAGTGGCACTGCTTTCCAGAAACTGGGTTAGCAGAAGGGCTTTTCATTTAATGCTGAAAAGTAATAGAATTTTCATATACTTTCCAGTAAAGTGGAATAGTTATAGAAAGTAATGGGGACATCTTACAAAAAATATGCTGTCTATACTTAGATAGTGAATCTGGTGTAATGATTTTATTGTAAGCTGCCCAGAGATCTTAAGAAACAAGATGGAATAAAAATAATAAATACATGCACTCTTATAGTATGATTGTACATTGATTGTATGTAATCGATGCATTCATGTTTGTATCTTAATATAAATCTCGATCTTTCTGATGAATGCTTGCAATTTTGAAAGTAAAATTGTTTTTAAATGATCGTTGTAATAGCTAGAGGAAGACATTGTAGAAGCATAATATATATGGCAATAATATAATCAAGAAGTAAACCGAAAGTAAAATAGTAAAATTAGTAATATTTCCTAAGAAATTTATCTGTTAAATAAAGGTCTTTTTTTTCCCCTCAAATGGTGAAACCTTTGGCCTAACTCCAATTGCTAGTCTCAGCTACAGATAGAAAGGCTTGAAAAAAACTTTGCAAACATTAATACATGAGCTTTTTTCTTTAGAATGATGAATAAAATATTTTAGATAAGATATTCATATATTTACTTACCCCAAATTATATAACGGGAAGACTTTTATGAAAGGCAGTGTACACTATTGGATCATAACTGGTCTTGGGTATCTTTTTTTTTGTGGGAATGAATACTTCATGTCTGCTTGACACTGGAAGAAAAAATAATTTTCTCTGTTATAGTAATGTTGATGCTCCCTTTTGTTTTTATTTTTTGCCTCCTACTCCTAAAGTGGCAAAACCGAAGAGGTTACTTACCATTCAGGAACCTTTTGCTCCATTTATAATTACAGTAGGCCCTCAGTATTTGTGGGGGATCTGTTCCGGATCATCTCATGGATACTAAAATCCGTAGATATTCAAGTCCCATTGTCCTCAATGGTGGTGTAGCTGTGCTGCCGCTTGGATGATCCTCACTTTAGTGTTCAGAGTTACTGCATATACTCATGTATAAGGCTAGAAATTTTAGTCAAAAAAATATAATATCCCCTGGTGAAAACCAAGAGTGTAGTCTGTCCTGGAATCACTCACTGACAACCCCCCCCCGTACTCTCTCATCCATCCATCCATTAGTGTGGGCACAAACTATTATGCCTTTTGGAATTTTGTGATTTCTTTGTCATTGTTTTCATTTGCTTTATTCTTTTGATCCTTTGTTCATGCCCTTACATTTTACCCTCAATGTATCCACAGGTCATATTAAAAGCCATACTTTTGTCCCCAAAATTTACCCTCAACTTATACATGGGGTTGACATATAGTCAAGTATATACGGTATATGTTTGCTCTAGAATCCTGTCCGTTTATTTCATAGCTGCCATTCCCAGTCCTAGCCTTCTAATTTCTTGACTGCAGTCTGTTCTGATTAATGTTTGATCCAAGGTGTAGGAACTCTCTGAATATTTCAATTTTCTCATTATCTAACTCTTGTAGATCTTCTGTGGTCATTATTTTTGTTTTCTTTTGGTACTTTCCTCCTTGACCTATTGCTCTAGGTCTTCCTTAGTTTCTGCTAATAGTATTGTGCCATCTACATATCTTATCCTTCTCTGCCAATGAGTGCTGATGCCTTACAAAACTACCAATCCCAGGATTCTGTAGGTTGGAACCATGATACTTATAAAGTGGTCTCAAACTGCATTATTTGTGCAGTGGATATGCACCCCTGGATAGGTCTTTTTCACATAAATCATAGGTTCTGAGATATCTATACGCTTTCTATAGACTTGGAAACTTCAGTGTGAAGTTGAAGGCTTTCATGGCTTGCATCCATAGTTTTCTTGCTTTTTCAGGCTAGGTTTTTTGTGGGTTTTTTGGGCTGTGTGGCCATGTTCTAGAAGAGTTTATTCCTGACATTTCACCAGCATCCAGAATGATCTCTGAAGATGCCAGCCACAGATGCTGGCGAAACATCAGGAATAAACTCTTCTAGAACATTACCACATAGCCTGAAAAATCCACAAAAATTATTAATGTTCAGATTATTGGAGTTACACATGTTACACATTTAAAATAAGGTCTTGTCTCTTTCATATAAAAATAAAGATATTTGTGAGTTGCACTGGTTTATTAATAGGGGATACGTTCCTTATTAGAAATTTAAATATAATGCACCAATTTAAATACAGAGAAGACTAATTAGAAAAATTTATAAAATTAAGGAAAAGTAGGGTTGGAAGTGCCAAAACTTTTTGCAAGTGAAACAGTCTTTAAAATCTGTTTCATTCCTTTTTACAGATAAAGCCCTAAGAGAACTTATTGAACGCATTCTTCAAACAAGTTACTTTGACAGTACTCACAACCATCAGAATGGATTGTGTGAAGAGGAAGAGACAACACCTACACCTGCAGTTGAAGATCCTGTTGCAGAAGCTGGTGGGAAGCAAACCAAAACTTTCTTAGCATATTCCTAGGCATTTAACTTCAGATATCAAACTTACTTTGTCCAGTGAAAGTTCCTTCCAGGTTAATGTGTATAGGATTGCATCCCTGGTATATTTCTAGGCTTTGTGAAGCCTTAACTCTGTTCCGTATTTTCAATGAATTGGATTAAACAACTTATATGTCTGCTACAAATGTGAAACTCCTCATTAAACTATCTGATTTCTCAGTTTACATTTGAGCCTATGAACCTCTTAGAGCTTGCAGAGTAGTAAATAAATACTAAATTCTTACCTGCTGAAATTCTTAGGTTAAACGTTTAGAACATGACTCAAGATACTTATAACTAATGAACACTTGCTTTCTGTGGATGCATATATGCAATAGTTGCTTATTATTCCACTTCACTATTTAAATTAACAATAAATAAGTTTAATATATACTTATGTTAAAATGTTTATAAAAATGTGGAGTAATTTGCAGAAATTTTCAAATCTATATTACTTGAATTCGATTGAAAGATGGAAATATTTGTTGGAAGTAAATATTTTTAGTTCAGCTTCATCTAAAATAGTTTATTTTCCACACAGAGCCAGAGACAACAGAAGAATACACTGAACCCAGTGAAGTTGAATCAACAGAGGTACTATTCAGTGGAAGAATTGTTGTCACCTTTTAACAATGAATGCTGCTGTCTTACAGTTGTGCTTTCTCACTTTTATTTTAGTATGTTAACAGACAGTTCATGGCAGAGACTCAGTTCAGCAGTAGTGAGAAGGAACAGGTAGATGAGTGGACAGTTGAAACTGTTGAGGTAAGGTATTTTGTATGCTTAGGTAAACTTGCAATCTCTTTTCATTCCCTTATAATTCACACACAAATGTAATCTACATAGAATTGTGGTTATTTAGCAAGATGAGTTTGAATCTCATAGGATGTCCTGATGAGAACAAATAATTTTTAAAAATATTTCCCTTTGTAAGCATATAGATTGAGATGAGAAGATGCTTTATAGCTGAAAGTTTACAGTCCTGGCAGTTTCTAGTTATACTCTTACCCACAATTCTTAACATGAAGATGTATGTGGCATTTTAAACATTACAGTTGCAAATTTTTAAAAGTACCATAATGTCCTTGGATCCAAAAGTATTTGTGTGTAATGAGAAAGCATTTCTGCTCATCCTGGTCCCCCTCCAGATTTGAGCAACTTTTTAGGTTTGCTGCATTGGAAATTAGCAAACAGGAAGTCCTGTTCCCATGAGCAAACCTCTGATTATACAGTGGGCCCTTGTTATCCACTGGGCTTTGATTCTAGGACCTTCTGTGGGTAACAAAATCCATGTGTACTCAAGTCCCATTAAATATAATGGCACAACAAAATGGTGTCATATATATAACATGGAAAATCAAGGTTTGTTATTTGGAATTTATACTTTTTGGGAATATTTTCAAGCCGTGTATGCTCAGATCCTTGGATAAAATATCCGTGGATAAGGAGGGCCAACTTTACAATTTTAGATCCAATTCTATAGCTTCCATGATAAAATATGCTAGTTGGAACCTTTTTGTTTTATTATTTCTTTTGACATCTACTAAAACCTTTGCATATTCAAATTTCAAATAATGAAGGTTTTTTTACTTGTATTTTAGAAATTTTTGTGGTGTTGGTAGTGAAGACACTACAGTCTTCCATTCAGTTATAGCAGTGTGTTGAATCTTCAGATTTGTTCAGACTGAAAAATGAAATAAATATACCCACTAGGTAGAACAATTGTTTTTTAGAATGTTTAAACATAAGAAAGCTTCATTATAACTGAGACACTAATGGTCATTGACTTCTGCTTTTGAAGATGTAATGCATATACAGTCAGCCTGTGCCATACGTAGGCTTCCCTTCCACAGCTGAAGCCACAGTACAATTTAGCGAATGGCGCAAGTGCTGCATGCATGCCCCCATTGTTTTCAATGGGGCGCGAGCATACACAGTTTCCCCCTTGCTCAGGGAAGTCCAGAACAGATCCCCCGTGTAAGGGAAGGGTGGACTGTATCAGTTGACCCATTAGAATAGATGTAGCCTTTTCATCCTTTGGTTTGGGTGCTGGTGGTGTAAACAAATACTGTTTTGTGTGGAATCTTTATATACTTTCAAAGCATATAGGCATTTGACATTGGTAATTGAATACTGGTTGAATATGCATGCAATACAATGCTATAATTTTTAAAGGTTTCTGCAGTCGCATATACAGTTCTGGGCAGGTCATTTGAAACTATCAATCTAGGGAAATTTTTAGCAGAAGGATTGTTCCTAGTAAATAGAGTTCCCAATGACCATAAAGGATTTTTGTTTTAAAAATCAGAGAACAGAGTTAAGTAGCTAAATACATTCAAACACTTAAACCTTTGTTGCATAATTTAACGACTCAAAAGTCTAGACCATGGAGTACAAGCAGCATTTCTTTTGAAGCTTTGGAACCTATGATTTGGGTAGTTTTCCCCCAGAACTCACCTAACTTGGAATTCATTAAAATGCATTACTTCAGATCTGTACAGACTAATGAAACATTGCTGAATTCAGTACTGCATTCATGATAACTTAGGAGGTCTTTCTCAGTAATCCTTACCTCTTGGAGCAGCCTTTCAGGGTTCATAGAACAAAGGGATGATCTCATCATCACAT
The DNA here is from genome assembly GCA_034509955.1 of Urosaurus nigricauda. Lineage (NCBI taxonomy): Eukaryota > Metazoa > Chordata > Lepidosauria > Squamata > Phrynosomatidae > Urosaurus > Urosaurus nigricauda. The sequence continues at coordinate 83,971,574 of JAOEGL010000001.1, read as the reverse complement.
TTGTTTCTGCTGGTAGAAGTATCCCTGGCGAGTACAAATGATGACTGCAAACCTGAGTGTACTGTATATACTCAATGTATAAGTCTAGAAATTTAGGTAAAAAAAAATTGACCCCAAAAACCTAAGTCAACTTATCCATGGGTCAATGTAAGTATTGTATCTTAACTCTTATTTAAAAGAAGGAACCATCGCCTTGTGAAAGGGAAGAGTATAATCTGTCCTGGAAGCACCACTTCTTTCTCATCCATCCAGCTTTAAGATTGAGCACAAAAAGTTATGGCTGCTGGAATTTTGTACATTCTTTGACATTGTTTTCCTTTGCTTCATCCTTTAGATCCTTTGCTATATGCCACTAAATTTTACCCTCGACTTATGCACGGGTCTTATCAAAATCCATAATTTTGGCCCCAAAACTTGTCCTTGACTCATACTTGAGGTTGACCTATTGTCAAGTATATATGGTAATTTTGCTTCTGTGGACATCGGTGGTGCTTTGATTTTAACAGTTTGGCATTGTACCTTTAATAGACAAGTCATTATAAAAACAGTACAATTTAAATGTAAGTGGAAATGTCTAGAAGGGAAATTGTAATCAACAAAGAAACATCCAAACCTATAACAGTTGTGTAATCAAGAAATTACACCTTAATAGGTTGTAGCTCTGGAGGATCTTTTCCACATCCCCAAAAGCTAGGAATTAAGATCCATTATAAAGAACTTTTAGAGATGCAATGAGGATGTGTTAGTATTTCTGGTGATGTATTAGTCTTTCTGGGTTAAATTCCATTTGGTTATAATGGTTTTAATTAAATCCTCAAGCATTTGAATAAAGCAGGGATTTGAAATCAAGGTGTCCTAATGTGTATTTTAAACAGGAGTTAACCGTCATTGACCCTATACATTTTTGTTCCTGTGATCGTAAGAATAGGCCAGTACTGGAAACCAATGTGGGCTCATTTTCACTATTGACTGTTTCCCATGTAGGTGGTAAATTCACTGCAGCAACAACCACAGGCTACATCTCCTCCAGTTCCAGATGCCCATACACTTACTGCTGTAGCTCAAGCAGATCCTCTTGTCAGGAGACAACGTGTACAGGACCTTATGGCACAAATGCAAGGACCCTACAACTTCATGCAGGTGTGCAATTTCCCCTGTTTTAAGTCATTCACTTAGATGAATTCTCGGTTTTTGAAAAGATTTGAAGTTGAGCTGATTTGAACCAAAGCTTGTTTTATACAGTGATCCTACCACATTCACTGGGGTTAGCAGTGAAGGGCCCCCTTGATTGTGGAAAAACCACACATTAAAAAAAACAACACCCACTATTCTTTTTATCTAAGAAAACAGCTCTTAGGAATCCCCGGGTCCTCCAGTACACCCCTATGGTCAATATGTGCCAGATGTTGGTAATAAAATCATGCTGGAAGACATACAGATGCCTAGAGAAGTGTTTTCTCTAGGAACATCTAGGTTGCCCAGCAGAACTCTATAGTCAACTTCTGGCACAGTTGTTTTGGAGGACCTAGACATTCCTCGAGAGAACCTATTAATCAAAACCACAAATAATCAAAACTGCAAAAATCAAAGCCGTCAATGTGGAGGACCAATTGCATAAGGAATTTTTAAAACAAATATGAGACATAACCTGAATATTGTTTTTATTATTTAGGACTCTATGCTGGAATTTGAGAACCAGGCACTTGACCCTGCTATTGTTTCAGCCCAGCCTATGAATCCAGCACAAAACTTGGACATACCACAAATGGTTTGTTCCCCAGGTTGGTGAAATTAGTTGTATTTAGACAGAATGTGTGCAAAATTTTCATTATAACAGAAGCATCTAATAAGCTATTCTCTTGTATTTTGATTTCAGGGCGTTTGATATGTTGTCAGTGAAACTTAATGAATATTAGGGAGCATATAGTTGTTTAATGAGAAGTCTGGTACAATTTTAGGCTGATTTTGAAGCTGCTAATATTCTGTAGAAAATTACTGTTTGAGTTTAGAGCAGTATTCTACTTTAGAAATATAGTAGCTTGTATTAATGAAACAGAAGAGCAGCAATCAAATAATATGAATCACACTGTATTTTCAGTTCACACTGAATCCAGACTTGCACAGCCCACCCAAGTTCCTGTACAAACTGAAGCGACACAGGTAAGAACCATATCCCCAACTCGAGGAAAATTAGTTTCTTTGAAAATGTCTTCAATCTGCTGTGATTGGGAAGTCAGTAAAACCTTGAATATAAACAAAGAAAGAATTAAATAGATTGCATTGATATTAGTTTGATTCAATCAATATTCTTCAATCAACTCTTATTGTAGCTTCAAGAGGCAGTGTGGTATAGTGATTTTTAGTGTTCGACTACAGCTCTGGTGACCGTGGTTCGAATCCCTGCTCAGCCATGTACTGGGTGATCTTGGGAAAGTCATGCTCTCTCAGCCTCAGAGGAAGGCAAAGGCAAACCCCTGCTAAACAAATCTTGCCAAGAAGAACCCATGATAGTCTTGCCTTAGGGTCACTGTAAATTGGAAACGACTTGAAAGCACACAACAACTGTAGTCTCCTCTCAGCCTCCTGTGCTAGTTTGGATTGGTGGGGGACTATTTGGAAGAGCAAGCATAATGCTACTGAGGATTGGAGAAAAAAAAAAAAACCAAACTAGAGAACATTGCTTCTCTATCCCCTTCATCTTCTGTGGAAATCTCCATATGATCATAGTTTCTTATTCTGTCAATTATACAAAATTGTTTTAATGCCTGTTGCTGGAAAGAAAATGGTTGCTTTGGACCCTTGCAGCAGCTGGAAATGTTTGTAAACATTTTCTTAGAAAATCTGAGCTATATTAGTTGACATATATTGTACAATAATCATGGATTCAGTTGTCCTCTGATCTTTGATTTTTGTTTTTAAAAATCCATTTAATTTACTAAGCTTAAGATATCAAGGTTCAGTTTATCACTACTGTAGCAAGTGGAAAAAAGTGAAACTACTGAACAGAAGGTATTTGGGGCCCACTACACACCTAGCTACCTCTCAGATATGAGTACAGAGTATAACATAGCATTTTGCTTGTTAATATTACATTGTTTTTTTTCGTCACACCATTTCTCACTGTTTGCAAAATTTTATTTACAAAAAATTATTATAAGGTTATGTTGGATTCCAGAAGTAAATTTTACCATGACTTGCCCCAAATCTTTTTATCTTAAGAGAGGAGTTACCACATTTAAATTCGACAACTTGAACTTTTGCTTGTTGTGTTTTTTTGATTAATTAAAAATGCTATTAAGTTGTTGGACTCCCTCATGTATTGCGAGCCTAGTGCTTCACCTAGGCATCCTTCAGTTTCTGTTTCATTTTCTCCATGAATTCTTCCTAAAAAATAGACTGATTAATATTGCTTAACTGGTAAGCTATATCTTTTCCTCAGTCACATATCACAATGAATCCCAACAGGGTTTTTTTTGTTTAAAAAAAGAAGCACTGTGAAGCTGAATGCATTCCAGAGTTTTTGTACTAAACTATGTTTTAGGAACACATTGCCTATAACATCTATTTTTTTAAAATTTTATATTAAATGAGAGTAATTTTCAAGTTGGTCATAAGTCCAGCTAGAATGTTAAAGAATTCTAGAAACCCCAACTGATACTTTAAAATCTAATGATGAACAAGGGCTTAAAGCTAAACAACTAATGGAGATAAGGTTACCACAAGCTTTTATGTATTGCAGTTCAGAATCTTGTTCGTTTTAGCTACATCCATGGAATATCATACTATACAATATCCTTAGGTCTATTCACTTTACTGCATTGCCTTAGATATTACATAGTTCTTTATAATAATGCAGTTATCCCTCAGATAATGAAGTCTGCTAACTCTGCTCTAAGCTGTAAAGAAAGTGTAAATATATTTTAGTTCTGGGGAACCTTTGTTAGCAACCAAAAAAAGCTAATGATCTGGTGCTACATATGGAGAGCTGATTCAAGCCTGGTGGATGGTGCTAGCCAGGTTTTCTCTTCAACAAAATGGGAAGTTTGGGAAGGAGGCCAGTTCTAGCTTTGGGTGCTGATTAACCTTTATAAAAAGGAACTTCTCTACAAAATGTTTCATTGACTGATGTATGCTTGTGCTGGGTAATTTTGAAAAATGGGCAAAGCTTTGGTCCCTTTTGACACTACTTCCTGCATGAATTGATGTTTAGGTTTGAATCATAACTGTGTGGATGGTGTGTCACGTGACAGGCAAATTTAAATGACCACATTCTATAGTAATGCAACTATTAGATGTTCCTCTTGCTGTCTGCTGAACACAGCATTCCATTCTCCCTTCATCCTACTTCTGTGATGAATGATATGTAACATTCTCTAACACAGCCATATAAAACCACATCTGTATATGTGACACTAGTGATATGGATTTTCCCTTGCTCTTCCCAAATCTTCAAAAAATGCTGGTTTCTTTGTGCACCCATTATCTTCTTGGAGCCATTTTTGCTAACCTGTAAACTGTTTGGCTAACACTTTTTAATCCAATAGATTAAATTAGGGGCTTTCACTAAATATCTCAGATTTTTGATTCTCAGCCCATGCCCTTCCTTTGTTTATCTTGGGGGGGGGGGGGTCTAAACTTTTTATCACACTAGTCATATGGAAATTTTCTGATTCTCATCCTATGTAGGTTCAATAAACTTAATCAGTTGACTAAATGCCTTGACTGTGATCCCTCTGTTAGCTCGTTTATATAACAACATATCCCTTAAATCATTTTTTTGCCTTGGCTCCAACCCCTTGTAATGCCTTTCATATTTTGGGGGCTGGCGTTAGGCTTCATCTGCCATGCAAACATCTTTCCCTATCCACCTGCAGGAATGGAGAAAAATCAACATGCCTGGCAAATTGTGCATATGTTATAAAGTCAGTTTGTCCAGCTCATACAACATTATTCTTGTTATTGCTGGACATGGTTGTTCCTCTGACCCTATACATATCTTAGTGTTAGGTACTCCTAATCCTGTAGTATAAGAGGAAACTGAATATAGGCCTGCTGTTACTAGGAAATGAAACAAAAATGTAAATTTATCTGGCTTTGATGAAAGCTGGTATGAAATGCAACTTTTTCTAGAGTAGTGCTTATTTATTGGGACAAATGAATACATCTTAATGTTTCTAAACATGATGAATTAATGTAGAAGAATGTTTCTACCACAGATATAAGTAAAAATCCAAAGACGGCAAGGAGTTGCCCAAAGGCCCTGGCAGGACTTTCTGCTAAACTTTAAAACTTTGACAGGTCCCCTTGGTTTCTTCCACAAGTGAGGGATATACAGCATCCCAGTCCCTGTATCAGCCTTCTCATTCAACAGAGCAGCGGCCTCAGAAAGAATCAGACCAGATTCAGGCAAGTTATGAGACTTAATTTTGCTTGGGAAGGGAAAATGTGCTGCATTCCTGCATATATAACAAGAGCGGCCCTCTAAGGAATGTAGACATCAATTTTAGGTATCACGTTTTGGGAATTTTTCCAGCTGGTGTGTGCCTAATTGTGTTTGTGTCTTCTAAAATAATAAAACCCTTTTATTAGAAATTATTTCTATGATAGTTTAAACAAACGTGTCTGTATATCTAATCAGAGGAATAACTTGCCAGGTACAACTTTTTTTAATAGGGAGGAAGAACACTGCAGATTTAGAATTATTTGCACAAGCACTTATTTCCCACATTCATTTCAGGCACAGTGTCAGTACAAAATGCTGGATTCCTTCTCCTTGATTGTTTAGAGCAATATAATCAGTGTTAGGTAAATGGGGAGCATACAGCTTATCCTTGCATTAGGTACACTTGGTCAGTAATTAGCTCTTTTTCATAGTTGAATGTCATATGATGATGATTTATGGCTTGCTAACATCAGATTGAAATTTATTTGTCAGGCTTCAATAACTCTAAACGCAGATCAGACACCAACTTCTTCACCACTACCAGCTGCATCTCAGCCTCAGGTATTTCAGGCTGCCTCTAGCAAACCTTTGCATAGCAGTGGAATCAATGTTAATGCAGCTCCATTCCAGTCCATGCAGACAGTGAGTACTAAATAAAAACATTTACTTATTTATTGACTGTTCATTATACAGTGGTCCCTGCCTTATACGGGGCTCTGTTCCGTATAACCTGCCACATAAGGCAAATTCTGCCTATGTTTGAGCCCCGTTGAGAATAATGGGGCTCATGCTCACTGCACGCTATGGCGTGCACACGTGCCATTTAGGAAATGGCACAGGGCTTTCAGCACAAGCTGAAAGCCATGTAAAAGGCGCCCACGTATGATGTGGGCGCACTGTAGATGATAACGTGTGGGATACCAGTACAGTGGTCCCCCGGGTTACGAATCCCCCGGGGTACGAAAACCCCGGGGTACGAAAACCCCGGGGTACGAAAGAGCCGGGGCCGCAAAAACGGCCCTGGCTTACGAATAAAACCCCGGGTTACGATAGAAAAAAACACGCGGCCCCATTAAATTTGCTGTGTGGTCCAGCAAAAACAGCGGTCCCCCGGGTTACGAATATTTCCGGGTTACGAAAGGTAATCCAGAACGGATTACTTTCGTAACCCGGGGGACCACTGTATCTTTCTAAAGTAATAGGCAGTTGTGGCATGAGTGCTATTGATGCATGTTGGGAATGTGCATGAGTTCTAGAAAAATATTTGGTAACAATTTAATGAAAATATTAAGTGCTTGGGTTTTATTTACTTTTGTTACAGGTATTTAACATGAATGCGCCTGTTCCTCCTGTCAATGAGTCAGAAACCCTAAAGCAACAAAATCAGTACCAGACCAGTTACAGTCAGACTTTCTCCAATCAGCCTCACCAAGTAGAGCAATCAGAACTTCAGCAAGAACAGCAGCTTCAGACAGGTAGAGATAGTAGTAGTTCATTCTGAAACCAAGCTTTCAACAATTCTAGCCAAAATAGACAAACCACAGTTTGGCATTGTTAATGTTTTGGGTGTCTTTGGTGAAATGCAGCTGTTTTACTCTATTTGTAGAGATCTACAAAGGAAAACATTCTTGTTAGATACAGATCATTTGTTCATTTTTCTGCCTTTACGTACCATAGTATTTTTATATAATTGAGATACAGTCTGCCTCCCAACTGGAAAACAAAAAGTAGTTAACAAGAACTAACAAATTAAATCAGTTACACTGAAACGGAACCCTATGATCTATGCAGATCTATGATCTATGCAGACATTTACGGGACATTTTTGTGGGATGCAGACTGCCATGTTGGATTTAATTCTGCAAACAATCTTTCTTTGGGTAGGTTAACATTACTGTCCTACTTGGTGGCTCTTAAGCAGAGTACATTGGTGAGTTAGCTTGATATTATTTGAGAATTTAGGAGACTGGAGTCTTAAGTTCAAACTTTTGCACTTTCTTGGTTTTCTTCTTTTCCATGTTAGTGGTTGGCACCTACCATGGTTCCCCGGACCAGTCCCATCAAGTGGCAGGTAACCACCAACAGCCTCCACAACAGAATACTGGGTTCCCACGTAACAGTCAGCCTTATTATAACAGCCGGGGAGTGTCTCGTGGTGGATCACGCGGCACTCGAGGCTTAATGAATGGATACAGGGGACCAGCCAATGGGTTTAGAGGTAAAAACTTAAAAACCTTTTAAGACTAATTCTGAATGTTTTTCAGAAATGCAGAATGTCCAGATGCTTAAGCATTATAGTGGCATGCTTTAATTTTTTTTAAATGAAATGTAGTACAGAGTTCTCTAAGCTTGCTGCATTTGCTCTGCTATATAGAATACATAATGAACTAAAAGCGCAAAGCAGCAAGCTTTGAGAAGGAACTAACATGAGAGTTGTTTTCAATGGAGGCGTAGTATAATGTGGTATGCATTTATCTTCCCGTTTGTAACCTACTAAATGGCTGCATCTTTTTTCAGGGTTTGTTGCTTCCTTGGCTTACAAAAGCAAGTTATTTCACTTACTCAAATTATGGCATTTGTTGGGATTTTTAATTTTGATGCTTGCATTTATTAAATCATTTTAAAATATGATTTATAAATATCTGATATATGCAGTGTGAAATCTTGAACTTTACTGAAGAAACTAAAACGGCACACAAGAGCCAAGATGCAGTTTAAATATCCATGAATTTTGTATCAGAAAGGCTAAGTTGACAAAGACATAGGGCTTTAGGATGATCTAGTATTTGTGATGGCTGCTGCCATATATAGAAAAAAATCAAATAGGTGGAGACAACCTGTTCTTCCCGTCCCATGTTATTTTCTCAATTTGCTAGATGACATATGGCCTGATTTCTCTAATACAGAATACTTTTTCCCCTTAACTTGAATATTGCATATAATTCTAAATTTGTACATACATCTTTCATAAAAGCAATACTTCTCAGTAAGGTGTTTCTCCTAATTTTTAGGAGGGTATGATGGCTATCGCCCTTCATTTTCCAACACTCCAAACAGTGGTTACACACAGGCACAATTTAATGCTCCTCGGGATTATTCCAACTACCAGCGGGTAAGTTGATTAAACTTTGAAAGGTCTTCTCTATAGTAATCAAATTCAAACATGTTCTGAGAGTTTCCTTTTTCAAAATGTGTTTAAATAATTACTACAGATGTTACCAGTATGCTGATGATACCCAGTTTTATCACTCCTTTCTACCTAATTCCAAGAAAGCTGTTCCTGTGCTAAATGGTTGCCAGTCAGCTGTAATGGACTGGATGAGGACAAAGAAATTGAAGCTTAATCCAGACAAGACGGAGGTGCTGCTTGTCAGTTGAAAGAAAGATCTGGGGACAGAGATTCAGCCTGTGTTAGATGGAGCTACACTCCCCCTGAAAATGCAAGTTTGCAATTGGGGTTACTCCTGGATTCAGCTCTGAGCCTAGAGTTGCAGGATTCCGTAGTGACCAGGAGTGCTTTTATACAGTTAAAGCTAATGTGCCTACTGCACCCTTTTCTGGAGAAGTCAGATTTGGCCACAGTGGTTTTACTGTAATGGGCCTCCCTTTGAAAAGTGCTCAGAAACTTCCATTTGTCCAAAGAGCTGCTGCTAGGTTGTTAACTGGAGCTTGCTACAGGAAGCCAACAACTCCATTGGCTGCTGGTCTATTTACAGGCACAATCTAAGTGCTGGTTTTGACCTTTAAAGCCCTTATAGGATTTGGCTCCAGTTTATTTGAAAGACTGTATCTCTCTCTCTCTCTATGAGCCTATTAGAGCTCTGGGATCATCTCTCTGTCCCACCACTTTCTGATGCTTGTTTGAGGGGAACAAGGAAGAGGGCCTTCTCTGTGGCTGCTCCCAGACTTCCTCCCTGGAGAAGCCAGGATGGCCCCATCCCTGCTCTGTTTTTGTGACAGGTAGAAATGCTTGTATGCCATCAGTCTTTCAGACTGAGGAGGGTTGAGCTTTTAAATGCTGTGCAGTTCAGATTTTAAGGTTTGTATAGTGGGCCCTTGGTATCTGCTGGGGTTTGGTTGCAAGATCCCCTGTGGATGCCAAAGTCAATGGATACTCAAGTCTCATTATATACAGTGGCATGGTAAAATTGTGTCCCTTTTAAAAAATGGCAAAATCAAGGTTTGCTTTCTGGGATTTTCTTTGATTGAGGGGCAATATTTTCAAGCCATGGATGGTGGAATCTGTGGATGCAGAATCTTAGGAAGAAAGGTTGCTTAGGAAGGTGGACTGTATATAGTTTTTAAGTATGTTTTACTGATGTTTATATTTTCAACTTCATAAATTGTTGAAATGTTTAAAACATTATATTTATACTTTTCAAAAGTTTCTGTATTGTTTTCAATTTGTATTTCAAATTTGCTGCTAGCTGCCTTAAGTCCCTGTATTGGGAGAAATGCAGGATATAAATAAAATAAATAAATATTATCTGCTTGTCTACTAAAGAAAAAAAAATGTATCCTTTGAAATCCTGTCAGTTATTATATGGTTGAAGACAGTGGAAGCACTGAGTTACATTGTAAAGTGGCATGTAGCCCTTTGAAATCCTGTTCACAAGACTTTAAAAAAAGATTGCTAAATAGCATTTGGTTCTTTTTAAATTCCAGGATGGATATCAACAGAATTTCAAGCGTGGCTCTGGACAAAGTGGTCCTCGAGGAGCCCCTCGAGGTAATATTCAAGTGATTCATTTCTGATATGAATCTGTGGAATGCAGACTTTAGGATACCTTGGTTCAAATGTGTTAATTGTTGTAGACTTCTATTGAAGGTTGTTAATCAGGTTGGCTTTTCAATTGTGCATTGTTAAATTTCAATTAACAATTAAGTCTTACTAAATTGCTTTTTATTCCTTGAAAATATAAGCTTGTCAGAGATGTGAAAATGTTTTGCTAGGCTTTTATGCTTTTATATCTCTAATTGTGTCTGCATCTTGAGATTTTTTTGCTATTGCTCCTTGAATTTCAATAAAGATCTTGCATTATTTGTAGCCTGCTTCTGTCTTCAGCTGTGTGTGGTTAAAATGGACTATATTTTTATAAATAGGGTGAATAGAATCATTTTAACAGAAAATAATTTTTCATAAATTATTTTCGGATTTTTTATTTTATTGTTCTATTGCATTATAGTTGTTCGCAGAAAATAGTCTAATGGCAAAGTAGGCAAAACAGTCTGGTCCAGTCAAGTGTAGATGCAGTACTTGTACAAGAAATCATCCCACAGAATGTCAGAATAAAGTCATGCCCCTTTCTTCACCCTTTCCTTTGCTAAGATGAGCACAAGCAACACAGGAGGAAGTTGGATGGAGACACTTGAAGGCACATAGACCTTCTCTTCCCAGTGGTATCTTCTTATCCTGCCTCTGTAAATAGAGTTCATGCATGGTGTGTAAGGAAGGGCTCTGCTTTGTCTAATGGGGATGAATCTGTGCAAGGCATTGTGTCTGCCCTTGAGTGGATCAATGCTATTTAATTGTAGATGAACTAAAAGTGACGGGGGAAAAATCTTACTGAGGCAGATAAAAATATCTACATTCAGATTAAATCTAGTGCAAGTTTGGTTATGTAAATACCAATCAAAAATACATTGAACAGAAGATAAACATTTGTAGTCTCAGACATGGAAACACTACCTGATGTTCTTCTGATGAGACATTGGTCTTTCTCTTAAACTACCCAGTAATAATTTTCTGTACTAGACCTTTAAAAATACTAAAACCTGTACACAGAATCATACTTCCAGTTATACATATTTTGTAGTTTTACTCTAGTATCATTGAAAACATAGCTTATGGGCAGTGAACTGCTCAGCCATTTGTAGAAGGAAGACAATTGAGACTGATGCAAATCATGTATTTGTATACATTCATACTCTGCCTCCCCCACTGAGGAAACAGGTATCAAATCTCTAGGCCTTAGACAAGCCTAGTAGCAAGCCACATGAGAGAGAAAGAGCCATTCTGAATTTCAAGGATCTCACTTGATCCAAAAATAAAATGCTATTTTTATTTTCTAGGTCGTGGAGGGCCCCCAAGACCCAACAGAGGGATGCCTCAAATGAATGCTCAGCAAGTGAATTAATCTAATTCACAGGATTACATTTAAACGCCAAAAACACACTGGCCAGTGTACCATACATGTTACCAGAAGAGTTATCTCTTTCTTCCCCTTTATAGGAAATTCATAGTAAAGGGATTATTTTCATTGCCCATAAAAGACAAGACTACAGTTGTCAGCTTTATATTTCCGGGATATCGAAAGAAACGGCGTTTACTCTGCATGTTCTGTCCTAAGTATCATCTTGAGCCTTGCACATGAGATCCAGAATTTTTACCCTAGCTCTGATTAAAAGCAAAAATGGCAGTTTCAGGGTGATGTCAGACTCCATAGCTAACAACTTGACTGATTCCATTGACATTATATAGCGCTGCAGCAAATTTGGATAAAGAAATTTATAAATCCCTAAATGTTTTATTCGGACAATTGGTATGTTCAAACTTCCACAGAAAGGAAGATGGAAGAAGTAAAGTGTGGTTTAAGAGAAGAACTACATTTCTGCTTTTTCAGTTAGACTGAAGCATTGATCATTTTACAATGCATAATCTATGCCTATACTCCTCTAACTAAATAATAAGCTGATGAACAGCTTACACGCACCCCTAGTTACAGCGTTTTCCTATTAGGTCTGGACTGCTGTTGCAAAGGGGTACACTAATTATTTCATGTAATTGTTAATATAATTGTGTAAACCCAAAATTAGGCTTTGATTGGCACTTTAAATTTTTCTGTCAAGAAATGGAGGGTGTAATCTGGATGGCCACTTGTGTTTTCAATGTGAAGTGTTAAAACAAGCTCTCTCCCAAACACATTTCCTGGATAGCAATGGCATTTGTAAGGACTGGTGTTCTCAATCTTTCCTTATGACTTGTTCATTGCCTGTCACTAATACTTGATCTTGTTGTATTGTCACCTAAATAATTGATGCTGGTACTGATGGAAATTAATATTCATATTACTTTTGGTCATTTTTTTTCTTCTGCAGACTAAAGGTTTTAAGCAATTTCAATTTCCTCCTGCTGCTGCTGCTGCCCTTTTAAATTGCTCTCTTCTTAAAAGCACCAGTACATGTTTGAATTGGTTTCCCCTTTTAAGGGAAATTACAGCCAGCAGTTACAGATCTAAGCAAAATAAATAAAACATGTTTATTAAAAAAAGGCTGTATTCTTTAACACATCTTCACTGGCTAATGCAGATAGAAACTTGACATGTGTTCCTTGGACTTCACTATTACAAGTGCTCAGAGAAATTCAAACTGAGAAAGAAGATAACCATTGAGGAAGTGCAGTCGCTCTTTCTCCCCTTTCCCTAACTTTAGCTGAACATGGTTAATGGTGATAGTTCTGTCCATCTTCTTGGGGCTACATACTGTACAAGAATTCTTGAAGCAGCAGTTGGTACTGTCAGCATGGCACAAATGCTGGATGTAGTTTGATCTTTGGAACATTCTGGACAAGAGTTGCTGAATTAGTTAGGAATGTATTTAGAGAATCCTGCTTTTGTCTGCACGTTGCCCTTGCTGTATCAGAGTGATGGTCCTCTTAACACAAAGCAATATTGTTTCTGCTTGGTGGATATGTGTAAAAGAAATGGGACTAAAGAATTGATTATTTTTAATCTCAGTTTAGCAAATTAGGTTCTGAAAATCCGCACGATCCATCTGTAAAGGAAAGAATCTTCGCTTTCATCATGAGAACTACTTTGAATTCTTATTTTGAGCATGCCCTATGCTGTAGTTGCTAAGTAAAATGATACGGTTTCTACTCCATTAACACTTTACAAAGTTAATTAGAAATCAAGCAGGGAGGAATAGGCACCTTTTAAAAAAAAGGTAAAAAAAAAGAATATACACCAGGATAATTTAATTTGTGATCAGGAGAATCTACCATTCTTAAAATAATGCAAGTAACACCTGTTTTCTGACTTCATAATGTCTCTCCTGTCTGTGCTTTAGAAGAACAGCAGGACAACAAAATGCAGCCTACCCTTTGAATGGTTAGAAATACTATTAAAACTTTGGCTTAAGCTCCTGTGATTTCTTCCAATTTTATGCTTTAGCTTTCAAGGCCTTTATTTGTCATTCTAAGGAACTGAAACCCTTGCTTTCCTTAATACCATGAAAAAACACTCAAGATACTCACGCTCTGAATTTCTCCAGTGGCACAAAATCCTATGGTATTAGGGTGAAATTAACAGATAAAATTGGAGGTAATTGGTTTGAAGATTAGTTTGCGTCAGTCCAATTTGGCGGTGTTCAGTTTCTTTGTCTTAATTCAATCGAGCCAAATAAAAAAATATTAAAGCTCTGTTGTCCTAAATATGAAATAATTGTTCTCCCCAAATGATCAAAATGAAATAATTTACTTAGCAACCAGTGCTTAGTGGTATTGAAATGTTTCCCTTTGCGCAACAGCTTAAATGAGTATCCCAAACTGGAAATTCTCACCTATTCTTAAGAGTTTGGAGAAATGTTTAATAGTATATGATGAGTGATGGTTTAAAAAAGGCAACACACTGAAAAAGAACTGACTACCAGCCATAGAGATAGCATGCTGTAGTTATGAAAAATTTTAAGTGCTTGAGGGTTTCCAGACTCTAATTCTTATATTAAAAAGTAAAAAATTGGTCAAATACCTATCTGAAACTGAACCAATAGTCCTTACAAAACACTCTATAGCAATTGGTTGAGAAAATGTCCTCCAGATGCTGAGCTGTAAATTCATCAATCATAGTTAGTATAGACAGTGGCGAAAGATGGGAGTTGCAGTCCAGTATCTGGAACGCATAAGTTTCCCATCCCTTATCTGCAGTAATGAGTTTATATATTGGTTATTGTATATTGTGCAAGAAAGTTTTTGTGTTGCCCATGTTGCAGTTGCATTATGTTCTCAACAGAAATTCACAGTTCAGCTTTCATCATTTTGTTTCATATCTACATCTTTTATAATTTCCTAAGTAAAGCTGTAAAGCACCTTTGTGTCCTTTCTGTTGCTCTTCCTGTATCTGAGTGGTGTCCAAAATGGAGGAAAACAAAATAGATACTAAAACAAATGGAGATGATACATTTTGCAAATGTAGGACAGATGATATAATGTGTATTGGATAAGTGCAGCATTCTTCTTTTGACACTTACACGGAAATAACTACTAAAACCCATCTTTCAGTTAATTTTTCTCTTGCTATACAAACTTATTGTAGCTATTTTAAGAGCAATTTCAATTAATATTCAGGCTTGATTCTATGATTCATTTTAATAGTAACACTAGATGTAAAATAGTGAGATCCTTATGGATATTATTTAATATTTTAATAGCATGTAATGTTTAGAACTGTTTGATCTGGCTGTAATTCATACCTGTGTAAACAATGAATTTTAAACCATGGTAATTTAAATCTGATTTAGAAAATGGAATTAGAGCCAGTACAGTTGTAGTCTGGTGATGGTTACAAGTCAGTGAGGTATTGCCTTGTTCCAGTTGAGTGCTGCATTTATTTTGCTAGCAAAAGTACTTTGCCCAGTATTGAAATGGCTCTCATTTTGGTATACTGACATCTTCAAACAAAAGTTGTGTAGTTGTAAAGAGCTGGGATAGACCGCTCACACAGTATAACTTGAAGCCGTGGCAATTGTCCCCTAGGTAGATCACTTGCCAGGCTATGCTTTGCTATGCTACATTTCTAGAGCTGTTAGGCATCCTGTATTCACACTAGACACAAATCCACACACAAATCCATTCTAGGGGCATGGAGCAAATAATGCCTATCAAAATTGCCTACCTTTTGGTCAGCAAACCTCAGCCTGCATGTTCACACATACTCTTCAACTGCTTCCTGCTGAATTTGGAAGAGCAGATTTCAAATAGTTGCATTAAAATTAAATATGTATATTTCTAGGGTATTCCTTAGTATGCATACCGGATTTTTAACCTGTTTCTTCCACATATATCTTCAGTGTTTTTTTTTTAATTCAAAGAAGAATCTTAAGAATAAATTACTGGAAGATTTTTTTTATGTGCACATTGACAGCAATGATAGTTTAACCAAGAATACTAATAGAGGACCTAAAGGCACCACATACAGTCTCACCTTGGAAGCTAAGCAGGGTCAGTCCTGGTTAGTACTTGGATGGTACTTGCCAACAAATACCAGATGCTGTAAACTATATTTCAGAAGAAAGCCACCTCTTAATATTCCCTGCCTAAGAAAACTATTAAACTGGTGGGGTTGCCATAATTCCACAGGCAATGAAGACACGTTCTTCAAATGAATTTCTCCCATTTTGCATCCTACTTTATTTACTACCTTAGAGGCTTGGTGTGTTTTAGTATATTTAAGCCAGGTTATGAATTTCTGTTCACTGAGTGTGCGAAAATGTCAATATAGGTAAGATTTTGGTATCCATAGGTCTTTGTATTTAAACTTTCTTTGAAGACATGCTACATTAATTTACATGTTCTTACTGTTTTTAGAAGTTTTGTTTCAACTGGTTGCTGTATGATATAGTACAAGTAAGCTGTCATCTCAGCTGAAGACAACTCCAGGAATTCCAAGCATGGAAAAATACAGTGAGAGAAAAAATGTTGGGAGATAAGATTTATTTATATGGAGATTTTGCTTTTGAGCAAGCAAAGGGGACTTGATGGCCCATGAGGCTCCTCCCAATTCTAAGATTCTGCTTCTAAGGTTGGTTGTTATCTGCTCTTGAGTCAATCTCAACACATGGCAACCCTGTGGATGAGACATTTCCACCACCCCACCACCACCCCCATCCACTTCTCTGCTTAGGTCTTGCAAACTAATGCCCATGGCCACCTTGATTGTGAGGCTATCCATTGGCATGTAGGCTTCCTCTCCACTTCCTTCTACCTTTCCTAGCATGATTGTCTTGTCTTGTTGTGCCCTCTCATGAGGTGGCTAAAGTACAACTCTCTTGGCTTCCAGAGAGAGTTCAGAGTTGATTTGTTCTAGGACCCATTTGTTTATCTTTTTGGCTGTCCATGATATTCTCAACACTCTTATCTCAAATGCATTTTTTTCCTTTTATCTGCTTTCTTCACTGTCCAGCTCTCACATCCACACATGGTGATGGGGAATACAGTGGCCTGAATTCTAACTTTAGTGCTCAGTTGTATAACTTTATAGGGTTATGTGTGTCCACCTCTCTTGATAGTTTGCAGCCCAGTGCAGGGTGACCAGGTGTTCTAACTGCAAAAAAGGACAACACACTGCAAAGTGTAGGACATTGAAGAAAAATATAGGGCATTATCAAATAAAAGTTCAACACACACAAATATTCATTCATGTTTCTTTGCTGCGCTCAAAATAGGGGGCATTTTGGTATTCCTCCTGGACAGGGTTGAAATGTAGGACATGTGCTGGAAAAGGAGGACATCTGGTCAACTTGAGCCTGATGCCATTTATTCTATTATTTGCATACAAAGCAAAGTTACTTGAAGGGAAATCCAACTTAATAAAGGGCATAAAACTTGACTGGGATCCTAAACAAGGGTGACTACTAGATGTCATAACTGCAGAAGAGGACAAGGCATGACAAATTGTCAGACATTCTAGAAAAACGTAGCACATGACCAAATAAAAGCTTGAAACACTCATGCAAATGTAGATTCCTGCCATGCTTGAAACAGAATATTTTGGAATTCTAGATGGAAAGTTGAAATGTACAAGTCCTGGAAAAGGAGGACCTCTGATCATCCTGTCCTTAACACCTTTATCTGTAAACACACTGCAATTTTAACTTCAGGCCAGGACTCCATCCTACAGAGTCCTGGGATTTGTACTTTTCTAAGGCCATCCCAGCAGTCTTTGGCAGAGACTAAAAGCGTTGTAAAACAGGGGGGGCCAAATATATTATTTCTACAGTGCAGAGAGGTGCCTCAGTGGAGAACATTTCTGGGTAGATAAAGGACTTGTAGTGATTTGATTTTTGAACTATGATTCTGGAGGCCAGGGTTTGAATCCCTGCTCAGCCATGAAAAGCCAAGTCCAGAGGGACCAGAGAGTCCTCCTTTTCCCGGACACACCCTCCATTTCCACTTCCTCTCCAGGAGGAATTCCAAAATGTCCTCCATTTGGAGCATAACTAAGAAACACAACTTTACATTTATAGCAGTGTTTTGTGTTGTTGTTTTTAATAAAAAGGCCCTTCATTTTTTTTCTTGAATGCCCTCCATTTTGTGGTATCCTCCTTTGTGGTGAGGACATCTGGGCAAGTCACACTCTCTCAGCCTCAGAGGAAGGACATGGCAAAACCTCTGTGGAGAAGTCTGGCCATGAAAACCCCACAATAGGGTCATCGTAAGTCCGAAATGACTCAAAGGCACACAACAACAGTAACAATAAAAACCAGTAACAATACTTGCCCATAGGTAAACCATACTTGCTGATAGAGAAACCATATTTGCCCACAGAGAATCATTGGAGAATACTTGCCCATAGGGAAATATAGGACAAGTATTCTCCAATGATTCTTTGTGGGCAAACAGCAAATATGGTTTTCATATGGTCAAGTACTGTAATTTGTTTTAGTATATTAGGCCCTCCATTGATATATTGCCCTGTGTTTTCTTATGGGCAAGTATTCTGCAATGATTCTTTATGGGAAAGTATGATTTCCTTATGGGCAAGTACTGTCATTTGTTTTAGGCCCTCCATTTGAATACTTGCTCTATGTTTCCCTATGGACATTCTCCAGTGATTGTCCGTGGGCAAGTAATCCCCAGTGATTCTGTATCGGCAAGTATGGTTTCCCTATGGGCAAGTATTCCTCTATGTTTCCCTAAGAGCAGGTGTTCCCCTATGCTTCCTGATAGGCAAGAATTCCACAATGATTCTGTATGGGCAAGTAACTGTATATCAGGCCCTCCACTGAATACTTCCCCTATGTTTCCCTATGGGCAAGTATAACTAGTGATTCTCTATGGGCAAGTATTCCCCAATGATTTTCTATGGGCAGATATCTTCCAATGATTCCTTATAGGCAAGTATCCCCCAATGATCCCCTATATTCAAGTACTGTACTGTCATTTGTTTATTGTTTTAGTATGTCCTCCTCACAACAACAACAACCACCACCACAGGGCCTCAGCGTTGTGAGAGTTCCAGGGGACTGAGAGAGGGGTCCAAAACCAAAACACACTGCAGAGAATCAATAAACAAACAACCCAGTTTGAGAGAGAGAGAAAGACTGAGAGACGCCATTTAGTGCTGCTGAGGGATCCTGGGAAGTGTAGTTTTGTGAGGCACTGAGCCTTCTCTGTCAGGGAGAGGATCAAATTACAACTCCCAGGATTAACAAGCACTGAACCAAGGGGTTTGCATCCACACTGGAGGAATAATAACCCGTTTTCGCCCCGCTTTAACTCTATTTGGCTCAAGGCTATGGAATTCTGGGAGTTGGAGTTTGTTGTGGGGCCCAGCAGTGAGTCAGACAAAGAGTTAAAGCGGGGCCAAAACGGGTTATTATTCCTCCAGTGTGGATGCAGCCTCAGAAGCTGAGGGAAAATGTGGATTAATTGAGGCCTAGTACTAGTAGGCCTATGGCTCCTCCTCTTCCTGTGTGACTGTGAGTGAGGCCTTGAGGCCTAGGATTTGCCTTCTCATTTAAAAACCGCAGGCCTCGTTGTGTGTGTGTCCCTCAGTGTTTGGTGCACGTGGGGACCCGGCAGACACGTGTCTTGTCTTTGCTGGGATCCACTTCTGGGACTGGGAGGCGGACGGCTCAAGGACTGGGGTAGGTCTGCACTGCAGGGATATATATATATATATATATCCCGCTTTGAAACCGCTTTAACTGCTCTAACTGGGGATCCCGGGAAAGGTGGCTGCTGTGTGTGGGAGACATTGAGGAGGAAACACGTGTGAAAGCAGATCACGACTCTAAACGTGATTGTTTAGATCTAATGTTTTAAGTCCTAGCAGACCACGAGTTGGACTTGAGCCAGCAGCGTCACGGCGGCAGCTAAAAAGGCCAATGCGATTCTAGGCTGCATCATCAATAGAAGCATAGTGTCCAGATCAAGGGAAGTATTAGCGCTACTCTCTTCTGGTTTTAAAAGGGTCTGGAAACCATACTCTAGGACAGTGGGTCCCCAAATTTGTGCCCTTTAAGGGACTTCAAATCCCAGAATCCTACACTATTGGCCAACATGGCTGAGGAGGGGGCTTCTGGGAGCTGGAGTCCAAAATCTCTTCAAAAGACACAGTTTGGAGACCACTGCTCTACAGACTGATTCTGTATTATTAGACTACTCTGCAGTTTTGGGACCATTTGGCTACAAGGTCTCTCTATAGCAGTGGTCCCCAAACTGTGCCCTTTAAGAGCCTTTGGACTTCAAGCTCCCAGAATCCCACACTATTGGCCAACATGGCTGAGGCTTCTGGGAGCTGGAGTCCAAAATCTCTTAAAGGGCACAGTTTGGGGACCACTGCCCTGGTAGGAGAGGCTTCCTTTTAGTACAGAGTTTTCTCTACCCTTCCCCACCTTTTCATTAATAACTTTCCTCTCAATATACTTGATTGCTGTGTGCATAGTCCTATTCAGGAAATTTATTTCTAATTACCATTGGTTACGGCAAAATGTGGGACATTCAAGAAAAATGGAAGATGTTACAAAATGAGAGCAAAAAACACTCCTATAAACAGAAATTAACGCTTCTTAATCATTTGGAAATAGAGGACGTTTAGGAATTCTTCTTCGACGGAAGGGTGAAATGTAGGGCATGTCCTGGAAAAGAAGGACCTCTGGTCACCCAGTCCCCAGCCTCTGCTCCACCAGCAGAGGGTTGAACGTAGGCAATGGTTTCCTGGCACCCTACACATATTTCAACGCTGTCTAACCCAGCATCTACTTTCCCTTGGCGTCTTGAGTGTTGGACTGTGACTCTGGACACCAAGGTTCGGATCACAGCTCGGCCACGGAAACCTTGAGCAAGACACGCAGTGGCAAACCCCCTCTGAAGAAACTTGCCAAGAAAGCCCCATGATAGGTTCACGTTATGGTGATAGGCCAGCATAAGTCAGAAACACTAAAGTCTAAAACACAAGTTTAGAAATAATCCAGTTTGAGACTGGTTTAACTTCCCCGGCTCAGTGCTAGGGAATCCTGGGAACTGTAGTTTATTGCGGCACCAGAGCTTTCTGACAGAAGAGGCTAAATGTCTCACATAACTACAGTTCCAAGAGTTTCCTAGCATTGAGCCAGGGCAATTAAAACTGTCTCAAACTGGATTATTTCTGCAGTGTGTTTTGGACCTAAGTCATAGAACCATAGAATCATAGGCCCCATTCATACTAGCCCATTTGCCCTGGTTAGATCCGGATGAGATCGTGCATGCCATTACCGAATCTCTCCGGAAAGAAGTTCATACTACCTTTTGCTCCCATCAATGCTTCCCGGTGCATTTTACCCCACTTAAGTTCATACATGAAAAAGTAACAATTAAAGATGGAGCCTCTAGGTTGTCAATCAAAGGATGTCATGGTGATGTCTGATGCAGCTATTGGCCGCGCGAGCTGATTGTTTTTTTTTAAATATACTTTTATATATTTGACAGATTATGTGCATGGAGTGGTGTAGCTTGTAGGGATCCTTTCCCCACCTCCCCTCCTCCTCCTCCTCCGTTTTTATCAGCACCCAGTGTTTGATTGGGCACTGTTGTATTTTTTATTTTTTTAGTTATGTATTTATTATTAATTATTTTAATTTATTCTAATTATTATTTATTTTATTTTAATTCATTCTATTTATTATATATTTTATTTTATTTCACTTCATTTATTATTGTATTGTATTTTATTTTTTATTATTTTTATTGTATTTTATTTTATTATTATTATTTTTATTGTATTTTTTTAATTTGACAGCTCATGCGCATTCTACAGGAGCCCTTTAAAACGGAGGTTGCCTTTCTCTTCGGAGGCCCATTCATTTTGACCAGAGGGGAAACCCCCAATCCATATATGGATAGTTTCCCCTCCAGTTTGAAAATCCCCATTCATACGCCTCTGCTTAAAGACCTCCAAGGAAGGAGAGGGAGTGTGTTCCACTGTCGAACAGCCCTAACTGTCAGGAAGTTCCTCCTAATGTTGAGGTGGAATCTCTTTTCCTGCAGTTTGCATCCATTGTTCCACGTTCTAGTCTCTGCAGCAGCAGAAAACAAGCTTGCTCCCTCCTGAATATGACATCCCTTCAGGTATTTAAACAGGGCTATCATATCACCTCTTAACCTTCTCTTCTCCAGGCTGAGTCACACAGCAGCTCTCCTTGACTTTAGGTGACATCCTTCCTCCTGTCTTTGTCCTCCATAACCATTAGTAAAATTGAACTTGTCACCTCATCTTCATACCCACAAAGTTTTGAATTTCATTTGACATTTTCACACAACTGGATTATATAGTTCTTTCTCTGGATTCTCCACTCCACTCCATGCATCTGAGGAAGGTAGCTCATGCTACCAACTTCTTTCTTTCAGTTACTCTCAGAGGTGCTACAAGATTCCTCTATGTGTGAGTCCCTCAGCCAGCATGGTGTAGTGGTTCAAGTGCTGCATTGCAACTCTGCAGGAGACCCAAAGGCTGCATCTGCACAGCAGAAATGATCCAGATCAATGCCGCTTTAACTGCCATGCTTCAATGCTGTGGAGTTCTGAGAACTGTAGTTTTTTGAGACATTTAGCCTCCTCTGTCAGTGAATTCTGGTGCTATGCTAGTTAAAGTGGTGTCAAACTGCATTTTTTCTGCAGTGCAGATACAGCCCAAGTTTCAAATCCCATGGAATCCCACTGGGTGGCCTTGGGCAAATCACACCTTCTCAGCCTTCAGAAGCTTACACGTTTCTGGTGCATGCACATTGCATGTGGTTGGCTTATTTTCAGATAAATGTATTTAGGATTGTAGCCCTGTTCTCTGTGTTTAACTGAGTGGGATTTTGCTCCAAATAACTTTGCCTCGAATAGCATCATTGTCACGAAATACAATCACACTGAGGATTACATTATACACTGGCTATTCATTATATTGTGTATGCAATGACAGAATTAAGTCAATAAACACAGGATTGTTTTTGCTGGATTGTTTCAAGAGAGGTGTAAAATACTGTAAAATGAAACTGATTTCCAAAACAGCAGTTGTAGTCAGTGTGACATATATGCATTTAAGATTGATTCCATGTACTAATTCTTTCCTTGCCACATATTTATTTATTTATTTTCTGTATATTCTGCTATTTTGAATTCATTGGGGGAAAGGCAGGATATGAATGTAACTAATGATAATATTGCTAACTTGATCTTGTATGGACAGTATAGCCAGAAATATTTTATTCATAAAATAATGAATTTTAAGAATATTCACAGAGAGCAGATAATTTTGATTTTGTGCTCCTACTGTATGATGTGCAGAACAAGCAATTAAAGGTCAGCAAACCATTGAGAAACCATGAAATGCAATTTGAATGATTCTTGCATGGGGCTAAAATTCTGGAGTTGATGTCAGAACATAAGTCATGCAATTAATTCTTGAATCTTTAGGATAAAATTTGAGGATAACTTTGATTTGTTGTATTTCTGCAGTAAGAATGAAAATATTTGCCATTTGACCACTGTTACACCATCTTAACTGAAGTAATATTTGAGATGAATTGCTGTAACCTCTACAGGAGCCTCCAGTGAAAATGCAGCGCAAGAAAGTGGATAATCGTATTCGGATACTGATTGAGAATGGAGTGGCTGAGCGGCATAGGACCCTCTTCGTTGTAGTAGGGGACCATGGCAAAGATCAGGTGAGGTGTAGCCACTGACTGTGTGAACTAATTTTATAATGAATTGAGCTATCCTAGGTAGACGATTCTGGATGTTGTAATCCGATATTTCAGGCTGGTTGGGGGGCAGGTTTCAGTTTGATCATGACATAGAGAAGGAATTTAATGGGATTAATAATTAAACTTTCCTGGTGGAACTCAAAAACATAGCCATGTTAGCATGGATCAGTACACAAATTACCTTTATAAGCACCTTTATAGCACCTTTGAGACTAAGAGAAAGATGTCAGTAACATCCTCGGGAGTCACATAACCTTCCTGTTGATTTAATGGCCTTTATCAGCAGAATTGGGGAAGGGGTCAGCCTCCCTACACATATTCTCTCATGTGCTCTCAAAATCTGAATTCATAGATGCTTTATTAAGAAAGAGCCTTCTCGGTGGGTACTACTTTTTATTCCAGCAAGCATTTAAGAACTTATTTAAAAGGAGAAACAGACCTTGTATATGTGCTGGACTTTATTTTTATTTTTTAATGTTTTATGTTTTTAACTGGTTTTTTATAATAATTGTGGAATTCCTTCCCTCAGGAGGTTTTTTGGCCCCCTCTCTGATCTCTTTCTGCTGACAGGCAAAGACTTTTTCATTTAAGCAGGATTTTGGCTCTAACTGCAGGTTGCAGAATAGGCTTTTAATAGGCTGTGCTTTGCTTTTATATTTTGCATTATGTTTTAAACATACTTTAAACTATAGTTTTTTGTGGAGCTTTCGGGCTATGTGGCCATGTTCTAGAACATGGCCACATAGCCCAAAAGCACCACAAAAATCTGTGGATGCTGGCCATGAAAGCCTTCGACTCCACATACTTTAAACTATTATAATGTTGTATTTTAATAGAATTATTTGTTTAGTTGTTTTAACCTTTATACTCACAGCTTTTTAGCTGCACTTACTTTAAATTGTTTGACCTTGGGTCCTGTGTTGGGAGTAGGGTGGGATGTAAATCAAATAAAAATATATAATATTATTAACATAGAATTCTTTCTCATCACTTGACAGGTGGTCATTCTCCATCATATGTTGTCTAAAGCAGCAGTGAAGGCTAGGCCATCAGTGTTATGGTGTTACAAGAAAGAACTGGGCTTCAGCAGGTAAAAACATATGGTATCACCTTTCTTTTCTTTTCTTTTTTTAAATGTAGGTGTCATAATTATGTCATAAAGCTACAGGTTTTAAAGCACCGTTTGGTTTGGTTTATTTACCTCTTAATATCTTGGTAGCAAGACTGCCACTACTTTTCTTGTGGCCAGGAAAATATAATTCCATTTGTCAGTTACTTCTCAACATCTTAACATATCTCTCTAAATTCCTGACTAATTTTCCAAGGCTATTTGCTTAGTATTATTAATATTATTGCTTTCTTAAATAATTCTGCCTTGCAGCTCTTGTTTTCCCCCAGAACACTTCCACTCTCATTCCTGACTTCAGATCTCTTCTCAAACTCATTCTTTCCATTAACTCATGAGTTGGTTCCTGAATCCTGCTGGGGTTTGGATCCCTCCTCCCCCAGGTGGAGCAGTGTTTTTGGCGAGTAACTCAGTATCACTCCTCTTTCCCTTCCATACAAATCCATTGGACAGCGCATTGGGATATGCTCCTTTTTCATCTTCCCTACAACCAGGAGACAGAGCAACAGACAAAGGAAGGAACATTCAGTCTACAGTCTGTGTTTATAATCTATGGGCTGAATTAGGCCTGTAGTTTAGAGGATTCCTTTTGCTGCCTTTCTTGCTGGTTCTTTGGGGGTCTCTGCCTCATACAAATGGATTATTCTGCACCTACATGTTCACACACTTTCAAAGCTAGCTTGTGCTTAACACAGGGGGATTTATTTTTGAGTAAATGTGCACAGATTTCCTTTGAAACCTGATCATTTCTCCAAGACATTGATTTTATCTGTTTTGCCCCACCAGCCACCGAAAAAAAAGGATGAGACAATTGCAGAAAAAGATTAAAACTGGAATGTTAGATCTGAAGCAAGATGACCCTTTTGAGTTATTCATTGCAGCTACCAACATCCGATACTGCTATTACAATGAGACACACAAAATTCTTGGGAATACATTTGGCATGTGTGTACTCCAGGTAGGAATATGCTCTGAATATGAGAATCCTCTTCATACAAGTCATACAACAGCAGTTTCATTTGAGCTGACTTGAGGAAGATGTTCTGAATATGAGAATCTTCTTCATAGAAGTCATACAACAGCAGGGATGGAGAAGAAATTGATACTGTTTGCATTTTGGTTGGTGCTTATAGTACTGATACATTAAATGTGTAGCTAACCTGGAAATTACATATTAATTTTCTGCATAATCTTCTAGGACTTCGAAGCCTTGACTCCAAACTTGCTGGCTAGAACTGTTGAAACTGTGGAAGGCGGAGGCATAGTTGCAATCCTTCTGAGAACAATGAATTCCCTGAAGCAACTCTACACTATGACTATGGTATAGTTACTAAGAATCATAGATCTCTGCTTAACAGAGATTGGTTTCTTATCCTTCAGGGGAGAATAGGTCTTAGCTCTTTGGTGGAGCTCAAACTGCGCATTCAGAATTCCCCGGTTAGAAAAGAATAAGTTCTCAGGTGATGGAAAAGACCTCTGTCTTAGATCTTGAAGAGCTTCTCCTAGTCAGTATAGACGGTACAGTTGGCTCTCTATCCAGAGAGTCAACCACCAAGTTCACCATTTTACTACACCACTGTATTTAATGGGACTTGAGCAGCCATGGATTCTGGTGTCCATGGGTGATCCTGGAACCAAACCCCAGCAGATACTAAGGGCCTACTGTAATGAATGTAGAAAAAGACTCTTATAAGACATTTTTCTGTGTTTATCTTTATAAACACAGACATTTTTCTGTGTTTATCATTTTTCTTTTTATATGTACAAACACTAGGGGCTGCTACATTCTTGACTTGGTTTTGAGATCATTTTCCTAATTAGAAGTGGTTTGAGATAATCCTTGAGCTTAATACAAGTTTTCAGTTCTAGGATCTCTTTATAGTTGCAGTTATATCTTTGGGCATATGTAGAATCATAGAGTTGGAAGAAACCACAAGGTTCATCCTGTCATACAGGAACTCACAATCAAAGCATCCCTGATAGATGGCCATTCAGCCTCTGTTTAAAGACCTCCAAAGAAGGAGACTCCACCACGCTCCAAGGAAATGTGTTCAACTGTCAAACAGCTCTTACTATCAGGAAGTTCCTCCTCTGTTCTTTGTTAAAGTAAACTGAATTGTTAGCTTGCCTGTTCCTGTCAGCATTTTTTGCACAGAGCAATTGCAAAGGAGCAGCTGAGCCAGTGGAATTTTCTTTAGCTTGGGTGATGGGGAAAGCTTTTAGCTTAAATGCATGGTGACGTGCCAGAAAATATAGAGAGTAAATTTGATATATCTGCTAGATGTATTTCTGAGAGCATAACAAACACTCCTGGAAACTTACTGTAGGTATGACTCTTATACATCAGTATGGTATCCCATGCCATCTGTCTCTGCTTAGGCTTTTTCAGGAATACTGAAATCTGATGCTGAGAGTTTGAGAAAGTAGCACAAGCAAACCAGAGAGAATCTGAATGTAAATGTGGGCCCTTAGATGTTGTTTCCCAGAATCCATATTGATTGGCTATGCTGGCTGGGGTTTCAGAGCAATCCAAGGTTGGGTCACTAAACTATGGTCAGTGTGATGCAGCTCTCTGGTCTGTAGTCTCTGTATGTCATTAGCATCAAGACAATTTTTCAGTTTCATACAAAGAAATTTTCTTTTCCCCCAGGATGTACACTCTAGGTACCGGACAGAGGCACATCAAGATGTAGTAGGAAGATTTAATGAAAGGTGGGTTTTAGAATTATACTTAGCACACAAACTGCCAAGGGTGCATCTACAAATAAATAATGTTTGCCCATCTATCTGAGGTATTTTGTTCATTGAGCCTT
The DNA here is from genome assembly GCA_034509955.1 of Urosaurus nigricauda. Lineage (NCBI taxonomy): Eukaryota > Metazoa > Chordata > Lepidosauria > Squamata > Phrynosomatidae > Urosaurus > Urosaurus nigricauda. The sequence goes on along the minus strand of JAOEGL010000001.1, from coordinate 83,944,243 downwards.
GACCAGAAAGGATTCTGAAGAACTGCTGCACTTTGGTGGGCATATTGAGGATCTGCCCTTTAAGTAAAATGTAACAGTGTTTGTAAGAGCAAAGCTTAGAACAGGGGTGGGGAAGCTTTGGTTCTTGCAGATGTTTTGGCCTCCAGTTCGATTAGCCTACCCAGCATGGCCAGTGATAGGTTGTGGGTATAATCTGTACTTGTTAGAAGATGCAGAACTAGCCCTTCAGCATTCTTGTAGCTGTTCTGTAGCAGCCTTCCTCAGCCCAATGAGATTATGTTGTTTTTCACTGAAGCAAGCATTTAGCTAGCATTTCCAGTGATGGTTGATTACAGCTATCGAAGCCCAAAATATCTGGAGGTCACAAGACTGGGGAAGATTATTGTATAATGTGGTTGTACTTGAAACTTCAAAAGGAGTACTGGGCACAACTTTAAATAGTCTTCTCTGTGGACTCCCTTAGACATTAAAGCTCTGTCAAACATTCATATTAATATTTTGGAAACTCACCTGTACAAGAGGCAAAATGGTCCATAAATTGTCAGTTGTTTATTGAACATGAGACCACATTTTCCTTAGGCACTGCTGTGAAACTGGCTGAAAGCAGGAACTGAATTTTGATACCATATTCATGCTGAAGAGCACCTTTTTCTACAGTAACTTCTCTGCACTTGTCCAGTTACACCCTCTGAGGTTCTGTCAGTAATAATAATATATATAATATAAATTTATTTGTATCCCGCCCAATCACAGGAATCTGGGCAACTAACAGCAATAGAAAAATACAATGCAAAAAAATACAATGGGGCTTTCTAGATTGGCAAAAAGAAGTGTGTTCATGGCTGCATGAAACTCTAGCCTTTAGATGAGAAAAAGGGAAAGTGTGCCATGAAAACGCTTTTTTTGCATTTTAGGGGAGAAGAAGTGCCTTTAAAAAGGCGCTGGTTTTCCCAGCTTCTTTTTTAAAAACGGCGGAACAGCGTAGCTCCATCTAAAGGCTGTGGTGTAGCTGCTAAGCATTAAGGAAAAGGCAACTTCATGTCACACTTTCCTGCCAATCTAGAAAGCCCCAATAAAATACAAAATAATCCTTCCCAGTCCCCTAACCAACACTTAAGCAATTACAAGTAAAATCAACAAAATTTACAAGAAATTACAAAATATATCCCACCCATCAAATACATCATATCACTGTAGCATAATAATAAATAGTTATACAGAAGTCAATGCAAAAAAAGAAATACAAAATACAACAAGTACAATATATGGCAATTCAGTAATAAAACTAGCATAGTATAAACATCTGAGCAGCAATCCCTAACTCTCTCCTGGTAATAAGACAACAATCAAATCAATTATATGTTTAGGATTATTATACTCTGGGGTCGGTGCGACCAGGTGGTCTGGGGGAAAAAAAACCCTGGGGCCAGCATTTAAAGGTGTCGCTTTCCCAAGGCGACTCCCAGCACTGCCTCAGTCCAGCGGGTCCAGGGAAAGAAGCCCAGGAGCCAGCATTTAAGGGTGCCACTCTCTTCAGGGCAGTCTCCCAGAGTTGCCTCAGTTCAGTGGGCTGCAGGTGGTCTGGGAAAAGAAGCTGAAAGATGTTCACAGCTGGCTGGAAGAGGGCTGGGTTCCTCCTTGCTGTGGGAGAGCTGCCTTGGATTAACCTTGGTGGTGCTGGGAAGGAGGCAGACTCTCAGCTCAGAGTCTCAGCGTCTAGGCTGTAGATGTTCACGGCTGGCTGGAAGAGAGCTGCTTTTAAGCTTTCTGCTTCCTTTGCATTCTTCCTCGCTGTGGGAGAGCTGCCTCGGATTAACCCCAGTGGTGCTGGGAAGGAGGCAGACTCTCAGCTCAGAGTCTCAGCGTCTAGGCTGGAGATGTATGTGAAGTTGAAATACCACCATCATACAATGTGCGTCATTTTACACTTGTTTACATTCAGTCAGTCCATAGCTTGTAAAAGTTACTACTTTGAATTATAACTCATAGAATTCCTCAAACAGTGTGGGCAGTGGCTGTGTTGGCTGGGGATTCTGGTAGTTATAGTCCAAAAAAAGTTAACTTTTTCAGGCTCTGTTGTCCATGCTTGGACAGAACCTTTTGGAACTCTTTGCTTCCTTTTTGGTTTTATTCTAAATAATTTGGTGTCAGCATGTCACCTACCTCCCTCAGTCAGTGATGTGCACTGGCAAAAGAAGCTGTCTATGGAGACTGCTGTCATGTGCCTCACCAAAATATTCTTTTTGAGGTTCTTTATCCAGAGGGTATTCCACACAGATGAACCATAGGATTGAGGAGTAGTTTGTGAGATGAAAACAAATCAGTTTTAACAGTGATGACACTGCTGTCTTCTCTGTTTCATCTTTTCAGATTTATTCTATCTCTGGCATCTTGCAAAACCTGCATGGTGGTTGATGATCAGCTTAACATTCTCCCAATCTCTAGCCATGTTGCCAACATATCAGCTATTCCACCTCGGTCTCAGGTAAGCACAGGTCTGACAAAAATTCAGAGCTTGAAATTCCATGCTAAATACAAATTCAGATTTTAAAACAGCCATTTAAGAAAGAATTTGACTATTAAAAGTGGGATGCTTAATAAAACATGAGTGATTTTATGATATCTGCTGCTTCTTTCGATGTGACAAGAAGTCACTGTACTGCTTCTTATACATAGGGTTAAAAGTTGCCTTTTCAGTAGCACAGCAGCATCTGAGAAGTTTTTAGACTATGCTTAGAGAAATTGATCTGGGAAACTGCTGGTAAGTCCAACATAGCTTTAACCAGCTGTGGTTGAATTATAGTTTACAGAATCTCCCTGCTAGTTTGGCCATGATGATTGAAGTGGTCTGAGAATTTTAGTCTCCCTAACTATCCTGGTTTGTATAGGCTTTCATTTCCAACCCCCCCTGAGCACATTGTAAAGGCATGTGGGAGCAGGAGAAATTGTCATGGTGGAATTGTTTCCATCAGCAGAAGAACATCTGGCAAATAATAATGAACAGAATAGTCAGAAACATCATTATGAGAAAATTGAGAGAAATACTGCACGTCCCTCAAAAGTGCAGCATTCACCCCCTCAAACAAAAAATGTCTCCCTATCTTCTTTTTTTTAAATACAATTTAAATTTTCACTCAGTGGAGACTGGGGGTGCAAAATAGTCACACACAGAGAACAAGTTAAACACCCCTTTGAGTTCAGAAGAGACCATGGAAGAAGGCCAGAGTCATCAAACACTGCCCCCCCCCAACACGGACACACCTTTGTTACAATATGAACGAACAGTTATGAAGGCAGAAAATTTATATAGTGAAAAAATATCTCCCTATCTTGATAAATGTTCAGACTTATGTTTGGACTCTTGAAATGATGATGGATTTTGGATAACCTAGAGGTTTTTTGTTTGTTTTTTACATTGCACAGTTGTGGGTGTGGCATGCTTATAGATCCTCTGTGGCATGCTTATAGTACAAGGGAATGCTATAAAGTTCTTGGCCTGACCAAGAAGGGAATGATTTAGAGTCATGAAACTTATATGCTATTCAACATATTCATATTCACCCAGAAGTTCAATGTACTTGACACATTGACCCTCAAGTTTCTTTAACCTTTCAAAAAAAAAATTTTTTTTTGGATATCTGGTCCTTGAAATACTCCTCTGCTTCTATCACCTCTGAATCATTCAAAAAAATTTCTGGTGCAAAATGGAGCGGCATTTTGCTGCTTCTTTTTGTGTCGGAAAAACGCCAAATTGGGGCTGCAGTGTGTGGTTGCTGCAGCCCAAATCCGGTACTCAAAGGGACGGTGTTAAGCCACCCCTTTATGGCTGTTAAGCCCCCAAATTCTGCAAAATCAACTTGGAGATATCCACTTGATTTTGTTACTGGTCAGCATGCAAACATTTTGGTACCCACTTGGCTGCATAACCAACTGCTCATGAATTTATAAACCCAATGTGTTCTGAGGATATCTCTAGTATAATCAGTTGTTTTTGCTGAGATTCACTGATTTGCCAAAATCAGGTCATCATGAACGTGCTGCCTCTTTGGTCTCAAAATCTCCATGCTGGCACATCAATTCTTCACATTTGAGTATGACCGGCACTTGTCACTCAATGTTTGCATTATACACTCCTGGATTTTCTTTGGAGTTTTCTTCTGCAGGAACTTCATGACAATCTGGAGTTCAGCACTTGAAAATTCCAGACTTTTCGTTGATATGGTTTTTCAATAATCTGGAAAAAACCCAGAAATTAGAGCTATCATCCTGCAAATTGGTAGTTTACAATACAAAAGAACACTTTCAATCTAGTGATAAAATTATGTTCAGATTTTGGGAAGTGTGTTGGGCTGAGAACATTTCATCACTCCCTTGTGTCACTCTGAGAGAAAATACTTTATACATAGTTCTTACAACGCATCACTTACAATGCATACTGAGCAGTATAGGCTGCAGTGAAATGTTTGCTTATATGACCTCCCTTGAAATGAACTTGAAATTAAATATGCCCTCTCTTGGCAGAGGTGGCAGCTTTCTTTGATATAGCTCATTGTTTTCTTGCTTATAGGAGGACAGCGTGAGTCCTCAAGATACGGAATTGAAGGAGCTAAAGGAGAGCCTTCGGGATACACAGCCCGTAGGCGTATTGGTTGACAGCTGCAAAACCCTGGATCAGGTATGTGTTCCATTTGAACCTGGATGAATTACACATGTGTTCCTTTCTTGAGATATAAATTGGAGTTTATGTATTTGCTTCATCACTGTATCTGAAGAAGTGCATTTAAATCCACGAAAACTCATGCTACAATTATTTACTCAATTATATCTTGCTTTTCTCTCAAACACTCTTTCAAGCTAGCTATCCCAACAGAGGATTCAAGGTGGCTTGAACTGGTTAGTGTTCAAGATGGTGCTAGCTTCTCCTCCACCTTTGCTTTTCAATATGCTGATGGCATTTATGTGTTTATCTTTGCCACCTAGTACCAAGGGACCTGTCAATATCCTTGATCTTAAGTTTGGTAATAGTCTAGAAGAGGGCTAATAAATTGAGGCAGGCTCAAGTGTTGGGATTTAAGATTTGGTTAATTCTATAACGATTGTGTTCTCCATGAAGGATTAGATGTATAGTTTGGGGACACTCCTTGAATGTGTGCTATCCCTGAGTCTTCCTATGGCTACAAAGAATGGATAATTATTCTTTGTATGCAAGCTGTGACATTCCTATCTTCATGTGATTCCACTGTTAAGATCTTGAGGAACAGTTTTTTTGAGCACAGAAATCCGATGGACTTTCTCCTGGGCTACTCCAAATTTTGGAATATGCTACCTTTGGAACTGTAATTCTCGAGTCTTTTGGGTTTTAATAAAGGTGTTATGACGCATCCTTTTAATCTAACATTTTAAATTATTTTAATGTGTTTATGCTCTGTATTTTTGTATTGCTTGATTTAATGATTTATTATTTTTCTAGTTTAATTTTAGATTTTTAATAAAACCTAATTTTTCTGTCTTAATTTCATTTTAGAGTCATTATAAACTGTCACAATAGTTTTTTTAAACAAAGGACAGTGTAAAATATCAATCTTCAGTAGGTGATTGAGGAGAGCTAGTAAATCAGAAAAATAAAATAGCAGTAGCTATTGAAACATTTCCTTCTCCCCCAATTGTAGTTTACTGTATGAAACTAGTACCTAATGAAGTACTAATGAATTTGTGTAGCTCCTGATAACCATCTTCTCTCACCCTATCTCCTTACTTGTAACCATTCTCTGTAAATAGTTGTATACAAACAATATAACCAACCTTGATTGCTTGTTACCTCACTGACAGGCAAAAGCTGTCCTAAAATTCATTGAAGCCATTTCTGAGAAGACACTGAGAAGCACTGTTGCTTTAACTGCTGCTAGAGGACGTGGAAAATCAGCTGCCTTGGGATTGGCTATAGCTGGAGCAGTGGCCTTTGGGTAAATTAATCCTGGATGTTTCAGTGATGGGTTTGTGTTAAAAGGTCAGACCTAAAGAAATTTAAGAGATCTCACATTTCTAAGTGTGTCTGAAAAGAACTCAGTAAGCAGCCATGGTGCAGGAATTAAAGAGCTGTGGGATATATTTTTAATTACTGGCTTACCCAGGTAAAACTGAAAGCAAGGATTAAAAAAAAACAAAGTACTTGATGTTATTTTTGGACCATTACCTACCTCAGGGTGATCTGGATACTTTTTGAGTTTGAACAAAAGCTTTTATCTGAGAATGCTACTATTCACTTGTTCATCCAATAGCTATACAAAGAAGTTAATGCTTTTCTTCTCTCTCTCTCTCTCTCTCTCATTTTGAGATCGAGAAATAAGTGTTTTGTGAATATCTAGAACTGTTTCCATTAAAATAGTTTCACCAGAAACTTAGCTTTCATTGAGATGAAAGCCTAGCTGTATCACATGAGACTACAAGTGAGTTTTCACCATGACTAAATGCACTCGGTTTAGAATAAATACGTGATGTGAGTCCTCACCACCGAGTCATATTTTCTGTTTCTGTGAAAATTGGCCAAGGTCTATTAATAAATGTTGTAATTTACATTTGTGAAATATGCAAGGAAGAATATTCTAATAACTCATTTTTTTAAAAAAAATGGTAGTGATTGGGCAGTGGTTTGACAAGTACACTTCAAACCAGATTTGAATTCCCACTCAGCCATGGAAACCCACTGAGTGACCTTGAGCAAGTCACACATTCTCACTTTCAGGAAGGCAAAGCCAACTCCCCTGTGAACAAACCTTACCAAGAAAACCCTGTGATAGCTTCACCATATGGTCACCATAACTTGGAAACAACGTGAAGCCACACAACAAATTAATTTTAAACATTATTAGGTCTGGTATGTCTTAAAAGTTGGGATGCTTTGCAATCTTGCATTTTTCCTGATTTGAGCAACTGTTTTGAAGCTTTATTGGAAGAAGGCTAAATGATGGTTTCTCCCATTTAAGTACATAAAGAGTGTTAATAATGTTTCCTTTTGTATTATTTTTGCAGGTACTCCAACATTTTTGTCACATCTCCCAGTCCAGATAACCTTCACACCCTGTTTGAATTTGTATTTAAAGGCTTTGATGCTTTACAGTATCAGGTAATGTCATTAGGATATTGGCTGAATTCAGAAGTTTCTTTTGCACAAGTAGAATGTAGTTCTGCCTATGCAAGGTTCTCCATAACCAGAGGTAAACCAGCTTCCCTCTTCCTCGTTGCAGCTACATGTACATATCCCATACTATTCTAATGGGTCTCCTGTCCCTTAGACACAGCCTTGGGCAGGTGGGGAGATGGGGGACTGATTACTCCATGAGTGAAAAAACAAGAAAATTTGTTCTGTGAATAGACTTCAGGTCATATTTCTCTGGATTCAGCCCTCTTTGTTAGGATCGTTGTATCCTTGGCCCTCCAGGTGGTTTGCAAATTGCATAATCCCTTACAACCCCTTCACATTTTTACTTCAGTCAAATTTAGAATGTCTCAATTTAGAATACAGTACAGAGTTGTTGCAGATAAGTTAACAGAAAGAGAAACCATTATTTTTCTGTAAAAATGTCTTAATATCCTGGATTCTGTTGTGTTTGGTTTTCATATTGCTTATTATGTTTCTTTTCAGGAGCACTTGGATTATGAAATCATTCAGTCTCTCAATCCTGAATTTAGCAAAGCAGTCGTCAGAGTAAATGTGTTCAGAGAGCATAGACAGACTATTCAGGTACAAGGGGTTCATTGCTGTCTTACATCTGCTTTGGTGTAAGTGTATGTGAACAAAGGGTTATTTCTTGGTACAGTTGTCCCCCGGGTTACGAATCCCCCGGGGAACGAAAATCCCGGGATAGAAAGAGCCGGGGCCGGAAAAATGGCCCCGGCTTACGAACGTATCCCCGGGTTACGAAGGCCTCCGCCGGCTGAGAGGAAAGGAAGGCCCGATCCGCCCTCCTCTATGCCGGCTGAGAGAAAGGGACAGCCCGATCCGCCGGATCGGGCCGTCCCTTTCTCTCTGAGGAGGCCTCCTCTCCTCCGGCTGAGAGAAAGGGACAGCCCGATCCGCCGGATCGGGCCGTCCCTTTCTCTCTGAGGAGGCCTCCTCTATGCCGGCTGAGAGAAAGGGACAGCCCGATCCGCCGGATCAGGCCGTCCCTTTCTCTCTGAGGAGGCCTCCTCTCCGCCGGCTGAGAGAAAGGGACGGCCCGATCCGCCGGATCGGGCCGTCCCTTTCTCTCTGAGGAGGCCCTCCTCTATTCCGGCTGAGAGAAAGGGACAGCCCGATCCGCCGGATCGGGCCGTCCCTTTCTCTCTGAGGAGGTCCCCGCTCTCTTTCTCCCGGGTTACGAAAATTTTCGGGTTACGAAAGGTAATCCGGAACGGATTACTTTCGTAACCCGGGGGACCGCTGTAATTTAAAGACTGAAACCTAAATGTGAAATTTAGCATAGATACTAAACATGACATAGGATATTGGTATTTTTTTTAAAAAAAAATGCATTAATTAATTTCAGTTAATGAAAATTATTCTGTAGCCTGCAATACCTTCTTAAATCATTAGGTGCCAGGCCTTCACTAATGAGGAAACAAAGCTGGAGGCAGGACTAAGAGAGTCATTTTTATAGGGCTTCTGAATAGCTTTATGTGGTGCTTTCCTCTGGAGCCCTCCCCCTGACTTCAGGGAGGGAGGGAGGGAGGGAGGGGGAGAGAGAGAGAGAGAGGTGCTCCCAGTACTTGGTAAAGTGGAGCAAAGAGGAGGGTTAGCAGAGGGAAAGGCTGAACAAACTGTAAGGTGCATTGATCAAAAACCAGAAAGGGGCATGGAGAGAGAAGAAGAAGGGACGAGCAAAAGAAATCAACAGGTGAAGATGGTACTTTTGCAAATATACTTGTATAATGTGGCTATGCTATACTGTGTAGTTATGTAGTGTAACTAAGGCCACATAGTTACTTTATGGCAGAGATGGGTTTAGTCTGTTCATAGCGCTCTTTTTAATTAGCTCCAGCATCAAAGTAAAAATAGTGTTGTTGCGAATTCTGTCCTCTGTTTATGTAGAATTGATCCAGAAAGGTGACTTAAAATATTAGACTAGAATAGCCAGGAGGAACAATGATCAGGTGCTTCCAGGCAAGTCAGCATTGGACAAGGGGGTTATCCATGTTGGTTAGAATGTACTTAAACATGCCTCCTTCCATTTTGGAGGTAACTACAGTCAGCTCTTCACATTCATGGGGGTTAGGGGTGCAGGACCCCCATGAAAGTGAAAAAAATGTGAATACAGTAGAGGTGGGGGCAAGACTCCCTCCCAGGAAAGTTCCTCAGGCTTGTGAAGTGAGCAGCCAGGAGGCTTCCCAGAGGGAGATTATAAAGAATGTGTGTGGCTGCCACTCTTTCTAAACCTGTGGCTGCTATGTGTGCCTTAAAACAGGAGTCTTCTCTCTCTCTCTCTCTCTCTCTCTTCCCACCCACCCCACCTCCCAGCAGCTCAGGCTGCATGGAGGAGTACTGAAAGCAGTTGCCCTAGATTGGTTGGTTGGGAGAGGCAGAGCATGGAAGCGATTTGTCAGAAAGGAATCCAGCAACCCCTTCCCAGTTTCAGGCACACAGAGGCTACTCCACCTTGCTGGCAAGAGAAAGAATTTGAAAGTGACCAGACTGCTTAAAAGTGCATACAGCCCACAGTGCAACAGGTTTGGGAGGCAGTTGGTGGCAGCTGTGGCAATCACTGGTGCTCCCCCTCTCAAGGCCTGAGGCTGTTGCCTAATGTGCATGTGGTGTTCTTGGGTTTGGAGGAGCGGAAGCTTTGTAAGTGCTGTGGCAAACCCACAATCAAATCCGTGAATCTCAAACCTGTGAATGTGGACAGCTGACTTTAGAAAGCTATATTTTAAGAACTGAAATCTGCTTTGCTTTGCTTTTCATACAAAGGAAGGAGGAGTGAAGCAGCAGGGAACAGTGTGCATGGATCTGCAGATTGGGCTTACTTATTTTAGTTCATTAAACCTGGACGTTTGGCTTGTATTACAGAGGAATCCTGTCTTCTGTTCTATAACCACAAATATCTTTTATCTGTGTTGGAATTGCATTTTAAATTTTGTTTTTAAACTTTTTTTCCTACCTGATATCTTCTGCTGGAACCAAATGAATGCTAGAGATGAATTGTATAAGGACTATAGATTCATCTGTTCCTTCTTAGGTCAATTTAGCTGTCAGTAGGTAATGGTAATTTATTACTTTTGTAACACACTATTTCCCTTATTTCTTGGCAAGTATATCCACCCTGCTGATGCTGTGAAGTTGGGGCAGGCTGAATTGGTGGTGATTGATGAAGCTGCTGCTATACCCCTCCCTCTGGTGAAAAGCCTGTTAGGCCCTTACTTGGTCTTCATGGCTTCTACAATCAACGGGTGAGTTGTAATTGAAAAATGGGTTCGGCTATGCTCACCCAGTCCTCAGCATGACAGAGTGGAGTAAAGACAAGAGGACCCAGAGTGGGTTAAAAGTTCCAGATTTATTCAGCCAGCATAGAATAAAAATGTCCTCAGTGGAAAATTCAGGTTTCCAAAGACTGAGACCCCGAAAAAAACAAGATGATGGGATTTATAGTTTTTACACAAAGGATTTCCAAAAATGCCTTCTATTGACCAATTTTAACTCTAAACAGATGAATCTCAAGCAATCAGACAAACAAACGCATGAATAATTAAAACCCACTTATGACTCAATCGGGACACTTTACAAAAAGTTACTTTCCCTGTAACCTTTACACATAATTTCACAGTTGCAACTCTACTTATCTGGTGTTTATGTTTTGACTTCACTGTGGCGCCTCTGCTCAATGTAACAGGGCACCTGTGCCTAAACAATTTCTTGTTTTCTCCTTCTTGTTCAGCATTTCTTTTAAGACCTTCACTTAGCCCTAATTTCAGCCATTTTAAACTTTGGTTCAGGCAGCCATGTTTGTTCACTCTGCATAAGAATAGCATTAACTAAATATTGAATTATAAAATTCCCACTACAAGTGTTTCATTTGAGCTACTTGTGCAGAGCCTACTTGTCTTGAATCCAATGTACAGATGTTTATGACACTTGGTAGATAAAGTGGAACAAATCTCAAGGGTTGAGTTTGTCCAAAATTTGGTTTATACCTGTATGCACACCTCTTGAACACTTATTGTGTGATTGCTTAACATCTAGAAATTTTCTTAAATTATGTTGTGTACTGAGATGTATTGTACTGGAGTTAGTATCTGACAATGTAAACATGCTCTCTTTTGTAACTAACCTTACCAAGCCAGCCCTATCATTGGGCAGAGTTAAGTGGACAGTTTAAGTAGTAGATCTTGGGAGGGAGCAGCAAAATGTTGGAGAGAAGAGCTGTGTGCCCTATGGTTTGCCCTGAGCCCCCTTAAGTTAGCTTGACATCACTGAATTTATCAAATGATGAATATTTATACATGAAATGAGTGGTGACTCAGGGGCCCTGAAGGGGTGTGTGTGTGATGCTGCCCTGAGAGAGCCGGATTGGGGCCACAGCAACCGTACGCCGCTGCCCCAATCAAGCCAGCTTCCACCCCAAATAGGAGCAGAAAAAAGCCACTTTTCAGTGTTTCTGTGGCACGGCGTGTGTACACATCAATCTGCCAGAACGCTGTGAAGCCAGCTCACAAGTGGTCAACCATGCAGCTTCCTGGCAGCATGGGGGTAGCATCAGAGCATGCTCAGATGCTGCCCCATGCTGGCACAAAGGAGCAGTCTGCTTTGCCCCTTAGTTGGTCTTTTCAACTACTTGGCAGATTTCTTTTTGCATTAGACTGTTTCATGAGTTCCTCCTTCTTGACCAGTATCTTTCTAATCACGCACACACAGGGTCAGGAAGGTTTGGAAGTGCCACCCTGTTAAAAAAGGAGATTTTGGAAATGTTAGCCTAACATTGTACATCAGTTTCACAAAAATAAACCAGCAGTGTGTGCTTACTAACAGAGATATTACAGAAGAAACAGGTATAAAATTGTTCTATTTACTTTCAGCATATGGATGTTCATCTGTCCATTTTGATACCTCCCATTGCCTTACCTCAGATAGAAGTCTTGGGTACCAGGTTTGGCATTCTCCAAAAATAAACAAACAAGCTTTTCTCCTCCATTCCTCCCATTACTTCATTTTTATCTCTTGTTTTTAACAGATATGAGGGCACTGGGCGTTCGTTATCATTGAAACTGATCCAGCAGTTACGCCAACAGAGTGCCCAGGCTCAAGGCAGTGTGACAGCAGAGAACAAAATGTCAACAACAGCTAAACTCTCATCAGGTATCTTTCTCTGGACTGTAACTTTTTGACTGCATAACATGTCATCTGGGTTGCTGATATCCAGCTTGCACATTTTGTGGCAGAACATGCAAAAGATGCTTCCACTCCACACACCCCACCAGGAACTGCAGGAAACTAGTAAGAGATCACTGAGTTCCTCTTGCCCCTTCTTGAGTTATCTTGGGCTTGAAGGCCAAGTCCCAAAACTAAGACAACCAAAGATGGCCTTTTGAATTTTATTTTAATTTTTTATATTGTTGTTGTTGTTGTTGTTGTATTTTTGTGCTTGAGCTGTTTGTCAACAAGTCAAATTTTATCCCTGTAACATGGAATGCTTATGATGTTACATTATGAGAAGCAATGATAGGAAAACATGGATAGTCACCTCCTGCTGACAAGTGCATGGGAATACAACACAAAAACACACGATGTTTAAGACAGAGTGACATTCCTTGGACATCTAGTAAAAGGGTTTTGTTATTCCCAGAACTGGAGTTAAGTCAGCCATCTGCTTTTTCTTAAAGATAATGTGACCTTTTTGTTGTTGTTCATTCTCTTTCTAGCTCGTACATTACATGAGGTTTCCCTCCATGAATCAATTAGATATGCCCCAGGAGATCCTGTTGAAAAGTGGTTGAATGACTTGCTGTGCTTGGATTGTCTGAACATCACAAGAATTATATCTGGCTGCCCATTGCCTGAATCCTGTGACTTGTATCCTTGCTACCAGAGCTTATGCACATACTGTATGAAGCCTGTAACAGCCATAACTGAAAGAACCTGCAGTAAAGGTGTGGGAACTTTTACTTGATTTCCTCAGCACATTTCTTCCTAGCTCTTGAAGATATTAGGTCCATCACACTGTGTAGACCTTATGGTGTTTTTCAAAGCCAACACCCAGCCTACTTAGGCAGTAGAAGGATTAGGATTCTACTTTTTCATTCTATAGTTAGCTGAGCAGTCTATACTATTTTTAGCGTTTGAAGGATAACAGTTTTCAATACTTTTGTGAAAAATTCTCAACACACATCAGACCAGAACTTTGTCTCTTGATGGGCTAGTTAAATGTTCTCTCTTAGATGAGAAGCAATCTTGAAGCATTCCCTGATGTGCTCCCTGAATGTGGTAGTTACTTGAAGGCAGAATTTTTATGTGCAGTCTGTCATTTATATTGTCTCCATAAGTCAAAGTCAGCTTGATGCAGTTAACATCAATAAACTTTCGAATTCATTCCCCTCTTGTGGTTGCAAATGGTATAGTCCACTTGGTCCTCTGATTGTGCTGCATATGTAGTTGGCCCCATATTTTGGGGTTGTATGCAAGTTGCTGTGCAGAGTTATGAAATATGTTCAGCCCTACATGCAAATACAGTGTGACCCGTGTATCTGCAAGACAGGTACCTGTGATTTCACTTATATGTTCTCTCTAGGCATCTCTTCAGCATGATTCTGTGTTATGCTTCTAGTGGAGGTTGAGCATAGAATTTTGCTGTAGGACTTAGAAATAAATCTCTTGGTCCTCCAGCTTGACTCTGTGGTCAACTACCTTTGAAAGTCATTCTTTTCAATAGAGTTCTCTGGGAACACATTTCCTGCAAATACAGGGGGCATATTGTTCTTTGCTGAAGTTTTCCTTCAGAGTGTGGGTGGTTAGATGGTCTGAAGTTGTATGAACTGCAAGATGCTTTTCCTTCTGCTTGCATACAGTGATTTGTGTAGGTGAAGAAGAGACTACTGTTGCTGTTGTTGTGTGTCTTCAAGTCATTTCCGACTTATGGCGACACTAAGGCAACATTATTGTGAGGTTTTCTTGACAAGATTTTTTCAGAAAAGGTTTTCCCTCACCTTCCTCTGAGGTTGAGAGCATGTGACTTACCCAAGGTCACCCAGTGGGCTTCTTTGGCTGAGCTGGGAATCAAACCCTGATCTCCAGAGCCATAGTCCAATACTCAAACCACTACACCACATGACACTCCCCTTCATGGCAGATAGTTAAACGAGGCTGCCATTTTGGGGTTTTTTTCTGGACCTGATGCTACTAGGCTCTAGTAGTTGAAACAGCTGCCATCTTTCTGTCTCTTGCCTTTCTTGTTGTCCATGAGAAGCACCATGCAGTAGTAAGGGTTTTGCAGGCCACTGCAGCCCTCCTGCCATGTTCACTTCATTCTGCCCTTCAGCATAAAATATAAAAAAGTGAAAAGAAGGGAGAAGTGAATGAATCCAGCAGCATTTTTGAGAGAAGATGAAGCAAGCTTGTTTTCTGTTGTCCAAGAGATGAGAGCATGAACCAGTGGAGGAGAAATTGCTGTTAAGTGTTGGAAAGAACTTTGTGATGGTAAGAGCTGTGCAGCAGTGGAACAGACTATCTCTGAGGGTGATGGACTTATTCTTTGGATGATTTTAAACAGAAGATGGACAGCCATCCCTCAGGAGTGTTTTTTTTTGTGTATTCCTGCATGGTTCAGACTTGATAGCCCTGGTGGTCTCTTCCAACTGTGTTGTTCTATGATAGACTTTTTCATATGCTTTCATATGAAACTTTTATAGATAATCTGTGCTTTTGAAGAAGTGAATTGCTCTTCATGAAAGTTCATGCTAAAATAAATCACTAAAAGGTGCTGCTGGATACCTTCCTTCTTTCTATACCTTTCCACTTTATGCTGAAAGACACTAAGCTGTCTGTTTAAAAGTGAGATGGGTCAGTGTGAGAATCAAAATAATGAGGTTCTGTAAGGTGGATATATTTCAGTGGATTGATGCTTGACTTGATCTTCTATTGCATAGTTAGATGATGGAGGCTGATCAGATTGTGATATAAATAAATTTAGTAGTTATAATCAGAGTTAATAGTAGGTGGTTCCTCTACATAGCTTTTATTCCTTAACTCCTGTCATGTAGATACTATGTCAACAGAGACACCCTGTTCTGTTACCATAAAGCATCAGAGACTTTTCTTCAGAGGCTGATGGCTCTATATGTGGCATCGCATTACAAGGTCTATTATCTATTCATTTGTATGCTAACTTTCTCTCAGTATGAGACCTAAACTGGCTTAGAAAGGCTAAAACAAGATAAGCAAAAAACAAAACAAAAACAAAAAAAAACTAAAAAACAAAAACCCCAAACCTGATAATAAAGAAGTTATAACACAGTTAAAGCAATCATCACATTAAAACATCATTTATATTTTTAAAAGTGGAAAATTAATTTAAAAACTGAACAATAAAATTACAATGCAACATAATCTCCCTGTAACCAATTAATTATTAAATGCTTGTTTGAATAGAAAGGTCTTTGCTTGCTAGCAAAAAGAACAGAGAAGGGTCTAACGCAGTCTCCTGTGGAAAGGGATTTCATAGGCTCAGAGTAACCACTGGAAGGCTCTCTCCTGTATCCTTACCAGAAGATCTTGTGATGCTGGTGGGACTAACTGCTTTATCACACTAGGGGGCAAACAGGATTTAAATAAGAGTTCAAGAGTTAAACAGGTCATATGATAAACATCAGGCGTTTCCTTTTTAACTCTCGTTTAACTCTCATTTAAATCCTGTTTGCCCCCTAGTGTGATAAAGCAGTAAGAGAAAGCTTTCCCCTGAGGATCTTAAGACTCTGGCAGGTTTGCAAAAGGAGACACCATCTTTCAGAAACTCTAGACTTAAACTGCATGAGGTTTTATAGATCATAAAAACACTTTAAATTGTGCTTGGAAATTTAGTAGAGAGTTTTTGTGGGGTTGGGGTCTATCTATTCATCTTCTAGACTCTAATGGAACCAGATGTATATGCTGGTTTTGTCCCTTCACATAGCACTGGTTCTCTCATCTCATCTCCACCAAACCATTATGATATTTGAAGGAGTCAGGTTCTACTCCCCTCTGAGTCATAAAAAACACTGGCTGATAAGGAGCCAATAATTGTCTCTCAGCCTGACCTATCTTAGAGTACGGATGGGCAAAATGAGGTCCACAGGATGCATGCAGTCCCATTGGGTCTGTTTTTGTGACTTCCAGGGCACTTGAGTCAAAAATGCTCCAAAATGCTCTAAGGAGTGTGGAGAGCATTTTTGCCACATTTTTTTGCAGGCCCTAAGCCACATTTGGTCTAGGAGATGCCTTTTATTTTGACTTGCCTAATAAAGGTCTATCTTAGGCCTAAAATTGTGTAGAGGACCTAAATTTGTGGTTCCCAAACTTTGGTTGTCCAGATGTTTTTAACGTCAGCTCCCAGAAACCTCACCCATCTTTGCCAGTAGTCAGGAATTCTAGGAGCTGAAGTCCAAAATATTTGGATGAACAAAGTTTGGGAACCACTGTCTTAAATCATGGTGAAAATGCTACTCAGGTCCCCTAGAGGTTTTGAGGGCACTTGGGATAAAAACTGGTTTTTGGTGAGGGGAATGGAGGGGGAAGTATAACCCTCTAAGGTCTCCTGTGGGACTAATGTGAGCCCCTAGCATCCCATAGTTGCCCACTCCTGCCTTAAAAGGTTATTTTAAGGATCAATGAGGAAGGAAAGATGTCATGGAAGGTATATTGAGCTACTTGGAGAAAAGGCAATGTAGAAATATATTAATAAATCAGTACAATGAGAATAATATTTTCTACTATTTTAATTATCAGCCCAGTACCTAACTAGAAATATTTTATTCATAAAATACATGGGATTTTATGAAATTCACACAAGCAAATTGCAGGCAGCATATAGAACCTGGCAGAAATCCTGAAAGACATTTTTATGAGGGATGTATACTAAATGTTAAATTCTGAAGGTTGTATTTTGTGCATACAGGCAAGGACCAAACAAAGATCATAACTCAGTATGGAAACGGGGTTAAAATGTATGACTGCAACACTGATCACGGGATGTTTTGTCCTCTTATCTGCTACCAAGTTATTTAGTCATTATGCTCTTAATGCCAGAAACTAAAATATAAAAACCCAGAATGCACTGATATAAAACTGACCTTGCCTTGTTAGGGATTCTGATGCAAGGTAATTGGTAGGCTTCTTGCAATATGCAAATAAATAGCTGATCTGTCAGAATTAGCCTAAATTGTCTCTTGTAGTAGTGGTAAGATTTATTTCGTCATTGACCAGTATACATTTTCTCTTGATTTTTTAAAATCTCCTGCTCTTTTGCAGCTTACCTTCCTAGCTTTGAAGAGAAAATTATCTGTGCCAAAATGCATATAAAATAAAATAAAAATGTCAGATAAATACCACATCCAAAGCAGTAGTACTCTAATGAAGTGTGTTCATATGTGTAAAAATTATGAATAAATTCTGTAACAAATCCTGTGACATTCCAGAATTCCCCCAATGACCTCCAGATGCTTTCAGATGCTCCTGCCCATCACCTCTTTTGCCTTTTGCCACCAGTTCCACCTACCCAGAATTCCTTGCCAGAAGTGCTTGCTGTTGTTCAGGTAAGATGGGACAGAAAGCCTTGTATTATTTAAAAACAGATTGTCTGCAAAGGGGAAAGTGTAAATTATATATATGCTAAAGACTGCAAATCCTTCACCAGGGAACTCAGAAAAGGAGATTCGTTTGTGGTTTCTGTTCCAGTAAAAAAATTGAGAAGTTTCTTATGCTACAGTATTTGGAAATTAGTGCTCATGTTGCATTACAGAGAATTCAATTAATGTAGATTTACATTCATATTATTACTTGGATAATATATTGCAGGAACAAAACTCTACTGTTATAGTGAGTCTGTTTCAAGTTGCTTACTATGTTTTTAATCTGTTTAGAAGGCTGTTTGATGGTATTAAGGTAGGAACTTGGATTACAGCAAACTCCTTTAGATGAGACATATTAGATAAATGATTCTCTTATTAGATAAATTATTCTCATCTTTTGGGTGCTCTGCTACAAATCCACCATTAGAGTGTTCAATTTCTCAGATTTTCTTTATTCTCCTTTTCCTTTGGCAGGTGTGTTTAGAAGGCGAGATCTCTCGTCAGTCTATTATGAATAGTCTGTCTAGAGGGAAAAAAGCTTCAGGAGATCTTATTCCATGGAGCATCTCAGAGCAGGTAACAGATCAACATTTGACTTTTGGGTATCTTTTTTTTCCTATGTTGAGGATATTTTTTTTTAACATTAAGGTTAATGTTCAGTTATAATGGCTTTTTACACTGTTTTTTAAAATGACTCTTCTGCTTATAGTTCCAAGATCCTGATTTTGGTAGCCTCTCTGGTGGAAGAGTTGTTCGTATAGCAGTCCATCCTGATTATCAAGGGGTAATGTATTTTACTTTTCTGTTGCTATACTATAGCAAAAGACAGGCTAGGATCAAGTGGAGCTATTCTGTTGATGCAGCTACTTCCTCCTTCCCTTTGCAGCCCCCTTTAAACCATGACAACATGCAGAGGAAGACTGGAAAAAGTCTTCAACTAATGCAGAAAACACACAGAGAGAAGGGCAAAAGTCCATCATAACTACTAGTATGAAATTAGATACAGGCCACTGTTCTGCACAGTTACTGTGAAGTGATAAGTAGAGGCCACCTCAATGTTTCCTTGCTCAGGGTATTTGCAAGTGCAGCTGGTTTTCAATGAAAAAAAATATGTTTCCTCTACGAGATGTTATTGATTGCTGGAAATGTGGGAAACATGTGGCCTTCAGATAACATTGGACACCAGCTGATAGCATTCCTCAGCATTGACTATGCTGGCTAGGTCTGCTGGGAGTTGCAGTCCAACAGCTTTTAGTAGCTTTATGATTCCTATCTGGCTTGATGTCCTAAGTTCTGACCGCTCTTGGAAGCTAAAGAATCTACTCTGTGTTGTAAGGTGAAGGGTATTCACTTGGATCATGTCAGTTGGTGGAACACAAGAAAGTCTCTCTGCCTAGGCTGCCTTTTACTTGCAGTCTCACTGCCCTGCTGAAACAGTATGATAGGCTTGCCTTTACTGTGTGCTTGTGTAAAGTCTATATCATGGGAACGAGGGTCAGAGAAAAAAACAAGGAGATGGAGGGATGATATGTAAGAGAGTAAAGTTACATAGACATGTGGGGCATGAAAGAACAAGTTAGCGGACTTTACTAGTCTGCAGAAATAGCAATATCAATAGCATTTACATTTCTATACCACTTCAACTCATCACTCTGTAAGCTGTTTATCTGTAGTGACCTAGAGAAAGGAAGCTTCCCTTCTCTGGTAGTGTATTTGCTGGCTTCCCATTGCAGTTGCATTTTTGAGGGGGATGGCCATGTTGAATGCACATCATAGAGAGAAAAAAATGTATTTTTATTTATATTAAAATGTTTTGCTTTATTTTATTTTATTTATTACTACTAAGAATCTGTGTTTGTGGATTGACACTAAGCTGTTCCTGTAAGGTAGACAAGATACCAACATGAATGTTAGGCAAAGAAATGCAGGACTATCTACAGTCAAATTTTCAGAGTCTCTCTTTCTCTGTTGCCTTTGTGATGTGTGTTTGTTTTTCAAATCTTTTTTTTTCCTTTGCAGATGGGCTATGGCAGCAGAGCTCTGCATTTGCTGCAGATGTATTATGAAGGCAAGTTTCCTTGTCTAGAAGAAAAAGTGACTCAGAAGCCCAGAGAAATAACTACTGTGAGCAGTGAGGTATGGAGTCTTCAGTATGGTATACATTCTCTCCTTCCTTGTGATAGTTAGTCTGTATAGACTACATATGTTTGATAATACTGTCTGATGAATGACTTTTGCTGTTGTTCTAGGCTGTCAGTTTATTGGAAGAAGCTGTGATGCCTCGGAAAAATTTACCACCTCTGCTTCTCAAGCTAAGTGAGAGGCAAGCTGAGAATTTAGACTACCTTGGCGTGTCTTATGGTTTAACACCAAGACTGCTCAAGTAAGCATTCTGATGTGTTTGTATTATATTGGGAGACACTGAGAAAAGCAGGTCCCTTTCCTATACTTGGTATTGTATCAATGTGTTTTCCAAAACAGCTGACATATTGTGGTCCAGACCAAAAGTCTGTCTTTTCAATGACTTGCAATGGGACACTTACCTGTTCTGGATTTCACAGAATGAGTGTCCAGTGCCTTTCTGTGGGTAGGGACCACACCAGATGACACCTTCCTACGGGATGACAATAAGGGATAGTGAGGCATACCAAGTGCCATCCTGGAAAGAAAGAGAGGACTCTTCTTGGTGTGCTGCTCCCCTTTGGAGGCTGAGGAAGAAAGTGAAGCTGTGGACCTTTTGCTCTGCTTCACCCCATAGTCTTCCACACTGTCTTGCCTTTTTTTTTGGTCATTGTCCTCTGCAAGGGGGGGCAGGCTGCTTGTTGCAACTTCCTCTTTCTTTGAGGATGGAGATCTTCTGTAACTAAAGTGTTCTTGCTTGGGGAGGTATCCTGACTTTCCTGTCTCATGGGGTGTGAAAGCAGGATGCTAAGTTTCCCAAGTGAGACCCTCCTCCTCATCCTTTCCCCCATCTAAGGAGGTCCATGGAGGTGGCACCATGAGTTACTGCACTGGTTACACCAATCCAACACTGTCAGTATCCAGTATCTGTTGCTTGAAAGCCCTATTGAATGGGAACAGTCAAAGAAGAGAATATTGTTTTGTCTCCAGTTAGCTCCTCCAACTTCTGTAGGCTTTATGGAAAGAGTGTGGTCTGGTGGTTTGTTTGTTGGACTAGGTCTCTGAGGTATCATGGTTCGAACACCCACTCAGCCATAGAAACCCCCTGGATGACCATGGGCAAATCACATGCACTTAACCAAGAGGAAGGCAGTGATGAACTTCCTTTGCACATGCCTTTAAGAAAAAAAACAAAAACCAAACAAACCCTAGGATAGCATTCTCATAAGTCAGAGTTTTTCTCATACCATAATTACCAGTTTCTGTAAAGTAGAAGTATCATTGGGCAAAATACTTGGATCATGCAGATATTTTACAGTGGGCTCTTGGTATCTGCTGGGGATTGGTTCCAGGAACCCCTGTGGATACTAAAATTCATGGGTGCTCAACTCTCATTTTGATGGGATGTTCTTAAAGACTCAGCTTGCTTTTACCTTCTAACCTCAGAAGGCCCCTTGTCACTAACACCTGCCCTGCCTTTACCCTTTTAACACTATTCTTAAATTTATAAGGGATAGGGTCTTATGTTTCTCCATAAACTTGTTTCAATATTTTAGGTAGCGTATATTTTTTATAGTTTATAGTATCATTTCAGTTAGAGTCAGCCTGCTGTAAAACAAACAATAACTTTTATTGGTTATCATGCAGAAATAAAATAAATTGTGTGAGTTAATTTTAAGCTTAATAAGGTTATATTAAAATCAAACACTTGGCAAGCTTTTAACCACTCTTGATCATACACCCTTCTCTATTAGTAGGACCACCAACCAACTCCTGACTAGTCTAGACTGGACCAATTGACGCAACTGAACTCTGCATTTTTACATTCCTCCTCTTATCAGGAGGTATGTGTGTCTGTTGTGTGCCTTTAAGTTGTTTCTGACTTATGGTGACTCTAAGGCAACCCTATCTTGGTGTTTTCTTGGCATGATTTGTTCAGAGGAGCTTGCCATTGCCTTACCCTGAGTCTGAGAGTATGTGACTTGTCCAAGGTTGCCCAGTGGGTTTCATGGCCAAGCCAGGACACCCTACCCACCAAACACAGCTGGGTTGGATTTTGCTCCTCCTATGCTGTCCTTTGCCTGCCAACCAGCTATCAACCTGTTCTTCCCTCCAAGATAGCCAGCTTCTAAAGTCACTTTGTCACACCCAATTAATACAGTGGCACAGTAAAATGGTGTCCCTTTTATAAAATGACAAAATTAAGGTTTGATTTTTGGAATTTCTGTATTTTTAAAAATATTTTCCAGCTCTGGGTTGTTGAATCTGTGGATGCAGAATCAGTGGATATGGCAAACTGACTCTAATTTCTCTCTTAATCTTTTCATTGACATGATTTGGATATAAAGCCTCTTCAATATCATGCTGTCTTGCAGTCTGCTGGCTGCTTCTTCCTACCTGAATAAATCACAGTGGTGATCTTACCTAAATAAGGATCTCCTAGGAAGCTGAATGCTGTTCTAATAGTGTCTGCATAGCTGGATTTGATGATGTTCATGAAAATATATGAAGAGGAAAATAAATGGATATTTGGGAAAGGAGTGCTGAAAATAGAGTAAAAAAGGCCACAAATTACTGTGAAAATTAAAGCATCAGCTCAGTCCTGCATGGTTTTATTTCAGTCCTGATTTTGGGTACATGCGATTACAATATTTAGCCTTCCAAGCAGCAGTTTGCTTTGTATTTTAAAGACATAAACATAAGATCAGCTGTCTGTTGACAGTTTGTAAATAAGTTGTTTATTATTTCTGTTTTCCACCAGATTTTGGAAGCGTGCTGGATTCGTACCTGTTTATTTAAGGCAGACTCCAGTAAGTCTCATATTTTGTGATTCTCTAAGAAGGGCTTCAGTTGTTGATGTTTCTATTGACTTTGATTATAAATGGGCAAAGGAAGTAGGTTTTTATTAAGAGTTGATAAAGACTTAGTAGCAGGGTTTTGGAAGAGGGAGGTAGAAAACAGGATAATTACATAAAAGTTTTATATATTTCTTCACAGAATCCAAATTTCTGTAATTTGTTTACTTGAGTAACTTGGTGTGTATGATACACATCAGTGGCAGAGTCTCTGTCTTTTAAAGATCCTCTACTTTGTCCTTAACTATGCATATAGTATGGGAGCAAATTACTGAAAAATGAACTCTAATTGTGTAGCTTTATAATGGGTGTCGTTGGGGTCTCATCTTTTCAGAAGCTGTAGTAAAACTTTGACTGTTTTATTGTCCTGGATACTTAGATTCAAATCTTACAGTATCCCCTTCCATTTGTGTTTCATGACTCAAATTGTCACGGTCTACACCCACTGAAATGGTCTAAATAACATAAAGGCACCAGATCCTGTCTGATCTTAGAAGTTGAGCAGATCAGCCCTGGTTGGTACTTGGATAGGAGGCCACTAATGAATATTAGGTGCTGTAGGCTATACTTCAGAGGAAGGAATTGGCAAAACCACCTCTAAATATTACTCATCTAAGAAAACCCTCTTAATTTTATGGGGTTGCCATAACTTGACAAGTGACTTGAAGGCATATGCATATTATGCACACACACATGCACACACACATACATATACACATGTGTATGCGCGTGCACACACACATAATAGTTGATTCCACATAATAGTTGATTCAGGGTCTCCTTTAATCAGGGGAGGGCACCTAGAATTCAGGCCTATAGATCCAGTTATAAGTGTTAGTGGCTTGCCTAGTGTGGCAACCATTTGTATAAATCAAGGAATTTGTTCTTAATGGGAAGTCCGTCCGATCACTTCATTGGAGATGTGTGACTTGCTCTTTATAAATGTCAAACACATGATGAAACACTAGTTAATTTGATCTTCCATTTGACTAGCGTATATCATAGAGATTGTATAAATGTTCAGAATACTGATCTTGGATCATTCTTAATGCTTTTCTCTGGGATGAGGGGTGCATCATGACCTCTGTGTCTATATGACTGGAATCTAAGTCAAAGAAGAATGCCATCTCTTTTCCACTCATTTTACTGCCTATGGTAGTGATGGGCAACCTTTTGAGCTTGGTGTGTCAAACTTTGCCAAAAAACTGAGCATAACTTGGGTGGTGTGTCACTTTGAGGAAAAAACATTATTTTGCGATATTTATAGTTTAAATCACTTATCTCAGTGATGATGGATTAGAAACATGACACCCCAGAACAGTAGAGTAGGTTGCTGTGGTTAACTGTTATTTGGTTACTGGTAATGGCAGGGCCCCCAGAGATGCATCCCCCGCTGCGTTCCGCTGCTCCCTGCTCTGATGGCGGAAGTGAGGGCAAAGATCCCGGCTTAACCGGAAGTCCCAGAACTAGATGCTCTGTGGCGGACTTCTATTGTTTTAGCCTACAGACCACCGGCACAGAGTGTCTAATAGGGGAGGATGAAACATTTGCGACTTGTTTCATTCTCAGGAGCAGCAAATGTTTCATCCTCCCCTGTTAGTCACTCTGTGCTGGAGGTCTGTAGGCCAAAACAACAGAAGTCTGTCACAGAGCATCTAGTTCTGGGACTTCCGGTTAAGCCGGGATCTTTGCCCTCACTTCTACCGGCAGAGCAGGGAGCAGCGGAATACAGCACGGCCAAGTGCAGTAGCCGAGGATGAAACATTTGCTAGAGTTTTATTCATCCTCGGCTACTGCGCTTGGCCATGCAGGAGCCAAAGATGAAACATCCTTCTCAGCATGCGGCTGCCTCAGTGGCCACGTGTCATCAAAAATGGCTGCGTGTGTGTCATAGGTTTGCTATCAGGGGCCTATGGCTACAGTAGCCATAGAGGCAAGGAGAGAGCCTGCTCACTCTCTCTCCCAAGGAGCCCTGGTGGCACCATGATTAAATGCCAGTACTGTAGTCACAATGTTGTGAGTTTGATCCTGAGGGGCTCCAAGGTCAACTCAGCCTTCCATACTTTTGGAGGTCAGTAAAATGGATACCCAGCTTGTTGGGGGCAATTGGCTTACATGTTGTAAACTGCTTAGAGACTGCTTAGTTCAGTATGAAGCGGTATGGAAAAGTAAATCCTATTGTTATTTCTATTGCTGCTCCCATTAGATTTGAATGGGGAGACAATTGAAGTCATGCAAAGCAACAGCTGAGGTTGGTGCTGGGGAGGCAGAAGTTCTCTGGTAGTACATGTGGAGGTAAAATGAGACCATGATGTGGTGTAAAATGGGTTTGGTTTAGAAATAACCAGGCTGTGTTCCTATTTTTAAGGAAAACAACTTGATTGGCTGAATCAGTCTGCCAGGATTGGGGGAGTGGGTGGGTTTACTTCACAACTACTTACTGCTGGTGTGACTTCTTTGTGAGAAATACATTTTAAACAATTGTTTGTTGCTGAAAACACAGTACATTACTCATTTTTGGTTTTTAAAAAGCAGCATTGAATTGTGTAACAATCATGTTGAATGTCTTTATTTCTAGAATGATCTGACAGGGGAACACTCATGTATCATGTTGAAAATGCTGAATGAAGAGGAAGAGAATGAGCAGGAAAACTGGTTGATAGCCTTCTGGAAAGGTGACAAATTCATATCAGTTAAGAATATCTCAGATTCCCATTTCAAAATTGAGGAGGGTCTTGTGCAGGAATGTTACCACCTCCATTCTATTTGGGGCATTATATTTCTGAATATATATTTTATATAAAAATTTAGCCATCAGCTTGATGTGTTTTCTGACTATGCCCTTATAGCTTATGCCAAACAAAAAGTTGAAACAAACAAACAAAAAAACCTTTTTATGAAGGTTTCACAAAATTCTTGGTGCCTGACTGTTTGAATACGTTGGGGTTTCTTATGCCTAACACGATGAGACTCTTGTGGTCTTCCAGATGTTGGACTGCAGCTCCCATTAGCCCTAGCCAGTACAGCAAATGGTGAGGGATGCTGTGAGTTGCTGTCCAATAGCATGAGGGAAAGGCTGATGATTCTCATCCCTGCTTTGCCACTTCATTTTCATGTGGAATGCTGTTGTCCATGTGAGGAGTTGACTCAGAAATGTTAAGCAGCTTTTTTAGCTACTAAGGTTTAGTATGACTGAGAGTTGCAAATGATCTTTTAAGTAATAACTCCAATCTTTCCTCTTGCTGACAGATTTCAGGAGGAGGTTCCTGTCTCTTCTGTCATATCAGTTCAGCACTTTTTTGCCTTCATTAGCTCTGAACATCTTGCAGAACAGGAATGTCAAGCATCAGTCACAACCCCGTAAGTTTGTGTTTCCAGACTCATAGGTAGCATATTTTGTAAAACTGAAAAGACTCAGTGAAATCCTAGAAGTATTTGTATCTAATATGTCTTTTTAGGTATAATATTCTTGTTTTTCTATGCCAGATTTGGTGAGTCTTTGGCCCCCCCCAAACATTCTGGAATTTGGCTCCCATCAGCAACATGCCGCAAGATTGTGGGAGCTGTAATCCAAAATATCTGGAAGGCCAACCTTTCCCCACCTCTGTTTTTTAGGCAAACATTTCAGAGTTAGAACCCACTTTTAGTACACTGAACCTGGCTTGCCTGTTTTCCCCTTCACATATCCTTTGTTCTCTCTTCTCTTTCACTTTCCCCCCTCTGTGTCTGAGTCTCTTTTTATTCTGTTTTAAAATGAACAAAACTTGGTACCAATGATACCCTTTAGAAGCTATTCTTACACATTCTTTTCACATAAGCTGTGTTTGTCAGAAACAATACGCTTGGTTTCCAAGTGATTATTCAAGGTCTTGCGCATCTTTAACGTCTCTATGTAAGAGAAGCACGTCTTGATTCTGTGCTTCTCTTACATAGTCTTGAGCCTGATAAATATTATACATAGATAATATGAGTTGCTAGACAAACCAAGCTCATTATTCTCATCTAGAAAGGAAGTTTAATTTCTCTTCTCCCCCCCCCCCCCCTTCTCAACTTCTGAAACAATGGATGGTATGGGCAGCAATCAGTCGAAATGAATTAGAAGCTGTTTTTACCCCATATGACCTGAAGAGGCTGGAGATGTACTCAAGGAACATGGTGGACTATCACTTGATTATGGACATGATCCCAACTATAGCTAAGATGTACTTTCTCAGACAACTTGGGGATATGACTCTTTCTGCCACGCAGTCTGTAGGTACCATATGTTCTCCTTCTGTTTATTAAATTCATCTAATTTGATAGCCAACCTGTGGACCTTCAGTAGATACTGTGTTTTCATTAGTGGTGTCTTCTGGCTCACTGTTACAATAATTTTAACATGTTGTGTGGTTCATTAACTTTCACATTTTGGTTACACTTCTGTCTTGCTGGCCTTCTACAGAGCTCAGTTGCATGCATGAAGTTCCTAGGTGGCCTTTTAATCAGAAACTTATTAGGGTAGGACTTAGCTTCAGCTCTGTACTTGACATGAAACCATTGTCCAAATAACTGTTCTTTATATAATGCAGTGGTCCCCAAACTGTGCTCTTTAAGGGATTTTGGACTTCAGCTCCCAGAATCCCAAACTATTGGCCAACATGGCTGAGGCTTCTGGGAGCTGAAGTCCAAAATCCCTTAAAGGGCACAGTTTGGGGACCACTGATTTAATGGAACAATTTTCTGTGAAATAATGCATGTGAACAAGATAATTCCTACAAATGGGTTACTATCTAATTGGGAAATATCAAATGCCTGTTATCTGAATATCTCTTTTACATATGCAGTAATTTTTGTGGCTCACATGGTTCCTGAACAATGATGAAGCAAAAATGGAAGAATGTAAAACTTAAGGCAGACACTTAGGTTGATGGGGAATGGAAATGGTACCAGTCTGCTTTAGCTTCTGGAAGTCAGCTAGCCATGCTGCATAGCTTACCAAGATCTGATACTCTGTAAACTTGCTGGAAGAATAAGAGCCGTATGCAGTCCTGCCACACCGATGAGAAATGGATTGCATTTGGCACCGAGCTGAAAGAAGGTTAAAGGAAGAAAAGGGAGGGTATATAAAGAGCACAAAAGAAGATGTGTTGTTAGGAGTATAGCAAAAAGGGTGAAGATCTGTGGTGGGAGAAAGATCATGCACTGTGGAGGTGTCACATGCAGGAATGCACTCCAGCATTCCTTCATCTAATTTTATAGCCAAAGTTTTGATCAAAGAAAAGTTAAGAAGGTTCAGGTTTCACAGTAAAGAGAGTGTATTGTGTGTGCATCAAGAATAAGGGAACTGGTTAAGGGAAATAAGAGAAGCCAAGGGAAATAAGAGAAGCCAGTTTTTAAAAAATTGTTAAATTCTTATAACAGTTTTAAAACAATTAATATAGTTTGGACTGCCTTGAACTAATAAAATTATAAAACTTGATCTTGCTGTTATGCACTCCTGCATTTAGTTTGAAAGTATTTTTCTAAAAAATGGGTGAAAAGTTGATGTAACAAGGTGGTAGAGAATAGTCTCCATATTTCCTGCCTAACTTTCAGAGTTCTTCGGTTTTATGAAATTGTTGAAACTTCCACTCTGTCCCTTCAGGCTCTCCTCCTTGGGATTGGCCTCCAACATAAATCAGTGGATCTGTTGGAAAAAGAGATCGAGTTGCCTAGTGGCCAGTTGATGGGCCTCTTCAACAGAACCATCCGCAAGGTTGTTCAGGTAAATGTCATTTTGAGGTTGCGTTTAGAAAGATGGAACTTAGGCTAGAACAGTGTAAGGTCAAGATTTTGTATAGCAGGACTCTTTTAAGAAGTTTGTTGTAGAGCTATATCTTCAGTAATTTTCCTTTTAATACTGTAATGCTGCACTTTTAGTTCTGCTAGGATGGTTCTCAGGCATGCAGATAAAATTAACAACACTTGATAATGGTGATCATTAAGTGTAAGTCTCACCTAACTTTTTCTTTTAAATGGATGGCACCAGATATGTGTGAGGAGAGTAGGGAGAAGCTGCTTAAACCCTTTCTCTTCCTTGTGGGTATATTCTCAGAATTGTTTCTTTCCCAGCTGCATTTCTACCTTGTGCATCTCTGGCCACTGAGTAAAATAGCCTGGGGAAGTAAATTTTGAGGACACAGATGGTAGGAAGGGAAGCTTCTCTATACAGATTGGATTTTGGATTTCCAGATGCTCAGTGTGTATTTTGAGATGTGAAGCCACTGTCTAAAATGCTTGGGACCAGATGTGATTTGTATTTTGGATTTTTTGGGGTTTTGGAATACCTGTAGTTGCATGTATATAATACACAATACATAACACAAGTAGCATATTATGTACTGTACTTGCGAGGCTGGAGCGAGACTGTGGATCTGTGTAGTGGCAGGAATTCAAGCATAGTGCTTGGCAGAAATCCATTCCTCTTTCCTTTTCACAGGTCACGGTCTCTCTCTTCAGCCTTACGTTTCTCTCCAGCTTTGCATCTCATTTGTTTACTACTTGTGTTGAGCATGAGATACAAGGCTAGAGAAGAGACTGAGGATCTGATAGAAAAAAGAGCAGAAGCACCAGCACCATTAGCTTGAATGTGGAAGCAGGCACCTGGCAGCAAAAAGTTTTGGGTTTTGGAGGTTTTTGGATTTTGGATTTCCAGAGTAGGGATGCTCATAATGTATTTTGATATGTGAAGCCTCATGTGTATGTGTTTATTCTTAAAAGCTGTACATCAATGAGCAATGTATATTGGAATTTTTTGCTTGGAGTGTTCTCCACTCCAGTTCAAAAAGTTACATTGTGGAGCATGGCAATACAGAGTTTCAGCGGTGCTTTCTTCAGGATGCCTGCATGTTTTAGGTTTCCCCTGTTCCTGACAGCACCACCCGCATATAAACAGGTGGATTTTGACTCTGTTTTTGAATAGCTTAATATATAGGATAGCGCCAGTATGGGCTATAAGTTTGAGCACTGGACTATGACTGGAGACCAGGATTTGAATCCCTGCTCAGACATGGAAACCTGCCTGGTGTCTTTGAGAAAGTCACACTCTCTCAGCCTCAAAGGAAAGCAAAGGCAAGCTCCTCTGAAATGTAATAATTTTAAAGCGATTTGTTTTCTGTATTAAGCTTTTCCTACTTTAGTGTTCTAAAGTGTCTGAAGAAAGGATGTTGCTGTATTGTCATTGAGAGCAGGAAATGAGGGTGGTTAGGACCATTACAGAATTCATAGTGATTGATCAGTATATTTATTCAAGCATTGTACTGTTGAGAGAGTGAAGTGGTCAGTTCTATCATTCATCAGTTGTTCTTTTCCCTAGTTATTCAATGCTATCCAGGAAAAGGCGGTGGAGGAGCAGATGGCAGCAACAAAAGAAGTTGTGATGGAGCCAACCCTGAAATCTTTAAATGAGGATTTGGTAACTGCATTTCTCTATACAAAGGTTCCAAATACTAGTCCAAAGGTTGAGAGAAAGGGGGCAACTTATCTCAATTAGCATCAGATCAGATATGTTTACTCCTGAGAAAAGGAGCCCTTCTTAGTTTTGGACAGGGAGGATAGTAGAAGACATGAGCAAGGGACTTGTGTGTGTACGAACGTGCATTAATGAAGAGTGTGGTGGGAGAAGAAAGAAAAAAAATTATTCAGGCTGCTGTTCTTTCATGCAGTTTTATGCATCCATCTTCCTCAAAGGAACCGAAGAGCAAGTAAGATTTAACATAAAAGCACCCAGTTTAAATCACAAATTACAGCTACTAATCATATAAAGCATTAATGTCTACTAATATACAATAGGATAGCTAGCAGTGTCTGCTCACACTGAACAGTGACTTATTAGTCCCCAATGTGATGTAGAGAATCTTACTTCTTTGCAGTACTTCTGTTGCAATAGCAAGTACATTTCTATAATGCTTATCAGTGCACTTAAGCACTCCCTAAGTGGTTTAAAAAGTGTAAGCTAATTGCCCTCAACAATCTGGGTACTCATTTTAGCAACCTCATTTTAGCATTTATGCAAGCCTGAGTCAAGCTTGAGCCCCTGGGATTGAACTTGCAACCTTATAGTTTGTGAGTGAGTGGCTCCAGTACAGGCATAATAATAATAATAATAATAATAATAATAATAATATTTATTTCTTACCCGCCCCTCTGTAAACAATCGAGGCGGGGTACAACAAGGTTAAAAAACAGATTACAGATTAAAATAATTCAAGAATTCCATCCCAACCTCCCCTCCCTTAAAATAGGATTAAACTAGTTAAGTTTAACATTAAATTACTAACAATAAAAATACAATACAACATAATACACAAAAACCGCAATGCTGGCCACAGCATGGGTAGCAACAAAATACAGAGGCGGGGGAGGGGGGGATAAGGAGTTGGGAATTGGGAATTTAACCACTGTGCCACCAGGGCTCTTCCTATGCAACTACCACAGACAGAAACAGTTCATATTTAAATACAAGACTTTGGAGAGCAAACAGAAGCTAAGGCTATTAGCTTCAGACCCAATGTATGGGCACCCAGACCAGCCACTGGACTGATTGTCCTCAGAAATAAAATGCTGGACTAGCAGGAACCTCTGCCAAGCCCAGAAAGCAATTCTTATGCTCTTCTGCAAAATCATTTCAGTAACTTGCTTTTCTCCCAATCGTTACACTAAAGAATTTCCAGTTGACCAGATGCTACAGAATTTGTTGTGTTAAAATGAAACAATGTTCTTGGAGAACTGTCACATTCCAATTAAAATGTGTAACTTGGAGTACAGAGCTTGGAGAATAAAACTTCCAGAAGCTCTCTGCTAATTTAGCTGCTAGCCACGAAGATTTGAGATGGTGGTAGGTTTAGTGCCACAAGTGCCACTAAAGATAGTGCATAAACATTTTATACGGCAGTTGTAGCCCAAAAAAGTGTTCTTTGTTGTAGGACATACATCAAGAAGCAAATTTCCCTTCAGGCTTGTACAGTAAACTAGCTTTTGACTGATACAGGTTTATGTGTTTGGTTTGAAAGCTGTGGGTTTTTTTATTTTAAAAAAAGTAGTTTGTATCCTTTACTTATAAAAATTGCTTTTTCTGATGGCAGGAAGAAGCAGCAAAAGAATTTCAGGAAAAACACAAGCAAGATATTGGGAAGCTGAAAGACCTCGACCTTTCACAGTAAGCTCTCACCCTTCATTCTGCTCTCCTGCTTCTGTTCTCCCTCAGCAATATCTTTGCCAGCCCTTGCAGTAAATAAACCCATTCCTTCCATCAAACAAACAAACAGATTCATTTATATACCAGTTCATATCGCCTAAGCAGCGTCTAAGCGGTTTACAACTGTAAGCTACTTGCCTTCAACAATCTGGGTACTCATTTTAGCGACCTGGGAAGGATGCAAGCCTGAGTCAAGCTTGAGCCCTTTTGCTGGTATTGAACTCGCAACCTTATGGTTTTGAGTGAGTGGCTGCAGTACAGGCATTTAACTACTGCATCACCAGGATTGACCTGATCTGTTGGATCACAGCATCATGCGTAAACTTAAAATGCAAGGATACTAGTTGGGCCTGCAATTGTCTTTTATTTATTTATTGGCCTATAGATCTTTTGCCTCAGAACTGGGGCCCAAGAAGGTTATATAGATTAAAGCAGGTAAAGTGGGATTTTTTTTTTAAAAGGACATAAAATTGTTAAAACATAATTAAAATAAATCACAAGATTAAAATGCTAAATTAATTTAAAACCACTTTAATCCTGTGTTCCTTTCACATGAGATGGCTGCCTATAAGAGTTGTGAATGGCAGGACGTCATCCATTCTACTGGCCAAAGCAGTTTGACACCATAGAGATCACTTTCCTTTGTTTAAGAAAATGAATGGCTCTATTAAATGAGCCTAGTAGACTTGAAGCCATTCAGGACAGACTTTGATGTTTTGCCAACTTCCATTAGTAGTTCCTTCAGAAATTAAAAAGGAAATGTGTTCAAAGTCCTGTCACTATTTCCAGGACAGGATTTCTAGAGAGAGGGCCATTTTGTATTGTGTTGCTACAAATGAGAATTTAGGCTTTGTTTGAAGAGGTTTGCTAGTTCCCTGGTGGCTTTCTAAGGTGCAGGCAGTTGTAGTGTTTTCAGTGAAGTCTGCACCAGGACAGTACACTAAATTAAATAAAATGGTTATTCCCTTTCCAAGGGTACCAGGAAGATACATGAACCCAATGCATTTCTTGGATATCTGTGTCTTCTGGTTCCATAAAAATCATAATTAAATCTTTTGGTTATGTGCCTTCAAGTCATTTCCGATTTATAGTGACCTTCATGTGACTCTGTCTTGGGGTTTTCTTGGCAAGACTTGGTCAGTGGGTTTGCCTTTGCCTTGTCCAGTATCACCCAATAGGTTTCCATGGCTGAGCAAGGTCTCAAACTCTGATCTTCAGAGTCATAGTTCGGCACTCAAACCACACATCACGCTGGCTCCAAATCATTTTATGTACTGTAATTTTTTATTGTTTTAATTAACTTTAAAACATCTAAACAATGTCTAGAATTTATATCATTTAAATTTCAGTAAATGATAGGGTATAAAAATCAGCAAATGGCATGCCATTAAAAGCTCATAGCAGTGAGTTCCTAAAAGCCTGAGAGAATAGGAAAATTTTAACTTCTCTGTTCCTCATTTCGATTATGTTAACTGTAGTTAAAAAAGCAAGGGCAAGCCACAGAAATGTGCTCTCTCCCTTTCCCTCTAAATGATTTCTGTCCAACTAACCTGGGCTGAAGAGAAAATGTGATCCATCGGCCACTTCTCCTTCCCCCCTCCCCCGCTGTGGTTCTGGACTTCCTGCCTGGGATGGCCTATCCTGGCTTCAGGAGTCAGGGTTTTCCCAGTACCTTTGGCAACCTTTGTAAACTGGATTTGGCTAGGAGACCAGAAATTCCCTTCATTAAGAGTTAGATCTGACGTACTTTACCCAGCTTCTAGAAGTGATGCAGAATCAGTGGGCAGATTGAATGGTGTGATTTTGTCCCCCAATACTATTTACATAGTGTTACTGTTTCCATAATGAAGTCCAGGTCCAGACCTTTAGATATCAAGAATAATTTTCAGCAAAAAGTAAGCTGAATGCTCCTTTCCGTGTCTATATCTACTGCCTGTACAATCACTAGTTTTGTAGTTCACATCTTTGCTTCAATGTAAATTAGTTTCTCGCCAGTTGACTTTGTGCTAAAATGTTTTTTTAAAAACACCCCTTTTCTCTAAGATATGTAATCAGAGGTGATGATGAAGAATGGAATGAAGTACTGACCAAAGCAGGAGAGAATGCTTCCATTGTTAGCCTGAAAAGGTGAGTCCAGTGACACACATTTCACAAAGGTTCTCTCATAGTCTCTCTGTCCAAAACACCCAAAGAACCATGATATCTAGCAGTTAAGGCAAAGCTTTACTGTCCTACAATAGATCCTTGCCCCTCTCAGTACTTGCCATAAGCAGAAAACATGGGGTAGCTAGGTTGGCCACACAGCTAAATACAACAGAAGTCACAAAACACATTATGATGACAGAGTAAGCTTATACAGAAAAAAAACATTCTCTGTATGTGTACATTTATATATTTTTATATAGACAGAGAAGGAGACAGAGACAGAGAGAATGTTCTCTCTATGAACCTATGTCTAGATTTGAATAAAGATCATAATGACACAAATAAATGGTGTGATGAACTTCTGGCCAATAATGCAAACCTCGAGGACTCCTTTGGGCCATTATACAATTATACTACTATGATTAAACTCTTATTATTATGGAATTCTGGGCTTTATCATTTGGTGAAGAACTAGACTTCTCTGGCTGAGAATAAATATTCTTGCATTTCCCAGGATTTCATAGGCTGGAACCATGATAATCTTGATGCTATAATTGTGTGGTGTGAAAGGGCCCCTTGTTTGAATTGTTAGATTCTTATACAGGCATCCCCCCTCCCCAAAACTGGCACCCCTCCAGGTTATGGATATTATTAGTTCCTTCCCATTTTGTCCCTGAACTATAAAGCAGAGAGGAATAACCTTTGACAGGTTGAGAAAGGAGGATGCCTGTATGCAAATGTTTTGCATAGTAAATAGAAGAAAGAGTGGCACTTAATTCTGTCTGCTTTAGGTACTGGCCACACACAGTTTTTTTCCTTTGGCCATGGTTACTGCTGGAATGAAGAACCCAGCAGGTTTCCATTTCAGTAATGCAGAGCTGGACCAATTTCGGTGAAAGATAAATGTACATGTTGCACTTCAACTTTTCTGGGTTCCAAATCTTGGATGTACCTTCTACAGAAATTTGTTTTAAAAATATTTAGCTTTTGGTAATAGAGCTCCATCCAAGGGATACATTTATTACATTTTGACCTGTCTGTCTTGTTATTCCTCAGTGACAAGAAGAGAAAATCAGAAGGTATAACAGAACCCAAGCAGGAGAAGAGGTTTAAGAAAAAAATCCCAAAACAGAAGTGGAAAAAATGACACCCCCTGCTCCTCACAATCAACATGTAGACTTGGAAATCCTGTTTTGTGGGAACCTTCTTGTCCAAAACAAACAACATTTGGCTATTTAAAAAATGGCGACACTTGAAGGATTTTTTTTTCTTTTTAATATACAGGCAGCTTTGAAGCAACACAGTTTGGAAGATAGATTTTATTGCTGCCAGCTCAGCATTTGTGTTACATTGAAAGGAACTGTAGAGCAGCAAACTGGATTATAACCAGGAATCATGACTTTACTGTTTAGCCCTGCAAGACCTCTGTTTGGTGTGCCTGAGAGACCTATAAACATCTTTCCCTGCTCTTTATTGTTGTTCTTGCTATTGCTTTTGGAGGGAGGCCTGAGGCTCAGTGCTGTGTGTTTTGCTTTTAATTGAAAGTGGGTATTTTTAGAAGTCTGAGTACAAATGGGTATAATACGTTCCATGGTATTAAAAAGATGAAGTTACTTTAGATGTCTGGTGTACATTATTATGCTATTATGACACTAAATATAACCAGCCTGAAGTTTTTAAATACTGTCACCACCTCCTTAATGCCCAAAGTCTGGTGGTCAGTTCTGGCTATTCCCAATACTTCCTGCCCAGAATGTCTATTGGTACTGTGCAAAATGTAGGATTTAACAAAGAATGAATTAATGTTCCCACATCTTATGTGCCAAATTGCATCATGCCTGCTTTTCAGTTTGTGGTGCACAATGTTCTAGTGTCCCACAGTGTATCAGAAGAGAAGTGGCTATTTGTATGTATGTGTGATTCTAGGTAGAACATGTTTTGGAGGAAGGGAAATGGTTACCTCTGGACCAAACTCCCATTGGAAAATGCCTCAGTGGTGCTTGGTAAAATCTCAGTATTTGGAGAATAACTGAGAAGAAATTACAGGATCAATCGTTCATAGATGTGTGACTTTGAGGACCTGTGTGTCTCCATTTCTTTTTGATGGTTACCATTCTGTGTCTTCACTCTGCAGTCTTTCCACAGGAAGTATTTTACATGTTTTTTTAAGATTATAATGTTGGAAGCAGAATAAAAAGACAAAATGAATTGACAACTGGTCAATTCAGTTGGATCAGTCTTCCTGACTTGTGGCATTCCTGCCTGTTGCAGAGAAGGGAAATACAGTTTGATCCTAAAGCTCTGTCTTTATATATATATGTATGCTTTTGTTGGCTGACACAGAAGAAGCCATTCTTCGTACACTTCTGCACATTTGAAGCAGACTTTCCAATTCATTTTTGCTTGGACTGAGCCACTTTTCCTTGGCCTTGAACCATTTCAGTTCAAGGTCTGGCCTGCCAAGAGTGAACAACAGGTTTGTTGAGGATTAGGTATAACTGCAACCACCAAATTTGCCAAAATCCACAGGCCACCTAATCAAAAAATTAGTTTGCTGAGTGAGATCCTTGGGTTTTTTTTTAAGTTTCTTTCAGTTTTGTGGCTTTTGACCTTATGTTCGGAGTGGCTGTGAGTTTCTTCTCTCTCCCCTCTGATTTCCCTCCACAAAAATATTAAAAGGAAAAAAGTTAAAGCTTCATATTCTGAAGCCAGTATTGTGAATGTAGAATTAAAACATTCTGCAGGAACCATAGAACTTGTGGCAAAACACTTAGAAACAGCTGTCTTGGTTCAAGGAGGTAATAGCTATATCCTTAAAATGCCCATCTTGATACCAGAAGCAGGTCCAACAAGCAAAACACAATATAAGTAAGAGAGCAGAATAAGAAAACTTTATTTCAGGCTCAATTCATAT
The DNA here is from genome assembly GCA_034509955.1 of Urosaurus nigricauda. Lineage (NCBI taxonomy): Eukaryota > Metazoa > Chordata > Lepidosauria > Squamata > Phrynosomatidae > Urosaurus > Urosaurus nigricauda. The sequence goes on along the minus strand of JAOEGL010000001.1, from coordinate 83,907,213 downwards.
CAGAAAACAAACCTTTGGGAGGAGAATATAACATTACAGGAAAATGCTTCACCATAACCAGCATTTGTCTTTGAATTTACCATTGTCTTCTGATTTCAGAAACTAAGCAAAGTTGAGAAAGCCACTAGGGTGTTGTGGTTTTGAGTGCTGGACTAGGCCTTTGGGATAGGGTTTGAACTCAGCCCTAGAAACATGCTGGGTAACCATGCTGGGTGACCATGGACAGGTCATGCTCTTGCCTGAGAGGAAGACAATAACAAATCCCTGAATAAATTCTGCTAAGAAAACATAATGTTGGGTTGCCGTAAGTCAGAGCGGCCTTGAAGACACACAACAACTATGAAGCAGGTTTGGACTTGTTGGATATTTGGATGGGAAACTAACATGGACGCCAGGGGTCTCAGTAGGAAAGCATCTTTCACAGTATTGGAGATGCTGGATGGACTGAAGAGTTGTTGGAGTGATAATACTACATGAGATAATAAAGCAGCTTCATGTTTCCCTTGTATAAAATTACAAGACTTCTATGATGTTAGGTTTGTCACTTTGTTACAAAGCAAAAAGGGGTTGATCTTGAAAAATATGTGTAAAAATCAACGGATACAAGTGTGTGTGTGGGGGGGGGGGGACAGCAGGAACAGAAATATATCCCTATAAAGGGGATAAAGGTTGAGGCAGGGTAGGAAAAGCCATGATTAACTAAGAAGAATGAGTCAGATGAGATAAGTATGATCAGAAATGAGGGAACCAGAACAAACGGGGAGATTATATAGGTTGATTGTATCATTTATAGTTATGCGTAGAATGGCAATCCAGAACGATTTAAACATTGTTGGTACTGGTATTCCAGTACTGTTAACATCTGTGGAAAAGGAGCTTTTATGAGGCCTAGGAGAGAATAAATTTTTTTTGTATGTTCTGGTGGCTCATAACTAACTGGAGGAAAGATTGCAAGATATGGTAGGAGGCTGTGAAGTGTATGTGTGTGTGTTCTGGGGAACAAGGAAACTAAGCTGTTCCTCCGCAAACAGTTTTAAATGATTTTAAAAGACTTGTGAAAAATCTGTTTTGTTTCATTGCTCTGCTTTCAGTTGGGGCCATAATTCTGTGACAGAGTACACAACTGGGAACAGCAACAGAAAGTTATAGTGTATCAGGAACCTTGTAAATGCTGTATAAGTTGGTGGTGGTGGAGGGTGAAGTTTAGGACTGGGAAAGAGATGTTCCTCCTCTCTTCATCCTCACAGGTCTTCCCTTGCTGTTACACCAGGCCTCAGAAATCAGAATCCCCCAACCCAAACATGTTAGGAATATGTTTTTATATCTGTTATCCATTGATCCCTCTATGCAGAAGAGCAGACTATATATTTTATATGTAGAGAGATCTTGTAGCACCTTTGAAACTAATCTCAAAAATGCTACGAGATCTCTCTGCGTACAGATTCTGCAGACTAACATGGCTATATCTTTGAATTCTATATATTTTATAGTATGCAATGTTTAAATATACACTATATATTACATATATGGAATGTATTTGTTGTTGTGTGCTTTCAGCTCATAGAGATCCTAAAACAAACTTATGTTTTTTCTTGGCCAGGATTGTTCAGAGAGGTTTGACATTGCCTTCCTCTGAGGAGTGAGAGAATATGAATTGCCCAAGATCACCCAGTAGATTTCCATGGCAGAGCAAAATTTGATTCTCTTTTCTGCCTGCTAGTCCTGAGTTACATGTATAACACTTAAACCACTACATCATACTGACTATCCATAACTGTAATCAATAGAATCATAGAGTTGGAAGAGACCACAAGGGCCATCCAGTCCAACCCCCTGCCATGCAGGAACTCCCAATCAAAGCATCCCCAACAGATGGCCATCCAGCCTCTACTTAAAGACCTCCAAGGATGGAGACTCCACCACTCTCCGAAGGAGTGTGTTCCACTGTCGAAAAGCCCTTAGTGTCAGGAAGTTCCTCCTAATGTTGAGGTGGAATCTCTTTTCCTGCCGTTTGCATCCATTGTTCCGGGTCCTAGTCTCTGGAGCAGCAGGAAACAAGCTTGCTCCCTTCTCAATATGGCATCCCTTCAAGTATTTAAACAGGGCTATCAGATCATCCCTTAACCTTCTCTTTTCCAGGCTAAAATCTTCATAATATTAGGAATATTTTCTGCTTTAATAATCAGATCAGTGCATAGCTAGAAATACTTTACCTATCAAATAGAGGGAATTTTAGCCTCACACTAAATTTCTCAAATTGCTAGTACAGTCGGCCCTCCTTATCCACAGATTTTTTATCCATGGATTCAAGCATCCACAGCTTGAAAATATTCCAGAAATGTATAAATTCCAAATAGCAACCCTTGATTTTCCATTTTATATTAGAGACACCATTTTTCTTTTCAATTATATTTAATGGGACTTAAGCATACACAGATTTTGTTATCCACTGGGGGTCCTGGAACCAAACCCCAGTGGATAACAAGGGCCCACTGTAATTGAAAAGGTGCCCAGATTACAAGCAGAGAAGAGAGATTTCTGTCCAAGGCCTTTGCAGAGGCTAGTAAATTGTGCTTGGTCAGGTAGACCAATGGCATATTCAACACATAAGATGCTTTGCATGTGCCCGCATGTCTGATAGAACATGGGTAGCAATAAAAAGAAGCTGGAAAGGTGCTTCTGTTGTAAATGGAGTGGCCCAGACTGCCTTGGATGAAATTGGGGCTCCAGTTAGCAGCAGTTTTAAATTACTTCCAAATACATCCTTTGGCCAGTGCTGACTACTGGGACTAATGTACACAGATGTTCTTGTTTTATGGGCTCTGCAATTTATTGCCCATTAAACAAAAGCAATAGGAAATTTTGCCTTGTGTTTGGGTGTGTGTGTGTGTGTGTGTGTGTGTGTGCTTCTGAGTGAAAACTTGGCTGTTAAGTTTATATTGTATGAGAGAAAGTACATGATAAATGGTATAATAATTAAAATCTGGAGCTAGCATGGTGGAGTAGTTTGAGTATTAAGACTATAGTTCTGGAGATCAGGGTCTGAATTCCTGCTAAATCACAGAAACCCACTGAATTACCTTGGGCAAGTCATACTCACTCAGCCTCAGAGGAAGGCAAAGGCACACCCCCTCTGAACAAATCTTTCTAAGAAAACCCTGTGATAGGATCGCCATAAGCTGGAAATGACTTGAAGGCAAACAAAAAGAAAAACATTATCTGAGAATTGGAGACATAAGACAATACTTGATTGTTAAAATGAAGTACAGGTGAGGAATGATGCTCATTTCAAGAGTTTACATTTTTAAAACAACTGCTGATGTTTGTGCCTACCTGTTACTCCCTTGGCATATCTTAGTTCTGTGCTGCACTGTTTTAAAACAATATGCAAAGATTTTTATAGCCATTCAACCATAAGAAACGACCTGATGGCAATTTAAAAAAAACACAACTTATCTTGTTTTTATATTTTTATGTCATATTTTACAAAGCTTTTGGTGTCATGATTCCCATAAATTTGTATGTGTGTTTGGTTAATTGCTATCTCGTGGTGCAATGCAATGTTAAAATTGTCATATTGGCATTGCTTCATTTGGCATCAGTGTTAGCGATTCTGCATCCTCAAAGGTAACTACCATGAAGAAACTCTGTCCTCATTTCTGATGACGTCCAACTGAAACTCATTTTTTTCAGCCTGGCAATAACCTAACCAAAAGATTTTCAAGGTACTGAAGACTGGGGTTTTGGGAAATGATGACTACAGTGCTCAGTTATAGGCCCATTGAGAACAGGCAGCTGGAAGGACCTGTCTGGATCCTGCTGCAACTGCTTGTTTCAGTATGTCCTATGACTGAGGGAGCACTGCTAAGATCATATGCATGCCTCAGAAACCTTTGGTTGGGGTACTACCAGGCTGAAAACTGGGTTGGGGGGGGGGTTACAGTTATTAACCATAAAAAACAATTATTAGCAAGATTGTGTCCAGCATGTGGTCAACAGGATGCCAACCTTTATCTTTTGAAATATTTAAACAGAACCCACTATATTGGATTGCCAATTAATTAATTTTGTTGTTGCTTTCCCTAGTACGTCAGATATTACAAATTCAGTCTCTCTTACCTGAAATGCTTGGGACAAAAGTATTTTGGATTTTGAAAAGTTTAGCATTTTGGAATATTTGCATATACAAATGAAATACTTGGAGATGGAGCCCAAGTCTAAACATTACATTCATTTATGTTTCATATACATCTTAAACACATAGCCTGAAGGTAATTTTATATACAATATTTTTAATAATTTTGTGCAGAAAAAAAAGTGCATACATTGAACCATCAGAAGGCAAAGGTGTCACTCTGTCAGCTACCCATGTGGACAATTTTGGATTTTGGAATACTGAGGATTTCAACATTCCAGATAAGGGAGACTCAACTTGTATTGATTTCACATTCACTCTGAGTCGTCATATAATGTGTTCTGCTATATCAAGTATAGGATGCTATCTTGCTGTGTGAACACATTTCTCTGTCTCTGTCTCATGAACACCCCCAATTTGCCTTCCTTCATAAGAAGTTCATTTTCTGTTGTTCTCTTCAACATGGCCCATGCAGTCTAAGATCTACTTTACAACAGACCACAATTAGAGAAGCAGAGCCAAACATGCACACAATAAAGAAGGAACAACCCTGTTCCTGGACATTTTGTCTGGAGCTTCTGGAAGATGAAGTCCAAAACATCTGGAAACCTGAAGAGTCTCTATCCCTTCTAAAGAGAGACTGTATTTCACACAAATTCTTTAATCCTCAATTTATGTAACATTTTTGTATGTTTTTAATCTGTTGGTTTTAACCATTTTTGTAAACTTTATTGAGTCCCAATATTGGGGAAAAGATGGAATACGCATAAATCAAAGCAATAACACCACATTGCACCATCCATTGTCCATCAAAACATTGATCCTCCACACAATAAAGCCTATAGCATTGAAACAAGAGATGCTCCCACCAGTGTCATGTGTGAATGATATTTTAGGCAGTTCTTCTTCACAGGGGTCCCATCCATCTTTTCACCTGCATATGCTCCAGGACACATTAACCCATCTTGTGCTTTTTTTCAAGGCTCAACCAGCAGAGGGAACTATGCTGTTCTAAAACTGGAGCTGAAAAATCTTTCAAGGTCTGTTGTGATTCTCTTTTTTAAAAAGGCAACCCATTTAATAGGGTTGTCAGGCAGCTTTCTGACTTTTTGCCTGTTGAGGGTCATCATCCCCATGGGTCAGAGCAATGCCTGCAACTGCGTGATTTCAGAGGAAACCCCCTGGCCTGGACCGTTGCAGGGGATGCTTGAGTGCTCTGGCTAATTGGGAGTAAAATGGCAAAGCTGTGTAGGGCTGGCCCAGTTCTTGGCAGGAGGTGGGAGGTAGGGTGACCTAGTTGTCAGTGTGATCATGCCTCAGTCTTGGAGATCTTTGGATGGTTTTGACAGCTAGCAGCACCTATCTGACCTGTGGGAGATGCTTTTGTCAGGAAGGGCATGAAGCAGAGCTGGTGTCCTTGTGTGTAGAAGGATGAACCCTGCAGGAATTTGTCTTTTTGCAAGATGGAGAAACAGCAGCCAATTACCTGTCCATTTTGGTCAATTTTCTTCTGGTGTTGTAACAGGTATTTTGAGTGAGGTGAATTTTTGGGTTGGTGGGGGTATCCCATATCCTAAACCATCAGGTTTTGTCAAATTTGAAAGCTCCAACTCCTGGTCTGTTCAAACAATCCTATTAAGACTATTATTTCCTGGGAAGACATGCAGTCAGGGCCAGGTCCACTGTTAGGCAAAGAGGCAGCAGATGCTAGGAGGCTTTCATCCCCCTCATTGCACCTATGCTCCATGAGAATTCCCTTCTTTTGCCCACCACTTTACAGAATATGTTGTAGTGGGGGCTTTTCACATCACACAATTATTGCACTATAGTTTGCTGTTAACCACATTGGCAACTTAGTAACAAATCCTGGGAATTGCCATTTAGAGAGAGGCATTTAGAATTCTCAGAGTTCCACTACCTCCCTAAACTCCAGATTCCAATAGCGATAGCAATAGCAAGTACATTTCTATACCACTTATCAGTGCACTTAAGCACTCCCTAAGTGGTTTACCATGTATAAGCTAACTCCAGGAAAAGAGATCCCACCAAGACATTAGGAGGAACTTCCTGGCAGTAAGGGCTGTTTGACAGTGGAACACACTCCCTCGGAATGTAATGGAGTCTCCATCCTTGGAGGTTTTTAAGCAGAGGCTGGATGGCCATCTGTCGGGAATGCTTTGATGGAGAGTTCCTGCATGGCAGAGGGTTGGACTGGATGGCCCTTGTGGTCTCTTCCAACTCTGTAATTCTATGATTCTATGCTCCCAACAAGTTGGGTACTCATTTTAGCAACCTTTGGAAGGATGCCAGGATGCAGTACAGACATTTAACCACTGCACAGTCATGAAGGGAAATCACTGTGACCTTGGAGTGTATCAGATGTTGGAAACTGGAAGTATAATCCAATGGCAATCTGAATGCAATCATGGGGTTTCATGTTATTGCGAATTAAAGTATCTCACGCAATTTCGGGCAAAAGGGAAGTCATTCCAAACGCAATCATGGGTTTCACATTATTGCAAATTAAAGCATCTCACGCAATTTCGGGCAATGGACAGTCATTTTCGGGTAATGGGAAGTCATTCTGAACGCATTCTGAACGCAATTGGAATTCATGTACATTTGCTAAATTAGTGAATTTATGTGAATTCGAATTGGCTCCATTGGAAATAGAGAGAAATTCATCCCGTCTGATAAACTCCCTTGGCTTAATCTGCAAATTTTAGAATCCTAGAGTTCGAAGAGACCATAAGGACCAGTCCAACCCCCTGCAATCAAAGCACCCTCCCACTCCCCACCCCACCCCCACCCCCTAATGGCCATCCAGCCTCTGTTTAAAAAGTAAAACCCTCAAAGAAGGGGAGACCACCACTCTCTGAAACACCATGTTCCATTGTCAAATACCATAGCCCTTTAGTGTTCGAAACTTCTTCCTAATGTTGAAGTGGAATCTCTTTTCCTGTAGTTTGAATCCATTGTGCTGTGTCCTAGTCTCTGGAGCTGCAAAAAACAAGCTTGCTCCATCTGCAATATGTCACCAGATATTTAAACAGGGCTATCATATTACCTCTTACTCTTCTCCAGGCTAAACATACCCAGCTCCCTAAGTCTCTCACAGGACGTGGTTTTCTTGGGCCAGCACACATCATCATCAGGTCTTGATCCACAGGAAATTAGTAAGTGGTTCTATAGCAGTAGCATGAGATGAAATGGACATTGTACAAAGGTGTACACCACACAATAGATTTGTGCTGCAAGACATTACTCGCATCACTGCAGCTTAGCAGAATAGTTTGAACAAGTAATTTTGCGAAAGTGATCAACTCCCATTGCTCATTACAAGAACTGCACTGGCTGTATTCCTGTTGAGGCGATATGAAGGCATAAGTTCTTGTTATGCTGGTGGTAGTTCTCTTTATATCCTTGGAGAAGGAGATATCTAATACTCCTTCATGCAGACAATGCAAGAGGCCACCTTAAAGCCTGGTTGATGCATGGGTACAGCTTCTCCCTTTCTTCATTACCAGGACAGCCAGTGGAATGAATGCTATCTCTCTCTCTAAGTACACTTGACCCTCTGTGTCAATGGATTTCTTATCCATGGAGTCAACCATCCATAGTTTGAAAATATTTAAATATATACATATATTATAAAAACCAAACCCGGATTTTGCCATTTTATACAAGAGACACCATTTTACTATGCCATTGCATTTAATGGGACATGAGCATCCATGGATTTGATATCCAAAGGTGGTCCTGGAACCAAACCACAGTGGATACCAAGATCTAACTGTATACTGACTTAACAGTAGTCTGGAAAGGTAATTGGAATGGCTGTTGAAACTCTTCACATTATTGCACTACACACTTATAGTGCTGCTATTCCATTTTTACTGCTTTGGCTGCCTCTTGTTGCATTCTGAGGTTTGTAGTTCAGTGAGGCCTAAGGGCTCTTTGGCTGAGAATTCTAAATGTCCCTCCTTAAACTGCAAATCCTAGAATGCAACAGGAGGCAGCCAGAGCACTTAAAGTGCAAAAGCAGTGCTATAAGAGTGTAGTATGGTAGTCTTGTCAGTTGCTGCTTCTGTCTTCCATGCAAGTATGCTGTCTTGAACAGAATCTTGGCCATTGCATGTTACAGTGGTGAAGTAACTTATCACTTTTTGTGTTTTTGTGTGCCTTCAAGTTGCGTTTGACTTATAGCAACCCTAAGATGAACCTATAATGGGTTTTTTGAGGGTGAGAGTGTGTGACTCACCCAACATCACCTAGTAAATTTCCATGGTCAAGTGGGAAATTGAACTCGTCTCCAAAATCATAGTTCAATGCTCAAACCACTATCGACATACTCTGAATAATGTGCAGTTGATGCTGAATGTCTCATGTTTAATAACAACACCAGGAGATATTTGGTGTTAGATTTTGGCCCTGAATTCTCTGGGCCTGGGATGGTACTAACCCAAGGCCCTTTCACATTCTATAGTTATAGTACTAGGATTTCAGCTTAACAGCCATGGCTCCATCCTATGGAATCCTGTGGATTGCACTTTAGTGGTGAACAAGACCTCTGGCTGAGAATTTTATATGCTGCTTTGTAAACTGCATATTGTATTGTTTTATTAATGTTTTATCTTGTGAGCTGCCTTTGATTCCTTTTTGGGAGAAAGGTGGCATAGGAGTAAAATAAATAATAAATAAATAAATAAATAATGAAATAAACCCCAGGATTCCCTAAGATATAGCCATGGCAGTTGAAACCACATTGCTCTATATGCAGAAAGGACCTCAGCAAGCCCAGAGGACATTCATGATACACGGTAAGTGGGCAACTCCATTATTATTTTTGCCCATTGGATCTCTTAGCAATTTTACAGCAAAAAGATTGTCAGTCTGGTTTGCCTGCTGGGTTGAAACAATTTAAGCTAATTAAATAAACCCACAGGACCCACCTAGCCTCCGTCCCCAACATCCGCCTATCTCTGCTATGAGAGCTCCAAAGCAATTTTCCTCTCTGATGCTGGTAATAGCTGTAGGCCATATCAAGAAGCACCAGGTTGCTAAGAGAAAAGGAGGGGGCTGGAGGAGTGGGTTTCCTAGGGGATGATGTGCATGGCAGTGGAAACTCATTTAGTGGATGCAGCATGTCGCTTCAACCAAGGCCCCATGAGGATGCAATGTGCATTCAGCTTGGAGCAATGAGTGAAGACACAGCAGATGACACAGGATAGCTTAGACAACTGGTAGCAGCAACCGGGGGGGGGGGGGGAACAGATGATGGCCACAATCCAAAGAGACATGTGCATTGGGGAGAGAGTTGCAAGTCCAGCTGGAGCTTTGCCTAGGTCTTTTAAAATAGCACTTCAAAAACTAATTTTAAAAAGTAAATAAGGACTGGCAATTTCAGCTGTGGACAAATTAAACAAAATTCAAACCACTGTATACAGCTTTCTTGCCTGCCCCCTCCCTCTTCATGTAATCTGTATGTTCTATCTTCTCTATTTGTTCTTAGCAACATCTGTTTTCTTCTAGGGGTTGTTTTCTTTGTAGTCCTCAACCAAACTATCACTAGAAAGAGGGAAAGAGGTGTCTGTTGCCTTTTAAGTACCTATGCAGGCCTGTGGTAAAATCAGCCTGGATTTAAGATGGCTTTCTGCTAGGGTACCACATCCTACAAGTGACAGGACTTGTAAGGGCTGTGAAACAGAACAGCATTCAGTGTGCATATTCCTCTTCTCTTCAATATGGTGAGGAAGAAGTTTATAGACATTGGATAGGCATTCTGCAGTGGAATATAATGTATATTATTCTGCACACATTGAGCAGACATAGGAGTAGGTTGACTACAGGTGCAAATCTAAACCTAGAAAAACAACTACTGATACTCCTTTCTGTATTCTTTTAGCAGTAGTTAGAAAGTTTCTTCTTACCCAGTAAATGGTTTTAAACATTCAGCATTTGAAAACCAGTGCTTTTAGTGGGAACATCCACAAACACTTGTGTAAATGTCAATGTTCTACTTCTTGCTTAAAGTTATTCTTTTTCTACAGACTTAGGCCACTAAGGCATTAAATAAACTATGTACTTTTAAAGCATCACCTCTAGCGGTTAAAAGGGAATACTTTATATCTCCATTCTTCAATATTTACTCAGTCATGCTTGAATACAGAACCTGAAGAAAAGCCTTTTACCTAAAATTTAGGCTGGTATTAGGTCCTTAACACAGGTCAGAATGCAATACCAGTCTGGATCATATTAATCCTAAGTATTTCCCCCAAGCCTTGCTAAAATAACTGGTCTTATATCATCTGCAAAGTTTATCAAAGTTATGTTAATAAAATATGGTACATTTACATAAGCGACAACATTAATGTACAGTTAATATAGCAAGCAAGATTACAGCAGTACAACAGAAATCCATTCCTTTTGTTTTTGTACAATCAAAGCAGCTACTTGAAAATTATTTACCCAAATTGCAAACTCTTAGGGTACTTCCAAACAAATTAGTGAAAATCTTATGCTGTTTCTGTAGACTAGAGAATATACAGTCATGTACGTTTGAGGTCCAACTTTTGAAAAACATGTGACTGAAAGTTTGTAACTTATCACCTTTTTTGATAACTAACATATACAGATACTGTGCAAACACATGGCTTCATATATTTGTGATTTCCACTGTGATGCTGTTGTTATGTTTTGATTATGCCTGTCTTGAACACTAAAGTACAGTTTTTCTGAATTTCTTCTGTTTGTTTTCTAGGAAACGTAGGGACTGAAATTTTGTTTAGCATTTTGTTGGCATTATGATATTTCTGTGACTTTGGTGTGTTATGCAGAGATTGAATTCTGTCAGAAGTTCAGATTTGGGAAAGGAGGCTGAATACCTGAGAAAAGTTGTCTTTCTTTGTGTGAGTTCAAGCCAGTCTAATAAGCATTTAATAATTTCCAATTATGCCAGACGTGGCACTGTGTCCTCCCATCCTTTTAAAAATGAAATGCTACAGCCCTTCAACACATGGAAAAGGCAGCAGGGATGGGAATCATTTGTCCCTCCAGGTGTTGTTAGAATGCAGGCTCCAGTAGTCTTAAGGTTCTTCTACACTTGCCAGAATACTCTGGACTACCCCAAATATCCCCTTACCTTGTCCTCTTCCCCAGCAATGATGGGTGACTGCCCTCCCACCTGATCCCTGTTCATTACCTGGGATCATTGCTAAGTTCAGAACAAGACACCTAGCCACACTATTGGGTGCCTTGTTCTAACCTCAGAGCAACTTATGCCTGCAGCGGCATGAGTGAAAAAGCAGTCACCAGTTGTCACCAAAAATCTCCTGAAAACCTGCAGTAGAAGGGGAGTTTTTAAAATGTGGGTTAGGTGTAGGAAGTCCCGAACTGGGTGCAGGTGTCATGGAGACAGACCGGATCTGATTCAGGGTTTTGGCCCTAGACTGTGTAAGTAGGACGCAATGAGCCTGGGGGAGTTCGGGTTAAAAGACTCATGTAGACAAGTCCCAAAGCAGCATAGCCAATGATGAAGTATGTTGGGAGATGCAATCCAACAACATCCAAAGGGCAACATCAATTCTCACCACTGGTTCACATTGTTGGATTGGTTTTAACAAAAGATATGATGATGGAAAAGTCTCTCATTTTTACTTCTAACATTTATACTTGCATCTCTCCTATTACACTTTCAATATCTTCCTGGAAATTCTACAAATGCACTTATAACACATATCTCTTTCTTGGTGCCTTTACCTTCTTTCCTTGTCTCTCTCTCTCTCTCTCTCTCCCCCCCCTCCCCCGGTTTTCCTCCTCTATTCAATTTTCAACCACCATTTACAACCACTTTTACAGAAGTATTTTTTACTTTTACAGAAGTAGTATGGTGGCTTTTGAGTGGCATAGGTGATATGATGTATCTGTTTTTGAATGTTTTTCCAAAACTCTCATCCAGTTTTGAATGAAAGTGCGACCGTTGGCTAAATGTTAGGCATTCAGAAAAGGAATTCCCATTGTAGAGAATTCTTAAAGCTACAATCTAATTTCATGACAGACTGAATCATTAGGGTTGAAATCCAATTTAGTCAGAGTCATATGCAAACTGTTGTTGTGCAACTAATGGTACAAGCATGGGACAGAGAAACACACATTTGAATGTGGAACAGAATAGCTGCCCTTTCCCCATTCCGAGAGAGGCATCTCCACTCTAAACGTCCCTCTGATTTATGCCTGCAGCCTCCAGTCCAACAAATAATATACCCATACAAATTTCTTTATATGAACACATTTCCTTAGCTGGATTGGAGTATCTGTGATACTCTGTGCCATAATATTCAGTGCCTATAATTCCCAGCAGTACAATGGACTATACTATACTGGAAGCACAGTGTCAGAAATTTCAAGGAATTATTGCTTAAATACAGCACAGGCAAAGGCATCCTTGAGCTCTTTATACACAACAGTATTTGTGCAACACTTTGGGAATTTCTGTCCTTGGAGCAGACATTGTTGCAGATACCACAGTGTTAAGGTCATAACCAGAATAACCTGTAAGATTTTGGTTGGTTTGCCTTTAAACTGCTTTTAAGGGCTGTAACTAAAAAGAGATGCAACATAACCTGGAATCTCAGTTTGGTGGCACATTTTGAAACAAGTCTACTATCCTATGCATTTCTGCTTGGAAGCTAGGCGTACTGAGTTGGCTGGGGCTTTTCTGTTGGTAAGTCTAGAGTAGCTTTCAGCCTTAGTCTTTCTAATTGCCTTATTGAGCATGTAGGCCTTGAAGGGGCAAAGAGTTCAAGAAAATGACTGGACTAAGGTGGATGGAGCGATTCAAGCAGAGTCCCCCTCAACATGTATATTTGCTCTGGCTTCCATGTTGAAGGGGCTCGCTTTACATGGCAAGGGAGTAGGCTTGCTGGCACTGCTGGGTGAAGAAGAGTCCTCCCAAGGGCCAGAGTCCCCCAAGTTCAACCCTGAGGTAGGGTGCAACTTGGGACCCCCCTTGCCTTTGTCCCAGCCAGAGACTCAGAGCAGTGACACTGACAGCTGGGAAATTGGGCTCAGATAGGTGGTAAATGCTACTGATCCTGCCAGCAGGGAAGAGATCTGTTCCTCCCTAGGACTGTTTCTTTCTTCAAAGGGACACAGGAAAAGGCATGTGTATGGGTGTATGGTACCAGGAGCATCATGGGACCCCTAGCCACCACGAGACCTGGAGCATTTGCTCCAACTGCACCACTGATAATCAAACCTTGGCCCAGGATGACAAATGCCAGATTAATTTATAATGTGGCCATCTGGGGCTATTAACTACCCCTAACAAACAATGTGTCAAGTTGTTTGTATATATAAAACTAGCAAATAGTTTTAGGTATACAACAGAGCCTGGAAATAATTTATTAAAATTTTCCCCTCTAATTAATTGACAATAACAGATTTAAAGGACTTTAATCAAATCATTAAATGACAATAATGTCAATGGGTTGAGTAAGTGTCTCACAGCATTTAACTTGGTCACAGAGGGGAGCAATCTGGGTTCCCCCACCGCCATTTCAAATTGATTTTTGAACACTGAAAACCTAGGATTTTACTAATGTGCTATGAAGTATGTTAATGTAACAGATTGTTTTATAGTTTCCACTAGCATGATTAATGTTAGTGAATAAATATTTATTTAACATGAATGCATTAGGGATAAACATGAATGTTCCCAAGCTCTGTAAACCAACATGACATATCACTATCTAGTTGGTTCTAAGTAGCCATAACCTCTATTAGAAATCTTCTTGATTTCTATACTTGCAGCTTTCCATCAGCATGTCTGGTGGTTAATAAAGTAGTGTCAGTCTGTGAGCATTTAAAAAAATCTTTTGGACACTGCTCCCTGAAAAGTTCTCCTATGAGATGGCTATCAGGCTGTATAGCAACATCCTTCCCTCCCTTCTCATCAGGTTTCAGATGAAATAGCTGTGGCATCCTAACACATCTCTGAGCAATCTACTATTTTGTAGGTAGTTGGATGTGGTAGAGGTGCTGGAGGAGCTTCCAGCTCAGGCTAGTGTCTCCAGAAGGGGAAGGCCACAGTAGGGCAAATTCCCATCTTAGTGCAGTTTAGATGAGCTGGTGCCTTGACTACAATTCCCAGCTTTTCCCAGCAGGGTGATCATAATTCCTCTTGGCAATCACACCCTTGAAGTGATGTAAATAGAGTGAAGTCTGTTGGCCAGGGTAGCTTGTAGGTCCTGCAGAGTATCCAGACCCTGGACTTTACTGTTCCTGCCATAGATGAGTTGCTTGAAAGGCTCCTGCTCCAGCAGGTACTTCATGTGCTTGAGGAAGAAACCTTCACAAAAAGAGACCAGCTCCGGGGCATTGTGGATCTGCAAGACACAAAGTGGTATCTAGTCAGGCAATAGGGTTCGATGATGTTTAAATGCAGCTATCAAGTTATTGCATCTTTCTCCTTGCTTGGACAGCCTCATGGTACAGAAAGGTTTAATGTGGGTAGCAAATGGTTAAGAGGATATTAATCCGTTAGTTAAAGGGAGCTCTCTGTCCTGTGGGCTCCTGTGTCTACAGGGCCCTTCCTCTGGGATATTTGAAAGAGGTTAAAAAGTCCCTTTTTCCTAATCCTTTTGTCATCTCCTGCTGCTTGTTGAGCCAAAGTCAAGTAACTCTTAAAGGGAAAGACCAGCTGGTCAATGAAATCTCTAGAATGATACCTGTTTTGTTATGTGAGGGTGCAATCCATGTGGCACACCGTGACAGAATAATGAGTGTTAACAGATGGTACATGGTATTAGCAGCCAAACAAATTCTGTGCATATGAAATAAGCCTCAGGAAAAAAAGAGGGAGGGGGAATTAATATAACAAACAGGAGCTATTTTAAGGTTGATTGCTGTGGTCTGAGGCTTTGGTTCTTGCATAGCATATTGGACTTCTATACAAATCAAAAGAAATCTTTTTTTTTTTTTAAAAACTTTGTTAAAAGTATATTACAAAGGCACCTGTTTCTGATATTTTCCTTCCACAACACAAGGGAGACAAAAACATAAAGCTGACCCAGCTTATTGAGGTGGAAGCTTCAACATCAGTTCTGTGAACGTCTGCTCAGTCATTGCAAAGCCTTTTTAATAGTGGTCTTATCATCTGTCCCAGCCTGAAGCAACATCAGCATCATTTCCTAGTTTGTGAAAGAGTTGCCATCTTGCTTCTTAATAGGATTCCTCCACCATTAATGATGGTGTACTAGGCAGAGGTTCAACTGGTCACACTGTCACAAGCAGGAGATGCAGTGATAATGATGGAAATCTTTGACTGAATTTCTACATACCATGGAGAATTTCATCAAGGCACAAGAACCTTGACAGAGAAAGATAGCAATCTTTGCTCACGGTGAAGCACGGGCCTAACTATCAGCCAGTTTGTTCTAATCTGATAGCATTATTTGCTATTATAACAAATTGTAAACTCGCACTACTGCTAAAGCATGGGTAGTTCAGTTACTAAACTCAGTATTCTTACAAAACAGTGTTCTTTATTATCTTCTTCTTTGTAGAAAAGGAGATAAGTGCGAATTTTAGTTCTCACAAGTGGCAGACAAAGCGGTAAGCCTGTCTCTTAACAGTACCACAGCACAGATGGGATCTCAAAACACACTATGCTTCATCACAAGAAACATACAGAGAGAGTGGTGTGTGTAGTGGTTTGTATGCTGGACTGGGACACTGGAGACCAGAGTTCAAATCCCCACTTGGCCATAGAAACCCACTGGGTGACCTTGGGCAAGTCACACTGTCTCAGCCTCAGAGGAAAACAAAGGCAAGCCCCTTATAAACAGGGAAAACCCATGATATGTTTGGCTTAGGATCAATGTTAATTTGGGAACTACTTGGAAGGCACATAGCATTATATATGTGTAACAGAACTAGATTCTAGGGTTTTTAGACTGCTTTCAGGAGTTTTTAAAAGAATATTTTAATGTCTTTTAAAAAAATGTTTTTAGCTCTGTATTGTTTTAATTGGTGTTTATTTGTTCATCTAGTTAGGAGCCCTTGTGAGTTGGGAGGTGATACAGAAATAATTTAAATATACATATATACACATTCATATTCTATGCATAGCAGAACTCGTATTTCAAGGGCAAGGAACATTATCCTGGCAATCCCATTTTTTATGTGCAACAACTTTTCCTGTTTAGAGAAGCAGCCAATCATGGGAGAATCCACTTGTACTCTCAGATGGCACAGTCCAGATTCTGGTTTATCCTCACATAGGCTGTGTTTGAAGTTCAGGGATTTGCCTACACCTAGCTCAAGATCTGGTACCTATGTAGTGACTACAAATCCCAGTTTTCTATTTCCATCAAGGTTATTGATGCTAAAGGTGCCTTTATGGATTGATGAATCTGGGGCAGCAAGCTGCTATTAGGCACCATGCACATGATGTAGAATGTGATAAGAGACAGACACACCTATAGGCAATATACTTCCTCCTCACTGTCCTTCGACTTCAAAAACATGGGTATGGCTGAGGGACGCTGATGTATTCCATTATAGGCTCACCAAAGCTTGTGCCTTTTACAAGCACTTACTAAGGCCATTACCGACCATCTTCTTCTTTGTACCCAAGTCAAGGTTTATCTTTAGGGTGTGGGAAAGTAAGGCCATGAAGGGTGCTCTCAAAACCTGACAAAAAGTGTTTGCTGGGGAAAATGGCATCATGCTTTCATTCCCATGCCTCAAGGACTGTGAGATGGAGAAGGCAAGAATAGTGACAGAATTTGCAGGAAGGAGGCAAAGAAGCCACTGTTTTCTCCCATTCAAACAGCATTCAAATCCTCACCACATCTCTTAAATGGCTTTGATGTGATGATCATGTGCATATACTGTTGGGTGGACAGAGAACAGAACCAGTTTGGGGGGGTAAATTCCCAGTGAACCTCTTGTTAGAAACTGTATGAAGAAATGAGAACACTAAACTAGAAGAACCCTTGGTCTGATCTAGAAGGGCATTTTATGTTTATTAACAACTTAAGCACTTGAAGATGCTTTGGTTTTTACCTTGGCATATTTATAGATGTTAACACAGCTTTCAATGCTGATGGTCTGAGAACATAGTATTTCACAGTGTCTCTGGAGGCCATCCAACTGGAATAGGCTTGCAGCTGAAAGTAACTAGTGGAAATAAGAAAGAAGACATTGTTTAAATTTTTATGCTAATTCTACATAACTGACATTCTGTGAGTGGCATACATAAAAAGTATGCTGAAATACACTATAAACAATTAAAATGCAGTTGTAGCATAACACATATAACAAAGATTGAACCAACAGCACTGAACACAGATTTGTAAAAAATCCTAAAAGCCCAAATCTCCATGTTAATTAAAAAGCCCCTAAAAGGATCCTTAAAATTAAGAAATAAACCAAAAAAACCTTTGTCTGGTGCCAAAAAAGTAGCAGAGGTTGAAAAATTGCTTGTTTGGACAATAATATTCAGAATCCCTCAAACAATATAGCCACTGGTGATGTCCATATAGGTGACCTGAATCTGGATGTCATTTGTCATTGGTGTGTGGGGAAGGGCCTCTGACAAGGAGGTTGGGTAGGAAGATCTGGAAGGAGGCAGTCCTTGAGGAATCCTGACAGTAACTTCTTTAATAAAAGTGAAGTTAAAGGTAGTTCCTTGATATGAATGTCTAGTCGTAACCGACTGTGGGGGGTGGTGCTCATCTTCGTTACTAAGCCGAAGAGCCAGCGTTGCCCAAGGACTGCTCTGGCGGTCATGTGGCCAGCATGACTCCACCGAATGCTGTTACCATCCCACTGAAGTGGTACCTATCTATCTACTTGCATTTGAATGCTTTTGAACTGCTAGGTTGGCAGAAGCTGGGACTAGTGAAAGGAGCTCACTCCATTATGCAGCATATGGGCCCCAAACAGCCAATCTGCCACTCTTCCAATCATCAGAATTCGCGTCTTAACCAGTAAGCTACTGCATCCCATAACTTCTTTAATACTGTTTTCCTGTTCTTTCTTCTTAGGGGCAAGAGCTTTTCATGTGTGTCAGTGAAATGGTGCAAAATGGCAGGTACATCAAAGACCCTGCTGCTGCAAGCTAGGTATGATGGGCGTTTCAGTTCAATTACATCTGCAGGATCACATGTTCTTTAGCCCTGCTATAAACATGTTCAAAAATGAAATGTTTAGAATTAAAGCTTTAAAGCAAAAGAAAGAGCGGTGCTGCTTGAGAAGCGACAATCTTAAAAAAGCTTTAAGTTGGAGTAACTGACCATGTTTACTAGCAAGGTCACTGCAAATGGTTCAGCAAGATCACTGCAAATTGTATCGTTCTCTTCTGTGATGGATAGTTTTAAATTTTCCTGCCCACATTTTGCAAGACAGGTTTGGAAAACTCACAATTAGAAAGTTCAAATTATGGAGGTGGGGTGATTCTACCTGTCTTTTTCTGACTATATTTAAGGTTTTGAATGATATTTTAAAAATCTGTTTTAGCCTTAGAGGATGGCAAAACCTCTCTGAAGAAACTTGCCAAGAAATAAGTTCACCGGTGTGTGTGTCACCATTAAATTAGAAATAAATTGAAGGCACACAACACACACACATCCATTTCGCATCCCAAGAGGCAAGTAATGAAAGGAAGGAAATGAGTTTTGTAGTGGTTGCCATGATGCTTATATAGCCCTGGTGGGAGTACAAGCTAATGTAAATGACAGGACCCATAGGAGTTAACATGTTCTTTGCCACTCATATAGCTGTTAATTTATTGGGGGCAAAATCTTGGATTTCAGAAGAGAAGCACTGGATGAAATGGTTGAAGAAGCCATCATTCTTATGCTGTCGGTCAGAGGAACTTGGGAGTAATGAAGAGGGTGGCCAGTTCCTACACCCGCTGTTTCTCACTGCCATGCCGAGCACTTCCTAGTGCTTCAGCCTGCCACCAGTGCATCTTGCAAATTTACTGGGCAGAATGCTAAGTCAAGCAAATGTAGCGATTGTATTTGTTTTCATTTCCTGGAGTAACCCACTTGGATCACACATATAGAGTACCCCAACATTATATAGAGTACCCCAAGACGCCCATCTCTGATTTTATTGTTATGCAGAATTTATTGTGTGTTGTTGTAGGAGGGAAAATGGGATGTATTTTTATAGTGTATGATGCATTTGATATTGCATTTTACCACTGCAAGCCGCCTCAATCATATTGAAAAAAAAACATATAGTGTAAGGACTCAATATTCAAAGAACTCAGGTCCCCCTATTTCCAGTGCAAAACCAATACTGGGATATCAAGTGAGCACATACATTCTTAACTCAGACATAAGAACCAAAGCAAAATAAACAAACAAAACCCCCCAAAACAATCAACAACAAGAAAATGGAGAGCGGGGAGAATATGCTCACCTCTAGGATATCTGCAGTAGGAATTTCCATAGATTCTGTTCCTCCATAATATAAATACTGCATCAGCATCTGAAAATAGAACAAAAAACATAGAGGTGAGAAAAATGAATTCACTGGTTTGTCCTGGGAACATGAAAACACCAGTTCTGATTTCACCAACAGCTTGGCTCTTAGTATATGAGCTCTGTACTATTTTTTGAAGAAATTTGCTGAGAAAACCCTGTGATAGGTTTGCCTTAGAATCACCATAAGTTGGAAATGACTTGAAGGCAAATAATGCCACAACACCAACACTATTTCCATAGATAATATTAATTGCTACGTAAAATCTTTTTCTTTCCTTTTCTTTCTTTTCTTTCTTTCCCCCCCACTAATAACCTATTTTCTGTTACACAGCAGTAAATGAGCAGGTGCAGAGTGTGGATGAAGCCACTGTAACAAGTTCAAGACTAAAATACACTCCAGTCTTTTTTTTAATAAAAGGTCAGGTATAAAAACTATTTGACTGATCACTGAAGACAAAGCAAATAAATGTAGGCACTGGGAACTGTTCTATTGGCTATTATTTTTAGGCTTTCAGTCTTTCAGCCTTTCCACGCTTTCTTCTTAATCCCTAAAAACAAATCTGGAAAACAGGAAGAGTGCCTGAATGTTAGATTTCATTGATCTGTGTTTTTATTTGCATGCCAAAGCGAACTCTACTCTCTTTCATGAAAATCCACATACTGGTGATATAGATTTGCATATGTTAAAAAGTTAATGATTTCACATCAAAACACTTCCAAGAGCACCCTATAAGACTTCTATAAGGCTTTCTAAGCTTTCAATTGTTAAAATGTATTTAATATAAAGTCTGCCTGTTTGCTGGTTCTATTCATCCTTAATTTGCTTAACACAGCATGAAAATTAAGCCTGGGAACATTCAGAAGACTTTGGTAACTGTTCATGCAATATGCTTATGCTTTTGGTCTTACAAGGTCCGGACTATCAGAATGCACTTGCTTTGTCATGGGTAAGTGTAATGTGTGAATGATGATTGTGAAAGTAGTTGACAGCAATTCCTGCGAATGTGGCAGTTACAAAAATAACACCATAACATGAAATCTGCTGCTGACTATGTCAGCAATTTTTGATTTAGATGTTACCTTGTCCACATCAACACATAGTAAGGTATGGGAGGAAACGTTGCAAATACAGAGGAATTTTAGATGTATTAATTCAATTTTGAAAAACCAAATTGAGAATTATTCTGTTAGAGGCTGGGGTTTTTTGGCCTCTTCCTGGAAATACGATAACAATTTTCTTCCTCCATCTAAGGTTTGCAATTGTTTCTAGAAGTGATCACCCCAGACTGAAAAATACTGTACTGTAAATCTGAAATGTTTGAATCATAGTCCATTTCTGCTTCACGAAAAGAGGAATGGCAACAGTATGAATTGTTCTTAAACATACCTTGAAGATATTGTATTTCATATCACTAATTTCCACAGTCTTACTCCCTTGACTGTCTTGTTCTGTTTTATTTGTTACCAGCGCCTTAAATCTGTGAAAACAGGTAGCAGATTAAAAGGGGGCTTTTAAAACTGTATTTGCTTAGATTATTTTTCAACTAGTGCTATGTAAACAGAAGCTTTGCATTAGGATCCTCAGTAGCACCTGCTTTCACAGAAGCTCTCTGACTTTAATAGCAGAGTGATAGGCAGAAAATCAACAGGTGCAGCTAAGCCCAATATGAAGATATAGTAAAGAGAAAAACTCTTTCTGCCTAATTCTGATTATCACAAATTGAGAGAGCCACTTTCTTCTAGTATAGCATATGCAAGAAATTAGAGTCTGGTTCACATTTCCTTGAAGTTCATGTTTAGTCATTGGAAACAGGCAGCAAAACTGCATGTGTCCTCCCTTATCTCCCCCCCTGCTTTATATACTTTGGGTTTGGATTACGTATGGCCTTCTCCAAACTTTGTTAAAATGATCCCTAAACACATTTTGAAAACCACAATTAAAACAAACATAGAACTGCACTTTCTTTCTTTCTTTCTTTCTTTCTTTCTTTCAAAAAGCTGGTTTAGCAATTGTCCAAGGTAGAAGAGGACAGGAAAAATCATGTGAAGGGGGAGTCAATGTTTCATGCAGTCCCACCTCATAATGCCAAATCCAGAATCAGACTTCAGTGGTAAAACTGAACTATGATAGAGTGGTAATTAGCTCTCATGGGGGTGGAGAAATGAAGAAATATACTAATAATTCCAATATGATTTTTCTTATTGCATATGCAGATGTATCCTGCTAACTGCCTTCTATTTGTGATCATTTCTGAGGAGGAATTAACAACAATCCAGAAACTTGAGAGAAACAAAACCTTCTAATAATCCTAACTAGCAATAGGAATGCTGCTACAAACCCCCAAATTCTCCCCAGTCTTAACTAGGATTTTCTGGCACAATATAAAACCAAGGCTTGGGAACAGTTTGTAGCTGACACAACAATGCTAGTCTTTCAGTGTGAACTAGGACTCATCTTTGGACATGTCAAACATAGGATTGCCAAGTCAGGACTATCTTAGGCCCTGAAATTTCAGGGTCAAACTCTGAGATCTAGGGACAATCCTGCACGATGTCTAATAGGGTGGGGCCTGCTGACATCTTTAAGCATAGGAACCAATCACGGTTACATAGAACATGCCTTTCTGATATATATAGTTCTTCTTCGTGGTCTCTGCGAATCATACAAATGGGTTTTACTGCGCATGCGCAGTGGAGCTCGGAAACTTCTGGAATCACTAGGCAGATTTCCAATTGCAACTTTTTGGCGGTAGCCCCGCCCATCCCTATATAAGCCCCGTTCCCGCTCTTTCCTCTCAGTTCCTTTTTTTCCGCCGCTGTGGTAGCTTGGAACTTCGCTTGTTGGAATCGCTTTAAGAAAAAACTAGGCTTTGACTACGGACCATTTTGACTTCCCTTCTGCTTTTTGATTACGGATTTGGTAATAGATCTATAACGGCTTGACTAGGACTTCGTTTGACGACCCTCTCGGTGTACGGCTTGGACTTGGAGTTTTCGGAACACATTACTGCTGGGCAGCATGGCGCCCCCCTTTAAGCATTGTGACACGTGTGGCAGGAAAATCCCGGAGGACAGCCACACCACTTGTCTTTTGTGCCTGGGCGAGGCCCACAACCCGAGGGCTTGCCCGCAGTGCCAACTAATGACGCCTCAGGCGAGAAAAAACCGAGAGGCCAGGCTAAAGGCAGCCCTTTTGACGCAGTCCCTCCAACTGCAGGAAACCGTGCGGTCTCCGCCTGTTTCTGGGGCCTCCGCGTCCGTGTCTACCCCTAAATTGCCTGTGGCGGCTGCTGCGGCAACATCCTCTGGCAGTGAACATCTCCCTAAAGAAAAGGAGAAACTGCCCAAAAAAGCCGCGAAGGATTCCGAGCGGGCCAAAGAGGGCTCCCATAAAAAATCCTCGGACCCTAAGAAAACCTCGGATTCGTCTAAGGAAAAATCCGAATCCAAGAAGCATTCTAGCTCGAAGTCGAGCAAGAAACACAAGGATTCTTCCGGACATCGCCATTCGGCCAAGAAACCATGCCGAGACTCAACGGAACAGGGGGACCGCGGTACGGAGGCCGGATCGTCCTCGATCCCGAAGAAGCCCACCTTGGTACTGACAGTGGCTACTGGCCAAGCCGCTTCCATCCAGGACCTGGACATCCGAGTTGTCTCCGACCACTCCGAGGAGGAGTTGGAACCGCCTCTTCTCTCTCCCACAAAACAGTCTGGACGATGTTCTCCCACACCGGTACCGGAAAAGTTCCCGGAGCGGGAAGGTTCCTCCCGAAGACCTGACTACGTCTACGATAGTGAGACGGACATGTACTATATTCCTGTGGACCGTGAGCAGATCCGCCGTCGATTCTACGCAAGACCCTTGGAGGACAGGCATGCTGCAACCCATGATCCGAGAACACCACTAAAAACCTCTGTGTCAGCAGCTACGCAGACGTCCAAGCGGAAGGAGAGATCGGTTTCGAGAGAACGCTCAGTTTCGAGGAGCCGCTCCCCGTCACCACTGCTATTGCCGCGACTTGAGGATTCTGATTCGGAGGAAGAACCGACCCGAACCCAGATGAGAGACTTCCTCGACACGTCCGATGTGGACGCCCCGCAGTCTCCACAAGACCTTTACACACCGGGTGCCTCTTCTCCGACGGATGACGTGAGATCCTTTGCGGAGCACGTTATCAGAATGGGACGTGCTCTAGAACTGGAGGTGACCCACCTGGACGAAGACGCAGCTGACCCTGTAGAGAGAAGGATACATGGTAAAGTTCCTACGTCGCCATCTATTCCCTTCTTACCGTCGATAGAAAACATCGCCAAGCGCTCCTGGGACAATCCAACTTCCACGACATTGGCTTCCAAGAAGACAGAATCCTTATATAGGATTACACCGTCTGCGACCTCCTGGCTCTTCACCCATCCAAAACAGAACTCAGCGATTGTTGAAGGTTCTCAGCGCTCCTTCACACCGAAAACTTCCACATCCCCATCGGATCGGGAAGCGAAGAAAATAGACGCACTGCCCAAAAAAGTGTACTCTTCAGTTCTCGGTTTGAAGGTCGCTAGTTACAATGTGTGCATGGGGGCCTATATTCAATATCTTATGGAAAGACTCTCCACTATCATTCCGGACGTCCCAGAGGAATCAAGCAAGCTTGCGACGGAACTCAAGGAGGAGGCCCACTCGATCGGTAGCTGGCTTATTACTTCGGCGAGGCATTCGGCTGACTGCTCCGCAAGGTCTGTCGCCGCTTCCATCGCGCTAAGGAGGCACGCATGGCTCCGGAGCACAGATCTTAATCTGAATGCGAAATCGGCAATTGAAGAAATGCCGTTTGACGACTCAGGTCTCTTCAATAAAGAAACCGATGATAAACTCAATTCCAAATATAGGATGAAAGCTGCCGCTAGAAAGCATGGCATGTCGTCAACTGCACAGCCTACCTTCTGTCGTCGGTTTGGATCCATGCGCTCCGGCTACCTTCCGTACCGCAGACCGTTCCAGGAACGGCCATATCAGCAGCAGGATCCTGTTAGACAGCGTTATCCATCTCAGTCTTCTTCCTCCTCTGGACGCCGGCAACCTTCGGCCTCTTCGAGATACCGTAAGGGCTTCCGTAAGCAGGATATTGACCAACCTAGGAAGAGATCCTGAAGAATTGACGCGTGCTTCGCCCACCTGTCCCTCACCTTCTTGAATAGACTCAGGCCTTTTTACAACACCTGGGCCTTGGTGTCTTCGGACATGTGAGGCTTAGATATTGTTTGGAGAGGCTACGCCCTCGAATTTGAGTCTTCTTCCCGTACCGGGCATATAGCCCATACCCCTCCCTCACCTACCCTCCTCGACGAAGTACGCACCTTGCAGAGAAAAGGAGCCATCTCCCGGGTGGACCCCACGGATGCTCCCCGCTGTTTTTTCTCCCGATATTTCACAGTGCCTAAGCCTGATGGATCTCTCAGACCCATCCTAGACTTTAGACTCCTAAACAAACATTTATCCTACCGCCGTTTCAGAATGGTAACTTTGTCTTCCATCTTGCCCTTGTTATATCAGGACCTGTGGTTCGCGACAGTGGACCTGAAGGACGCGTATTTCCACATCTCGATACGGGAGAACCACAGAAGGTTCCTGGCGTTTGCGATCGGGCCGGACCTCTATCACTACAACGTTCTTCCCTTCGGTCTGTGCTCCGCCCCGAGGGTTTTTACGAAATGCATGGCCCCGGTCGTGGCGTACTTGCATCGAAGAGGCACAAGAGTGTTCCCCTATCTCGACGACTGGCTATTCGCTTCAGAGTCAAGGAACCAGTTGCGTGCGGACATCGAGTTCGCCCTCAGGCTCCTACGTTCGTTGGGACTCGTGGTGAACGAGGAAAAGTCCAACTTGAACCCCTCAAGGAAGATAAGATTCATAGGGGCCATTCTCGACTCCGAGACCTGCATGGCATATCTGCCAGACGACCGGTTCCAGTCACTTCAGTCAGCAATCCACAATTGTATGGGCAAACGACGGCTCCAAGCTCGAGAGATACAAGTAGCCTTGGGACATCTGGCTTCGACAACTGCCGTAACCCCCTTAGCAAGGCTAAAGTTTCGACCTCTCTAGGCTTGGTTCCTGTCGGTGTTCGACCCACTCTTGGATTCGCCCCTGAAATGGCTGTCGATACCGAGAAGCGTCGCCGCCTCCCTCCACTGGTGGGCAGACTACCGAAACGTGTGTGCCGGTATGCCATTTCTGCAACCGCAACCCCAGGTCTCCCTTACCACAGATGCCTCCTTACAGGGCTGGGGGGCCCACACGTCCGGATTGACTGTCAGAGACAAGTGGGGCCCGAACCAGAAAAACCTCCACATCAACGTGCTCGAGATGTTAGCCGTCCAAAAAGCCCTGAAGGCCTTCGAGACGTTTCTCCGTGGCAAGGTGGTGTTACTGCTCACAGACAACACAACGGTGATGTACTATGTGAACAAGCAAGGAGGAACGAGGTCCCCTGAACTGTTGGACGTCACTCTTGCAATCTGGGACTGGTGCATCTCCAGGAACATAGATCTGCAGGCAATCCATCTCCCAGGAGAAGAAAACGTCTTAGCAGACAGGCTAAGCAGAGCGCCCACGACTTCACACGAATGGTCTCTCCATCCCGAGACGGTGAACGACTTGTTTCGGCGTTGGGGAATTCCTTCGGTGGATCTCTTCTCATCCGAGGACAACAGCCACTGTATCGAGTTCTGCTCCCGCCGCAGATCCCCGATGTCGCTAGGAGATGCCTTCCTGTTCAGGTGGTCGGGGGAACTTCTCTACACTTTTCCCCCGTTCCCGCTGATAACCAGAGTCACGGCCAAAATGATTCGCGACCACACCGATGCTATCCTCGTCACTCCATGGTGGCCGAGACAGCCGTGGTTCCCATCCCTGCTGCACCTCTCCAAGGGCCAGTACCTGCGGATCGAGTTCCGTCCGGACCTGCTGACGCTTCGGAACGGTCGGATTCGACACCCGGAAATGAGCTCCCTCCCATTGGTGGCCTGGAGGATCCGGGCATAGAGGCCTTGCCGGCCTCGGTATGGAACATAATTCGGGCTGCGCAGAAACCAGCCACGGTAAGGTCCTACACTTCGAAATGGAATAGGTTCATGGTGTTTCTTGTTTCTAGAGGCTTATCTCCGGACCAGGCCTCTACATCAGTTGTTTTGGAATTCCTGATGACCCTAGTTGATGCGGGTCTCTGTTTAACTTCTATTAAATGCTATCTATCAGCCATTTGTTCCCACTATCAGTTCGAAGGTAAACCTTCTCTGTTTAAAGACCCTTTGGTAAAGAACTTTCTGAGGGGGTTTAACAATTTGCACCCGCCGGTGTCGGGACCGACTCCGGCTTGGAATTTAGAGGTTGTTTTGTCTTCCTTGATAGCAAAACCCTTTGAACCCTTGGCCACCTCGGATTTAAGATTGGTAACTTGGAAGACAGCGTTCTTGGTGGCCATTACCTCCGCTCGTAGAGCAGGGGAACTGTGTGCTTTACGGAGGGATGAGCCCTTCATTAGGTTCCACAAAGAAAGAGTTGTCCTCCGTACCGACATTACCTTTCTGCCAAAGGTAGTGTCATCCTTTCATATGTCTCAGGATATTGTTTTGCCGACCCTAGCGCCGAACCCGACCACCGATACCGAGCGTCGATTGCACCTGTTGGACGTTAGACGTGCTTTAGCTTTTTATTTGGACAGGACTAAGAACTCCAGCTGTTCCGAAAGACTGTTTCAATGTTACTCGGAACCGAACAAGGGACTGCCGGTATCGGCGCAAAGATTTTCCAAATGGATAGCGGACACTATTCATTTATGTTATGAACTGTCGGGTTCGACTCTCCCAGCTAGGGTTCGAGCCCATTCGACCAGGGCGGTAGCAGCATCGTCAGCATTTTTGTCGGGTATTCCCTTACAGGACATTTGTAGAGCCGCTGTTTGGTCACAACCACTCACCTTTATTAAGCATTATAGAGTTGACACTAGGACCAGACAAGAGGCCGCCTTTGGGAAGGCTGTACTGATTTCGGGTATACGTTGAGGGGATTACCTGACTAATACTGTTTTTATAATGTTATGCCCTGTCCCCTATGGTTACATGTTTGGGAGGTGTTTGGGAATGTTTGTGTGATATGACGTCGCTTATTAATGCCGATGTCTCTTAAAGTGTCTCAGGGAGGACAATGTCCAAGTGTTATTACTTTGTGCCTATGATTATATTTCACTATACCGGTTAGTACTGTGTGGTTATATCCTACGGGTATCCTTCTGGAAGTAGCCTATTGAATGACTATGTGGTTCATAAGTTTGGATATGAATACCATTTGTAAAAAAAAAAAAAACCAAAAAAAAAAAAAAAACCCAATCAACACTGATGTTGGAATTCATATGCCATGGTTTATTTAATAAACACAAGTTGTTTGGAGAACATTTGGTGTCTGGACACTCCCTCCTCCTTCATATTAAGCTTGCTAGTCTACCCATTTGTATGATTCGCAGAGACCACGAAGAAGAAGGACAGGTTACTTACCTGTAATGGTATTTCTTCGAGTGGTCATCTGCGAATACATACAAATCCCGCCCGTCCTCCCCTCAGTGTCCCGCTAAATTGGTGCTCCATAGCCGCTTGCGGCGTAAAAAAATTTGGAACTGAGAGGAAAGAGCGGGAACGGGGCTTATATAGGGATGGGCAGGGCTACCGCCAAAAAGTTGCAATTGGAAATCTGCCTAGTGATTCCAGAAGTTTCCGAGCTCCACTGCGTATGCGCAGTAAAACCCATTTGTATGTATTCGCAGATGACCACTCGAAGAAATACCGTTACAGGTAAGTAACCTGTCCATCCACACAATGTTTATGCCAGCAGTCTCATTTGCTCTGAGGACTAGAGAAAAGGGTCCAGGCTCTGAGACTCAAGACCAGGCTCTGAGATTTGGCTAGCCTAGTCACACTCAGGGTTTGTGGCACAAAACCAGCACAAAAGCTGGGTCCTGGTTTGAAAAGGATATGTGCATTGTACTAAGATTTCTTCCATGTCTCAATAAAACCAAATAGCAATAAAACCAAATCTTATCAAGCACTAAAATGATAATTCTGTGAGTAAGCAAGTGACTTGATTCTTTTTCTTAATCTCTGAATGATTGGCTAAAGGCCACTGTGTCAGTTGCTGAGTAAAGCTTGCATCCAATTATTAGTTCCAATGATAGCAGGCTCACTGAATTAATGGTATTTATATAACTGTTGACTTAAAAAATTCCCATTGACTCAATGTGCCTTGCTGGGACTAACAAAAGAGCCCTGTTGGGACTAACAAAAGAGTGGTTAAATGCCTGTACAGCAGCCATTCACTCACTGTTGCAAGTTCAATACCAGCCAGGGGCTCAAGCTCAACTCAGGCTGGCATCCTTCTGAAGTCATTAAAATGAGTACCCAGCTTGTTGGAGGAAATTAGTTTACACATTTTAAACCACTTAGGGGGTTCTTAAGTGCACTGATAAGTGGTATAGAAATGTACTTGCTATTGCTATTGCTAAAAGCAGTTAGGCCTTAGCGTCTCACCTGTTTGAAGCAGTAACCAGAAGAACCTTATGTGCATAAAACAGTTTTCCTTCCACTAAGAAAGTAACATCAGACATATCCTTGTTATTTAAAAAGTGAGGATCTGTGTGGGAGAAAAACAGAAACAAAAGGACCATAAGTTTGACAGGATAACCACATCAAAAATAAGTCTTTCAGAGTGGCAGTTAGTGGAAGCTTTATTGTCTTACCTAGGCGTGCTGGGAGTGTCTTTCTGATTTCAGGAATGCTGGGGATGGGGCTGTTTCCATAACAGTGAGCAAAAATAGTTGCAAGCTGCTGATTGATAGAGTCATTCTATGAATAAAAATAAATGGAGGTGATCAGAGCTCTCTTAAGACTCAACTTCAGCAAGGTCAAAGCAGTTGATTTTTTTTTTTTTTTTTTGCTGTTCTCTTACAGTGCACAGGGGAACATTAAAACAAAAAAGAGAAAATTCAGTCCACTGTAGAGGACACAAACAAGTAAAACAAACAATCAGCTTCATTTATATACCACTTCATACTGCCTAAGGAGTGCCTAAGCGGTTTACAACTGTAAGCTACTTGCCCCCAACAATCTGGGTACTCATTTTAGCGACCTGGGAAGGATGCAAGCCTGAGTCAAGCTTGAGCCCTTTTGCTGGTATTGAACTCGCCACCTTATGGTTTTGAGTGACTGGCTGCAGTACAGGCATTTGACCACTGCACCACCAGGGCTCTTTACAAGGCTCATACAAAAGGGTGTTTTTCTCATCATCCCAGTGACATCACTAGGAGGGTGTTGCCCACACCGGGTGACACCCCAGAAAAAGGATGGCAGCCAGTCGGGCCCTCTCCCCCCATGCCATGCCATGCCATGCCATGCCATGCTTCTCCTCATAAGAAGAAGGATGTGGGGCGGCCTGAGAGAGCCCATGCACACTCCCTGCCATGCCACTTGTAAGAGCCCTGGTGGCGCAGTTGTCAAATGCCTGTACGGCAGCCACTCACTCAAAACCATAAGGCTGAGAGTTCAATACCAGCAAAAGGGCTCAAGCTTGACTCAGGTTTGCTTCCTTCCGAGGTCGCTAAAATGAGTACCCAGATTGTTGAGGGCAAATTAGCTTACAGTTGTAAACTGCTAAGACACTACTTAGGTAGTATGAAGCAGTATATAAATGAAGCTGTTTTTTTTCGTTTTTGTTCTGTCTCATCCTTCTCCTCGTGAAGAGGAGAGATCAGCCTGTGGGAGGTTGAGTGTGCCACCCCTGGAGGACCCCCCAGGAGCCTCACTCCTGCACTGGGTGACACCAAGGGCAGGGATGCCACTGCTCCATCCTAGAACCTCTTTTTGATTAGAAATACAGGTTATCTGGATGCCACTGACTTGTAAGTGTTTTTTTCTGATGGATTCGAGGATATGACCACCAATGGTAATCTTTGGGCTTTATCACATGAGTCCCATTCTTGCCACCATCACGCAAATTAATGAAAACATGACATACTGTTTTGTCAGCAGCCATTGTTGCATATCTTCACAATCATGTGACCAGGGCTGCTGTGCTGTTGCCACTGTGCTCTTTTCCTGACTTCTCCTTAACCTTGCCTCTTTGTCCTATGTCCTAACTAGCATGCCTTGCATTTCATTTCATTTTAATTTTTTACTTTTTAAAATGCAATCCCATAGTTCTGGTATTACTATTTAAGTTTTTTAAAAAGGAAAGCATGGGTATAGTGAGGGAGAGGGGGGAAAGGAGGAGACTGTAACACCACACGACTGCCAATATCAGAACTGCCACGGCACCCATCTTTCACACTTGAGGAGTCCTGGGACTGCTGCTTGATTGGGAGCTATTAATGGATTTGCCTCATCAATGAAAATGGCCACCCTAACCTCACTTGGTATTCACAGCACCTATTGGTCGGAGGCAATGCCATGTGATAAGTATTGCCAAAGGCACTATTTTGTCACTATAATCATGGTTTAAAAGCCACGTGTAGTAATCTCCTTTGCAAGCAATTAGTTGTACATCACTACAGCTGTACTGAGATTAGAGCCTTTATTATGTGTCAGACAAAGCTCTTATTTATTTGGTAAAAATAATAGAGCAGCTGGGATTTTTGCAGATTCCATGCCCTATGTTTTACATATACAGCCGCCTCTCCGTTTTCATGAAGTCTGCAGTCTCAATTATTCATGGAGAGGTGAGCCCCATTGGCTAAAGTGGTGCACGTACAGCCATTCAAACCAATGGGGCTTGAATATATGTGAATTTCCGTTTTTGCCGGGAGGTCCGGAATGCATCCCCCACGAAAACAGAGGGGTGACTGTATAACTAATATTTATAGCCCTGGGTACCTATGAATGAAACCTTTTCTTTGAGAGCTAATACGTTATTTTAATTTCTATTCAAATTAGCATCTTTGCTAATAAGGAGGCAACACTGACAGCTTTTGCTTCTAGTTGTTGACAATACTGTTATCAGGCAGGCTCAGTAAAATGTACCCACTATGATCCCTGAATCCAGAATTACAGTCCATAATAAAACTTTGCCCTTGGGCTGGCTGAGCAATACAACCACCAGCAACACTATCATTATTATTTGTAACAGGTTGGTCAGAGATACTTATCAACATATTAGTTTTAGTATGGATTACTTTGCTGGTTCTGAAGATTTCGAACATAAGCTGCAGTCCATCATGAACCAGCTCCTCGTTGTATTCTTCTTCCTTGATGGTGATAAATTCCCGCAAGAGACTCTGTACCACTGAATAACGAGACTGATAAAAAGTAGTTCGGAGTGACTCAATCCAGATGTGAAGCTTCCATGGGATTCCTGGGGCCATTCAAAGATAAAGTGAGAATTTAACTGTTATGAAAATAAATGAAGAGTCAGTAAAACAAGCAACATAGGAATGATACACATTTCTGTTCTGGAATAATAGTAATAATTAATAATAATAATAATAATAATAAATTAAAAAAAACCAGTTTATTGGCCTATTCCATATTCTGACATGGCATGAAATGATTAAATAGAGACAATGGTTTCCTGGCACACTACACCTGGTTAACACCCTACTCTCATGAGGATGCTCTTAGCCAGTTTATCATATCTCCTTCTGGGTTCCCAGCCTGAACATGTCACATTTCAAAACTCCCTTCACCATTCATATGCTTGTCCACCCATCCTGGCCTTAGGCAACATCATTCCTCCTGCCATTGTACTTCAACAATCATAGTTAAATCTGAACTTGTCACCTGATCATCATTTCTATGCCTGTTCATACAATCAGATTATAAAGGACCTTCCTACGCCATCAGTTCACTCCATGCATCTGTGGAAGTAGGACAAGTCTATGAAAGATTATGCTACAACTTCTTTCACATGGTCTCAAAGGTGCTACAATATCCTTTTTGCATACTACCCCAGACTTATATGGCTGTGTCTCTGAATAGTATTAAAGTTTGTCTTCCCAAGATTGCACCTATCACTAGATAGAATAACTCTATCACTAGATAGAATGATAGATAGAATAACTCTAAATGTTTGTCTAGCAAGTGAGATTCTGCTTTTAGCAATAAATATATGATAAAGAGAATAACAAGAACTATAACATCCCTATACAAATCATTGTCACTGTCCCTGAGCTGTTCGCACCCTGCTCCTCTTGTGATAATGCCACAAATCCTATTAATTACATACATACAAGTATATCTCATCTTGGACAGAGGGCACAGTGCTGTTCTGTAGCTCTTTGTGCAATGCCCCAAACCTCCCTCTGGCCAGCAGCCAAACCTTGGGAGGGGCTTCTTCTTAATAGGATAGAAGGGTGAACTCCTTTCCCTTTCCCTTCTGAGTTGTGACTGGCCAGTGGCCACTCCTTCAATATCTGACTTTCCTCTCTGCTTTTTCCTCTCCCAGGGCTTGACAGCTGTGGGGGAAGGAGACTTGGATGGGGCAGAAATGGAAGAGAATAACTTCTTGTTCTCTTTCTGTCTCTCTCTTTCTCATTATATATATTTTGCCAAGTGTGGACATGGAATGATGTAGGCAGAGCATTATGCCCTTCCTGCTGGACACACGATCTTGGCCATTGGTACAACTTCCACACACATGGTAAGGGTGGCATGCATGGTTATTTGCCACATTAGCCACAAAACAGCTAATAGGTAGATGTCAAAACACTGTACATATTGATGCAGTCTACCATAAATAATCCCATTGGAATATGTTGAAAGTGTTATCAAAGACAGTATGGAAGCAATTCCTAGAATGGACTCAGTCACACCACTGAAGGCAATGGCTAACCTCAGGACCACATTACTTTAACAACATAGCTAGCACTGATGCCTTCATTTTTTGTACAGCTGGGAGGTGCACAATCCACTTTTTATTGGGACATAAATGCCACTTAAGGAGGGAAACTTTATGTTATTATAAGCTTTCTCCTTTACTTTAATTTTAGACCTTGCCATCATTGAAAAAAAAATAACAGAGGAGAAAAGGAACAAGCCTCCTCCCCTTCAGACAAGTTTTATTTTTAAAGTCCACTATGAAAAAAAATCAGACCCTTCCAATAGCTGATGGCTATGTCTTTAAAGTTGACTCTATAAAGCAGAGATTTGTGGGTATTAAACTTCAGCTCCCATCATGTGAGTCACCATGGCCAATGGATAAGGATGATGTACATTGCAGCCCAACTGTATCTGGAAGCCCACTGGTCCAGTAGCCATGCTATTAAACAAGTGAAGAAATATCCAAAACACAGTATATCAGAAAAGGAGAGCAAGTGCATCATAAAATAGGCCTGTAAGGACTAGTTGTTTAGGCAGGATGGGCCTTTCACAATGTGCAGGGTTTGCAATCTCTTACTTTGCTGTGCTGTTGTGCATGTGTACGGTTCATGTTTTTAAACAGTTTAATCACTTTTTAACTTTTGTATTTTGTGAATTTTTAATTAAAAAAAAAAAAGATCTGTTGCAAGTTGCCTTGAGGCCCGAACTGGGAAAAAGGAGGGATGATGATGATGATGATGATGATGATGATGATAACAACACAAATTAGTCATGTGAGTTGCTGTGTCATACACATCTGGTAAGATGAACCATCTGTAAAGACCACAAGCTTCTCTATGCTTTAGTCAATATGCAACACTGATATAACACGCTAGTATAGTTTCTTTATTTTTGCAGCACAAATGGAAGTTGGATATTTTATTCATTTCATTTCATTTCTATGATGCCTTTCTCCCAGAAAGGGACCCAAGGTGGCTCACAGATAAAATCTTTTTGTAAAATTACAATAAAAATTTAAAATAATGAAAATAATCTAGCTAAAAACAGTATAAAATAACATAAATAATACATAAGTTTAAAAATATATCTAAAGCACACACCCCATATAAAAGCTTCCCTGACATGATAATATATTAAAAGAATGCTTTAATAAAAATGTTTTTGTCTCACAGCAAAAGCAAAGCAAAGAGTGTTACTACGCCCACTAGCATCCCTCCTCTTTTGATATTAGAGAAATGTAATACAACAGAGCTGGCGACCCTTCCATAACCCCGATTGTGGAAGCCATAACTAGCTTTTGCATGTAGGCTAGCAAACAGGAGGTACATTGGGGCCCCAGGATGATGGATCAATTCTGGACATCCCAAGGAGCTGAAGAAGCTCAAATCGAGAGAACAAAAGGCTGCAGATATGGTAAACAAAGTCCAGGCAATCTTGCACACTAATCCTCTCTTTCTGGAAATGAGCATCTATCACTCCCATTCACACTGGAGTGTGTCCCCTTTTGGAAAACTGTTTCAAAGTGACCCAAATTACTTCAAAGTGAATCCAAACCCATTCCAAATCCATTCCAGAACCAATTAGTCTTTTCTGTTCCTTGAATTCTGGCCCAAAGCATAATTTTGGTATAAATATGGGTGCTCTTTCTTTGTGTCTTCGGTTCAGTCCAGCTGCAGGCAAAAATGTTGTCAGTTTGTCTGGCTAGCACCTCTTTCCCAGACCAATAATATTGCAATCATGATCCATGCAGGTGTAGTATTACTGTTAAGATATGCCTCCTCTATTCCAACATAACACCTTTGATTTCCATATTTCTTATGTGCATGCGTGGTTCTTTGAGTTTGCATGTTGATTTCTCCCTTTAAATAAGACCCATTACATCTGGAAACTTGCCTCTGGATTTCTGCATAGTTTGGGACCCTGTAAAGCTGATATAGATCCCTAAGACTGAGTTGCCCCGGTCACTCTAAATCTACTCATTTGAGCTAACTATTAAATTCTCCTAAATTCAGATTAGTTGTAGAGCATCCCTTATGACACAATTCCATTGAGGGTAACAAAGGACCCAGAGAAAACTTTGCCCTGTAGATCTTAGGACCTTTGGAAGCTTCTATGGGGAGATATGGTCTTTCAGATAGTCTAGACTTACACTACATAGGGCTTTATAGGATGTGTTTTTGAAAGAGGAAAATCTGCAAAAACGTGAAGCCATTTAGCAGAACTAAGATTCCAATTCCAATGCTCTTGTTCTTTTTAATTTTATATGAAAATTATAATGACCATATACAAAGGAGGGTAATATTATCATAGGCTATAGAGATTAGAGGAGATGGGATTTTACCACATGTAATGTGGTAAGCAAAGGTGAGAAAAGCTATCAAATCAGCTACTGTAAAACTATTTAAAATACAGAGTCCTAGTCTACCTTTGCATCTGGCTAATTCCAAACTCATCATCACTCAAAAGTTTTACTTTTAATGCAAAAGACTCCAGACAAGATGTAGATTTTTTTTTTAAAAAAAATACAAGAAACTGTGAAGCTTATGGTAAGATTACCATTTAGTATTTTAGTCTTTTGTTCTACAGCTAAGATATACACTTTTCAAAACGTAAAAGTGTGGAGCAATCCAAATTTTAAAGCTGAATTTTGTGGCACTTAAGAGCCTTACAGATTTGTGACTGAGCAATTCTGAACAGTCAATCTTAATTTCAAGAATATACCAGGCTAGATTTTCTAATTTATTTACTGCCAGGGGTTTATATGATCACTGAAGTTCAGTTAATTTGTTTCAGTAATAATATATTCCTCATTGCAAGTTGTAACAGCCCTAGCATCAAGTCAATACAATGTAATCTGTTTTTCAGCTTTTCTAAATGATTTTCCATGCATTGTTCCTGGAATAAATTACTGTTAAAATTAGATGTTTAGAGCATACACAGTGATGTATGTAGCATGAATCAAATAAGAGACAGATGTAAAATGATTTCCAAATTCCCAGAATATGTTTATATTTGCTTGTATTACTTTCTGGACAAAGTGCAAATAACTGAAAAAAAAACAAAACAGAGAAATGGAAAGATAACATTTTCCACTATTTTGCATTTCTCATGAGCTACTCCAGAAGTAAAATATATTTTATTCCAAGAAGAATCCTCTTTCTATTTGAGTAAAAATAAAAACAATAAAGATATTTTAAGTGTTTGCTTAATAAAAGTGCTGGCTTTGGATGATTGGATTTGCCCTATCATCTGGATGGTTTGGTTTAGCATATATTGACACAGAATCCCATAGTATGCAGTTAATGTACAGAAATCACAGCCACAAGATGGATGCCACCTTAGATGGCTTTAAAAAGGAATTAAACAAATTCATGAAGAAAAGGTGGCCAGTAGCTATGAACCAAAATGGCTAAAAGAAACTTCAGCTGCCTATTTCTGAATGCAAGATTGCTGGAGGGCAACACTATAAAACAGGGATGGGGAACATGTGACTACCAAATATTGTTGGCTATGGCTATGCCACTTGCTATGCTCAAACTGATGGAAGTTACAAACTAACATCATCTAGAAGGTTACATTTTCCCTATCCCTGTCAATAAGAAGATCAACCTTGTCCGTCAGACTACCTATATCGAGTGTATTTACTTGACCCTGAAGGCTAGAGACAGTCTAGGGATTCTGTTGGTCTACCGGCCACCCCGTGCGCTAACAGACTCCCTTAACGAGCTGACACAGTTGGTCTTGGAGCTGGTGTTGGAGTCCCCCAGGCTTTTAGTCCTGGGGGACTTCAACATCCCCTTCGTGGCCAACAACATTCCATCTGGTGCGGCTTGGGAATTCATGGATACCATGACAGCCATGGGCCTGTCCCAGCTGGTTTCGGGTCCAACGCATTTTGCAGGGAATACTCTCGATTTGGTTTTCTGTACGGACATGGAACCTCCGTGGGCGGAAATCACCAACATTTCCGCCCTGTCATGGACGGATCATTTCCTGGTGGAGGCAAGCATCAAGGCTTCAACCCAGATCCCCTCCGGGGGTGGCGGACCTATTAGAATGGTCCACCCTCGAAGGCTGATGGAACCTGATAGGTTCCAAGAAGCCCTAGAGGGATATATGGTTGGAAGTGACGGCGACACTGTTGATGCCCTAGTCAACACCTGGGACACAGATCTCTCCAGGGCTATACACAGTATCGCTCCCAAGCGCCCTCTCAGGCCTGCTTCCAAAAAGAAGCCTTGGTATACGGAAGATCTCCGGGCAAGGAAGCGGGTCCTGCGACGGCTAGAGCACGCCTGGCGGAAACACCATCGTTTATCCGACAAGGCTCTCCTAGACCTTCTTTTGGAGGACTATGGAGAGGCAATACAAGCAGCTAAGAATTCATTCTTTGCTGCTCGTATCGCGTCCGCGGAGTCGCGTCCAGCAGAGTTGTTCAGGGTAGTGAGAGAGCTAACTCAGCTCCCTCCTGCCCCGAACCAGATCCTTGAACCTACTAAGGCCTGCTGTGACCAGTTTAACAACTTCTTCGCGGATAAAATCTCTCGGATAAACGATGGTCTGGACACCAGTGTTAAAGCAGAATCCAGAATAGAGGCGTCCAGAGCTTCCGTGGACTCGATTGTACTGGATCAGTTTGAGTCTGTCAGTACCGAGGATGTGGACAAGATCCTTAGAAGTGTTCGGAAGACAACCTGCTCTCTCGATCCCTGCCCCTCGTGGCTAGTGGCCCAGGGGGGATCGGCAGTAACCTCGCTGTTACGCCAAATTATTAACACATCTTTGAGGGAGGGACAATTTCCTGACCATCTCAAATTGGCCACAGTAAGACCATTATTGAAAAAGCCCTCCCTCGACCCCCTGGTTCATAATAATTATCGGCCAGTCTCGCTACTGCCATTTTTGGGGAAGGTGATCGAGAGGGCGGTTGCATTCCAACTTCAATCGATCTTGGAGGAAACGGATTTTCTAGATCCATTTCAAACCGGTTTTCGGGCGGGCCATGGGGTTGAGACTGCCATGGTCGCCCTGGTCGATGATCTCCGTCTGGGCATCGACAGGGGTAGCGTGTCCCTGTTGGTGCTCTTGGACATCTCAGCGGCTTTCGATACCATCGACCATGGTATCCTTCTGGAACGCCTGGCAGAGGTGGGAATCGGGGGCACTGCGCTCCAGTGGTTCCGGTCCTACCTCTCTGGGAGGTTCCAGATGGTGCAGCTGGGGGACGTGTGCTCCGATAAGAGGGCCCTCACTTCTGGGGTCCCTCAAGGAGCCATTCTGTCTCCCATGCTCTTTAACATTTACATGAAACCGCTGGGAGAGATCATCCGGAGGCATGGGGCGCGGGGTTATCAGTACGCTGATGACACCCAAATAGTCTTCTCTATGTCTCCGACTGATGCAGTGACCAGGGATGGCGTCGCTCCTCTCGTGGCCTGTCTGGAATCGGTAATGGACTGGATGAGGGAAAACAGACTCAGCCTGAATCCAGAGAAAACGGAAGTACTCGTGATAGGTTCCCCCGGTCCGGGTTTGGAGGTGATTCCACCTGTCCTGAACGGGATCACGCTTCCCGTAAAGGACACCGTGCGCAGCCTGGGGGTGCTCCTTGATTCGTCGCTTCATCTTACATCTCAGGTGGATGCGACGGTCAGGAGCACCTGCTTTCAACTACGGCTGATACGCCAGCTGCGCCCCTACCTGGACTGGAGGGACCTTGAAACCGTAGTACATGCTCTGGTAACCTCTCGGTTGGACTTCTGTAACGCGCTCTACATGGGGCAGCCTTTGTATCACACTCGGAAGCTTCAACTAGTGCAGAATATGGCGGCACGGGTGGTCACTGGTGCTCCCAGGGCCGCCCATGTAACACCAATAATGAAAGATCTACATTGGCTGCCTATCCGCTTCCGGGATCAGTACAAAGTGCTGGTCGTTACCTATAAAGCCCTAAATGGCTTGGGCCCAGAGCACCTAAAGGACCGTCTCTCCCCACACAATCCGCCCCGCACACTTAGATCTAGTGGGCAACACTTGTTAAGGGTTCCAGAGACCAGGCTTGTAACAACCGCCAAAAGAGCATTCTCTGTAGCTGCTCCGAGCCTTTGGAATACATTGCCCAGCGAGCTCCGCCTGTCCCCCTCCCTCCCCCAGTTTAAAAAGGAATTAAAAACATTCCTATTCACCCAGGCTTATCCTTGACCATGTTTATTACCCTCGTGATAAGCCATCGAAACATTACCATTGTAATTGCATTGGGTAGATAATGTTATAATCTTTCTCTTTTTAATTTTGTTTGTTGTAATGTTTTAACTATGATGTACACCGCCCTGATCGCAGGAAGGGCGGTCTACAAATAAACTTTTATTATTATTATTATTAACCCATTTGAGATGTGGTACTGGACAATAGTGCTGTGAATACTGTGAACAGCTAAAAAGACAAATAAATGGGTCCTTGAACAGATCAAGCCTGAAATCTCCTTGGAAACCAAGATGATAAAACTGAGGCTGTTGTACTTTGTCCACACTCTGAGAAGGCACAACTCATTAGGAAAAACAATAATGCTACTAAAGGTAGAGGGTAGTAGAAAAGACCACATGTCAGACGGGTAGACTCAGTCAGAAAGGTCACAGGCTTGGATTTGCAGGACCGGAGTAGAGCAGTGGAGAATAGGGGATCTTGGAGACATCTCATCCACAGGGTTGCCATGAGTCAGGTGGATTCAAGGGCAGTTAACAATAACAACAATCCCTGTGGTATGTAAGATCTACTGCCTTCACATCCTGCTTTGGTCCACTGTGAAAAACACTGGATATTAGACTAGAAGAATGTAACTCTTACTGTGCTCTTAATGATAAAAGTACAGTGCTATTAAAACCTCAGTGAAGTTCTACAGCTGCATCTGGTTAAGATAAGCCAGGTCAAAACCAGCAAGATCTAAGAAAATCTCTTTTAGACTTTGAGTCTGCTGATGGCAGTAACTGACTATCACTAGGTACATGGTTTAACCTAGTGCAGTTTCAGGCAAATAGTCCTGCAAATTCTTCTACTGTCTGAGCAAATCTTGATAGAAAGCCCTTTACATGCAATTAAGTCTGAATCACACATGTATCATAGCAGTTTATCCTGAAAATGGCTATTTCTTGAGCTACAGTAGTTGTAAATGTATTAAGATTTTTGGTAAGGCAGAGAAAAAATATTATTATTATTATTAAACTTTATTTCTAAAGCGCTGTAATTATACTCAGCGCTGTACAAAATTGGTAAAAATTAAGAAATATATAAAGCCTGCTGGATGCATACACTCTATGATAGTAACAATTAGATAAAATTACAAAGGGAAGGAAAGATAAGTTAAAGCATCAGACATAAAAGCAAGTCACATTTGTAGCATGGAAACACAATAATTAAACTGGTGTCAAACTGCTAAAATTGTGCAGTGTGGATATGCTCCTTACCTCACCTCATTATTCCCTGAAGCAATCTTTCCAGTGAAAAGCATTACTTACCAAGTGCTCTGAGCTCCATCGTAATGTCAACATAGCCATGCTCAGCGCTGTAAAACATGGCCTCCTGTAAAGCCTTCATCCGGGTTTTGCACAGTTTAACCTGGCCTTCATTGGAGCTGCCTTGGCTGGAAGTGTCACTTTCCACACCCTCTGCTAGAATCTCTTCCAGTGACAGAACATCTCCCTTGGACTGCTGTGGTTGAGTCAGGAGTTTCCGTAACACATTTCTGCACAGGGAAAGTAAGCAATGCTGTATATTAATAGAAGACCTATTCCAAAAAGTGTGAGCGTTTTCCAGATTATTCTGGTAGTTTGCAGCATTAAATTCCCTCCCTTTGTGGTAATCCTTCTAAATGATATCTGAGTACAGTATCTTTTTCAGGGACACTGGTGTAAAAGTTAATTGGATAACAGTGCTGTTAATTCAGAAATTGATTTTGATAATCATTACAGTGAACTTTATAAAATTATTATGTAAATTTTAAATAATGTGTTAATAACACATGGGTTTTAAAATGTAAGAAATGAATTAAAATTAATCAAAATGGCCAAAATAGCTCCAAACTAATGACAAAATTAACAGTTCAATACAATATGAAATATTAAGCATTAGTTAAATTGTTCCTGTTGTTTTCATTTAGCTATTTCAATAACAAGAACTTTATTTTAGCTTAGCACTTTAACAAATTGGGGGGTAATGAATTATTTTTTAATCAAATATTTCTAAGTTCTGGTATTTCTGTATCAAGAGGATAAAAGGAGAATTCAGATACACTGAAGGGCTTGCGAGTTTCCTTCCCTCTCTGTCTATCTATGAATGATAAATGTCCATAAGACAGCTGTGTGTTCATCCCATTCAAATTAATATTCTACTCTTCCTCCAGGAAGCAAGAGTAATACACAAAGGCTATGTCAAGCTATCATTACAAAAACCAACAGCTACCCAGTAATCTTTACAATTGAGCAGGTCATACTAGCCTAAGTTCTACTATACCACACAAATTTACACTGTAGCCCTGCCAAATGTTTGTGGTTCAACTAAATTACCCCTAGCCACTGCACTCTCTAACACAGACAGACAACATACATTTTCTGCGGGATTACATATGGCACAAATTGATCTTTTCTATAGGCTTTCCTTGTACATTTTTCTGAAGCAAGTGAATGTTTGTTTTCTGTAAAGTTATGGATTTGGCAAACAGAAGAAGAGCCATAGAAGAGCCAATGTGACAGAATATGCTGACAAAAAATACATGAAGCCTGGATCATTGGAGGGAAGATTTATAGTATTCAGCCCCAAAAGCTTAGATTCTAAGCTAATTTACTTTAAAGAAGTTCATGGAAGGAAAGTTTACCACTCATTCTCTTCCCTGCATCTCTTATCTTTTTTAAAAAAATCTCTCTTGAGTTGTGGGGCTTTCTTTTGAATAATGTGTTTAGAATACATGAAGGAGAAGGGGATAAGAAATACTCCTTCTGCAATTTTACTTAAGTTAATGTATTTTAAGATTTAAGCCTGTACATCTAAATCTCAGATGCCTCATAGTGAAATGTGTGCAAATCAGTTCTGGTAAATGATGCTCATCTGCTCTGTCTAGTTTACTCTGGGTGTATTTATGAGCTTGATCCTTCAACTCCTGAAGATGATAGGGATGTATGTTTGTAGTGTTACAAATGGAATTATTCTAAGAATCAGATATATGATTCACAGAGAATCATTGAATCTATAGCATCATGTTGTAGATGTTACTGTTTCCATCCCCCAGCAATCTTTTCAGAGAAATGTTGTTAAAGGGTAGACACATTTAGGCATCATTATTTACAATAGTAAAACTGTGCAAAATATGCCATCAGAAACTGCAAATGATACACCAAGCACAGCTTTCATCATGTTTTATCACAGTGTCAGACTAATCCCTGTTGACATGTTCCTTCCACATGCAGGACTAGTGAACTGACTTCACATATAGGTCTACAGTAGGTCCTTCACATCTGTGGAGGTTTGATTATGTCCCCCCCCCCCCAGTTGGAAAAAATGCATCTTAATCTACATCGTGCCTATGGGCGTGTGCTGCCATTTGCTAATATGAGGTGGGCTGATCTGCGGGAGTGGGGCCACTGTATAATCCTAGAAGGTGCAGAAAACATTATTTCCTGTGCAGTGTATTACACTGCACTTTCTGCCACTCTCAGCCATTTACTCAAAGAGCATATATGTCTGCAAAGGGAGCCTAAGCATGAGCAGCCTGCATATATGGTTTACCTATGTCCATGTGCAGCAGCATGGCTAAAGCAGTTCATGTCTTCATGAAGTGATGAGGACATCCCATTGGCTTCCAACATACTCAAAAGAGGATCTGCTCCCCTGCTAAGTAGCAAACTGACCAACTCATAGTTGCCTAGAAAGACAAACAATGTTATTTTTATTAGCATTTTTAAAGTAGCAACATAACAACTTTGTCTATCTATTGAATCACTTATTCTGAGAAAAGGAGTTTTATGTTACTATTCCACACCACAAAATACAGCAGAAGTAAAACAGGAAATACAGGCCTTAAAGAAAGCATATATGGCCACTGCTTGATATCATGAGATGGAAATCCTGTGCACATTGTAAAGGGCATAGAGATTGTGCCTAGATTTCATCATCTAGCTTCCATTGTGGATTCAGACTATTGTGCAATCTAGGAAATAATCACCAATCCTTTCTGGTTTTATACATGATTTCTATTACTATTCTGCCTTAAAAGGAAGAAAGGATTGTTTAGATTGGGTATAGTTGTGTACACTTTGCTGTATGTATATGTAGGTCACAGGAACATGTATGTAATCACAGTGCTCTATTGGGCACATCAAATACTCTGTCTGTTTTTGTGTATTTTTTTTTACATTTTTTTTTTTACAAAAATGTTCATTTGGTAGTTTTGGAAGTATTGTTTCTTCCCATACTCTGTGTAAGAAAAAAGTAGTTTTGACATGTTGAAGTCATCTGACTGCTACACAATTTAATATCACAGACAACTACTTTTAATATAGTTAGCCTCTAAGCTTCTCTTTCTGATTCTGGGGAGTGAAAATGCAATACTTGTTCAGACTTGCCTGCCGCTGAAGCCAGCTGAAGTGGGGTTTCAGCACAGTTGTCTTCTCCACTGTTAACAGCAGAGCCTTCAACGTGAGCACCAGCATCCAGGAGCAGCTGAAGAAAACAGTGTGAGAAGAAGCAGTTCAGAAAAAGAATGTGAAAAATAG
Source organism: Urosaurus nigricauda (assembly GCA_034509955.1). Classification (NCBI taxonomy): domain Eukaryota; kingdom Metazoa; phylum Chordata; class Lepidosauria; order Squamata; family Phrynosomatidae; genus Urosaurus; species Urosaurus nigricauda. Next base: position 83,862,961 of record JAOEGL010000001.1, on the reverse strand, counting down.
AAATGAAGAGCTATCTATGGGAGAGACCACCACCCATCCTCTCCCTGAAGTCACTGATGACCATAAAGTGACTGTCTTGGCCCTTCAAGTAGACTTGTTGTTCACTAACTCTAAAAGCTCATCAGATAAACCACAGTGAGAATGGGATGCAGGCTAACATCTGAGAAAATTTAGCTTGCAGACTCAGTGGCAAATATGCCGAATGATTAAACTTTGGTCAGTATTTGGAACAAATGGGACACAACTTTTATAGTTTGACCCATCAAATGGGCCTGGATCTAGACACTGACTGACCTGGAATCCCCATCTCCTTCACCCCTGGTGCCCAAAGTTGTGACAAAATTGCTATTACAAACAAAACATATTGAATACTGCTGAATAGCAGAAAGGAAGGTGGGATGATGTTCTGATGTTGACTGAGGCTAGAGCTTCAGGGGAACTATTTACATCCACCTGTGCCTGACTGGAGTGAAAACTTCTCCCTCAGATTTTCTATTGGCTGATGCTTCCTACTTTTCCTTCTGGAAAGGAGAAACTGGCACACAGTGCCAAAACAGGAAAATGGCACCTACCACTTCACCTCACCTCAAACTGAAAAACCACTTCCTGGTAAGTCGTGAAGTATTGATCAGAAAATCAATATTCCTGCCTTCTGTTATGAGAATATTGGAAAGTATACTTGGACATCTTTAATTTGTGCAGAATGATTCCATTCATTCTTCATGTGTGAAATATGCTTCAATAGGATACAAATCTTTCTTTCTACAATCTCTCCTCAAAACCCAGCTTACCTGTGAAGATGTTCAATTAACCTCTTTTCATTTAACCCTGTAATTCTCATTCTCAGTTTTCATTAATTGACATGTAATCTTCTTAACATTTATGTTGCGTTACTCTTGTCTCTCCTTTCCCTCTTTTTCTTTTCTTTCTTGTTGTGATGTGCGTTCAGGTTGACCGCAAGTTATAACAATTCCCCTACAGGGAGTTGCCATTGGGTTTGTCATTGCCATTCTTAAAGGGTGAGAGAGATGACTTGCTCAGGATTATCCAGTGAGTTTCTATGGCTGAGTGAAACCTGGTCTCCCAGAGCACTAGTCCAACAGTCAAACTACTAGACCATGATGGCTTAATTTACCGACTGTTGAATTAAACATTATCCTTCTTGGGGAAGCAACATTTTCTGTTTTGTTTGTTTTGCTTATAAAACTCTCTAAAGCACCATCTACTGTGAGTCAGATTGCAGAGTAATACCATACATAATTGTTAACTAATAAACTAAAAATAATTATGGAAGTTGTGTATCTCTCCAAAACATATTTTCTGATATAGGTATATATTTCATGCTGATATATTTCATGCTTCCAGCTTCCTGTGAAAGATAATTTATCACCAGTGAAAAAACACATGGTGCCCAAAACTCAGCATGGTTTAGTGGTTTGGGTGTTGAACTATGACTCTAGAGACCAGGGTTCAAATCGCAACTTGGCCATGGAAATCTGCTGGATTACCTTGGACAAGTCACATTTTCTTAGCTGCAGAGGAAGGCTGTGACAACTTTCTGTGAACAAACCTTGCCAAGAAAACCCATGATAGGTTTGCCTTAGTCAGACAGAAATGACTTGAATGCATACAACAATAAGACCAATAGGGCCTGTACCAAACCTTTGACCAGATGTTTTAGATTTCAGTTCCCAGAAGCTCCAGCCAGCACAGCCAATGGAAAGGAATTGTGGGAGTTGTAGTCCAAAACATATGGCAGGCTAATGATTTCCCACTCCTGTTGTTTTATACATCTGCTGGAACTGGTCATATAACTCATACTCCCTAGGTAACATTAAAATATTACAAAAATCTGGGAGGAAATGAACATTGCTATTAGAAAAAGGCCTTTTAATTTATACTTCTGAATGCTCATCAAGTTGCACATGTCAGTTGCACAACTGCCAGAAGGGATCAACCTGAGATTATGCATCTACAAGAACTGCCCATGACTTGTTTCTTTCAGTATCAGGATTGATCGTGCAATAATTCCCAGGGGTCACTAGAAACATCTGACAATTTGCACTTTTAGAGATTAAATGTTTACAACTGAACAACTGGGAGTGAATAAACATTAATTGTAGTTAACATAAATATGGCTTAGAGAGCCCAAGGCTTAATTCCTTCTAAGAAATTCTGTTGACAGAATTTTCAGTGGTGTCTCTAGGGCAAAAAAACTACTTATTATCTCAAGTGCAAATTAAGCATGCACAATCTCTGCAATACTAAAGAGTGCACTGGCAAAGCTCCAAGTCTTTGAAGGCGAAATCTCATTTACATGGGCATTTGCATATACATATCATTCGAAAGTGAATGCACACCATTCACAATAACTTGTTACTTATATGAACAGAAAAAGCTTATTTCTTTCACCCCAGCTGACAACTGGCTGTTGTTAATTTTTAATTCCTATTGACATGAAAGAGAGAAAATGGATGCATTTCCAGGGCTTGCAATGAATCAATGAGTTGTAATACTGCATCACCTTTGACCACAACAAATACAATCACATAGGAACAAGACATGCACAAGAGGGCACCTGATGTGCTTGGAAAAGACAAGACTGACTGGCTTCTGATTCTTGTTGAGAACTTTTTAAAAAGCCCAATAACTGTGAAGTAAATATAAAGCTCTGATAATGCAACTTATGGACACAGCTATGGACAATCTCATTAAGCAGCAAATCCAGTTCTAATTACGCAAACTGCATCTTTTACAGCTACTGAATTGGCACTCATTTTCACCAAGGATCAGTTCACATAATTTTATTGAGCATACACACAAACACACACATGCAAATGTATACATACAATATGAAAAGAATTCTAAGTATAGTATCATTCACACTCTACTTTGATTGAGCTAACAGAATGCTGGCATCTTTAGCCATATTGGGATATAACTTATTTTGTTTACTGCTACACTAGAACATGCCTACATACCCTAAAATCAACAGCTCCTGTCTGATCTTGGAAGCTAAGCAGGGTCAGCTCTGTACTTGGATGGAAGACTGGCAACAAATACCAGGTGCTGAGGGGTATATTTCAGAAGAAGGCAATGACAAACCACTTCTGAGTATTCCTTGCCAAAGAAAACCCTATAAAATTCATATGGTCACCATAAGTCAACAGATGACATGAAGGCATATGTGCACATATATATCATTCACATGAAAGATGAGGCTGCTGTTCTATTCCCAAGTAAATATGTCTAGCGATGGTAGCTGATGCTCACCATGGCTGAGAACAGTACTGGCAGTAAGGTAGACCCATAGGCCCAACAGTAGGACATCCTCTAATTCTTAAGATCACAATGTAAACATTTTATTGCTGTGGGAATTACTTAGAGAACAACAAGTCACCTTTTAATTTTTCCTTTATGAATAAACATAATTTCTGATGGATAGAGGCCACAGTAGCATAAGCAGTGTGATGCCAGAATTTTGCAAATGGTCCCCCCAGATTCCTGTTAAATGAATGCTTTCTTCCCACACCCACAAGGAAATAGTTGTATTAGGAAGCTTGGCACATCCAGATGACTCAACTGATCTACAGTAATGAATTACACAATCAGTGTTAAAATAATTATTGTGTGGGTAGATTCTTTGGAAAAACAGCTTCAGAATGACCAGTGAGGGAATCTGTGCAACTGGTTTGTGAAACCTTTATGAATATTTGGGTATACACAGAAATCATGTGCAAGAGAAAAAAACCCCTAAATGAACAAATGTTGAGTTATTTTATATGTCTGCTTCAGAGTTAAGCTTGTTGAATATTCCTCTCCTCTCCTGGTTTCTGATAGAGGATCAGGGAATCTCTGGCAATTCTTCTAGGGAATCATGTTTTCTCATGATTATGAAAGTATGATGGTCTCAGTTTAGTCATCTTGGCTACTAGGAATTGCTCAGGCTTCACTTGCTCTAGTACCCATTTATCTATCTTTTTAGCAGTCCAAGATATCTGTAGAACACTTATTCAGCATCACATTTCAAATGAGTTGATTTTCTTCCTATCAGTCTTCTTCACTGTCCAGCTTTCACAACCATATGTAGAAATGGAAAATACAATGGCATGGATAGTCCTAACTTGAGTATTCAATGATATATCTTTATACTTGTCTTGTTCTTTCATAGCTGCCCTTCCAACTTTTAGTCTTTTGATTTTTTGGCTGCACTCTCCATTCTGATTAACAACTGAGCCAAGGTAAGGAAAGTCTTGCACTATTTCAATGTCTTTATTGTTTACTTTAAAGTTAGGTAAATCATCTGTAGTCATTATTTTTGTTTTGTTAATGTGCAACTGTAAATCTGTCTTTGCACTTTCTTCCTTGATTTCCCGGTTTTTGCTATTTTCTGCTTGTAGTATGTTGTCATCTGTATATCTTAAATTGTTTATGTTCCTTTCTCCAATTTTCATGACTGCCTCTTCCGAGTCTAATCTTGCTTTATGTACGATATGTTTAAGGGGAGAGGTGGGGATGGATGAGAATATTTTCATCTGTTATATTTTTAACTTGTTGTAATCTGCCACGATTGCTTTGTTCAGAGGGGTGGACTAGAAATAAAATTTATTATTATATTTATTATTATTAACATACAGATTAAACAGATACTGAGATAAAATGCAGCCTTGCCTATACACCATACCAATTGGAAACTATTTCTCCATGCTCTGTCATGACAGCAGCCTCTTGTCCTGAGTACAAATTATGCATCAGGACAATCAAATGTTGTGGCACACCCATTTCTCTGAGAGTGAGTCAAAGTTTTTCATGACCTACAAAATCAAAGGCTATAAATAAAGTACAGGCTGATTTTCTTCTGTAATTCTTTGTTGCATATTTTTGTTCCAACATATGTTTGCAAGATGATCCTAGTGCCTCTTCCTTTCCTGAACCCAGCTTGGAAATCTAGTATGTTTCATTCCATATATGGTAAAAAAATAAAGTTTGTTGTACAATTTTGAGTATCATGTTGCCTCATGGGAAATTAATCAATAGTTATGTTGGTAATTACAGTTCCTAGTGTCCCCTTTCTTGGGGTTTAGAAGATATCTTGAGCATTTCCAATCTGTGGGCCATTCTTTTGTTTTTCATATTTGTTGACAGATTTTCATTGGAACTAGAGTAGATTCTGTCTCTGTAGCTTAAAGCAGCTCTATTGGTATTCCACCTGTTCCTAATGATTTACAGCATATCTTTCAAGTGTTGTGAGTGCAGCTTCCACTCCATTTTCTAAAATTGTAGATTCATCTTCAAAAGGTTCTTCCTTTCATTTTAAAAAAATATAGTTCTTCAGTGCATTGTTTCCATTGTCTTCTTATTTGTTCCTGGTCATGTAAAGTGTTCCCCAGCTGCTCATACAGCATCCCCACTCTTGATTTAAATTTTCCTTTGATTTATCAGGTCTTGTGGAAGCGGTCTCTTGTTTTTCCTTTTTAGTTGCCATCTGCTTTTCCTCTGCATTGAACTAGCAGTTCTCTTTGTCCTTGCACATAAGTCACTTAACAGTTGGATGCAGGGTTCTGACCTTATTTCTGTCACCATTTACATTTGCTTATTTGTCTTTAACTGTTTGGAGAATTTCATCTGTCATCCACTGAGGCTACTCTTTATTTTTGGCTGCAGATACTGTCTTTTTGCATTCCTCCCTGACAATGTTCCTGGCTTCAGTCCAGAGTTCTTCTGGCTGCCAGTCAATTAGGTTTAATAGTGCAAACCTAATATTTACATTATTTTAAAATTATACAGAGAAGTTCTTGACCTGGATGACAGAATTGGGAGCATACTTATCAAATTTGCAGATGACACCAAATTAGGGGGAATAGCTAATACCCCAGAGGACAGGATCAAGATTCAAAATGACCTGAATAGACTAGAAAGCTGGGCCAAAGCTAACAAAATGAAATTCAATACAGAGAAATGTAAGGTATTGCACTTAGGGCGGAAAAATAAAATGCACAGATATAGGATGGGTGACACCTGGCTGAATGAAACTACGTGTGAAAGGGATCTAGGAGTCCAAGTAGACCACAAGTTGAACATGAGTCAACAGTGTGATGCGGCAGCTAAAAAGGCCAATGCTATTTTGGGCTGCATTAATAGAAGTATAGTGTCTAGATCAAGAGAAGTAATAGTGCCACTGTATTCTGCTTTGGTCAGGCCCCACCTAGAATATTGTGTCCAGTTCTGGGCGCCACAATTCAGAAAGGACATTGAGAAACTGGAGTGTGTCCAAAGGAGGGCGACAAAAATGGTGAAGGGTCTGGAAACCATGCCCTATGAGGAACGACTTAGGGAGCTGGGGATGTTTAGCCTGGAGAAAAGAAGGTTAAGAGGTGATATGATAGCCCTGTTTAAATATTTGAAAGGATGTCATATTGAGGAGGGAGCAAGCTTGTTTTCTGCTGCTGCAGAGACTAGAACGCGGAACAATGGATGCAAGATACAGGAAAAGAGATTCCACCTGAACATTAGGAAGAACTTCCTGACAGTAAGGGCTGTTCGACAGTGGAACGCACTTCCTCGGAGGGTGGTGGAGTCTCCTTCCTTGGAGGTCTTTAAACAGAGGCTGGATGGCCATCTGTCAGGGGTGCTTTGATTTGGATTTCCTGCATAGCAGGGGGTTGGACTGGATGGCCCTAGTGGTCTCTTCCAACTCTACGATTCTATGATTCTATGATTCTATGATTCTTCAGGACGTATTTTGGCATGACTGTTGATATAGTGTTCTTCTTTAGCTTTACTCTACGTTTTGATATCAGCAATTTATGTTCTGTGCCTCAGTCTGCTCTTGGTCTCATTTTTGAAGAGAGAAAGGAGTTCTTCATCTTCTGCTTCTTATTATATTGGCCATCAGTTGATGTCCATGTATACAGTTGCTTCTTTTGTTGCTTGAAGAACATAGCTGCAATTAACAAACTGTTGGCATCACAAAATTCAGTCAGTCGACCTCCTGCTTCATTTCTTAATTCCAGGCCAAATTTTCCTACAACTTTGATTCTGTTGTTTCCTACTTTTGCATTCAAATCACCTATGATTAACAATAAGTCCTGCTTTGGTGTGTGGTCAACTTCCTCCTGGACTCCAGCACAAATCTTTCAAATCTTTCAATTGCTTCTTCTGCCTCTTTAGCTGGAGAATAAATCTGGATTATGGTTATATTGATGGGATTTCTCTGAAGTTGTAGTGATGATATTCAGTCAAACTTTGCCTTATATCTTTTGACTGTTTTTATTACATCTCTCTTCATTATTAATACTCCACTTTTAATTCTTAGATTTTCATTTCCTTAGCAAAACACTGTGTGCTTAGGTGGAATGTCCAATTCTTGTCCACTGTAGCTAACTGACCCCAAGTATTACAATGTTTATATATTCCGTTTCTGTGTCTGTATCTACCTTCTCCTGATTCATGCTTCTCACACTTGGTGTTCCAAAAATATATATTTCCATTTCTTGTTTTACTTTGTATATCTTCATGTTTCTTACATTCAACATTCCTATAATATGTATTGTGCAGCTTCAGACTTGTTTTTCATCTCTAAGAATGTCAATTGCTGCACAACCTTTTGGCTCATGTCATTAGCCACAGTGCTACTTGTCACTGTCCTCAGCTGTATCCCAGTAGCTTGTTGAATGTCTTCTGTCATTTTCTGGCACTATCTCTTTTTTCTTCTTGGATTGTCTCATCATAGGGTTTTCATAGAAAAAGACATTCAGATGGGGTTTACCATGTCTCCTTCTGTGCAGTATTAACAACTGTTAGCTATACTGCCAATGCCACTGTCTCTGAGACATCCTCTGCTATCCTGCACCCACACCCACACACACTGCTGCTGCTCAGTAGTTGTTTGGCACATTTAGTTTGGCTCCTCAGCAAAAACCTGTCTGATATGGGAGACCCTTCTACCAGTGCTACCATCAGCATAGCCTCTTGCCTCACAGGGGCATGAAGTCCCATCACTGTGTAAAGGTAGTACCATTGTGAAATGATGATGCAACCAACAAAAAACTTTCTAAAAAAGGTAGTATCTTTACCAACGTAAAATTTAAGACTTTTAATTCTGGATAAACTGGTTGAAAACACTTTTAGGTGCAGTATAGATAAATCTTTCAAAATCTAATCTGAAAGCACCAGAAATGACCAGGTTCAGAGCCTACACACTGTAGCCAAATATATACAGTATGTATGTGTGTCTGTGTACATACACTGAGACACAATATATACACTCTTCAGGTGGAACTACATGTCTCATTCTTTGTAAAATCACCTTTTTCATACTGCTTGCTCTTAATACAGACATGTAGTTGTCACTGGAGAGTAGAGAACATCAGAGAAATGTTTATTTTCCTATAGCTACACATACAACTGAAGAGGAATCCCTTTGAACATCCTGGGGACCTCTGGAGGTCCTAGAAGATAATGTCATAATTGCACATCTGCCTATAGAGACATAGTAAGATGCTTCTCAGATATCCACATTGGGATCATAAAGTGTGGAAAAATGTATATTCATGGCAGATTTGGGTCATTGTGTGAGGTAGAAGATTCTGATCTCTGCATTGGCCAAAAAAGTGAGTTACACAGAAAGAAGTTGGACTTATCTAAGTGTAACCAGTTAGTTAACTCCTGTCTCGTCAATTTTGTTCTCACATCAAACTGTTTTGAAAGATTTATGGCTTGCCTTTTGCTCACCTGTACTACAGAAATATGTCCATGTAACACAGCAAAGGTAAGTGCAGTCCAGTGCCGACTATCAGGGTGAGCCGATGGATATCGAGATGAACTACTAGGGACCTGGGGGGGGGGGAAATGAAAGAATGATTACTCATTGCAATTTTAATTCTTCTCTTTAAACTTTTTAGATATGTCTGAGAGTGGCAAATCCTTGGTAAATTGCAACCCCTGGGAGTAGCAAGCTGTCACGACTCAGAAAGTACTGCCAACACCAATCAGTGTATTCAATCCCTTGGGTTCTTCTAATGCATTTACTGGTTTCCTTTGGAGGCTGCTGTTGCAGAGGGGAAACATTCTGCCCCCAGTCTCCCTATTACAATGCCAGTGTTAATCATTATCTCATCTGTGACAAGCTTTGAAGATGATTTAAGCTTTATTGCTCTAGCATCAATGAAAAACATTTTCTTTTACAAAAATTCTCTTCCTTGGCATTATCATCTATAAAAACTGTTTCTGCAGAATACTAAATTTTGTTTCTTGCTAAATTTATATTTGAGCAATGGCCTCATGTACAGCATCTTTACTTACTGGCATATCTAGATTTGCTCCAGCATCAATAAGCATCTGGACCATGGCTTCATCTCCCGCAGAGCAGGCATACATGAGTGGAGTCATGCCCTTTAGAAACAAAACATCTGATTAGTTAACCTGTAATTTTCTGAACAATTCCAGAACCTGTAAATTACAACCCCACATAGAGTAAAGTTTGTTTGTAAAAAATGATAAGGCAACCCATTTTGTGTATACTGCCTTGTCCTTGTAAAATGAATTGTGGGATAGGGAGGGATTTAAGCATATCCCTAGAAGGTGAAGCCAAGATACTGCATTTTCAGATACAGCTACAAAGACAGAGTGATTTCATTACAGCTATGTCTATAGATGCCACCCCCCAAAATCTACCTTTTAGCCCAAGTGAAGGGTTTTTGAGGTGTAGCAGATTGGGGCAATGGGAAATGAGGACTGCAGTGTCCTCTTAGTTGTTGGGGGTGTTGCGAATGCCAGCTGGAGAGACCTTCTGGGTCCTCCCTGCCATAGGAAGTAGGTTTGTGGGGACATGTGTGCTCATTAACAATTGTAAACATGAATCCCAAAAGTTATGAGACTGTATGTCCAGTTTATGATCTTATAAATACTGAACAGGATGCCAGCTTGAGATTTTATAAGTCTTGATGAACTCACTGGGACCTGTTTTTGAGTAGATAGTTATAGGATTACAGTTCAGCTCCCCAACTGAAATCAACAGGTTTTATAAGATCCTACATTTGCTTTTATCATGCTGAAGAATATAGATATGTGTCTGTGTCTGTGGATATTACAAATACTGTATCCGTGAAAACAATTATGTGGGGTGGTGTCCCTATTGCAAGACACCGAAACTAAAAGAGGCACACCAGAAACAAATATAATATGGCATGGTTAACTGGATTATTAGTTAGATTACCCAGACTTCTTAAACAACATGGATTCTCTCTAGGTCAGATGGCGAAGCTAGTAAAATTCATATTCATTCTCAGGCTTGTGAAAGGAAGGCTAGACAATGGTGGTATAGAGAATAATACACACTGTGTATGTCAAGGCTGGGTTGTGGAGAATCCAGGAAGGGTAATCTACTCAGAATTAGGATGATCAGAGACTGGGAATGGAGAAGTGTTGAGCATTCTCCTACTATCTATAGTTAGTACACGTAACAGCAACATGTTAGTAATGACAAATCCAGAAAGTCACATTCTGAACTGCAGTACCAATAATAAATAAAGACCTGTTGGCTCTGGTTTCTCTGCTATACAATAACAATTATACACAATACTACATTTTATATAGACTATTTAGTGCATATTATACTACTAGATAATAGCAATTAATTTTGAAAAAAGGGATGCTCTCCCCCCCCCCCCCCCCGCGCCATGTCTTCTTTATACCTGATCATCCATTGTATTGACTCCTTCAGGTCCCAATGCTTCTATGGCCTGGTTGATCAAATCAGTCCTTCCACAGTTCAGCATTCGAAATCCCAGATCCTGCTTGAATTTTTCAGTGGCAGCCTTAGCATCCATTCTTCGGAATGAATTAAAGCAACACTCAGGTCTGTCAAGGAGACATATGCAAAAAGTACAGCTGGGATTTTAAGAAGGTCATTTCATCTTTGTAATTGTCATCCTTTTAGTTATGGTCCTGAATTTCAACATGGTTCCATTTTATGGTTAATCTTATTTTACTAAGAAGATACAAAAGACACAACTGCTGCTATGCTATGTCATTCCTATCTCCTTCACATTTTCCTCATAATTACTCTGAAACCTGGTCTACTTATGACACTACAGAGATACAAAGTGATAAAATGGACTCTACCTAATTCAGATGTCTGGCAAAAAGGTGTAGGCCAACATTTTTTGCATTTATGGCCAGCCCACTAATCTGACAGAATAGACTGGAGCCAGAATCTGCAATCTATGGAAATAAGGGTATTGCCTGAATTTTGGGGAAGTCCCTCTTCCACCTAAACTGTAGCCCACACCATTGAGAGGGACTCCTGACTTTCTGGAGCATTTTTTGGAGCCTGGAGGGAAATATGTGGGAAACAGAGCAAGAAGCTTTATTTCCACAAGTGATATGGTGTGTGTAGGTCCAATGTATCCTTATATGTGTGCAGATTGAAACTTGCTAGAGTAGATCCAAGGTGCTTCTACATTAGAGAAATAGTGTCATTTAACACCATTTTAAGTGCTGCAGCTCCAGCCCATGGAATCCTGGGATTTGTAGTTTTACAAGGTATTTTAGCCTTCTCTGCCAAAGAGTGCTTGTGCCTCACAAAACTACAAATTTCAACATTCTGTAGTATGAAGTCATGGCAGTTAAAGTGATTTCAAACTGCATTATTTCTTCACTGCATATGCACCCTATTGAATCAACTGCTGAATTACAAATAAACACTTATGTAAATCCCATTACTTTAATCAGTCTACTCTAGTCAGAACTGAGAAATTTCACTGTGTAAACACTTAAAAAAAACTTATTTTATAGAAATTAAAAACATCAACTTTCCTCCAAAATGTAACCCCGTCTTAAAGTCACAGCCTGTTTTGGAGATTAATGTTAGATTGGGTGATTTGTAAGAAAGAAAGTGATCCATTTTACTGAATGCTTAAGGGAAATGCTAATATCTCTGTTCACTGTATCTCATCCAACAGTCTTAAAGTCCAATAAAAACTGTGATTAATTTTTACAGTACATTTTTCCTTATCATGAATACCAAATCTTTCACCAGATTTATGGAATGACAAAGGAGAGGATGCTTAAATCATTTATCAGAAGCTGTGTATCAGTTCAACAGTGGTATCTGACTGAAATACCTTCATGATTATTTCAGAATTGTAGATAAGAGTCACATGATTACCAGGACAGCTGTCAATGGGTAAAAAAACTACTAGAACATAAGATGGCTGATTACTATGAATCTATACAGAGTCTATATTGGATGGAATGCTCTGTACCAGACTTTTAAACTTATTTTTTAAAAAATATTCTCCTTAGTATTAACAACTGCTTAAAATGTGACCAAATTTCAATATGGAAAATTCTTCCATGTAAGATATAATATGTCATTTACATACATATTGCCACAAATGATGACCATACATGTTTTTGTGAACATGCATGTATATGTATAAGCTTCTGGTGTGTGTTCACTCTATAAAAGTTATAAAGTGTATGTGACTGACACATTAAATTATTTGTACACAGGAATGAATGCTATTTCCAGGTGAAGATTTTGCTGTGCATGGTTTTTGTTATGTTTGCACTATCTCTTTATGCCAAGGGATAACTCTGAAAGTTTCGATAGCCATTCCAGAGATGCTTCATGCAAATCAAAAGAATCACAGTCTTTCTGATTCAGATCTCATGGAAATGTACTATTATTAAAATCTATAGTGTCTTTATATTGTTTTTGATTCAAAAAAATGCATTATATACTTTAGCTGCCGAGGTTCACAGTCCAAACCAGGTAAGAGAAGTCTGGCTGTTTGCCTTATATCATCACTATCCACGGTTAAACTGCGCCGATGCTCAGCAAAGGTTATAGCTACTCGCATCCATTCCATCAACGGAGGCATAAGCATGAAGGGCCTATGGAGAGAAAGGAGAGAACCATTATGACTCATTGTACAAGCATTCTTTGGGCCAAAAATCTATCAAAATACCGTAGGCAAGAATGTTGGGAACCTTATTCTGTTCAGAGGCTTCTTCTTCGGAATTTGGCTTCAAATGTGGGGGATTTTAAAACTTTTTAAATGGGGCTTGATTTCAAAGAAATAAATCAGGATTTGACCTCTGGGCATTCTAGTAATAGGAAGAATCACATATCAAATAAAATATTTAATTTTTTAACTTCTGCAGAAGGGACCTATTTGATAAAAAAAATCTATTTTAAAATATATGACATACCATATATAGTTTGCTATCTCACACTTCCAGGGAGCTGAGATTACGATATGCTTTGGGCTGGGTATCCATGCTTAAAAACTTGCCTTAGTCACGTGATCAGCAGCCGTTTATTGCTTCTCCTATACAACAGTATAGGGAAGCTGCTGTGGGTTTTAGTGCAAGCTTTCAACACACTGAACTAATTCTAGGGATAGGTTCAGCACCTTGGATAATTCCTTTAAAATTTGACCTAAAACTAACTGACATGGAAACAACCAGCCACCACTGCTGCCTGAGAGATATAAACACCACCACTGCTTTGTTCCGTTTGTTCCACTACAAAAAGTGGCAACAGTGCTCACCGAGAGGCTTGCGATGCCAAGTATAATTTAAAAAAACACACATGCATCTCCCCAAATCCTATTGAGTCCATTTTATGCTAGAAATACGTGCTTCCCTTCTGAACAACTGAACTGTGGGGCTAGGCTAAGAGGATAGAATTCATCCTTCCCTTTAAAGTTCATATGGGGGAGGGGGACCCACAGATGTGATAGAGGGATATGAAAAATGACTTGGGTATTAAGAAAAGCAGCAGACATCATGAAAGGCATTTCCAGACTGATGCACTGAGAGGGGAATGAAGAGTGGGAAAGACAAATCCTGTTAGAAATCATTATGAATAACTGGATTTGCAAGGGGAGCTCTCTTTTCTAGGCTTTCAACATACAGATTTTCAACTCTGCTCATCAAAAATATAACATCTGTTTTTGTTTTGTCTCCAGAAAGGTGTGTTTTCCACAGACCACCTCAGCCTATAAAAAGCAAAGTGTACTATTTCTTTTCTGAACATATTTCTTCATTAGTCAGCTATGTAGTTGGCCTTCCTAACCCACAAGGAATGTTGCTCATAGAGCATTCCCAATCATTATGTTCAGTCTATAACTACTGTACACATCAGACACACGCACACACACTCATCCAGTTGCTGGTCTCAGCTAGAGTAGATCCTCAAGCTCATGAGATTCATGTTAGTTAACGTACCATTCAACAATTGATTGAGACTCACCATTGGATTCCGGTCTATGAGTTTAGAGATAACGCCACAAGGAGAATGAGCATACAATGGAGGGGTGCTAGCGGGAATCCACACAACTCTGTTGAGCAAAGTACCATTTGGTGCAACACCTTAAAGGGATCCATTCCTAGGTTAACAAATTATCAACATCTTGACATATCAAATTAATTTGGGGGGGGGGAGTGAATATACTCTCTTTTTTTAGCCACAAAGGTGGCTCATAAAACAGCTAACATGAAGTACATACTCGTATCTTGAGAGATGAGTTCACTGGAAAAGCTGGCAGCGGGATGCGGGGGGGGGGGGGCTATGCTGTGGGCAGGTAGAAGCTCTGGGTTTTTGACTAGAAAAATAGGCTAAAAACCAATTGTATGGTGACTGGAAGTTTATTTCCCATTTTCACTTCCAGAGGTTTTTTTTTTTTTTTGGTATGTGAAATTTCTGGCCATTTTTTTTTGTTGTTTGGTTTTTTTGAGCAATGAGGGCATTGGAAATGAAAATGTAATTCCAGATGGGTGTTTGAAGGTCATTTGAGGTCAATTTAGTAATAGATTTTTAAAAATTTAGAAATAGGGAGCCTGGGGGAAGCCTGGAGGGCAGGGGAGTTGGGGACTGTAAAACAGGGATTGCAAGTTGCATGTGGCCCATTTGATGCACTTGCCATAATCCCCCACTATTTTATGGCATGTGCAGCCTTCTCTTCAAGTTCACCACCAAGGGATAATAATATGCTCTTCTAGTTTCCGAAGTCATGAAGTTCACTGATCAGCCTTTCTGAGATTATCAGATCACTTCCTCACCTACCCTTTTACTGAGTTTCTTTAAAAACACTTTAAAATAATTTTATTACAGCTTGTGGCACAGCAGTTTGAGTGTTGGACTATAACTCTGGAGGCTGGGGTTTGATTCCCACTTTGGCCATAACTCCCACTGGGTGACCTTGGGCAAATCATACTCTCTCAGCCTCAGAGGAAAGTAATGGCAAACCTCCTCTGAATTGCCTATGATATGGCCTTAGGGTCACTGTAAGTCAGAAATGATTTGAAGGCACACAACAAAATTACTGTACTGAACAACAAATTACTGTACTGAAATGACTAAACAACATTCATGCTGTGCTTTCAACAGTTTAAGGGAACAACTTGTCAGAAGACGGAGGTATGATGGGCAAGACAGTTCATCATTTTGTGATGAAGTGACATGTGAGTGTGTCACTGATTCATACATCTGTCAACTTGTCTGAAACAGAGTGTGAGTTGTGAGCCTGGTCACTTGATTCTTTTGCAATGATAACACCAGAAGCAGTTAAGTCAACTGAGGAGGGAAAAGCTATCGAACTGAAACTAGAAATAACATTTAATTGAATGGAAACTACAGAGTTGTGAAAGTCATCAGATGCCAGGATTACAAACAATGGCCAGCATGTGGCAGCAGAATCTGAATCTTAAGCATGTGAAGGGTGTGACATACTGACTGATGTGAGGTAAATCTCACCACTCTGATAATAGTGTGTTCAAGCTCTGAATAAACAGAAAATATACTGCAAAAGCCTATGACACAGACTCCATGTAGTCTCTTTTCTTTAGAACAACACCAGAAGCACCATCCCCCTGTCCAGGTTGCTTTGAATCTGCAATGGGAGCAAGATAACTTTCGTACAGCCAGCAACATAAGAGAACAGTTTCACTTCAAATGGAAATTTTAACAAAAGGATTCCAAGAGCTAGAAAATGTCAAATACTTAATGAAATTTGGTTTTAAAACAAAATGGAAGAAAATATTTCTGTAAATGTGGGGTACTGTTGTATTGGTAGCCACACGTCATTATTTTTCTTAAAGCCCTGTCATATGATAAACAGTGGTGTGATATATTCGTATTTGGCCACATGGATATGCACACATTCTTTGCCTACTTAAAAAAAATGTTAATGAAAATGTGTCTGGGCATGAACTACTGCTTGAAGCAATATAGAAACCTGTAAACCCAGTTTAACCAGGGATGTTAGTGAGGAGATGGAAACACTGAGTGTGTGTAACACAGCTAATGACAGTTCTATAGTACTGCTTCCAAGTTTCTGAAAAGTAATAATCTTTGCTTTTTCAATAAACCAATAGCTCCTTGTTCCATTCACATGTTCTATTTCCATTGAATGTAGGGTTGCCAGAGTGTAAACTGGAGGGATCCTTATCCTTACTGGCATAAAAAGAAATTTCAGAAGGTCTTGCTTGTTACCTGGCTGCATAACAAGAAATACCCGCTGGAATTCCTGCTTTTATATTACTATTAAAAGTACAGGAGCCCTCTCCAATTTTCACTCTGGCAGCCCTAAAATTTGGGCCCAAGTTACTTTTTTCTTTAGTTCTTAAAAGGCACACTATCTTACTTCAGAGCTAAACATCTTCAAATGTTCAGCACACTGGGAAGCCTAAGAAAGTATCCATATTTTCTTGCAGCAGTGGCCACAACTACATGTGCTCACTATTGCAGCACCCTGGTTTGAATATCAAGCTCTATATACGCTCTTTCCCCTGTCTCTTTGTTACCAATGAAATATGCATAAAAATGCACAAGTACTTTTACCCTTGTCAGCAATAATGGCTCTATTATCTCAGTTTCAAATATTTGCATTAATTTAAAAACACATAAAAGCATACATTATGTTTAGACAAACGTCTGCTAAATCTTAAATACATACAATACTCTGTGCTCATCAGACATCACAGGGGCTGCGAAGACCAGCCATTAAGGCTGGCCTGGGGTGGGTGGGTTGGGGCATGGCATCCATACGATGCATACCCCAACTCTGCCCCATGACAGCATAACGCTGCATGCCACTCCACACGGTGTGTAGCATCATGGCGCTCCTCTGCCGCTGTGTTTACACAATGCAGCACCAAAGGAGCACCTTAAAGTTGCAGTGTTGCAGCTATCATGCCCTTTCTGGGGCACAAGAAGCCACTTTTTGCAGCTCCTTTTTGCGCCCTGGAAAGGCCAGATTGGGGCCACGGCATGTGCTTGCCACAGCCCCAATCTGGGGAAGGTGGAGGCGGTTGCAGTCTGCCCGTTCAGGGGTGGTCTACACAGCCCCACATTCTAATGACTTCTCTTTCATTTTTTAATATAATTTTGCTATTAGGCTATTTATGTTCCTATTTTCCTCTGTTACATTCCTACTGCCTTGTTCTATTCCTCCTTCAGTATTTTGTTTATATGAGTCTGAGTGTCAAATGAAAACAGTTCTCTCGTTCTTATACATCAAAGTAGCTGAAAATCAACTGTTAAAAATTAATCTTCTGATCATAATGAATTGATAAACATGTATATCCAGTAAAGATGTGCAATTGCACAAACTTCCACATCAGTAACTTTCCCACTCAACCAGATTAAAAGCATTATTTTCTCAAACTCAGTTGTATAATATATAGATTCCAAACAGTGCCATGGTTCAACATAATGCTCAGCTTTACCACTGCACTGTGAGAATAAACTCATTTTCTGCTTTACTCCAAATAGGGCCCTGAAATTTTTACATCAACTTCAGATTAACTGCAATGTAGCTATTCCATAATTATAGTTAGCTGAAAAAAGTCAGCTTTAAACTGAACATTTTAAAAGCTGCATTCTTTCCATTAACTGCTGTTATGTATGCATATCCTTTCTTTCTCTCAAGGTTGGAACATAAGGTAGCTTACAAAATAAAGGTTAAGGCTTCTTTATCCAAAATATCAGAAGTGTATTGAATTTTGAATTTTGTTTATTTTATTTTGATATACCTGTATTTGCATATACGTACATATTGAGGTATCTTGGAGATGGGATACAAGTCTAAATACAAAATTTGTGTTTGTTTCATATATATTTTATACACATAGCCGGAAGGTAATTTTATACAATATTTTAAATAATTTTTAGAAGATTTCGGATTTTGGAAAATCTGGATAAGGAGGACTCAATCTGTATAAAAGTATATCTTCAATTTTAAGAATTTGTTAAAACATTATGTTACTAAAACATTATTTAAGCCCAGCATCTCCATTTAGCCTCAGGTAATGAAGATCTGATTGAATGTAAAGTCTTTCTTGGCCTGCAGAGGAATAACAAGGAAAAGGCTAGCCTGATTTCCCCAGGAAAGGTATTCAATAGCCTAAGAGCAACTATGTCTTCTTTGGCCAACTCAAGGGAGGAAAAATATGCAAGCTAGAAACTGAAGGGTTTTTTTTGGGGGGGGGGGGGAGATCAATGGTGTACCATGGTTACATCCTATTTGTTTGCCTTGACTTTAATTGGATTGGATGATATGGGGTCTAAGATTGCCATGTTGAAAACTGAGGAACCATTTGAAAAGCAGGGACTTGCTAGAGTAGCATCTTCAGTCTTGTGCACACCTAACTAAGAGTACAGTCAGCCCTCTGTATCAATGGATTTTTTTATCCATATATTCAACCATCCATGCCTTTAAAATATTGTAAAAATATATAAATTCCAAAAACCTTGATTTTTCCATTTTATATAAGGGACATCATTTTACCATGCCATTGTATTTAATGGGACTTGAACATCTACAGATTCTCATTTCCATGGGGTCTGTGTGTGTGTGTGTGTGTGTGTCCTGAAACCAAACTTCAGTGGATACCAAGGACCCACTATACAGTAATTTGGTTTGAATACCATGAATCTTTACTTATAAATAAATATGTAAAGTTGCTCAATATGACAAGAAGTGTTGCTGTCTTGATATTGACATAGACAGAGATTGGAACGAAGCCACTGAGATTATGTTAAAATATGGCATGTGTTTTTTTTATTAAATGAAAGTGCATTCTTTTAAAACAAAATTTAACATTATATTTCAGGCATCTGACAGGACACTATAGAGAGAAGTTCCTACATGGTCGAGCACAGTGTAAGAGTGCCATAGCCAAATGTAAACCAAAGACATCTTCCATTAAGATCTACTGGGGCCCTCCAGAAGTCTCATCAGATGATGAGAACATAGCCAGATATTTCTCCACTCCCCTCCCCCAACCTATTGAATAGCCATTTGATGGGGGGAAGCGTGGTCACAGTACAACTATGAGTTCTGTGGATGCTTTGGGCATTGCAGAGGGAGAAAAAAAAATACAGTAATCTCTTCTGTTTCATGGCGATCTATTCTGGACCCCCCTTCAAATCTGAAATCTCACCAATATTGGGGTCCCATGTATTTCAATGGCCATTTTGTGTGCCTTTTTGTTACCTCCCTGCTCGCCATCCACAAAGAGTGAGGTCACGGATCCCAAGGCTGCAAAAAGAGAGGGATGACTGTACTGTACCAATCTCTGCAGTGACAAAAAAGATGTAATTCAAGTGTAAAACAGATTTATGTTTGTGTCTGTCACCAACAGAATGCTGGCCTACATGTGACAGAAGTTTCATTTGTTCCTTTGCTGTCATTCCTGCTCCATTTTGTAATATTTTTCACTGCACAGCAGGCAACAATGGTTACAAGTGTTGTGAAGTATGATACCAGTAGATGCAAGAACAGGTGGAAAAGTTGAGCAGGATGAGGAAGCCTGCTGTGGCCTGTCTCCAAATGCAGGTGTGCAGGTGGGAAAGCATGTCCTTCAGAGTAAAAAAGAGGGTGGAGAGAGAAGTGAACGAACAAGATAAAAGACTTAGAATGGGCCAAAATACACTGCAGAAACAATCCAGTCTGAGACCGCTTTAACTGCCCTGGCTCAATACTAGGGAATTCTGGGAACTGTAGTTTTGTGAGATATTTAGCCTTCTCTGTCAGAGAATTCTGGTGCCACAATAAACTACAATTCCAAGGATTCCCTAGCATTGAGCCATTAAACTGTTCCCAAACTAGATTATTTCTGCAGTGTGTTTTGGACTGAAGTGGCAGATTTCCCCTTTTCCTCCACAGTATTTTGCATTAGTTTCCTCCCACCTACCTCTTTATACAGCAGCCATTGCTCTGTGCATGCATATTTATATGTAATGTATATGTATAGGTATATGCACAAGGTATATGCACAGGCAGATGTTCATTAACTGCAACAGAATGTAAGAAAAACAATGGTAAGGTAGAATAGTGTTGGAAATAACAGAAGACTCACTGTCAGCTCCAGATACTTGTAACTGCTTCTGAGTCAGGCCCTTTAAATCATGAGATTAAAAAGTAATGCTCTGTGCCATCCCCTTCTCCTGTGTGTCTGCGTTGTTTAAATAAAGCTGAACCTTTGCAATGTGTAGTGTACATAAATAATAGCTTTCACTGCATAGCTTTCTAAGCTGCAATATATCTTTGTGAGATTTGTATGAGTATGGAGTGTCTGTGTATGGCAACATATGGTATTCTTTAGACTGAGAGTGGGTTCTGTGAGGTAGCCTCAGAGTGATCAAAATTTAATCCCTCCCCCCAAACCCCCTTTCTACTTCATCTTCCAAAGGAAAAGAAAATATATTTTCCCTATACAAAGCGTATGCAGTGATGAAGTCAACTGATCCATGTGCAAAACTATGGTTTGTGAGTAGGGCAGTTCTAAACTTGCAGAGTTTTGGAAATGCCATCTGTACTGAAATGAACAAGGCAATCACTTCTGTCTTTGCAAGCTGTACTTCTTCATATACCCAAGATTCATGTGTAAGAAGCACTTCTGAAAGTTCTTAGGCCATTTAATTGATTTAGCACCCAAAGATTCCAGCAAGAGAAATTTAATTCAGATCGAGACCTAGTAAGAATATTCTTTTTCCAAGAACAATTTACAAAGCCATAATGAATTTCTAACAAGCACCAGAAAGTCTGAATTGAAGGAAAAGAACATTTCGGGGAAAACGACTGATCAGCACCACCAGTGAGCTAAAATTATTTTTGAAGCACTTGATTGATGTTGCATTTGTGCACAATCTGTTGTTGCTGTGCATGCAGTCTTTGTGTAACTCAATTCCTATTTGAAGTTGATGCCAGTGTTTTCTCAGTGGAATGTTAAATTAGGGTGTGTGTTTTTTTCTGCAGCAGATAATTAGCTGTACTCTGTAAGTGTTCCAGAGATCATTTTGCCAGTTAAGTTGCAAGTGGGGTGGAGTGGATTTTCACAAAACATGGAAAGTACTCTAGTTTTGAAGATCTAAAGTGTGGTATGGCTATCATCTGTCAAGTCTGAAATTAAAAATAAAAACTACATATAGTTTTGCTCAGAGTGAGATCCCTGCCACCCCTAATCAGTTTTATTACTCATTCCCCTGAAACTCAAACATAGCATATAATCAGCCCTCCATACTAACGGAATCTTTATTCCTGGATTCAACTACCAATGGCTTGAAAATAATCCAAAAACATATACATTCCAAAAAACAAACAAACAAACAAACACTAAACCCTGATTTTGTTGTTTTATATAAGGGACACCATTTTACTATACCATTGTGTATAATGGGATTTGAGCATCCACAAATTTTGGTATCCACAGGGCATTATGGAACCAAACCCCAGCAAATACCAAGGACCCGCTGTACTATATTACTCATTAGTAGCATTTTATTTTTCAAATTGCTTAAAAAACACACTGAGAAATATAAAAATAACTTCCAAAGGGAAATATAAAAAATAACTTCCCTTAAAGTATCATTTCCCAGGCTAACTGAGGTGGGGAGCCAGCAACTATTTTTTTCCAGAATGGCAGGGACCAGCACTATATTTATTCCCAATGACTCTGTGTGTATGGATCTTATCAGACGGGAGGAATTTCTCTTTATTTCGAATGGAGCCAATTGGAGCCAATTTGAATTCACATGAATTTGCTAGTTTAGTGAATTTATGTGAATTCCAATTGCGTTCGGAATGCGTTCAGAATGACTTCCCATTACCTGAAAATGACTGCCCATTGCCCGAAATTGCGTGAGATGCTTTAATTTGCAATAACGTAAAACCCATGATTGCTTTCGGAATGACTTCCCTTTTTGCCCGAAATTGTGTGAGATACTTTAATACGCAATAACATGAAACCCCATGACTACGTTCGGATTGCCATTAGATTATACTTCCAATTTTCAACGTCTGATAAGGTCCAAAGTGTGTTTGCGTATTCTTTCCTGGAAACATCAGGGAATGCCATCCAATGGCTCATGTTCTGGCACTGGTCCAGGAATCATGGTTTTGAGAAGCACTGTCCTAAAGGATCATCTTAGAATAGTAAATGTTACATATTACACTTATTTTAAGAAAAGTAATAGCTGGCAAGAGCCAACTTGGTGTAGTGCTTTGGCCAGAGCCTTGGGATGTTGCAGTAATTTAAGTGTGCAACACTTTCACGTCAATGTTAACATAGAAAAGAGAGGGCCATTCCCCCCATTGCCTGGTAAACTGAGGGGGAAGAAGAGAAGTATAGCCAGAGTACCAGGAAGGAGTAGATCATGGCAAAGCAAAGGAAAAGGGAACACGATATCAGTGCCAGGGCACAGCAGGGGAAAAAAAAGGTGGGATACACAAATGAAGTAGCTAGGGAGGGTGTAGGACTGGGGAAGCACTCTATCTACAGCTTCCTCAAATGTGCCAGAGCTGCTTAATGTTCATGTTAATATTTCCATGACTCACTAGGGTGTTCTTGGCACATACACATAGTATGAAGCTATGATGAATGTCCTCCTAATATGAGTCAAGGTGTCAACTCCTACTAACACTCCTACTAACCCTGCTGTGGTATCTGTTCCTATCAAAATCTTTGTTCCTGTCTTGCCTTTTGGGAAAGGTTGGTGTTGGCTTCTTACATCTTTGGTAGAGTGCATTCATGCATAATATTACCAGGTTTCACTTCAGCATCTCGCCATGACCACAGTGTGCAGTGGAGCAGGGAAGGGGGAGGTTACATCACTATTCTAGTACATAAATACAGCATTCATAGAAATGTGTGGGTCCTACTTATGTGGGAACAAGTTGTAGAACATTAGGGTGTTTTTGGAAGTAGCCCCACATTTGTGTAAATGAGTTCCTGTCAAACTTCCTCAGGCCTATCATGGGTTCTGAAAATTTTATCAGAATTTATCAAATTATTATATACATGATATGGTTTTAACTGTAATTTCTTATTTGACTGCTCTTATTGTTATCAGTTTTAATGTTATCACTGGTTCCTATTAGTTATTAATCTTGTTTCCAGAGATGGAAAAGTGACTAGCAAAAAGTTAAGACATTAACGATTACCGAGCTTAGTCACCTGTCTCAATAACAACTGCCCAACAGTTAGCTATTAATGCTTTCCTATTATGTTTCCATCTGTCTTTATTACAGTGTACAAATCTATTACAGTATGCTGTTTTATAGTTTTAACATATATTTATATTAAATACATTGTAAAATTATACATTAGGAGGGAAACCTTTAGCCTAAAATACACTCCATAAATATTTTAAATACACAGTAGGCACAGTGTATTATTTCTGTTCTACCCCCTTGAAAATCCTTGTCAATCCAATAGCTGCTTCTGTTCTGAAACAGTTAACCTGTTATAAATGCAGCCAGAACTACCATGAAGTTATACCTTAAAAAAAAAAAAAAGCCTTTAAAAAAACCTTTTAAAAGCAGGTTAAAAGTTAAAAGCAGCTATCACTGAGCTAATTAACACAATATGCAGTAGACTAGGGTCAGGAACGTTATTTCTCCAGGTATGATTCTATGTTTTGGACTTTACACTCCCAGAATTCTAGCCAGCATTGCCAAAGGTAAGAGACGGTGTGTTGTTCAAAACAGCAGGAGGCCAAAATTACCCCGTTCCTCCAGTACTCAAAGAAAGGCTTTTAGGGAACTTTCAGGAAATAAACTTCATCATTAAGAAATGGGGTATTCCACATACATAAGAAAGTATTTTTCTTTTCATTGCAGCATAGTGATGTATCAAGGCAGAAGAGCTTGGAAATATTTTGTTTCAGGATCAGAACTCCTAGAATCAGCCAGCTAGCAGTGGCGATGAATGACCTCCAGGGGAAGAGAGGGAAATTTTAACATGAAAGGATATGATGCTTGTCCAAAGTATATGGAATGCAGCTGGGATGAGGAACATGTATTTCCTGTTGCACGAGATTGCTCTTCTCCAGCTACTAGCTTGATCTGCCCTCAGGAGCCTAGCAGAAACTAGGAAAAGCATGCAGGATGATAGTTACATAAACAGCACTAGAGTAATATCATCAATGTCCAGAGTGATGTGATTTTCTGTTTGAAAAGTGTGGCAGCAACGTATAAACTTGTTTTCCAGTTACCTTTTCCTGCCATAAAGGCTAAACTGACCTCAGAATGTTACTCTTTTTTTCCTCTCCCAAAGAAGAATTTTAAGTGAATATAAATAGGCCACCAAAAAAAATCTGAGAGGGATTCATCTGTCTTTTAAACCAGTTCACCTTATTTCCAACTTAAGAGGACTTGATGAGAACAACACATTTTGGATAGCTGGCTCCAACATTTATGCACTCAGGAAGCAAAATTATTGAAGTGGAGGTGAAGTGAAGGAAAGAAATGACTTTAAGTGATTATTTACAATTGGGCTTAGCCACAGATCTTGGGGTTTCAGGAACAGATATTTATTGAAACAACTACAAATGATACTGTCATAGAAAAATATCCAGTTCCATTACTTCCCCAGTTCAGCTATTATGGAGCCTTCTTTGTTATGATGATATAAACCATGACAGCAAGAGCCTAAAACAGAGAGCATTACTGCCATGTGTTTATGTTTAGTATGGCTTTATTGTTTCAGATCTGACCACAACTTTCCTCAGGAAACAAGAAATTCCTGCACATTGGTGTCTGTAATTTACTCTGATAGGCAATGATATTAACCTCAAGTAGTGGTGGTAGTGGGCAATTAATATAAAAATGATCTAACTTTGAATCACAAGTTCTTTCTTGTAGTGAAGACATCACAGAAATTATAGTTGGGCCTCCCTAGCCACATATTCTTTATCCACAGATTCAACTACCCATGGCTTGAAGACATTGAATAAAATAAAATAATTAAATTTCAAAAATGAAATCTTGATTTTGCTATTTTATACTGTATAAGATACATCATTTTACTACACCACTGTATTTAATGGGTACTTGAGCATCCACGGGAGATCCTGGAACCAAACCCCAGCGGGTACCAAAGGCATATTGTATGTACCAACCTGGTGCCCTCCAGATGTGGTGGACTTCAACTCCCATCATTTTCGGCCAACATTACCAGTGCCAGATGAACAGAAAAGAAACCCAACTTGGCTTGTTTCTGTGCCTCTAGCAACTGCTTGGCAGGTGTAACTTCATAAAATCATTGGTTGGAAAGAGACCTTTGGGCTATCAGGTTGAACCCCCTGCTCACTGCAGGATCTCCAGCTAGAACATCCCCAGCAGGTAGTTGTATTGTCTCTTTTTGATGACATTCATATCCCAGCTCTCTAAATGATTGGTTCCTTAGTCAAATTGCTCTCACTGTCAAGAAGTTCCTTTTAATGTTCAACTGAAAACTACCATCCTGTAACTTAAAACCTTTAGATTTGGTCCTACCCTCTGGGGCAGCAAAGAACAAGCCAGTATCCTCCTCTTTGTGACAGCCTTTGAGGTCTTCTCTTTATCAAGTAAACATGTCCTGCTCTTTCAACCCTTCGTTATATGTTTTGTTCTCCATACCTCTTACCATCCTTGTTGCCTTTCTCTGAATCTGCTCCAACTTGTCTATATCCTTCATAAAATGAGGCACCCAGTACTTTGAACTGAACACAATACTCCAAATATGGCCTGACTAGTGCAGAATATAGGGGGACTGTTACTACCCCCAATGTTTCATAGCATGGCCATAACTGTTATTACATGCTAAAGCCTGCTTTTAAAAGCAACGGTCTGAATTTTGTAAAGCTCCAGATGTTGTTGAACAGTAGTGCCCACTACTGGCTATGCTATGGCTGATGGGAATTATAGTTCTATAACATCTGGAGAGTCACTAAGGCCATTAGAGAAACAAACTAATGTTCTAATGGCATTAGAGCAAGCAACAGTGTGTGACCCAGTGATTCTAATTTTTAATTTTTGAAACACTGGTTCGCTAGCACTTGTGCCTGCCTGTTTCAAAAACAAATGAACAATGGTCCACTAAAAGAGCTAATTTCTTAAAACAGCTGATTTCTTTAAAGAGACTAATATATAATGACAGACAGTTCCAGACACTAACTTGCTTGATTACTACTTCTTGTGAAAAGGATCTTAGCCGGATTCTTGGGTAATGGTAGTGAATCAGAGGTTTCTTTTGTGTGTCTTCTTCATGTCTTAGTCACATTTAGCACATCCACTTTATACTCCTCCAGGTCACATACTATTAGTGGTCCTGCCCTCAGCAGGGAATTGAAGGTGAAGGCTTAGGTCCAAGCTATATGTCTTAAATCTAGCTTATCAGCTAGATCACATCTCCCCATATGATTGAGCCTTGAGGTCCTCAGGAGAAGCCCTTCTCTGAGACCCAGCAACTTCAAAGGCATGGCTGGTGTGGATGTGAGACAGGGCCTTCTCATGGTTGTCTCTAAGGAGATTATCGGGGGGGGGGGAGGGAATGGGAGCAACATAGATCCCATCCTTCTTGCCTGATCACACAAAAGACAATCACACACTTGTCCCATCATTATCCTGTCAATGAAGTAGAGTTGTCATGTTACTTTTGAATAACGGAAACTTCCATTAATGAAAAATGACAGGACAATTCCACTTCACTGACAGGATAATGACAGGATAAGTGCGATGTTGTCTGATAACATTTTGTGTGATCACAGATAATTCCACTTCACAGGCAGGATAATGATCAGATAAGCACAACATTGTCTAATAATTTTTGCGCGATTGTGGGATAAGGATGGAAAAAGGACATCCTTTCTCCTCGTGATAATCTCCTAAATTCTGGAATATTCTTTCCAAGGAGGCCAGAATGGCCCCTTCCTCCCTCTCTTTCCACTGGCAGGCAACACCTTCTTTGTTTTCATTTTGTTTATTCAGACAGGATTTTAGAGCTGAAGGTTTTTAAAGAAAGAGTTTTAGGGCATGTTGTAATGTTTTTATTGTACCATTTTAAACTGCAACTAATTATTTTTATGTGTACGTATTAAATTGTTTTCATACTGCGAACAATTTAATTCTTTTAAAATGTTCTTTGTAAGTTTTCAGGTATATTGTACTTGTTTTAAACTGCACCCAACTGGAAGGGGCATGAAGGGTACGGATAAAGTTAATAAGAATTGTAACAATAGGAAAAAAGGGTCACGGGTGTATGTTTATGCTACATATAGCTTGGACAATGAGCAAAGGCCTTCACTGCATCTACCAGCTCTGCCATTACTAGCTATTCCTTGCCCTTATGAGTCTGCTATCCCAGTGATGGTCTGGATCACCACAATTTGCTAAATCTGTATTATATAAACAAGTTGTTTTAACACAATAAGCATTTAATTTTTGAAGGTATCAAAGTATAACAAAAATGCATGCTAAAAGTCCTGGTGGATATTTCCTATTAAGGAAATCAAGCATATAACTGAAAAGTGATGATTATTTTCTGTCTCCAAGAGATAAATAACTTCCACCACATAATCTAGTTCAGGAGTAGGCAAGCTTGGTCCTCCAGATGTTTTGAGACTGCAGTTTCCATCAGCCCTAGCCAGTACAGCCAATGGTGAGGGTTTATAACAAGTGGAGGACCACCTCTGATCTACCCTGGCAGTTTTAAGCATTAGCCATTCTGCAGTGTTTCTTTCTCATCTTCTGATACCTATTTTTTAATGAGCCAGAAACCTTCTGAAGGAAGCAACGTGTGCTACCAGGGAGGTGCAGTCTCTTCTCTGTTATTTTTCCTAAGCTGCACATTAAAAAGAAACTGCAGAGAACATTGCAAGAAATGATAAAAGGCTCCTGCTATAGAAGATCTCTGGATTCTCTACCTTCTAATTAGTTGCAAACAGCTCATTCTGCTACATCACATGAGGTGTGATATGATCTGACACTCAGTCTTAGTGGAAGCAAAGGAATCACCCTTCTCTCAAAGAATACTGGTATTTGTTTCAGCAGTATTTGGTTACATTTTAACACTCATAGTGAACCAGCATGGTGTAGTGCTGTACTAGTACTCAGGGAGACCAGATTTTGACTCCCCATGAGCCAAGGAAAAACACTAGATGACTTCAGGTAAGTCACATTCTCCCATTTTTAGAATAATAATAATAATAATAATAATAATAAATAATAATAATAATTTATTTCCCGCCTCTCCCTTCGGATCGAGGCGGGATTCCAACAGTGTTAAAATTCCTACATAGTTCAAATACAATTTAAAACAATTATATAATCAATTTACTTGTTGGACATACTGTCCTTTTCTAGGCAGTGTCACTGTATCTGTTATCAGTTTAGCATCCCTCCTTTGAATAAATCTTGTCAAGAAGATGATGTGATAGAGTTGACTTGAAGGCAATAAAGAGTAAGACAGCACAGTGTAATGCTGACTTGGATTGAACTTTTACAGTGTTTTTCTGACAATATTCTGGAGCTCTGTCACAGAATCTTGAACTGTGGTTCTCAATTACTGGTTCTCCAATATGCTTTGCACTTAGGTTCATAGACTCCTTGATCATCGGCTTTATTGATTTTGACTGCTGGGATCTGAAGTGTAGGGTATCAATGGTGTCTAGATGAACGATGATCATGCAGTCATATTTTTTATGCTTGTCCCTTGTGCTTGGGACAAGAAAATATCTTACTGGAATTATTAGAATTGTTATTGCTGTTATTTGTAATAATTTCATATACTTATGCTGGAACCCCTTGAGAATAAAAGAGCAGAAAGTTTTCAAATAATGATCCAATCAGTCAGTCAATCAATCAATACATAAATCTATTCATATTGTTTCTTTGGGCTGTGGGGTTAGTTAGCCTCCAAGCAATCTCTCCTTATTACTTTAACTAAAACAGTGGGCTAAATCCAGTATTAGCACCACCTACAGCAGATCAACTGAAATGTAAGAAGACTTGGCTACAAGTAAATTAGGTACCAATGCTTTCAAGTAGATAGGTAACACTAGGAGCCAGTGTGGTGTACTAGTATGAGCTGGACTATGATGCTGGTGACTACTTCGCCACGGAAGCCCACTGGGTGACTTTGGGCAAGTCACATACTCTTAGCCTCAGAAAACCCCATGACAAGGTTGCCGTAAATCAGGAACAACTTGAAGGTATGCAGTAACAATAACAAGAAGTAGGACTAGCATTGGATTTAGCCACATGTGTTAAACCATATGGAATGAATTGATGTTCTACGGATAACAATTCAACTGAAATTATGATAAGAGTGGTAATTTCATATATTACTACATTCAAGGAATCTCCAGAAGGAGGAGAATGCCACATGCAAAACAATTTTACTGTTTGGATCTAAGCATTTCAAACTGTGTTCTTTTGATACACAAGAGACCTTCTGAAAAATAATTTAAATGCTCTAGTTTCTAGCTGAATTTGTGAGCCTTCTTCTGGGGAGCAATCCAAAAAGACATTGCACACATCTGCCAATGCACTGAATAAGACTTCATGAGGTCACACAGCTACTGAAGTCAATAAAAGCTTTTTGTGGATCTGTAAATATCTGTTTAATCATGGACCCGAAGAATGTTATGAAAAAGACCTAAATTCTTTATAGCTAACATAATTTACACTAGCTTTCAAAAAGTAGAATTCCTGTAAAACTAACGAAACATGAATATCCAAATACTTAGAAATGCCAAGAATACTACCATTTTGGACAACTACAGCAGGGACAGTAAAGATTGTTTCTTAACATTACCTAAGGTGTTGAGGGTTTTAATCTTTTACTCTACTAGTACTCAGTTGGGGAAAGGTAAATCACACAAATGCCAAAGGCAAAATTGCAGATGAAAGTTGCTGCACAGAAAATATAACATAGTCCATTTTGGGTCAATACCAACAAAGTCCAAAGTGTATCTTTTAAAATATATTTTTGCAGTGACTCTACAGTGTTATATGAGAGGAAGCAAAAATAATGATTTTATAATGAGAAATTGTGGATTAAGAGGAATCTACTATATTTTTAAAGTACCTATAATTCACATGCTGTAATTTTCCCTTAGTCTTCTAATGTTTTTCTCTCCTAGGTTATATGTATTTTTAGTTTATTTTGGTACATAGAATATAGATGTATCAGCATACTTAAAAACCAGTTTGGGAGAGCACATTGTGATAAATACACCAAAAGCAGATGGCACAGAAAGAAGGCAGTTCTGTCTTGTCATCTTTACAATATCTCTGCTGTCAAGTTGGATGTGCAAAGTAAGCTTGTCAACTGACCAGAAATACAAAACAGAACAGTATGAGTTTAAAAAAAATAAATCTCTGGGACAGTTATCAGACATCGTATGTTTGTGTGTGAAAGCTCAACATTTAGTCTAGTTGTCAGATTTTTAAGTGAAAGTCTGAATTTCCTGGGGCATCATTTTCACTTGGTAGACGCCTAAACTGCCTCCATATGCACAATACAGCATTATACTGTAGCACTGAATTCTACTGAGTTGTTGTAAGCTTAGCTTGACAACCATAACCCTGCCAAAGGTTTTGTTGAGCCCAGGGAAGTAAAGTTGGTGAAACAGCAATATGCTGATGTGAGAGCAGGATCATGGGGACTGGGCTCACTCTCACTTCCTATCAGGCTCCTATTCCTGGCACTTAATGAAATACCAACAGCTCTGCCTATCTGAGATCCCCATTTTCTGATGGGCCAAGGACAGATCTCCATTGGAAGGGGTCCTAACTGAAGATTGAACCATGCCTCATACAGTGCCAAAATTTTGCTTAGGCTGTAATCAAGAAATCTATGGTCATCTTCAACCCTGGCCTAGCAGTTCCTTTCTTCAGGCTCCTTACCTCTCTTTTTCTTGTGTGCCTATCGTTACTAGGATCACAAATTTGCATTTTTTAAAATTCAAATACTGAACAACTATACTGCAGTTATTAGATTCCTTTAATAACATCTTTTCCTTCTTCTCGTTAGACCTTAGGCATCTGTGGGGTAGTAACTCTATGGAAGTAAATACAGGAGCAGGGGCTTCTCTTTGAAACAGGGCATTTCTTCAAAATGTGAAAACCTAGCATGTAAAAGTAGCACCTTGATCAATACAGAACTAGCACCATTGATGTTAACGTAGGGTATAGCAACTGAGTGATATAGTAGCACTTTGCTGCATTTCACACACAGCCTTGTTACTGCAAAACCTGACACATTCTGAGGGCCCTTGGTGTACAAAAACCAGAACAAGGTCTCTCTTGTTCAGGCTAGCCAGCCCCTCTGTATTCATTAAAAGCTTTTTCACAGTGCTCACAGTTTTTTCCAGCCTACAGTCAGTTTCCACCAAGTTGGCAAGTTCAGAATTTTTATTTCTAGCTGCATGGCATACTCCCCCTCTGTTCTAAAATAAAATGCTTACTGGCTTTCATCAAGGAAACCTAATGGGGTACCAAACTGGACCACCTCCATGCTTACATATTGTTTATTTTATTTTATTTCCTTGCTGTCACTCAGCCTAAAATACATACTCCAGCAAATGCTAGGGATTTTGTAAACTGTGATTCACTGGCAGAGGGAACCACACATAAAGCTCTCTGCCAGTGCAGACTCCCAATGTCAATGTGTTCTCATTCTGGTATTTCCATAAATGAACTCAGGTTCTGTTCCTGCAAGACTGGATGATACTAATATTAGTGATGGAAATGAAACAGAACAGACACTCAATGGCACAACCACACCCTTGTTTGCTTTCCACATATGAAAGTCCATCATGGATTGTTGGATCTATGTGAAACCAAAGAGATACTGGGGCACATGCATATGAATGTTGGTAGGAAATGTTCTGTAATGATGACACCTCAAAAGTACTGATTCCCTCAGGCAGTTGTGGGTTTATGGTATGTGAAACAAGCTTGCTCACATTCTAATACATACTGGTGTGAGAAGATTTTCAGGTTGCAAAATGCCTCTTGAAGTCACACACGATAAGAGACAGTCAGTTCTCTTATTATTTCCTCTTGAAGGAGTCCTATTACACACAATGTTTTGCAGTGAAACAGGAGGCAAGTACTTCAGTTAGTTCACTCATGAAAGCCACAGTGGGACCTGGTTCCATACATATTACAGATTAGATATCAGACTACAGGCACACAAGCATGTACAGAGTGGGAGACTACAAACTACAAATCTTCATAGCATTCTGAGACAACTGCATGAGCCAACACCCCAGACATAGCCACCAATAATCAACTTTATTGCTACATTAAAAAAAAAGAATCCTACACACACACACACACACACACAAACACACACACATTCCCAAGAATCTAAAGGCAAAGGACATAGCTCTCTGCTTTCCTGTTAAGCAAATTAACAGGATTTAATTTGCTTAACTGACTGGACCAAGGTTGACCAGTGAGCTTCATCAGTGGGTGGGGAGTTGAACCTAGATGTCCTAAATCCTAGTCCGTCAATACCGATTACACCACATTAGCATTTGTTGAAACTGACTCATGTATTACTCTGCCCATATATTCCTATTCCACAACATTGTTCTGTGGTGGGGCTAAATAAGAAAATAAAGGTCAATTATATTAGGTATTTGTTTGCCCTTGAGTGGCAGCTGATAAATCACAACACTGCTGATGATAATCAGTGTTGTGATGTGACTGAGGTTTTCCCCTGGTTTTGTAGCACGCATCAGCAGCATATTCCAGAAAAACAACAGGGCACAATAGAACAGTGCAGAGTTTGCAGCTGATTTAGCACAGGCAGCTAAAAAAAGGCTAAACTGTAAAACCTTGCCAAGATTGAGTAAGTGAATCAATGCCTTTATGCATCATGCTGTGCACTTGGCACACTTAAAGGCAACCTCAGTTTACTTTTTCCTCTCTCTGGAAATGAGTGAACAGGATCCTGAGTACAGTGTATCCTCTGCAAAATTTTATCCCAGGAATTGAGGTCATTGTGGCAAGACATAAAAATATACTTTGGAACATCTTCACAAGCTGGTTGGGTTTTTGTTGCTCTTGTTGTATTTGGTGGGCAGATAGAGGGTCTTTCTGAGCTTCCAGGTTGCATCAAAGTTGTTCACTTGTTTAGCCTACTTTTAAATCTGCTTTGGGATAGAAGTAGGTTTTCAAAGAAATATGCATGCCCTTACCTAGATGGGAAACGATTTGCATAAGCAATTCATTTCTCAGTCAGGGCTGCACATGTACATCCCTCTGAAAAAAAAATACCACCGCTACCCAATCCTGCTGATCAGTTGTCTGGGAGCTAAAATGGTGTACTCATTCAGGTCCTTTTTGCCACAGACATTCTGACTATGCAGCTGCAACAGCAGTGCACTTGCCTCTGTTAAGGCCCCATGTGTTCTTCTGTACCTTCAAGTCAACCCTGACTTATGGCAACCCTATCATAGTGTTGGGTTGTTGTTGTTGTTGTTTTGTGGCAAAATGTAGAGATAGAAATAGTTGCCACTGTCTTCTTCTAAGGCTAAGAAAGTGTAATGTGCTCTTATGGGTTTCCATGGCTGCATGCGGATTCAAACTTTGGTCTTCTGGAGTCCTACTTCAAATCACTGCTGTCTTAATATTACCTTAAATTTCCTGTACATTGACTCAATCAGAAATAACGGATGTTGATGCAGCATATAACATTGATTTAAGAATGAAAGAGGTACAGCTTGAAAAGCAATTTGGCATTTGCTTTCTCTGGCATGAAGCCTAAGTGAAGAGGAATTTGTGAAAAGCTAAAAATGTTTATGTTTTAATACAGCATGTGCATCCCATTCTGGTCAGCAGCCCTCGCTCTATGGACATGGAAAACAAGAAGCGGCCAGTTTGCAGAAGTGTCATGTTGAGCTGCCACAAAAAGAGCCTTAGAAAACTCCCTTGTCATTTTTTTACTTACAAAGTCTTTTACTCACATTTGTCTTTTCAAATGATCAGTTACCACTAAATCAGTGGAAGATGATGGCATCCAGTGGGATGGAAATCCACTCTGGATTTTATTCCACAATTTTAAAGAGCAATACCTGGTGCTGAACCTATTTTGAGGATAGGTTCAGCACCTTGGATACCTCTTTCAAACGTGGAGACTTATGCCAGAGCAAACTGAGAAGAGTTACCTGGAGACTTGGAGATCATTCACACATCCTTTTTTTTAACCGGAACAATGTGAATATCCTCACTCATGCATTCCTGTTATGTTATTCACACTTTGAAATGGCATCGATCCACATCTCATTGGGATTTTAGTGGGAGCCAGAGGCTGAGGAAGGGGGGGATCCCCCATTCCCAGTCATTGGCTTGTCCTCCATGGTCTGGGGGAGGGGAACATGCCTTAGGGAGCCCCTGGAAGCCACCTGTTCAAACTGGCTGTTTAGGGAAAGAGGAAGAGGATTTCCTCATAAAGGCAGCCAGGCGGAGACTAGCCCCGCCAATGATGATGTGAATGTATTTGGAACCTGTTCAAGGTATGTTGAGTTTAATCCAGGTCTGTTTGCATCATTATTCACACTGTTGATGCTGCAAATATTTTTGCTGGTTTATTTGCCCTGGGTTAAGTGGGGTTTTAGGTAGCCCCTATAAAACCAATTTGAGTGCATTCGGGGTGTGTGTGAACAACAGGGATTCAACCCAAATTCAACTGGATTATGGAGTAAAGTCAGCCACTGAACTCATTTTGATATATATATATATATATATATATATAATATATGTATTATATATATATATATATATATATATATATATTAAAAACTAGAAACATGACAGTTAAATAGTTAGTTAAAGACCCAGTGAGAAACAGAGATAGGACTGGGAAACAGGGATAAAATACAAAATAAAATATTGAAAGGGGAAGTTACATTTAGACTTAGTCCTGAAGCAAAACTGGCAATCCTGGAGTGTTTGAGGAGAGGCTTGGTGTACTTGCAGCTCAGACAGTGTGGCCTCAACTGTTTGCATTGAACAATCAGTCTCCCTAGATAGGGCAGGCTCAGAGATTCATCCCTGTTTCTGAATTCAGACTACTTTTCGGTGCCCCCTCCCCGGTAGGTTTTGATTCCCTGGTTTCTGACTGTTACCCTAGCTCTCAAACTTCAGATTGCTATCAACCACCCGGTTACATGTTTCTCCAAGTGAACTACGGCAATCAAAGGAATGGGCACCAGTTTCAATTCCTCTAAATACTCTTACCTCTGATACTCTTACCTTAAAAGCAGGAATGGGGAAGGTGAGACCCACATACTTTATACAGATCCTAACACTGTTGGCAAACCCCCAGAGGTCCCTCAGTTCCCCTAAAACATGTTGATTTTCATTTTTCAAAACTAAAATTGTTCTCTGAAACTCTGAGGACAATTCCCTCACATTATCTCCTTCCTTGGGATGTTTCAGCTAAAAAACAATAAAACAACTAGTGAAAGTAAGATGGCACAGCAGCCCCAGAATCATGGCAAAACTGCCTGCAGCCCCTAGGGGGTACAGAGAGGGCAAATAAATGATTTTTTTAAAAAAAAAATGAAGTTAAAATATGTTTTAAAATTATGAGGTGAGCATGACAGAGGATGTGGGGCCTTCTGAAACCCACAGGAGTTGACCATTCCTGCTTTGTGATATTATTAAGGGCAGTGAACATTTCTAGTGAGCAACTATGCACTTCCTGACATCTTGTAGGTATTATTTCCATAGTAACATAAAACAACTGCAGTGTTGTCACTGAAACCTGTTGGCAGCTCTTTCTCCCAAAATGTTTTTTCCCTCTCATATAAACACACAGGTCAAGATATATCCCTATTGCCCCATGATCCCTTAGCACACAGAAATGGCTATGTGAGGGGAGACCTTCACTGCTTACAATATGGATTTCAGAGGGGTTTTCTGCTGTTGTATGGTTGGAAGAGAAATTGTGATCTCCATATTGACCAAAAAAGTGAGTTGTGATGGCATAAGTCCAACTTACACCATCATAATTCACTAGCAAGATGCCAGCCACAGTTTATTCTTTCTAACAGTAAAACACAATAAATAATAATAATAATAATAATAACAACAATAATAATAATAATATATTTATATTCTGCCTCTCTGCAACACAACCAGGGCGGCATACACAAATTCAGAAGACTCTATCTACACTCTACATTTTAGAACTCTGTATTCCTCACAATGCACAGATTTGATCACAGCCCATGATAAAACAGTATCTGAGGAAATGCACATAGGACTGATAAAACTGAAAACAAATTGAACACAAAAGGCACTTGCTCACTGAAGATGTGCAGTAACACTGACAATGTCATCAAGGAAGTTCTGTCTTTCTTTTAGCAATGGGTTTCTGTGAGGGAAAAGGAAGCTGTAGCACTCATCCTTGCCACACTCCTTGCCACAATTTTCTGTGGAATTCTGAACAAACACATTTGAATTAAAACCGAAGGGTAAAAATGACAGATGGTGTGGCAGGAAGAGGGCAGGAGCTAAGAAAATGAAAGCTGTATTCCAAAAAGAATTGAAATTGAAGGGATGATAAAACTCAAGATAGAGTAAATACGGTTACATGGAACACTTTCTCCAGAAACACCCATTTAATGCTCTAATCTTCTATCTTTTAGGCATCACACTCCAACTATGTTACATATTTTCTTGAGCTCTTTGCAGGTTGTAACATGTTTTGGGTGATCTGTTGTCTGCTTTGGGAATAAAACAACATACGAAGCTACTTTATACTCTGTCAGGCCATAGCACTGGCAACTCTAAATTGCAGTAGCAATACAGGTTTTCAAGGCCATATTCCCTTTTTATCCTCCCTGGAGATCCTTGGTATTCCCTGGTGGCCTCCCATCCAAGTATTCACCATGACCAACCCCAAGAGCAGATGAGATCAGGCATGTTCAGGGTGGCATAATCGCATTTTTTGTGCTTCTGTACCTGTTAATTGGCTAATACAGACGTTGGACTTTATCACATGGGGAAATTTGGGGGGAAATCAGGAGTTTAAACAGAGATTATCCTGTGAAGATAGCATGATCGCAATTAAAATTTTCACACACATTATGATTAAAGAGTCATTATCCTGGGAATAACCAGGCAATAAAGAACAACAAATCATTCATGGGATTTCCTTGTGAATGATCTGTTGCCACTTATCACCTGGTTATTCCCAGGATAATGGCTCTTTAATTGTGATGTCATGTGAAAATCTTAATTGCGAATGCGTGATTTTCATGGGATAATCTTTGTTTAAACTTCTGCTCTTCCCCATGTGATAATGTCCTTAAACTATAGGTCTATATAAGGCAGACAACAGGCTCAAGCAGCCTGGCAGGAAAAAGTGGTTTGAAGCTGCTGTTTCTGTGAGTGGGTTGAGACTCTGCTGACTTCACTGCCCACTCCCAAAGCAGTCCACTTGCACATGCCACAACTGCAAGGCGTGGTGTGAAGCTGCACTGCTGGGTATTTTTTTCTTATTTTTCCCACCATCCTTGCGCACTGTTGCACAAACACACCATTGGCAACTGTCTGCTGCCTAAATGCCATCCCATTGGATAGTTGCCTGTTTGATTGGCCGTCGCACCTGTGGTCTTCTACCAGGATCAATAAAACACTGGCAATGCAAAATCATGCCTAATAATAATAATAATAATATTTTATTTATAGCCCGCTCCTCTGTGTCCAATTGGAGCGGGTTACATCAATTAAAAATTACAAGATAAAACATACATTGCCCATGCCCAACCACCTGCCTCTTAAAATAGAATTAAACTAGCATCAAATTAAAACAACATAATTAAAATTACAATATAAAAATAACAGCTGTTCCATGCATATCCAGGTCAAGATGTTGAAGAATTAAGAGGGAGGCTTGATACAAACAGAGCCGGGAATTAAGAGCTTTTTGGGAAGGCCTGCCGGAAGAGATGTGTCTTTAAGGCTTTTTTAAAGCAACCAAAAGATGTAATAAGATCTTCACCCGATGCCCCCTCTTGGACTGTCTGGTTTGTGTAAGTTGTAATTACATCCATTGGAGGTGTCACACTTTCACTTCTTTGCATTACCTCCCTGACCACTTGGGCATGGCAGCTCATTCCTTTTTAAATGTGCACCTGCAATGAGGCATTTACATGCAGCTTTAGGGTTAGGATACATTGTTCTTTTATAACCGCTCTCGCATTGGGATATTTATACTGGTATGCACATTAGATGGTGCACACTTTTCAGGCTAGAGCAGTTTATTTTTGCTTCTTTTCAGTCCAGCTTTTCCCTCCTTAGAGCAGCCATGGCATAGTTTCAGGGCGCTTCAGGGGTATGTGTCATCTAAACACCACACCCCCAAAGCAACCTGAAACCCTTTCTTTTGGTCTGTCTGTTTGACCCCAATGAAACTTAAGTCAGTGATTACTAACTTACTGCATTGATCTGAATTTCTAAGCATAGCTAATTCTAGATGTAGTCAACTATCTTCAGCGTACACTTTATAGTGTTTATATGGATTTAGTTTGACATTATTTTATCTTGACCTGTAGGATGCTTTGAAGACCTGGCAGTGAAAAGACAGGTCACAAATCTACAAGCAACAAGAATTTAGCTTATTTTAGTCCCAGGTATTATGTCTGAAAATCAGAAACACAATATGAAGACTCATTTGATTTTTAATGCTCCATATGGCCAAGCCAGCTCTGGGATCATTCAAGAAAAGGAGAGAGAGGGAGTTCAGGACATTGTAAAATACAATGTCTTAACTGTCCAGGCCAATAATGGACTTCTGGGGATCTCTGCTCAGATATTGTAATGTACAGGCTAACCCCACTCCATAAATACAAGTTTTCAGCAGATTCAGGAAATTTTTTATTCAGCAAGCAGAACTGATCACAGTACACAACTGCTGCTAGGACTGAGAGGGTTTCCAGTTACACAGTATACTTAGGGTCCAATAATTCATCAGTTACAAGAGCCTTCTTCTCATTTGTCAGCAACTCAAAACATACTGTCTTTCTATGTTTTATTGTTCCTTCCCCCTCTCTAGCTACAGCTCTCCACAAGACTGACCTTGGTAATTTGAAGGTCACACTTTTTACCACATATTTGCTTATTATCCCTGGCTGCAAATAATAAACAAAATTTTCTTTTCCCAGTATCTCCAATAGGATAGCATACTCCATCATCCCATATTACAACATGGCAGAACCATGATCTTGACAGATTTATACTTTGTGATTAATTATAAAGCATTTTTTGAATTCTATTAGTAGTTCTAATCTGTAGTTTAGTGCAGCAAAGGCTCTGAGGGTTAAAGTCCTGGTACTATGACATAAAAAACCCCACTCAGACTCCCCTGTTCCTTCTGAGTTTATCTACAATCCCCACTGAGACTGGAAGAAAAATGGATTTTCCAAGCAAAAATGTATTGTTATGATTTATCCTTGTTATAATTCAAAGCATTTTGGTTTGGTTTCATCTTGCATAGGCAAGGATAACTAGCTTTACAAAAGACCTGCTCCTGATGGGAAAAGAAAACTTCTTATATGATATGTGTGTGTGTGTGTGTGAGAGAGAGAGAGAGAGAGAATGCACACAACTGCTTGCCCTCTTGGATCCTCCTTGAATCACTATAGGTACTATCACAACGAGGGCCTGAATCTCAAAATTTACCATTCTGCCACTGGTTCCCAGTCACTTAATTGGTTGCTGAAACAAGGAATCAATGCTAATGTAAATGCCATTGACTCAATGGGTGTACTTTAATTTGGAATTACCACCAGAATCCATGCCTATATAAACTTATAAAAAAATAAATGACCAAGGTAACTTACTTTCTAGTTTCAGTTTTAAATCGCTGGCAAAGGCAAACACATTGGCTGCATTAAAGGAACTAATGAACTCTAATATTTGGAAATTAACAGAAATATTTAGGTAGCTTGAAATTTCCCATGTTATAAAATAAGGCCCTCTTGATGTGAAAGATGATGATAACAGACAGGCAAACTTACCGTTCATTATTCAGAGACATCCTTGGTGGATCCAGGTTGGGGTTTTCCATGGACTCCATCTGAGGACAACGTAAAAAGTAATACAGGGTGTGGAGAGCATCAGGGGACCAGATGATAGACTGCTGCTGCTGCTGCCTTGTTTGTCGAACAGGACTCATGCCAGGGCGCAGAGTGTTCAAACACTGCATGTGATGCATTGCTCGGGAGACCAGATCACCTGGGAAAGGAGAGGGAAAAGATGCAAAACCAGTTGTACTATATTTCCAAAAACTATATATTCCAATTAATGTCTTTCATCAATAGTCAGACTGGCCAAAAGCATTTCGTCCTCATGGCAACTAATGGTGCCCCCTCCACTTAGCTGAACATGCTTGGTACCAAATGCCAGCCAAATTATTTGTATAGAAGAGACAGAAATTCTTCACACACCTCTGCCTAGCTCCAGCATCAAAAATACAATAAAAATTATTTTCTGCCCTTTCATGATAACTAAAATTTGGTGGCTAAGGTGGCTAACCCACTCTGTCTAATGGTAGGGCTGGTCCTGCCAATGGTCATTAACATGTCTATGTAGAGGTAAATTTCTGCAGGATTCTGTTAGAAAACTCAAACTGTGAACTACTTAAGAAAGCACTATCAAACTTTTAAAGTCTATCTCTAATAGCCTACAGGAAGGAACTGGCAAAATCACCTAAATGCCCAAGATAACTCAATAAAATGCATGGGGTCATCAAAGTCAAGAGGCAACTTGAGGACACACACACACACACACGCACACACACACCAGGAGTAGGGCTCACATGACCTCCTCAAATATTGTTGGATTACATCCCCTGGCAGCTCTACCTTGAATACTCAATAGCAAGGAATACTACAGTCCATCATCTGGAGAGAAAAACAATTCTAAGACATGCACTAAGAACTTTTTACTGGAATTTAGAAAGCCTGATTTGCACTACTAAGTACTGTACCAAAGAAGTAGTACATCCCCCCTCCCCCCAGCATGTATCTTCTGCTCAAAGCCATGACAGGCTGTAAAGCACAGTGGCCATAAAGTGTTTGTAGTTCTGTAATTTTGTTGGTTAATGTATATACTCATATATAAATCTAGAAATTTTAGTCAAAAAATTGACTTAACCACAGGTCAATGCAGACACTGTATTTTAACTTTCATTTTAAAAAAACCAAACAAAAACGGAACCATCCCCTGGTGAAAGAATGTAATTTGTCCTGGAAGCACTGACCTCCCTCTTTTCTCTCATCCACCCAGCCTTTAAAGTAAGCACAAAGTTATGTCTGCGGGAATTTTGTAAGTTCTTTCGCATTGTTTTCCTTTGCTTCATCATATACCTCCTTTGTTACATGTCCCTAAATTTTAGCCCTGATTTATCCATGGGCCATATAAAAATCCTTAATTTTGGCCCCAAAACCTGCCCTCGACTTATACATGAGGTCAACTTATAGCTGATTATATATGGTACTTCCTTTAAAGCAGGACTGCATATCATAACAAAGTGAGCCAAACGAAGTCCACCAGCCGGGTATGAGGGCTCAGCAAACACCCCCCCCCATTGCTTTTTTATCTGCCTGAACAGAATTGCAAGGCAAGACATTTCCAAGTCTTTTGCAAGCTGGTCACAGTATGCAGCTAATGAGATCCTTTGGCTTGGTGGTTCACAAGTAGTGGAGACCTCCTTTAAGGCTTATCTTCTTTATTTTATCAGCCTAATGTGAGCGATGCAAAGAATACTTCAAAATATTTGGTTGTTTTTTTTAAAAAAAGCTCCACATGAATGGAATTCAGGATGGGACTTACATCTTTGTAAGGGGATTTACATGTGCAGGAGACAGAA
Organism: Urosaurus nigricauda; assembly: GCA_034509955.1. NCBI lineage: Eukaryota > Metazoa > Chordata > Lepidosauria > Squamata > Phrynosomatidae > Urosaurus > Urosaurus nigricauda. Next base: position 83,820,790 of record JAOEGL010000001.1, on the reverse strand, counting down.
TTGAGTAGTTGTGCAAAGTCCATGTTCACCAGGGGCTGCCATGATGTTACAATGTTTGGTCATCCACTGTACAAGAGTAGCCAGTTGAGTGACTGATGCATCAAGACCCTGATGTGCACTGGATCCAGATGTGCATCAGAGAACACTCAATATGCATCAGTACACTGGTTAAAAAGTGGTCAGACCACAACAGAAGTGCCTGATGTGTATCACAAGTGCCTAATGAGGATCTCAACTACCCAGTACTCATCACACATGCCCAATAAGCACTGTAATGCCTAAAGTTCATCAGGAGCACTGAATGCACATCACAAAACCCTTTCCAGTGCCCAGATGCACATCTTCACAATTCACTAACAGGATTTCAATGCATTTCTGCAATGTACCTATGGATTTTGTGAAAAATACAATGTGTGAATTTTATACAGGTTAAGTCCAGAACTGTGATAAGTGTGCAAAAACTGCAGTTTTCAAAGACTTTCTCATCATGGGAAAAATTATATGTGTGTGAGTGTGCTGTATGGCTTCAAGTTGTTTCCAACTTATGGTGACAATCATTGGATTTTCTTGGCAAAATTTTTCAGAGAAAGTTTGTCATACCCTTCCCCTGAGCCTGCAAGCATGTGACCTGCCCAGGATCACCCAGTGGGTTTCATGGCTGAGCAGAAATTGAACTCTGGTCTCCAGAGTTGTAGTCCAGCCACTGCTCTGGTTCTCTTTCATTATTGTCTTTGAGAACAACATTAGTGAAGAATTACACCCTAACTGAATATGCAGACCTGTTCCTCTTTTATTTACTAACGTACAGTATCAAAGGTCAAAGTTGGGTTTCTCCCATACCAGTGGCACAAGTATGCACAATGCTATATCTCTGTGTGCAAAAAAGCTATAGGCTCCTTTCCCCCGCTTTAGGAATCCTTTATTTATTTATTTATTTGAGACTCTAGGGCTCACAGGAAAAAGTCTTCCATTGTTTGTGTACAATTACAATTCTGGGAAAGATTGGAATGAAAATAGCAAGGAGCACTTCAAAGCTGATTCCTTAAAGGCCACACAAGGGTGAATATTTTTTTCGGTCTAATCTACTAAGTAAACTAAAGCTGCAACCCACTGAACTCTGCGTTATTTCTCCGCAGTAAACATGCCTGTTGCTGTTCCGTGCCTTCATAGGGTTTTCTTGGCAAGTTTCTTGAGAGGAGGTTTGTCATTGCCATCCTCTGAGGCTGACAGAGTGTGACTTGCCAAAGATCATCCAGTGGATTTCCATAGCTGAGCTGGGATTTGAACTCTGGACTTCCAGTGTCCTAGTCCAATCCCCAAACCACTACACCACACCTCACACTCATATCTGATTAAAGACAGTGGAGCTTACATTCTGAGTAAAAATGCATAGGATTGGGCTTCACATTCTTTGTTCAAGAGGGCAGGTATTACACAGGTTTGAAAAAAAGAATGGCCATTGTACGCCAAGGTATTGCATTTTATGCATGCAATTACATTCTATTAATCTTCTATCATGAGTGCTGCTCTGTAGCATTGCCCAATTATCCAAGATGTACATCTGGAATTCAAATTTTCAGTGCAGCAGAATAGCACACACACCCTTTGCTCTCCTTACTATGCTGGCAATGTAAGGCTGCACTGAAAGGGGAAAAAGCTAGTAAGAGACTACCGGTATATAAGGAGATCCATTCATTAAATGCAATCACTGAGCCAGCCAAATCAGAGAGTGGGGAAAGGAAGTTGCATTCAATCATGGACTTGTGCTACAAGCACTCTCTTGTACTGGAGAATATATAGCAGTATGCTAAACCTCAAATTGAGGCAGGTCACAAAATAAATGGTGAAACTTGTAAGGTATGTGTTGGCTTCTGACAGTAACATTTAGATGATTGTACACTTGAGAAGAAATGCCAGGGAGAATATTTTTTCAGGGAGGGAAAAACAGCCCAGCAGAGAACAACTTAAAAGAGATATTGTTGGGCAGTAAAGGTTTCAAATGTAACTTTTGATACTAAACTATAAACAGGCTTTCCAAATTTTGTATAAAACTATATATTTTTGTGATTTTTCTTTGACTATCTATAAATTAGAAAGTACTGATAAGAGGGGGAAAGTCCCCCTCTTTCCTTTTTATTCTAGAAAGTAAAAATGGCTTTTAAACTGGAAAGCTGGTGACTTGGTATTTGGGTATTACTAATTTAAAGTGAAATAATCTAACTCTAGGCCAAATATGGAATGGTAGCCACATACCACGGCCTTCGAAACACTTGACAACTCTCTTTTTGTGGTCTCAAATTCATTGGAAAAGGAGCATCTTTGTCAAGGACTCTGTGGTATCCAATTTAAGACTGCAATTTGTGTTGGTTTGAAAAGTCTATTGTCCAGAGAAATGCTGCCCATAGTTACTAAGATTAAAAATAAACTAAAATGATGCACAACCAGCATGGTGCAGTTCAGTGGTTTGGGAGTTGGATTAGGACTCTGGAAGAACAAGGTTCAAATTCCCGCTGGAAAAGAATTGAACACACACAACACTAAAATGGTGTACTGCCCCAAACAGGAGATACAGTGGGCCTTTGTTATCTGTTGGTGTTTGGTTCCAGGACCCCCATGGATAACAAAATCTGTAGATGCTCAAGTCCCATTAAATACAATGGCATAGCAAAATGATGTCCCCTATATAAAATGGCAAAATCAAAGTTTGCTATTTCAAATTTATACTTTTTTCAATATTTTCAAGACATGGATGCTTGAATCTATGGATAAAAAAATCAGTGGATAAGGAGGGCCAACTGTATATCCAGACTGCTACTGCATAGATGACACATATTGTTAGTAGTCAAAACTTTTAAGAACCTCCACCTCCAGTGAAGTCGATGGTTTGCTGTCCATTCCCAGATCTTGCAAAAGCTTTTTATCTACATTGACAAATCCTCCAGGGTCTTGCTTGCTCCTGCTCCCTTTATGTCTTTGTTCAATGGCACTAACACATTCTTATCAGAGACCTTAGGTCATCTAGCTCTACACACTCAGCCACCCAAAATTTTTCCAGTCACTGAAGAGACTCCTTTCTTTTTTTGCTGCTTTTTATGCCTAGAACTCTTTTTCAAAACTCTCCCATGAGCCCATCTCTTCTTAAATCCTTGCTTAAAAGATGTATTTTTGGTAAAGCCTTTGGAAAAATCTTCTAGATCTGATACCTTACTTACATAAATCTGAATCAAATTATTAGTCCTAACTAGTGTAGTCCCACTAAATCAATGAATTTACATAGGTACTGATTTACCAAGTCCCTATTGATTTATTGGCTCTGCTCCAATGTGGACAAACAACTAAATTTAGGCTAGTATGCCATGTGTAAATGAAATAATCACTAGTTCTTTCCCTGCCTGCATTTTCACTGGCATACTTTGTTATTTTGCTTGTGTTCAATTTTAGATACCAAATCCTGTTAAACCTGTTCTTTGCAAAGTGCCATCATGACAACAATAATGCCAGTAAGAATAAGAAACAGATGATGATGGTGTAAGAAAGCTAACTTTTGTGCATCACTGTAGTAAATTACACGTAAAAGAAATCTCAGTTTCCCTTGAAAAACATTCTGAAACATTTATAACTTGCACAACAGCAGCCCAAACAAAACAACAGCAAAGCCAATGGCAATATTTCTCTTGACTTTAATAGGGAAAGATGCCATACTTGATGTAAACAAACAAATTAAGGTTTGCATGTGAAACTCACTGAGTTCAGAGATGCTACCAACACAAGTTGCCAGGAGAGATTGTTCTAAAGTTCGAAGTTCCAGCTGAGCGTAAGCATCTGCTCTTCCATTGCTGGATCCATCATTATAAGGACTGAAGTATGGTGGCAGAGAAAGCACACCTAAAATGAGACAAAGAAGGGTAAACAGGTACGTTAAAAAAGGGGCAGAATATATAAAACAACAAATATCAGACATGCTTAGAAAGTAAACAAAAATGCATGATGCTGGGCTTGTCTGGCCAGTATCAATATCTGTCTCTCTGTCACATTTGATACTGGAGCAACAGCTCTGTTAAAACTGGAGGGGATGTTAAGCCAGGTGGCTTTGTGTCCCCAAACATTTTGTGGAAACTCAGGTTTGTTTCATTCTTACATGTCTGTCTGAATGATGGAACTTTCATTTGATTTGTGCCACACAGAAATACAACCTAATTTGTGTTTGGCTCTTTCACAAATCTCTCAGTGGATCAAAGACAAACTATAGGACTTTATGGTCACTTCTAGTTCAATTAGTCTTCCAGTCGTATAGTCACTGAGAACCACTTGTGCATACAGATTCATGCAGACAAACTAACTTCCAGTATAGAATACACTGTGATAGAAGTGAGGTCATCATCAGTAAAGGCTGGACTACTTTGCGCTACAATTGTAAAGACAAGATAAATGAGCTGTAGGAAATAAACTATCGTTCTATCTGCTGCTGCATGAGCCAGAAGACAAATAATAGTCAAAATCTACTGAGAAATAAAAGCTCCTTTCATTTAATTTTCAAAAGACTGTAATTGCATTGGCCAAAACAAGTGATGTGTACATAAACTGCTCTTGTACTGTTGTAATAGACTAAGAGGTCAGACTGTAGCACCCCTTTCTCCAGCCAAGTTAATGAGAACTGAGTGTCAGCTACAAATATTGCCAAATTAAAATGGAATAACCTGCTACATATTCTATGTCTGTGCAGTCAAAAGCAAATCTGAACAATCTGTTCTGGATCTATTTGTGATTTGTGTCTCCAGGAATGGAGTACGTTACAAGTCCTGCCAGCTCTACCGGCTCACTTCCATCAAAATCTTTCTTGGCTCTCTGTTTCAGTTTTCCCCCAGTCCTTTCCCAGCTTTGCCCGCACCCCTTTTATATCACTCCTGATAGCTAGCAAGAACTTCTGTATTCAGAGAGAATACACCTCTGAATACTAGACTCTAGGGATAAAAAGGAGAATGTTATTGCCATCAGGTCCTGCTTGTAGGCTTCAAACACCTTTGTGCAATCAGTATTTGAAATAGCAAGTGACTAAAACAAGGCTACCAAAGAGGTGAATAGGTGAGGTAACTAGGTTTCAACATCAAACCTAGCTGTCATTCCTCTGAAATCAACATCAGCCCTAATTATCATTCCTTTGCCATGCAGTGTCCATTTTATATGGAACTCCTCCCCCCCGCCAATTCCAAAAAACAAACCTTAATTTTGCCATTTTATATAAGGGACACGAGGGGCTCAGGGGACCGTATGTTGAGGGGTTGCATGTGGCCCACAGGTCACGCTTTGCTCTCTCTGGGTCTAGGGAAACTCTGAACCTGGTGGTGGGAAAGAGGTGTGAGGCCAAGCCATGTGTGCTGAGGCCTTATATAAGTCTAGCCACATCTCCCTATGAAATCTCACAAAGCACTAGAAATCCCATGAGACACCTTATATAAGTCTAACTCTCAGATCTCACAAGACATCACAGCTCAATGAAAGTTGGACTTTTCTATGCCTCTCTTTTTGTCAGGAGCACACAATCATCATGTCACTACTTCTGCCTGCTTCTCCAGGTATGGGAAGACTATTGCACACTGGAGATTGTTGCCAGTAGCAGTTAGATGATTATTGACAAGTGTTGCTCCAAATAGTGGTCCCTGGCCTGATGCCAGTCTCTCAGCCATTGGCTTCTGGTTCCTGGAATGTTTCTAGGCAAGAAGTCCCTGGCACATTGGGGGAAAAAACAATTGCCAGTCCCCTTAAGAAAACTCTATGATAGATTCACCTTAGGGTCACTGAAAGTTGGAAATGACTTGAAGGCACCACCACCACCACAACAACCCCCACATAAAATAGAGACAGTATTATATAGGCCATCTAAGAACAGCTACTCTCCCTATAAGCTTGGGGCTTGCACTCATCAAAAGCAAAGGTTGATTAAAATAGTTCTCCATTTATGTTTTAATTATGGCTTTTATTTTCTTCACTGATCTCATGTGTCCTCTTTTTTCATAGGCTGGGGAGTGGCAAAGCCAACAATGACATCATCAAGGACTTCTTGGGTATTTGAAGGAGAAGAAAATAAAGAAATCTGCTGTGTCTCAACAAGCATCATTGTGAGCAAATGGGAAATCCCAGGCAGTGAACTAAGTAATTTGCATATTTCGAAAGTGGAAAATAAATACCAGTAGTACATGACACCAGAAATATCCAGAGAAGCAGAAATTTGCTTTTCCACTACCCCAAATTGATTCTTTTTGTTTTCCCCATTAATCACAAACATTTTCAATTGCACATTTTGCAGTAACAGGACTGCTAAAGTAAAAAACAGGCTGATACAGGAACAGATATTACTACTGAAAGTGGGAACAGAAACTAATGAATGTATTAATAAAGCAAGATGTCTAGAAAATATTTAAGTTCCACATTTTTCATACTCCTAGTAATACTGACCACTCTTTTTCATTATTAAATTACATACCAACCATTCTAGAATGATTTAAACTGGGATGAGTGGTTTAGTATTAATAATTCCACAGTACAATAATGTACAACAACTGTGCAATTATACCATTAATGAATATAGTTTTTAAAGGCAAATGAGATTTCAGATGTTTTTTCTTGGACAGGGGCAAAGTTAGAAGTTGGACTCATGAGAAAAATTCAGAGAACAAGTACAAGAGAATATCTGAGCTGCAGTCACACATCCCTGAGAAATACTGAGCAGCCCATCATGGGTGGCATGCATGTGATGGTATGGATTCTTCTGGGGGCAATGCAGATTGTTTATTAGAGAAATTAAGGCAAAATGTGGTTATCCATTGAGGTATAGCATATGTCATAAGGTAAGGACCTGTTAGAGAGTCAGCATGATATATTTGAGTGTTGGATCACAACTCTGGAGATTAGGGTTCAATTCTCACTTGGCCCAGAAAACCTTCAGGCATCACTTGAAGGCATACAACCACAACCACAACCACCACAACAAAAAGGATCTATTGGAAGAAGATGAGAGAGTGGAATGCTGGAAGTGATTGGTGATCAGGTGAATCTATGAAGGGATTTTTGAAAAGGTTGGCAAGTACGGAAGTTTAAAATTACAAAGAGTGAGAGACATGAGTCTGTCAACATTATGAATATGAGTGAGAGATGTGGGTTAGAGTCAGCTAACAGTGGGTTAGGGTCAGTCAGGATTTAAATGTGTGAAATAAGTAGTCTTTTACTGTATGCTGAATTTCTGTTTAATAAATTAATGTTTTATTATACAATTCTGTCTCCAAGAATGCTATAATAATGTTATTAAGTAGAGGTGTGGATAGGTTCAGACACATGGTGTCTGTGATGGTTGCAGTGATTCAACTATGGTGGTGTCCACTGGTGTGACAGATAGGTGACCCTCATCTTTGGTGGCACAGGTAGAACAGGTGGATGACCCTGTAATACACTGAAACGTTTAGCTGCTGCAGATTCCTGGGGTCTAAGGGTGGGAAGCGTGTGACAATCTAATTGCAGGACTTCAGGTTCCAGCAGCTGCAGTCAGCATAAAAAATGGCAAGCAATACTGGGAGTTACAGTCTAATAACATCTGGAGAGCCACTTGATTTTTACCCTCGTCTGAGAAGCAACAAAAGAACTGACACCAACTGATATGGTTACATGATACTCTTTTACACAAGTGTTTTTCAACTTTGCCACTAATTTTTTTTAAATGTATAAAGCCATGGCTTTCTTCTTCTTCTTCACTGGAATCTGTTAGAACTTACAGCTTTAATGACATTACCATCAAAAGAATAGTAAGGCCAAACAGAAATGGCTCCATAAATTCTACCAAATTTGTGGTATAGCGGATTTTGTTGGCCAAAATCCAATGTGAAATTAAACATATTTGGGGCTTTATATTGAATTAGATTAAGGCTGTTAACTTGAAAATATTGATCATATAGATGTATTTCAGTGATACTCTGTTATCTGTCATATCCCCCCCAAAGAAGGCTACAAATTGTGGCCATAAATATATTAAATTAATACAAATTAATAGAACAACATCTGTACTGAACAATTTATCCATCTCTGTGACTGAGAGGTAGTTGAGCAAAAATAATTAGTTTCTGGAATTTTTCAAAGCCTTTGAAACAGCAGTGGGGGAATAAGGTATGTTTATTCTGCCTCACTTAATACAGGAAACTTGCTTATGGGCTCTTTCTGCCAGTGCTGTTAAAAGATTGGCGCGACAGGGTGGAGTTCCAGTAAGCCATTTTTTTCAAAAATAAAATTTTGCCAGCTCAAAAGCTATTTTTTTTTAAAAAAAAATCTTGTCTATAACATGATACTTTTTAAAGCAACTGAAAGAAACTGTTTCCAGTTTCCTAGCCAAAATCAATTCAACAGAAGTGAGGGGGAGGACATTGAGTCCCCCATCTCATTGCTTCTAAAGATATAGAAAGCTGTTTCAGGCCAACTATTTTGCAAGGGTGAGCAAATCCTTTGGAATCTCTGCAGTCACAGTACTCTTAAGAGGAATTCTCAAGAGGCTAAGAGGTGATATGATAGCCCTGTTTAAGTATTTGAAGGGGTGTCATATTGAGGATGGAGTGAGCTTGTTTTCTGCTGCTCCAGAGAATAGGACATGGAACAATGGATTCAAACTACAGGAAAAGAGATTCCACCTAAACCTTAGGAAGAACTTTCTGAGGGTAGGAACTGTTTGACAGTCAAACACACTCCCTCGGAGAGTGGTGGAGTCTCCTTCTTCAGAGGTTTTTAAACAGAGGCTGGATGACTATCTGTTGCGGGTGCTTTGATTATGCATGGCAGGTGGTTGGATGGGATGGCCCTTGTGGTCTCTATGATTCTAGCCTTGAATCAATTTACATGTTACCTACAGTTAAAAAAGAATTATGGTTGGCCCTCTGCATGCACAGATTCAACCATTCATTGTTTAAAAATGCCCCCCACCAAATCCAAAAAGCAAACCTTTATTTTCCATTTTATATAAGGCACACCATTTTACTATGCCATTGTATATAATGGGACTTGAGCATAGATTTTGGTATCCACAGGGGTCCCAGAACCAAATTGTGAAGGTTACCAAGGGCCCACTGTGTGTGTTTGAGTAGGGAGGTGGATAGGTATTGGGACTGGAGAATTTTCTCCGTTGCAATGGCAAGCAAAGCCTCTCTTGAATACCCTCCAGCTGTCCCAATTTGGCAGGCATAGTCTCAATTAATCATCTACTGTCCCATTTTTTCCAGTTGCTTTTACAATGTCCCAGCTTCTCTCTCCTCCTCCCATTTCCTCCTTTGTGCTCAGATTACTTCAATTGCTGTAAAATGAGTTGAAAGTGCAAAAAATAGTTAAAATTCAATTGATGCAGCAGGAAGAGAGGAGAGGAACAGGTTGGACTTTGCTCTTCCTAGTAGAAAAAAAACAAACTGCTGCAGCCTAGGTTATGTGTTCATCCTTATTAATAACCTTTTTGTCTTAATCATATGGGTCTCAGTTTTTTCCATGAAATGTTAGAGAGTATGTTTTTGTAAGGGAGCATGTGTAATAGAACTCCATCTCCTATTAGTCCCGGTCAAAATGGCCAATGATCAAGAATGATGGGAATAGTGACCTCTAGATGTTATTGGACAACAGATTCTCTATCCTTACTTCTAAATTAACATACAATTTATACACATCATTTTGATCATAATTAGAAAGTCCAGATAAAAATCTAAGAAGAGAGTAGGACAGAGAAAAGGACCTCTTCCGAACACCTTAGAACTCTTGGTTCTATCATTTGTATGAGTTTCAGAGGTGTTGGTGGAAGGATATTTCAAGGTGAAAGAAAGCTTGCTAAATTTGTCTAATTTTCCAGTCCTTTAACATTTTTGTCAGCTTTCAAAGAGTTACATTTTTAAAGGTTGAGAATGGCAAAGCACCAGTGAGAAAGTCTGTAAAACTAAATGTTCTCTGGGAGACTGTCATTATTGTTACAAGAGTGTGAGTTAAAGTACAAAAATCTGGCTCAGTTAGACCTACACAAAGACTATGCCCTAAAGAGCAGTGATTGCTGCTTACCACAGGCCTACAGGTCAGGAAGAATGCAGAAAAGGCAAGGTGTTCTGTGCAAATTATTAAACAGGTTTTTAAAACCCCAATAAATTTATTTTTCCCACATATTTTTCCTCTGGACAGAAAAAATACCATGTAAAGAGAACCTATAGACAGTTTCAGGAAATTAAAACTGAAAGAAAAACATCTGAGAAAAGGGTGATATTCAGAAAGTGCTGGAAGGTGTTCAGCATTTACTCACTTTCAATAAAAATTAGAAATTACATTCTTACATTGCGTTAAAAAAGCCTAAGTGAAAAAAAAAGTCAAATATGTTCACGTCTCTGTTAATGAGAAAATATGCCCAGATCATGTGTACAGCTATTAATCTGCAGATTTAAATTAATTATCATTATGGATTTAACTATAGATTATTAATTGTAGATTTAAATTAATGATTGTCTAAGGACAATAACGTAAGTTCCTAGTAAAAGGTAAACTTCCCAGATGAAATGGCAATAGAAATCAAGAAGCATATGACAACGCAATGAAGATAATGCAATTAAACTATAATTTAGATGCTACCTAATCCTTTTAAGGCTACTTTAAACATAAACAGCTTAAATAGAATTGCTAGTGCCAACTCAAGTGAATCACTGGAATTTACTTAAGTGTTGATTTACCAAGTTGTAATTTGCCAAGGAGAGAACCAGCATGATGTAGTGGTTTGAGCACTTGACTATGACTGGAGATCAGTTTGATTCTCTGCTCACTCAGGTAAAATCGCTGAGTGACCTTGGGCGAGGCACATATTCTCAGTCCCAGAAAACCCCATGATAGGTTTTTGCCTCAGGGTTGTCATAAAGTCAGAATTGAAGGCACAAAACAACAAGAGACAAAAGGGGCCCTGGGACTAGCAACTAGACTTATGCCATCTTATTTAACTCTGCATTTTAAGATAACAATTTAGAAGCATTTCACAGACAATTATGAATTTAGCCTCTTAATATACTTTAAATATTTATCCATTTTGATAAGCTAGAGAGATTTAAATCTGCTAGTACAGACAAATAAAAGTAATCTTTGTAAAGGTTCAAGCAAATTTCGCATTTTATATTTTTCTAGACTAATTCATATTATTGATTTTTTTAACACCATACAGATTTGACAGACCATATTGTTAGCATACCCTACATCCCTTGTGCTGGATATGGGGTTTTTCATATTTGATATCCAGTAGCAGGCATGTTTTTCAGAGGTCATTATGACCTGTGGAAACTAGGTAAGGGGTCATGCTAGCCTAAGGACATGTGGGAGACCTAGGCCTCAAAGAGACAGACCCAATAGCCAACCAAATGCAGTAGATTGCCCAGGGAAAAGATGACATTCTTGCATGGTTGGGGTTCAGATTAAATGGTGCTTCCAGTTCTATGATTCCATGTCAGAGATAGATGATGGGGGCCCAGATGACCTGAATAAACATGTTGCTCTTATGTAGCAGAAGTTTGCTTCCAGTGATACAGGGGATAATGACATCTTAAGTGTTTATAGGTTACAAATAGCACCTTGAATCATGCCTAGAAACTTGTGTGACAGCCAATAAAATCTAATTCATACAGGTATAATGTGCTTTGGGATTTATGCTGGTTAACAGCTGGGAGACAAACATTTTTAAAGGAGCTGTGATGCTATATTTCAGAGGTTAACAAACAAGGTCAGGTAGCAAAAATGTGTTTTTAATTATTTTAATTATGCCTTTAATTTAATTCTGTTTTCATCTTTCATCCTGTCTTGTGTTTTAATTGTATCAGTTGTTAACTAGGTTTTTTTTTGGGAGGGGGTATTAATTATGTTACGGACAGCTGCTCTTGGATCCCACTTTTGGGAGGATGGCAAGATATAAATCCAATATGTAAATACATAAATATCAACAAAAAACTCTTTTAAGTATCTTGGAAGCCAAGCGGATCCATCAACCAGGGATGTTTACCTTAACAGTGCCCTCACTCTCATATAGGTCAGAGGCCTCATCATTGGAAACTTCTCTAAGTAATGATGGAGTGTGTGGGTTTGTCTGTTAAAGTCTAGTTAAGGCAATTATGGCTGGTATGAGCATTTCTATTGGATGTATCCGCCATTACACAAGAATGGCAGGATCAGCTTCTTTTTGATTTATGCACATTAAATGTTATTAGTACTAACTTCTTGATACATGACCAGCCCTAGCCAGCAACTATTTTTTTAAGGGACACATTGAGAAAGAAGTAGGAGTTAGTCACCCCATGATTGGCTGCTACTGAATCTATTTCTCAAGAATGTTCTTCCCAATCATTCTAGTTTTGCTTCTGAAGTAAAGAATAGAATAGAATTTTTTATGGTCATAGACCAGCACAGATAAAAAGGATGCAGAATAAAAGAAGGTAAAATCACAGGTTAAAAACAGTATTTAAAGTATCCTTTCAAATTTCAGTATAGCAAGACAAGATTGGTATTAGTATACTGGAGAGGTCATTGCCTGTTGAATTTTAACCACAGCTGCACAGAACTTGGCCACATTATATGTTGTATCAGGGTTGATGTTTGAAAGCAATGGAGAAGTGTAATATTCACTGGTGTGTCATTTATGCAATAGAGGTGAAATAACGCTGAGGTGGATGTCTCTGCCTCTGAAGTAATGAGTGGTACACCATATGATAGCTATTGTTAGGATGGATGTTGGACTACCTGCTGATCCCAACTGTCATATATTTTATACCTATTAATTATAATATTGTGCTTTAAAATAGGCAATCGGTGCTCCAAATGAATACATATAGGTCATAGAAGGGTGATATGGTGACTTCTGCAGTGGCAATATACTGTACTTGTAAAATGTTTGCAACTGAACTCAGACCAAGGCTCTTTAACATTGTGCACTTGAATATTTCTGTAGCAAGTAAAATATTCTCATCTAACTGAAACTGCAGCTCCACACTGGAACTGGGCCAAGGCATCAAGAATGAAATCCTTATATAAAGTGTGCCAAAATATTTTAAGAGGCCACAAATGGTGAGAGCTTCCATTCATGTGCCTTCTGCATCACACCAAAGAGGGCATTGTCCTACAAGCATATCCTGAAACACTGATTCACTACTGTGTCCTGAAGCATGAACCCCACCTGCTAACTCAAACCCATTTCCTGGAGTCATACATTTTTTCTCCTGGGAAGTCTTTAGAAAGAGGAAGTTTAATCTCTTCTAGGTTTATGAGCGCTAAGTAAATCTCAGTCAAAAATTAAGCATCCTAACAATGAGATCCATTATCAATAATTCAAACTGCATAGCATTTCCCCCAAAGCTACTCCCTCCCTTTCCTCCATCAGTGTACAATTATCATCACAACAAGCCAAAGATATACCTTCCCCTAGAAACCTGAAATTTTGAAATGTTGATTTGAGAAGTGTGCTGTATTCAAACCTCTGATTCTGTCACACACGATAGCCTTAGTGCTAGGACTTAGAAAACTGGAATAGTTTTTTGATAACTGATAGTCTAGATTTCTTTGAGATATATATATATATATATATATATATATATGAGCAATTAACAGGATAGAATAATGTGAGGAACCTTCTAGCTACTTCAACTCATATTCATTTCACTCACTCAGTAATATTAACCACAGAGATATTAAGATAATAAGGAGAGGCCAGGAAGAGGCTCCAGAACCGAGTCAGAGATTTCCTGCCTACCCAGTTTCAACACAGTTGTACCAATAACCAACCCATGTAAGAGACTATTTTCTGGCTGAGTATGGACCACACAACTGTTTGGGCCTAACAGTCTTGCCATATTGAATTTAATTTCCCTTAGGCCCTTGCTCTATGACCTGAACTCCTGAATGTTCTTGCATTTCAGCCTGGTACATGTCTCAGAAAGAAATCTCACTACCCTAGATCCTAACTTTTTGTAGTGACAATAGCACTGGGGTCTGAACATAGAGGGCACCTTAACTTGCAGTGGTGAGATGAGGTCTCGACACCACCACCATTTAGACTACAGGCACCAATGGCAAAGAGAAGCATCCATTCAGAGAAGGAGACTTCTCTGAACTTAAGAGTCATAGAACCACAGAGTTGGAAGAGACCACTAGTGCCATACAGTCCAACCCCCTGCTATGCTGGAATACACAATAAAACTACTAATGACAGATGGCCATCCAGCCTCTGCATAAAAATCTAAGCAGTAGTTTTCAAATGAATTAATAATAATAATAATAATAATAATTTTATTTATAGCCCGCTCCTCAGTCATCAATTTATTGCAAACTAGATGTGCACAGGATTGCAACAATATCCTTAAAAAGTGACCTAATTTACTTTGTGTCCTTCAGTATGTGTAGCCTCAAGCAAGCTAATTTAGCCAAATACAAATAGAGATCTCATTTATCAGAGTCTCTGGGTGTTCTAATGTTTTGTACTGCGGAGAAGCTGTTTTTCTCTTTAGAGCTCATGAACTGAAATATATTTACTATCTTGCATAGCTCGAGTTATCTTTGAGGGACTGCTATTTAACTATTAACTTAATAGGACTCTGCTCAGTCTCATGTGATTGCATGACATCATATTCTTGAGCAAATTAGGATACTGAAAAAAGCAAGGACATAGGTACGTTTCCACTGCAGTGTAAACCCCAACAATAGTTCTCAGATTATGGAACATCTTGTATCTCAGTCTTTACTATGTCAAAGAAGTCAGAATCTTTAATACATGACAGAGAACAGCATAGATTAAGAAACCTATCCAAGTTTTAAATGGTGAGTCAGAATTAATCATGCACCCAACTACACCACCCAGTTCAGAACTGTTGTAGTATCAAATATTGTTGTTTTTTTTTAAAGTTATATTGCTTCAGGGAGCTTAATATGGAATTCCCTGATTTTTACTATTACAACAATAGTGTGAAATAGACTAGACTGACGTTGTGACTGGGTCAAGGTAACCTAGTGAACTTCATGGTTGAATAAATATGGATTTGAATCGACATTGCCTTGCCTTGTACTAAGGCTCTGCTGTAGAGCCTGAAGGGTAAAATCAAGTTGATAATGTATGCAGGCCAAACATAAAGCATTTATGTATATAGATGTTTCACACATACCTCATCTAATTTAAATTCTTTTACCATATACACTAGCCCACTTGTACTGGCAAGGGTTGGACCTGATGGCCCTTGTCACTATGATTCTATAATTCTATGATTTAAAGGTGGCATCTTAACTGGCAGTTAGGGTGCATGGGCCTCTTGCATATAAACATGTCATTAGTTTAAGTTTCTGGGAATGGCTATTCTTCTCCTGGTCTCCAGTACACAAAGTGCAAGAGAAGAGAAATGAGAAGAGAGTGTAGATGCATGCATTCTGCCCCACTTTATCATTCGGAATAAGAGATGGGGAGGGATGCCAACCCTGCAGATCATGACGCTTCATGTTGTTCAAATCACAGCAGAAGTGACACTTGCTTTGAGCCTTCCACAAGCCCCAGAAGCAGTGTAGAGCTTGGGACAGGAGGGGAAGGGACTTGATGTGTCATGTGTGTAGTAACTAATGCCATACTGAATGAGAGCATGAGTGGAAATGGTGGCAAGTGGTAAAATGGCTGGGCATATTCTGCTGCCTACCTGCCGATCAAAATGCTTTTTGATTTTCCTTATCTCTGAGTTGCTGTATTATTTAGTTAGCAAGGCTGCACTAGAATTCTGGCTGCATTACCCCTATGCTTGTTTCCACAGTCAATTGGTCCAGAAACAACTGTGTTTTAGTCCTTATCTGTCTTGTCCTTGTGAGATCTCAAAGACTAAGCTCTTTCGTATCAGAAAAACCTGCCATCTGGCCTCAGTTCCTGGCCCTCAGTTCTCAGAGAATGGGATAGTATTGGTCTGTAACCATACTCAGTGCATTTAAATGTGCTCCAGCAACTTATGGATTATTTATACCATTAAATGCTATATCCATGCCCTACCATGCATGTATATTGGACCTTAGTTCACAATTCTAGTTTTGCTTTTCCACCCCTTATTTACTCATTACCTGGAGTCCTGGAGAAATACAGCAATTTCCCAAGTCTTTAGCCTTACCCTGAGAATTGACAGCTTTTAAATTTTGAGACTAGAAACTAGCTAAGTACTGAGATGCAGTTGAGTGTGTGTGTGTGTGGGGGGGGGGGATGGTAACTGTTTTAGATGACATGGTAAAAGTCCATCTGAAAGTATAATACTGCTTCATTTCGCACTGGAAACTTTGCTAGGGCTGGTTCAGTTTAAGGCCATAAAATGTTTTAATTGAAGTAGTAAAGGCTTCCACTCTAAAAATCTGGGAGGTTGTAGCATGGTTAAAAAGAAAAAAGCCACAACCTACCACAGTCTATTAAGCTATGTAGTAATAAATGGTATTCTGAGTAGGGACTGAACCAATATTTGAACATTATCAGAAATATTTTGGTGTTGTTGTCAATTGCTAACTTGAGAGTAAGGCTCACAAACTGGAAACACATTGAACTGCCGCTCAATATGAATTTACCTTTCCTCCTCCCCCCCCCCCCCCCACTTTACAGGGAGGCTGGGACAAGGGTAGGCATGTACCTGAGTTGGCCAGGTTATAGCTGCCATGTTGGGTGAGCAGGAATTACACAACAACTTAGCTATTGTTATTTCTGGTCACCTTTTAGGCCTTTCTATAAGTTTTTGAGCTATTTTGGGATGGTACCCTCCAGCAACATTTGAAAAAGCCTTGCAACAGCATGAATTCTTCAAAGTGTTTTTTGTTGTGTCAAAAAAGCATTTTTTAAGATTTTGAAGCCTTTTGAAGGTTTAAAAGCCACTCACCCTGATCCAGGAGTTAAAACTAAAGAATCACACAATTCAACTTGCTTTTAGAAATGTTTGCTTATAGGCTGCAATTAGTTCCTTTAAAACAAGAACATCTACAATAGACAAATGGAAAGAAACATTATGAGGCACAATATAACACTGTAATGACTTCTGCTCCAGTACTGTATACCAACTGCCTTGTGGTCAAAACAGAAATCCTGAGCAACACTGTTGAAAAAAGTATGGACTAAACTGAGCAAAACTACTGAAAAAAATTATGGACTAAGAACTGGGCTTGGGGAGATTAGACCCAAGATCCCAATTTAATCCTGAATCTCCTTCTCCAAGACACCACTGTTTAGTGGTTTTTCTGTTTGGTGCAGTTTTTTCATTCTAAAAGGTGAATATGCCTCCCCATAGGTCTCTAAGTTCAAGTCTGCTGGTATTTTTTGGTTCTACTGTTTCTGCTTCGGTCCTGCCTGAAACTGGGATTTGGCCCACAAGAACTCTGAAATTAAATCTGGCCCTTGAGCTGAAAAAATTGATTCGTTCAGAAAGTGGTATGTTTGACCTCTGTTCTGTGTTCTAGCTGCTGTGAAGCATATCATTTTCCTTGATCGTCACATCTAAATCATTTATTTTGAAAAACACCATCAGTGGTGTCACTTTTGTACAGAGGCCTCTATTGACAGGAACAAAATGCACCCCCTGACTATGTTTTGAAACAGAGAGGGGATTTGATAAGATTCAAGGGCTTGCTCTTTGACGCATTCAAGATAAAATTGTGAAAAACAGCCTATTTAGATGCATTTGGTGTGATGATTTCCCATGTGTGCAGAAAGCAAGGACTATGACAAAAACTTCAGTATACATGTGTGTTTGGTTTGTGTGTGTGAGAGAGAGTGGAGAGGGAGAGAGGTGATATTTCTTTTTCATTCTCCATCATCATGTATGATCCCAAACCTTTCTCTGAGACCTCCAGAATATATTTAAAGCCTCTCTTCACAGGAAAATATATGTGACAGGAGTGGTCCTGTATGTCCTGATTAATCCTCTATAATCCCACTTTTTCAGCTACTTTTAAAATATCCCAGTTTCTTTCTTCTCTCACTTTTCAATTTAGGCCTCAGTCTAATTTAATTGCTGTAAATTGAGATCAAAGTGCAAAAATCATTGGTGATGCATTAATTCTGCATGGGGGAACGGAGAGATGGGCTGGAATCCTGCCATTCCCTGTAAGCTCATACCAAAGCAAACTGCTGCAGACTGTCATAGCTGGGATGTTCTTCCTCATTAATGTTTTTTTGCCATCTTGAGCACACTCTGATATTGCATGGACAGTTGAGTGCCGATTTTCATTTGTAAAATGGAGGATATGAATGTGGATATATTGGAATGGTATGAAAACTAAACAGTCACATAAATAAATCAAGAGTTAGCCTTTAGAATACTTGAAATAGGCTACTATTCAGAAAACCTTGTCAATAGTAATAGTATTTTTTTTTCATGTTTTACAAAAATTTATTGCATTAATTTTCTAGTTCTTCCTGGATGTCTCATTTGCATAGTTGAGTGTATCACAATACAATTCATCTGTTCATTTTATAGTTAAAGAAATTTATTTCACACCCTAGTAACGCAAGTCATGTATGGAAGCCTTTTTTTACAGATTTGTATTAGTCTCCAGTTGTGATAACCAACCACAAGCTTTAAGAAAGTTTGAATCACTTAAAAAAGGGCGCATGCCAAGGATGAGTTCTCTCTCTTAGCTGGAGAGGAGAGGGGTCTCTCTTCCTCAGAAATGGAAAGATTGGTAAAAAGTCAAGCTAAAGAATCAAGCCTGTATGGACAAGTAGGAGAAGGGAGCCTCCAGGGTTTAAAACAAGCAGAGTAAGAGTGGTTTCCATGCAATCATTATCAGTATACCATGTATCCTGGGCTCTTAATCTGGGATGCACTTTTTTTGCAACAGCAAAAGCTAATACAACCAGAAAGTTAATACTGTACTGCCAAACCAGTATCCTAAACAACTTGTGGCTCATCCACCTTTGTAATCCTGCCCTTTTAGAAAAATGTTACCACATCTATTCTTCAAAGAAATGTTTGGAAAATAAAGCTTGTAAGTATTTGACAGTTTTACTTGCACTGTTCCATATCATCTGGATAGCAATGTGGCTCTTACGTCAGCTGTGCACTGGAAAAACGGCCATCTGCTGTTTGATTTAGGTGTTCTTAAACAAACACTTGGAACTTTTTAGTAGAACAGGTTATTCCCAATATTGCAAAGTATCATCTTCAGAAGGCTTCAATAATTCTTATTCTTAGAATAGTCCTCTCAAACACACTGTAATGAGGGGTTACAAGAAGGTCAGCCAAAAATGAGCTGTGATAATTTGGTGGCTAAGAGTGTGAACTGTGAGTCAGGAACTTCTTAGCTTAAAACTCTTTTCAGTCATCAACTCATTATGGGCCTTAGGCATGCCTTTGCATGTCCTGCATCTGCAATATGGGAATCATACAGGGCTCTTTCATGGAATAATAGCAAGATATTGGAAGGATTACTAAAAGGATTTACGTATGTAAAACATTTTAAAGTGTTAATTACTACAGGCTGAGTCTCCCTTGTCCAGAATTCTGAAATGCGAAATACTCCAAAATCCAAAAGTGACCAAGATATTGACACCTTTGATTTCTTTGTTTCATGCACAAAATTGTTTGAATTACTGTTTATAACACTACCTTCAGGCTATAAGGTCTATTTGAAACAAACATGAATTGTATGTTTAGACTTGGGTTCCATCTCCAAGGTATCTCATTATGTATAAACAAATATTCCAAAATCAGAAATAAATAAATAAATAAATAAATCTAAAATCCAAAGCACTTCTTCCCAAGCATTTTGGATAAGGGATACTCAGCCTGTATTGTTAAAAGGGGGAGAATTACTTTTCAGATTATGCACTATACAGTATAACAAAAATGTAGACCAATGTAGTAAATCAGTTTTCACACTGATTTCTCTGTAAGATGTAGGCAGTAAAAATACAATAATGAGACATGCTAAAATTATACACTCAAATCAAAGTAAAGACAATCAAATTGTGAGTCCACAGAAAAGAGCACAACCTGCATAACATGAAATATTTACCCCCAAGACCGTGACAACTTGTGAGTTCACATACAGATGAAACTGAAAGTAATGCTTGACTGTTCAACTTTTTTGGTTGTTGTGGAGAAAAGAATTAACTTTATCTTCCATGACCACAGTACTCACTTGCTTGTACCATCTATTCTCCACAACCATTTAGCGGCTGTGATGTGTATGGCTATGTCCCTATAGCCAGACACAGAACAACAAAGGCATCCTCTGGGATCTCTGGAGGCCACAGGAGATGATTTCATCATTGCATGCCTAGGCAGAGGGACACAGCCAGATGCTTTTCCAGTGTGCCATGCTCTTCACAGGCCACTGCATGGCTGTAGGGAGGAGTCCTTATAGAAGAAATGTGAATCTTGCAGCAGGGGAGATACATCATAATTCTCCTTAGGTAGAACCTGACATTACTTCTCCAAGTGCAGCATATTGGCCACTATGTCATGCATTCAGCAATTCACACTTGAGGCTTATACAATTGCCATTTTTTTCAGCCTAATCTTTATTTACAAATGCATCAACAGTGACTATATGTAATCTAACCCCCCCCCCCCCCAACAACTTATGATAAGGAAAGGGCACCAATTTCACAGCAATGGTTAAGAGTGAAGTAGTTGGCTGGAATATTTCCTCATAAGAACCGGCAGTCTTAGAACGAAGGAGTATTTGATTCAATGTGAACTCGTAGGTTTTCATGGCCGGAATCCATAAATTTTGGTGGGTTTTCCAGGTTATATGGCCATGTTCTAGAAAAGTTTCTTTCTGACGTTTCACCAGAACCTGTGGCTGTGTCAGAACAGGGGTCCAGAATCCCAGACAATCAACCAGTCAGCTTTAAGTTGAATAAACAGAACTTTATTGATGCTCCAGGATCAGCAGTACCACACCATTCAGCTTCTTAGCTGAGACTGACCAGTTCCCGCCCAGCACTCTATACATCCCAACCCCGAAAGGGCTGCACCTCCCCCCTTCTCACCAAAGCCCGCGAAAATAGCCCATTCCAGTTATTTTCCATTAGTTTCAATTTCCCCCTGGCTCCCCCTTATCTTTACAATTCCCACCAGAAACTGCTTCATACCAGACCTAGAGCAGAGCAGCTCCAAGGTCAGCAGATAAGGCGTCCTGGCACCGTTATGCACTCCTCCCTCCTATCTAGCAGCTAACTACACACCCATCATCCCCAACTACAACTACAAACCTATATCTGGAAGAATACTACAAGGATTCTGACAGGCTGGCATCTTCAGATGCCACATTTTCTGAAGATGAAAACCACAGATGCTGGCGAAACAGCAGGAAGAAACTCTTCTAGAACATGGCTATACAGCCTGGAAAACCCACATAAATCGAAGTATTTGATTCAATTGCTCAGGAGACACAGGGGATATAGGAGAATATATAGGCATAGGCAAAAGACCAGGTATTTTAGTGACAACTGAAAGGGAAAGCCCTAGCAAAAGCTCCCCTAAAAGGTCTTGCAGGAAGGATCCAAACTAGAGACCAGCATGATCAAGTAGCCTGCTCAGCTCTTAGATGACAAGACCCAGGGATCCATGGTGCCTTTTTGTTTTTGCTTTGCTTTTTACTTGTCAAAACAGGAAACTAGAGTGTCTAAAGTTGGCTTTGAGCAAAGGTTCTCAAACGTTTCCCTTTTGATGTGGTATAGGGCAGATCTATATTGGAGAATGGATACTGAGTTAGCTGGACCACTGAAAAACTGCTTTGATCTCTTTCCTTTGCCATACATTCTCCCTTTATCCACCAGTCCTTCCTCCTTCCTTCATCTGTTTCCTTTTTTGAACAATTCCTTCCCATTTTCCTCTTACTGTTCTATACTGTCATTCTCTTCACCCTACCCTTTCATTTTTAAAAATGTTTTCCCTGTGTTTCATTGGGCAGTTTTAGACTTAACACAGAGAGGTTTTTCCACCCGTCATCACCCCAACCACTATGGCACATGACCCCCAGCTTAAATCTCTCATTCACTGAGCCCCTATTAATCAAAGAAACAAGAACACATTATTATTACCTCTGAAAAGCACAATTGTTTTCTCTCAACTTTCAACATTGATCAAGCAGTCACAGGGCGGGTTTGGTAGCACATTGGGAGCCCTCTAGTCAATCTACGTTATAAGGTTTTCTCTTTACATTCTGTCATCTGATACAGAGGGATGTTTTGATCTGTGCCACTTGCCTTTGGCCATTTACAGAAGCACAGTAAGCATAACTTGTTCTTAATCCACTAAAGGGTTACTCTTCTTCAGCATCTATTGAGACGCTCTACTAATTCAGAACTATATATAACTCCCTCAATGAGCAATTCACTTTACAACAATGCCACTTTGAGCTTGTTTTTAGAAGAATGTCAATGGTCATTGGATTATTGACATCCTGTTTTTTTTAACAGAGTATTTTTTTTTTAAAAAAAAGAACACTAGGGAGGGAAAAGTGACATTCTTAGCAATACTCTGATCAGCTAGAAAAGCTAAGTATCAATATAATGTATGAATTTGTCTTATGAGGTTAGCACCTTGAAGGTTAAATGCGAAGAAAGAGGTTTCTGTTTAAATCTGTTGCACTTGTAGCCTAGAATACTGTACATGTGATTACTTCAAGTAAACTTTAGGAACACATCACCTTGCTGTAGATTTTTCTAATTAATGGAGGGTGCTGCTGCTAATTAGACCATGAAAATTATAGCCAGAAGCCTCAGCCTAATTAGAGTGGATTGCCAGTAATTCTCTTCTTGATAGAGGTTCTTTTTAGGGAGGACCTTCACAGACTGGGATGTTGCCAGCACAAAGAAAAGAAGAGCTAAAAACAACCACAGCCTCAACCACTCTCCAACAACGAGCAATATTGTTGTAATGTTATGAGTAAAAGAATCTGTCCCAGTAAAAATCAATTTGATTAATTTCATTCTCAATTGTCAAGCACTAGGTCTCAGACGTTTCTTCAAAATGTAGCTGTCACTTGCAGTCTTTGCCATTTTGTCAGATCCACCCAGTTCTCCATCTTGAGGGAGAGAGAGGCAAGCCAGCTCCAACAGGCCTTGCCTAAAAAGAAGAAGAGCCCTCCCTCCAGTCCATCTGCCTTGGTCCAGGCCTCCAAGGGAGAAGATCTACTGGACTTTCCCCCTTCCCTATCATCTCTCCCTTATCCTTTTGTGTCGTGTCTTTTTAGATTGTAAGCCTAAGGCAGGGAAATGGCTGAAGAGCGGGGTATAAATAAAACATTGTTGTTGTTGTTGTTGTTGTTGTTCCCATTCCGCACATGGCCAAGAAGCGGAGAAGGAAAATGACCTCTGCACTGATATCTCTCTAGAGCAGTGGTCCCCAAACTTTTGGACTACGTGCCCCCAACACCCATTTCTTGATATTAGGTCTATTGTTTGTGCAGCAGCTACCTGGCCAGTGGTGTCTACTTTAGCCATGCCTAGCCTGCCACTGCCTCCTTTTCCACCTTAGCCTCTCATGTGTGAATACAGTGGCAGCAGCAGCAGTAGCCCAGGCCTGCTCTTCCATCTTGGCTGAGCTGATCTTATAGCAAAAGGAAGGCCAAGGTGAACAGGTGCAAAGGGAGAAGCTTCTCCTCAGTGAAGAAGAACTCTGAATGCTTCTTTGCTGGGACAGACAGGGGCGCAGCCAAATTCAAACTTTTCTCCCCAGTGAGGAAGGGGTCTCAGTCTGAGAGAGGTGAAGGGTAGATCCCAGATACTTCTCCCTCTCCTTCTCCAGAGCTGTGGAAATAAGTGGGGGGAGTGAAGTACAGAAACATGATCCACCCACCCGCTATATAACTATATAAGCAGGTTAGTAAAAGAGAAAGTTTACTTGCGTAGTCCTTTCCCAGCCTGTGGATCTTTTCCCAGCCTCAAACG
Organism: Urosaurus nigricauda; assembly: GCA_034509955.1. Lineage (NCBI taxonomy): Eukaryota > Metazoa > Chordata > Lepidosauria > Squamata > Phrynosomatidae > Urosaurus > Urosaurus nigricauda. The sequence goes on along the minus strand of JAOEGL010000001.1, from coordinate 83,796,876 downwards.
GCTAAGCTAAAGCAAAACGTATGGCTGTGATGTTAACAAAGACTCCCAAACCTATATGGCTAGTGATGGAGGCTACACTCACTAGATCCTAACTCTTAAATGAGTTTTGCTATTCTGTAGAATACAAATATTGGCTAGAAGAGGAGTGGATGGGAAGGAGACCGCTGCTACCCTAATTGTACAGTGTAATGAAACAAAGGATATATCTCTACCATCTAACTTTCTAAACGAAAATAGTATTACGGTGTCTTGTGGTGAACAGTCTCAAGTGACCTGCACATGGCTTAGTTTTCCTTGCCTGCATGGGACCACACAAATGGCATGTATTGTTCATTTGGCAGGCCACTGCTGGTGGGCTTTTTGGCTTGATAGCTAGCATGCTGTGCAAGCCTTACTGGAAATAATACAGGGTATAAATCTAAGTAGAATATCTCAGAAGTCAAGTCACATGTGAGAAATTTGCATCTATGTCTTTCACACTTCTTTAATTTAGAGGCACTTGGACTCGAGCCAATCTCTTCCTGACAGGCATTGACTAGAAAGGGAGAGAAATAAAGCTCCTTTTATCATCCCATCCCCAATGAGCTGGAAGCTGTAGGACCACATCCAGCCATCTGCATTGGTGTGATGTTGCAGGGAGATTGTGATCAGGGTAATGATTCCTTCAATCTGTAAGCTGCCTTGGTTGCACAATGACTTTGAGACTTATATAGGGCAGAATAACTGATTATCATGGATGGGCAGGAAACTGTGGGTTGGATCCATATGCAGGACTGTTCCAAATGGGACAAATGTGTCAGCAGGTGGTGGTATTTGTTGGTGTACATTCTACCCTTAAAAACAAACAAAAACAATTCAAATTATGTTTTGCCAATCAAGCAATGCTTCAGTGTTTCCTCTCTCTCTCTTTTTTTGGCAGTATCTGAAGTGATTTGTTCCTAGCTGAAAGGCAAATGTTTCTTAAAAATGGATACATTTTACTTTCAACACCAGTTATGACAATCAAAGTAGGTGTATCCAAACCCTAATTCCCTCAGTTTCGGATATGTTTCCATCCCTTTCTTATTCCCATATTTCACTCCTCACAATCTTGGAGGTTTACCTCAATTTTAGTTAACAGAGTGAGAAGAGTGGCCAGTTGTTGTTGTTGTTCTGCACCTTCACTTTGCTTCCAACATAGGACGACCCTAAGATGAACTTATCATTTGCAAGCTAATTTAATTCTGTTTTAATATAACACCTTTCTGCATTTTTAATTGTACTGTTTTAATTTTGTAAGCCACTCTGAGTATCAGTTTTGGGGAAATGGCAGGATATAAATCCTCCTCCTCCTCGGTTTTTCTTGGCAAGATTTGTTCCAAAAGGGTCTGCTTTTAAGTTCCTCTGAGGCTCGGAGAGTATGATTTGCCCAAACTGAGTTTTCTTTGTAAGTGGGAATTGAAACTCTTATGGCTGCTATATTTCTGCAAGCGGTCACAGCCTAGATTTAATAGGAAAGGGGTGTAGCAGATGAGATCTCCTGAGTCCATCCCCTGCCTTTTCTGGCAGGCTCCACAATTTGAGTGTGTGTACAGGGCCACAGGTCTGCTGGAGGTTTGAGGGATTCTGTTGGGGTATTGTCCATCCCAACAGAATCCTTACACCTCTAGTTGCCCGGTGACTCAAATTCTGGAACCTGCCAGTCAAGGCAGGGGATGGACTCAATAGACCTCTGCTACTCCACCTCCCTTTTGCCGATTAGATCTACACTGTCAGCTCATGCAGAAGCATGCTCATCATAGTTGGGTCAAACTTAAAACCACCTTGATTTTCCTACAAAGTTTTATTTACCTAAGCCTAGTCAACCACACTGAGTGCACAGAATCTTGGATGGCAATTTTCATCCCACCATTAAAAAAAAAAAGGTTGAGATTAAGCGTACAGTCAGCCCTCCACAAGTACTGCTTTGACTTTTGCGGATTTGATTATTTGCGGATTTCATTAATATGCTCTCTCTAGGAATTACAGAGAAATTCTGCAGGACATTGACAACAGAGTTGTGCTGGAGGACCTAGAGATTCATAGAGAAAACACTTCTCTAGGCATTTGTAGGTTCTCCAATATGATTTTATGGTCAAATTCTCACAGATGTTGCTCATAGAGTTCTGCTGGAGAACCTAGAGATTCCTAGAGAGGTAAAAACCTTACCTGTTCTCTCAGGTAAAAAATAGTGTTGTTTTTTTTAATTTGCAATTTTTCCACTTTCACAGGAGTCTTGTGGCCCTAATCCCAATGAATGTGGAGGGACCAATGTCAAATTTCAGAACCCATTAGATCTTCATTTGAGAGGTGAGGAATCTGTAGGGTGAATAATGAACCAGAAAGGGGAACAACCCTTATGCTGTCTTCCTTCTCTTTAATTCCATTGGCCTGTTCCACTTCCCCACCAGTCTGCCAGACTATTAAAACTGAGATGGTATTAGCCCATTTCTCTTCTTGAATTCCCAACACTAACATGACCAAGAAGGAAAACCCATCACAAAGCTTTAACAGTGTTAAAAATCATTGCAATATCAAAAACTAACCCCAAAATAAAGGATCCTCCAAAAATACTAGTAAGACTGTGGGGAAAAGATAGGTGAACCTACAAGTGGGGCTCATGCATATCAATTGTACTAAAAATAAATAATTAAGTAATTCTGCTCAGCTGAGTAATCTCTGCTTCATCTCAGCCTCCAAGTCATGATGTGGATATCATGAATACAGAATTTTCTTCAGAATCTTCCACACATAGTTTCAGTACATGGCACATGGTAATTGGTCCAGCTGATATGTTTATAAGTATGCCCAGGTAACAGCATAGGATCACACTGCACTTAAGTACAACCAACATCTCTTTCTGTGTGGGCCTTGTGTATAGGGAAACATATTGTATGTCTTCCTTTAACATACCTTTAGAAACTTGCTGCCCTTTAAATGTTGTTGGACTGTCTGTATCCAATTGCAAAGGTTGATGAGAGGTGTGGTCCAACATCTGGAGGGTTACACATTACCCAACAGTGATGTAACCATTCTGTCTGATTTTCCAATATTATGTGCACTTTAAAAGGAGGATTCTTTTAAAATTTTGTTTACAGGCAGGCCTAGAGTGATAGAGGAACGATTCTTACCAGTTTTTCAGAGTGAAAGAATGCATTTCAACAGAAGAGTAGCCAATCAATTCAGCCTTAACTAAAGTGCCAAGAACATATTGAAAAGTACCTCATGGTATACCAAAAACATATTCACATGACAGGCAGGCTGTTTGTATCATTTTTTATGTGATATCAAAGAATGTTAAAATCATAGGGTTGGTCACAAGGACATCTGTCATATATTAGCCACTTGGTGTTCCCATTCAAGATGTCATTATATTATATGAATACTTTTTAAGTCAGGAGAGAGCCCCCTTGGTATGCCAAATGTTTTGGAGTATAGTTCCCCCAATCCCTTACACTGGGCCATACTGACTGATTTGATGGAAGATATAGATGGAGGGCTAATTTAAGATGAATTACAGATGATCATTTCCAAAATCCCCACTTTCTCCTTGTGTATGGATGTGTCTTAGGCATGTCTTGTCACTATCTGATTGGGCTTTATTTTTCTCCAGTGATCATGAATATAGGTATTGCCCTACACAGTATTTTCTTGCTGGGTAATAACAGTATCATGGATGAGGCAGCAACTGCGCATGGCAAGAAGCTGATGCATACAGAGATTTCAAATGGCAAACTTAATGGTTCTTTGCAATAATCCTCAGGTTATTTCCCCAAAGCCCACAAGAAAGAAATTCTCCACAACTTGTGTGTTACAAGATTGGATTTCCTGTTTGTTGAAAGAAGATGGAAAGAATTCTCGTTGGAAATTCTCCACTCTTACACAGCAGCACAAAAGGCAACAGAGGACAAGAAACTTCAAACAATCCAGAAACTTGAAACAATCCTCAAAACAGACACAAGATACTGCATGGACTGGAACACATACCTGCAGGTTGGGATCCTTTGACCCTACAGATATTTGGCCTCAGACTCCCAGAAATCCAAGACAGCATGCAAGGGAATGTGGGAGCTGCATTCAAAACAGCTGGAGGATCAAAGATTCTCAGCTCCTGAATTAAGACGTACTGTATTTAAATTTCTGTTGAGCTCCTGTGTGTTAACTAAAATGCTGGGATTGCAACTGGTTTTAAATCTGGTGCAGCCACAGAATTCATCAGGTTAAACCTCAAGCAAAATAGCCTCCTTCTTAGTCTACCCTCTTTCACAGGATTATTAGTGTTCATCTAAAGCTTCTTGGAAGATGTGATTCAAGCAGAAATTAGCTATCATTCCAGGCCTCCTCAAGACTTCATTTGGTACTAAAAACTGACATTCATTACTATTATAAATTTTATTGGTGGTAAATGCTGCAGCACAGAAGCACTCCACCCCTTTTTGCTGATGGGTTCCAGCACACTTCACAAACAATGGCATAATTGGCCCCTTAAAACAACTATCCAAGACTAGCCCATGGCCAGCAATTTAATTCCCTGAGGCTGGTTAAACAGGGTCTCAAGGCTCAGGTGTAATCCCCAGGTTGAAGCTGCTGGAATATGGCTTCCCAAAGATTATACAGTGCAGAAACAAAGAAATCTGAAGCCCACAGGCATGGGCCATCTTCCACCCAAAGCTATGAGAATTATGGGTGCATCTAAACTGTAGCAATAATGCAGTTTAACACCACTTTAACTGCCATGGCTCCATCCTACATAATCCTGGGATTTGTAGTTTGGCAAGGCACCAGCCCACTTTGGTAGAGAAGGTGAAAGACATTGTAAAACTACAGCTCCCAGGATGTCATAGGAGAGAGCTATAAAACTTAAAGTAGTGTCAAACACCACTATTTCTACACTGTAGGTGCACCGTATGCAAGCAGGTTAGTAACAATTTCACTCTCACACAGAACTTTAGATTGAATTATCAAGTTAAGCAAAGTATCTGTCTAATAAATGCAAATTAATTCTTATGACTCTAAAACCTATCTGCCAAGTGGCAGAGGCCAAAGATACTTTATGATATATAGGATATAAAATGCATACATTTTGTGGCACAGGGTATGCAAGATATGTCCATATCATTTCAAGATGATTTTTTGCACAATTGTATGCTGTCTAGCAGGTTCTAGGTGTTGTGACCATGTTTGCTGATGGGTTCTAGGGGCTGTCATCCAAAGAAATTACACTTCCTATTACTGCTTTCAAGATATTGTTTAGCTATTCAGCTAAAATAATCAGCAAAATATTGAGAAAGCAAGAATAACAGATGTTAACTGTACCTTCATTATTCTGAAAAGAGTGGTGGAAAGAGATCCTGTTTGCCATCCAAAAAATAGTAGCTTTCAAATCTGTTAGTGTGGGGGTTCATCACAGAGGTTTTGATAGCTGGGGACATGATACCTTACAAATCATGCCACCAAATATTAGCTGCAATCTAACATCCCCTCAGTGTAGTGTAAAGAACCAATGGACCTCATCCCCTTCCCACCACCTTCCCCTTTTCCTTTTGTGTTGTCTCTTTTAGACTGTAAGCCTGAGGGCAGGGATCTGTCTAATTATATGATTGTATGTACCGCACTGTGTAAATTTACAGCGCTATATAAATAATAATAATAATAATAATAATAATAATAATAGAAGATTTCACTCTGTGAACATTACACAACTCCATGCAAAATGGCAACATTATGCAATGATGTCAATGGGAAATGTGAAATGCACAAAACATATGCACACCTCGAGTGCAGTGCATAGCCACAATGACATGACATACAACTGCAATGCATAATGCAAAAAAGAGCAATCACAACACCCAGTGCAGAATTGCAACATGCAAACAAGGCATAGAGAGATGCGTTGTCTGCACAATCCAGTTCCAATGTGGTAAGCAGAGTATATCCACTGTGCAATGATGACTTTTTGGCCTCACATGCCTAGCAAGACTTATGCATGCATCTGTCCCTAACTGGCTGCCAGCCTTGTCATAGACATCATCAATGCTAGTTCCTAAGGTGTGGAACTTCCTCTCACAGGGGGACCCCCTCTCCTTCTGCTGGGCAAGAGAAGAGAAGACCCAAAGCTTTTTGCTAATAAGTGGTTGTTACAGAAGGGTCTTCTAAAGCAGGGATGCTTTACTTTCCCTCAGTGTTTACCCCCCACCCCCCAAATAATATCTTCAAGATGTTTTAAATTGGTGCCTTTTAACAGGTTAGCTTTTCAAAACTCTTTAAAACTAATTTTATTGTAATTATTGTTTTGGGAGGTTTTTCCCTTTAATCTTTGTTGTTATGGCCCCACCTTGGGAGAAAGGTGTGACACAAATTGAATAAATAAACAAATATTGTGCTATAATGTTTTTTTTTTCTTTTGAAAGAACAAAATTGAGGCAAGCAATTAGACCCAGAGATACGAATGCCTGGGAACCAAAAGAGTTTTCATTCTTTATTCTTTTCTGCCCAGTCCAAAATCCTACTGCACCAATGTGACACAATTACACTGAAAGAGTTTAATTTTTTTATTTCATTTTTTACCCTTCCTTCTCTTTGCAGGCTGCTTTTATTCATCTCTTATCTGGAGCGATGCAGTTGTAGTCAGCCCTGCTCATGTCCTCATTGCAATTATTTATGTGAAAGCAGTTATCTTTTTTTCTGATTTAATCTCGTTGCAATATGAAAATGGAATCCAGTATCCTTTTTTCAATTTCCCATACATGGGCTGATTAGCACAGCATATGGAGCAGCACCAGGCCTTGGTGACTCTGGTGAATCAGGATCACTTAATACAGGCTCGGGGTGCATATCCTACCCAAAGTTGGGAGGGAGCAGATCAAATACATATCCTGTGACGGTCTAAACCATCCTTCTGAGATAATAAGCAGAGAAAACCAGCTTATTTTATCTGATTTTTATCTGGAAATTCTCCAGGAAGGACTTTGGCATTTCTATAGCTTTACAAAGTATGGAAATAAGCTGCTAATTCAGCCTCTTTTGTCCGTTTCACAAGCAGTACAGCCTTGACTATAACTTAGCAGACTCACTGCCAAGATATGAAATGTACAGAGTTTTATTTTCCTTAAAAGCCCAGCCACTTGGCTTGGTTTAATGCCTCTTTAATTGCTTTTCAGTATTTGCACAGTCTTTACTCCAGGCTGTAGGCAGGATATGCTCTTGAATGTTATACTCTCAAGTTTTGTTTTTTTTAAAGAAAACACCGCCTTGTTTTCAGAATGCGACATTGCTGTGATGCTTCTGTAATACATACACAAAAAATGATTTCTGGATCTACATAAATCAAGTCTAGTAAACTAGTTAAATGACTTTCAAAGGTTTAATTTTATGATCTTTCATTGTGAACAGCATTATGTAGGCTAGCTCTAACATCTTGCCACGTATGAAGTCTGGTAAAGAAAAGTTCAACTCCAACTCCAGAGATCCCACAGCCAACAGAGTCACTGCTGGAAGAAACAGTCCAAAAGTTACTTTCCTAGCACCTTTTCCCTCAGCATGCACAGATCATGTGTGTGTTCTAGAGGAAAAAATGTAACTTTTGCATCAGAAGAGTGGTTAGATTTCTTTCTGCACACCTCTTCCAGATAGAACTATAACTACAAAGAGTTGTCCTTTATGTTGTGCTTTGGTTTTTTAAACTTTCCAGACCAAATTCTTCTTTCCTGTGTTTTCCTGGTGAGTTGTAAGAACAAAAGAAGCCTGGTGTATGGTGTCCTTCTCACATATACAATGCCTACTACAAAGATCACCAAATTGGGGTGGAATGGTGTGATAAGGAAACCAGGCTGGGATTGGGAGGGCAAGGGAAAGTAATTTCAGCACATTGTACTGATGGATTCTGCCTTTTTATTGTGTTTGGAGCAGTGGAATGCAATTTTTAAGCTTGGGGACCACAAATGTCTTCTTAGGGTAGTACCATTCCAAATTTCTGAAGGGCAACTGCAACATTATGCACCACCCTGCATTTTTTTTGGCATTAAGAAAGCCACACACTGATACTGGCAGCATCTGTGAGATGGTGCTACTGGGAAATAAAAAAGCCCTCACAGAGCTCTTTGACAATTTGCTGCCCCAAGCAAATGGGAAAATAATTTAGATCGAGGGAAGTAATAGGACCACTCTATTCTGCTTTGGTCAGACCTCACCTGGAATACTGTGTCCAGTTCTGGGCATCACAATTTAAGAAGGATGTTGACAAGCTGGAGTGTGTCCAAAGGAGGGTAATTAAAATGGTGAAGGGTCTGGAAATCATGGGCTATGAGGAGAGACTTGAGGAGCTGGGTGTGTTTAGCCTGGAGAAGAGAAGGTTAAGAGGTGATGTGATAGCCCTCTTTAAATATTTGAAGGGGTGTCCTACTAAGGATGGAACAAACTTGTTTTCTGCTGTTCCAGAGAACAGGACCCAACACAATGGGTTCAAACCAAAGGAAGAGAGATTTCACCTTAACTTGAGGAGGAACTTCCTGACAGTAAGAGCTGTTTGACAGTGGAACATGCTGTCTCAGAGTGTGGTGGAGTCCCCTTCTTTGGAAGTTTTTAAACAGAGGCTGGATGGCCACCTGTTGGGGGTGCTTTGATTGTGTGTTCCTGCATGGCAGGGGTTGGACTGGATGGTCCTTGGGGTCTCTTCCAACTCTATGATTCCCTCCCCTATACTTTCACATGTGGAAGATACCTGGTGTGGCAGTTGACAGCCTTCCACTATACCTGAGTACAGAAAGCTACTTTAGGGCACACAGAACCGAACAGATGCCTCACCCAGAATGGTTATCCTCCCATACTTCGCTACCACTCTCCTTCTGCTGAACCAAACATCTGCCCCTTGACATGGCTTCCCCTGCTCACTGTAGGGTCAGTGCTGAATCCTTGAAATCACACTGTCAACTTTAGAAAAGTGCTCAGCACCTAAAAACAGCCAAGAATGATCACCACAACCTCTAGTATCTCTAAGATGTATGGAAATTAAAACCAGTACTAAATCCAGTGGTCTCTGTTTCTCCTAGCTTAATGTTCAAGTTCAGTAACCATACACACACAAAAAGTGAAGTCAATCTTTTCCCAAAGCCACAAAAACATAAAACTACCATATATACTCAACTATAAACTATTCTTATGTATAAGGCAAGGGAAGGTTTGGGTGTCAAAATTATGGATTTTGATATGACTGGATAATTTGAGGGTAAAACCTAGAGGCATATAACAAAGGATCAAAAGGACGAAGCAAAGGAAAGAATGTCAAAGAATTTACAAAATTCCATCAGGTGTAGCTGTTTGTGTTCACACTAAAGGCTGGATGGATGAGAGAGTAGAGGAGGATTACACCCTTGCCTCACCAGAGAATAGTTCTTTTTTAAATAAAAGTTAAAGCAGAGTACTTATATTGACCAGTGGATACAATGGTTCAGGTTTTTGGGCTCAAGTTTTTGACTAAAATTTCATGGGTATATACACTATATGATACTATAGTTTGCTCTTTCATTGTTATTCAATTATTGTCTGATCTTTCATTGTTACTCAGTCACAATGTTGCTAGCTGGATGAATTCCCCTTGCCCTGCAGTTCCTCTCAGGCTATCACAAAACTATTTCAAAGAAACGAGAGAGCCTCTGGAACAGATTTGTTGGGCTTTTAGAGAGGAGAGGAATTGAAACTCCTGCTGAGTGGGCAAAAGTCTGCCCATGCCACATTCAATGGTGGTCCTAGTTCTTTTTATCTACACATATGTGTGCTGTAACAGTTAATATTGCCATGGTGCACACCGCATGCAAGCTATTGATCTTACTTGATTAACAACACATATGGTTCCAGTCTGATTCCTGCACAGTATCAAGAAAAAGATCTTGCATACAGAAATCTAGAAAGATACATGAAACTAGTACTAGCAATTCTTTGTAAGTAATGCCCACTGGTTTGGTGCAACCTCAGTGCAAGTGAGTGTGTTTAGAATGACAGCTTAAATATGGCTTGCATTAGCAGCCAGAGGAAGGAGGCACTACAGTTTTGATGCTTGAGGAAAGTGGATAATGCTACCCACTGTTCCCTTGAAGACAGAAGTGTGGGAAGAGAAGGGAGCCAGAAACATTTGTCATTTCTGACCACACTTGCTCTCCACAACAAATCTCAGAGTCACTCATTTTTATTACAACAGAAACAAAACAATGAAAAAGGGTAGTGAATGAACCCTGTGGGTGTGAGATCAGAATACACATGACATAAGCTGGTATTGCTGCAATCTGTGAATGAGAAGTTAAGGAAGAAAGAAGTTCCTGCCTAGACAGAGCATTCAGTGTTTGCATACAGTTTTATGCTATCACTGCTATGCTCAAAATGCGTGTGAGTACACTCCATTCATTTAGCAACAATGTGAACCAACACAACGAAGAGGCTAATTGAATGTGACATGATTCACTTGTGTGGGGGTTCTAACATTCTGTATGTGGGTAATAATTGTGGGGTGGGATTTGCTCCTTTCCATGGTCACTTTCTTATGACACAAGAATAGCACAATAATCCAGACCCAGAGACATCATATGTATCTCCCATAGGGCAGCATGGGCAACAGTGGAGGGTATGGGGACTGCTTCCCCATGTCCTTCCAGGGGGCCATACTGTTATATTTCAATGGGAAAAGATGTGCAATTAAGTTGCCAGTACTTGGCTTGGAAAAGATACTTTTTTGGAACAGAATTTCTAGAATTACTGTGATAGCGGTGTTCAAAATTACTGTAACTATATTAATATTGTAATAAATAAAGTAAATAAACAAAATAACTTTTCTGATTTAGAGAGTATGAGTCTTGCAAATGTGAACAGAATGCAGATGTGACCAGTCTGACTCATTGGCTCCCTCCCTTAAGTAGGTATTTAAAAGCTTCAGGGTTCAAACAGTTCCATTAGCCTATGTTGAAGGTAAATATTCAAATGTGCCACTGAATTATCAACATTGGATATGGTTCTTTAGCCTGGTGGAAGTATAATCTCTTTTAGGGCCCCAAAGAGAGATTTTTCTCTGAATTATTAGGTTTCTGTAAAGACTGGCCTGATTATGCAACGATCTGCATTCTATCATTAGGTATAAATATGTTTACACTGTATTTACTGTAGAAGCCAGAAGGATTTCCAGCAATACTTTCAATTATATATATATAGAGAGAGCATGTGTATGTTGTTATTAATCCAATTCATCACAGGATATTTTAAAAAAACTTATTTTTATAAACCATATGACCAACAGTATAAAAGAAAAACAATTATACATTTTACAAATACATAAATACTCCACAAATGTGAGATGATTATGTAAATCATGACTAGAACATAATCTGGATAGGCATTATTGAATTGCAGATGGAGAGACTTCTGGAACTCTGAAGACATGATTTAAATTACATTTAAAAGTGAAATCCATGATTCTATGAACAGAACAGCACTGTTAGAATTTAAACTTGCTTGCTGGTGCTTTATCCTTTTGCATTTTCACTTCTGTTATAGTGTTCATGCAGCACAGACGTAAAGCCTTATACCTGGCCAACTATTTAGGCACATTTTAATTCTTTACAGCGTAACACTTTTAATTCTCTCATTCTATTAATTTATAGAGGATGCAACTATAAAAGAATTTTGTCTATCCCATAAAAAGCTCCTCTCTGTAGATTCAAATTCCTCACAAAAGCTCCTCATCTGCAGAAAGGGCTTTTTCAGACTCCAGCTTTATGAACAACTTTCTAGTGGCATTAAATGTTACCTGACCTTTGCCACTAGCTGTTGTTCTCTAAAACTGGCTTCTCCTGGTAAACTTCAAAAGGTACTCAGCTGGGCCCAGTTCAGATAAGCAGTCCTAATGTATGGATTCTTATCTTTTGGGGGGGGGGGGACTGGACTGCTAGTTTCTTTAGAAAAAGACTATGTGGGTGACATTTTTGTTCCTTGTTGGCTGTCTGTTTAAGTGGCACCTCAGCTTCCAGAGGAATAGTGACTGAGGACTTTCATCTTACTATTCTGCCTATGTTTGAACTGTATTGATTCTGTCTACCTGCTGCATTTTCTAAAATGAATAATCAGGTTCAATGAAAGAAAACTACATTTACCTTGCTTGGATTCTTTGCATTACAAGTAGCCTCTGAATTCTCATTTAGTGCCAGGAAGAGATTCAGACAGCTACTTGTTATGTAGTTTCAAAAACCATGCTTCCACTATATCTTTAGATTTCTACAGCTGGGTCTAAATATGTACTCAAAGCGAGAGTGGGGCAGCAGAACAGTGAGGTGTGTGAATGGTCTATAGCCATGTTTTATAACATGTAGTCTGTGGATCCGGCATCTTCACAGGCGTTTACAAAGGCTTGAAGACTTTTCGGTTCACGTCTCATTGAGAAGCTCAATGAAATCAAGACAAAGGAACACTTGTAGCTAATATTCAGGCCAGACAAAGGATAAACAAATATAAAAATAGAATTGTTTGGAAAGAGTATCCAGAACCAATAAGGCAAGTGTCTCTTCAATTTAAATCTTATTCACCTTCAATTAAAACCTTTTTGGCCATGCACCTGCTTCTGCTTCACCCACTGTATGCTTGTCTACCATAATGGCCTCTATCTCCCAGAAGGAAAGCAAGCAAGCAATTTGTACAAATCTCCAGAAATATTCATTCTTTGAACTGTGAATAGAAGAGCTTTAGAAGTAAATAAATCCCATCTGCAGTGACTTAATAAAAAACAGATATAAAACCCCTAACATGTTGTGTTGGTCACTTGTGACCAGTTTGCTTTGCAGCATTGGCTTTTCTTTCATACTATTCCCCAAGTGAGTGCCACCAAATAAATCCTACTTTGCCACCAATAAAAAGGCCCTCTGTGTTGAAGAGCTATCAAAGCCTACAGTTTGCAGAACAGAGAAACAAAACTCAGTTTTGTTAAGCTTTCTAGTAGCAACCTTTCCAGGTCCCTCTTTAATAACTTATCAGTATGGGGGAGAGGCTTTGTAAGAAAACCGAGTATGATGAATGGCCAAAAGCAAAACAGATTTTGTGACCTTTTGGTTATTTTGGGGGTTGGGCAAAATTCAGCAATAAGAAGCAGTCTTCACAAATTTGTATCACACAAGAGAAAATGACTGAATGGCGAAAGAGGAGGTGAGAAGAGACCTGGGGAATTCGTTTAGCATCAGATTTCAAAAGGCTCTGCTTAATGCACTTCATCTTTGCAATCCAAAAGTCCAGAGGTTTCTAACTGTAATTTAGCCACCAGGAGTTACCCACACCACCTTTTTGGCCTTGTTCCAGCCAAAGTGACCCAACAGCCAGCCCTGAGATCTCAGTCTGTCATTTTGTTTATTTTGCTCCAGGAGCCCTGTAAGCTTATATTACTTCCAACAAAGAGTTCACCAAATAAAGGGCACATGCACCTTGTCTGGGTTGCTTCCTCTGTAGGACCAATGTAACTACTTGGTTATTTTATACAGTAGAATTTAATACCCTATGATGAGAGAACGAGGAGCCTCCAGTCAAAAATTGGATATTAGTTCAAATAAAGAGAGCAAAATTCAGCTACAATCCTAATGCCTGTGAGTCACACAATGCTGCACAAGCATTAGATATCATACCAATGACTGGTCCAAGGCTTCCTGAAGCAGAATCATATAGGTATCCCCTAAATTCACCCAAATCAACAGGAAGAGTACAAAAGTACAAGTGTTGCTACCTGAGACAGACTTTCCCACAAACACATTTTTGCTCTTCCTAGCTGTTAAATCAACAAAACAACAACAATAAAAACTTGGACAACTCTGAACCCTTTTAGGAAACAACAACAAAAAAATTACACACTTGGTATGGTTGCCTATTCTGTGTAATGGTAGTATTGGTTTCTTAAGCAGCTCTTGAAGTCAAAAGGAGCCCTCTCAGGGCTGTGAACTAGAAATCTATTCCTCTTCCTCTTTCTATTCTCTTGGGTTACCTGTTTCTCAGTGCCTCAGAGTCCTTAGCTCCTTTGCCCCTCCACACTCTTCATTATCAATAGTGCACAGTCTTTCCTATCTCTAGGTCTACTTTATCTTGAGAAGTTTTGCATTTTTATATTAGTGTCAGGAATTATGTGCTGTTTCTGTTCTTTAAATAGCAAATGCACAAAACAATGGGGCAACTGATCTGGGACAGAACACAGTACTGTTAATCCCCATTTCATTTTAAAAGGCTACCTGAGCACTTCTAATGTTAAAAGTGAAGTAGGGGAAAGAAGAAAACTAGTACCACCTCTATGACTTATTTTAGCATGGGCTTTCATGGTTTTCAATCCACTTTCTTAAATGTGCTGCTTTCCCCCTTCCTATGCTGTGATACATGGACACAGTTACCTATTTGAAAAGTCCTAATGAGAAATAAAATAAAGCCTAAACTTTATGTAAATAGTGTTTCAAATGTTGAAAATAAGTGGCTAGCACTGGAGAAATGTGCTCCCTTGGATAGCACACGTCACTTATATTTCATCGGGAACAAGTTTCGCTGGTATTCAACAAGGTTTACTCCTGATAGGCATCTATAGGATTGCATGCCTGATCAGTGAAGTTGCATCACTATCCAGATGTTCTTTGTAATAATTGCACAACTACATTATTTATCCCTCTCCAAAATGCAATGCTCTTGGGCTATGGGTGGCACTACATGCCAACATGGCAATTAGGCTGATACCATTTGCCTTTTTTGGCTTGGGGGGTCAGAAGAAACAAAATTATCTAACAATTTGGAAGAGGTAATCCTTTATTCTAATTTATTCTAGATAATCCTTTATTCTAATTCTAAAAACTGAGGTGGAAGCTGAAATAAAGGAAATGGCAAAAAACAAGACTCCAGGAACAGATGATATTCCAACAGAACTGTTGCAATCCACCTTGACAGAGTCACCTCTAGTGCTACCCAACATATGTCAACAGATATGGAAAACAAAACGATGGCCTACAGATTGGAAGACTGCAGCAAATACAGAATCATAGCACTCATCTCCCTTGCAAGCAAAGTCATGCTCAAAGTTCTGCAACATAGGCTCCAACCATATATAGGGAGATAAATTCCAGAGGTCCAATCAGGGTTCAGGAAAGGAAGAGGCACCAGGGATCACATTGCAAATATATGATGCGTAATGGAACGTAGCAAGGAGTTCCAAAAGAAAATCAGCATGTGCTTTATAGACTATAGAAAAGCCATTGATTGCATAGATCACGAAAGACTATGGAACACCCTTAAAGACATGGGAGTGCCAACACATCTGATAGTCCTAATGAAGAATCTGTACTCAGGATAAGAGGCTGCTGTCAGGACAGAACACAGAGAAACAGAATGGTTCCCAATTGGCAAAGGAGTCAAACAAGGCTGCATTCTCTCACCATATCTATTCAACTTATATGCAGAACATATTGTAAGGAAAACAGGCTTAGACATGGAAGAGGGAGGAATGGAAATAGGAGGAAGAAATATCAGTAATCTGAGATATGCTGATGGCACCATAATACTAGCAGAGAACCCCACAGACCTGGAACAACTACTAAGGAAGATCAAAGAAGAAAGTGCAAATATAATGACCACAGAGAACTTACATTCAAACTAGACAATGAGGAAATAGAAATGGTAAATGAGTTCTCATATCTGGGATCAAACATTGATTGGAATGGGGAATGCAGCCAGGAAATCAGGAGTAAATTAAGAATGGGGAGGGCAGCTATAAAAAACCCAGAAAAGATCCTAAAATGCAAAGACATACAACTCAGCACAAAAGTCAGAATCATACAAGCCATTGTATTTGCTATTACTATGTATGGATATGAGAGCTGGACAGTTAAGACGATAGGAAGAGAATCCATTCATTTGAGATGTGGTGCTGGAGAAGAGTGCTGAGGATTCCATGGACAGTCAAAAGGACAAACAAATGGGTCCTAGAGCAAATCAAGCCAGAAATATCTCTAGAAGATGACAAGACTTTGACTGTCATACTTTGGACACATCATGAGAAGGCATGAATCATTGGAAAAGACAATAATATTAGGAAAAGTGGAGGGAAGTAGAAAGAGAGGAAGGCCACATGCTAGATGGATGGACTTTATTAAAGAGACCATGCATATGAGTTTGCAGGAGCTGGGCAGAGCAGTAGAGGATGGGGGGGGGGGGGGGCCTTGAGATGTCTCATCCATAGGGTCGCCATGGGTCAAGGTTAATACAAAGGCAGTTAACAACAACAACAACAACAAATCCTTTATTCCAGTGCAGGTATGGGGTGGAAACTTTAAATCATTAAAAACAAAAGCTTTGACCTATCAATTACCACTTTTTACAAACTATCTGATTGTGCTCTTATTATTCTATTAAGTTTTTATTTAGGGAACTCATAAGGATGGAGAAGTGGGAAAAAGAAAGGAAGAGGATCAAGTGCATCCAGGTGATGAAAACACCTATTATGCATCAGGTTTCCTTTGGTGCAAGTCAATGACCTGAGTAAAAATTCAAAGAGCTTCTTTCTGTGTGGTATGTTACCTAGGGAGTGATACACTGTACTGTGCACTGAAAGTGAATGAAATTCAATATGGGTCGCTTCTGGCATTACCTGTCAGCTTGATCTGAGCTTTAACAGGTAGTGCAGAGAGGAAGAGCCTTCCCTCTTCCCTCTCTTCAGATCAAATGACACATGTGGATTTCATTCAGGAAGCAGATTGGTTACTTGGCATGCATCTCTTTCCAAAGTGATCACGTTTCAGTCCAAATGGCATTATATATTTTTACACACACAAAAAGACACATAAACAGCCTGACTATAGCTGTAGATATTATTTATTCACACAAGGCAATCTAACAAAAGGAAACAAATATATATATAATAGAAACCCAATGGCCTTTTGCCTCCAGAAGCCATTTTAGGAGGAGAGGTAGAAAAATTACTTGAGAATTCGATGCTCAACTTTTTGTACCTACACATCTCCAGCCCAAGTCCCCAGTGCCTGGAGCTACTTGTATGAACACATGACAAAATAAAAGTAAATTGTCAAAGCATAAGATAAAGAAGCTATCATATCCTAAATGACTTACATTAAGTTAAATGAGACCATTTCCTCTGTGTCTTGTTTCTAAATGGACAGGAGCATTATAAGATCAACCCAGCAAGGACACATGAACTTCATATTTGTAAATAGTAGTAATAAAGACATGAGAAAGGAGATCAGAGGTTGTGAATAAACTGTAAAGTGTAGTCAATTATCATGACATTTTCCATAGCCATGCCTGAAAGGAGGATCAAAACAGGAAAGCAGCTGTCTTGATTCATATTAACAAACCAATTCTAGCAATTTTCATTTCAATCAACAGGTGGTCTTGTGTAAAGTTCATGAGTCTTTGTTGCTCGTTCAAACCCAAGCCACCCCAAAATACTTAATACCAATTCAAAAGAATAGTTTAACAGTGTGAAAATTCATTTTCCTTCCCCTCCTCAGGTACTGCGAGACTACAGAGAGTACAGGAAAGTCTCAGGATAGTAGCAAATTTACATCATATTATGTTTGCCTTTTGTAGTTTAGGAAGGAGGAATTAGAATTCTCTGCCAGACAGCTCCAGTGTCACATCAACTACAAACCTCAGCATCCCACTGGATGCAGCCATAGTAGTTACAGTGGAGTCATAGCGCTATAATTTCTGTACCATGAAAAGGCCACTGCTGTGGACTTCCTTCCCAATAAGTATCTGGAACCCTTTCAGACAATACAGTTATAGTGCTGTGGTTCCACTTTAACTGCTGTGGTTCCATCCTATAGAATCCTGGGTTTTGCAGTGGAGGAAGGGGTACTTAAAATTCTCAGCCAATGAGCTCTAGTGCCTTCCCAACTTACAAATGCCAGGATTCCTCAGGATGCTGTGATGGCATTTAAAGTGGCATCATAGTGCTATAATTGTGTAGTTGTCCACTATGGGAACAGAATGCTAGACTAGACAGCAAGAAAAGGAAAAGTGTATTTTTATTAAGTTGGAGTGCAACTCCCATGAGTCCTAACAGCACTGCTAATGGTGAGAGATGATGGGAGTTGTATTCCCATAACATCTAAAGGGTCACACATTCCCCATCCCTGAGAAGGGATTTTGGTTTAATCTGGCAGAAACTTTTTTTCAGCAAAGGAAGTTCAAATGTCTTGCTTCAGCATGTCCAGCACAAATATGGTGACTCCTTTTGCTATTAGCTCTATGTGCCCAACCTACCTTGCTACCTAAAATTAAATTAATGGTCTGTGCAGCACAGTAGTACAAATGACATATGCCTGTTAGATTAAATAGCTGTGGCGCTTTCATATCAAAGCCACTGATTTAGAATAGCTGCCTTCTGGGAGAAAGACATAACATTGTCACGCTAGAGTCCCCAGAAAGGAAAAAAAAAATTAAATTGATCCAGATCAATAATGTGTTCCAGATTTGTTCTGAACTGAGTGCATTCTTAAAATGGTGGCTTTTGTGTTTGGAACTGAGAATGTTTTGTCATGTTCTGGGTTTCATTATCGCTGTGGGCAAGTGGACATATCTGAAAGACTTCAGTGTCAGTTGTAAAAATTCTGCCTTAACTGGAGAGACAGGCATCTCAGTAAGTACAACAAGATGAATGCTGAAATTTTTTGAGTCAGTATTTTGGGTGAAAGCCTTTCTTTGATATTTAGTTGGTAAGTTTTGAGGGAAACAGGCTTTCACTAGAACAACACAGTCAACAAAAATTGGGCAATCCTGTATTAGGAACATGTTCTGTGCTCCAGAGAATCAATGACTTTAAAGGCATATAAAGATGTCTACATGCAAAACACTTACATTAGTATAAGCAGTGCAGCCAAGGGAATCTAATCTATTATTTCCATGCAGTACTCCACTCTATATTGGCATGTATTGCTGACATATTAAAATGTCTATGAAGGAACTTTTGTTTGTACCTTGAGAAGTTAATTCATCATCTCTTGGCAAGAACAGATGGGGCAGATTTCCCTGACTATTGATCTTCACTGAAAAGATGCAAAAAAACAGCAGGAGAAATGTACAGAGGTTAAGATGTTACATCTAGTTGTATGGGCATAAACCCCCATGTGTTCACTGGCATAACTTTGCCCACTGGATGCGGCAGTCAAGCCTTGTAGTATAGCGTCTGAATGGTCTGGTGGGGCGGGGGGGGGGGCAGGAGGACAACTAAGTAGCAAGGATTGTGCTCCTTCCTGGATTCAGTTTTCTACAGCAAGGAAGGTTGTCTTCCCTCTGCCTAGGGAACTGCAGTGTGGACAGGAATCAATCTCCCTTCCCTGGTAACTCAATGGCCAGAGCAAAAGTGCATGGGGCTTGACAGCTACTGGGAGTAAGGAGGTTTTGGAAGAAACTCTCTGCTCAAAGCAAGGCATACAAATGTGTCATTTGAAGTTATGTACATGCTAGTCACCAACAGGATTCCAGCCAGATTTTCCTCAATTAGATGCACCATGCAAAAAAGGTAGGCATGTGAGCTGGGATTTCCAAGACAGAATGCTGTTGTGCAGGGTTGCCAAATTAACAGTCTCCCATTCCCTGAGCTTTCAGATCCAAAAACAGTATAGAAGGGGCAGTTCTGTTTGGTATTAAATGGGCAGGCTCTCATATAACAACTTCAAAAATGTGTGTATGTCTGACAATGTAGATTTTCTGTACCAGCTCATATGGTACAGAATATAATGATGGCCAGAATAATGCAGAAACACCTTTCATACTGGGCCAGTAAACTATCTGGCGGCAGATGGGGGGGGCAAAGATAGGTACCCAGGCTTTACGCCACTTCATACAAAATAAATAGAAGTATAGTGTCTAGATCGAGGGAAGTAATAGTGCCACTCTATTCTGTTTTGGTCACGCCCCACCTGGAATACTGTGTCCAGTTCTGGGCACCACAATTCAAAAAGGATGTGGAGAAACTGGAGCATGTCCAAAGGAGGGCAACTAAGATGGTGAAGGGTCTGGAAACCATGCCCTATGAGGAATGACTTAGAGAGCTGGGTATGTTTAGCCTGGAGAAGAGAAGGTTAAGAGGTGATATGATAGTCCTGTGTAAATATTTGAAGGGCTGTCATATTGAGGAGGGAGCAAGCTTGTATCTGCTGCTCCAGAGACTAGAACGCGGAACAATGGGTGCAAACTGCAGGAAAAGAGATTCCACCTAGACATTAGGAGGAACTCCTGACAGGGCTGTTTGACAATGGAACACACTTCCTCGGAGTGTAGTGGAGTCTCCTTCCTTAGAGGTCTTTAAGGAAAGGCTGGATGGCCATCTTTCAGGGATGTTTTGATTGGGAGTTCCTGCGTGGCAGGGGGGTTGGACTCGATGGCCCTTGTGGTCTCTTCCAACTCTATGATTCTATGATTCTATAAAATAATTCATAGACAAATAACAAAAACTAAACTTTCTTTTCCTTCTTGAGATTTGTCTTCCTACTTCAAGACCCAGAGAAGAACAGCAGCTCCCCAAAACTTAAGGTGATGTCCTCAGGCCTGGTCACCTTATTGTGGCCAAATATCAATAAGCAACTTTTAGCTTTGGTATGGCTAATACAGCCTGGATTCAGAAGGGTGCTACAGTTAATATGTAAAGCTACTGAAAGATTTAGCAACCAAATTGGATGTAAACCATCTGTTTAATTCCCTGTATAGGTTTGTATCTACCAGAAAAATAAAAGCTTTTTTCATCCCAAACTCAGGATTCTAGCCAAATTGCATTTTATAAGTTTAATGCAATTATAATCACCCTTTCCAAAGGGTCAATAATTCATTAGTATAATGACAAACGAAGACACTTGGAGAGAATACTTCATTTCCAGTCATGTATTCCTCTCCTTCTTCCAATTACTTAAAAATAATACAGAAGACATCACAGATAAACTTGAACCAAATTCAAACAAAGGTAGGTTTTGAAAAAATAGAGAATGTTTTGTTTTTCCTTGAACACAACATGAGTATCCTGTTTACTTAATGTTCTTTAATACTCATAACAAATCAAAAACATTAGTGTTGGATATTGCATGTATACTTTTGAATGTGCAATTAATTTGGATTACTTATATCAAGTTAGGAATGAATTCTCTGCATATGCAATTGATTATTCCTACCAGATGCTAGCACACATAAGCATATTGATTTACTCAAGAGAAACTCCGCACATAGTGGTCCCGGGCCCAATATGAATGTGAGCCTGCCACATCTATTCTTGGGATATCTTATTAAAAACATCAGAGAAAAAAAGGTGAACCCCCCCCCCCCCCCCGGATCTTGCAAACCCTTGCCACACTATGCCAATGGCCCACCAGGCCTGAGAAGGATAATATGGCTTGGTATCTTCAAAGCAGCTTCAGCTATGGCAAAAGTGATGAAGACCAGGCGACAGCCGCACTGTAGAAATAATACAATTTGATACAGTTTTGTCATGTCTCAATTCTATAGAATTCTAGGATTTGTAGTTTTGAGAGAGACCTCTGGTGCCACAGCAAACTACAAATCCCAGAATTCCATAGCATAAGCCATGGCAGTTAAAGAAGTGTCAAACTGTACAATTTCTGCAGTGCAGATGCAGCCCCAGTTACCTGTTTTGCAATCCATGTTGTCTTGACCCCAAATACACATATGAGTAAACAGGCCTGGAGGAATGAGTCTTTATCATATCTGTTGAAGATGTTTGGAAGGAGATGATGGTGTCAAAACCATCCCCTCAAAGTCCATTTGTCTAGTCTTCTGGGTAACTAATGGGTAACTAACTTACTGAATGCAGAAATGCTACCGTGCTCCTTGGAGGATTCCTTGCTGCTCTTCCTCCCCACCCCCAAACATGTGTTAGTAGTTAAAAGACATTTACTGAAGCACAGCACTTGGCAGTGGGGCAGTAAATGTGTTCTCTGGTTGGAACATAACAAAGTATGGATTTTTATTTTAATCTTGCTCTGTAGAAACACACTCACTTGCAAGGCTATGCATAGTTATGTATTATAAACAACAACAACCTCAAAACCCTGTTGCATCATATGATCAGAAAACTTGATTCTAAATGCAAACGAAAAAGTTTAAGCCCGTCAGTTTCTCTTTGCAATTCTCTCAAGCATCAAACATTTATATAGTATTTCTGCCCAAAGTAGTGTTATCTAAATATTTCTGAAACTGGTTTGGCATTTTATACAGGAGGGACAGAGAGAGCAAACATAGTAGGAATATCATAGACAGTAACACAGTTCATCAAATGTTCTCTTGTTTCATCTTTTATAGCATTTAAATGATTTTATGTGTTTTAACTTATGTTGTGCCCTGCCTTGAGCCTTGGGAAAAAGTGGGAATTAACAACAACAACAACAGCAACAGCAACAACACAGACCAGCTCACATGATACAGTTTACCAGGATCCCTGGGAACCCCTGCTTAGTGTAGACAAGAACTTGGAGGTAATGTGTTAAAATGGAATGTGTTACACCGTATATATTCGACTAGAAGTTGAGAAATTTTTGCCCCCAAATGCCCTCCAAAATCCTGGGGTAGATTTATACATGGGGCAATGTGGTATAAGTCTACCCCAGGCTGGAAAGGCGGTGCATTCTCTTTGGCTGGGCTTCTTCCTTCGGCGGAAGAAACCCAGCCACGGAGAAGGCCCAGGGCAGCATGTTCTCCCTGGCCAGGCTTCTTCCTTCGGAGGAGGAAACCTGGCCAGAGAAAAGGCCAGGGAGGGAGCCTTCTCCCTGGCTGGGATCCTTCCTTCGGAGGAAGAAGCCCGGCCAAAGAGAAGACCGGGGAGGGAGGCTTCTCCCTAGCTGGGATCCCTCCTTCAGAGGAGGAAACCTGACCAGAGAAAAGGCCGAGGAGGGCGCACGTTCGCCCAGCGGCCTTATCTCCAGCCTGGCTCCCTCCTATGGAGGAGAAAGCCTAGCTACAGAGATGCAGGGAAGGGCATGTGTTTGCCCTGTGCGCTCTTCCCAATGTCTCTCCAGCCAGGCTTTCACCTCCAGAGGAGGGATCCTGGCTGGAGAGGGGGCAGCAGGGTGAATGCACGCCCTTCCCAAGTCTCTGTCCTTCCAGCCTGTCTTCCTCCTCGGGGGAGAAAGCCCAGCTAGAGAAAGAGAGACACTGGGAAGGGTGTGTTTGCTTTGCAGCCTCCTCTACATCCAGGATCCCTCCTCTGGAGGAGAAAACCTGGCTGGAAAGGAGACTGCAAGGCAAACGCTTGCCCTTCCCAGCATCTCTCTAGCCAGGCTTTCCTCTCAGGAGGGAGCCCAGATAGAGAGATACTGATGAGCCTCTCCCCAGCTGGGCTGCCCCCTTAAGCCCAACCCTCGACTTATCCACTGGTCATACAAAAATCCCCATTTTTGGCCACAAAAGTTGACCTCGACTTACACATGAGGCTGACTTATACACGAGTATATACGGTATGTAATTGTTATGTGTAACATGTTTCTCTTAGTAGATACAATGATCAAACGTTCTTTGGAAGAAAGAACAGTGTTCCCTACTACCTCTGTGGGTATGGGGCTAGTCCCTCTCCCCAAAAACTGACTTCTCATTTATATTCAATTCTTCCTTTGAACCAAAACTGAAATTGCAAAGAAAAAGTGTAGCTTCTTCAAAAAATTAACAGCATTCCAGGAGCCCCAAGAAAGTGCTAATGTGTAATTTCTGGAAGTGCCAGGTGCTAGGGCACTGGACAGATTTAGCTCTAGGGTGCTCTTGAGCAACACCTCCAGAGAGCATTTCTGCTGGAAATTGTATCAAGAGGATGGCCAGCTGCATTCTCCATTGAATTCCCTTGATCACCCTTTACATAGGGATAGGTTTCCAGCATCAAATCCTAGGAAAATATTAAAATCAGTGCTTTAAAAAGGCACAGTGCAGTGAGTTCAAATTTCTGAACCTAATAATGATACCTAGGAATTTATCACACAGGAGGAATTTCTCTCAATTTCAAAAGAAATGGAAGTGAGGCCAATTCGAAATTGAGTAAATTCGCTAGCGAATTTATGTGATTGCGTATTGATGCCACATTGCGTTCAGAACTGCCCGAAATTGCCTCCTAGTGCCCGAAATTGTGTGTGACAGTTTCTCATGCAATAACATGAAACCCCACGATTGTATTCAGAAGGACTTCCCTCTGCCCGAAAATGTGTGTGATCAGCTTTCACACAATCACATGAAACCCCATGATTGCTTTCAGATTGCCATTGGATTATACTTCCAATTCCCTTTGTGTGATAAACTCCCTAGCCTAAAGTTCCCTGGCTTACTGTATTGTGTACCATATAGTCTTTCTTAGACTATAAGATATAGTATACAGTGGTCCCCCGGGTTACGAAGGTAATCCGTTCCGGATTACCTTTCGTAACCTGGAAGCTTTCGTTTCCCGAGGGACCGCTATTTTCAATGGACGGTGCGGCCGATTTAAAGGGGCCGCGTGGTTTTTTTTTCGGATCCCGGGGGATCTTTCGGATCCCGGGGGATAGTTTAGCGGTCCGGCGGCTTTCGGATCCCGGGGTTTTCGCAACCTGGGGGATTCATAAGCCGGGGGACCACTGTATCTTGATTTCAGTAAGGCCTTTGACAAGGTTCCCCATGACATTCTTGCAAACAAGCTTGTAAAATGTGGGCTAGACAAGGTAACTGTTACATGGATTTGTAACTGGTTGACTGGCTGAGCTCACAGGGTGCTCAACAATGGCTCCTTTTCATCCTGGAGAGAAGTGACCAGTGGGGTCCCACAGGGTTCTGTACTTGGCCCAGTGCTATTCAATATCTTTATTAATGACTTGGATGACAGAATTGGGGACATACTTATCAAATTTGCAGATGACACTAAACTAGGAGGAGTAGCCAATACTCAAGAAGACAGGGTCAAAATTCAAAATGACCTGAATAGACTAGAAAGCTGGGCCAACGCTAACAAAATGAAATTCAATGCGGAGAAATGTAAGGTACTACACTTAGGACGCAAAAATGAAATGCACAGATATATGATGGGGGACATCTGGCTGAATGAAACTATGTGTGAAAGGGATCTAGGAGTCCAAGTAGACCACAAGTTGAACATGAGTCAACAGTGCGATGCGGCAGCTAAAAAGGCCAATGCTATTTTAGGCTTCATCAAGAGAAGTATAGTGTCTAGATCAAAGGAAGTAATAGTGCCGCTCTATTCTGCTTTGGTGAGGCCCCACCTGGAATACTGTGTCCAGTTCTGGGCACCACAATTCAAAAAGGATGTGGAAAAACTGGAGTGGGTTCAAAGGAGGGCAACTAAGATGGTGAAGGGTCTGGAAACCCTGCCCTGTGAGGAACAACTTAGGGAGCTGGAGATGTTTAGCCTGGAGAAGAGAAGGTTAAGAGGTGATATGATAGCCCTGTTCAAATATTTGAAGGGATGTCATATTGAGGAGGGAGCAAGCTTGTTTTCTGCTGCTGCAGAAACTAGAATGTGGAACAATGGATGCAAGCTGCAGGAAAAGAGATTCCACCTCAACATTAGGAGGAACTTCCTGACAGTAAGGGCTGTTCGACAGTGGAACACATTCCCTTGGAGTGCAGTGGAGTCTCCTTCCTTGGAGGTCTTTAAGCAGAGGCTGGATGGCCATCTGTCGGGGATGCTTTGACTGGGAGTTCCTGCATGGCAGGGGGTTGGACTGGATGGCCCTTGTGGTCTCTTCCAACTCTATGATTCTACGATTCTATGATTTTCGCTTGGAATAATATTGATAGTCCATATACTTAGATAAACATGGACGATTTAGCAGAGGAGTGAGTGGAAAATAAAATCAAATCATCATTACTCTTTCAAGGCCTCACAAAGAACAGTACTGGGAGGAAATGGACAAAGATTTGCACTGAGATAGTGAGAGGGCTAGGCAGGATAAAAGGAAAATGAAATGAAATGTGACAAGAGTGCTGGTTGGAGCATAGCCTAAAACGCAAACATACATATAGTTGCCTCAAAGTAGGAAAAAATCAACTGAAAATGAAACTCTAACCTAAACAACGTTCCATTCACAGTTCCCAGTATATGGTGCCACCATCCCTAAAATCCTGGGACAAAAACTACTTCAATCATCAACACATCTGGAACACATAGGGCCTCCTTTCAGACACTCCTGAGTCCAATATAAAATACTTTCACCAGCATTCACAGTAGTGAACAAGACTAACAATTCACTTCCTCATCATTGAATTAAAATATGAACATATAAGGCAACCTTGAACTAAATGAGATAAATGGTCTTCTAGACCAGCCTTCTCCAACCTAGTACCCTGTTGATGTCCAGGACTATGACTCCCATATTGGCTAGGGGGGTGATTGAAGAAGTGGTCCAACATATATAGAAGGTACAATCTTGGGAAAAGCTGGTATAGACCATTTTTGTTTTCTGAATGGTTGCAGCTTAATGAAATCTTTCTCAAGGAGTCAAACCTTAGGATCTAGGTCCACAGAGCATTTACCTTACCACCAATGAGCTATGATCATTTTAAATCAACAGCAACTTGAAATGGAATATTAGCTTTAAGAATCATAATCACACAATACTGTTGGCCTCAGATGAGTGCATATGTGCTCTTAAGATGCCTGTCACCTGGTTGCAGCTCCATGGGACGAAACAGATGGGCTGGAAAAAGTGGCTTGAAGCTGCCTTTTTTGAAGCCACATTGAAACCCCACCAACCACACTGCCAGCTCCCAAGGCAGCTGGCGTGCTCATGTCATGACCACATGACATGGCTTCAAGCGAGGAAGAAGCAGAAAAAAGATGCTTCTTTTTGAAATGGCTTTTCTATGCATAAGGCGCCTGGAGGGCACTTTTCTGCTGGCTTCAAGGCCTGTGTCATCTAAATGCCACACGGTTAAGCCGGCCTGAAAGCACCTCTTTTTGCCTGTCTGATGAACTTCATAGCGTTTTCAAAAGGAAAGGAATCCTCAGAAGTGGTATGGCTAGTTCCTTCTTCTGAAATATAGCCAACAGGACTTGGTATTCATTGGTGGCCTCCCATCCAACTCTCAACCAGGACTGATCCTACTTCCAAAATCAGATGCAATCTGGTGCCTTTAGGGTATTTTAGGCTGCTGTCTGGTACCAGATGATGGGGAAGATCTCTGTTGGAGACGTTGTGCAAGTCAGAGAGGCAATTCTGGACTAGACAGAGTAACCGTATTGATAGCTTCAGATGGGTCTATTTTGCTTCAGTTCAAAGAAGCTTTTATAACCCATAACCAAGACAACTGTTAGAATGCATATTTGAAGAGATGCCAAACCTCTGGAATAGTGATGAGCTTTCAGTTGCAAGAGTTGTTTCCTGTGCTTTCATAAATTATTTTAGTCACTTCCATTTATCTTCAGATACTATCGAGTAATTGCTTTTCTAGATCAAGATTAAAAAAGGATGAATGAGTTGGCCTTTGCCAGCCCTAACACTACTACCAAGACATTGTTCACAAATACCTTAACTGCATGGAAAAAAAGGATAACTTTACTTTTGGCAAAGACTGAAATAATTGTCGAAGCAATACTGTTCAGTATCTATGTACGAATGCTAAAGAAATGGAAAGGCAATAGGGAAAGAGTGTAAAAATTAGGTAATAAAAAAAATGGGCCATTGCATGCTGATTTCAGGCTTTGGTTTCTTTACACAGTTGTTGCTTCTTTTACCTGGGGAAGGGAGACCCACAGTACTCTTCAAAGATTCACCAGCATGACAATTCTTGAAGACCGACAACATATAGTCATGAAATGCATGAAGCAATCATTAATGCACTGGTTTATAATTTATTAACCACAGAATCATAGAATCATAAAGTTGGAAGAGACCACAAGGGCCACTGAGTCCAACCCCATTCTGCCATGCAGGAACTCTAAATCAAAGCATCCCCGACAGATGGCCATCCAGCCTCTGCTTAAAGACCTCCAAGGACGGAGACTCCATTACACTCCGAGGGAGTGTGTTCCACTGTTGAACAGCCCTTACTGTCAGGAAGTTCCTTCTAATGTTGAGGTGGAATCTCTTCTCCTGAGGCTTGCATCCATTGTTCCAGGTCCTAGTCTCTGGAGCAGGAGAAAACAAGCTTACTCCCTCCTCAATATGGCATGCCTTCAATATTTAAACAGGGCTACCATATCACCTCTTAACCTTCTCTTCCCCAGGCTAAACATACCCAGTTCCCTAAAGCATTCCTCATAGGACATGGTTTCCACACTCTTCACCATTTTAGTTGCCCTCCTCTGAAGATGCAGACAACATTTGCCCTCTGCTGGACTTCTCCTGTTCTCCAGGAGTTCTCAAAGATTATTGCCAACGGCTCCAATATTACATGTGCTAGCAATTTTAATACTCTTGGATGTAGTTCATCAGGTCCCGGAGACTTATGTTCATTTAGACTAACCAGATATTTGTGTACTATCTCTTTACTTATTCTGTGCTGAATTTCCTCTATTCTGTCCCCTCCTCCTTTATCCTCATGTTGAGCACCCTTTGCCTTTTCTGAGAAGACTGAACCAAAGAAGGTGTTGAGTAATTCTGCCTTTTCTCTGTCCCCTGTTAGCAGTTTGCCATCTTTTCCACATAATGGCCCTACCATTTCCTTCTTCTTCCTTTTGCTACGGACATACCCAAAAAAGCCTTTTTTATTGTTCTTAACCTCTCTAGCAAGCCTGAGTTCATTCTGCGCTTTAGCTTTTCTGACTTTATCCCTACATTTGTTTGAATTCCTCTTTGGTGATTTCTAGCACCTGGTAACTATGGGAGAAAGGGCTCAGGGAGAAAGCACATGCTCCACCTGTAAAACTTCCCAGGTTCAGTCTCTAGAGTCAGCAGTAAGTCCAATTTTATTTTATTTATTGCACTTATGAGCCAACATGGTGTAGTGATTTGAGAACTGGGCTATAACTTTGAGAGACTGGGATTTGAATTCCTGCTTGACCATGGAAACCCACTGGGTGACCTTCCTCTCACCCTCAGAGGAAGGCAAAGGCAAAACCCTTCTGAACAAATCTTTCCAAGAAAGCCCTGTGGTAGATTCACCATAGGGTTGCCATAAGTTGTAACGATATGAAGGCACAACAACAACAACCAACACTGTACAGTATTTATAGTCCACCTTTCTCCCAAAATGGGATCCAGGCCAGCTTACAGCAGTTTAAAGAACAATAACAGCTAAAATAATTAATAATAATAATAATAATTTTTATTTGTATTTTAATGTATTAAAACATTAATTACAAAAGGTGAAATAAAACTAAATAACAATATATTAAAAACATGGATAAACATTGAAAACACTTAAAGCATATTTACAAAATAATTTCATTTGAAGAATTTTAAAATAGAACACACCACATTACACACCTACTACAACTCCATACTTAAAATTCAGAACACCTATCTAAATGGCCCTTGTGGTCTTTTCCAACTCTACGATTCTGATTCTAAATAAGAATGTGTTCACATGCCAACAGCGAAAGAGAAGGCTGGGGTCCAACTGGACCTCCTGTAGAAGGGAGTTCCACATCTGGGAGCAGCCATGGAGAAGGCTCTCTCACAAGTGCTCATCAACCATGCCTGCAAGGGTGGTGAATCAGTGAGAAATCCTTCCTGTGCAGATGCCAGTGCATACCCTGGCTTATATAAGGTGATACAGTCTTTCAGATAATATGGATCCAAACCATGTAGGGCTTTTAATGTCAAAACTGACACTTTGAATTCTGCCCAGAAATGGACCAGTAGCCAGTGCAGATGTTTCAACAGCAGAGTCACAAGATTCCTGTACCCAGTCCTGATGATCAGCCTGGCCACAGCATTTTGAACCTGCTGAAGTTTCTGAACAGTCTTCAAAAGAATCCTGTTTGACCACCATCTTGGAGGTCTTTAACCCCCCTCCCTAAATTACCATTTCTGTGTTGTCAGAGAGCAGGGGGCAGCGGAGAAAGAATGCGTATGGTTATTTTCCAGTAGCTGGATTTGCTGCAACAAGCATCTGCAGAAACCTTAAGGGGTCTTTCTAAGCTCTCTACAGGCAACATCCTTGTAGCACATCCAGCTCCAAGAAAATACTGTAGATGGATGCATCCCCCCCTGATCCTCCCATTCTCTGGCAAAACAGAAATGGGGTGCTGTACAGCTTACAAGGTGAGTTTTTGAGGGGGATTTTGCCTGGTTAGAATAGAACTTCAACATATGTAATGATGACAAAAGTGAGTTGTGATGGCACAAGTCTGACTTACATCATCAAAATGAGATGCCTGCCAAAACAAAGTTTACAGCTACACCGGCAATCATAATAATACATACTGTACTCTATTATAAAACATTGTCCTATATTTTTTTCTAAATAAGAATTAATGACAGGTAAATTGCTATTTGTAATTAGTTACTATAGAGTTCTAGATTTAGCATACATTGTAAGTAGGTATTTATTTAATTTATATCCTGCCTTTCTCCCAGCATAGGATACAAGATGGCTTATAACAAATTAAAAGACCTATTAATACAAATATTAAAGCAGAATTCAACAGACAATTCAGCCCTCAGCTGTTCCAGAGATCTAGCATATATATGTCTTTGTTTATCTACATTATATTAAAGACTGAATTAAAAGTCTTTACAATTATCAGTTTAAGCATATATCATGGTGCAGCTAGAGAAGAGTGGTGGGAATCTGTAGCAGTTAAACTGAATTGGCTCAGTAACAGGTCTGTAAGAATAAAGGCAACAATTCTTGGCAGATAATGCAAAAAACTCCTGGAGCAGTGAACAGGATATAGATTCATTTATCTTTGAACTAATTCAAATCCAGCCTAGTAAATCATGACAGAAATCTGACATGCCTTAAGTGACCTGTGAGAAATTAATTCAGGGTCTCTGTTTCATTTTGAGCAGACTGAAAGCATGTGGACCTGAGAAGTCTATTTCATCTAGAAATTACTCTTGCAGGACAGAAAGCATTACTGGGAAGAAATTTGCTCCTGCTAGATCTAAAGCCAGATACTGAGAAACTACATACATACATACATACATACATGTGTGTGTGTTTCCTTGTTTGGTCCACTAGTCAAGAAAAATAATTGGAAATAGATACATATATATGAAATTAGAAGAGTGAGACTATATATATGATAAAGATTAGAGTTAGGCTAGACAACAATCCTCAACATACCTACTTGAAAGTATAATTTCATTAAAAATCAGTGGGACCTCTTTGACATAAATGAATTTGAACAGTCTGCATTCCTCAAATAAGGACCTGATTGTGATAATAACCTTTTCTTGCAAATGAAGTCCTTAAAAGGTTGTACTTTTGATACAGAGCAGTAAATAAGCAAATAATTCTCTCTCTCCCCCCCACCTTCTCTCTCTCTCTCTCTCTCTCTCTCTCTCTCTCTCTGTGTGTGTTTAAATAAGTAATCATAATGTCTATAACTGTCCAGCATCTGAATGCCATCTGAGGGGTATTTTACTTATCTTGTAACTTAAGTTTTCTCAGGGGAATCTCCTCCCTCCTTTTTCAGATGAAGTTGAATACAATACATCTATTCATATGTCGCCTTTTCCCTTCCTCCCACCGCCCCCTTCTATAGCGTAAAACACAGTCACCTTGTAAACTGTATTGCTTACAAAAAATAAAAAATAAAAAAAATAAATCTTCTGCCCTTCTGATACATATTTCATTTGTCTGACCTGTGGACTTCTGTTTAAAATTAACATGTGCTGTACTTTGGGAATAAGATATTCAGTTATTGTTGGGGATAACCAGAGGAATTATTTTCAAAGCTGCGGCATCCTCCTCCTGGGAGTGTTTCAGTACCCGTGTTTATTTCTTTAACCACTAACAGGGAAAATGGCTGGGATTCAGGTGAACTTTTCATTCAAACAATATGGCAGAGAAGTTAGTGCTCATATCACTTGCTGGCTTGGGCCCAAATTGGGATAAGTTTACTTCTTTAGACTACAATTCACAAATTCCTATTAGGCATACTGTCTGGGGTACTCTGGGAATTATGGTTAAAAAGGCCACTTTTCCAAGTTCTGGGTCAGGCAGTATGTCAGTGCTTTCATTTCTACTGAATGGAAATTACATCTCCTCTATCTTCCCACAGGTGACTCAGTTTCTACCTATATAGTGATTTATGGAATAGCAAAAGGAAATGAATTACACAGCTAATGAATGAATTCACCAAACATTAAGCATATATCATGTGAAGAAACCAATGGGAGGTGGATATTTCCACTAGGTGTCCATTGCATGTACTCAGAATGGCATTTTCTACATTTTCAAAGAGAAAACTAAAAAACTCAGTGGGTGTTCGGTGATGGATCACAGGCCTTTTAAACAAGAAAAATGTAAAGAATGTTCTATTTATTTCAGGTATTTCTCAGAAATTTCGTAAGTGTATATACTAACTGGGGCGGCATTCAGACAAAGTCAGCACTTTGCTCCTCAGATTCCCTTTTTCCTTCTGGCTTAGGTTTTAGAAAGTGGTTTCTTTTTTAACTGAAGGTAGGATGAGGCACACATTAAAATACCACACACACACCAAATTAAGCAGTACTACTGTTACTAGATGCACAGTATAAAAATATAAAAAAATGACTTTTAGCCATAACATTTATCCTGTGCTCCTGCTCCTGCTTGTACCAGACTTTGCTATTCTATTGCAATGTATCACAGTACTTAGCATTCTCAATTGTGAAGCATTGGAAAGTTAAAAAAAAAAAGCTCCTCTATCCTAAAAGGTACCAAACTAGACGAGAGAAACAAGAAACCAGAAAATTGGGACCAACAAGTTACAGTTAGAATACTTCCTGAAAATTGGACAGATATGCCCCAAATATTTTGACATCTGAAGGAAAGGACAAGATGGTACTCCCTACCACATGTGTGCAAAAGCCAACCAGACTGGCAGTTGGGTCATATTTCAAGCATTAGTATTTGGCAGTAGGGAGGTAAAGAAGATTTCAAACTTGCTCATCTTAACAAAGTCAAGACCCAGTGAAAAGAGATTTAAAATCTAATAAAAATAAAAAAACCCAGCCCTTTCTCTCCATGTGTTCCTATCCCATATTTGTATGTATGCAAAATTTTGTTTGCTATATCTGATCTATATTGCTCTATACTGCAGAAAACATGATACTGAACAAAATACTATTTTTTAAAATAATATACGGGATATAATATTTTAAGTGCATTTTAATCTTTTAATTTGAGGTTTGAATTGCTGTGATACAGTGAATAATTGAATTCTACTTTAATGTTCACTGTCTGTGTGTCTTAATTGCCTTATTTTTTAATACTGTGAGCTGCTTAGGGTCCCAATTTTATGGGGAAAGTGGGATACTAATATTAATACTAATACTAATACATGCTAATAATTATTTCTGCAAATTCTAGAGATATATTCTGAGGTGAGAAGGAATTACCTCTTCATAGTATTGTGCTATAATCCAGCTCTGTCCACAGAAAGAAGGGCAGACTGTAAGTGATGGAAACACCAAAGAGATGATATCATGGAAATTTGTTTCTTTGCTCACTGGGCATTTGAAACTGCATTGTTTAAAAATGTTGCTCCATTTGAGAGTTGCTCTCCAATGTTGTAGAAAGAGGTCCTCCTCAGCTCTTACATGAGCTCTGCTTTTTATTACAGATGCTGTTAGTAAGTCAAACCTCAAACTTCACCCATGCAAAGCGTGTGCTCTGTTATTAAGTGACAGACTGACCCTGCTTGTCTTTCTCCACTTGGCCCAATTATGATATACTATAAACATTTCCTTGCTATATTCTCAAGAAATGTAAACACACATACACACATGTTGTAATGTCTTTTAAAGAAATCCATCCAAAAAAATGATTTGTGAAAGGACTGATTACAGACACAATAGACCAGAAAGTCCAACTGATGTTTGCTTCAATAAGCAGGAATTTAAAACCCTCAAGCAGGTTTCCCACACGATTCTTTTAAAGATAATATGCATCCCATCTACATGCCACTTTAATCTTATCATTACAGTTCCTTCTGGACAGCCTTCAAGCTGATATGGAGCATTGGCAACCTTGGGTTACAATTAGCATCTCCCCTATGGTAAAACACACACACAAAGTGCATACATCACAGGAGAGCTGAAAATAAAGTATTTGATGTGTGTGAACCAGTTCCATTCATGCCTTTAAGCAAATCCACAAATGCGTTCTGGTGATTAGGAAGGTAGGCCTGATGCATTAATGCAATTTGATTTGTCAACTTCTATTTAAATAATTTGTAAGAATGAATACTGCAACAGCTGGGGGATATGTGGTGATGAGGAGAGGATGTCAATGGTTACTACTACTGACCCAACATGTAAAGCTTCTCCCTCTCTTGGTCATTACATCCAGCAATCCCATGCCTGCTTACTGCCACCTTCTAATATATGCCTGGAGTAACTGTCTCTCTCTGTTTACACATCTTCTGATCTTCTGCATCTTTTTCATGGCTCCCTCATATTTAAGCTATTCTTGAAAACACTGTATCTGGACTCGCCAGCTTTGTAGGCTAGTGGGTCAAGGAAGGAAATTACAGGAAATAAGGCATGTCTCCAAGGCACACTATAACAACATAACATACAGTATACTCGCCCCCCCCCACTCCCCGCCCAAAGCATGGACTATGGTATTTAACTTTTATATACATGTATCTGACTAAAGAAAATGTTTAGCTCATTCTTTTTTCCCTTGGTCTCCAGACTCCTAACTGCCTAGGCAAAAGGGAACATGCCTGGAACTCACCTGGAAGCTTCTTTTATCTTTATCAATCCAATATTTTTAGCATGACTTTGAAGAAAATATTCCTGTTATTGGTCTTAATTTCTAGCAACCAGTATATGCAAGGAAATTAGAATCCAAGAGATTAATTATGCAATGCATGCATACACTGTACAGAGAAACAACTGTGATTCAGAGGTGTGGTATTTTCTTAATATTATCTCAGTAGTTAAAGAACTCAGGTATTGCCCTTGCTCCCAGATTTACCTAGACTTCTGTCACAGTGGACAAAAGTGATATTGCAGAGCTTTCCACACATAGGTCCTTTTGGAAAAGTTTCTTGCTTACTTTTGTCTGCCCTTTGCTCAATAAATTAAAAGTTGCTCCCCTGTACAAAAATTCACTGTTAAAGCTTAACTGCATTCTTTAAAGGGGAGGGGAGTAAATTCAACTACATCATTCATCTCTTACTGTATGGCCAGGAAGATTTTAAGGTTCTGCAACTATTGGTATTTCTAATGTCAGATTAGGGTCATTTAATCCACCTACACAGAGACTGTCCCGTTTGTCCAATGTAGAATATGGAGGGGCATTGCTGGCATAGAATGGCATATATCACATTGGAGGAAGATCAAGTACATGCACCTCTGATATTGTGGGTGATGTTATTGTCCCCTGTAATATTGCTCCCAGAGTAAATGTGGGGATAGAGTTGGCATCTGCCTTTGTGGCAGGGTCTTCTCTCTGTATTAGCATCCATATTGTGTTTCCTGTTGAAAGGGAGTAATTGTTTAAGATCTGAAGGCTGTCTGTAGTCCAACAAATGCCTGCCTCCCAGAGCTTGCCACATTTTATGTTATGTTATTCTCCAGAACTGGTAGTAGTTCACTGATGATGTATTTGAGTGGTACATGTGAGGGTTGTAAGTGATGATTGGGATGTTCTATGTTTTGTAGTTTTGATCTATAGTAGTTGTTTCCTGGATATTAAACTTGCCTTGTTGATTTTTCAGGGAAAGAAGCACTTGTCGAATTCTGATCACTACTGTTTGATAGGAATACAACAAAACTATGCGAGTAAGCATTCCAATCTAATTCACGGATGACATAGAATAAGAGACATTAATTGGGAAGAGCAGCAGAAGAGTGGAATTCAACACTATGATGTGACATTTTTGTTCTTTTGGGATTGTAAGCATGCATGACACAAATGTGACAAGACTCTCCAGGGAGCCTTAATAGTCTTTGAAGAGCAAAGCAGAATTAGCTGTTTTTCAGCCTCTGTTGTAAAAGGTCCCAGTACAAAGCCACATAATCTCCGGAACAAACTGTAGTTTATCTACCGCAATCTATATCATTGAGATAATCTGGCCTTTTGTTTTTTAAACCAGCAGTATTTTACATTTATGAATAATTACATATCTTCCAGGAAAAACATATGCTCTACATCCTTACTTGAGAGATTCATTTGAAGCTGATTTGTTTGTAGCTATCTTGCAAACAGGCCAATGGCTGGTGCAGTGGCAGTTGAATAATGATGGAGGAGAGGATGTAGTGGAGCAAATATGACAGGTCAGTTGTCATAACGGTGAACGGTTCAATCAAAATAAATGTTCATTCATCTTAGCTCACTCTGATGTGGAAATCCACAGGGATATCTTAATTATCTTTATAGAGTTTGCCATATCTTACTGATAATGCAGGCTGATTGTACAATGCTTGAGCCCTATATAGCCAGAGATTCTAAATCTATCATAAATGCAACAGATGTTTTAGATCAGTGAGCTGTCTCTCTGAAAGCAAATTCATGCATTTAGTATCAGTATACTTGGGGAAACTCTAGGACTGATAGAGATGTACACTTTAAAAAAATCTATACTTAAAAACCAATGAGTTTGACTTGAGATATGACTGCACACAGCTTTTAAACTGCAAGTATACTGGGAAGGAAACAGCTTTGGAGATACTCATTGCACAATGATGCCTCTGACCCACAGCTGCACTGTCCCTGCATTTGTTGCAGAAAACCTGGAAAATCCTGGATTGAAGAGTCTAAAAAGTGTCGCAGCCAGCTGAGTCGGTCAGTTGAAGCAGTAAATCCAGATTTCTCCATTGTCACTTATTATAATAATGCATTTGCATTCTAATTTAATCTGCATTCTGATTATGAAAATTCAACACATTGCACTTCTTCTGCCATTATGTTTCAACCAGCAGCAAACTAAGAACTCTTTTTTCTGGGTAGGTTAAAATGTGGCTGTGGTAATGGAGCAGGAGACCATGCAAGAAGACTGGCACTGGTGGGAGCCCCATCCCACTCTGCAGGCTTCAGTTTCTACTGCACTGACATAGCATTGCCCCCTAATTCTTCCACTGTCTCTTCCATTCCCCATGACAATCCCAGAAGTCAGGAAAAGAAAGGGAGGTGAAATTAAATGGCCTCATACCATGTGGTGATTGTATTGGCAGCTTGAGCCTAAGCCTAGGCAACATGGTAGGACTTCATTCTAAACAGCCTCAAGAGAATAATAGGATTCCCTTTACTCTCTGGGTCTGCTTAGAAGCCTCCCTCTCTTCACACCAGATAGGGAGAAATGAAGAAAAAAAGAGGTCTTATCTTGGTACTAGTTGAAATATAATGGCAGAAAAAGTGCAATGACAATGTGTTGAATTTTCATAATCAGAATGCAAATTAATAATATGCATTATTATAATAAGTTGCATAATTTTTAAACCAGCAGTATTTTACATTTATGAATAATTACATATCTTCCAGGAAAAACATATGCTCTACATCCTTACTTGAGAGATTCATTTGAAGCTGATTTGTTTGTAGCTATCTTGCAAACAGGCCAATGGCTGGTGCAGTGGCAGTTGAATAATGATGGAGGAGAGGATGTAGTGGAGCAAATATGACAGGTCAGTTGTCATAACGGTGAACGGTTCAATCAAAATAAATGTTCATTCATCTTAGCTCACTCTGATGTGGAAATCCACAGGGATATCTTAATTATCTTTATAGAGTTTGCCATATCTTACTGATAATGCAGGCTGATTGTACAATGCTTGAGCCCTATATAGCCAGAGATTCTAAATCTATCATAAATGCAACAGATGTTTTAGATCAGTGAGCTGTCTCTCTGAAAGCAAATTCATGCATTTAGTATCAGTATACTTGGGGAAACTCTAGGACTGATAGAGATGTACACTTTAAAAAAATCTATACTTAAAAACCAATGAGTTTGACTTGAGATATGACTGCACACAGCTTTTAAACTGCAAGTATACTGGGAAGGAAACAGCTTTGGAGATACTCATTGCACAATGATGCCTCTGACCCACAGCTGCACTGTCCCTGCATTTGTTGCAGAAAACCTGGAAAATCCTGGATTGAAGAGTCTAAAAAGTGTCGCAGCCAGCTGAGTCGGTCAGTTGAAGCAGTAAATCCAGATTTCTCCATTGTCACTTATTATAATAATGCATTTGCATTCTAATTTAATCTGCATTCTGATTATGAAAATTCAACACATTGCACTTCTTCTGCCATTATGTTTCAACCAGCAGCAAACTAAGAACTCTTTTTTCTGGGTAGGTTAAAATGTGGCTGTGGTAATGGAGCAGGAGACCATGCAAGAAGACTGGCACTGGTGGGAGCCCCATCCCACTCTGCAGGCTTCAGTTTCTACTGCACTGACATAGCATTGCCCCCTAATTCTTCCACTGTCTCTTCCATTCCCCATGACAATCCCAGAAGTCAGGAAAAGAAAGGGAGGTGAAATTAAATGGCCTCATACCATGTGGTGATTGTATTGGCAGCTTGAGCCTAAGCCTAGGCAACATGGTAGGACTTCATTCTAAACAGCCTCAAGAGAATAATAGGATTCCCTTTACTCTCTGGGTCTGCTTAGAAGCCTCCCTCTCTTCACACCAGATAGGGAGAAATGAAGAAAAAAAGAGGTCTTATCTTGGTACTAGTTGAAATATAATGGCAGAAAAAGTGCAATGACAATGTGTTGAATTTTCATAATCAGAATGCAAATTAATAATATGCATTATTATAATAAGTTGCATAATATGCAAATGAGATGCCCAGATATGAGGGACTGGATGGAATATGGCAACCCTATCCCGAGTTCATCTGATAATTGCACAAGTCCCCAGGTGCAAATTGCTCCCGGGGAAATTATCTTCCAGGGCAGTCCTACCCTGTTGCCTAGGCTTAGGCTCAGGCTGCCAGTACAATCACCACACAGCACAAGGCCATTTCATTTCACCCTCGCTTTCTTTTCCTGAGGTCTTTCCTAGCACGACTGCAAGGAAAGTGGTCTTTCCTAGCATGACTGCTGTGAGAATGGGGTTGCTGCAGTCAAGTCCTTGGTCATATTAGTGGTTCTCAAACTGCTCACTGTATGGAGATTCTCCTCTTGTATGTTAATGCTGAATCAAATGACTTGTAGAAGGACACTAAAGGATCCTGTGTCAAAGCTGGCAAGATTCCTGGGTCTCAACAGTGAGAGAGTTTAATTGAATTGCCACTGCTATTTTCTTTTTAAGCACTGTTTCTTTGGCCTTCTGTTTGCCTTTAATCTATCTACACCAGTGATAGGATAGCTTTGAGGCTTAGCTCCTTCACAGAAAAGCTGAATGCTCCAGGAGAGAATGTATTTTGCAAAAGCTGAAGCAAGCACTGGCCCTGGAGTACAATAATTTGATAAAGCACTGCTTACAGGCTATTGTAATGAAGATTCATGATCTTACAGATCTTTGACTTTCAAATAATACAACTTTCAGCAGTATTGGAAGTGAGCCTCCTAGCATCCTTTTTTAGACATTTAGTGGGCATGCAGCCACTACAGTGATAAGAATTTATCAGGTCAGAAAAGAATTTACACAGCATAATGAATAAACTAGTAGATCCATTGAGAAAAC
The DNA here is from genome assembly GCA_034509955.1 of Urosaurus nigricauda. Lineage (NCBI taxonomy): Eukaryota > Metazoa > Chordata > Lepidosauria > Squamata > Phrynosomatidae > Urosaurus > Urosaurus nigricauda. The sequence goes on along the minus strand of JAOEGL010000001.1, from coordinate 83,757,139 downwards.
CAACTGGGTTGTAAATCATCATAATAATCCAAATGGTATCATAGACCCCAAATCCTTTGAAACAATAACTCTAAGGTACCTGGTTATGATTTGTAATCTGGATCAGGAAAGAGAATTGGCCATTCAGGATAATTACTGAATTTACTGTCAGTTTACTATCTTCTCCACAATTCCCAAAAATCTTTTAACATTAGGCAGACAGACATGCCTAGGATAAACTAGTCAGGGATAATTCTGGGATGGGCATATGTTCTATGAGTCCAACAGCTTTTCTTGGGATTTTTAACCATGTAAGTATCAAGACAGATGCAATGGGACTATGAAGTCACATAGGTCTTTTGGGTCCCTCATGTGATTAAGGTGAATGTCTGTATAAAGGTTTTTGTATCCGGGTAGGTTGCCTATATAATTTACATTCCTGAGTTTCCAGGCTTGTAAATCACAAAAAGCCTTCCCATCTAACACACAGAGGAAGAGGTTCATTCCCATTATATGTGGGGCTCAGAGAAAAAGAACAACCCTTGGGAGGCAGGACTGAATGGACAGAGCAATATCTCCAATGGAGCCCTGTTTGGGCTGAGTAAAATCTGAATTGGGTTAAGGACTGTCTTCTTTATTGCTGAACTTGTTCCATGAACCAATATGTCTCCCTTCTCTAATCTGCCATTAATAGAAGTAAATTAGAAAGCAATAGAGGAATGAATTGCTTCAAGTGTAGCAGAAAATCAACTACAGAATGAACATGGTATCCAAGAATGCAAAGCAACCAAACTGCCCCCCTCCCCGCTCTCTCTGTACATAACTTGATGTATAGAATATAAAACCTTCCTTTTAAAAACCCTTGGGATTTCTACAGGGGTGTAATTGATTAAATGGCTTATTAGGAAAATGAACTCAAGATTGAGATAAGATTGGGAAATCCTATCTTGTAATTTGAGATTGTTGACTACCTTCAAGTCCAACTTTGTAGCAAACATAAAATTAGAATGAACTCTGTCAGACACCATACAATAATTGTGTAATATTGCAGAAAGGTAGCCATATCTGTATATTGGATCAGGACCGCAAAGTGGTTTGTGACACTTAAGGACCACCATCAACATTGTGTCATTAGATTTCATGTCAACAGCTCATTTCACCAGCAATGCCAAGTTTAGTAACTATGTACAGTATATAATATTACAATAACATCCCAAGTCCACAAAACAGTGGATCAACAAAATCACAAAAACTCCACTGGCTTCTACATCAGCAAAGATGTAAAAAAATCATACAGGACAAAAAATATATATAAAATGATGATGTTAGTCACAAGCCTGCAATTTCTCAAGGTGCCATTGGTGTTCTGTGAAGGGATATCTGTGCAAGCAGCCTTTCCTCCTTCTGGCCATGTGGCTATGTCCAGGAGATAAAATTTGAATCCCATTAGCAATACAAAGGTATTTCTTCTGAGATCGAAGATGTCTCCATCTTTTTTGAGGTCAAAGCCCCCTTTGTTAGGCAGAGAACACTGAATTTCTCAAGAGAAGCCTCCATACTTTTGCATTAGAAAAATTTAGATGCTTCCAAAGCTTGCATCATGTATTTTGTGCATCTTCATTTACTGAATAAAGGTATCACTTTTCTGTTGTTTTTGGATGTTATTGTACACAGATACTTCTGAATATGTTTCTTTTTAATGCATATGATGATTACAAAGCTGAAGAAATACAAAATAAGGGCAATACATGGACAAGCAATACAAAAACACAAATATATGCAGAGCACAAATGAATACAAAAGTCAATGAAATGTTTGTGATTTGTGAGCGGTGCTACTATTTTTAAAGTATATTTTTGTAAAATAATATTAACAACAATCAATAAAAAAGTAAAACATCAGTAATGTTGCACAGAAAATAAATCTGTCTGTCTCTCTTTTTCTCTTTCAAGACTATCAGGGCTTGTATTACCATTACCTAATTTGTTGCTAGTGAGCAGCTGTATCACACTGGAAGACTATAGGAGGGAAGGACAGGCCTATGTCTCTACACTGTAAAATAGGAAGAAAGCAATTTTCTAGGACATTATTTGCACTGATAGGAACTAACAAATTAAAATCAACTCAGTTATGAATTAAGTTGGAATTTTTCCAGTGAAAGGGAGCAACTAAATTGCTTAATTAAAGCGATTGACTTAAGTCTGATGTTTTGCCAAAGTAAGATATTAAACTGTTAAGTATGGCATTAATAAGAAGTTTATCAATTTGTTAACTGAGCCACAATGTTAAAGATTATACATTTATACATTACCCAGCTGGTACTTTACCCAAAGCCTTTGTGAATTTTACAAAACTGCCTCTCACTTTTTTAGTCCTTCAGTGCTGGGGAATTACAAAGTTTAGGGCATAAATAATAGTGGTTACGTGGAAGGGGTGTTGGTCTTCTTTGTGGCTAGAAGGTCTTACAACAAACTCTACATACAGCAAAGACAGGCAAAGTAGAGATCTAAAGATGTAGTTGAATTGCAGCTCTCAACATACCTAGGTCACAAAGAGGGATGCTGTGATTTGCAGTGCAACAGCATCTGAAGGACTGCACTTTACCCACCCCTGCCATAGAGGCTTCTTATTTATAGCAGAAAAATGGATTATGAGGCTTTTAAACCTGAGACATTTTCTGAAGCCTATGCTGGACTCAGTAAGCTGAAGGATGTGGGAGGGTAAGGGTAAGTAGTTAAAATTATACAAGAAAGCAAGAGAAGGGGTTTGGTGTGATAGGTGACCCTCAAAAATTAATGCAGCTGTTTCTTTCTCTCTAAGGCAGGGAATAAAATAACGAACAGAATCTTTTCATACATTATTTATTAAAAAAACCTGGCTTAATTAAAGGCCAATTTAAAATTTGCTGGATTGTTTAAATGTCCCCATTTCAGCCTGAATGCAACTGAATTAGATTTTATTAAAGTTTAACTGAAAGTGCTAACCCTTTCCCACTAACCTTTTCATCTCTGAAAAGCACTGGATACAGATGTTAATCTGACCTGAGACCCACTGGTAACAATAAATGTTAGCCTGCTACTTCCTCTGTAAATCCCATTGAACTACGTGAGACATACTTCTGCGTAGATAAATACATTGTTTCATTTTTTTTAATATGCATACTTAGGGCTGCAGTCTAAAGCTCTGATTCAAAATTGTCCCTCTAAAGTATCTTATTATTAAAAATAGTCATTTCTAGACAAAATGAGCACCTTACATTGCAAGGAAACAAGGCAGCAAAATTCCTTTTAAAAGCTTTGCAAAGGAAAGAAGCAATTTATAGATACAGGGATCCTTGAAAACCAAGTGTTTGGATCAGATGCAGGGTATTTTTTTTCCTGTTAGCATTTCCAGGAGCTTCTGAACTCACAAGGATTTCTCATTACAACTTGTATATTAATGAACTTCAAACTTGAGTCAGACTTACACACGTCTCAGGAGAACAGTTCTAACTTTACAACATTAATACACACTCAAGAGTATTAAAGTAACAATAATATTCTTTCCATACTAACCAAGAAGCTACTTGGATGTTTTGGAATAGCTTTCACGTTGTTGGCTGACCTCACACATTGGACTGATTAAAGCCTGTCTGTATAACACATTTAATGCTTAATGCGCAGATGGTGGCAGTAGGAGTGGAAGGGAAAGAAACAGAATCACATATGTACATTCCTGTGTTAGAAAAGGGCAACACAGCAGTTTTATCAAGCTAATTAAGTAATACGATAACAAATTGTGATACTGCCTGAGAAACTTAAATAACAGACTTGCAGATTTCTACGTGCTTCAGAGTGGTATATGTCAGGGAACTTTATAATACATTATCTTTTTAATTGCACCTGTGTTTATTAATTTGAGCAAAATCCAAATGCCCCTTTTTGAGGGGCCTGACCCTGCCTCAATTGAAATACAGGTACATAAACTCTTACACACTTGGATTTTTCATCTCAAGGAGACCTTGGTAACATTTGGTAATGGGATTGCTGAACCACACTTTATTAAGACTGCATCTACACTGCAGAATTAATACAGTTCAATACCAATTTAATTGCCATAGCTTAATGGTAGGGAATTTTGGGATTTGTAATTTTGTGTGATATCTAGCCTTCTCTTTCAAAGAGCTCTGGTGCAACAACAAACTATAAATCCCAGGATTCCATGACAGTGACAAACTGCATTAATTCTTCGGTGTGGCAGCAGCCTTTGTCAAGCCATAAAGAATTTGTACAACAAACTTAAATAGCAATTCTGTGTAGATTTTACTGGGAATAAACACCACACAGCATAGTAGGAGTTACATCTGTAAACATACATCAAGATATTGAGGAAATTTTGAGAAACAGTGAGCTTTCTTGGACACTAGTATAGTTAAATCATTAAAAGCTCTCTTTAAGGCCTCTGTTGGCCTCTGGAAAATGACTTCCTTTTATGTTTTAAATGGAAAGTCAAGGTTAATTGTTAATAATTCTGAGAAAGGTTATATTCTCTTTTCTAGAAGCAAAGACAGCTAAAGTAAAAAGGGTTATCTAAGTACTTTTGTGCTATAAAAACACTAAAGATAGTTACTAACAGTAAAATCCTCAGAAGTATATACTCGTGTACAATTTGACCCCATGTACAAGTTGAGGGAAGGTTTCCAGGTAAAAATCATTGTTTTTTATATGACCCATGGATAAGTTGAGGCATATATATAGTTTCCACTAATTGTGAGGTAGAGGCACTTCTGTTTATAGCAGTAATTATACCATTAAATCAGAAATTATACCATTAAATCAGAACAACCAAGCTGTCGATTACTTTTACTTTGCCAACATTAGTTGGATTCAAACATTTAATTATACTTCATTTACAGCACTAATGTTATGTCTACACAAGCTGTTTTCAAGAAATGGCAGGATTAAATATACAATGTGACTTTGGTATCTGCCGGGGTTTGGTTCCAGGACTCCCCAGGGATACCAAAATCCATGGATGATCAAATCCCATTATATAGAATAGTAAAATGGTGTCCCTTACATAAAATGGCAATACCGGTATCAAGGTCTGAGATATCAAGCTATGGATGGTTGAATCTATGGATAAAGAATCAATGGATATGGAAGGCCAGCTGTATCACAGCTGATTTTAGTCCAAATCCACTTTGTATTCTCAACTAGAGTACATGTCTTAAGTGAACAGGATTTATGTAAGTACTGATTTACAGTTTAACAATTCATTTATTTGGTGTACTCTAGTTGGGAGTAGTCATTGCATTTAGGAGAGCCAGGGGTGGTGCAGTGGTTTGAATGTTGGGCTAGGACTCTAGATGCCTAGGGTCTGAATCCTCACTTGGCTATGCAAACCCACAGGAGACCTTAGGCAAATCACACTTTTACAGCCTTACAGGAAAGTAATGGCAAGCTTCTGAATAAGCCCTGCCAAGATAATGCTATGATTGAGTTACCATATGCCAGTGTCTACTTAAAACACAAAACAACAAGTTAAATTTATGTCCAAGTTCTCCTATAGTGCTTATTTCTTTGCCCCATATGCAGTCAAAATTAGTGCTCTTCATGTGCATCTTTACTCATTAAATAGTCAGCGTTTCATTAAACAATGTACACTCACCCCTCTACATTCACTGGGGTTAGGTGCAGAAGACCCCCGTGAATGTGGAAAAACTGCAAATAACAAAAACACTATGTTTTTACCTGAGATATCACCTCTCTAGGAATCTCTAGGTACTTCAGTGCAACTCTGTGGTCAACATCTGCCAGACATTGACCACAAAATTGCATTGAAGGAGCTACAAATGCCTAGTGGAGTGTTCTGTCTTGGAAGCTCTAGGTCCTTCAGTGTGACCTTTGGTTAAAGTTGACCATAGAGTTGCATTGGAGGACCTAGACATTCCTGGAGAGAACATATTAATAAAATCCATGGATAACAAAATCTTCAAAAGTCAAAGCTGCAATTGTGGAGGGACAAGTATATTTCAAGTAATATTTCCATTTATCTAATCTTTGCATTTTAAAGCTCAAACAGCACTATGTCTCACCAACCTGGCACACAATGTGCCTCAGTTCTCATTGCTACAACATGCAATTCTTTCTAGAAATACACCTCAAGTATCTGTTAAAAATATACTAACCAGAAATGACAAGAAAAAAGAAAAGAAAAATAAAATACTGGGTCTTATAGTAATCAAACAAATGGGACCAATGTACGAAAGCAACTACTCTGAATATTTAGTTCCAACCAAAGAAGTGCTTTTCTGAAATACAATTTACTGAATAATGTGTCTGATCTTGAAGTCAAGATTTCTTAGCACTTTACATTTCTTCATTTAGGGGAGCTGCTCAAAAAGAAAAGTGGCAATATTCCAGTTGGAAAACAATATTTAGGTCCTTCAGTGGCTAGCTGGCCATTTCAAAAGCAGAAATGGGTTTGCTTCTTGTGAATACCAGTGAAAGTATTTCAACAAGTCATGGAAAGTGCTTTGAATGAACAGCTGGGAAAGATCTGCTACCACCACAACTACAGTCTCTGACAATGTATGAACTCTGATCCTGAACTGAATGCCAGGGTGAGAAGTGAGGAGACATCATGTATACCATGCTAAGGCTTTGGAGGACAGGCTCAATCAAAATGTTAAAATAAATGGTCTACATTATTTAGGAATTTTGGTCTCTGTTCCTTTCTGCATGTCCACACATACTTCCCCCTTGCCCCTTACAGATTCCACAATTCTTTCCACATTTTTGTTTTTAATTGATCTTTTTCTTGTTTTTGAACACTCCCATAATAGAATGTTTGTTGGTATGTGCCTTCAGGTCTGCTTGGACATATGGTCACTCCATCCTAAGGTGTCATTAGGATGTATGCCCACTCCGTCCTAAGTATGCCACTCCATCCTAAGGTGTCCTTGGCAAGATTTATTGAGAGAAGGTTTGCCACTGCCTTCCTCTGTGGCTGAGAGAGTGTGAGTTGCCCAAGATGACCCAGTGGTTTCCATGGCTGACTAGCAATTTGAACCCTGGTCTCCCAGACTCCTAGTCCAACATTCAAACCCCAACATCACACTGGTTCTTCAATAATTAGAATACATGGGGCTATTGAGCCTTACAAGATAAGCCTGACTTTCTTTTATCCACAACGGTTTCCTTTTGCTGAATCCAGTTTAATAGTCAAAAGCCTGAGACCTTATGATGTCATGGGTGGGTGGGGGCTCTGATGATGTAATTAAGTATGATACATAAAGCATCAATCACAGTTTCACAGAATTTGTCAATCACATAAAAAAAACTCAGTATGACAAATGAGAAAAATATACCATATATATTAATATACACATATTTTCAAGGAGTGCTCATGCCCCAAGACTCCACTCTCTTACTCTGAGGATAGGAGGGGAAGATTCAGGTCCAGCCCCAAGATCTGGAAACCCTATTTACAGTGGTTTAAATCACACATTATGCCCACAGGATTCCCCTTACACAACAGGAGTTTCTTTCCCTTCCTCTCTACTGCTGCCTCTTCTGTGATTCCTTTAATTTCTCTGGAGATCTTTGATTCCTTAAGATCAGATTTTGGGGATGCATGGAGCAGAGACTGCAGGAGGGAGGTGGAATTCAGCTTGATAGTATTCTGGCAGAAGGACACCACTGTATGCAATTCAATGGATGGAATAATAATTAGCCAAATCTACTCTATGTCTTGTCAGATATAATTGAAAATAAATGAGGAAGGGGACTATAATTTTCACCTTTCCATCATTCTTTTTTTATTATAGCTGTGAGTTTTGTTTAACCAATGAGTATCACCTGTATTGAGATAATATTTTCAGAAAGTAAGCAATTGCTCTCCTCTTGTAAATGTTTTCATTAGCTTCCTGTTTCTGTGGTTTGTACATTCTCTGTTATTACAGTTTTAAACCTTTGATCTACAATTGCTTAAACTGGAACTCTTCCCATGAATTAAAGTCAGAGCAGAGCTACAAAATCATCCCCAAATTGTTTTACAGTTCCTCAGCAATACTATAGAAACTGTTTGTGCCTCATATTTAAAATCCATTCTGCAGTCAAAGGTTTTGGATCCATTTCACATCTAAATTACTATAGTTATTTCCAATATTCAGAGATCACAAATTTATCTATAGATTATGACTCAGATATTTTGTCCAGTTTCATGATCCTCATCTGAAATTACTGAAACAATATAGCAGTACAGAATACTAATGCATATTTTATGTTCTAATTAAACTTGTGTGCAAGCATGGGCTGACATCAGTATATTTTGACAAATCAAACACGATAATAGAAAGAACAGATTAATATATATCATCTTGATCCCAATGTAATTGGACTTGAACATCTACCTTTAAGGTCTCCTTGGAGCTAGGGAAACTATACTTTTCACTTGAGCTGTAATTGGTTTCTTAATCTAACCATTTGATAACATCTTCCATTTCTTGCCCAGTAACAAGTGACAGCTATTTATTAGGCTGAGTAACTCAATTAGCTGAACACATGTGTTTCACTTTCAGCCTTCCTCTTTGGGAGAGTTTAAAATAACTATCAAGGAAATCATTTGAGCATCTTGCTGTTAATACATAAAAAAAAAAATTCCTCAAAATTGCTGAAAATCAAAGGAGGAAAGCAATACCTGGTGCTGTTTTGAAAAAAAAAAAAACTGCCCCTAACATTCTTCTTTCAGCTTTGTGCCTTCTGTCTCACTACTGGAATAAATGATTCCCAACTACTGGTTTAACATCCAGTTTGCCAGAAAATGATAAAAACAAATGCAACCACCACCATTATCAAATATGAGGGTGATTCTAGCTAAGTTATCTTTCAAAGACCTTTGGAAACTAATAAACTAATTCTCTGGCAACCCAGCTAGGTATACCCTTTCTACATTGTGTGAGAGAGGAAAACAATGTCAGTGTTTAGACAAATGCAGTAGGAGCTATTCAAGAAAATGTATGAGTAGTAAGGTTACTGAAAAAGTATCTACCCTACACACTTCCAGCAGTTTGATATCACTTTACTTGTCATGGCTCCATCAAACAGAATGAATAGAAGTTTAGTGAGGTACTTAGAATTCTTTGAAAGTCAGCACAGTGTAGTGGTTTGAGCATTGACTATGACTCTGGAGAACAGGGTCTGATTATCCATTCAGTCATGGAAACCCAATAGATTCATTGTAGAGATGCTGTAAGCTGGAAATGACTTGAAAGTAAACAACAACAGTTGTGATACCACCAGCCAGTGTGGATATAACAACCAGTTGAGACCATGCCTTAGGGCAATGAATGGCACAGAGTTTTGGGTGGTAGGTCAAGCTCTTGCCAACATCATCTGTGCTGTTGTTTACAAGTTGTTTACAAAGAGCAGTGGGTAGAGCCCCATCTACATCTGATGGAGGCTGAAGATTTTTTCCCCACTGTCCTGTTCTTATTTTGCCATACACTTTGACGTTTTAATACAGTCCTTATAGTGCATTATATTTTGAGGTGTCTGTGTGTGCATATGTGTTTTGAATATATAAAAAATACATAGAATATATTTACAAATATATAGAAACCATTCAAAATTTTATTTGAAAAGTGATATAGAAAATACTAAGCCAATAAATACATTTACACTTCAACTCCATGAAGACAGTTGCTACCTATAGCTGAAACCTGATTTTGCTGGCCATAAATACCCTGACACCAACTATTTCAGGCAACAACATAAAAACTATCTTTCTATAGTTAATAACTGTCTACCTAGCCCAATCTGGTATTTTCAACTATTGCCCAACTTTATGTGCCCCTGGAAGCCTATAAACAAGGAATAATGGTAATTATTTTCTGTGTATTCTCTAGCATTCTGTACAATCAGTCTCTCATGTATTATCTGAATCACCCAGAAGCAGTAGGGAAGAGCACAGGTCAGTGTCTAGACAACCTACTCATATGCTTTCCCCGATTCTTCTTCTTCCCTTGAACCATCTCTGTGCCAAATGGCAACAGCTAAAAGGAGGAGTTGGCTGCCTCTTTTGGACTCTTGGAATAAACAGTATTTTTTACATATTATAGCTGAAAGAGAAAGAAACAAAGAAAAAGGACACACAGCAGTTGAGAGCCATGTGTGCAAGACCTCCTCTTGAAAGAAAGCCAAGAGGAAGCAATGGCAATGCAGAAACACTCTCCAAAGAAAAGGGTGGGGAAAGTGTTTGGATTTGTCCAAGTCTGTTTTTGCCACCTTCAACTTCTCCAGACTTTTGTTTGTTTGTTTGCCAAATGAAAAAAAATGAGCTGCCTCTTCAGAACACCTTCAAGAGTAGCAATTTACTTTTTACATAGGTTGTAGCCACTTTTCTCCCAGGACTGTTTTAATGTCAAAAAGGCCTTTTTTTCAAACACACAAGTAGCCACTTCCACTTTTGGTATGTGTATATGTGTGTTTTAGGCAGTCCATGTAACCCCAGGGGAACAAAGCTGACCTCTTGGTCTGCCACAGTTGGTTACCTTATGCTGACCTAAGTAGCCCCTCTGCCCAAAGTATTATTTCAATGAGCCATAACATTAAGCATAAGGAATAAATGGCAGTGAAGAAGCATGTCCACCTTGAAAATCTGGGCCGAGAGCATGATACCCAGTTCTATGTCCACCCACAACAACAAAAAGGTCAGCGTGTTGTATACTTATTTTTTAGATTTCAATACTACTTTACAGTCTGGCCTACTACAGATGCATAATGTCCTGTACTTCCATCAAAAACATGTACATAAAAGATTAAAATAACTGCATGTATCTCTTCAACTTTGTTTCCAGTTCACTGTGTGAATTACTGGGTGAATCCTTATGTTGGATTGGGCTCTAATATGGTGCTTTAATCACAGTAGGTGTTCCCACCCAATATATTTACAAATTGCATTAATTTCGTAGAACTTTCTTAAAAATAATGAGACTGTAACAAAACACAAAAAGCTAGTTTATCTAATAGATAACAGATCTGGGGGATATTTTGACCTCACCTTTGCAAATGAAAAACAGACTTTTAAAATATTTATTTTCAAATCTAGAGATGTAAAACATCTGCCATCTTCTTTTGCCACAGCAGGCTGAATTTCACACCGAGGTTAAATTCCTTTAGTTTCTATGTTTTGATATAGTTTGAAATGAAATGAAAGTACTATATATATATGTATATGCTTTCTTTATTCTAGTCTAAATCTTTAACTTGTCAACTTCAGTAACAACAGACCTAATGTTCAGGTCAAACAACAGATATAATACCATTTATTGTTTGCCAGTTTGTTTGATGTATATGAATCTCTGACTAATAAGAGTATGCTCTGAAAAACTAAACCAGGGACTGAAAGTGTACAGATGGTATTGAACTGCAACCTGGCCAAAGGTGGGAGATACAAAGAACTGCAGTTCAACAGAAACTAGAAAAAGGGCTGAGAGTAGGAGTAAGGAGTAAAAGAGTAAGAGGTTTTTACAGGAATAGGAGTAGGAATAACAAGTAACAAAATATATTTGTTACTCTTTATTCCTGTTAAACCACTGCACCGTTGCTCTGGTACGTTCACCAGTCAGGGTTGCCATAAGCTGAAAATTACTTGAAGGCACACAACAACATTAATATCATGCTTCACTTTTTTCAGGACTTTCTCAATAACCTCTGCTGATGTGCTTTCTAAGTACTCAGTGGTGCTTCTAATATCAAACTCAAAACACCTAAAAATAATTTCAAAATCATAAATTTGAGTTTAACAACAACAATAGTGGGATGGAAGATAGCTTCTGAGTTCTTCTAATTTGATGCAGGAAAAAATTCACTTTCAATTCTCTCAGTTTCATGGTTTAACAATATTAATGCATCTGGGATGAATTTTGGTTAACCAGTTTTTGATAAGATATCACCATAACACAAAGCAAACTTAACTTTTATGAGATCCAGATTAGTATGTAACTTGATGGTTTTAACTCACTCCACAGTGGCTTTGAAAAACATTTTCAGATGCATTGCCACAAATGGCTTCAGGCTTTATATGTTTTCAGTTTTAAAAGCAGAATTTCTTTTAGAAAACTATCAAAAAATGGGAGATTTTTCTCTTTCACTAGGTCTGTTTTTTAGCATTATTTCTGCTTGTACAATCTGATCTGCTGACCTTGGTGGCAAGTCTTCTCTGCTAAACACTGACACAATTAAGAGAGAAAAACAATAGATACTACTCCCCCTCTTAAATACATCAATAAAATGATTAACTAAGCTCCAAAACCTAGGCATGCATGGCCACAGAGTCCCTGAGGGCTTAATTAGTCAATGATGAAGTTACTCTGATGCTACTAAGGGCATGAATTAGCCACAAAACCCTTATGATTGATGCATATGGGATGAAGGAACCAGCCATGCCTCAAAATAGAATGCACTAAGATTATGAAAAGGGTGTTTCTTTTAAAAAGTGAATACATATTTTAGGGGGAAATTTCCTCATGAAATTCATTTTCAGATCATTGTAATCTTATCTTCTTTTAATAGTACAATTCTATTAGCAAGTGAGTGTAGAGAAGATCACAAGAACATATAAATCCAGTACTGAATGAGATCACTGTGAATCACTGCTGTCTTCCCGAAGGCAACAACTGCCTCAGATGGAACTTTAGAATTGGAAGGATTCTAGGCCATAAAGTTCTACCCAGCTCAGTGCAGGACCTCCAGCTAGAGCATCCATCCAGCAGGTAGCTGTCCAGCCTCCTTTTGAAGACATCCAGAGAAGGCAATAATGTATGTACTAGGTAATTGGTTACATTGCTGAACTGCGCTTATCATCAATATGTTTTTTCTACTGTTAAATCAAAATCTACCTCATGGATCGAACATGGGATGCATGTAGACAGCCAGCATGGTGTACTGCTTTGAGCATTGGACTAGGACTCTAGAGACTAGGGTTCAAATCCTTACTCAGCCATGGGGTGATCTGAGGCATGTCACACTCTCAGCCTCAGAGGAAGGCAATAGCAATCCTTCTAGGAACAAATCTTGGTCAGAAAACTCCATGATAGGGTTGCCATAAGTAAAGAATGACTTGAAGGCAAGCAACAACAGCAACACATTTGTATTGCCATTGGCTTATGACATAAATATCTGTATTATATGATTGTTTTGTTTCCTCTATGCTAGTACTATCAATTCTGGCTGTTATTGAGATTCTAAGGTGTCAGGCAGTGATAATTTCCAGCCAGCCATACTTTTAATAATTAGCTGGGGCTGCTGGGGATTGAACTCTAACTTTCTATGTGTAAATTATACACAATACAATATCAATATTACTGATATATGGTTATAGCAGAGGCACAGCACAGTAGGATATCTGAGACCACCGATACAACCAAGTCTAGTTATGCCATTAAGCAATAAACTGAAGCACCAGGCTTGGGGTCATGAAGATGGAGCAAAGTGCTACTTATTTACTTTGTCATTCCATGTCTAGTACAAAAGAGGCTGGCTCACATGGTACAGGACCATTTAAGGCTCACCAGAACTCTTATGAGATGAGGGCCGCTGTGAGAATCCTAAATTGTGCAATAACAAGATCTTCTGCAGTATAGCCTCCCCCCCCCCCCCCCCCAAATCTCACAACAGTTGTTCTCTGAAGCCATTGTGAGATCAGGCAGATCCCACAGTAATCCACCCCAGCAAATCTCTCCCCTTAGGATGAATACCAGCTGGAAGCTTCCCATATCAACTAGACAAGGAGGAGTGAGTATTTTTACTGTTAGGGATAGTGGGATTTTATACCTCATGTGCCAATATCACTTGTCTGGCTGTGCATATTTCACATATTTGTTTCTATGTTGTTTGCTACTCTGCCTCAGGCAGCAAAATGTCTTTGGCTGACTCTGGGTGCTGCAATGGGTCCTGATATCTGCCCATCAGCATCCATTAGCATTACTGAGCTGCCAGCATCTTCATCCCCTTTTCAAAGTAGTAGTAGTGCCTAAAAACAGAAAGCTCTTCTAAAAGAAAGTCCTCGAGATTCTTTTGCAATATCCCATTGCAAAAACCACTGCCCAACATAGCTTGCATTTAAAGTTGATATGTAGGAGCTGATTATTCCAAGGTGAACTCTGCTTCCTTCATAGACCTACAGAAGATGAAGCAGTCATAGCTGGGTAAGTCTAGCAAGTAATATCTGAAAATTAAATGTCAGTATCAAACCCACCCATATGACAGGACATAGAAGGATCAGTAAAACAACCATTTATTTTCTCCTTCGCTCCAACAACCTATGCTTAAATACGAGAAAAGTGCCCCAAACTATGCTGTAGTTGTGCAGACCTTTCCCAAAGAAATTACACTGCAATAATCAAGTTAACACTGGCCCTGGAAAACAGGAATTCTGGAAGACAGGTTAGGGCTTGCAAAATCAGCCCCATGAAAAAGAAAAGAAATACATATATGTCACTCTAAAATAATGACGAAAGTAATACAGATATACCAACATCACTTTAAATGAAACTATTAATTTCATGGGTTTCCGAACAAAGAATTATCAGTAAGGACTGATGTTTCTCTCTCTAGCACTTGGTCTACATATAGTTAGGCTTCCATGACTTTGTTTATTACACTTTTTGAGGCAATGATAGGAATTCTTTCTACATCATGTTACTATTTCTTATTTCTAAAGTTTCCTGGACAGTTTAATGAAACCTTTACATGCATAATTAATTTACTTATCAGCTGGTTTCTGCTAGTGCCTGAAGTGGCTGCACAAGCCATTAAATAGACAACATCAATTCTCATTCTGATTGAAGACAAACTAGTGCAACCAAGATCAGTATCTAGACCACTTCTAAGAAGTTAGAAACTGTTCCATTATCTAAATGTCCTCCCTGATCTGGTTTCTTATCACATCCCATGTTTTTGTAATTGGAATGTGCTTCCTACATATCTTCCCAGCCTTACAAAGTTTGTTACCCTTAATCAATAAGTTCAAAGCAATTATAAAAATGAAATCTTTTCATTGTTCTAGTTGCTCCCTCCCTTCTCGATGTCTATCTTTTTTTATCTTCATTTTAGGCCTCAAGTAAATAGAAAGTTATCAATGCTATAGTATTTACCATAGATGCAAAATCAAAATTAGTTTATCAGTACCCAATGTGTAACTTAGCACAAGTCATGATCTGGCTTGCAGATGTCAGATGCATTTATAGTGCAAACACTTCCAGTGGAAAATACTTAAGGAAACACAGATCTTCCCTGATTAAGCTTCTGCGATGGAACTTGTAGGCCAGTCTTAATGCAAGAATGTGGCAACTTAAACAGGGAAAGCACTGCCAACTCACTGCATATTTTGAAGGGACCCTGCTGGATTGCTTCTACTAATCCAGACCAGATGAAAATAAAATAGCCAATAGTTCTTCCACCAGACTATTCTGGTGCTCTTGGGAAGCTGCTTCCTAGATGTACCTTTGAAATCAATGTTGAATACTAGTTTATACCTTGTGAGACCATATAAATCAAATCCAAAATTCTTTATTTCCTCTTTTGGTTTAACCTACACTTAATTTAGATTGAGTTTTGCTCCTCGCATACTGTAAACAAATCTGAAATTCTTCTGCTGATAAAAGGTAAACAATCAGACTTGTATCTGACAGAGTATTGTTTATCAGGAAAACCAGCTACAGTTTTTAAAAATTCAGGTGGGGAAGCTAGATTCTATTTTACTTTAAGCATTCTGGCTACTACTGGTACCATTATTCTAGCAAACCAAAAGAGATATACTAAATTATGATACTAGATAAGCAAAGCGCAATAATCTATATTGGAAAACAAAATGAGTTGCATATAGTTTGAACCAACATGATTCATATAAACAAGCAAACTTGCAAACACTTAGTAGGAAATGTACACATTACACGTTAATTATTGTCGTCATCGGAAGTCCAGCATGCAGGAATTTGGAATCTCCACAACAGAGGGGAATTAATACCGTCTTAAGAAAACATGGACTCCCCAGGACAGCTTCACAATTGGAATTTACTGCTGGACATTTCCTACTAAGTGTTTATAAGTTTGCTTGTTTATATGATTGATATTGGTTCAAACTATATACAACTCGTTTTGTTCTCCAATATAGAGTCTTGTGCTTTGTTTATCTGGTATCATAATTTAGTATACCTGTTGGTATTATCTAGGTTAGTAGGGGTATGGTGCTTTTTTTCCTTCTATACTACAATTATTCTAGTTCATTAATCTATCTGAATATAGAATAATACCACTTATCTTTATCCTAGAGATTACATCTAGAGCAGGAAAATATTTTAACTAATATACAGGTTTGTACAGATGGTAATATTTATTGTGTTCTTTTGTGGTTGTGGTCACAAAACACTCCATTGAGGATTTTTCTAAGATGATATTTTTGGACAAAATATGAATGGTTATCCTGAAGATGAATTGATTTAAAATATGGTAATGCATTTATGCCATACACTGTATTCTCTGGGGGAAAAGTCATTTGTAACGATATGCTTACTGATCTTCACAAATACAATACAATACAATCTAATCTAATTGTTCAGTATAACAGGAAAGAAGGAGAAAAGGGTGGAGTGTTGTTTTTGTTCGCCTTACTCAGGGTAATGCGATAAAACCAGCAAAACCAAAAGCGGTACCCTGTCATTACAGAGGAAGAAACTTTCCCATAATTTTCAATAAAGGAAGCCACCTTGGTTTACCATCAAAAGAAGAAGTCAAAGCAGACAGCTCACTGTTTAGCTGAGCAATAGTTTGTCACAGGATGGGTTACACACAGGTGGCGGATGTGAGGGTTCTGTGGTGAACTGACTGAACATGATTTGGGCAATGACTCCCAAGCATGGTGGCCTGCAGTACAAACAGTGTGAAAATATTACTTATATTTATACGTGACAGAATGGTTTGGAATATTCCTGGTCCTTTAAAGAAAGATTGCCAGAAGGAAAACTAGAGACAGTTCCTGTACCATTATGGCTATGTATATCATGGAATTTCAGCAAGTCTTGCTTGTCATGCAAACAGGTGACAAGCAATACCTGCTGAAATTCTTCTAGACAACTGTTAAAGTTACAGAAGCCACCTCCAATTTCCACTTAACAAATCTACTTCAAGGTTTAAACACCCACAATGTGAATGTTGGTAAACTATGGCACTATAATCCAAGTGCAAACTAGGAAAAGCAATTTGTGTTTGTTTGTACAGACAAGTATTCAGCTATTAAGCAATCTTGTCTTGTCAGAGCACTCAACAAGAGGAAATGAAAAACAAATATTGAGGCGTACCTAATAAATTTCTTTAAAAAAAGAAAATAAAAGGTATTGGTTTGCAAGATGAGAAAAAGAACTAGTGAGATGTGAGAAAGAATTTGGGGGGCTGGTATAATGTATGGAGGAAGAACAATAAAAAGCATCCTTTTACCTGAAATTTAGAAAGGATAAGTAATAATCTAGTATTTTACTACACTTGATCTTAGCAAAAAGGCTGAGAAGTATTAAACCATTTCAAGTCGTGATCCTTTGCCAGTCATCTTTATTCCCATTTTCTTTTTAAAAAGAATTCTTACATGAAGTTTGTTTAGTCCCAAAAGAAATTTCAGAAAAAGTTGGTATGCATTTGAAAACATCTATCAAAGCTAAAGTTTCAAAAAGTTTTAGATAAACTAATCCCTCAAAATATGCCTGTCCATTTCTAGAGAGGGATGCATGAATTGCCATCCCAAATGCTTTTAAAGATGGGCTGTTGAGGTGCTTCCTTTCATGAAGGCTAGAAACACATCAAGCATATATCCTCACTGTTACCCCTGGGAATCTGTACACATTCTTTGCCACAGAGGAAAGCTGGGGCTTAGATTCCCTCCTTGTTCACTCCTTCTCCAAACAAATAGATGGGGGAATAGACACATGTATATACTATTCAGATATTAGTACACTTTTGTACATGATTTTGCTACATGGAAAGCTATCTCTGGAAGAAAAAACATAAAGAACACAATGCAGGTACAACTAACAAGAGTTGAAGGCTGAGATCCTACACTTATCCAGAAATAAATCAAACTGAAGCCATTAAAGCTTTCTTCTGAGGAAGTACACAAAAGACTGTACTATAAACTACATTGTAACCTAATCAAGTTCCATTTGATTGGACGACTGTTTTCATAGATTGTTCCCCCCAAAATCTCTCTGTTAATAAGGATAGGCATATAAACTGACTCTGTATACTGACATATAAAATTCTTGCAAGAGAATCACTTTAATAAAACAATTAGCACATAGGAATATTCCACCCCAAGATAATTTCGGTCCAACTATTACCAACTTGAATACATCATAAGGAAAAAGAGTGAGAAGGTTCATGTGCACAAGGAAGTCAAATGAGGTGATAATCAAATGGCTTGCCTGCTAATTCTTGCACAGAAGTGTTTTTAGTTGGAGTGTTGTATTGTGTCAGAAGATCCTAATTGAGTTTGAATACAAGTTAGTCTGGACATCGGGTTGTGTGATTTTTTTTTTAAAAAAAAATTATTTTTATTTTTTGGCCTCCTTTAGGAAATCTACATGCAAATGTCACTGTGCTAACGGCAAATATATTTGAAAACATAGCCTTCCAGCACGTTTTAATGTTTAAGGAAAAACAGAACCATAGGATAGGGCCCCTAATTACCACATAGTGAGAGCTATGATTAAAACCATCAGGACAGGGTTCCTGTGTTTCACTATATAAATACACTAACTTCTGCTTCACTGTTATTTCAAGTTGAGAAGATGGGGGTGGGATGGGAGAATTTAACCCCAATGCATAAAGTTACCATTACCTGATTTGAAAGTCATATTCAGCAGAAGGTTGGATTCAGACTAAGGTAGGTGTTTTGTTTTGTTTTTGTGTGTGTAAAAATTTAATTTTAGTATGCTAACTTAATCCCTAAAGCATAATTAATGTCTTAGCTTTGGGTCAAACTCTTTAAATGTTAAGATGCACTGAGAAGTAATGCTATTGTGGGAATTAAAGTCTGGAAACCATGCTCTATGAGAAGCAGTTTAGGGGGTTGGGTATGTTTAGACTGGGGAAGAGAAGGTTAAGTGGTGGCATTAAAACCAATGGTTAAATATTTGAAAGGATATGATACTGAGGATGGAGCAAGCTTGTTTTTCGCTGCTCCAGAGACCAGGATCCAGAGCAATGGATTCAAACTACAAGAAAAGATATTCCACCTAAACATAGGAAGAATTTCCTGATGTTATAAACTGTTTGACAGTGGACATGCTGCCTTGGAAAGTCATAGGGTCCTTCTTTGGAGGTTTTTAAACAAAGGCTGAATGCCCATCTCTTAGGAGTGCTTTGATTGTGTATTCCTGCATGGCAGGGGATTGGACTGGATGGCCGTGGTGATATGAGACCATTTTTGACACATACAGCATTCATGTTACAACAGTGGACAGATTTAGGAATGCATGGCCAATGAGCCCATTGAGATGGTGATCATAACTATACCAACATGCAGTTCTCAACATGGATAGACATGAAAATGTCAGCACAGAATGCTTTGCTCACAAGTGGTTCTGTCCAGCATCTCAAGCATCTGATTTTGTTTCCCCTGGCTGGAGGTACTCCATGACTAAAAGAGTGTTATTGTATAAGACTGCTGATGCAGGACCAATGAAGAGTGGCAAAAGTGCCACTACATGGGACTTGCTGTCCTCATTAAATCCCTGAGCAAGCAATCTGGTCTCTTCACAAATTTTGAACATTACTTCCATATTTGGTAAGGAAAAAATCAGTGTCGTATTTTAAAATCCATATTTTGATAAGCATCAGTATGTGCCCATTCTGCATCCTAAATCCAGATTTTGCTCAGTGAGAATGCTCTTATGACACTATTCCGTTACATAGATTCTGGTTTGCACATGGAGTTTGTCATCTATACAAATCTGACCTAATACTTTAATATACATATCTGTTGCAACTTTCAAAATGGGGATCAGAGAATATTATATTTTAATATGCTGTCTATTGTAATCCTAAGAGTTCTCTCCTGGATAGTAAATTTTAGTTCAAACCCCATAAGTCCATATATGGATATGTTTTCTGCTTAAGGGCAAAATCCATTGTAAAATAATTTTCTTTTTTAAAAAAAAGGTTTTGTCCACTTATGTAGATTTGAAATATCCTCTTGGAGATTTTTTTCAGTCTGCTTGCATTTTCACCTTTGTATTCTTTCTCAGGAAGACATGTAGGCTGGCCTTATAGAGTAGACTCATTCAATCAACTGTTGACAATTGGACTTGTCTTAGTAAGAATCATGCTTTCTGTGTCTGGAATTTAATTGCTAATTCCAATTGAGAGGAATTAATTGAAAAAAATTGAACTCACTGACAGAGTTGACTTACCTATTTTCATTTGATTCACTGGGTCTATGCTAGTTGGGATGAACAATTAGATTTAAGCCTAAAAAATTATCCAGAACAGATGTTAGATCTCTGTTAGTACCCATTTCAGAAAGAAAGCTTCCTTCCCCAAATCCAAGCCCCAAAAGGCAATGGAACTGTCATAAGCCAGTGTTCTTGTACCCCACAGATTGCTTTGTTTGCTGTGTATAACAGCACCAGATTTTTAAGGAACAAAATTTCATGCCCAGACTTCTAACTTTCAGACAGAGTAAAAGAGATCACCTACATCTGTACCAAATGTTTGCTTCTTGCATGAGCCAGCAGTAGGGATAAATCTTTTGTCCCCATATCTAGGAAATTACTTACAAATGTCTCTGTATGAGAACTTTCATATACTCCAGCTATCAAGGAATAAGTATAATTTCATCTTTCCTGGTAAGCAGGAAGTGCCTCATCCTTGTTTTTCCTTTTTTTTTTTTTTTTTTTTTTTTTTTTGGTGATACACAGTGATGTCCTAGTTTGATTTCTTCAGTTATTCAGGTACCTTCGATTACATGTCTGACAAATTTTAGGCCTCTTGTCCAAAGAGAAATACTTTTACAATTGAAATAAACTTGTCAGTAATTGATAAACTAATCAGCTTCATATTTATCTCATAACAGGCAACAACAATACACAGTATATGAGCCACATAAGGATAATAATCACAAGCATCACTGCAGGAATGCACTATTTAGCAAGAGGTCACTCATTTTTAAGGCCAGATATTCCAGACTGTCCATAGAAAAGGCTAGCTTAGTTTGTAATGCACATTACAGAATTTGCTATATTGAACTCATTAATTCTGCAGCTGCAATCTACAATCCTTTGAAGCAAAGAGCCACATTCCTATTGACTTTAATGGATCTGGACTATATCTTCAGTTAATGAATATATCCTAAAAGGGAAATGATTTTATCTTGCTTTTAGGGTGGTTCAAATTGGAGAAGAAGATAAATAGTAGTGAGAATGAGAACTCAGTCCTGCTGTTTCTTGGCTCATGTGCAAAACCTCAGAGATAAATCAGACGTTCAGAGCATAATAGAAAACCAAGGAATAGAAAAAAAAAAAATCCACCTCAAACAACCAGGATTCTAACAAAAATCAATTAATGTTTCCTTTATTGTGCTTTAAGCGGCCAAACAAGTTTTATACACACAGCAAAAATAACTCTGGGGCTTAGAGCAGCTTCTCACGACTAAAAATCTTCTCTGAAGCTAAATAACAAAGCCTGACAAGTTCTATATAATATATTATATACAAGACTATATAATGCAAATGCTGACACTGCCTTAAATAAATGCAAGGATACAAATGTAGTAAGTTACAACACATTCCATGTAAAGGAATTCTGCTGGGAGAATTAGAAACAGCATGCAAGATCAAACCTGCAGTTCTATTCCATGGCAAACAAGAAGCACTTAGATTTCAGAGATACAGCATAGGCAAGTTTAATGTGGTTGCTTTCGTTTTATATGCTCAGCAAAGCATCTGAGAACACCTGGCTGAAAAACACTGATTGTGGGAATTCTAAATCTACCTCAGGAACTGATCTTCTCTCTCACAAGGTCATCTCTCTATATCTGGAGTGTCTGTATCATATTCTGGCTAGAAAGGAAAGCTTTATTGCAGAGCTCTGTGTTTGTTTGCAGAACAAAGTGAAGAATATAATTGGAACTTGTGTAAAATTCTGGCTCTGTCACTTGTGCTGATATTGGAATGAAATTTGACATATACATAACTCGGGTTGAATGCCACACCAAGTTCACATACCAGCTCAGTCCTCAAACTTCGGAAGCCAGAAGCAAAATACAAAATAATGCTATGCCTTGCTAATTTACAATAAAGAAAGATGCAGTCTGGCACACTTTGTGTCTAGTTTATTTGCTATTTACTGCAGAGATTTTATCAGCATTTATTGGAATGAATCCAACTAAAAACCTCTCACTTTCATTCCTGAGGAAGCAGCCAGTTCCATTAATTCACTAGGATTCCTCATAGCAGTCTTTAGCTGAATGAAATGACGATGGTTGGATTAATTTGTGTAAAGTGCAATCCATATTAACAACTGGCTATTAAGCAGTTTCATACTGACAAGAGGAGAAAAAAAGAAAGAGCTGAGTTATGTTTCTGATCAGGAGGCTTAAATCCCCACCCCACATCCCATCTGAAGGTGTTATTGAATCAATCAGTCTACAAATATCTCCATACTAGGAAAGAACACAGAAAATATTCATATATAGTTTTCAGTGAAAATACTGGTTAACATAGGTCCAGTCTCTGTCAGGAAAAGTAAAGCAAAGGAATGCTGGCACGACACCCTTCCTCATCAGAATCAGTTACTCTAATTCATAGAAAAAATATTCAAAGCTGTGTTGGTCATGCAGCAAAATGCATACGTGTTCATCTTTATTATGGTCATAGACCAGCACAAAATACATACATGATTGTTAACTTCTTTGGCCTGATGAAGCCAAAGATATCACTGACTGTGGATTTTGTTGTTCAGTATTCTAATTCATAGAAAAACTATTTACAAGTTCATATCAAGTGGCTGGTTTTGGAGAATTTTCAAACCCTTATGTTTTAGATGAAGCACAGATCTGCTTGAGGTACACCCCGCTGGCACCAGGAATGGTCCAAGACATTTTTCTGCCTGAGTCATAATATCAAATAGTATCTCATCCTCCCCGGTCATACCCAAGTGAAGGTGCATAATACCCTAATGCAGCCACGTTATTTTGGCATACCAGGCAGAAAAGCCCACAACCAAGTCTGATAGTAAAAATAGCACAGTAAAAAAGCAAATAATCAATTTGTTGTCCTTTCATGACTGCCACGACTTGCTACTGACAATAGGCCCCTCATTAACTAATGAGTGGGCCACCGTAACTGGCACTATATCTATACAATAAAATAATTTGCATTTTTTACCCAGAAGTAAGTCCCTTTATTCAGTGGGGTTTACCTGCAAGCTGTAGTCATGAATATGTACCTGAATGTAAATTCTATTAAATGAAGTCAGACTTACTTTGGGGCAAACATGAAAGGGCTGTGGTGCATATCTGCAATTACAGTCACTCTTACTTGGAGGTAACTGAATTCAGCAGTGCCTACTTCTGAAGAGGCATCAAGAAGATTATGCTGTTATAGGTAAAGATCAAATTTAATGTCAATGGAGTGAAAAGCCCTTGCTGGCATAGTTATAAAGAAAGGGAGAGAGGAAAGTTTGCCTAGTGAGCATGGTGGAGAATTCTGTCATGATGGGGCAGAATTGTGCTTGGGTACCTAGATCAGCTAACTTGTTGTGCCACCTGGCCTCAGTACCAAGGTGAGAGCTGCCTGGGTAAGAAGGTGTGGGACGCTTCCTTGCTCCAGCATGGAAAATGGAAAATGAAAAATGGAGCTGAAAGCTAAAATAAAGATGTGGTGCTGTCTCTGGAAGATGAGTGCTAGAGCCTATGAACTACTGACTTTGTGCAACAGGGTGGAATAAGTCAAGCCTTCCAAGAAATACACACTTTATTAGCCAGAACCTGGTCCATTTCCACTAGAAGCTACAACTACTGTTTGCATATTTGAGTTCATAACTGTGCAAATTAATTCCCAAAGTGGTAATACTTACAGTACAAGAACCTCTCCTTGGGAAAAAAGGAAAAATAAAGGTGGCTAAATGCATCAAAAAGACCAAAAAGCCTGATAGGATTTTTAAATGATCTTCTACAAAATGAACTTATAATAATCAAAAACTTAACTGAGGTTTCAAGCCTCATATTGTTCCCTAGTGGTTGGTCTTATTTAATCGTCCCAGATGAAAAAAATTTGGTTGATCAAAACCAAAAGACATCAGCTAGAACATTCCCCCATGTACTGTCTTGTAGATGTTAATATTTCTGATTTTCCATGACAGTAAATAGAGATACATGGTTTTTAAAATGGAACGTATGAAGCACGAATCCAGCCAGGGGACAAATATGAGCTCACTATACAAACACAATCTCTGGCTCAATCCTTTCTCAGATTTTCACGCCAAATCAGATAATTTTTAAGAGAGCAGATACTCTGAATCCATATTCTATTCATCTAAAAGAACTCATTAATGTGCTCTGGGGCTGATAATGTTAGGTTTTGATTTGGCACACATAATCCAATCCACTGTGTTCAGTGGGACATCAAAATAGATTTTGAAAGAATCTAAAATTGTCATAATCCTGTTTTTTTAATAAATAAATAAATAAATACTGTTCATTTGGTGGTTTGGCTGTAATTCAGTAGGGCAGTTAATTTTTATTAACTAAACAGTGCTGGGTGTGGGGATAAGAGCTAAACACACCTCCTCATGCTTCACTGCTCTATTTCCTTGTCATCCCTGTAAATGAATCAACTGTCTGGTGGGAGTCTTCAAGAAGCACAATGTGAGTGTATAAGGCAGGGAAGGAGGAAGATATGCCCCCAGCTCGATACACCATTTAGTGATACGAGGTGGTAACTGTACTATTTTCCCTCTCTCTCCTTCTGTGAATTTATATCCCACTTTTTCTACATCTCTAGAATTCCAGGTGGCTTACAAAAAGTAAAACAAAGTCAGGTAAAAGTTCACAAAAAATACACAAAAGTTGAAATAAGCAAGAAATATGAACAATATGAACACTATAAAACACTTTCCCTATAAAATATACTTCTTTTAGATTGAATTGTTGCTCTCAACTCCATCATTAACAGAAACATCCTCTATCAGCATAAGTCACTATAGCCTTCTTATGTAGGTATGTATATATGTAGCTTGACTATATGCACATTTACCCAGAATCATCAATCAATCAATCAATCAATCATCAATATGCTGCCTTTTCCCGAGTAATGGGACTCAAGGCAGTTTTTCCAGGCTATCATTCTCTGAAGATGCCAGCCACAGGTGCTGGCGAAACGCCAGAAAGGAACTCTTCTAGAACATGGCCACATAGCCCGAAAGCTCCACAAAAAGTACACTGTTCTAGTATTTTTCAGGGCTTGCCCTAAGTCTGTTGCTCCAAGACTACTCTTACAGTTTTGGCTGAACTCAATGGTTGCAAACAACTCCTAGGAAATTCCACGAAAACTTGTTGCCAATTAAATCCTTTTCTACAATGGACCTGCTGCACCTCTGTTTTCTCTAATATCAAGAGCTATTGAAGCAAATGTTTAGATCTGGTGTGCTAGTTGCAAATACAGTTTTCATCCAACACTGCAGAGTTACAATCTGAAGGTTCTAAGTTAATATAACAGACACCCCAGATCCACAGTGCAGGGTCTGACTAGATCGCCGCAGGAAGATATGAAATGAACCATGAGGTTACAGTCATTGCTGAACACTGTATCTTCAAGAAGTGAAGAAATTGTATTTAAAAAGTTTTTAAAAATTAATGAAGTCATGCTAACGTCTCATAAATAATGAAGTCATGCTAACATTCAGAGTACAAATAGTTTTCTGACCCATTGCCAGGGTTCTAGCTGAAAGGCTTGAAAACTGTATTCCATTCCTGTTTTTCTACAGCTTTTATTTAACTGTTGTAGGAAGACAGAAAAAGTCCTGCAAGCATGGCTGCTTGGTATAGATTTCCAAAAATTGTGCACAAGAGATGTTTAGCTTTTGGGAAAAACTCAATTGTGTGGGTGGGTTTCCAGAGGTAGCAGTTTTACAGTGAGAGAGCAGTATGTTCCTGGAGGTGAGTTGCTTGCTGTAAGCATTATTGTTGCCAGCAATGGGAGAATGATCCAACCCAACATAGTTTCAGAGCCAAGAGCATAACATGAAAACTAGCATGCAGAACTAAATGGGGAGTTTAGCAGGATTCTTTATGAGGATCAATGCTGTAATGCAAAATAAGAGTCAAATAAGGACAGCCAGGTCTTTGTAGATGAAATATCTCTTTCTCTCTCTTCATGACACATATTACCCCGCACAATCTGACGTTCACCCAAGCTTTGTGCTCATCTGCAAAGATCCTCTGCTTTGAACAGTGAAAATTAGCAGACTAAGTATACATGAGCTTTGAGAAAAATTGAAGTCATAAAACAGAAAAGTAACTTATTTGGTTGAGTACTCCTAGAATCCACAAAACACACTGGCTTGGTCCCAAATAGTAATGTCTCCAAGTTCAGCATAGAAAAAAAGAGGGTAAAATGCTTCTTCTCAAGCCTCCTGGAGTGCTGATTAATATTTTAAAAAGTTGCAGCCCCCTGAAAGGTTTCACTTAAAAAAACCTTTTACAACTGCAAGTCAACTTCCAGATGCTTTTGGTTGTCTCCTCCCCACAATGTTTTGGTAGCCTGTGCTGTCCTCAGTTTCATGGGCAGAAAACCAGCCCTTGGACCTGTCAGTGTTGCCTACTGCTACTCTAGATTAAGTTTTAAGGAGAAAGGAAACTAAAGCTGACAAATATCTAATTGGAAAAACACATGGGAAATTAGATACATGTTACACATTGAGAGATAGTGCTCCAGGACAGAAATGCATGACAGATAATTCAAAAGTTTTAAATCAAGGTTGAGTGAACCTGTGTCCTCCAAGGTATCTTTGAACTCCAAATCCTATCAGCCCTGTAGGCATGGCAAAAGGTAAGAGAGGATGAGATTTATCAGCATCTGGAAGGCAAAGGCATCCTCCCCCTTACTTTAAAAATATTCAAGGGTTACTGTGAACCTGGCAAAAAACAAAGTGCTTGAGAAATACCAATTTTGGCAGCACATGTTTGTTACTTTGCTATCAAACTAGGGAATATTATCATTTATAGTATAATATAAAAAATAAGCACCAGGGCTGGTCCAAGGTATTTTGCTGTCTGAGGTGAAGGTACAAGTGGCCTCCAAGTGGTGTACGTAGCACCTAAAGCCTGACAATATATACTGCTAAATAAAGCAAATAATTCCCAAAGGTCCTTTCCCACTCCTGGCAATAAAGATACAGAGAGACATACAATCATACAGCTTGCAAGGGTTATCTGTTCCAATCCTCTTTGCCATGCAGGAATACACACCTAGAGCATCCCCTAGAGATGGCCATCCAATTTTTGTATAAAAAGTTGTAAAGAAGGAGAGTCCAACATCTTTTGATGTTGGCAGTCTATTCTGCTTTCAAACAACCTAACAGAGTGGGCCCTTGGTATCCACTGTGGTTTGGTTCCAGGATACACACATGCTTGCACACACACACACACGAATACCAAGGTTTGGTTTTTGAATTTATTTTTGGGGGGAGGGAAGGGATATTTTCAAGCATTGGATGGTTGAATCTGTGGAAGAGGAATCCAAGGATATGGAGAGCCAATTGTATTTAGGTGGATTTTTTTTCTTGTACAGTACAGCACAATAAAAACATGATAATAACAAAACAAACAGCTAGAAATTTGTTGCCCGGCCCGAAACCAGGTTGGGGAATATAACTCCCAGTCCTAGATGGAGTCACACTCTCCTCACAGGACTATGTTCCCAGTCTGGGGGTATTCTAGACCCATCGCTCCACATGATGCGTCAGGTGAATGCAACGGTCAGAAGTGCCTGTTATCAGCTTTGGCTGATACGCCAGCTGCGCCCTTTCCTGGAGATGAGGGACCTAGAGACTGTGGTACATGCACTGGTTACCTCATGTTTGGACTACTGTAACTTACTCTACATGGGGCTACCCTTGTGCCTAACCTGGAAACTTCAATTAGTCCAAAACATGGCAGCCAGATTAGTTACTGGTACATCGAGGAGAGAGCATATAACACACCTCTGATCAAATCTCTCCACTGGCTGCCAATTAGTTTCTGGGCACAGTACAAGGTGTTGGTTTTGACCTTTAAAGCCCTACATGGCTTGGGCCCAACTTATCTCAGGGACCGCCTCTTCCCATATGACACCCCCCCCCCCCGTACACTTCGGTCCTCAGGGAGGAACCTATTAAAACTAGGCTGTCACAGACCTCCCAGAGGGCCTTCTCTGCTATTGCTCCCAGGCTGTGGAATGACCTGCCAGATGAGATGTGTCTTATAACAACCTTGGATAGCTTCAAAAAAGCAACCAAGACGCATCTCTTCCGGCAGGCCTTTCCAGACAGTAATTAATCCCCCGTTCGCCTGATGACTCCTAGCTCCTTCCCTCTCCCAATGGACACCTGGCCTCCTACACTGGACCTCAAGATGCTGTGCTGTTTTTAGATTTGACTTGTTTTAACATGTGATAGTTTAATCCTGTTTTAAGGGGTGGGAGGTGGGTGTTGTATAGATAGTAATATTTTAACTGTATATGCTTTTAAATGCTGTACCCCACCCCGATTGCTCGCTCAGAGAGGCGGGTTAGAAATAAATATCATCATCATCATCATCATCATCATCAGCCCAAATCTGATAACTAAGGCTGTTTGAGGCTGTCCCTGATAAGAACTACTTACAGCACTGTTACAGTGCACAAGGAGCCAGCAAAGCAAACTTTGAGCTTAGGTGTGTGCGTGTGCGTGTGCTGTTTTGTTTTAATGTGGTTGTTGGCTTTCAGGTTCTCTAAGGGAGGGAGTTCAGCAAATTACTGAAGAACTATCCACCAGGAGCAACTACTCATTATGCCAACTACCACCTTCTGTAGGGATGGAGGTCTAACTTCATGCCTTGCTTAGAAGCTTTGTGAAAGCATATGGTTGGTCACTGTGGGAAGGGTATGATGGGAGAGATGGGTCTTTGGTGTGACCTCAGAAGATGGTTCTTATGTCCTTATGTAATAAAAACTGGTTACTTTTTCATTTTTCTACAATCTCAGTGTTCGGGCAGTGAACTAAATCAGGAGACTTCCACTGTATTGGGGAAATAAAATACAACACATACACAACACACACACACAGACAGACAACACAGGTTCAATCTCCCTTATCTGAAATTTCAAAATCTGAAAATCCATAATTGTCCAAATGGGTGACTGAGATAGAGACACTTTTACTTTCTGATGGTTCAGTGAACACAAACTTTGTTTCATACACAAAATTATTTTTAAAATATTGTGTATAAAATTACCTTTCGGCTATGTGTATAAGGAGTATATGAAATATAAACAAATTTCATGTTTATACTTGGGTCTCACTTCCAAAATATCTCATTAAATATTGCAAATACTGTATTCCAAAATCCAAAAAACATCCAAAATCCAAAACACTTCTAGTCCCAAGCATTTGGATAAGGGAGACCCAACCTGCATGAATAATTTAGAACTGCAAAATTAATATGGAAAATGTGAATGTTTTTCTTAAAGTTGGGGCATAAATCTAAACTGATCAGAAGCAAGTCAGCTCTACTTTGCACTGTCTGTTCAGTAGCACTGGCTATGCTCTTCTCTCAGGTTAATTTAACTGAAAGTCTGACGCTATTTGCGTGTGTTTTGGACCCCTTCTCATCCTGCCATGATTTCCTGTCTGAGTCTGCTGCCCGTGGCAACAGAAGAAAATTGTACAGGCTTTGCAGATGGTTTCAGTCCAATTGACTCTTGCCAGTTTAGCATCTTCTTCCATAACAAACTCATTACCTAGGTCTTGGCGTTGTGTCAAGTGCTGGCGTTCTGCTAGTAAAGCCAATCTATCTTCATTCCAAAAGTGTTGTTTGCCTTAAGGCAGCTCTGACCTTTTGTGCAGTGAAAAAAGCAACCCCCGCCCCTCCCAGGAAACAAATATCCAAAATAGCTGCAGCATAAACTGGAAAACTGAAGTTATCATTCATAGTAACACCAGCATGGTATTTAATGAAATTAGTTCCCTAAAAAGGTCTTTTTCTGATATCTGTCTCATAGATAATTCTTCTCAACAATAACCTGTGATGGAGACTATTAATTTTACTAACAGCAACACCATCTGCATTTTTTGTAAGAACAAAGAGAATCCAGAAACCTTTTAATTATAGGCAGGAAAACTGACATTCAATATAAAATTGTTTGTGCCCATTTTAACTTTTTATTTTTTTGCATATAATAAAATAGTCAACCTTAAATAAAAATCAAAGCTGTACAAAAATGAAAAATGTCCCTTTTTACATAATGGTGCTTTAGTGAGCAATACAGAACTCTTTCCTTTTATAGTCTAATTAATGCTTGTGCCAGAAGTAGAACTAAGATCAATACTTCGCAAAATACACCTGTGAACAATCATTTCCAAAAGGATCTTCAAGGATACCAGCGTATGGAGTACCATATTTTTTTTTAAAACTACTGACCATACCTTTTGTCAATTCCCAGCAAATGAAGAAAGATAATAGGTTGGCTACAGTTGTTGTTGTTGTTGTTTTAATGAAGCTATTTCACTGTCTTGTTACAATATACCTAATGCTTCTTGGAGCAAGGTATCATTGACAAGATTATAGGCATGACCCACTGGATGTTAAGACCCATTTATTTCACTTCAAGAGGTTTAAGAACCTTCTTATTTCTGTCACTGAAAATCCCACACATTTTAAAATGTATTTCATTCATTTGAATGGGTTCCAGAAGCACTGTTTTTCTGATTACTCAGATAGGATTTTTTCCCTGACAAATTTAAAAAATGATTTTTTTTAAAATGAATTTGCAAGGTGTTTATTTTCTGATGAATTTCGAGACTTGCAGATTGATCATCCAAGCTCTTCCATGTTGTGACTATCATAATTAGAGTGGTTATCTCTGGCCATAGGTAGGTTTTCATGTCCACACTATGATATGGACCAACAAACAAAAAAGAATAAGTTTAGCCAACAAGAATAAACTCAAATTGGGGGGCAAAGTAAATAAATCTTACTGTTGTGGAGCATTTACATTTTTCCACATATTCCTGCAATATAATCGGTGCCAAAATATCTTTGGGATGAGATATATTAAGTATTTTGTTGTGTTTAATCATTTGCTCCAGGAACACATAACCAGATCTCATTTCAGTGAGATCAAGTATGCACAGGCCAAAAAGCCTGGTCCCCCACAGCCTGATGTCATCCTATTTAGAAGAGGCAGGCCAACAGTTCTGAGCTGTGATCAGGCAGACTAGATAGTGATCTGGCAGATCCAGCCTGAACCAGGAAGGTGCTGGGGATGAGAACGGGCCTGATCCATTTGCAGCATATGACGGGCTTGGCCCATCGTATCCTGACCGTATGTACCGTATGTACCGTAAGCACCCTAGACATGCTTATACTTATGGATTGTTACAATTCTGTTTAATAAATCAACAACTAGCAAATGATCGGTCATGCTCCACCTGCGGATTAATGAACTCTATTGGGGAATTGCCAAGCTTTCAGTAGCTGATTGAGGATATGTCAATGAAAAGAATTACAGAGATAAAATTGCCACTATTTGACATCAACAGATGGTACCCGGGGCAAAGAGGAAACTACAGTATGTCAGTGAGTCTACTGGTAGAAAAACTGGGGGAGGTGGATTCCATATATAGAATGTGTAAAGATGTTGACTTGGAATAAGTTGCTACCAATTAATCATGTTTTTCTGTTTTAGGGTAGATAGCCATGTACATGGAGAATGCTTGCACTACTGCATATCTGACAATTCCAAACAAGTGATATCCAGATTAAACAAATATGATAAACCAAGAGAATAACAGTATATAACAAAGTAGCATTTTGACATGCATGGGAGCTAGTGGGAATGACAAGTGGGCCACCAAAAAAATCAAATTCATAGAGGTCATTAAAAACCCCCTTTCATAGTGGGAAATAGGGTCCTTTTGGAATCGATTTCCATAGCGGGGCGGAGCCGAATCACAACGTGGGTTATTCTGTCAGTGGGAATGACCCCATAGTGTGTTCATAACTATAAAATCTGCCTATGTTTGCTCTGATCAAATTAGAAAATACTGAGATAAATATTATTAGCATGTCTTTTCAGAACTCTGTACAAACTTCCTGTGCCAACTTTATTTGCTATACCAGTTGATTATGCAGGAGGTAGACAGGCATGTACAATCATATATGGGAGTGGGACGTTTATTTCTGAATAAATGCCCCATCCCCATATATAATTGTACATGTCCATCTCCCTCCTCCCCAATTATTTGGCCTAGCCAATAAAGTTAGCACAGGATGTTTGTGCACAGTTCGGAGGTTGTATCCTAATAATATTTACATAAATTATTTCATCTTCTGTTATATTATTAATTGTAATTTTCCCCTTCTGTGTGTTTTACCTGTGTGTGTATGGAATGGCAGTTTTAGCAGAAGTTCCTTATAGAAGACCATCACTTTACACAGGAGAGTCATAGTGGAATCCTATGATCAAAATGATGTCTCCTCTCAGAATTCACTAGATGGTGTTAGGCAAGACATCTTTTCAGTCTTGGTTCTTGGTTCTTAAAATGTGGATAAAAATGTAGCCTTTCTTACAGGACTATTGAGGTATTATTGAGGATTATTGAGGTAATTATATGTGAAGCGCTTTGAAAACTCAGTAATGGTAAATGGATTATAAACTACCATAGTTGCATGTTTCTATACAGAGTTACTATGCACCAAGACTCACTGATTAATTTTAACAGTGTGCAGTAGATCAGATCCAAGTGGTCTGGATTGGGATGGGACCTCTTTTACAGGTGCTAGATCCATATCTCATACAGGGATCATTTCAGCCTTGCAAAATGAACTTTGATAACCAATTCTTTTTAGTTCCTCTAAATGCATTTTCGGAAGATGATCAGACAAAACCAATGCTGATCCTACATGGCAACCAGATCTAATCTGGTGTGGACTTTGGCATATTAAACTGTAGTGAAGTTGCACGTTCCTGAGCTCCCATGGAAAAAGTCACTGCTCCCAAGCTTCCAATCCTTTTGTACAAACTCCCAGAGACTCATTTCTGAAGTGGTTATGATTTCATGCAACCTTAAGTAATTTGTTTAAATATATCATAATAGGCTGCAATATAAATGCATTTATGTAAAGAAATACAAAACCATTATAACCAATAGGAACACCAGTTTCTACAATCTCTTATGGATATTGTCTTCCTGTCTGCACCTGAGTGCTACTCTACTGATAATCTCTACTTATTACAAATAAAGAAATAAATAGAAACAGAAAAAAGTTACCGTATAGGCTTGCTTTAAAACAATGTGCACACAACTACAGGACTTCACAGTTTTAAGCAACATCAACTGACCCTGTCATTTACTGGATTACAAGATTACAGTGTAAAGTAGCATGGCATGGATTACATGGTTTTGGTTCTGCTATAATCCACGAGCTATTGTTGCTCACCATGCCAAACAAAATGGAGAAGCTTTGGAACTGAATGTTTCCTTAATGGTGATTTAGAAGATACTGAAAATGCTGCCAATACTTTGAAAACATTGTTTTATGAGTGCATTGGCCACAGGTTTGTTGTTGTTGTTGTTGTTATGTAATTTCAAATTGACTTCATCTTATGCCAACTCTATCGTGGGGTTTTCTTGGCAAGATTTATTCAAAGGTTTGCCATTGCCTTAGGCTGAGAGAGTATAACTTGCCCATGGGTTTCCATGGTTTAGCAGAAATTTGAAACCTGGTTTCCTAGAGTCCTAGTCCAACATTCACACCACCACACTCTTCTGGCTCTTAGTATATTGTCGGCATTGTACAATTTGTTTCGGTCACGCAATACTTGTACACAAATTAATACAAGACTGCCATCTTTAAGCCTGGCCCATCCCAGTGGCACTAAATAAAAACTGTAAAAACAATGGTTACTGAAGCCTAATAATCATTATATGTTCTTATTATGCAACACAGCAGTCTCAGCATTCAGAGTGAATATGGCATATAAAGCGTGCATTGTTTTTCTTCATAACAACGTCTCATTCTCTGTCTCTCCAGCATACTTGCAGCAGTTGCTTTTTACAACCCCCAGAATCTGTACTCTGGAAAATGAAGACAGGCTATATTAAAGCATACTTGGCATATTTTTTTTCTTCACAAAACTGCAGACAGACTCCCTCCATAACAAATTTCCTACTCAGTATTGATATCACATTATGGATGATCCACAGAAAATATGAATAGGTGGTAACAATATTCATACCGTAGTATTCAGGATATTCAATAAAGTGGCAAGGTGCAGGCTGTCACAACTTATGACTTTTTGAGAAGATGACCAGACCTAATCAGCCATGTTTGGAAGGCCCAACCAAGACTCAAATTATTGGCCACTAGCAAACACAAAAACAAAGAAACATTATCAAACATTAGGGCATGTTACAGATTTAGTGCACTGTGATGACACTAGTGGGTAACATTAGTGGAGCCTTGGATAATATAGGCTTGCAGTTTCTAAAAATAATTTTTAAAATAACTGTGACATCATCCAAAGAACATGGGTCATGTGATGTACTGCCCTGTTTGATATACGGAGTAAGGATTTTTTTAAATCTAGTATTGTCAGAACTGGGCATTTTTGTTCATGACAATAGTGAACAAGCTTATGCCACATACTGTATTACCTTTTAATTTGTCAACTTTCTTCATCATTTCAAAACCATATTTGTTGTATACATCCCTTCTTGGTTTCACTTGGTTGTTAACTGCCCCTGAGTCAACCTCAACTCATGACAACCCTGTGGATGAAAACATCTCCAAGACTCTCTGCCTTTCGCTGCTCTGCTTACGTCTTACAGATTCATGCCTGTGACCTTGATAACTGACCCTAGACATCTGTGTGCAGTTTTCCTCTCTTTTTACTACTCTCTATATTTCCTAACATCATTGTCTTTTCCATTGAGTTGTGCCTTCTGCTGATGTGGCCAAAGTACAACAGCTTCAATGTGATCATCGTGGCTTCTAGGAGTATTTCAGGCTTCATCAGTTCAATAATCAATTACAGGTAAATTAATCAACTCATTAAAACTGTGTGACCATAAATCCTATAAATAGTCAGTCTATTTTGACATGAATTAGCAAGGCACTATGGGACCCTTACCAAGTATTTCCTGGGTAGTGAATATTAACATTAAGCTTGACTGTGGTTAAGAGAATGAGAAATGGATTGCATGTTAAATGCCTCCTTTTGTTTCAAATAATGGGGAAGAAGGTGTGAGATCCTACAGTCTACATTTATGGAAAGTGTTATAATATATCAATCATGGTGTATATCCTGAAATTAAGAAACATTAGTTTTAGCTTCCCATATGTTCCCACATGGAAGAAAAAGGTAGCCAGACAGTGCTTATGTTTGTCCCAAATTTGGGAGCAAAATTCTTAGACTTCTGTAAGGTGTTCCAGCTAATGAAGAAAGACCTTGCAAATGAAAAAATGCAGAATAGTTCCTGTTATTTCACAGTTCCATCAATCATATAGAATAAAATATACAGTCTGCTACATTATTCTGATTAGGTGATGATTATTATGATGACACTAGTAATATGAATTTTTTCAAAAGATGAGTTACACAAGGCCAGGGTTAGGATGAGGTTAATGGCTGTGCCTAAGCAATTTTCAGTTATACAATTCCAACAACTTCCTAAAAGAACATTTAATATAAGTTAAGAGCTGCTCCATGATTTCCCTCTTCTGTTCATTATTTCCCTTAAAAGAAATTAATCTTTCCACAGATGTGGAGATACAATTCCCCCATTGTTTTGATACTTTTAAGTTTAGACTATTAGGAAAATTAAACATTGTATTTACGGTTATGCTGGAAATGTCTTTTGTGATGTGTCATGCACTCCCCATGGACCACAATGCCATGAAATAAAGGTTCATTACAACACTAACATGCTTAAACTACATCAACATGCATTTTTGCTCATGAAACACGTTTTTCACTGTGCTTATTTACCACACTATGCTAACAGAGACTTTTTCCTATGTGTGACTTTGTTTTCAGACTACAGGCATCTCTCATTTATTTGGCAGGTTAGAGACCAAGAGGACTGTCAAAAACTATAAATTACCGAAATGCAGAATCCCCCCCCCAGTCTTTTTAATAACTGTATTATACGCACAAACATAAGAGATGCGGCATGAATACACAGACTGAATAAAAAGATGGAGCCACGAGCAAAAGCAGTGCAGAATCATGTGGAAGGCCATGGAAACATGACAAAATAAGTCAAAAGAGTGCATCACACATCAGCTGTACGGGTTCTGGTTATACCTGAAAAGGGTTGAAAGAGTGGAACATTGAAAAGCTGACTGCCAAAAAGTAAGGAATATCTCTATTAAGGTAAAAAATTGCTACTACAGCAAGAAGGTTTGTGGGGTGCCAGAACAGCATAGAAATTACAGACTGTTTTAGTTAAGAAAGGTACACATACATTGTGAGAACCCTTGCCAAACAACTTACTCTTCTTGTTCTCAGTATGATCTTTTTGCCAATCTGGCTACTTTAGCAGTGGAAAAAGTATGCTCTGAGAGCCAGTGTGGTGTAGGGGTTTGACCTGTTGGACTAGGACACTGGGAGACCTGGTTCAAATGCTCACTTGACCGTGGAAACCCACTGGATTACCTTGGACATGTCAGAAACTCTCAGTCTCAGAGGATGGCAAGATCAATCCTCCCCCTTTAACAAATTCTGCCAATAAAACACTATGATAGTTTTGCCATAGGGTTGCCATACGTCAGAAATGACTTGAAGGCATACAACAACAAAGTGGACCTAGAGTCACAAACAATCCCTGACTTCTTGAGCTATGGGTTGTTGTTGTTGTTGTTGTTTGGACAAAAAGAAGATGATGTATATATCTCCCAGGAGCCTCTAGGACCAGCAACACATCTTTTAAAAGGGTTGCATGGCCTCTTTGTCTTAACAAGAACAAAAACCTGTTTCCAAAACTGGAGGAGGACTTCTGGTCACCCCTGGGGGATTAGGGCTTTTTTTTTCTTTTTCTTTTTCTTTTTTTTTTGGTCAACCAAATTGGTTCTAAGAAAGATCAAGAGGAAAAAACTGCCCCTCTGGACTCAACCATCAGTTGCCCATTTTTACTCTAGGGCAGGAGTGAGCAACTGCATGGCAGGCAGTTGGCAATTTTTCACCCTTAGACCTCCCCACAAGCCACAACCCCCAGCAAGCCGAAATACCTGTGTTTTACTCTGCAGTCTCTCTCAAAATGGCAACAGGAATTAATGTCACATTACTTCTGGAACCCATTTTGAGAGGGACTGCAGAGGAAAATGGAAGTATTTACAGTATGAACATACGGTTCTGGCATGCTTGTGAGGATGGAATGAGGACATTTTTCTACTTTCTCACAGATTTGTGGGGCTTTCTGTGTTATTTTGGGGCAACCTCACTCCTCCCGCCATCACACTTAGTCCTCAAAATTCTGTTTCCAGTTCAGAGAAAGTCTGTCAGAGTTAGTTTTAGGATGATGATGATGATTGTTGTTGTTGTGTTTGTACTCATCAAGCTCTTTGCATTCAGTCACCTGGGCAAATAATAAGTGTCAGAACACAAACTACTCAAACAAGTTGTGACTAAAACACAATCTGATGATAGGCAATGACAGATTTCATCTTACTGGTTGAAAGCTTAGGGAATGATTTCCACATTAAAAATGTTTTGGGGTTTTTCAGATATGCAGGTCATTTATTATTCTGAACGCTTTTTACCAGAAGGACATAATTTTGCAATATTAACATTTTATTACCAGTAATCTGTATATAACTCAATTCTAAATTTAGTGCTCATAAAACGGCATAAATTTGCCACTGAGTTCTGGCAGTCTCTCCACCCACACAGCACTGCAAGTGAATCCCAAACCACCTTTTATGTGCTATTCCACTTTTAACCCACTCCATGGTCATGTCTGCAACTATGTATGTGTTTCCTGACAGGAAAATTTCCTTCGAGAGTATTGTGAGAACACTATGGGGCTAAAAAGATTGTGTTATATGCCGGTGTGGGGGTGTGGTGTACTCACACCGGCTGCCCCCATGCCAGCATCACACCACACGTCCGACTGCATGACAGGGGGCATCATGGAGCTCTGTTGGCGCAGCATTTAGACACACTGTGCCAAAGGAGCACCAAAAGGCCACAGCAGCAAGGACATCTTTTTGCTGGAACTAAAAGGAGTGGCATTTTGCAGTTCCTTTTAGTGCCAGCAAAGCGCTAGAACAGGGCCACGGTGTGCAGTTGCCATGGCCCCGATATGGTCCTGAAAGGGGTGGCAGGATGCCGCTCCAAAGGGGAGATCTATCAAGCCCCTACGTCTATTTTTAACAAGCAGTTGGTTTTGAAAGTGAGAAGAGCAATAAAGCACAAATACAGGTATCACCTGTTAAGCTTTTGATTGATTTGCATTATTCCTTAGATCTGATCTCATTTATTAATTATTATGATCTAAATGTAATTTCTAGTCCCAACTTGAGTAGACCCACCATATCAAAGTTTACATAGTATTGACTGTAATGGTTGATTCAAAATGCCTACTTTAGCCGGAACTAGGAATGGAATTTGGGCCTATATTAGGCCTATAGCTATATCTCCCCAAAACGCAGGACTTAAGGTACCTTTCCCCAAAATATGTAATCCTTGGACAATGACAGAAAAAGTTAAATTGAGGAACTAGTTCTCTGCATTGGTCACAGCTGTTCTTGTGGTTATAGCCATGTTCTGATCACCTTCATGTCTTTTGTTTGTCACATGTGTATGAGTCTATCAGTTTCACTGTTTGTTTAGATCCCATCCTATAACCCAGATGTGGGAATTATACGGTACTCCAGATATTGTTTGATTTCTTCACCGCTGGCGATGCAAGCAAGGGCTGTTGAGACTGCTAGGACTTGCAAGTTCAAGACCCTCTGATGGAGCTCTGTGATAAATATTAAAGGCCTAGGATGATTTATAGTACAAGCCACAAAGAATAACTTTCTTCATTGAAATTACTTTGTTACAGGGTCAAACTGGACAGCAAGTTAAATGTGTGATCATGTCTATACAACTTCTACGTTTAATAAAAATCTGTAGCAGCTTCCAGTCCAGATCAGAACCATGATGTAGGGGAAAGAATATGTAACCGTTTCCCCTTCTGGTGTTTGATCAATGAAAATTACTTCCAAACACTACTGTTTGTCCTAGGAAAGTATTATGGCTACAAATAATAGCTTCATTCCTGGGGCAAACAGCTGCTTCAGGAGGAAGATTTTTGCAGGATGAAATAACATGAGTGAAAGGGTAAAAATCCCCCATGTTGTGGGCTGGATTCGGATCAATCCCTTTAACTTTTTTTAAAAAGAGTAATAGACTGATAACACTGTAGTAATACATTTCACTATGTAGTTTGAGCCTCACACCAGCCCAGTCTTATAATTCTAGATTTCATGATGGCACTGAGTTCATGATTCACTTTCTTCTCATGCAGACAAAAGACTAAATGTCTGAAATTTTATATAAGTGGAATTCAGCAATAAGCTTTCAATTCAATTGTTCCATTTTTCACATGCTTATGTTTCCCCAGTGAGAAGGCACTGATTTAACACTTAAGGGACAACCCTACCTCTCAGGGATAAAATCAGAGTTTGGAAAAAATTATGGTTTGGACCACAATCCACAGACCTTCCCAGCCAACACATTTTCAATTAGACTTATCAAATTTAAATTGGAATCAAAATTCACCCATTTACCTGAGCCACTCCCAAAACTGTATACTAGTTGTATTTTATGACACAAAAGCAGTGGGCAGATATCATATGAATATCATTAGAACTGGTAGTGGTTTGATCATTGGACTGTGACTCTGGAGATCTCATGGAAACCCACTGGGTGACCTTGGGTGAATCACTCACTCTCAGCCTGAGAAAACTTCTTGATATATTCATCTTAGAATCACGTAAGTCAGAAACATCTTGAAGGCACACAATAACAACAAAGATATGTCAGCAATGAACACATCTAGAAGTGGGAGAGGTCAGAACTGGACTCTCTAGTTCCACCTCTGACCCTTATGAATCGTTCAGATTCTACACACTGAGGATCTGTTCAGAAGGCTGGATAAATCCACATAGGTCAAGAACAGCTGGAAGGGCCCTGCTTCTCCATAAACGTTCATACAGTTCAGGGCAGGTCTTACCAGGAAAGAGAGTGAGGTGATTAACTCATAGAGCAGATTTTGGCCCTAGCTAGCCAGCTGCCTTCAGATATAAGGGAAAATGCTGTCCTATAAGATTCAACTGCCAGTCCCATGAGATTTTCGGTAATGGACAAGGAGACACCATGTTGTCATTTGTCGTTGGCATCAAAGCTGGTCCTGATACATCCTGTATCTACACAGGGCTGTAGTTCCCAGAACTAAAAACTAATACTCCTCATCCCATATGGTTGGTATCAAGACATTTCTGTATTATTTCATGGAATGCTACTGGGTAGGTTTAAAGGGGAATACAATAGGTAGTAAATCTGCTCTGGATTTTAGTCCAAATTTTGAAGGAGCTCTCCTAGGTGTTGAACCTATTTTGGGGACTGAACTTTAAATTCAAACCAAAACTTGGAATATTTTGTTCATCTTTGGGAACTGTAGTTTTGTACGACATTTAGCCTTTTCTGTCCAAGAGCTCTGGTAACAATGAATTACAATTCCCAG
Organism: Urosaurus nigricauda; assembly: GCA_034509955.1. NCBI lineage: Eukaryota > Metazoa > Chordata > Lepidosauria > Squamata > Phrynosomatidae > Urosaurus > Urosaurus nigricauda. The sequence goes on along the minus strand of JAOEGL010000001.1, from coordinate 83,716,157 downwards.
GATTCCCTAGCACTGAGCCCAGACAATTAAAGGGGTCTCAAGCCGATTATTTCTGAAGTATGTTTTGGACTATGGACAGACTGGCAAAAACAAGCTTCTCCAGGGGTATTCCTGAAAATGCATTTTCCCCTGGAAAATGCAGAGTGCATCCTGGAATATTCTATGGGAATCAATGTGAAGGCAGAAATATCCTTGATGTCAAACCACTACATCATTTTTAGGAATCACCACATTTACCACAAATGTGCACAACATTACTAGAATACCTCAAATAATTTTCTAGCACTTTGCCATGTGGAAAAAATTATGTCTGGATTGGAAGCAGATTAGAATAATGACCATAAAAGATCCTCGCTGCCTTCTAGAGAGCTGGATAATATGAGAAGAATCCACACATGTCTGCAAATGATCCAGTGGGTTACTCTGCCATCTCTATATACAGGACCCCTATATGTATCAATTATTAATCAAGGGCTTTATGACCTTTATGCACTACATAATGAGTAAGAAGCAACAACTTAAGAGTGGACATATGGACATTAATCACTGTGTTTTTGACAGTTGACTACTACACATTGGATTATGATCTACACGAATATAAACATCAACTCTGTTGAAAAGCACTGCATTTTAATGATGGATGAAGGACCAGTCCCTTGAGCAGGGCAATGCTCCTCCAAACCCTGATCCTAGTGATAATACTGGGTGATAGTAGCATGGGGATCCCCACCACCACTCTGCTCACCCTCCCAAGAGAGAGGCACAGGGAGTTTTGTGGAGGCAACAGGGACTATTCTGGGTCTATTCTAGGCAGAGCTTCCTTCTCAGAATCTATAGTGTTATATCCATCATTGGCTATTTACATTAATTAGTAAGCTGGAAAGAGATTCTGCCTAAACTTTAGGAAGAACTTTTTTAAAAATTGTAAGATCTGTCAGCAGAATACATTGCCTCGGAAAGTGGTAGACTCTCCATCATTGGAGGTCTTTAAACATGGCTGGATGGGCATCTTTCTAGAGTGCTTTAGTTGTGTATTCCTGAATGGCAGGGGATGCACTAGACTGGCTTTTGGCCCCTTCCAACTCTATGATTCTAAGTCACTTTTTTGCCAGTACAGTTATATGACAGCAAATACAGATAAATAAGCCATTACAGCTTAGATGCCATTGGAATGTCAGACTGCATGAGAATCCAATTGTGCACTTAGTGTCCGTATGAAGGATTACCCATGTGAGTCAGGCTGACTGTAACAGCCAGGGAAACCCCTCAGTTTCAGCAAGAGGGATCCCTGAGGCACAGCAGACTAAACCACGTGGGCGGATTCTTTACAAATGAAACAGCTGACTGAGCCACTCATTTTACTGCTGGCAAAACGCAATTGGGATTACTTGGAAAAAGCAAAAGAAAGAACTTCCACCCACCTTTCTTCCCACTGAGCTTTTGAACAATTTGATAGCACAGTGATGTTGATATCCCAACAAACGTAGCTGAGTTATGTTCTTCCACCCTGCAAGTTCATTGATCACATTTGAAGCTATTTCCCTCTACACACCGAATCTTATACAACGTAGGCGTGACAAGAATAGCTTATTAAAATTAATGAGACACTCTATGAGCACTTCAGTTAGTTCAGTTCAGCTAACCAGAACTGAGTCTGAATACAAAACACACATTATGAGGTAATTTTGCTGTTCGCATGAATCTCACCAAAGGATTAAAACCAGGGCTTTACAACAAAGCACAAAATCAATTTTCATTGATGACATTAAAATAATTATTTGAAATAAAGATAGCACAGTATGACCGACAGGGTGAAAATACATCATGACTGCTACTTTGCATTCACCATTAATTTGAGAACAGGAGCAAACATAAATAAACCATATTCACATCTGATACGACTTCATTAAATTAACAATAATGAATCGACCTACATAATTAGGTTTAAAAATAATGGAATATGCCTTTTATATGACATGCACTTGTTCTAGCCTACAACCTAGAAGACAGCATATGGAAATGTTAATTCTGGGAACTGCAACTCCAAGAGCATTCCAGCCAGTAACCTTTCCAAGCTCTACTCTTATCCAGCATCAACCCCCCCCCCCCCATCTTGTGTTCTTTCGTTCTTTCTACTTTCCCCCCTCCTTAACAAACCAAACCGAAATGATGTGAGTCACAGTGTCACCCACTTTAGGCTAAAACCTGATTCTGGTGTCCCTATGACACCAAACTAAGAACAGTATTTTGAGGCTACTTTCTAGGCTAGGGTAATTCAAAAATATGTATGCAACTATCAGTGTATAACCATAAAATATTATTGCTTTTCTGACCCAAATTTCTACGGCTAATCAGCTGTCACAGTTGTGATGTAATTCCAGAAGTAGATGTATTGAAAATGATTTTTATACTTTCTTCATACAGAGAAGGTAAAGCTGAGCAACATCAGCACATGTACAAAAAGGCAGAGTTTAGATGTTTGGTCATGAACACCATGGACATCTGAGTAGTAGATTGGACTGAGTAACAAAAAAAAAATCAATACAGATACAGTCATTACAAATGTATATCCACCAAAGGAACGATATGTGTTGATTTAGAAGGGAAAAAGTATATTTGTCCTAGGATGTGGCTCTTTTAAGTGTATGAACCTGTATTTGTTTGGCAGACAAGTTGCAGAATAAATAAATAAATAAATCTTAATATATACTGTACATTGCAACATTGTTATTTTATGCATGCCACTCCAGTTGCCTAAGCTACAGGAAATTATATGGGAAGCTATTATGGATTTGGGTTCCTTTCAACTGTTGTACCACTAGTCCCTCTAGATTTCTTCTTCCAACTACCTCTGGAACTAATTCATAATATCTTTGCTGGACTGGAAGAAAACCACTTCTCATCCATTTCTCCAGCACTTTCTCAAACACAAGTCCATCCTTCTAATTCAATAGCCATCATTCCTCAATTCAACATTCATCAATCACTAAACATTTAAACTCTGCCTTTTTTTTTTAACATGTGCTGATGTTGGTCAGCTGTACCTTCTCTGTATGAAGAAAATGTAAAGATCATTTTCAGTATTTGTGCTTCTGAATTATGAATGAAGAACAGTTTCCAGTCTATCAGAAGCCCCTGAGCAAGCATCTTCACTTCGTTCTAATGAAATACTGGTGATACTTACTGATAAGAAAGCATGTATGAGAGACCAAGTGGGCAAAATTCAATCACTATTGTTCACATGACTCTTAAAGGAGTAATTATTTCCCAAAAGCAGAGCAGCTTCTTATAAACTCTGATTTGCACGCAGAGAAAAGCCAAAATTAGAGAATCACCTAACTTCTCATGTAATTACCAAGTCAATCCACTAGGTCTTCAAAGCTCTCTACATTCTTGCAGACTGATTTCTTCCATTCAACAAATATTTCTGTTCTCTCTATTGATCAGTTTGTCCAATTCTTAATTCTAAAGATTCCGACTTCCCTTTTATCTATGTGTGGTATAACAACGTTTTCCCATTAGGACTGTGACAAATGTGGTATTTATAATTGTGCACATACATGCAGTGCCATTTTACAAAGAGTTTTGACCACAGCCACATTTTTTTCCAAAAAAAGAGATGGATGTGATTAATTAAACAATTGGCATCTTCCAAAGCAGTACAGAAAGCCATCCCAAAGTGTTAACACATGTACATAAATAACTCAGCACTTTCAAGAATTAATAATCCCAGATGTTATCAAGTATATAGAAACACATATTTCACAGAAAGAAAAGCAGTACAGTCGGATCTCCTTGTCCACGGATTCAACCATCTACAGGTTGAATATATATATGTATATGTATATGTATATAATAAATTCCAAACAGTAAACCTTGATGTTGCCATGTTACATGAGGGACATAATTTTACTTTGCCATTGTATTTAATGGGACTTGAGCATCCATGGATTTTGGTATCCACAAGGGGTTCTGGAACCATACTCCACTGAACACCAAGGACCCAATGTATTAGCATCATTTGCCTTACTGTCATTCTAGGATTTTTACTGTCTGAACTAGGAGCATGCCAAACATATAAGATGAAGCTCTGTGTTGACATGATATCAACCAGAAATACTTTATGGAGGCACACTGAAAGGACTATTTTCTACTACACTTAGTGAATTTTGAACTAAAAGTGTTGATATAGTACCCAGAAAGAAAGGGTAAAACCTTGTCCAGGTGTTATGCAACAGAGCCTAGTTTGTATTGTCCTATTCACATCGACTCCAATAATTCCTCAGATTGTGTTTGGACTAAACAGGGTCATTACAGGAATCAATGTGCTTCGTTTTTGCTAAATTAGCATCTGGACACACCAAGCCTCCATCCAAGAAGCACCCTAAGGAAACACTGAAAATATTTGGTATGATCCTGTTTTACTGTAGACCCCTAGAACTAAATAATATTTACCATACACTATTAAGTATATAATAGAAGTTTCAAAGTGCATCAGTTCACTAAACTTACAGCCTTCGAAGGTAGACAAGTATTATCATGAACAGGAACAAAGCCATGAATCCAGACAGGAATGGCTTTAATATGAGTAGCAACAGGGACTCTAGAACTGGCTTTAAAATGAGTAGCAGAGGGACTCTAGGGAAGCACTAGACATGTTAAAAACAGACATTTATCTTCATAATCACAATAGTGTCCAGTTCTTCAGAGCTGGTGGGCTATCTTCTTGTCCAAAGAAGAAATGTCCTCAACTTTTGCTATTCAGATGTTTTGGAATGCATGTCCCACAATGCCTTTTCCTTGGCCACTGTGACATAGGCTTCTCTGGATGTTGAAGTCCAAAACATATGGACAGCCAATTTCATTTCAGACATGCATCTTGCTGATAGTGGATTTAAAAAAAAGTTTGGGATTGCTGCTTTTTTTGTGGTGTTTATCTATATTCTTTCCATGTTATTTCTGCCTTTTGTCACCAAATTTTCTGTCAAAGAGGTAATGCCCAGGAACTTGTCTACTTTGTTAACTGAGGTATACCTGTACTCATTTGTACTATTTCATCCTCTATTTAATTTTACTATGTGGTATAAAGCAAAGTCGTGAAGAGACTACTGGATTCTGAATGGTTTGTCCATATTATGACACAGACAATGTAGAAAAACTTTATGACGACCTGAACGCCAAGTAGTCATTGGCCATAGACAATGCTCAAGTTCCTTGAAATCCATACATATTAGTGTATGGGATGAAGCAGCTTTTACAGACCTCTACCATGCAGTGATCTTGGAAGCTAAGCAAGATCAACCATGGTTAGTACTTGGATGGGAGACTGACATACCTGGTCCTGTATTAAAGGAAAGAACTGTTAAAATCACCTCTGAGCATTCTTTGACTAAGAAAACCCTATTAAATTCATGGGGTCACTATAAGTTGACAGGTGACTTGAAGGCACACATACACACCATGCAGTGAATTCAGTAGAGAATTTGGTATGACAGCAAAGTGGTGGTAATGGTATACCAAAAGCAGATCCGGGTTAAATTCAGCGAGTGGCAATACCACACACCTTATTTTCCTGCCCCAGGGTGAAGTGATTGGTATTTGCCAATGGGCTGAGCCTTTTCCCACAGCCATTGTGTGTGGAAGCACATGTTGAGACAACATGCTCTTAAATGGACCACTTAAATTGCTACATATACTTCCTTCTCTAAAGGAACTTGTCAAGTGCACTTGTGCAATCAAAAGCAAGGAAGTGAAATTGACAAGGCAAAAAGGTTCTGAAATAACTCGGTCAAATATCTCCAGCTGGACTTCCTGCCAAGCTGATACTGATGCAGGACATCTTCAGAGACTCCATGGTTGCTATCATTTCCTTGCCACAATGGCTGCGTCCACACTGGGGAAATAACCCGGTTTGGCACTGGTTTAATTGCCTTAGCTCAAGGCTGTGGAATTCTGGGAGTCGGAGTTTGTTGTGGGGTGCAGAGCAGAGCTCCACTCTGCTCTGGACCCCAAAACAAATTCCACCTCCCAGAATTCCACAGCCTTGGGCCAAGGACATTAAAGCGGTGCCAAGCCGGGTTATTTCCCCAGTGTGGACGCAGCCAATATATATTTTCCACAGATGGTTAGGAGCACTTCTCCAGAAAAGCCTTTTTGTTAAGGTTTAGACACTTTGATTGCAATGGAACAACGGAGGGTGGGGTAAAGAACAGAGTTTCCATGAACGGCCAGCAGCGGTATCTCTCAGGAGGGCTGCCTTTTCCTGAGGTGGCAATCCAAGTGATGAGAAGAAACATGCCACACAAGAGCTGTCTCGGGCAAATTTCCCAGCTGTCATCCAGCTGCAGTTTCTCATCTCTAAGATGTATCTGAAATAAACTCTAGATAAGGCATTAACCAAGGATGAGAATCATGATGCCCTCCAAAAGTTCTTGGATCGCAGCTCCCATGAACCATAGCCAGCATGGCTCATTATGAGGAATGCTGGGAGTCACAGTCCTGCGATATCTAGAGGGTCGTATCTGTCTGGGTTGTACTTTTTCAGATAGCAGGCCAGGACTCCCAGGATGGAATATTCTTCCAAACAAAACACAACAAAACTCCTTGCATAAAGAAAAAAAAGATGCCATGGGAAAGGGTTCAAACCTAGCCTTGGTATGTTTCTTTCCCATATGGCATGCTTGTTTCCAGTAAGCAGGGATAAAATATTTATTTCTTTTCATACAGAAGAGCATCTGTTGTATAAATCTGTACCAGGAATCTGAAGCGAATGTCACAAATATAAGTTTACAACCTCGTCGGCTATATCTGAGAACAAGGTCTATGTCTCACTGAAACAAGCAGAAGGAATTGCCCACGGTTAGCTCAAGAGCCTTTGGGCCACCTAGGACAAGTGAGTGACGCAGTCTGGTTTTAAAGAGAAAGAGAAAGATTATCTGGAAAGGTTGTGACACATGCTAAAGATTGGTTATGCAATGTCTGAATGATGCCAGTGTTTTGCTTAGCTACTTATAAATATTTCCCCGCCACAGCCGGCAAAGTTGGAGCAAAGTATTCTGTTGCCTGAAGCGAAAGACAAGATAACCCTCCTCCCAAGACTTACAAACACATTTCCATCCACGAGCAGAAGCTGATCTGGAGTGTATCTCATTGCCACCATCTCAATTTGTCTTAGGCTGCATCCACACGGGAGAAATAACCCGGTTTGGCACCGCTTTAATGTCCTTGGCTGAAGGCTATGGGATTCTGGGAGTTGGAGTTTGTTGTGGGGCCAGAGCGGAGCGGAGCTCTGCTCTGGACCCCACAACAAACTCCAACTCCCAGAATCCCATAGCCTTCAGCCAAGGACATTAAAGCGGTGCCAAACCGGGTTATTTCTCCCGTGTGGATGCAGCCTTATTATGGTAAACCTAGCCCTGCCAATCCAATTGCATGGGCAAAGTATCCTAATGCAGAGAACCAGGAAGGTGAATGTTGGATTAGGACTCCAGGAGAGGAGTCTGAATCCCTGCATGGCCACGGAAGTGCACTGGGTGACCTTTGGGCAACTCACACACTCCCAGCCTCAGCGGAAGGTAACTGAGATTATCACACTAGGGTCAATTCCAGAACCATCCCACAATCATCCCATTATTGGCAATGGACATCCCATTATTGACAATGGGATAATTGTGGGATGGTTCTGGAATTGACCCTAGTGTGACACAACTCCTCTGGAGAGATCTTGCCGAGAAAACCCGACTGCTTGTGGCTGTCCGCACACACACATTTTGCACAGTATCAGCTTGGACTGACAGACACTAAAAAGCATTTACAGACCGCTCTCGAGTCACAGAAGAAATAAAGGTCCAGCCAGCAGTTAGATACCCAAAGGGCATTTGGGCTTATGAGTTAAAAAGCAACCCCTTGAGGTGATGACAAGTTTCAAAAGGGGGATTGTGATATTGTATAGAAAAGCATGCATGTGTGTGTTACACACTGTGCTCAGACTCCGTTCTTTGGGTTCCAGCCAATACACATGACAATACTACTACCAATGCTCTTTCCAGAGGTTACCATGTGCAGGACATGTGAGCTCTCTGGACCGCACAAGAGCATGAATGATATGACTGAGGTGGCAATTCTCTGCACAAGTGGACTCAAGTTCCAGACCACTAAACAAAGCAGGCTTAAGTCACGAGTCCACATGCACAACAAGACATTTTGGGAAAGGAACCACCCAGGGTTTTAAAGAAATGTGGAGACTTGGAAAGTCACTCTGGGCAACATTATTGTGCACAGAAGAAAGAACTAGTAAATTGTTCCTTTATATACATTTTTTTTTCCAGACTCAGGGAGTCAAATTCGGTTTATCAACGGTCTGGTGGCAATTTGGTTTGCTGTAGCAGAACTGTGAGTGTGGGTTGTTGTTGCTTTTTACACTGAGTAGTAGTAGTAGTAGTCTTATACAGTACCTTAACCTTTTTACACTAAATGTGTTTCAGAGGGCTACTTAGAAAGTTTCATCACTGTTTCCATCCCATGGAGGTATGCACTATACAGTGGTCAAAGTCATGTCTTAGGAGTTTATCACACGGGAAAGGAATTTCTCCCAATTTCAAATTGAGCCAATTCGAATTCATGAAAATTCACTAGTTTAGCAAATTTATGTGAAATCTAATTGCGTTCAGAATGCATTAAGAATGACTTCCCATTGCCCAAAAATTACTTCCCACTGTCCGAAATTGTGTGAGATGCTTTAATTTGTACTAATGTAAAACCCACGACTGTGTTCGGAATGACTTCCCTTTTGCCCGAAATTGCGTGAGATACACTCATATGCAATAACGTGAACTGCATGATTGCGTTGGGATTGCCATTGGATTATACTTCCAGTGTGATAAACTCCTTGTGTATTGTTCCAAAGTCATATCTTTCCAGTTTACTGTGGATGCCAGTCTCTGGCTGCGTACACATTGGAGAGGGATAACCCGGTTTGGTAGCGCTCCAACTTGTTGCCTGACTCACTGCTCTGGAATTCTGGGAGTTGGAGTTTGTTGTGGGGCCCGGAGCGGAGCGGAGCTCCGCTCCGGGCCCCACAACAAACTCCAACTCCCAGAATTCCATAGCAGTGAGTCAGGCAACAAGTTGGAGCGCTACCAAACCGGGTTATCCTTCCAGTGCGTGTGTCCTATTTCCTCACCTGAAGGGGCGTCCTTGGCAGCGTCGTCGGGGCACCGTAGGAGGTGCTGGTAGGGCTGGAGGAGGCTCCAGAGCTGGGGGTCCCGTCGGAGGGCTGCTTCGAAGGCTCTGGCGGAGAGCGCTCCCTCTTCTCCTCCTTCTCCTTCCTCCTCCTTTTCCGCCCGTCGGAGGGCCCTTTCCTGGAGGAGTCCGGCGAGGGCCTCGAGGGCGGCGGCGAGGGCGAGGGCGGCGGAGGGGTGGAGTCGGGGGGCCAGCCGGACCTGGACCATCCATCGGAAGAAGCGGCCGACGGAGAAGGCGAGGCCGCAGCGGGCGCTCTTCCCGCGACGGAGCCCTTCTCCGGCGCTCATGCCGTGGAGGGAGAGGGCTTGGAGGCCGGCGGCCAGGCACCGCTCCCCGAGGGAGCCTCCCTGGACCAGCCGCAGCGCGCTCTGCACCTCGAAGCGCCCCACCCGGGCCCGGGCCACCCCCAAGCGCTGGGCCTCGCGGGCCACCCGGACCAAGGGCCGCCGCAGGAGCCGCGACAGGCGCCCCACCGCCTCCGGGGAGAGCTCCCGGCGGGAGTCGGGGGGCTTGGCCTTCCTCAGCGCCGCCGCCAGCTCGGCCTCCGTCCAGGGGAACTCCTCGGGCTCCGGGAGAAGCGCCCAGGGCCCCCCGGGGAAGGGAGGCTGGCCCTCCTCCTCCTCCTCCTCCTCCTGCCGTCGGGGGAGGGAGGAGCTCCGCGCCGGGTCCCAGGTGCTCCCCGGGCGGCTCTGCATGGACGAGGACCCCGAGGAGGAGGTCGAGGCGGAGGAGCAGCACCACCAGGAGGGACGGGGAGGCAGCGAGGAGGAGGACGAGGAGGACGACGAAGAGGAGGAGAGGCTGAGCAGGGAGTCCCCCGCCCCGTAGCCCGAGTCCAGCGTCAGCTCCTCCAGCGTCTTCTTCGGACGGGGAGAGACGCCCTCCCCGCAAAAGCCGGCCATCCTTCCTCGGGAGGAGGAGGAAGAAGAAGAAGAAGGGCCTGCCTCAAAGGATGGAGGGAAGCTCACAAGGACGGGATGCTCGCCTCCTCCTCCTCCTCCTCCTCCAGGGTCCGCAGCAGCACCGAGGCCATGGCCCCTTCTCCCGAGCCTTTCCCGGCGGAGACGGTCGGAGGACGGAGGCAGCCAAGGAGCGGTCCTGCAGCGGGGCTGTTCCTCGAGGAGGAAGGCCAGTCCGGTTCTCCGGCCCCGCAAGGAAGGAGGCGGCAGGGAGAGCAGCAGCCCCGACGGAGGGAAGGAGGGCCAGCCCCGACTCACGCGTCCTTCCTTCCTTCCTTCCTTCCTTCTCTCAGGCTTCCTCCCTCAAGGTCCGATGGAAGACAGAGCAGAGCCTCGCAGAAGCTTCAGTCTTTCGTTCTTTCTTGCCTCTTTCCTTCCTTTTTCTTCCTTTCTTTCCTTCTCTCTCCCTCTTTCCTTCTTTCCTCTTTTCTTTCTTTCTTTCCTTCCTTCTCTCTCTCTCTCCCTTACAGCCCCGAGGGAGGAAAGCACCAGGCTTGACTCACCCTCCTTCCTCCCTTCCTTCTCTCTCTCTCTTTCTTTCCTGCTTCCTCTCTTCCTCCCTGGAAGACGGAGCGGCAGCGGAGCCCGGCAGAAGCGGCCCGGGAGCCAGCTCTGCTCCTTCTGGGACTCCTTCTTCCTTCCCCTCCGGATTCCCGGGCGGTATGCAAATGCTCCTGGGGATCCCAGCCAATCAGCGGCTCCGAAGGGGAGGGAGGGGGCGGGGCTTCTTTTGAAAAGGGAGCTGGAGTACCGCCCCCTTTGCAGGCAGAGAAAGAGAGAGAGAGGACCCAGGACGGAACAAGACAAGGCAAGGCATCCAGGGGCTGCTTTTGGAAGAGAAAGAAAGAAGGGAAAGAAAGAAAGTGAAGAAAGAAGGAAGGAAGGAAAGACGAACTGGGAGAAGAAGAGGAGTGTCAGAAGGAGTGCCCATCCAGGTGTTTTGGGAAAGAGCCGCAGTTCCCATGGAGAGTGCCAAGGTAAAGGGGCAGCAGGACTCAGCCCACTTGGGTAGCTTTGAAGCACCCAGCATCTTTCCTTGCCTCTTTCTCTCTGTTGTTGTTGTTGTTGTTGTTGTTGTTGTTGTGTGCCTCCAAGTCCTTTCCCACTGGTGGCAAACCTGTCATGGGGTTTTCTTTCTGGGCAAGATTTCTTCAGAGGGTGCCATCCTCTGAAGCTGAGAGAGTGTGGCTTGGCCAAGGCCTCCCAGTGGGTTTCTGTGGCCAGGAAGGGACTCGAACCCTGCCTCTCCAGAGTCCTAGCCCAACGCCTCCAGCCATACCAGGCCTGGATATTTGTGTGTGTCTGTGTGTTTTATTGATCACAGGTAAGAACTTGTCGTTTCCCAAAGTGTGCTGCTGCCAATCCTCTGCACAATTTAGTTGGGAGGAAAGAAAGTTAGCTTGAAGCGAGTGGAAAAGGCTCCATCTGACAGTCTGTTTTCAGGAGTAAGGCTTAAGGTGTATATTTTCTAAGACAGGGTAAAAATGGCATTGCTAGAAGATCTAATTGTGTAAAAACTTTTCACATTTCCTTTTTCTGCGCTGCAGTAACAATGTCCAAGGCGTTTTCCCCAACCCATTGCCTTGCATTGCACAAGAAAAGGCCTTGGAGGTTTCCTCTGCATGCCTGGTGCGAATGCTCTTGTTGGGGATAAGGAAAGAAAACGAGGGCCCACCTTTCTGCCAGAGGACTTTGCAGCAGCTTTTGCAGAGCCTGAGGGCCAAGGAGAGACAGGTTTGAGCCTCAGGTTTGGAAACACCCTCAGAAAAGCTCTGGAAAGAGTCGATTCTGGGTGTAGCTCTTGTGGGACAAAGCGGGCAAGGCAGCCATTTTCAGAAATTCCAGACAAACAGTTGAGTTGTCTGTTTCTGCAAAAAGAAAGTATAAAAGTTCTCTGAAACTTCCAATATCTGAAGTCTTTTCAGTGCTTAAGTTGCTTTTTTCTCAGATCTGTTTTGAGTATCAAAATATTCTGCGTTCCATTTTAAAAATAGATTTTCCCTCTTCATTTCTGGCCCGCATTAACAACTTTCACAGGTGACCCTTCACAGCTTAAAAGATGCTGGGATGGGGATGGAAATTATGCAGACCGCCAGACATTATCAGACGGCAAGTCCCAGCGCTCCCAGCCAGTGTCGAGGGATGCTGGAAACCACAGTCCTCCAAGCCTGAACATTACAGAAGAGAGTAGTGTAGGAATGTATTCCTACCCCGGCATCTTCTTAATATCACTTTTAAGAAGTTGTGTCTTATTTTTATAAGATGCAGAGAGAAAAGGTTTGGTGGAGTCAAGGATTTGGGCAATTGTATGCAAGGAACTACAGTGGTCCCCCCACATTTGCTGGGGTTGGGAGTGAAGGACCCCTGTGAATGTTGAAATACTGCAAATAAGAAACATACACTTCTATTTATTTAAGAAAACACCCCTTTAGGAATCTCCAGACCCTCCAGTGCAACTCTGTGGTCAACATCTGCTGGAACATGCAAGAGGACCTACAAATGAAACATGCAAGAGGACCTACAAATGCCTGGAGAAGTGTTTTTTCCTAGGAACTTCTAAGTTCTCCAGCACAACTTTATGGTCAATTTCCAGCAGAATTGCACTGGAGGACTTAGAGATTCCTACAGAGAACATATTAATCAAAACCTCAAATAAATAAAGCCGCAAAAGTCAAAGCTGCAAATGCCGAGGGCCAACTGTATATATCACAGGGGAGGCGTAGTTTCACAGGCCAAAATGTGATTTTCATAGACTGGCAAAGGTGTTTACCTGCAAGAAGTGTATTCATATTGTATGGCAGGAATGTAGAAGGCATGTTGTTCAATCTAACTTTCTACTGAGATTTGGTTACCCCAAAGGATATATAGGATATATATTTTAAGTCTTCTACACATATTCATAATCCAAGTCCTAGATGCACAAGCACAAACATTAGAGAAATACTTACCTAAGGCTGAAACACATTGACATTAGAGCAAACCCTGTCAAGTATGGCAAGACTTATTTATGAACCAATGTAGGATTACACTGCTATCTCACTCCTGGGAGCCATAGCATGAATGAATGGATTGTCAGCCGATTCAGAATTAAGGCAGCGTTTACAGGGATGTGAAAGAGGCCTTTGTGTTAAAGTTTACACACTTTTGACCTTTAGCCATGAGTTAGTTATGAAATAAAGATGCCTAGTTTGTGTCTGTCTTTCTCCTGACCAAATTTAAAGTTCTTTTTCTTCTGTAGCTGGTTTTTATTAGAATTTATGTTGTTTAGTAGCCATTTCCTTATTTGGTACAATTGTGCCACCTTCTGGTAAGACAGACCTCATCACTGGTTTAGTTATCACAGGTTGGGTTATTACAGGTTTAAATGCTTGGGACCAGAAATAGTTTGGATTTAAGACTGTTTTTATTTTGGAATACCTGTATTCACATATACGTGCATAATAAGATACCTTGGAGATGGGACCTAAGTCTAAACACAAAATTCATTTATGTTTCATGTGCACATTATGCATATATCCTTAAGGTAATTTTATACAATAATTTTAATATTGTAATTTTGTGCATGAAACAATGTTTGTGTACACTGAACCATCAAAAAGCAAATGGGTTCATGGTTTGTTTGGATTTTTGCCAGCCCTGAAAATCTTAGCCACCCATAAGAAAAGTTTGGGTTTGGGGAGTATTTCAGATATCCGAACTACAGATAAAGGGAGACTCAAACTTGTAAATAGTTGGAGGTTGATCAACAGTAGTTGATTCCCAACCTTGCAGCCTCCTGGGGGAAGACAACAAGAACAGGTGGGTGGATAAAAACCCTCTTTGTTCCTGGCATTTCAGTATTTTCTCTGTCACAGTCACAGATCAGACATCAGAGATGAACACTGGAAGAAGTGATATAAAAGTATTAACCAGTTGTGCTCTTAAAATGAGAAACAAAATAAAATTGGGAGGGGGGCCATTAAAAGAAGTATAATTTTCCATTAATATATCTTCTGAAATATATTTATAGACAACTAATATTGCTAAAAGCCTATTCATTGCACATACTCTTAATATTTCACAATTATATTGATTTATATTTTAACAGTCTTTTTCAACAAGAATATGTAAACAGCACTTCAGAAAACGTATATGAGGGATGCTGAGGCCTATGGATGTTCCTTGTTCATGTCATTTCATAAGCTTCACTCTCTGTAGGCTCAGGTGATGTTGTCTTTTGAAGAAGACTGGGGAGAAACAGAGCCAGAGGACAGTGTTTGCAAGCCATAGCTGGGAGTACTTTGTTTCTCCCTGCCCTTCCCTGCACAGGAGGAGGAAAAGGATGAACAAACCCTGGGGCCCATTCAGAATGAACAATTACAGCTCAGTTATTCCACTTTAACTGCCACGGCTCAGTCTGCTGAAATCCTGGGTTTGCAGTTTATGTGTGTGTATGTACCTTCAAGCTGACCATCAGCTTAGAGCAACCCCATGAATGTCATAGGGTTTTATTAGACAAATAATACTCACAGGTGATTTTGCCAGTCCCTTCCTTTGAAATATAGCTTGCAGCATCTGGTATTTGCCAGTCTCCCACCCAAGTACTAACCGGGCATGGCCCTGCTTAGCTTCCAAGATCAGACAGAAACAAATGCCTTTAGGTTATTAGGGAGAGGTATTTAGAATCCTCAGCCAGAGAACTTTAGTGCTGGGCTTCTGTGATTTGGGGGACCAGCATCCCCCCCCCAATGTGCCAGGGACTAGCACCTTTATTTGTGCTCATTGGGTATAATTCTATCTTTTTTTTTTCTGGGAAACTTGCCAGGAACCAGCAACCAATGACACAGGGATTGGCACTGGTCCAGGAAGCACCACTTTGATAGCACATCGATCCGTAGGATGTTGTCATGGCAGTTAAAGTGGAATATACTGTGAAAGAGCCTCAGGTTGCTAGTTGAAATGCAGATGGAGGGGTTTCACTTGTGAACTTTGGCCAAAGACCCAATGACATCACATTTCTCCATATCTGGCCCACAGTGGGCTATAGAGTTAGAAATTCACCCTTGATCGAATTGTTAGCCTCAACTACACTAGCTCAAATGAATCAATGAGATCTCAGTATATCTACACTTAAGTAAGTTTCATTGATTTATTGGATCTTCTGTCATTGTGATTAATCAGCCTTGCCTTAGAGAGTCAAAAGGGCTTATTCTGTAATCCTATAAAAGAGGCCAGTATTGTTATCGCTGTATTGAAGATGATGAAAGTATGGTTGTTTTTGTATTCAGTGTAGACAATGGCAGAAATTATATATGTGTGTGTGTGTGTGTAACATTACCACAGTGTCACAGAGGAATTGAGGAACTAGCTGGTAAAGAGCCTTTTGCCAACATATTGGTAAAATATGGCAGGCTGGAAAAGAATGGTTCTATGACTCTTGTTCAGGTGCTTCACTGAAGGACCCCCTTTAACCAAGAGCAGGGAAACATGATGTACTTCCATTGTGGGCAGGATGGAATTAACAGTTCCCTAACCTTTTAGCAAAAACAAGTGTGTGTGTGTGTGTGTGTGTGTGTGTATTATTTCCAGATTAGGGTTAGGTGCTATACAAAAATTACAACAGCTTCTGCAGTGGGAAGTATAGAGCTCCTCATGTACATACATTTCCCCATACATTCTGTTCTGAGCATCCCAAGAACTAGTTCTGAGAATTCCTGGTTGGGAAAAAATAGCATCTCCCGAACCTAAAACAGACCAATTAGTGCCCTCTCAAAATGCAAGGAAAAAAAACAAAACTTCTTCCACAATTACTAGAGGGCAGGGACAGGATTTCATGCATCTCAAAGTACACACTTAAATCTCACATAGAACAAACTATAATTGTTTTGGGATCTTCTTTATAATATTGGTTGTAAGAAAAGACTTTAGAAAAATCATTTCATGTTTGTTCCCATGCCCCACTCCACCCAATTCTTTGCTCTAAGGTCTTCAAATGAGGCTCTGCTTCAGATCTCAGTACCTTTGGCGATAAGACGTATTCAAGAAACCTGTCAATCTTGAAACCGGAGTTTGTTAAGCAAGTTAGTCAACACCTTCCTCTGTGGAAAGATAGTTGGCTGACTGGCTGTAGTTTACCCTGCTTACTGGGTTCAAGGTGACATGCTTGGGTATGAGATTTTTCAGTGTTAAACTGATGTATTTAAATTTATCGTGAAATACAACCGTTAGTTTTTTTGACTGGATTGGGAACAAAAATCTTAGAAAAACAGTTTTAAAAAGCAGCACTTAGCAAATGATGAAAACTGATACAATGTATTTTGTACACATTTACACATGGTTTGCTTGACATTTTCATGTTTTAGCAGTGTCAAGTTTTTCTCTTATTCAATTTAAAATGAAGGTTTCTTCATGGCTCTTTTAAATAAATAAAGAGGTGCATATAAATCATAGATGTTGCCTGTTCTACCTAGTTTGATCTTCATTTTCCTAAAAAGAGCTTGCATAAAAAGGATGGTTCCGATTGCTGTCTTGCAAATGTTTTTTCTTAATTCTATTTGGTTTTGCACCATAGCAAAACATGCTTATAGATATATGTCTTTAAAGCTTTTCCTTAACAAAAAGGAAGCACCAAGAAAAACAAACAAAAAAAAAGATTGCTGTGAAAAATTAACATGTTTATTGTTTCAGTTTTGATCAGCAAAGCTGAGTAATACTGGAAGGATACCTGTATAGCATTCTATATCTAATACATACAGCATTTTTCACTATATTTCTTATCAGTATGTCTTACCCTGTTGACTGGGTTCAGGGTGACTTGCAGGAATTTCATCAGAATTTATATTTGACATTTTTAAAGGACTCTGAATCTTAGGTAATAGACATGCATGAGTTGTACAAAGAAAGGGTGTGTGCTATTTAAATGTGTGTGTGTGTGATTACATTAATTTAATGTTCCTCTTTTGCATCTTGCCTCCTCAGTTTATTCTCCAGGAGCAGAAAATACTTTATAAACAAAATTCTCACACTTCTTCATTGTGTGCCTTCAAGCAGTTTCTTGCTTGTGGGAACCCTAAGGTGACCCTATCACGAGGTTTTCTTGGCAGATTTCTTCAGAGGGGTTTGCCATTGCCATCTTCTGAAGCTGAGAAGGTGTGACTTGCCCAAGATCAGCCAGTGGATTTCCATGGACAAGCAGGGATTTGAGCCCTGCTTTCCACAGTCATAATCCAATGCTCAAACTGCTAAACCTGCTTTGGAAGCTCTCCTCTATTGGTATCAAACCAAGAACCTTGCCTTGTCCTCTGGTAGTGTGTTTGTATGTGCCTTCAAAACACCTGTTGGCCTGCTTTTGGTACACCATTACCACTACTATGCTGCCATACCAAATTCTCTATTGAATTCACTGCATGATGTGTATGTGTGCATCTGCCTTCAAGTTGCCTATTGATTCATGGTGTCCTAGGGAAAAAATACCCAGAGGGAGTTTTGTCAGTTTCTTCTTCTCCCAAATATAGCCTACAGCATTTGTTTGTTTGTTGTTGTTTTTTGCAACCTCCCATCCAATTACTAACCAGGGCTGGCCCTGCTTAGCAGCCAAGATCAGGTGGGATCTGGTGCCTTACCCCACCTTCTAGCAGCTCACAAATGACTCAGTGTATTTGATAGCCTCAACACACACACACACATCCCAAGCTGTTCTCAGTTGCTTTGTAAAATTAACCAGGCTATGGGTTTTAATGTTCTCTCACACAATTCAGACCATCACAAAGAACACCCAAACTGCCCATCTCCTTGTCTCTGACTGGCTTGATTATTAATTTATTTTAAATGTTCAATTGTTGATTGTTTAATAATATTTTAGAGAGGCAAGGTGGGAGGAGGGAATTAACGGGATTTGTTTTAATTGTATGTTGTGTTTTATCTGATATTGTGATCTGCCTTGATCCTACAGGAAAGGCGGATTATTATTATTATTATCCCTTTGCATACTGATTTTCCAGATTAAAATGGCTATGCCTTTGAATTCTTTCCCTCTTTGAAAATGACATTTAAGGGTTAGGTCTTCCCAATATAAGAGGATATTATGACACTAATCAATTGAGATATGTGATAGATGGCATGTTGGGTGAGATAGACTTAGAATGGTTAGAAGTAGATATAGAGGAAGTAGATATGAGAATATGGAATATTTTTAAAGAATTTTCCCAGGAAAGAAATAAAAATTATTGGAAACCCACTTATGAAAAATATAATAGAAATATGGCATAAATATAAAAGGGAGTTAATGAATGAAGAATCAATAATAACACCAATAATAATGGAAAAGAAATTCCCAAAGAACTTGAGAGGATTGTTAGATAAGGAGTTAAAGGAAAGGAAAATAGATAGAATAGAAGATTGGATGGATGTAAGAACAGAACAAGGAAATATAAAAGAAAAATTTATGGGAATAAAAATTTCATGGTTCCATTATATACAAATAGAACAGTGGATTAAACATTGGAGGAAAAGGAATATAGAGAAGAAAAAGCATACAAAATTTGAACAAATAGTTCATAAAGGAAGAGAAATGGGAAAAAATGAGAATATAAAAGGAATTATTAGTACAATTTATAAAATGTTGATGGAGAATAAAGGAGGAAAAATAAAAGAAAATATTTTAAAGGGAATATGGGAAGAAGAATTAGGATGTAAAATAAATGATAAGGAATGGGACAGAATTTGGGAACAAAGACACTTGAAAAATTTATCGGTTCGGATAATGAAAATTATTATAAATTGATTTGGAAATGGTACCTGACTCCAGTGAGACTGCATAATATTAATAAGAATAATTCAAAAAAATTGTTGGAGAGGATGCCAAGAAGTAGGGTCATACATGCATATGTGGTGGCAATGTAAATATGTACAAAATTTTTGGGAAAAAGTCATATTAGAAATAGAAAATGTTATAAATATAAAAATAGATAGAAGACCGAGTATAGTTTTGTTATCATTATATAATTCAGAGAAATGGAAAAAAGAAAAAAAAAAGATTTGTTATCAAGTTTGCTTATAGCAGCGAGATTGATAATAGCAAGATGCTGGAAAACGAAAATAGATATAGAAGTGGAGGATTGGTATAAAGAGGTATAGAAATTAGCTATTAATGATAAATTGACATGTGAATTGAAAGTAAAAAAAGACTATTGAAAAGAAATGAATTTGAGGGGATTTGGAAAGAATTTATCAAGAAAGTACTGAGAAAAGAAGACAGAAGACTACGTCTAGAAAACGAATTGAAATTCTGGGTGGAATATAAGGATAGAGATGGCTCCAGGGAAGGGGGCACTGAGAGGTATATAAAATAATTTTTCAAAATGTAACAGAATGTAATAGAAGGTAAGGAGATATTTGTATATGGAAATATTATTAAAATAAATTCAAAAAAGAAAATGACATTTAACTTTGCATAGATATTCTTTTATATTGGTTGTGACATGTTATTTGATTTTTAGGGATATTTGTTCTGCCAGATGTTCAAACTTCCTGTATTTTCAGCTTGTGCCACATTCTTTTTTTCTTCCAAAAATGCCTTTCTGTTATTTTGCAGAATACTGAAACTAAACAATTCTGTTTTGTTCCAGCAGGTGGCATTTCAGACCATTGTATTCTAAGAGCCACATTTGATTTTTAAATTTATGCTTATACTGGAGCGGCTAGAGTGTATTATTGTCCAGCCATACTGTATTATTTAGGTAACCCGTGACTAGACCTGTGATCCTAAAGACTCTTTAAGTACAACTCCTGGTACTTGTAACCAAATATGTATAAGACTGTATTCTGAGACTGTAGTCTTCAGTGATGTAACAGTAGTAACTATGCTGAATTAGTGTACTATTGCATTTCTTAAAATAGGAAAAGATTAAAAACACAGTAAGTTTCTCATTGCATTCATCTGAATTTTCTCTACCTGTCCTGGGTAGCCACATGCTGTCAAATTTCTAGTATAGTTGGGACAAAGATGGTGCATGAGTCATTTGCTGTCCTGTGCAGCAAACATCTGCATTGCTATGTTTGGCCGAAGAGGTTGCAAAAAAAGTTCTCCTGGCAATGTTTCTTGCCAAGAGCTACTGTTACTGTCCTTATTGGTCACGGCAGATATTGGGTCATTCCTTGGAATTTGGATCATGAAATCTGAGTTCAGGAATTTGGAAATCTTTTGGAAAGCTCATCTCCCTTTGCTAAATCTTTGAAAAGCTGGTAATAGTTGCTTGAAGAACCACTATTGTCCTGTTTTACTAGGACTTGTGGCTTGCAGGGTATAGGCTAGTCAGAGAAAAACTGCATCAGAGCAAGGACAGCTTACCAGAAGCACTTCTCAGGACTCTGGAAATCTTCCAGTAGGCCCTGCCAGCTGGGTCATGGAAAGAAGTTGCCTTGACATGGAGCTGTAGCCATCTGGAGCCTTGTGAAGGCCTGGTTTTCATTAGGTCCCACCTTCTGCAAGGAGCTAACTTTGCTATTTAAAAAGCCCTTTCTTGATTCCAAATTCTTTGGCTTCTGCAAGGTTTTAGAGACCTCTGAGGTTGAATTTTTAATCGCAAAATAATGCATCCTTATCTCTATTTCCATACTGTTGGAACACATGATGTTCTTCTCCTTCTGACATAAAAACACTTCTTTTTGATGCCTGAGGGCTTTACAGTGATTTAAAAAAAACCCTCCAGCTCTCTACTGTTTGCGGGGAGTTCTGTTTAAAAGACAAAAACAAAACATATGATTTGACCCTCAAATTGGGATCAAGGTGAAATGGGAAGAGGAAGGACAGGTTGGTGGGTGATTGCACCAAGTTGTTGGTAGCATGGAGTTGCCAGAGTTGGACATCTGGGCTTTTGTTCATCTGTGAAGTGCTGGGGCTGGAAGCATGAATCTTTTCTTTCTTTTTCTTTGTACTTTTGACTAGGGTAACAGGAGAAGTCTCATTTTCCTGGGAGTAAGCACCATTGAATTCAGTAAGAATTATGTCTGAGTAGACATGTATAAGATTGCACCATATATTGTCAACCCTTTCCTGGGAATTAATTTTTAAAACGAGGCAGCAAATTAGAGAGGGCAGAGGCAATACATGTGAGGGCTAAGGTATGTACCCAATCCAGTTGGGGCGGGGGTGCAGGTGGGCAGCCAGAATAGCAGAAAACATGTGAATATGTGCATGGCTGGCAAGAACAACAACAAAAGTGAGAAAACCTCATAGTTACCCTGGTCATGTGCTTGGACATAAACTGATATGGGGAACACGTGCATACAGTAGAAACACACCCATGTACCCATGTAGCTTTCCAAACTGATTTCAGTTTGGATTGAAACAGGTACGTGTGGCAGTAAAAGGGTCAAACTGGATACTACACGGTGGAGCTGGGATACTGTCCTCATGTAGATACAGCGTCAGTCTAGGAATAAAGGTAGGATTGAAATGGATGGAGACACCAGTGTGGCTTTTGCTTGGGTTGACTTAAGAAAAATGCTTGTGTCCCTTTAGAATTGTATGCCTCAGTTTCAGGTATTTTCGTTCATAAGATGACACTGGAAGGTTATATCCAGCCAATCCTGTTTCTTCCTGATGTACAAGTGTCAGGGATAGAGTTATCAAATAAAAAACTGGAGAGGTCATCTGTATCTTTTAATGATTGTGCAGAAGAGGGGATGTCTTTTGGTGTTGTGACACAAGAAGGTAACAACACCTGCTGAAATTCCCTCTTCTACACAAACATGAAAATGTTAAAGGAACAGAAGCCTTCTCCAGTTTTCACTCTAGTCATCTGCCATGTGGTTGTGGATTACGTGTTCCTGTGAGGCAAGATTGTAGCACTGCTATTGGTATGGTCACCCACATCAGACAGGTTTTTGCTGAGGAGCCAGTCTAATTGGGTCAAACAGGTACAGGGTAGCAATAATAATGGTCTGTGTGTAACACTGGCACAGGATGTCGCAGAGACAGCGGCAGTGGCACCATATATAACATTCGTTAGTACTGTGCAGAAGGAGGCACTGGTAGACCACTCTTAAATGTCTTTTACCATGAAAACTCTATAATGAGACATTCCAAAATGAAACAAGAAATAGGCCAGAGGTCAGAAGGCACTCTTTAAGGTACTGAGGTAGAACAGAGGACAACTACTGTCACTAATGATGCAGCTGGATTCAAGTGGAAAGGATGTTCAACTGTTGATGTGCGCAGAAGTGAAAGTAAAGTCCAAAGCTAGACATCACATTAGAGGAACATAGAAGGTGAGAAGCATGAATCAGGGAAAGCTAGATGTTGTAAAACAAGAAATGGTACTTGTGGTAAGTGAGTGTAGTACTTGGGGTACGTGAGCTAAAGTGGACAGGAATGGGACATTTGATAATTACATATTTTTTATTCAGGAAATTAAAATCTAAGAAGGGCAGTAGGATGGCAACCCGAGGGACCACTGTAATAGTGAAGACAGATGTAGCAAAAAGAGGTAAGGTTATAATGCAAATAACTGAATAATATCAATAAGACTTCAGGGAAAACCCATCACTATAACCATAATCCAAGTTTTTGCTTCAACTACAGAGGCAGAAGAGGAATAAACTGAATGAGTCTGTACTGGAGTCCAGGAGGAAATTGATCAGAGACCAAAACAGGACATTTTCTGAGAAGATTGCAAAAAGACACTATCTGGAGCCAAAAAGAAAGAAGAGTCTCATTGGATGACAGATAAAACTCTACAAGGAGTTTGGAACAGACAGAAGCAAAAGTAAAAGTGACAGAAATAGTGTCAGAACCATAAAGTTCAGTGGTTTGTGTGCAGGGACAAAGAGAACAGAGAAACAGAAGGTGACAACAAAAAAGTAAGAACAAAAGGCCTCTTCCTCAAGATCTGAGAAATCAAAGGGAAATTTAAAGCAAGAGTAGGGATGCTCTTGTACCAGCAAGGGAACACAATACATGGCCAAGAAAACATAAAAAGACTATGGAAACAATACACAGAAAGACTATGTAAAAGAGATGAAAGAATAACCAATTTATTCCAAGAAGAACCATTTGGAGATGAACCCACCATTTAAGAAAGGGAAGAGGAAGCTGCATTCAAATTCCTTGGGAGAAATAAATCACCAGAAACCGATGGCTTACCAGTAGATCTGTTTCAAGCTAAAAAGGCAGAATCAAATTCTAGCTAAATTGTGCCACTCAGTAAGGAAAACAAAACAATGGCCCACAGATAGGAAATGTTCAGTATACATTCCATTCCCCAGGTAAAGAAACACCAGGGATTTCAGTAACCACATGACTACTGCATTAATCTCCCATATAAGTAAACTGGTGTTCAGAATTTTTCAACCAGCTTGGTACTGCATCTGACGAAATGGGTTTAGACTGATGAAAGCTCTTGTGGAAATGAAAACCAGTCTTAAAGATGGAGCCATATTTTTCCCCCCATCTTCCTTCCTCCTTTTTAAATTGCATGGAAAGTTACCCCAGTATAAGAATAATGTATGAGTGACTAACTTGAGGGAAACTATATTAGAGTGTATGAGGCATGAGCTCAAGGCTCTCATTTGGCTCAGGTACTGATCTGTTAGAAAACAGAAATGCAACTCTTTTTATAAAGGATGATCCTTTATTCACCAACTTGATCTTCTTTGGACTAAGCATGACACCAGGCAAATGTCCTTTAGTACTATAGGAGGAGATATGTTCCTCCCTAAAGAAAATGGCATAGATCCTGTCATTTTCTGATTCTTCTCAAAGCTCTGTTGGAAACCAGTCACATAACTGCTTTATACTGAATCTGAACATGAGGCCATCTAGCTCAATGTTATTGAGCACTAGGATGGCTGGGGAAAACGATTCAGGGTTTCAGACAGTCTTTCCTAGCTGCACTTGGAATGAATGGGAACTAACCCTGAGAAATTCTGTGTTATCTACTAATTAGTTACAGTACTTCTCCATCTTCATGCCAGTTTCTACCAAGAACACAGACAGTTGTGTGAGGAGGAGCAGCAGTTATACATTGATATTTAGTATCCTCCTGTAATGGACTCATATACATGCAAATTGTGCTTCTACACTTTCTGCACTTTCTGCTCAGATTTTACAAACACCTACTTCTCTTCTAGATCTCCATCATATTCCCCTCCCTATTCAGCCTAAGTCAACTGGGTATGGCTCTCTTCCTGCCTTTTCATGATTCCAATGAGATTAGGACTGCCACCCAAGCCTATTAGTAATTGAGTCTGAGTAAGCATCCCATGATGATATAAGCTTCAGCTCTTGGTAATTAAACATCTTTGAGCTTCAGAGGTCAAAACATGCTAGGCCTCATTATTATTGTACTAATAATGAGAAATGGTCAGATTTCACAATCATAACATAGGTTGCTGGGAAGGGTCTTAAATAATAATCTTTTCCCTATTTTGTTTACTTATACTTTGCTGTTCCACACAGCGGACATAAAATGGCAGTTATCTTATTCCATTTTTTCCCTCACACCAAGAAATACCTCCCCCTCTCTTGCATGTAGCCACCCAATTGCTAAAGGAAAACCAAATAGTTAAATTTTGTTGTTATTATGGGCCTACTAGTTGACTCCGACTTTTCACCCTAGCCAAGGTTTTCTTGGCAGGATTTATTCAGAAGGGGTGTGTCATTGCCTTCTTCTGAGCCTGAGAAAATTGACTTGCCCAAGCTTGCCCAGTGGGTTTACATGGCTAAACTGGGATTCAGACCCTAGTCACCAGGGTCATAGTCCAACGCTCAAACCACTACACCATGCTTGCTCTAATCCCCCCTCTAATTTTTGTTATATCTGTACCTGTGACTAAAAAGTAAACCTGGACTTCAACCAAAAATTTTAGTTGCCTAAAGTAAATAGGTTCACTCCCTAAACAACTGCTCATGATAAAAAAGATTTTTAAGTGAAATAAAAGTTTAACTATGACTACCAGTAGATGTCAGAGTCTTGTACTAAAATCTGTGCTCAGCTGTTAGAATTACACAATGCACAAGCAAATATTTCTTTTTCTTTCAACTTCAGCTCATTTTCTGTTCAAAATGAATAATAGCAACTTATCTAATAACTGCTATAAGAAATAAAACATGAACAACACTAAAACTGTATCTAAACCATTTGGTTTGGGATAATTGGTTATTTAGTTATTACAGTTGGACCTCCACATTTGCAGCTTTGACTTTTGTGGATTTTATTATTCATGGATTTGCCTAATATGTTCTCTAGGAATCTCTAGGCCCTCCAATGCAAATCAGTGGTCAACTTCTGCAAAACATCGTGCTGGAGGACCTAGAGATTCATAGAGATAACACTTCTCTTGGCATTTATAGGCTCCCCAGCACAATTCTATAGTCAGCTCCCCAGCAGACCTAGAGATTCTTAGAGAGGTGCTCTCTCAGTTTAAAAAAAAGGTATTTTTTTTTCATTTGCAGTTTTCCCACTTTCACAAGGGTACTGCGCCCCTAACTCCAGCGAATCTGGAGGGTCCACTGTATTTACTATCCTGTTCATGCTGCGTGCCTGTTTGTTTCACATGGATAAATTAGAGTCCCCAGATGTTTCTGGGCTGCAATGATATTTCTGCAACTCTTAGTAGACCTAGGCAGAATATCCACTTGCTGAAGACTGCTTGGAGCTGCAGTCTGATCACACTTTGCTCATTTCAAATACACTACCCACTTAGAAGAGCTAGGTATAAATATTTATTTCAAGCAAGAAAAAAAATAGATGCTGTAAAAACCTCCTAGTAACAACATGCCTCCTATTTTTAAATCCAATTTCTTATAAGAGCGGGCACCATGCTGCCTTGAGACCTATTTTCATTTAAACATACAAGTAATAATGATGGTTGCTTGTGATAATCCAATAAAAAACCCATAATATGAACCCAGGAGGATATGTTTACATAAGATTATCTAACTCCTCCTTTGTCTGGCCTAGTAACAGTATGACTGATTCATGGATAATTATGTGATGGCAGTTTTCTCAAGCATATGCTGGGACATATGCTGAATCTTATAGCTACAACTTACTGGCATGACAAATGAGATATCTTGCTGTTTTTGTGTACTTTCATTTATGGCAACACCAAGGGAGAACTGTCATAGGGTTTTCTTGGCAAGGTTTGTTCAAGGGGAAGTGGTTTTCCTTTGCTTACCTGAGGCCGAGAGAGTATGACTTGCTCAAGGTCACCCAGCAAATTTTCATGGTTGAGCAGGGATTTGAACCCTGAGCTTCAGGATTATAGGCCAATTCTCAAACCACTACACCACACTAACCTTCAATTTACAAAATGCTATATGAAAAAGGCATATACACTTTAAAGTAAAGAACTGTGGCCTACCTGTTGGACACAAATTTCAATTTGTTTCAAGTACCAGAAGTGGGATGAATACACAGACTTTTCATACAAAAATCCATAGTTAGAAAGTAACTTTGGCTATGAAGTGTGCTGTGCAGAAAGTCAATAGAAGTCAGATTGGATTGTGTTGTCTAAAACTTTGTTAAACGGGTTGTTTTCTTTAAGAAAGCACCACCCTACAATAGACTGGGAAGGTAAAATTCTAGATAGGTTCAAACTTCTGGCTGGGAATTTGCAAAAAAAAATTATTGTTTATCCATGTGGGGAAAGCAACATCCCCCATCTGATCACTACACACTTTTATAATGGGAGCAAACCTGCCTAAAGACTTGGACTGTTTATGTTGGAGATAGCAGTCTGTAAGCACTAAAATGTGAATTGCTTTGAATCAAACATGTTATCTTAATGTGGAGTCGAAGGTTTTCATGGCTGGCATCCATAGTTATTCGTGGGGTTTTCGGGCTATGCGGCCATGTTCTAGAAGCGTTTCTTCCTGATATTTCGCCAGTATCTGTGCCTGGCATCTTCAGAAGATGCCAGCCAGAGATGCTGCCGAAACGTCAGGAAGAAATGCTTCTAGAACATGGCTGCATAGCCCGAAAATCCTACAAAAATCTTAACTTTGTGGTTTTCACTTTGTGGTGACATCTCTTAATTACAGCATATGGATTCCTCCTTTTCTGTAAGATACCAGCCTTTTGGAAACAGTGATGTCTTAGCAGTAGCATATTGCTCTTTATTAACATGTACTCTTAATTTATGCTTTTTGCTTGCTTATTATTTTGCACATGGTTCATTCAATGGTGGGAATGAAATAAATATCTCCTGGTGTTTAATACACATTCATATGTCCTCATATATTCTTCTATCCCTGCTAGGTAGTTACATATCTTGATCTCTTCAGTCAAAGATATCGTTACATTCAGTTATAGCTCTTTCCTTATTCAGCATAGACAAATTACTCGTATGTCCTAATTCCAAGTACTTACTTGGTTGCCTTAAGATGTTACAAAATAAATGTCCACACCTAGATGAGGTATTGATTGATATCATGATCCAGGAGAGCTCTAATTGGTAAGTCCTGGTAGTATTAATAACTACATTGCCACTAATCGTCTAGTGAGCCAGTTCTAGTCGAGATACTGAGCTGCTTAATTCATAATCCAGAGGTTTTCCACATAACATATGTTTTGATCAAGGACATAAAGGGAAATTTTAATTAGTTGTACAATGGAATACAGTGTAAACAAACTGCAGCTTTGAAAAAGCAGTATGTGTTCTCTTCTTAACACAGTATGTGTTACAAATCTGCTATGAGTTCTATACACTGCATCTTAACAACAAAGAAAACAAGCAGAAGAGTTCTACAAATCATTGTTTGAAAATCCAGTTTTTAATGTGAAGAATGATATGTTTTGGGGTGAGAATTATGTGGTCTTCCAGACCTGTTGAACTGCACCTTCAAGCAGCCCTAGCCAACGTAGCCAGAGGTAAGGAAGACCTAAATCCATTTGTGAATAGACTCAGCTAGGATTGACCCATTGAATCAATATTCAGTTGACACTTAATGTAAGTTTCATTGATAGAGTTGTCTGTTCTAGTTGGGACTAGCATTTGGATTTTAGCCATGTATTAGTCTTCCTTCATAAGTGACCATTTTGTATAGGTATAGCCATTCTCCAGTGTCTGCTTATGACACTGTCCAGCTGTTGAGCAGAGCAGAGTTATGAAAACAGTAATTTTAGCAGGTACTCCTCATCACTGCTGACAAGTTTTTCTTTGATCAAAATCTCTCTTTTTAAAAAAAGATCCTTCTATTATTTTGCAAATAGACACCTAAATAATTCCAGATCCCACTAATGCCGTGATCCCTGAAAACTGATGAAGCCTCATTTCAAGAAATATGTTCCTGTTCAGAATGAATATATGTGCCATATTATTTTCCCCAATCCCTGTTCAAAACTTTTCCATGTGCGCGTGCACACATACACTCTTGCATCCTTCTGCTCAAGTCAGTTTTACTAAGTTTCTGAACAGAGGTGCATTGTAGGAGGCAATGTGTGCATTTGGTTGGTTCTTTGAACCTGTCGTAGCTGGTGCAAACACTGTGGTTTCACTAGTTATATGCACACAGAATAACTTACACTGTACAAATGCTTACAAAATGGTGTGGGCATAAGAGGAGGTGCCCATGATCGTTTCACTACTCCATTCCATGATTATTCCTTATTACCACTACACAGGATCTAGGAGAAGAACCTCAAGTTACAACCCACAGAATACTCTTGAGCTATTTCTACAACAATACTGTGGTCAAGAATCACTCAAGGGAACTCTCACAAATGCATAACTACTGTGCATTTCTTGTTTAATAAGGCAGTGTTTGTAAAGAAAGCAAAAGGAAAATTTTCCTAGTAGAATAAAATGTACAATATAAATAATGTAATTGAGGTTAAAATTGCAAATTTTTAATGTTTGAAGGAACGTAGATGAAGCAACATGATCTGTTTTACATACAAGATTAAAGTCTGGGTTAGTCATAGGATTTTCACCAAAGGATTTGGTGACAAGCATGCAGGTTTGCTCCAGTTGCTTATGAAGATGCTTGCCTTGTATGAAAGGAGTGCTGAATCCCTCCACAACCTGCTACTTACCTCTCTGCAGCTAGTCTTTCAGCTGGGAGACTTTAGCAAACATGTCATAAGAGTATAATGCACACGTATGTGTGAGAATGGTTCAGTATTCCAAATCATTCACCATTTTTACTCTCAGACATTTTTCCTCACTTTGTAAGTGAATCATTCCAAAAAACAATAATGCTAGGAAAGGGAGAGGGAAGTAGAAAGAGAGGAAGGCTGCATACTATATGGATGGATTCCATTAAAGAGATTATGAGTTTTCAGGAGCTGGGCAGAGCATCATGGATCGAGATCGACGCGAAGGCGATTAACAACAACAAAGGCAGATAAAATTCTGCTGTCACATGTAGAGCTTTATTTTAATGCCAATGCCAATATTAGTGAAAACAAAACAATGTAGTGTTTGAAAGGCATTTAATCTAACAAAATAGTTTCATGAATGTAATGATGTATTTTTACCATGCTTTTATAACCCTATATCTGGTAAACTCTGGAAAGTAGGTCATATCTGCAAACAGTTTCAAGGGCTTGGCTATAAGAACAACCACACCTTTAGCTGAGCTCTCAGAGCTTGGTTATATTTACTTAGTCTTTCTTCATCCCTTTGCAGATAAAATACCTCGGCTTCTCTCATGTTAAATCTTCATCAGTGGAGATTAGGAGATATGTCAAGGAATATGGACTTTAATTTTTTTGGAAAGGTTATAGATCAGTAGTGAAGAACATATTCTTCACTGCAGTTGTCATTGCTATGGTGAGGAATGATGGAAATTGTAGGACAATATCATTAACACATTCCCTAGCCCTTCCTATGGGCACAAAATAACTGAAAAGAACTCTAAATCAAGATGACCTCTTCCGGCAGGCTTATCCACCTGACATGCTGTAATAATAAAAATAACAATAGTAAATATTTATTTATATCCTGCCCCTCTGGGTGAGCAATCGGGGTGGGGTACAACATATAAAATACAGATACAATTAAAATATAGCAACCCAGTCCCTCCTCCCTGTGGAAAGAACGACACCAACCAACCACACTGAAGGATGTTTTTTTTTATTATTGTCTATTTTATTGTTAATATTGTTCTTGATATTCTGACTGTTTTAGGATAATGTTTATAGTATTTGACAGTGTAATATTGTTTTTTATTGATTGTTGGAATCCCGCCTCGAACTGATGGAGAGGGAAATAGAAATAATTTTTATTTATTCATTTTATTTATTATTTATATATTGAAATAACCTGTGTTCAAGGATCTCAGTGCAATATACAATAAAATCAGTTTAGAACAATATAAAACAATTTTAAAGTACTAGAAGCATATTAAATAATTTTTCACTTAAAACAAGATAAATTAAATCCTGTTGAAACTATTTTAAATAATGCAAACTATTGCCCATATGCAAACTGGATACATTCACTTAGGCACCTTAAAGCTTTAATCAAAAGCCATGTTTTGATTTGGCATCAGAATGTCACCAGTATTAACAGCAACAGGCTTTCTGAAGAGAGACTATTCCATAACTGGGTGCCCCTGAAGAAAAGACCCCATCCCATGATCACCCATAGTGTATCCCCCCCACTGGTGAAGAGCCCTTCCAATTAATCACAGTTTTCAGGTATGCATACATAGCAAATCACTTCAGGTTTTCAGATTCCAAACCATTTAGAGCTTTAAATGTTATCACCACTACCTTGAATTCAGACTGGAAGCATATTGGTAGCTAATGCAATTCCTTTAAATCTGGTGTTATATGGTGTCTTTATGGTGTTCCAGTCAGCAGTCTACCTGCTGTAGTTTGTACAACCTGCAGCTTCCAAGTTGCCTCCAAAAGCATAGAGTGCATTACAGTAGTGTAATTGGGAGATTACCAGTGCAAGGAATACTGTGACTAAAGTTATCACTTTCTAGGAAAGCCTTTAACTGGCAGACCAGCCAAAGCTGGTCCCAAGCACCCTGAGCCATGAAGTTCACACAGGTCTTCAGTGACAAAGATGGATCCAAAATTACCCACTTGCTTTTTCAGGGAGAGTGCAACCCCATCCAGGACAAGTAGCCTACCCAGTTCCTAGACCTTAGAACCAGCAGTCCACAAGGCCTGCATCTTACTGAGACTCAGATTCAGTTTACTGGCCTTCATCCAGTCCATTACAGCATTTAGTCACCACTCCAGCTCCTGCATAACCTCAGCTGACTCCCATGACAAGGCAAAGTAAAGAAGGCTAGTGCTTGCATAGGTGAAGAGTAGTTGCTGGCCATTTGTAATATAATGTGTGATAGGTATTAAGAAAACATTTTTAAAAACCAAATTTGCATTAAAACTACACCTCCTGCTAACTTACTCCTACTGTTTATCCAGTGATAGGAAAAGTAAAGTTGGAGGGCAGAACTTAGTAGGAGTAAGTTAGCAGGAGGTGTAGTTTTAATGCAGAGAGAAAGAGAAAGCAGAAGTATTTCTGTGGTTGCAGCAAATCACATCTTGCATTAAGCAAACTGCAGTAGGTGGTACTGACATGCCTTGGATCCTGGGGGCTTTGAACCAGGGAGGTTCTGCAGAGGTGGTTGGTGGTTCAGGCCTGGGTTATGGGACTAGAACAGTCTTGGCCACTTTGGTGGATGACTTACACTGGGAATGGCAAGTGTGTTCCTGTTGGTCTTCCTGGATCTTTCAGTGGCATTTGATACCATTATCCATCTGAGGAATTCTTATTTAGAGGGGGAAATCTTGTGGTGAATGTAGATCAGTATCAGATTGGCTCCTGACTGACATTTGGAACCAAAACTGTTTTAGCTTCCAGACTTCTTTGGGATGACAGAATCCACATGACAAATACTTTTGGCCAGGAAAGATACACAGTGGGCCTTCCATATCCAAACTCTGCAACCACAGATTCAAACATCCATGGCTTGAAAATATTTTTTAAAAGTTCAAAAAGCATACCATGGTTTTGCCATTTTATATAAGGGACACCATTTTACTACACTGCTGAGCAGAAGGCCAGGTAGAGAGAGGCAGGCTCCCTTTTATCACACATACATGGAGTATGGAGACAAAATATCTTACCTTGTTTATTAGGTGGAAAAGCATATGGTGTGAATCACTGGAAAATGACCAGCAAGGAATAACTTAAGAAGTCTTTTGATGTGCAGTCATGTTCCAAGTAAAAGAAATAAAATAAAAATGCAAAGAAAGAATGACAGCACCTCAGTCCCTGTGATCTCTCCTAAGCTGTATCCACACTGCAGAAATAATTCAGTTTGACACCACTCTAATTGCCATGATTCAATGCTTTGGAATTCTGTAAATTGTAGTTTTGTGAGACATTTAGCTATCTCTGTCAGATTGCTCTGGTGCCACAACTATAAATCCCAGAATTCCATAACATTGAGCCATGGCAGCTGATTCAGCCCCGGTTACTACTAATCATTCCATTTTACAACTGGTTGGGCTCTTCCTGATCCTGCAGTCTGAGACTGTTGGTGGTGACATTGTACTTGATAGTAGCTTTATTTGTTTCCATGCAGATTTTAATCAAGATATGGTTTAAAAAGAGTCAAGTTTCAGAATAAGAAAAATACTTTTTGTAGTTTGTGGTCTCTTCCAACTCTATGATTCTATGATTCTAGTTTTGTGACATTTTAAGAAATGTTTGTATCCATGTGTATGTCTGAGACAGAGGACTCTTTCATACAAGGCTAAATTGGAAGTATAATTTAAGGTCAATTCGAATGCAATCATGGGTTTTACGTTCTTGCGAATTAACTCTTTGCATGCAAATTCGGGCAAGAGGGAAGCCAATTCGAATGCAATTATGGGTTTTACGTTCTTGCGAATTAAAGCTTCGCATGCAAATTCGGGCAGGAGGGGGTTATTTTCGGGTAATGGGAAGTAATTCCGAACGGAGCAGGGGTTCATGTAAATTCGCTAAACAAGCGAATTTACATGAATCCGCATTGGCTCCATTCGGAGTTGGGAGAAATTCCTCCCCGTTTGAAAGAGTCCAGAGAGATATTACAAGATTATATAGTTTAATAGCATACTCTCTGCATTAATCCATTGGTCAGTTGCCTAGAAACTTACTATTTGTATTGAAGGTAGTTTGTATAATTAGCAAATCATGCTTTCATCTCTAGGATCATTGTTAGAAACTAGAACAGTTCCAACCTTTCCACAGTATTGGCCTTCTCTGCTTTTAATTGCTAAGACCTTTCCAAGCAAGATTCTGTTTCTAGTTCTTAGTCTCTTTCTGGGATTGTGAGCAAAAAGATGGGCTATGGAAATGTCTGTATTATGGTTTGTCAGTTCAGACATCTTGACACTAAATTTCTCTTAACAATGGGCTAAAACACACTGCAGAAACAATCCAGTTTGAGACCATTTTAACTGCCCTGGCTTAGTGCTAGGATATCCTGGCAATTCTTGTGGCCCCAGAGCTCTCTGACAGAGAAGGCTAAAGGTCTCACAAAACTACAGTTCCCAAAATTTCCTAGCATTGAGCCAGAGCAGTTAAAGTGGTCTCAAACTGGATTTGATCTGTAGTGTGTTTTGGACCTATGTTTCTGTCTGATGTCTGAACTAAGCCAAAAGTCATAAAGTGCTCCTTTGCCTCCTTCTTTATGAACCAAACTGTTCTAGGTTGCTGTCCACTATGCTGTTGACTTTGATAACATATCTTCTAGAGGTTACATGGAGTAACTGTATGCTGCTTATGTAAGAAAGGCAATAATACCACTCTGACAGGCAGTTGACAGGTTATTACCCCTAAGTTATATAAGATAGTAGAGAGAGGCAAAGGTTGGTAGTGGCTCATTGTTTATTAACAGAGCATTCATTTGATAATGAAATCAGGCGAATGACAGCAAAGACAGCTATTTGGTGTATAGAAATCACCTACTGAGTTAAAGAAAACACCATGCCTTTATTTGTTTTAAAGTTTCATTCCTTTCCTTTCAGTCCAATTATGAAAAAAGAATAGATTGTGCTAGCCATGGGAGTGCCATGGTCCACACAAAAGGGAGAGCTTATCCAGCAATAGCAGAATGAATCTCATCACACACACCCCACTGAATCAACCAGTGGTGGCAATATGGGTTCCATTAGCTCAAGAAAAATACTTCCCCTTCACCTTTTTGGTCAGTCTCCTTTGGATGTGCTGTTGTGTTACACCTGTTGTAAAGTGGAGGCAGTAGCCGTTCCTGCAAGCATGATGTGTCTCCCAAGATGTGTCTCCCATTGCTCTCGTCCTCTGTGGACTGCAGAACAGAGGGGACAGGGATCTAACGTGCTACCCAGAGAAAGAGAGAGAACTGCTGCTTCTGTCTTCTCAGCTTCTCAGTGTTGTTTCAGAAGAGCCTCAGGTGCCGGATTCCTGACATCCTTCTGACCAGAGGGAGAGTTCAGCTCTACAAGAATTAGCAAGAATTTCTGCTCACTCAGCCAGTTTGGCTTACAGGGCCCATTCCCCCACAACTGTACTGTCCAGAAATTATGAAGAACTGTAGGGAGAGGCGATCACAGCTCTAGTAAGGAATACAAGAACAGCTATTCCTCTCCCTTTGCCCCAGCAGCAACATTGCTAGAGAGAACAAAGGAGCGGACAGGTGTCTCAGATAAGAGCAGAGGCAGCTTCTCTCTTGCAATCTGAAGGGGCTTTTTAGATTGGCAGGAAAGTGTGACATGAAGTTGCACTTTCCTTAATGCTTAGCAGCTAGACTGCAAGCCCCAGGTGTGCATTTAAAAAGTACAGGGCAGCTAGACTGAGGTTTTTTCTGTGGCTCAGCAACTACATGGGAAGCTGTCAAAACGCTACAAACACAGGAAGAGCAGCTACATGGGTGGCAAGGAACGCGGCTTTTAGCCGCGCTTTAAACATTTTTTTCCCTTGCTGGCTGCGAATTGCGCAATTGCGCAGGTACACCATACAGTCGGAGCTTATCACATGGGGGAGTACAGGACCATTCCGAAAGAGGGAGAAAGTGAGGTCAGTTCGGAAATGCACGTGATTACGCACAAACTCATCACACACAAGACAAGAGAGCATCTACACAAAAAGAAAATGCAGAGTCAATACGAAAGAATTCATC
Source organism: Urosaurus nigricauda (assembly GCA_034509955.1). NCBI lineage: Eukaryota > Metazoa > Chordata > Lepidosauria > Squamata > Phrynosomatidae > Urosaurus > Urosaurus nigricauda. The sequence continues at coordinate 83,680,865 of JAOEGL010000001.1, read as the reverse complement.
ACGTGAACATATTGGTCTGCTTTCTGTTGCAAATTAAGGCAACTTGGGAAATGGTAGCAAAGGCTCATGGGAGTTGTAGTCTGTGTTCTGTCAGAGCATTATATTGAGTTGTCTTGAGGTTTCAGCCCTCTGTCCAGGAGGGATTCCCATATGTCCTCCATTCTTGAGCAGAGGCCCCCCTTTTCCAAGTTGACCAGGCACGTCCTCCTTTGCCAGGACACGTCCTACTTTTCCAGCCTTCTTTTTGAAGAGGAAGCAGGAGGGCCAAGCGTGCTCTGGCCAGGCTCTGGGGGTCTCTTCCTGGCTCCTTCCCTCCCTCCCTCCCCGCTGCCTTCCTCCTCCCTTTGGCTGAGAGAGTGTGACTTGCAGGGAGGAAGGGCAGCGGTGGTGCTCCAGGTCCTCCTGATGCTGGGCCAGGGCAAGCTGGAAACAGGAGGAGGAGGAGGAGGAGAGGGACATGGGGCCCCTCTGCTGCCCTGCTTCCCTGCAAGTCACACTCTCTCAGCCAAAGGGAGGAGGAAGGCAGCCAGGAGAGAGCCATGGAGCCTGGCCAGAGTGTGCCTGGGCCTGCCTTCTCCTCCCCCTTCGGCTGAGAGAGTGTGACTTGCAGGGAAGCAGGGCAGCAGAGGTGCTCCAGGTTCCTCCCCTTCTCCTCCTCCTCTTGCCAGCTTGCCCTGGCCTGGCTGAGTGCCTCCAGTGCCCTGCTGTCTCCCTAGAAGTCACACTCTCTCAGCCAAAGGGAGGAGGTGAAGGAAGGTGCAGGCGCACTCTGGCCGGGCTCTGAAGGTCTCTTCTTGTCTTGGCACCTTCCCTCCCTCCGCACTTGTATCGCTGCCTTTAAATGGGTGCTTTAAAGAGACAGAGCCCCATTTAACCGTGCAACTACACCTTAGCCTTTAGATGCAATAGCAATGTTGCACCCTTTTTAAAAAAAGTAGTGGGGAAATCAAGCTACTTTTTAAAGGCACTTCTTCTCCCCTAAAACTCAAAAGAAGCGTTTTCATGGCACACTTTCCCTTTTTCTCATCTAAAGGCTAGGCTTTCATGCAGCCATCAACACACCTCTTTTTGCCAATCTAAAATGGGCCTGAAGAGGTGGTATCTGCTTCTCCAAAGAGCACCCCTCTTTCTTTTACACTCCCTTGTCTTCTCTCTGGTGTATCAAGGATTGGGACCAGTTGCATCTGCACTGTAGAAATAACGCGGTTTGACACCACTTTAACTGCCATGGCTCCATCCTACAGAATCCTGGAGTTTGTAGCACTCTTTGGCAGAGAAGGCTAAAGACCTTGTAAAAGAACAAATCCCAGGATTCCATAGGATGGAGGTACAACACTTAAAGTGGTATCAAACTGCATTATTTCTACTGTGTAGATGCACTCCTAGTGGGAAGCCACCAGAAAAAACCATGCACAGAGGCACAAGAGACAGCTGCCCACTCTCTGTTGCAAGAGAGATGTTGAACCGCTTTTTTCTCATCTTTCCCTCTCTTGGGCTGCATCCACACTGCAGTTTGACACCACTTTAACTGCCATGGCTTCATGCTATGGAATTCTGGGAACTGTAGTTTTGTGAGACATTTAGCCTTCTCTGTCAGAGAGCTCTGGTGCCAGAACAAACTTCAATCCCCAGAATTCCACAGCATGGAGCCAAGGCAGTTAAAGTGGTGTTAAACCAGAATATTTCTGCAGTGCGGATGCAGCTCTGCTTTTGTCTGAAAGAGAGAGAAGAGGATGGGGGTGATCTATCATCAAAGCCACATTGCTGCACTCCCCTATTGCCTGCCCCTGACTGAGGTTTATCACACAAGGGGGGCAAACAGGATTTAAACGAGAGTTAAACAGGAATTAAACAGGAAATGCCTTATGTTTAACATAGGACATTTCCTGTTTAATTCCTGTTTAAATCCTATTTGCCCCCTAGTGTGATAAAGCAATGAGGAGACCTGTGTCCATCTTAACATCAAATAGACTAAAAATTTAAGGCATTTATCACACGAAGGAGAATGGGAGTTTATCCTGTGAATATCCCGGAAAAAACTACGTAATGATTCCACACGATGTTGCACAAAAAGCCTGCCATTAAAGTGGTCACAAAGAAGCATTAATACACATCTTTTTACTTTTGGGATTTCAGCGACAACGCATTTCTGATATCGCTTTATTCGCACAATTGTGTGTGATAATTGTTTGCGCAATGACTTGCCATTTCCATTTCATTTGTGGGAAGCTTTAAATGCACTTTAATTGCTCTTTAATGTCAAAATCAGCCCCAGTGTGATAAACTCCTTAGGGTGCGTTAAACTGTGGAAATAATGCAGTTTGGCACCACTTTAAGTGCTGTCGCTCCATCCTATGGAACCCTGGGATCTGTAGTTTTTCAACGGTTGAAGAGACTCTGGAGACCCAGCGTGATATAGCGATTTGAGCATTGGACACTGGCTCTGGGTTCAAATCCTGGCTTGGCCATATAAACTCATTGGGTGACCTTGGGCAAGTCACACTCTCTCAGCCTCCTCAGGGGAGAAAGCACTAGAAGTCACACAAACAAGGACAACAATGGCATAGAGTGCTGGTGCTTAAAAAAATAATATTATTTAAATTCTGTAGGATATATCCTATTTATTATTAATTAAATTATTTATTTATTATTTATATTTATTATTTAACTATTTTATATAGTATTTTTATTTTATTTTTATTTTAATGTTTATTATTTATTATTTTACTATTTTATTTATTTTTTCTTTAATTTTTATTTTAATTTTAATTATTTATTAATTTATTATTTTACTATTTTATTATTTTTATTTTATTATTTTTATTTTTATTATTATTTTATTTTTTATTTATTTATTATAATACTATTTATTATTATTATTATTATTATTATTATTTAAATTTCAGTAGGATTTACAGGACTCTGTGGGATGGAAACATGGCAGCCAAAAGTAGTGACAAAGCGCATTATTTCTACAATGTAGATGTAACCCACTAAATACAGTGGAGCCTCAGATTGAAGGAGGGCCACTTTTTATGTCGCCTCAATAATGCCAAAGCCAAACCAACCCCTCCCCATGGCAAAGCTGGCGTTTCGGGTTGTGTAGCACGCGCCTCGCCCAATCAGCGCTCGGCTGGGCGTTCGGAGCAGCGATCACGGACCAATGAGGGGAAAGGAGGGCGGGGCAACCACTCCCGCTAAGCTGTTATCTCAGGAGGGAGGGGGGGTCCTATTTAATGGCGCTGGTCTTGGCGCTTCTCTTCTTTAGAGTCCGTTTCTTCTTCAGCAGCTCCTCTCTCAGTCCTCTCCTCGGTCCGCTCCAGCAGAGCGAGAGTCTCACAAAATGGACGGCGGCCGGGACTGTGCCACTGACCAGATGAAGCGCTGGCAAGAGCAGCGCGGCTCGCAGGTACCCCCCCAGGCTCACCCCCCCCCCCCCCGTATTAGGACATTGGTATGGTCGGCCCCTGAAGCAGGCATTAGCAGCCTTTGGCCTGGGCGCGACCATTGGGACGCATAAGGGGGGAGGAGTCCTATGAAATGGTACTGGGTTGTCCTGATGGGAAATCACTGCAGGATTTGTGGGCTCCTGGACTCCAGTCAGTTAAGGGTTTGTGAGCCGCCTTGGGTCCTTTCTGTGGGGGAGAAAGACGGCGTAGTAGTTAAATAAATAAATAAAAGAGAGGGCATGACCTGGTGAGTGACAAAAGAAGGCAGTACAGGTTGAGACTCCCTTGGCCAAAATGCTTGCGACCAGAAGAAATTGGGGCTTCAGAGATATATGTGTGTGTGTGTGTGTGTGTATGGGTGTGTGTATATGAGTGTGTGTGTATATATATGGGTGTGTGTATGTGTGCATATGAGTGTGTGTATATATGTGTGTGTGGGTGTGTATATGTGTATGTATATATATATATATATACACACACACACATATATGTGTGTGTGTGTGTGTGTGTATATATATACATACATCGATGTCTGTGTATATTTATATATATGTATGTGTGCATATATATGTGTGTATGTATATATATGTGTGTGTATATTTATATATGAACCGTCTAATTTTAAGATTGTATGTACAGCACTGTATAAATTTACAGCGCTATATAAATTAGGTTTAATAATAATAGTATATATGTGTGTGTGTGTATGAGATGTTTTGGATATAGGACCCAACCCTAAATACAGAATTCATTTATGTTTCATTTACACTTTATATACATAGCCTGAAGGTAATTGTATACACAGTTGTTGTGTGCCTTCAAATCCTTTCTGACTTATGGTGACTCTGTCACAGGGTTTTCCTGGGAAGTTTCTTTAGAGGGCAAAATTCAAAGATATGGCCACGTTAGTCTATAGAATCAATATATAGAAATCTTGTAGCACCTTTGAGACTTAAGGAAAGAAGTTGGCAGCATGGGTTTTCATAGACTTAATTTTGGAAACCACCAAATGCATCTGAGGCCTTTTATCTACGAAAGAACCTAGAAACAGTTGTACATTCACTGGTAATCTCTCGTCTCGATTTCTGCAACGCGCTCTATATGGGTCAGCCCTCATGCCATATTCGGAAGCTGCAATTAGTTTCAAACATGGCAGCCAGACTAGTTACAGGGAGTTCTCAATTTGACTCCATTACACCTATTTTAGAATCCGTACACTGGCTGCCTATTAGCTTCTGGGCATAAGGTGTTGATTATTACCTATAAAGCCCTACATGGCTTGGGTCCAGCATACTTGAGGGAACGGCTCCTCCCATACAATCCTTCCCGCACACTCATGTCCTTTGGGAGGAACCTATTATAGTCTGGTGGCGACCTCCCAGAGGCCTTTTTCAGCTGCCGCTCCAGAAATATGGAATGATCTGCCAGAGGAGATCCGTCATATGTAACATCGTTGGAGGCCTTCAAGAAGGCAATAAAGACGAATCTCTTCCGGCAGGCCTTCCCTAAGTGACCTCCTCAGACTTTTTAACAGTCCATCTGTCTCACTGCCATTATGAATTCTAATTTAATGTTTTATTATTATTATTATTTTAGATTATTATGTTTTTAATGCTGTAGCACATTGCTTTTGTTTTGTTTTTGCTTTGTTTGTTTTGTTTTGTTTTGTTTTATTTGTAAACTGTTCCCCACTTGCTGTTACCTGCCTCAATCCAACACAGGGAGAGGCGGGATACAAATAAATATATTGTTATTGTTATTATTACTGTTATTATTATTATTTCTTTAGTTAGTCTCAAAGGTGCTACAAGATCTCCCTACATCTTTAGAGGGCAGTTTCTTCTCTAAAATAGCCCTGGTGGCACAGTGGTTAAACACCTGTACTGCAGCCACTCACTCACAAACCATAAGGTTGTGAGCTCAATACCAGCCGGGGGCCCAGGGTTGACTCAAGTTTGTATTCTTCCATGGTTGCTAAAATGAGTACCCAGTTTGTTGGGGGCAATTAGTTTACACATTGTAAACTGCTTAGGGAGTGCTTAAGTGCACTGATAAGCAGTATAGAAATGTCCTTTTTATTGTACTTGCTATTTGCCATTGCCATTCTCTGAGGCTGAGAGAGCGTGACTTGATCAGGTCACCTAGTGGGTTTACATGGCTGAGTTGGGATTTGAACTCTGGTCTACAGAGTCATAGTTCCATTGCTCAAATCACTACACTATGCTGGTACATTTGATAATTTTGTGCATGAAACAAAGCCTATGTAATGGCATAAACCAACCATCAAAAAGCAAAGAGGTTACTACGTCAAACACACATGAAGAAAAGTTTTGGGTTTTGGAGTATTTCGGATTTTGAGATAAAGGAATTGTTGTTAACTGTCCTCAGATTGGCCGGACTCATGGCTACTCTGTGGATGAAACATCTCAAAGATGCTCCTCTGCTCTGTTCAGCACCTGCAAACTCAGGTTCATGTCCTCCTTGATAGAGTCTAACCATTTAGCATGGGTTCTTCCTTTCTTGCCATCAGCTTCCACCTTTCCTATCATTGTCTTTTTAAATGAATCATTCTTTATGATGAGGCCAAAGTACGACAGCCTTAGATTTGTCATCTTGGCTTCCAGGGAGATTTCAGGCTTGATTTGTCTAGAACCCATTTGCTTGTCTTTTAGTCGTCCACAGTATGCTCCTCTATCTTCTCCAGCATCACATCGAAAAATTTCCTCATTAATTAGATTGAATTTATGTAGATTCTCCATGGTCATTGTTTTTGTGTTTGGCAGTAAGTCTGCCTTTGCACTTCCTTCTTTGATCATAAGAGAAACTCAACTGGTATTAGGAGGAGAACATGCCAAGCGAAGAGACTGACCAGATAGTTACAGAAGAGGACAGGGCTTCTGTAGTTTTAATAGCTATCTGAGGTGGGCATGCAACTTTTTACCTTCTACAATTGTGAAGAGGCAAATGCTATTTGCCAAAATAAAGTGAACATCTTTCTATGACCTTAGGGAGTTCTGTCAAGTAAGTACTGCACCCTGTCATTCTTCTGAAGAATATGTTTTTCTTTGGGGGGATGTTATAACAAATGGATAGATGGTTCACTCCAGTGGGGGCAAACTGCAAGCTAAAAAGTTTGTGTATAATAATGAGGGCTTTAAGTTTATCGTTTCACTAATGCTTCTGCAAGAAGTTGCCGTTTGTGCAGCATTTCCTTTCTGGTATTTCTGCAAAACAGCTAACCCGCTGGATTTTGGATGTCATCCAAGAAAAGAAATATTCCTCGACTCTGGTCCTTTACCAGAGCTTGTTTACTGTTTCGTATAGAGAGTTGCCCAAGTAAACTCATTTACCTCCATGGGACAAAGTACTCATGTCTAGGTGAATGAACTGTTACAGTATGAATACGTGCTGGTCCCAGGAGTCTCTCATGTTTTGCTGATACTCAGAAACAGCAGAGGATGGCAATAATAGAGATTGTGACAGAGCAATCATCTATCATCTCAATAGGGATAAGAGAGAGTGTCATTAGATGATGCTGTAGCTGCAGTGGAATGAAGATAAACCACAGAAGTCTGAAGCACATGAAGAAAAAAATGTGGGTTGATAACTGAACTTAGCAAATCTCAGTGAGAGTTTATTCAAGTACTGTAATAGATAAAAGGAAAGGGCTATTGAAGTTTTTTCACAACAATATTACTGTAGGTACACTGTTGTGCAATCTCACTGAAATTTACTCAAATCATTTACCAGTTGTGACAACTTGAGAGCATGGGTCAATTTACACAATAGTTTAAAGATTCAGAAGCCAACTGGAAGCTTGCATGCTCACCCCTCTTTTTCTCATATTCAGATACTGAGTTTTATTATATGCATATAATAAAGCTAGAGCTAGAATGTACATCACCAGATGATGTGCTATTTGAGGTTATCCAGAAAATTGTTTCTGGCTCCCTTCTGGTTCAAGTTTAAAAAGGACTTTGAGATAATGGTTCAAGTTCTAGGATAGGAAAAATTAAAGATTTGTTTTAATGTCATACTCTAGTCTATAGTGACAACAAAACCACTTACCTTAAATCGGTGTAGCTGCAAAATTGTGGTTTTAAAATCAGATTTGAAGATTTCAGCTTAAATTTTTGCTTCGCCACTAGAATAGAGTAGTTGAAATGCAGTGAATAGTAATATAATGTCTGCACACATCTGGATAAGAATGTGGCTTTTGCAATAGTTTTTAATTATATAGCTCCCACAACTTGGACTTCAGATGCATGTATGTATTTTTGATAACCATGAACTAATAAATTTTTAAAATGCTAGTTTTACAAATATTCTATGTGATAGAATATTTATTAATTTATAAATCAGGTGAGTTGCACTTTTCAGTCTAGGTTCTGCAAAATGCTGGGTCAGAAATACTTGAATATACCTCACCAAATAAAAACACATCTGAATGCAAATATGTTGTTTATTGTGTTAACTACTCTGCTAGAGGAAACACATTTTGACCCAGTTGTTCTGCACTGTTATTTTCTTTCATATCTGCATTCCTTTTTTTCTGTTTCTTTAACCGGACTGCCTGGTACTGCCTAATCAGTGCTCTCTCATCAGAAATAAGTCTTGGGATTTTTATGAGTGTGTGTAACATTACATTCAGTGGGACTTACTTCTGTGTCTCTCTAACTAGGGTTGCCCTTGTAATTTTAGCATGCTGGAGATGCCTGCATTTATTCATTTTCCACAAGAGGTTGGCTTCCAGATCTAGTCGTACCTAAATTAGACCCATGGAAATCAGTGGAAATTGACCTTGTCATGAATTATTTAAAACCTTTTATTATTTTATTTAAGATTTCAGTGTCTGTAGTCTTTAATCAGAAAGAAGTTAAATCAAACTTTGTTCTAGTGAACATCCAATGGGGACTTTGTCCCCTGCCCCTCCCACCAACACAATCTCTACATTGACCTTTTTGGCAAATGGAAATATTGGTCCAGATTGGACTATAGCTGAGTTATGTTGTTTACATGCAACTTTAAAAAAATGTTTCTATGTTTTAATGTGTGGTGTTTTTTTGTATTTTTTTTAAATCAACCTAAATTATGTGTAATCATGGAACTAAGTGCATAATTCTTTGTTTACTGGAAGACTGCTGCGATGGATTCTGTTTGTCCCTGGTTGTGTATAGAATGACTCAGCAGATAAATTACAGTTTCACAAGTGATCCTCCTGTCTCTGAGGAGATAAAAATGGTGTAATGCAAAAGCATGTAGGCTACATGATTAAAAATTATGCTCTCCTAAGTACTAATAGTGACTCCATAATGCAATATATTTTATATTTGTTGTAGTGACCAAAGAATATATGCATTGGAATTGGAAATTTTGATTAAATTACTTATTTAAAGCTGTTGCATTTTTCATTTGGCATCTATCACTGACTGACTTAAATCTCACCTTATTATTAAATATATAATTCTGTTAATGCAGTCTTCTCTACCAGGGTGTAAAGTAATGTTCCATCTTAAAGAGCTGTGGGTTTGTTTGTTTTGAAGAATCTGTTTCAGAAAGGATGATAGGCTGCAGCTACATTAATGCTGAACTGATAAAGTCAAGGACCTACAATTTGGGAGGTGACTGGCTTCCAGTAATAGGTAATCTAAGTGATCAGGGGTAAAAGTGTGAATTAATGGAGGTAGGCCACAGTACAGGTATGACTGTGAAAGGCATTTTGAAATTTTCTGTATTGGACATGTATAGATTTTCTGCATTAAGATTATCAGACGTGAGGCATACAACCAAACACCTCTGTGGGTGTTTTTCCCTTCCCTTTGCATGAATTTGTAAGGCAGCTAAGTACACCTTCCCGTTACTTATGAACTAGAACCCATTACTTATGAACTAGAACTCCAAACAAGCCAGGATTTGGAACATGGACAGAACTATTTGATTCTAACAAAGGCCTTTCATACCTTTTGAAATACATTGTAGTATCTTTATACACCGTTTTAATATTGTAATAATTTAATTGCATTTTAACTGTCACTTTTGAAAGTCTTTAATTTTACAGTGCTTTTAGAATATGAGCTGCTTTGAGTCCCAATTTTGGGGAAAAAACAAGATGCTGATGATGGTGGTGGTGGTGATGATAATACAGTGTGGTGTAGTGGCTTGAATGTGATTCCGGAGGTCGGAGTTTAAGTCCCCAATTGGCCGTGAAAATTGCTTGATCTTGGGCAGCTCATAACCTCTAATATATGTTTGATGTTCCGCCTTTTGGTGGAAAGGGCATTACAAATAAATGTTGTTGCTGTTGTTGTTCCTAAAGGAAAACAACCCCATGCACCTTACAGTCATCCTAAAACAGAAATTACTTGAAGGCACAAAACAACATCTTTATATCCCTCCCTCCCTCCCTGGGCTGAGACTCAAGATAGCTTAAATATAGTACTGATTATAAACTAGCTATTTATTATATTTTTATCTGTAGTCTGTTCCATTTGGTGATAGTGTGGCACCTGAAAGATTCCTACCATTTTCATCATCGAGGGAAAAATGCGAAAAAGAAGCATCTCAGAAGCTTGCTATCCTGCATTATTTTAATATAGTTTGGCTATAGTTTGTAAGTGAGAAACTCTCTGTAGCAGTCCAAGCAGGTGGCAAAGCCCTTGTGTTGTGTTATATGCACACATTTGTGATCAGGATTCAGAAAGTTTCCTTCTAATAAATGTAAATTGCTCCTTTTGACAATTCAATTGACTTTACTGAATAAAAAATATACTAAATGTTGTAATGTTTGGTAGCCTTATCTCCCCTCACCATATGTTTCCTGTCATTCAAAACAATGTCTTCTGCCCTGGTGGCGCAGTGGTTAAATGCCTGTACTGCAGCCACTCACTCAAAACCATAATGTGGCGAGTTCAAGACCAGCAAAGGGCTGAAGCTCAACTCAGGCTTGCATCCTTCTGAGGTCACTAAAATGAGTACCCAGATTGTTGGGGGGGCAAATAGCTTACAATTGTAAACCGCTTAGACACTCCTTAAGGGTATGAAGCGGTATATAAATGAAGCTTTGTGTGTGTGTGTGTGTGTTTGTGTATTTATTACTTATATTTGCAAAACAGCAGGGTAAGAGGGAAGAGTTTGAATGATTTCTCTATCCTGTGATGCTTGGCAATAAAGGTACCCTTAAGCCTACAGTTAAATACGTATAGAAATGGACATTGATACATGCAATACATTCAGATGCATACAAGCTGACACTCCCTGGTTTGTGATGTTATGATAGTTTCATTTCTGCAGGAAAGTGTAACAGAACATTGTTCCACTTGCCAAATCATTGGAGATTTTTCATTCTTTGCCTGATCAATACATGTTGACCCTTTTGAGTATCTCTTAAATAGCTCTTAATTATGTGGGATAGTTGATTTTAAAGTGAAATGAATGTTTTCCTAGCTTTTATATGTCTGAGCACATGTTGTTTTTTCAGTGTATTTTATAAATCATGTACTTCTTTGCTATTTCTGCCATACCTAATTTTGAGTTCTCAAGCAAACTATTTTGTGAGTTGCTATATAACTAAGAGTATTGTTCATTTCTGAATCTTGTGATGTTCTGGCAGTTGACCTTTTTTTTAAAGTCCAATACTCAAAGGCTTAAAACAGTTTATTATAAAGCTCTTTTGAAATAGTAGTGGTCATTGTGACATGCAGATGATAACTCCATGGAAAACGTGGCTATTGACCTTTTGATCTTGGGGAAATTTTCTTCACTGCAAGAGATTTTTATGACCTCTTTGGGTAACTTTGAATACAGGAAGGTCACAAGTGCCTTTAAAGGATGGCTCAAATGATGGTTTTGCTCTTTCTGAGCAGTTTATTTCTCTGCTTTTGGCAACCTCTGATCAGATTAAATACACAGAAATATCTGATGTAATGTAGGAGGAAAGCTACATACTGCGCAACCAACAATTGAAAGTTTTATGTGGGCTAGGAAAAGCCTGGGTTGTTGCGTGCCTCCATATCATTTTTGACTTATGGCGACTGTAAAGGGGAACCTGTTGTAGAGTTTTCTTGACTAGTTTCTTCAGAGGTAATTTGTCATTGCCATCTTCTGAGGCTGAGGGAGTGTGACTTGCCCAGGTCACCCAGTGGGGTTTTATGCTCCAGCTGGAATTTGAACCCTGGTCTCCAGGATCATAGTCCAGTGCTCAAACTATTACACCATGCTGGCTTCCTAGGAAAAGCTTATATATTGGCAAATTCTTCATACTCCCTGATGTACAGGGCAAAAGGATGAACTGAGCAAACCATATATGTGAAATGTCCAAAAAGTCACTTCACAATGAACTGGGAAAGTATACTTTCTGTATAAGCATAACATAATTTGGTGTTGTTTTTTTGTGTTGCCTTCAAGTTGTTTCCAAATTATGGCAACCCTAAGGCTAACCCATCATAGGGTTTTTCATGTCAGGTTTCTTCAGAGGGGTTTGCCATTGCTTCCTCTGAGGCTGAGAGAGTGTGATTTGTGTAAGGTCATCCAGTGGGTCTCCATGGCCAAACCAAGATTTGAACCCTAGTCCTCAGAGCTGTACCCCAGTACTCAAACCACTACACCATGCTAAACAAACTATATACATGTAATGTTCAAAGAGACACTTCATCCATTAACTGGGAAAGTATACAGTTGGCCCTTTACATTTGCAAATTTGTTTATTCGCAGATTTGATAACTATGTACTCTCTAGGAATCTTTAGATCCTTAGTGTGATTCTGTCAGAGGTGGACCATAGATTGTGTTGGAGCTAGAGATTTCTAGAGAAAACACTCTTCTAGGTCTTCCAGACACAATTCTGTGGTCAGCTACTGGTAGACGTTGACCACAGAGTTCAACTGGTGAACCTAGAGATTCCTAGAGAGGTGTTTTCTCAGGTTAAAAAGGTGTGTTTTTTTTATTTGCATTTTTTTTCACTTTCATAGGGGACTTGCACCCCTAACCCTAATGAATGTGGAGGGACTACTGTACTGTGGAGTTGAAGGTTTTCATGGCTGGCATCCATAGTTTTTTGTAGAGCTTTCGGGCTATTTGGCCATGTTCTAGAAGAGATCCTTTCTGACATTTCACCAGCATCTGTGAAGATGCCAGCCACAGATGCTCCACAAAACTATGACTTCTGTACTTTCTATATAATCATAACATGGTAGTCTTGGAGATTTATCACACTATGTTGTTACAGTGCTACATTCCACTTTAACTGCCTTGGCAACATCCTATGAAATCCTGGGATTTACAGCATAGGGAGGGACATTTTGAAATCTCAGCAAGAGTATCACTAAAGAGTATTGCTAAATTACAAACCCCAGAATTCCATAAGATATTGCCACGGCAGTTACAGTGGAATATAGCGCTATAACGTGGTAGCATGATAATGTACTTGGCAGCCACATCTAGGATCTGTCTAGGAGTCAGTTCACATTGAACTTATATCCAGGAGGATGAAGGCCATGTTGTTTTTGCACATATTCTGGAACGTGTAGGCTGTATGTTCTCTCAAGGAAGAAACAGTTTAAAACAAGTGAGAGGAAATCCAATGGCTTTGATACCAGTTTAAGCATGGTTGAATGGATATACAAATTTCCTGTAGTTTCTATAATCCTCATGTATTCTTAAAATAATTATATAATTCTTATTATAAAATTATAATTCTATAATTTGTTTGCATTTTGATTAAGAACAACTTTTGTACCTGTGACAGAACCTTCAAAACTATTAGATGAGAGGCAATTTCTATTGGAATATGCTCTTCTGTGAGAGGTTTATTAGCAACCCTACTGATAAAGTAGACAGAACTATCCTTGTAAGTCTTTTCTGAGTAATAAGATCCAGAACATGGAAAGTTACTTTTTAAAACAAATTATTTTCTCTTTTCTGTTGTACTGTTGCTGTTTTTAAAAGCAATTCACTGTAAAGTTGGCTCTCCACTTTTGCAGGGGCTGGGACATGGAACCCCCATAAAAGTGGAAAAAACATGAATATCTTGGCCCCCTACTTATTCAGCAGGACCCTGTTGGGGATGATGAAAGCGTAGAAAGGGGAGACATAGGTGCTGCTGCCTGCATGGTCCCCAGGGGGTGCGCCCTCCCTCCCTGTTCTTTCTTTGCCTCCCCATCCACACTTCCTTCCTCTTTCTCCCTCCTCTGCTTGGTTGCTCTCTGCCTCTTTTTCTTGCTGCTGGAGGAAAGGAGCCCTCTTTCTCACTTTTGGCCTTGCTTCCCACCCTCTCTGGACAAACTCACAAATAATTGAATATGCAGGTGCTAAACCTGCAAATGTGGAGGGCTGACTGTAATTCATTATATTATTAATATTTTACTAACTTTCGTTGCTGCTCATTGCTTCTTTGTTGCTTTTTATTACCTTTTTTAAAACGTAGAATTGATAAGAGAATGAGAAATCCTGTCAAAAGGTTTCTTAAAATGCTTTAAAGTAACTAGAAAACATTTCCCACTGCACCAATATAGTAAATTCATTCCCTCTCATAACATTACTTTTGAAATGTGAGTTTATTACATTTTTAATACTACCTTTTCTAGCTTTTTTTGCATGTGGGGTAACTTGTTGCTTGTAATTACTTGTGACTCCGTTCTTAGCTGAGCTATGGGCATAGGTCAGGAGACAAATTGTAACAAAGCTCTCCAAGTGCATTGTCTTAAGTCCCTGTGTATCTGACATTTCAGTAATTCACTCTCTCCACAAATTAACTAGTACAAAGGGAACCGTTATTGCAGTTTGCAGTTCTTCTTGACTGAAGCAAGAGATACCAGCAGATTCTAAACAAGGGCCAAGGGTCACTTCTGCTGTGTAGTTGTAGCTAATTGTATAGCTTGGTTTAAAAAAAAAAACATTCTAAAACATTTCAGGACAGTTTAGAATAATGACTGTATACACATTTGTTCTCTTCAGAGGGAACACAGATCCTACCTAGTTTCTGATTGTACCATGCACAGTAGACTTGTTTCTATGTGTACATAAATGTAAATTCAAATGAGAGGCAAGTTGTTGCAAACATTCCATTAACTCTTAATGCTAAACATGATGTTACTAACTGCTCATCTTATAAAAGCAGTTTAATTGGGATAGGAGTCTGCCATCCTTTTGGTATTAGCTTGATCTCAAGGGAGCTAAGTAGGGTGCAGTTTTAGGTCATTCCCCACAGGCTTCTGCTCTGTAAAGTTCCTCTTTCTCTTTGTTTCCTTTCAGAGAAGGATGTATCTCCCTTTATGAAAACAACAATTCTGTAATGGGTGAGAAGTAGACACTTTCCAAATGGTATTCGGAGACCTTCATGAAGAACTGGGGATTTGAAAAGAAGTTCAGTGATTAAACCACAATGAATCTTAGGATGTGCTGAAGATCTTAGATATATAAAATTACAGAAGAACATTATACTGCAGTTGAATCTCCATTATCCAGAATTCCCTGATCCAAAATAGTCCACATGATTAGCTGACATAGTAACATCTTTTCTTTCTGACGGTTTAGTGTACACAAACTTTGTTAAATGCACACAGTTATTAAAAATATTGTGTATCAAATTACTGTCAGGTGATGTGTATAAGATGTATACAACACATACATAATTTTCACATTTAGACTTGGGTCTTATCTACAAGGTATCTCATTATGTATGTGCAAATATTGCAATATCCGAAAAACTCCAAATCCCCAAATATATCTGGTCCCAAGCATTTCGAATAAGGGACACTCAATCTATATTTGTTTTGATTTATGGGACTTTAACATTATAGCTACACTTTAAGTTAGAAATGTAATTTCAAACAACTATTTCTGGGTAATGTAGTAACATAATCCAAGACAAAATTGTCCATAGCCATTTTCTAGTGCAGCTGTTTTAATCCAGAACACTATGATAAAGGCAACATACTTTTAAAATAACAAAATAGGTATAACTATAGGCCAGATAAGTAGAAGCATAAGTCAGTGTAAATGATAATTTCTGAAAATTGTTTTAAAAAGAGAGAGTTCTTCTTCATCGAGTTCAGGGACAGGAAATTGTAGTGGTTACATTGGGCAGTTTTTGCTGCTGTCCCCAATCCTGTTCATGGGAAGTTTTAAACCAGAAACAAAATGGGGAATATTTTCTGGGTTTTGTACATCTGAGTTCCGTTGACCTATTCTTTTGACTTTGAGAGAGTTGGTGGGCTATATTTAAACTCATGCTTGGAGGCCCCTGGGAGCTGCAGTCAGTGGCTTCACTACAGGGCTGCAGTGGGTGTGACGTGCACCAGGCTCATCATGAGAGAAGGGTGTCACCCAATCCTAGTGATGCCACTATCTGCTTTTCTGGGGCTTGCCAACTGGATGGGTTAATGCGAGACACTGTTGCTGCCACAGGAGGACACCACAACTTCCTCAGTGCAGCTCTACAAAGATGTTGGACCATCTAGGAAGAAGCAAAAGTGAAAGGACATCTTGCACAGATTGCTTGATATCACACTATTTCTTGCCATGCAGAATCTGGCATTCCTTGGCCACAAGGAAGATGACTCACTGAATAAAGAGAACTTTCTTGAGATAATTGAGATGCTTCAAAATATGATCCAGTGCTGAAAGAGCACCTAATGAGATTAAAGCAGAGCACATGTAAATTAAAGTATCAGGTTTTTATGTTCCATCAAATGTCAGATTGAGTTTCACCAAATGTCAGATTGTGCCCTGGCAAATAATGTGAAGGAGATACTTGTCATGGATATGAAGTCTGTGAAGTACTTTGGGTTAAAAAATGAACAGCACACTTGGCTTATCACATACTGACTAGTTGTCCAAAGTGATCAAATATATAAAAGTAAATAATAGGAAAGTTAAAGTTAAAGAAATACTTCCATAATTTATCCCTTTAAGGGGAAAAACAACTGCTGACCTCACTGACATCCTTAAAAATCTGGAAAATGATGGACTAGACTTAATGATGCTCAAGATAAAGCTGCCACCTTGCTCATCATACTCAAGATAAAGCTGTCACTATGGCTAGAGTCCTTGGACGTTCATCACCCATTCTTAAGGGAAAGAAGCAAGAAAGCTATTTTTAATTGAAGTTTGGACCATTCACAGCTTGCGTTTTCAGTACTCTTGCTGAAAATGCCTTGTGTGTGACTTTTTTTGGTACTCCTGAGACAGTGTTTTCTTTATTTGCTGCTTCTGCCCAATAATGGGATGTGTTAATTGAGTATACTGGAATATCAGTGAAAAGGGTATCAACAACACGATGGAGTGATAAGTCAGTTAAAGAAAGGTTAGATAAGTTTATGGCAGCACTTGAAGTTCTTTGTGACCCACATGAAAAGTTGGATACGAGAGGTGCAGCACAAGGTCTTCTTCCTGCTATCTGTGATTGCATTTTTTGTGCCACCTGTACTTCTGGTGTGGTTTACTTCAGGAAATTAATCTTACACAGCAGTACCTGCAGACTAAAGGTTTAATGCTCGGCAAGATGGTAACAAAGCTAGAAATACTTAGATTTTTCTGCACAAGGAGCACAATCACCTAGTGGAGCATGCAGCTGAACAGGTGCTTCCAAAATCAGCTGAATATGGAATTGGAATTGGAATTGTAAAAAAATTCTGCAAGAAGAAAATAAGAGGGCATTGCTTAAGTACATTGATACTTTCATTCTGAACTCCAGATCAAATCAAGAGCTATCAAGGAAGTAGCAGCCATGTTTGAGGCTATTCAAGCGAAGAGTTTCATATCTGCCACCAAAAAAGAGTTAAAGGTGTCCATTCCAAAACTGACCACTTGCTATGATGAGGTTTGAGAGTGCATTTTAAATAGAAATATCGAGGCTGAGAAAGCACCTGAAAACCCCAGAGATAGATGTGGAAGAAGCTAAAGATTGGGCAGTATTAGACATTCTAATTAGACAGTCTAATTAGATATTAGACACCCATAGCTGAGTGGAACTTCCTAGAGTCTCTCCCAACCCTTTCACTAAGCCTAAAATTACTTCTGATGATCTGTATGTGTGTGACTTAATGTGAGAGGAACTTTTCAAAGCTGAAACTTAAAAAGAACTTTTTGCAATCTACCATGAGACAGAACATGAGCTGGTGAAAGGCATTGAATGGAATGAAGGGATTAACAAGTTTGCAGGTTTCAAGACCAGGAAAGGAAAGTTATGATTTTGTCATGATGTTCACTAAGTGCTGAAATGCTTTTGGTGCTGTTTCATTTATGAGTATCTTTTCATATGCATTAAAGGTGTGATTTTAATTTTTTAGCTGTCTATGTCACTGCTATTGCCATTGTGTTCAGTGATACATGGTAATCACAAATTATGAGTAACATTAGTACTTTTATTTATTTACTAAGGATTTGGTATGGTCTTCTATGGGAGGAATTCCATAGGGATGACCCCAGCCCTATGATGCTGCTGTTTTTGAGTGATTTTAACCCCCCTCTCAACTGATTGAGTTGGTATGGGGCTTTAATGGGGCAGAGCAAGGTGTGAGAGTGCAAAATGTCTCTGAGAAACCAAAGTTTCCCCATCTCTAATGTAGTTGTTATATTAAACTTTTTGTGAGGAGCAAATGTGTAAACTGATTTCCTGTTCTGTTTTTCTCTCAGTGTCTATCTCGTAACAGATGTTGAAAGATGATGCTTTGAGTAAAGTTGCTCACAGTCTCAGATACAAGAGGAAATGAAAGGGCCACAAATAGCAGTTTCCAAAATTTGGAATGCCCATAAGTTGTTGTTGTTATTATTATTATTAACCTTTATTTATATAGCACTGTAAATTTACACAGTGCTGTACATACAATCTTATAAATTAGACGGTTCCCTGCCCTCAGGCTTACAATCTAAGAGAGACAACAAAAAAGAGAAGGGAAAGGTGGTGGGAAAGGGGATGAGGTCTAGTGGTTCTTCTCTCCCTCTGGGGCCTGGGCTAAGGAAGATGACTGCAGGGAGGGCTAGGGTTCTTAATACATAGAAGGAGGCATTCTGGGGCACAATTCTGGGAACGCTTCCCTAAACAATATAGTCTTTAACTCAGTTTTGAACCTGGTTAGGGAAGTGATGAGGCGTATATGTGGGGGAAGAAGGTTCCAGGAGTGCGGGGCAGCAAGTGAGAAGGGACGAATCCTGGACAGAGCAGTGGAAATCCTTGGCTGGGACAGGAGACCTTGACTACCAGAACGGAGGGTATGAGAAGGACTGTGAGGAGAAAGACGTTCAGACAAGTAAGGAGGGGCCAGTCCGTGGAGGGCTTTGAAAGTCAGCAACAAAAGCTTGTACTGGATGCGGAAGGGGAGGGGGAGCCAATGAAGGGAGGATAAAAGAGGAGAAACGTGGTCAAAGCGGCGAGCGGATGTGATAATACGTGCAGCTGAGTTCTGGACAGAGATTAAAGGATGGAAGCCCTGTCAGAAGAAGGAAGCCCTGTCAGAAGAAGGTTACAATAATCTAGTCGTGAGACCACTAGGGCATGGTCTTGGCAGTGGAGGCTGATGGATGGATTCATTATGATGAATGGATGAAAGGATGGATTCATTAGTTTAGTTGTTCATTAGTTTAGTTATTCACTGATCAAGAATTTAGGTGTACATTCTAGAGCACAGTTAAGATCTGAAGATTATACTTTCTGCTTAATAACTTCATAAAGGTGCAAACATAGCTTTTATCATCTGAATGGATCTGCATAGGTGGTGCAAGGAAGATAAACACTGCTATATAGTTATCCAGAAAGACTCATGTGCTTTAGTGGGTGGAGTGGTGACTGCTGTGGGAGACACTTAAAAATTAATGCAGCAGTACTTGTGTTAATTTAATCTGCAAAAGACTGATAGTATTCACCAGAATTTAAAGATTGCTTAATAGCTTGTTTTCTTGCTTAAGTCTGGCTTCAAGTTACATTAATTATTACCTTCAGAAAGGGCTGCTGCTGCATTTTTGAAATCTCATGTCTCTCTTTTAGCCAAAAATACCAGACTTTGGACATGTTCTGTAATGCCATAATTTGTATTTTTCCGTGGTGGGACACATTTTCTGTTGTCAAACAATGTCTTGAGTGTTACTCATTCTAACTATTTGTATGCCACCTTTTAACGCCATATAGCCCTCTCAATGTGGTTGACATGACAGAATATTAAAAATAAAAATATTAAAATAAAAATATTAAAAATGACAAAAAGAGGTATCTAAATCATAAAATAAGCAACAGTAATTTAAAAGTAGTATTTAAATATCCAAACCAGTTAACATTAATTGATAAAAGCATATGTAAACATCTATTTCTCTAAACCCCATTTTAAAATGTGACCCCCCCCCCCAAGTGAAATGCCTATGGCAGAGAGTTGTACCATGGGGGGAAAATTCAGTCTAGAAATAAATTAACTGCTTTGGTTGCCTTCTTCTGGGGACTTTATATATGAATGTATTGTATTGGAGTTAAATATTATTATTGCTGTCATTAATTTTATTTTACACAAGATGGCATTTTAGCAATGTTGAAAACATTCAAAAGGATATTGTGGCAATATAAGACATAATTAGGGCCCCTAGATTTTAGCACTAGGCCTATGTATTGGTATATTATGGATTAGCTAATATTAAAATACAGGAAATTAAATTATTTTTCATCCCTCAGGCATTAAAATTATTAACTTTATATATATTGTTGCTAAATTGAGCAGTTTGTTTTGTTAAGGTTAGCTTGAAAGCTTCAAGTTAAAACACAAACATTGTTAAATACTTAATTACCATGCAGTTTCTAAATCCCATGACACACAAGGTTTAGAGGTGCAGCTTGGTGTTACCCTTCAAGTTCGAAAATGTATTTAATAACGACAGTATTTGGAAATTACACCCCATTTTCATACATATATTAGTCTTCTAAGGTGGATCAATAAGGCAAAACTAATCTGCCTTAATAATTCATCCTGTCAAATAGTAGTACAGCATCTAATGCAGGAAGCAATGTTTCCTGTAGTTTTAGGGACATATTACCTCATTTATCTCAATTTAGGAGAGTCCCCATTCTCTCAGTGATTGCATTAATAAAAGGAAACACATACATACTGGTTTGGGAGCAGTCTTTATTGTATGTCTTCATATGAAGGATTGCAACCATAGCAGACATTGCTGATCCGACACTGTCTTTTCCAGACTGTGTGAAAAGGATGTGTGACAGTCACAGGTGGAGGACAGACCAGCTACAGCTCACCTGCGCAGTTGTTTGACAAAGTTTGGTCATAAACACGACTATGCTGGTTTAATTCCAATATTTACCTCGTGTGATAATCTCTGTTTCCCCTCACTAAGCAAGGGGAAAAATGTAGACAGTGATGTGTACTTTTCATTGTTTTAATTTTGTTCTCTCTGTCCCCCCATTGCCCTTTCAATCTAGAAACCAGATGCCTTGACCACGGGAGCAGGAATTCCAGTGGGAGACAAACTGAATGTTATGACTGTGGGTCCACGAGGCCCTCTTTTGGTTCAGGATGTGGTTTTCACTGATGAGATGGCACATTTTGACCGAGAGAGGATTCCAGAGAGAGTTGTTCATGCCAAAGGAGCAGGTAAATATGAGAGATTATGTGGTGCATTTCTTTTTCTTTTTTTTTTTTTTAAAAAACTTTATTGTAAACATATAGAGAAAAACATGTAACAACATTCACAACTTACATATATCAACATCAATACTCACTCATTTAACCCCTCCCCCCCACCACATAACACACATAACCTACACACAACCTGTGTCTTTTTTGCTGTGTAAAGCACTGAATTTGCTTTGATGGAAAAGGTGCATTTCCTTTAAAACACAATGCATCAAACATTGTGAGCCAGTTTTGTGTACAGAAAGAACAAGAGAACAAAAGTGGAATTTCTGTCTCTCACAGTCTGTAACAAGGCTTTGAGCTGGATCATGTGAAATAATTTATGGCTTCTTCCTATACTGTTAGAGCACTGCTGAACTATGTTTATGAATTGTAAAGTATTGGTTTGTTGTTTTAATTCTACCATATTTTACTAGCCTGTTGGCAGACTGAACAGCTTTTACTCTGCCAGGGTTTCAATTGGCAAAGTTGAAAACTTTGATAACGTTTCCTTAAAAGAAAGTCCAGGAATGAAAATTAATTCTCATCTAATTCATTATGTGTGTAGATAATCTGTGCATTTTTATAGTTTTGATATTTTAATTCAGATTTTAAAAAGAAAAAAACTTTGCATGACATCCCTTTGCTCATTACTTCAAGAAAGGTAATCCTTATCTGGAAGTTTACAAAAGTTACCCATGTTGAATATGTATGAAAAATATGTGGAGTAAATAGGAGCCAAACAATTGTTTTTAATTTAGTGTGTCCAAGGGTGCTTTGAACCCGAGTTTCTGGAAAAACAGCCTCCAGGCTTCCAGATAACTAAAGCTTTTGATTCTCAGGGAAATTTTAGGAGTGCTCCAAGGGAAAATTTCATAATAGACTATTTGATTATTGCAAGCCTTTGGGCTACCCAGAAGCAAGCATTTGATTTAAGATAGCTTATTAAATTTTAACTGCCATTTTCTCCTTAAAACAGGACTATTTCTTTCCAAAGATAAAAGAAATCATAGATTAATGGTCAGATTAATGATTATTTAATAGGAAACATACTTTATGAATCTCTTCTGATATTTCAGAGATGGTGTTCCATGTGAGATACACGCACCCAGTAAGATTCCTGGTAGATGTTGATTCTTCATAACACATTGCTTTAAATTGAATCAGTTTGTGTCAACATTTCTTTTAAAGGAATGTGCAATAGAAAGGATATTTTCAAGTGTATCGAATACATATTCCAGTAAAACAATGTGGTGTGGACAGGCCATGTACCCTGGGATTTGCATTAATTTAAGCTCACAAAACTGCCCATAGTTTGTTTACAAATATTGTTTACAAATATGCAGCGTATGTAGAATTACGTGAATTGAAACATGTTCTTCATCCCAAAGGGCTTTATAGCAATAGCAAGTGCATTTCTGTACCTCTTATCAGTGCACTTCAGCATACCCTAAGCAGTTTACAGTGTGTAAACCAGTTGCTCCCAACAAGCTGGATACTCATTTTAGTGATCTACAGAAGGATGCAAGGCTGAGGCCTGTCTGGGATCAAATTCAACCTTGTGGCTGTGAGAGGCTGCAATACTGGCATTTAACCACTGCACCACCAGGGTTCCTTTTTCTTTCTTGTCACCTCCTCACTATACTTTCCTTTTGCATGTGAAAAGCTGTTTGCTGTGCCTGTTTTTATCCCTTTCCTGTCTTAATAGCTCCCAGTGCCATATTGCAAGCCTTTCCCCTTAGGGGATGTAGTAGCTGATTTTTCTAGGTTGGTCCCAGCAATGACAGATGAATCCTGGCATGACAGTGGAATGTACTTCCTCAGAGAATGGTGAAGTCTCCTTCTTCGGAAATGTTAAACAGAGGCTGGGTGGCCATCTGCTGGGGGTGCTTTGATTGTGTATTCCTGCATGGCAGGGGTTTAGACTGGATGGCCCTTGAGGATTCTTCCAACTGTATTATTCTATGATTCTATGAGTGTCCTCTTGAGCGGTTCCCTTGAGAAAGGAGGGTGGTTTTTGCATTTTATTTATTTATTCCAGAAAAAAATACATATTTATGACCTGTTCTGGTTACTGTGCTTGTTGTTCTCAAAGTCCTTGTTGTTTTGATTCTTTGTTTCTACTGAAAAGTGACATTTTTAAAAAATTCCAGGTGCTTTTGGCTATTTTGAAGTTACTCATGATATCACCAAATACTGCAAAGCAAAGGTATTTGAGCACATTGGTAAAAGAACTCCAATCGCCATTCGATTTTCTACAGTTGGTAAGTCTTTTAAAAATCTTGATTTGTGCATTCATTTTATTTTATTTGTGCCATCACTGATACTTTTATTCATCATGTTCACTAATCTCCCTCAGCATGGAATTCTTTGATTCTTTCTGGTTTTCCAAAATATCATTAAGCAAACTATAGTTGCAGTGTGTATCTCAACTAAATCCACCACATAATAACAGAAACCCTACTTTCCTCTCCATCAGCTGTTAAATATTGTCTGTTAGGAAATCAAATCTGTAGCAAGAATTCAGCTGAGATATTTTTCTTCAGAATAACCACATCTAATTGACTTAATTATATTAGCAGGGGAGTGGTGGCCATTGAGCCATGCTTCTTCTTACTTCTTAAGTAACAGTAAGAAAATGGTTCATGACACTGTGTCCCTTGGAAATGGGGTTTCTGCTCTTATTGAGAAAGTTATCAAATGAACATGACAGGTTGTCAGCAGACCAATACACTATAGAAAATGGTGCAGGTTCTCTCTATTCACTTCTTCCTAGAATACTATAAATGCCACCATCAGCAAGAATTTCTGAAGGTTGGGATGGCAACATTTTCACTGAATAAGCTTCTCATAAATTAATTTCCAAGATAAGTGCAAGAGAAAGAGACTTGCTCAGAACTTTAATTTTATCAGCGAAATTACCTGCATATAGAATTCATGACTGCTTTTGTTGTAGAAAGTCCAGTATGACTGAGATGAAGGTTAGGCAAACATTTATTTGGAATATTTGTTGGGACTGTATGTAATTTCCAATGACTTACATTGGTGAACTTTTGTTTTATAGCTGGTGAAGCAGGTTCATCTGACACAGTTCGTGATCCTCGAGGCTTTGCAATGAAGTTCTATACAGAGGAGGGCAACTGGGACCTTGTAGGGAACAACACTCCCATCTTCTTTATTAGAGATGCAATGCTGGTATGTTATATCATGATCAAGACATGCACTATGGATTTATTCTTGTATTGATTTCTATTCTGTGTGATGTTTTTCATGATTGGTTCATGTGAAAGTGTTTAGTATTGATAACACCCGAAGTGGTTCCTTTTCCTTACTTTCATTTTGGTAATAAATTTTTGTGAAGTGACAAATCCTGTACTGGAGACACAATCTGCCAACATCATGGTTTGTGTTTTTGCATAATCACTATCATGATCCCCCCCCCCCCGATCCCAGATGTCTTCTGTTTCATTTGAAAGTGAAGGTAGCCTTTAGGCATTTCATTCTAGTTTGATTCTGTGGTGATCATACATACGTATATTCTAGTCCCTCAGGTCGGCTGCACTTAATTGAACTTGGCTATGTTGGTAAACTTAAGCTATTTCCATTTAATTACACTTTAATGGGTCATAATAATACTGGAACTGGATGAAACTGATTGTTGTGAACAATCAACTAGTAGTGCTTGCAAAAGTGGGTGTCCCAGCTGTGAGCGCTATTGAGGCAAGCACAATCCTGTGGTATTTTAACCTGACAATGACTGGGTGATACAATTGAGAAAGACATATCTCTGACCTTCAGGAGTCTAACTCCGCAGAGTTTTCTTCAAAGAATAACCTGTACCTAGGCCATTTAGGGTTTTAACAGTTAATATCTGTATTGGAGTTTATCCCTGGGGGGGGGGGAGTAATGAGCTTCTGCAGTTGCTTTAGTTCTGATACAACATGCTTCTACCAGGTAATTTTGATAATCTAATAACCAATTGGTTTGCACTAAGTGAAACTTCCAGGTAGTCTTCATAGGCAAGTTCCTGGAAACCTTGTTATAATAACTATGCAAGAGGTTATTAAATGTCTGTCTCAGTGGCTATATACCTAGTGTCTGGGAACATTTGTACTGAAGGATTAGTCAAAAGTGTATGGGAATCCAAGAAAAATGATGGATTGGTAGTATTCTTAACTTACAGACATGATTCTTTAAGGGTAGCATAAGTCCCTGCATGGCACTACCACAGTTAATACCTCTTTCTTGGCAGGCCAAAATAATTTTTATGGATTTTGATTTACAGGTACATAATTGCAGACTGAACTGAGTACAAATACAATCGCATTAAATAAAATAGAAGTAACACGATGTATACAGAAGTTTAATGATATCTTTGTATTTTGTTTTTATTAGTTTCCATCCTTTATCCATAGCCAAAAGAGGAATCCACAGACTCACCTGAAAGATCCAGACATGGTGTGGGACTTCTGGAGTCTTCGCCCTGAATCTCTGCACCAGGTAGGATCTATCTTCTTTTGATTTCATTTTGCTTTCCCCCCTTCTTTTCCTTGCAAATTATAAGCATGCTTTGTCCTTTTACCAAGTACATCTTGAAGAAGCTCAGAGGAAAAGGATAGAAAAAGAGTAATTTGCTTCCTGCTGTTGCATTTGATACCTTCTTTCTCCCCAGCCTTTTCTTGGAGGAAACTAGTAAAATGGATGAGAGAAATAAGAGTTGTCAAGTTGCAATGGCATACTCTTAAAAGGATGGACAAGGTAACTCATAAGGTCCTCATGGCCTAACTCTGCTGGTGTTTAGGTTACCTGCAAAGGGTGGTGGCCTAAGTGGGTGTTAAGCTGATAAAGCAAGATACGGGAGCGCACACACACACAGACACACATTCGTTGTTCTGATTTACTCTTCCCTTCTAAAAAATTTTCTCTTTTCAAAAAGCTCAAAGGGATAGGGTAGAAAGAAGAGTAAAGAAATTCAGTCTTGATTATATTG
This sequence comes from Urosaurus nigricauda, assembly GCA_034509955.1. NCBI lineage: Eukaryota > Metazoa > Chordata > Lepidosauria > Squamata > Phrynosomatidae > Urosaurus > Urosaurus nigricauda. The sequence goes on along the minus strand of JAOEGL010000001.1, from coordinate 83,654,824 downwards.
TATTTTTCTGTTAAGAGTTTGTAAATAAAATGCAGGCATAGACATTTGCATATACAAAAATCTCACCACAGCAATACAAAATATAGAGAACAAGACATAGTATTTTTTGTTAATTAACATTTCTGTTATCTGTTGCAACCTGATTTTAATATTCTCTTTATGAAATTAAAAAATAAATCTTTCTACTAGAACTGGTAAAAGCAGTTGAATCAGCATAACAAAATAGCACAGTACAACTACATTTAAAAAAAAAAGTACTGTCAGATTTGTTTTCAGAACTTGGGCTTATTGTATGCTATGAAAGAGCCTCACAGGATTTCCCTGGAGGGAGAATTTCATAGCCTACATTGCCTATAGTTGAAAACAGCAGACTGGGGCTGCATCTTCACTGCAGAAATAATCCAGTTTGAGACTGCTTAAGCAATGCGAAGTCACTCCATTTCTGGGGTCCAGACATATGCTGTGAAAGAGCCTTAAAGGATTTCCCTGGAGGGAGAATTTCATAGCCTACATTGCCTATAGTTGAAAACAGCAGACTGGGGCTGCATCTTCACTGCAGAAATAATCCAGTTTGAGACTGCTTAAGCAATGCGAAGTCACTCCATTTCTGGGGTCCAGACATATGCTGTGAAAGAGCCTTAAAGGATTTCCCTGGAGGGAGAATTTCATAGCCTACATTGCCTATAGTTGAAAACAGCAGACTGGGGCTGCATCTTCACTGCAGAAATAATCCAGTTTGAGACTGCTTAAGCAATGCGAAGTCACTCCATTTCTGGTGTCCAGACATATGCTATGAAAGAGCCTTACAGGATTTCCCTGGAGGGAGAATTTCATAGCCTACATTGCCTATAGTAGAAAACAGCAGACTGGGGCTGCATCTTCACTGCAGAAATAATCCAGTTTGAGACTGCTTAAGCAATGTGAAGTCACTCCATTTCTGGTGTCCAGACATATGCTATGAAAGAGCCTTACAGGATTTCCCTGGAGGGAGAATTTCATAGCCTACATTGCCTATAGTAGAAAACAGCAGACTGGGGCTGCATCTTCACTGCAGAAATAATCCAGTTTGAGACTGCTTAAGCAATGCGAAGTCCCCCCATTTCTGGTGTCCAGACAAAGAGAACATCATGGTGTACAGAAACAATGTTGCTTTCACTCCATTCCATGGTATTTTTGTTTAAAAAATGTTTTTCTGTAATTGCACAATTGCGATGCCATGGTCACCAGCATGCCGCAATTACAGCAAAACAATTTTTTTAAAAAATTAAAGAAATACTGAGGAATGGAGTAAAAGCAACCAATGTGAACCAACAAATTGGTAGGCACATTACAGAAACGTGTAAATAAGGTGGGCAGATTATGAGCCACATTGGAGTATATGTGTGATTTCAATCAGAAGAGTGAACTGGTGGCAACAAGAAATGTCAAAACTGCACAGTTATACAATTGTGGCAAGAAAAAGGAAAAAATAAACAGTGTGTATGTGCTATGAAAGGCAAACAGGTTGCTTCCGCACTGCAGGAATAATCCAGTTTGACCCCCCCCCCCTTTAATTGCCATGGCTCAATGAACTGGAATGTTTCTGCAGTACAGATGCAGCCTTGCTCTCTCTTGGCAGCACAGGAGGGAGCATCCTGGCTTCTGGCTTAAAGAGGGAGAAGAAGATGGGAATGAGCTATTATTTCTGCAGTGCAGATTTAGCTACATGGAGTAAGGTGGGGTCAGCAGGGCAGTGTGGAAGAGCAGCATCATGACACTATTCCACAGAAGGTGTGACAGTGATTGTTTCTATACTGGTATGTTTCCACTTACTTAAACAATGTGATTGGTTTGATACAACAGTCTGGTAGGATAAAGGCCTGAGATTCAGCAGGCTGCTTGGGATGGCCAGGAGTGCTTTTACACTGCACACACTTTTAACAGCCATGGAAACATCCTCTGAAAATCTGGAGTTTGTAGTTTGGTGCAAATCCCAGGTTTCCACAGGATGGATCTATGGCAGTTAAAGTGGAACTGTAGTGCTATAATTGTGTGGTGTGAAGGACCCCCAGTGGGCTACATACAGCCTGTGGACAAGATCCTCATCCTTTGTCTAAACTTTTAATTTCTTCACGTGTGAATATTTATGCAGTTGGCTGCTAAGTGTTACGTAAATGGCTGTTCCCATTTAAACAGTTTATTGGATACCATATATTCTACCTTTCTTAACCTCCAGAACACACAGTATGTTTTGAAAGGAAGTACTGTTTCTTATAAAGTGCCCAAATGTCTTGTCCCTCAAGTGCCTTTGGTGAAAATACGAGATTACACTATTAAAACAGGATACAGGTTTATGGGCTATGGGATTATAAAACTAAGAATAAAATATGGTTGAAAGCATGCCTTGATAGTACAGGGGAAAATAATCAAAGTCTATCACAGTGCTACTGAAGTCTGATGTGAGTCTTAAGCCATCAGCTGCCAGATCCTGAAGAGTTTCCAGAGAAGAAATAGTTCTAGACAATAGGAACAAATATACTACTATAGGAACAGTTGGGGAAAAAATTAACTGCTGGTCCCCCACATCAGATAGCTTAAAAAGCACTGGGCTATAATACTCAAGTACCTAGTTTTAGTTATTTGAGTTTTCATGTAGGGTGACCATCATGAAAGATTTTAATGAAGGTTGTTGTTGTGCTGCTGCTGCTGTTTTATAGGTATCATTTCTATTCAGTGACCGTGGCATTCCAGATGGACACCGTCACATGAATGGCTATGGATCACATACTTTTAAGCTAGTCAATGCCAGCGGAAAAGCAGTGTACTGCAAATTTCATGCAAAGGTAAGCGCTGCAGTTTTTCTGTTTAGAATTTATTTTGAAGAATGTCAAATTTATAAACCAGAATTAGGTTTAAAATATTTTCTTAATTGGTTTGGACAACCTAGTGTCATTTTTGTCGTTTGTTCATGTGTAGTGGTATATTTCTATAATATAAACGTGTTTTGTATTAATGTTTTTCAGTTCTATATATAACATGCCTTATATGTTTCTTTTTCTTAAAAGATATATAATAAATAAAAATGCAAAATAATCTTGTAGAACTTTTGAAACAAACAGAGAAAGAAGTTTGTAGCATAGGCTTTCATAGAAGCAGTCTACTTCATTAGATTAGTTGGAATTTGACAGTTATTGTTTTTGTAAGATTTTCAGATGCTACTCATAAATTAGTTGACAGCTCATACAGTAATAATTTGGACTCATAAACTTTTATGACAGGAATGGTCCAGACATCCTGGTTTTGTCACAATACTTCTTCATTTAGAGACATGGAATTGGATTTTTGAGAATGACAAACTGACACACTATGCATACTTGTCATGACTTCACTTATAATTAGTAATGTATTTCTCTACATGTCCCCATACTTTAATATTTTGGGCCTTTGGAAGCTTTATGCTGTTTTAGGTGTGCCATACCAGTGATGAAATCAGTCAGTGCCCATTTCTTTTAATTTCAAAAGCAAGAAATCCCTTACCCATTGATTTATGAATTTAAAAAGAATATTTGCTTATCATTTAATTGCTGGACCTGGAGTTCTTATCTATTTCTATTTTTTTTTTAATGTTAATGTAGTACTATGCTTAATCCCCTGTAGATTGTCTCACACTTTATGTGCCATATGAATATTGGATCAGAGGTAGCTGAAATCTGGCCTAAGAGATGAAACATGATGTCTACACTGATGTACATCTCTGGATGTGTGCTTGTTTCCAAAACTTACACTATCTCATACATCAGATCTTTAGACTGAAGTCTGTTTTCACACATACCTTGCTATCCAGAGAGCCAGGATAAGCATTAAGAATTAGACTTTTTTAACCTGTTGTTATCACCTTATTATTAATGGAAGTTCACAGATTTATTTTGATATTTGCAGACTGACCAGGGAATCAAAAACCTTCCTGTTGAAGAAGCAGGCAGGCTGGCATCTGAAGATCCTGACTATGGTCTGCGTGATCTTTACAATGCTATTGCTAATGGAGACTATCCATCTTGGAGTTTCTATATTCAAGTTATGACATTTGAACAAGCTGAGAAATTTCCATTTAATCCTTTTGATTTAACTAAGGTAAGTATATTCTGTATAACATTCTCTCACATATTGCATATAGAGAAGAAACTTTGGCATATCTCTGCTCTACAAATCTGGAAAGATGGATATGAAAGAAGACTGTTATAAAATGTTTGTTTCATTTTGTAGATTTGGCCTCACAAGGATTATCCTCTCATCCCTGTGGGGAAACTTATCTTAAACAGAAATCCTGTCAACTATTTTGCTGAGGTGGAACAAATGGCCTTTGACCCAAGCAACATGCCCCCAGGAATTGAACCAAGTCCTGATAAAATGTTACAGGTATATGTTCCTTAATGTTCCTTCACTACAAATAGCATGCTTTTATTAAGATCTCTGCTGAGAAATATCACTGTGTTGGGAATTCCAGCCATGTTTCACAGCTCAGGGGTAGTTCTCCAAAATATAGAAGGACATTCCCAGAGAGGGTAATTCAGCTTATCAGACTAGTGAATACAGGCATGATCAGTTTATATAAATTTGGTTTACATTTATCACACTCATAAACCAGGGAATATCTTGATTCTAAACCAAAATCATCTAGGGAGAAAATATTATATTAGAGTTTAGCACTCCAAAATGTCTCATATTGGAAAGCAGAACTGTATTAAAGTATGGGAACCCCTTTGGTTTGATCTGGCAGGTCTGCTTTTAGTCTGGTATCATTCTTGTAACTGTACCTTTTCTGCCTGGTGGGTGTTTGTAGCATCAGCAGATTAAAGAATCAATTGACAGGAACAGGGACTACAACCAGAAGAAGATTAAGAATGGGGAGAATGGCTATGAAAGAACTAGAAAAGATCCTAAAATGCAAATGAGCACAAAAGGTAGAATCATACAAGCTATTTTGTTCCCTGTTACCATGTATGGATGTGAGAGCTGGACAATTAAGAAACAAGATAGGAAGAAAATCAATTCATTTGAGATGTGGTGCTGGAAAAGAGTGCCAAGGATCCCATGGACAGCCAAAAAGACAGACAAATGGGTCCTAGAACAGATCAAGCCAGAAAACTTAGGCTGTCGTATTTTGGACATATCATGAGAAGAGAGGACTAATTAGAAAAACAATTGTGAGGTGGAGGGAAGTAGAAAGAGAGGCAGGCTGCATGCTAGATGGATGGACACTCTCAAAGAGAGAATGAGTATGAGTTTGCAGGAGCTGGACAGAGCAGTGGAGGACAGGGAGTCTTAGTGATGACTCATCAGCAGGGTTGCTATGGGTCGAGATTGACTTGAAGGCAGTTAACAACAACAATTGCCATGATTAAAACTGTGCAAGGCAGAAAGCCGAGAATGGTAGTCTGAAACTAATTAAAACAGGGGTTACCCACTGTCACACTTGCCTCTTCGATGTCTTATTCTAGGGGCGTCTTTTTTCCTATCCTGACACCCACAGACACCGTCTGGGGCCCAATTATTTGCAGATTCCTGTAAATTGCCCATACCGAGCTCGAGTGGCCAACTACCAGAGAGATGGATTCATGTGCATGTCTGACAACCAAGGTAATTGTGGTATTGCTTTGTAAGCAGTTCTTTAAAATTGCACAGTAACATTTGGAAGACTTCTTCAAAAGGAGGCATTCAGGTTTCCTTGTTTAGAGACTATTATATTTACCTGCTTCCAATTCCTAAAATGAGAGCTGTTCAGGATTTTGATTTTGTTACTGTTGAAAATCTTTCCATACAAAAGTATTTCCTAGTTCAGATAGTGGCTGAACCATTTCAGACCTTCTCCATGAGAATTATTTTACCTTTCTGTCATGCTCATAGGATGTAGTGATAAAATGAGTAATTTTTTTCTAGGTGGTGCTCCAAACTATTATCCCAACAGTTTTACTGGCCCTGAGGACCAGGCCATTCTGAAGGAAACCCGTGCAAATATTTCAGGTGATGTACAGCGCTTCAATAGTGCAAATGAGGATAATGTGTCTCAGGTAAGCAGAACAGAAGTGGTCAGTTATCTTGCTTTGGGAACAAGATGTCTGTATAAGCTTTTCTTTTCTTTTTTTAATTGAGTGAATTGACTGTCAGCATTCCTTTGAGATACCTTCCAAATGCCTGAGCATTTTTTTTTCTCTTTCTAAAGCAGTGGTTCACAGTCTTTTATATTTTATGTAACTCCCATCACTCCAGGTTTTTTCAACAAAGACATTTATATATTTACATGTATTCTATTACTGTAGTTATCCTTTTAAGTTTTTAAGAACCAAAAATGCAGTAATACTGTGTCAATAAACACAAACTAAAATTGTAATTCCCATTAGTTAACTACTGTTCAATAGAACGTTTCCATACCATGTTAACTGTGAAATACAGTGACAATGACTTTTGAAACTTGCAAGAGGACATGGAGATCGAGATATGACAGATTCTTATTAATTATTTTGAAAACTCTGTGTTCTGCCTAGACAATTTCTGTATTCAGAAAGTGCTACCCATACTAGTCTTCAAAGAACCAACCTACACCTAGTAACTATTCCCATTTAGTAATTGGCGCAGAGTGTAATATCCCCTCCCATGCATTTTTCCCAATTTAAAAAATATATATGAAGCTGCTGGTTGAGCCAGAAGTGATACTGCAGCAAATAGTGTCTTTGAGAACAAATACAAGGTAACCTTTTCTTTTTTGTGCCAGATTGGTCCCCTGCAGCTGCTTTTGCTAAAGAGAGTGATGAATTGTAGGCATGCACTTTAAAGTATAGGTAGCTTGATATGTGGGTCAGTGCTAGAAAGCAAACATCATTTTTTAAATTGTAAACTTGAGCAAAATCTAAAGGGCAAGACCAATGCCTATTCCTTTTCTTCCTTTTGCTAATGGCACAGGATAAAGGTCTTTAATGATACACTGTGAGGTCCACAGATTTTGTTTTTACTTCAGAAAAGTTATAAATTACTCAACAAGACAAGATATATCAGTAATAAAGGGGTTGTCTTCAACATTTGTTTAAAGGTACGAGATTTCTATACCAAAGTACTGACAGAGGAGGAACGTGAGAGACTGTGTGAGAACATTGCAGGCCATCTTAAAGATGCTCAGCTTTTCATTCAGAAAAAAGCTGTAAGTAGTAAATTATTAGTGTGTATCATGATTTTCTGTAAGGACTTCAACTATTATAATTTTAGAAGGCAAAGGGTACACACTGATTGCAGGATGTATAGAAGTATAAAATGAAAAGGACCAATGCATGAGTAAAAAGATAAAATGTAATAAGAACATAAAGGTTCAAGTTCTTTTCAAAAAATCGTTAAAACATGATGACCAAATAACAGGGATAGCATCTGTTGCAACAGAATAACTAACACAGGCTTTCGGTCCACAGTAAGGATGACACCTGTGTATATTTGGACTGATTTGGTCCCAATCCATAACATAGAAAGCCTTTGGTTAAAATTAGCTGGGGACAGGGCATGCCTGTGAAACTGCCACACAGAAAATTTGAAATCTGAATAATATTATAGTTATATAGGATAACATGGTAACTAATATTCATATACAGTCTGTAGTTAAACTGAATGTGAGCTGGACATTCTGAAGTTTCAGATGAACCACTCAGTAGCAAATGGCATGTGTTCTGTGTGCAATCTTCAGTTGATACAGTAGCAAAGAGTGAAGAAGAAATAACTCTGTACTTTGACTTCCTTTACTGGTCTAGGTGAAAAACTTCACTGATGTTCATCCTGATTATGGTGCACGCATTCAAGCCCACTTGGACAGGCACAATGCTAAAGGCCCCAACAAGGTAGGAATTATTCCATCTCAGAATGCTGTGTAAAAGTTGAAGACAAGGGACTGTTGACTAACGCATTTAAGATTGCCAAACAGGAAAGGAAAAGGATAGCAATATATATGTCAGGAATGTTTACACCTGTGAAGACATCCAGAACTTAAATCCAGGTGGAGAGCATCTGAATAAAAATTAAAAAGGAAGGAAACAGGGATGTTATTGTGGGAGTCTACTACAGACCCCCAAGTCAGACTGAGGAACTAGATGATGCCTTTCTAGAACAGTTCTAGAACACACTCAGAAAGGTGTACTAGTGATGGGTGACTTCAGTTATCCTGATCTTTGCTGGAAGTCAAACTGCCAACTCCTCAAGGTGTAGCAAATTCCTCACTTCACTTTCCTCACTTTAATGCAACCTCATCCCCATCATGGTCCTAAAGGCTGTTGATTGTCCTTATCTTTCTTGTGCACCTCTGTATTGACTGAAAGCCCCCAGCCACCCCCTTTTACTTCCACCCCCCCCCCCCCGCAGCCCACTTTCCCCCTGGATCTTTCCACTGCCCCCAAGGTGTGTGTGCGTGTGTACTGCCCACTTTGGGAATCACTGCTTTAGTATCCAAAATCTGCAGTGCTGGGTAAGATTCCACTTTGAATTAATTTTACTATTACACATTTCTCATTTAGGGATAATAATTGCATTAAATTAGTGAAAATACATTTTTGTTGAAAGACAAACTCCATCATTAAACAATATTGTTTTAAAGAGAACTGTATTTATATCTGTGGTGGTATTATTTTTAAGGAAAGAGGCTTAGTTAAAGAGAATCCAGTAGTTAAAAGAACTCCTTCTTAAAAAGCACTGATTACTTCTGTTCTTTTATGTTGCATTTTTCCTTTCTAGGGTTCTATACATACCTATACACAAGCTTCATGCCAGGGTGGAAAGGAAAGAGCTAATCTGTAAACACCATGATCTCTGATTACCTGTCCTGATGATGAGAGGTTTATCTCACAAAATTGAGATAAGTCCAACTGGAAAATGATACATACAATGCCTTAACAAATGTTTTGATGTTTTCTAGAACTGTCTTTTAACAGCAAGCAGAAACATTTAAATTTGCATTTATGAATTTAAAAATTCAAATGATAACCATATAAGCTGAAACTATGTTAGCAGTAATTCTTAAGTGGGCTATATTGAATATATGGCTAAAGTAAATTTTTGATAACTTTTGCAAATCAATCAAAACAATCATTTGTTTTCTTCCAACTAATCTTGCACCTATTTACTGAAGAACTTATATAATGCTGCAAAGAGCTATATCTTTTACTGGCAGTTTGAAGTCTCATAAAAGCTTTGTTGCACAGAATTAACAACCGTCCAACTAGAAAATAATCTTTTTGAAGCCTTAATAAATGTTTTCATTTTTTACTTAATTATCCTTTAGGCTGGTAGAAGCAATGTAAAACTTTTAAATTTGCATTTGTCGTTACACGTAATCCAAATGATATGGATTATAAAATTAAACAATAACTTTTAGGTGGAATCTGTCAAATCTTTGATGACCATAACTTTGTTAACATTAGCTAATTAAATTGAAACATTGATATTGTTAGTCAAACTGGTCTTGCATTGTGGAAGAGAATCTGCACAATGCTTCAAAGACCTCTATCTTTTGCTGGCAATTCTGAGATGACTGTTGCAACAAATAAATAAAATCTCTATAACAGAACAAAGATCAAATGTTAAGAAATGCATACTGTCAAATGTGCAACTTTTTAAAAAGAATTAGAGATTATAATGAGCTGAGTCAATATGAAAACCATTTCTAAATTTCTTGGGGAGATATATACTTAAATACAAGTATTGGTTTGTATTGGTGCTAAAGCATGTCTTTTTGTTGATTGCAACAGTGTATTCGAGACATTTGATTGAAAACATATTCCAGATCATATTTACAACACTTACCTTAAAATAAAATTATTATAATGTAATGTGTTTCATGTTTATGTCTCAGCTGTGTTTTAATACCTAATAAATTCTTGAAACTCTTTACAGTAATTCCTTTTTAAGCCTATTTCATTAGGCCAACAGAGTGGATATATGATGCCACCAGTTTGTGTCATGCAGGAAACTGTATTTAGAAGTATAGAACATCCATCATGCTGTTAGTTTGAACTGTTTTAAAGTCTTTAGATTGGATGAGGAGAGAGGCTGTTTGGCTGCTACTTCATATTTTAGGGTTTTTATTTTGTATACTTATCACACTCCAGAGGTTTTTTTTTTTTATTTTTGGTTATGTTTATCCCCATTAGAAAAAACTACCAGCTTGATAGATGAAGGGATTGTTGGCTCTCTCTTAACTTGTCCCATTTCAGAAGCCAACTTTCAATGCAGTCTGAGGATGATGTACCCAGATGCAGGTCAACAATAACATAGCAGAGAACTGAAGCAAAAATCCAAATATAGTTATTGGCAATGCACTGACCACTTTTCACACTGAAAAATAACTCACAAACACAGTTGAATTCATCCACGTCCTTAGAGGTTCTTTTATCTTCTATTGCAATATAATACAAATATTTACAAACTCTCTTCTCCAACTTCCATCAACTTCTCTGTCTGTTGTACATCAGCAATCCAACCAACTAAATCACAACAACCCAGGGGCAAAGTGACTGGCCTGTTGGTCCACTTATATACTGTGTTGGTTATGAGTCACCATCTGATGGGCACACAGCATGATGCAACCTCTATAATAAGTTTACATCATGCCATGTGCTCTGACTCAGCATTCTATGGCAGTCGCACAGGATAAGATGCCACCTGTCAATCAAAATATTTTCACAGTTTAAAGGATACAACAGTATACAACATATTTTGATTTCAGTAAGGCCTTTGACATATCAAGGTCCCCCATTATATTCTTGCAAACAAGCTAGTAAAATATGGATTAGACAATGCAGTTGTTACGTGGATTTGTAATTGGTCGATTGGCCAAACCCAAATGCTCAGTAATGGCTCCCCTGCATCCTGGAGAAAAGTGAGCAGTGGGGTACCACAGGGTTCTGTCCTGGGACCAATGCTATTCAATATCGTTATCAATGACTTGGATGAAAGAATAGTGAGCATGTTTATCAAATCTGTAGATGACATCAAATTAGGAGGAGTAGCTAATACCCCAGAGGACAGATCAAAATTCAAATGTGAAAGGGATCTAGGAGTTCTAGTAAACCACAAGTTGAATATGAGTCAATAGTGTGATGTGGCAACTAAAAAGCCAATCCGATTCTAGGCTGCATTGATAGAAGTCTAGTGTAGAACAAGGGAAGTAGTAGTGCCACTCTATTCTGCTTTGGTCAAGCCACACCTAGAATACTGTGTCCAGTTCTGGGCACCACAATTCAAGAAGGGTGTTGAGAGGCTAGAGTGTGTCCAAAGGAGGGCAACCAAAATGTTGAAAGGTCTAAAAACCATGCCTTAAGAGGAAAGACTTAGGTAAATGATTATGTTTAGCCTGGAGAAGAGAAGGTTAAGAGGTGATATGAAGTTTAAATATTTGAAGAGATGTCATGTTGAGGATGGAGCAAGCTTTGTTTTCTACTGCTGCTCTAGAGAACAGAACGTGGAACAATGGATGCAAACCACAGGAAAGGAGATTCCACTTCAACATTAGGAAGAACTTCCTGACAGTAAGAGCTGATTGACAGTGGAACACACACTCTTAGAGGTTGGTGGGGTTTCCATCTTTGAAGGTTTTTAAACAGGCCATCTGTCGGGAGTACTTTGATTGTCTGTTTCTGCATGGTAGGGGTTGGACATGATAACCTTTGGGTCTCTTCCAGATCTATGATTCTATGAAAAGACAGTATTTCAATAGCTGGTAGTCCTGGCCTACCAGCCAAAGGCACTATATCCCATTTGATTTTGGAAGCTGAGTAGGATACCTGGATAATATTTAATGGGTGAATCACACACTCTCAGCTGCCAAGGAGTAGCAAGTGCCATGAGCTACATTTCAGAAGGAACTGGCAAAACTACTTCTGAGGATTCCTTGCCTAAGAAAACCCTATGAAATGCATGGGGGTGCCATAAGTCCACAAGTAATTTGAAAGCATAAACACAAATCTTTGACAGAGGCCAGCAGACACAGGATGATTAAATTCACCTATTATGTATATTTTTGTTTAAATATTCCATTAAACATCCATTGATTAGTTATTTGTTATAAAGAAAAAGGAGCTCAGAGAATTTTTAAAAATAGCATTGATGTCAAATGTTTGAGCAGAATGGTGAATTGATACTGTTCCCCCCAAAAACAAAACAAAAACCACTTACTTAGCAGAGTACCCTTTTCCTCCATATGTTTTCAATTTAGGAGCCAAATTATAGTTATTATTTCCATGTGGTTTTTGTTTGTTTCCTGGCACTTAGAGCCTAGTAGAGTTGACACAGAAGCACAAGAACAAAGACAATTGCTTCCCCCTTACCTTATTCTTTTTCATCCCCGATTAATCCCCTATTCCTCTAATAATGTCCCCAGTTATATTTCACTCTCCCTTAGAGGAGCCCAAGGCAGTTTGAGGATAATTAGTCCGAATGGACAAAGAGCTGGAAGGAAAAACCAGGCAGTTGTGTGCTTTCAAGTGATTTCCAACCCTAGGAAATCCTATCACAAGAAGGTGATCCAGCGGGTTTCCATGGTCTAGGGAGGAATTGAGCCCCGGTCTCCAGAGTTGTAGTCCAATGCTCAAACTACTGCTCCTCTATTTGCAATCTTCCTGACTTTTGCCTAATTTTTCTTTTAAAAAAACAAGGCAACTCTTGGAAGAACACACAACTGCAGCTCTTTCTGTTGTGGGTCCCAGTCTGTCCATTCAATGCTATGTTTTATTTGAACTCAACATTGTTTAAAACTGGAAGTTTAAAACTGATATAGTATTTAACTCTAGGATTCAAGATGCAGAAATTCAGTGTCATACCATGAAAGAGAGACACCATGTTTGAAACACCTAATGTTAAAGATTTTACTGGCCTTTATTCCATAATTGTTGAATTAGTAATTTATTGCACAACAGTCCAAAAGTCCTTGTGATTTCAGCCAGTTTAAACAGTTAGGGATTTTTGCCAAGTAAGATGTGGCAACAGCCAGTGTGTCAACAGATCAGCTGAAACAAAGTTTGCTCTTCAGCATTAAGTGTTCATTTGTTTTCAGGACTCATGAAATATATTTGTACCTTACTCTGAGATAGTATAGGGTTATTATGCACTCATCTCATAGGGGTTCACAATTGATTTTGCTAAGGCAAAAGGGGAAATGGTTTTATGCCACCCTCATATTTGCACAGAAGATGGAACTCTTCATTGGAGAGGGATCTTGGCTATTGCTTACATCTATGCAGGAGACAATATCATAGAGTGTCTGTATTGGAGTGCTTTGTTACATGTTTTGCAACAGGGGATGACTCTCATGGATGAAAGTGTAGTGCAAGAGTGTCAAACAAATATTTTAAGAGATCACATCACTTTTGTCATGTGATATCCTTTAGTTTAGACTTCACAAGTTTCACCTTCATTTTAATCCATTCAGCTGAATTCAGGATGAGTCAGTCAGAACCATATTTACTAATGTGAGATGTTATCCCTCACCCTTCTAACTTAATGACCTTGATATTATGACCTTAAGATTCAAAAGCAATGTTATTGATTGGGCTGCTCCTTCAACTCCCTTAATCAGTAATTTAAAAAATAACCCACTTGACTGTGGGTTGAATTCACAAGTGTACTTTTAAACATACAAAGCAGCATTACTTGGTTTAATTGTTTTTGTAAGAGTACAATGTTAACTTTAATGATGAAGATTAAGAAAAAGATTGAAGGAATTCCCTACAAGAGAATCCCATAAGTGGATGAAGGCAAGGACTCCCCTTTTGTTTCCTTTCACCTCCAAGACAGAAGGACTGCATCATCAAAAAAGGATGTACAGATGTGGTTCCAGGGGAATGCTGCTGGGATTTGGTTCCAGCACGCACACACACACACACACACACACTGTGGATACCAAAATCAGTGGATGCTCAAGTCCCATTAAATACAATGGCATAATGAAATGGTATCTCTTATGTAAGACAGCAAAATCAAGGTTTGCTTTTTGGAATTTATGTTTTGAATATTTTCAAGTTGTGGATGCTTGAATTCATGGATAAAGAATCTGTGGATATGGAAAGCCAACTCAATAATATTTATATATGCTACATAGTATGGGGCTTTTTAGACCGCCCAAAAGGGGTGGTCCATTGTCACCCCTTTCAACGGCGGGATGACGCCGAGGCTGCCGCACGGGCAGCCTTGAGGCCTCATTCCGCCGCTTTTGGAGGCCGCGGGGAACCGGCAAACTGCTGGTTCCCCGCAGCCTCCAAGCGGGGTGCAGCGGGCGCTCTGGGCGCCCGCTGCACCCCGCTTCCCTCGGCGGGGCTGAAGGGAGGAAGGGGCCGCCGCCGCGGCCCCTTTCTCCCTGGGTCTTTGCCGCGACCATTTAAAGGCCGCGGCAAAGACCCGCCGCAAGAAAAGAGCTCCGAGATGGAGCTCTTTTTTGCGCCGCGGGAAGGGCGCGATTGGCGCCCTCCCGCGGCGCAAAAGCGTCATAACGTGCGCAGCGCGGCAAAACGCTGCGCACGTGATGACGCCTTTGCGGCGCCACCGTATGGACGCCGCCATCTTTAAATGGCGGCGTCCATGCGCTTTAGGCCTAGGGAGGGTGTAAACGCTACGCCCTCCCTAACCCTAAAGGCGGGCTTTTTAGCCCTATTCACGCCCCTTTTTGCCCGTGTAAAATGGGCCTATGTGTACATAGGCCAATTTAGACCTGAACTGGTGGTTTTTGTTCAAAAAGCAATTTGTCCAGCCTCTGAGTTAGACACAATATTGTAACCAGAACTACAATGCATATTGCAATACTGGGGAAGAATTTATTAAATAAATGAACAAATGTAAAGAGCTTGAATGCCTTTGCTGCATCAATTACAAGTTCATTATAAGGAGAGGGACACTAGGGAAAAACTAATGATTCCAGGAATTTATCGTGGATTCAAGAAGTTAGTAGATTTATATTTACATGAAGCCTATCAAATGCATTCTCTGTCAGAAGAATTGACCTGTTTAGTTTTAGTGTATATACGATGGTGTTTTTGTTGTTTTTGTGTGCCTTGAAGTTACTGATGGTGACCCTAAGGCAAATTATCATGGATTTTTCTTGACAAAATTTGCTCAGAGGGGATTTGCCTTTGCCTTCTGAAGCAATCCCAAGATCACTTCCCAAGATCCCTTCCCAAGATCCACAGCCAATCGAAATTCAAACTCTGGTCTCCAAAGTCCTAGTCCAACAATTAAATCCCTATATCACCCTGATTAAGTTTATATATATGGAACCATCAGAAAGGATAACAGTTTCTTGAAGTTGTTTATCAAGAGTTTAACTGGAGGCCATTTCACACTGAAAAATACAGGATGATTAATCCACTTTAATGACCATGGCAACATCTCATGGAATCATGGAAGTTGTAGTTTAGGAATTTGCTGATGGAGTGCTCTAGTGCCTCACCCAAACTACACACCCCAGGATTCCATAGGGTGGAATCATGACATTTAAAGCAGAATAATAATGCAATCATTATGAAGTGTGAATGACCTCCTGGAACCACTTGTGTGCTTCCTCAGGAAAAATTTGTATTGTAGAAATAATACAGTTTGACACAACCTCAACTGCCGTGGCTCAGTGCTATGGAATTCTGGAATCTGTCATTTTTGCGAGATATTTAGCCTTCTGTGTCAAAGAACTCTGATGCTACAACAAACTTCAAATCCCAGGATTATATAGAACTGAGCCATTGTAGTTAAAGTGTTGTTAAACTACATTATTTCTGCAGTGAAGATGCAGCCCCCATCTGTTGTTCATGTATTAATTACTGGTGGTCAAAGACCTTTTGGGAAGATGAAGTGAGAAGAAGTGCTGAATGGCTCCCAAGGTATAATAATTATCATGTGACGTTAAAAATTAACTGAACACATACTTTCAATACTGTACAGTCAGCTCTCCACGTTCACAGGTTTCAGATCTGGGGTTCTGATTATTCACAACTTTGTAGCTGCTGCTTAACAAGGTCAACCTCTTCACTCACACACGCACACACACACACACACACCGCCTCCTCACCTTTCTTCCAAGCCAGCCAAAACCAACAGCGTACATTCCCCTGCTTTGCCAAACTTTGCATCCACCTCATATACCAAATGCATATACCAAAGGCATGCTTCTCTATGGTTTTTGTGTTGTGTTTCTTTGGCTGCATCCCTTCTAAATTTTTGTCAAGCAGCAAACACTCTGCTATATCACTTGTGCTTTGGTTCTTCAACTTAGGGATGTTTGTAGCTGTTTTCTTCTTCTACTGCTATTGCCTACTAATACTACTACTTATTTGAATCCTATTTCACCCAAAATTTGGGGCTCAAAGCAGCTTTCGGTCTAAAAGCATGGTATAGTCAAAAACTTACAAAAGTGACAGTTATGGCTTTAGAACTTTTAAAAAAAGAGATTGTTAGTTTTAAAGCTTCCCGCCACCCCCACCCCCCACCCATTCTACATCATGCCAGGGTCCCTCAAACAGTGCCCTCAAACAATGCATTTTAAGCAGCTAGTGAGCTTCCTTGCTTGCTCAGATCTGTCTTTTTAAGTGGTTTGGTTCCATCTGGTGGTGACAGAAAGTCAGCACCTGTGGAAAACATTTAGCCAAAGGAGTTTATCAGACGGGAGGAATTTCTCTTTATTTTGAATGGAGCCGATTAGAGCCAATTCGAATTCACACGGATTTACGTGAATTCCAGTTGTGTTTGGAATGCGTTCATAATGACTTCCCATTACCTGAAAATGACTGCCCATTGCTCAAAATTTTGTGAGATACTTTAATACGCAATAACGTAAAGCCCATGATTGTGTTCGGAATGACTTCCCTTTTGCCCGAAATTGCGTGAGATACTTTAATACACAATAACGTGAAACCCCATGATCGCATTCGGATTGCCATTAGATTATACCTCCAATTTTCATCGTCTGATAAACTCCAAAGATAATAAGTTTGCAGATTCAGCTGTGAAAGCAAGCTGATATGGCAAAAGACAGACATATGTTTATAGCTCAGGCCCCATTCATACTTGCTCATTTGCTCCTGGTGGACCTGGGCAAATCCTGTTGCCCTCAAACCGAATCTCTCCGTGAAGAAGTTCCCACTACCCTTTATCCCTATCAATGCAATTTACCCCTCTGATGTTCACACTCACCAAAGTAGTGGTTTCAGATGGAGACTCCCCCTGTCAATCAAATGTCGTCAGTGGTGATGTGCAGCCATTCATCAATGGCATGGGTCCTTCCTCTTTTTTTTTTTTTAAAGCCAAAATATTAGCATATGCTGTCAAAAAGATTTTTTTTAAAAAAAAATACTGGCCCTGGCAGCATCCCACAAAAAACTGGCCCAGGGTCAGGGCCAGTGCTGATGAGATACCTGGCCAAAGCACTCCTGGGCCCTCCTCCTCCTCCCCTTTCTGGCTGAGACAGTGTGACCCCTCTCTGAGAGAGAGTGATGGCACTCCGTTCCCCTCTCCTCCTCTTCTTCCTCCTCTACAGTCGCTCTGTTCCCAATCATTATTTCATTAACAGAAAATCCAGTACCAGAGGCAGAAATAGCATGAAAAGAATAGAGATAGGTGTCTACTGCACAGAAAACACGAGCAGTTCAACACTTTTCATCAAACTGCGTATTCAAAATTAAACAGTATGCACATGTGAAATGAAACAACCAGGCCAGGGAAGTGTTGAATGAATGAATGAACAAATAAAAACGTTTCAAGCCTATGAGATCATCAGAAGGCTTCTTCCAAAATGTATCCAGGGTTGATCCTCCTTCATAGAGTTGGAAGAGACCCCAAGGGCTATCCAGTCCAACCCCCTGCCATGCAAAAACTCCCAATCAAAGCATCCCCAACAGATGGCCATCCAGCCTCTGCTTAAAGACCTCCAGGATGGATTCTCCACCATTCTCCGAGGGAGCGGGTTCCCAGGAAGTTCCTCCTAATGTTGAGCTAGAATCTCTTTTCCTTCAGTTTGCATCCATTGTTTCCAGTTCTAGTCTCTGGAGCAGCAGAAAATAAGCTTGCTCCCTCCTCAATATGACATCCCTTCAAATGTTTAAACAGGGCTATCATATCACCTCTTAACCTTCTCTTCTCTAGGCTAAACATACCCAACTCCCTAAAGTGTTCCTCATAGGCACGGTTTCCAGACCCCTTCACCATCTTAGTTGCCCTCCTTTGGACATGCTCCAATTTCTCCACATCCTATGGTGCCCAGAACTGGACACATACTTCTATTGATGCAGTCTAAAATTGCATTGGCCTTTTTAGCTGCCACTTCATACTTTTGGCTCACATTTTTCTTCTGATTTCTATTTTGGTGGCCAGATTTATCAATATATGGTTGCTGTTGCTTTAAGCAAACTGGGACACTGAAAGTTGATATTTCTCTAGCCCTCTTTCGCTCTCCTCCTGGTGGCAAGGCTGCAAAACACAACTGAACAATACCAACAAAAAAACCTTCCTGCTAGACAGATGATGACGAGGAAGAAAAGAGGCCTGGACAGATGTAAAAAGACTGTAGAAAAGGGCGTCCTTTTCAGAAGCCTTGTTAACTGAGCTATGCCTGTACCTTTTTCACGAGCCTTCCAGGAACTAAAGCTGAATCTACACTACAGAAATAATACAGTTTGATACTGCTTTAACTGTCATTCCTCAATGCTATGGAATCCTGGGATTTGTAGTTTGTTGTGGTACCAGAGAGCTCTGATAGCAAAAGTTAAAATCTCACTAAACTATAAATCCTAGAACTCCATAGCACAAACAGCAGATACAGCAAAGCATACTTAATACAAAAAGAATGTTGGGCACTTATCATTCTCAAGAGAGGCTTGGATGTGTGCTTCTCAAAGTTGTATTTTTATAAATTTAATTATCTATATAAACATTTACAGTTACCTGCTTGTATAGTTAAAAAGCAATAACAAAGTAGCTGCTATGATATCAAACAATAAATTCTTTCAAAATGAATGGGTAAAGTTGAATTAAAAACTTAATGATTGATTATTTCATCTGTTTTTGCATTTGCAATATGAGTTTATGCATAATGAACATAGCTTTCTGGGTCCTTTCCAGACATTTGAGCTTCTGGATGACTGTCATAAGTCTTTCAGGCCCAATAAAAAGCATTATTTGTTTGTTGGTTTTTTTGTTGTTGCTGTTGGCTAGAACTTTTTAAACATGTCTAGCATACTGCTGATTCTCTGTGTAAAAAGAGCCACATCTTTTCTCAAAACATTTCAAATATACTCTCCATAAATAAATTGAGCATGTAAATTCATGCCTATCTAAAGCACCATCACTAAGTGACTCAGTGTTACCGCATAATAAACCAATTCACAGGGGCATTTTCCAAGGTCTACAAACTGAGAGAAAGCTCTGTTTTCTCTATCATATTCCATGTCAAGTTCAATAATTGAAGTCATTGAGTAAAGTTCAAGCTCCCCATGCAAATACCACGTAAGCAGGACAGCTACAAATAATGTACTTTATTAATCCTAAACATTTGTATGGGGGCTGGAACAGTAGAACACTTGTTCCAATTTTGTTAGCTCTGAAAGCACCTTTGGAAAAACTACATTTGATCCTGATAGTTAACCATGGGTGCATCTACAGTGTAGAAATAGTGCAGTTTGACACCACTTTAAAACTGTAGCTTTGTCTGATGGCATCTTGGGAGTTGCAGTTTTACAAGGTCTTTTGCCTTCTCTGCCAAAGAAGGCTGGTGCCTCACAAAACTACCAATCCCGGGATTATGTACCATGGAGCCATGGCAGTTAAAGTGGTGTCAAACTACATTATTTCTACAGTGTAGATGCATCCTCTGCCCTAAATGGTTATTATTTCCGCAGGATTTACATTGTCACTAAACTTAACTACAGCAGTTGTGGCATTATCCGTACAACAGTGTGCCCCCTTTCCTCTTCATCCCTGTATCTTCCCATAAGACCCTGCCTGAGTATTAAGACCCTTCATACTCAGGTCTTAATACTCAACAGATACTGCCAAGTGTTCCCTCCTGTTGTACCCCTGGATAAAGGTGGAATGACTTTAGAAAGGGCAGAATTAGGACTTAACAGGAAAGACTTGGAAGGCTCATAGGAACCTTACAGGTGGTGCAAGCAGAATCCCTTTCAGTTTCCTAATAATTTAAATGGGTGCACCACTGGGTTTCAAAATGTGGGAGTGCATTCTGTCTACAGGTTGAGTCTTCCTTATCTGAAATGCTTGGAACCAGAAGTGTTTCAGACTTTGGATTTTTTCATATTTCAGAATATTTCAATATACATAATGAGATATCTTGGAGATGGGTCTAAACATGAAATTTATTTATGTTTCCTATATACCTTATACACATAGCCTAAAGGTAATTTTATATATGATATTTTAAAGAATTTTGGGCATGAAACAACATTTGTGTACATGGAAGCAGAAAACAAAGGTGTCACTACCTCAGCCAATCATGAGAAAAGTTTTGCATATCAGAGTATTTTGGATTTCAGAATTCCAAATAAATGAGACTAAGGCCCTCAACAGATTGGCAAGAAACACCAGCATGAGGGCAGAGTGGGGGTGTGGTGACCACCTGCTGCCTGCCCCCACACCTGCTTCATGCTGGCATCATGCCGCACACCCCACCACATGGCAGGTGGTATCATGTTGCATCTTTGGCACAGTGCATCTACATGCTGCACCAAAGAACTGTGGAAGAGCAGCGCTATGTTGCCCTTTCCGTGACACAAAAAGAAGCCACTTTTTCTTTTTGCACCACAGATGTGCCGGGTTGGGGAAGTTGCTGCGTCCCCAATTCAGCACTTCCAGGAGCAGCACAAAGCCACATCTTAGGGTCTGTCCAGCCCCTAAATCTCTCTCTCTGGTTTGGCAAGCCTACCTCTGAATTCATTTGGGGGAATATTTGTCTATCAGCTAAATTAGATCCCTTAATTCATTGCATATAACTGGTAATTGATCTTGGACAGAAATTTAAAGACTGGTATGAAATGATCAACAGTTGTGCTTCGGGGGGGGGGGGGGGAATCCACCTGAAATCAGTGGGTTGTCACCCGGTGTGGGGAGTGGGGCTTTGTAGTAGGGCTTCCAGGGACATGGCCAAAAGGACTCTCCCCCTACCTCATTGCTGCAGCACATAGAAGGGTACTGCAACATTCTTGGCTCTCCCAGCCCCCTCCCCAACCTTCTGAGTCCTGCATGGCCATGGTCCACAAGAACCAGAAGGCTTTCAATCCTCATGTGGCCATGGCATGGGAACCAACATGCAACATCAGCCCCCCCCCAATGTACTACCTCACTGGGGTGCAACCCAGTGTGGTCCGCACCACCATGCCTTTCCTAGTGACACCACTTCTTGAAATTAGCCTTCAAAAGGAGACTATTGGAATTAGAGCAGCGACAGAGATGGTCTTCCTAATCCTAGTGGGAAAGTTTTTACTTTCCAGATCAGACCTTCCAAGGGCTGGAACAGGCCATTAAGAAGCGACAGCTTGAAGCCGCCCCCACTGAAAATGCCTTGGCACTGTGGTAAACACATACTGCAGTCCTGAAGGCACCCTCCATTGCCAGCCCAAATACGAGCGGGAAAAATTCACTGATATTTGATCCAGGTTTGGGCTGTCTTAAGCTGCCCCAGCAGAATGTCTGGGCACTCGGGTAGTGTGTGGTGTCAAAACACTGTCCCCTCAGAGTGTCTTGAAGCCACCCCTGTGTGGTTGGCTGGATGGCTTTGTGGCGTCTTGGAGATGTGTAGCAAGAAAACACTATGCCTTCAAGCCATCAAGCTGACTTTTGTGGCCAGTTTGTTCCAGCCCTAAGTTAATTTTTTCTCCTGTGGGCTTTTCAGTTGTATTTTATACTTGCAAACCTAGGCCCAGAATTCTGCATAGAATTTGGAGTAGATAGGTGGCTTTCAGGAAACAGGCAAAGTACTCCACAACATTTCTGTTTAAAACAGCTTCCTCAAAAAACTACTCATCTTTACAAGATAATTATTTTGGGCTTTATTATATACTTGGGTGGTTTGGAATGGATATTGCAATTATCCAGTTAATTGATCCCAATGATTGTTATGTATATGATTCTTCATACCCTGATGGTGAGAACAACTTTCCATATGATGATGGCAATGGTACTGTATTTCTGTATATATATGTCACTCTGATGTATTATTAAAATAATATTAATGTATTCTTTTTTATGTAAGAAACGTGAAGTGCCATGGATTCCGATCAGAAAATGTTTTGTATTAAAAAATGCATTGCAAGGGCCCATGAAAATAAAATTGCTCTCTAGCTCTCTGTTTGACATGAATTGTGAAGTAATCGAAGTATGACACACAGCTGATAATTAAATATTTTATACACACTGTTTACAAAGTGCAGAGGATGGAAAAAATAATATAAAATGTACAAGAATTCATATTGTTAGCAAGCATACATAATAAAATATCACACCCATTCTACATAATAATTTTCTATAGAATCTGTCCATCTTTGTTGCTTCAGAAAAATGCAGAATGTTCACAGTTGATCATTAAAAAAGCCCCTCTTGCATTTCATGTAGTAAACTGTTTGTTGCACAGAATAAATGAAAAGACTCTGCTGTTTCAGAAAATACTAGTGCAATTTCAGTCAATTCCAAGAGGGCAAAGTTGTCTTTAAAAAAAAAAAAAAGCACCAAGATAATACATTGCAAACCAAACATGCATGAACATAATGGATCAGCACTGCTCCCATAGTTTGTAGTTAAGATAGTGTGCAAGTATCACTGCATGATTTATTGAACTCACAGCAACCAGAAATTCTACTTTTGAAAAGTTTACAATTATAGAACTAGACTTTCAAAACATTACATGTTTGGACTGCAATTCCCAGAATCCCCCACTAGCATGAATAGTGCCTATGCTGTCTGGGAGGGTCAGAAAGATACAGTTTAAAAATATAACACACCCACACATACGCCCTACACACCCCACATCCAGTTGTAGGCATATCAAAAGCTAGATCCTGTGCCTGTCAATACAGCCATACAACTATCCTGTATTGGAAGCTGGCACAGTCATATTTGGAGTTAAAAATAAACAGCTCAGCAGTACAAGGTTAGAGACACCTGCCAGAAAGGCATAGGGAATTAAGTCCAGATACAACCTTTTTGGCAAAGGGTAGCCTACCATTGCATAAGCTGATGATTTGGCCAGGTAAAGTAGGACACGTGGTTATTAGAAAACAAAGTGCAAGGCCCATGAATTGGCACCTGACAAAAAGCTTCCATAGCACCCCAATGTTTAACGCTTCAAATAAAAACTGATTCTATTTCAGTAAGTTCAAAAGAAGGATTTCCATAGATAAGTACAAGGTTCAGCTATTGCTGCTGATATGAGTCCCCCAACTCCTGACATAATCTCTTTACTAAAAGGAATTTATTCTCTGCCAGAATCTTGTTTATGAAGACAAAC